>JAQQSE010000019.1:11482237-12964474 GCA_035772565.1 Antheraea assamensis
AACATTCTAGGATCGTTCAACGGCATCAGATAGAAATCCCACAGCTACGTTACGGTGTAAACGAATTATCAAATGATTTCACGATTCAATAATGTTATATTCTACACACGACAATTACTGACGGATATTCCCAATTTAAGCTCATACGGATCACAGTAAACGTGCGTAGGTAAACTTGAGTTGACACGTTAAGCCACTGTCATTATTCACATTTTCACGTGACGATACCCCAGTACAGAGGACGAAACAGCGCGCGTCGTGTGAGCGGGATTAAGTACCGCTCGTCCACAGCTGCGTACTGTCGGATGAACATAATTTACCAACAGTCTTATGACAATAACATAATTACAATACGAATTACACCTTCATACATATTTGAGTCCTATACGTGACGTAATCAATCACGGAGAATTCAGAAATCAGATTATTTGTTATTTAACGATAATCTCATTGGTTCTGGAATGTTATCAATTGCAAAAGAATAGAGGTACCCGACCCTCTCCTCGAACACAATGGAGTAATCCGCTGACGATAGGATTACGAAGAACACCTGCTGCTAACCAAATGGAAACTTGTATTTCGAAATACACTATTTTTGTGTCTCTATCTAATCCCACGTATACACTGAGCTGTTTGAAACCATAATGTTTTCTCATATTTCATTATTTTTCAACAGGCTATTGTTTGAAACGAGTAGGTGATATATGACTGAAATCCATTAATACGCGTCCTTCAAATGTTAACCAAACAATAGGTATATATTGAATATACTTACTTGTTCCTAAGCCCAGTAAATGATAACTCGTACTTCAGAAAATGAACTGTATAAGCTTTGCATGAGAATAAGATAAAAATTAAAATAAAAAATATTCGGAACATTTACTATTATCTTAAAAGGTATATATACGGTAATACGTACTATATACAAAGTTACATAGATTTCGATACAAGAGAAAACATACTCCAAATGTTTTGTCAAATTTCCATATCTTACAACTTTTTTTCAATACAAGCGGATAACCTTTCAACTGCTGAATTTAGTAACAAAGTCTGATAATTTTCACCTGCGATATGTCTTCACATGCGATTGAATTTTATCACAAGCTACAAGATGTAGCTCCGATCACTTGCACACCTCGTTGTATGAAAATTTAATTCTCATATTTACCTCATTGTTGTGCCACTGTACTTGTCCGCCAGCACGCCTTCGAACTGAAAATTACTCAGTTGTAAAATAAAATCAAAGTATTTTAGTTGACGTTGTAGATAACGATAAGCCTATGTTCTTTTAATTTATAAAATATCACGATTGTTATTTATTTATAATTTTACATAAAACATACAACATTACCATACAATACGTTCATACTCGTATGTGTAAGTATGTAAAATCAGTCTACCAACAGTATTTGAAGCATATAACGTAATGTAACTGTACAAAAGCCTCTAAAGCCTAGTTAAACCCGTACAAAAGGGTCCGTGAAGCTTACACTAGTATGCTACGTAACAAAAAAGCCATTTACGTTCGCATACCTTTTCGGTAGAAGTTTGAGCCGAACTTAATTGGTTAGTGACCAGCAATCAGATGGAAATATTTATCGTTACAAAAAGCAATTTACAGTGTTCGCCACAATTCAATACCCGTCAGGAACAGCATCGGTTTGCAATATCTGGATGAGGTGGTAAACGTTGCACATTTTCTCGGTACAAATTACTTTTTCAGTATTATTTTTATAATAATAATATTCTTTGTGTAATACTTCAATAGTACGTTCGTCAATTAATTTTCATTCCTTGTTTTACATTTGTTTTCTAATACAAGTTCTTAATAATTGCGAAGTTATTTATACACTAAAAATATAATAAATGTCTAAATGAATATATGACATTATAGTTATTTAGATATAGCGCATTATTCCAGATAAATAAAGTTAAAATACAAACGGTAAGCATATAGAAAAATAAAATAATTACATAATGTAAATCAATAAAGCTTAATAACTTAAGGCTTTGTAAACAAGAAGCAATTCTGTTGTCACTGAATTATAACTTTACAAGTAATTAGGAAGTTTTAACAAAGTAATGTGAAAATGATAGCGGCTTATTTTTTTTATTTAGAATTTATTACAGTAATTATAGTAAATATTAATAAAAGAGGAGACTATATGCCTTTATACACACGAAAAATGCGTTTAAAAAAGGAAAGAAAATAAACACAATGAAATATATATATATATATATATATATATATATATTATATCAGTGTGCAGTATAAATAATGTATGAAAACTTTCTTATAATCCATTTAGCCTTATTCTGATGTATCCAAAATGGAACAGTTTATGAGTTTTACATATAAAGGTGAAACAAATTTTATTCACAGTGGCTTACGCACGTACATATAAAATTTCCTCCAAACAAAAACCTTGAACCTTCAAACTTACTTGTAAATCCGATCATGAATAAACAGAAATGGTATATACGGAATAGATTTATGGCCGCTTTACCTTATACGACTTATTTTAACTTTCATTTGACATGTAAATATGCACTTTCTGTGACGTAATCATGAAGGCTTAACTAGGAATTGTATGACTATTATTATTATTGTAATTTATTATCCATGTCTTTGTATATTATAAGTACATTTTATTACAAGTAAGGATTCATTAATATCCGCTACCTCAGACTTGCTTAATATCTATAATTCAATAAACATTAAAACATGTAATTTTTATAAGATACCGCCTGGAATTGATTTCTGTTATGTCTACTTATAATTGTTTTTTTTTTTAAACAGATTAGTTTGATGTATATCTGTAAAAGTAAAATATGAAAATAGCATGTAATGAAAAGAACGAAAAAACAATATATTAATAAATAAACAACAAAAATGGACGATCGAACTATGACATTAACAATCAAATATTTTTAACCTAACTTAAAACTTTATCTCTCACAAACGAACCACGAAAGTTTTGTAATATCAAGATTCCCTTCTAACGCGTACTTCAGAAAACCAGCAATTATTTCGAAACTAAATTCAACATTACAAAATTTGGATTTTGGTTTAACTTAACGTAAAGTTTAACGTGTAATTCGATATCCACAATTCTTCATAGGTAATCGCATTAGAATAGTTGAATTACTATATAATCTCGAACTATTATGAAAAGTTAAACTTTGTGAAAATGTTTGTATGTATAATGATCTAGGAGTACCAAGCTACATTATTCGAGAATGACATAGATTATCGCTGATTCTTATTCAATTTTAAGGCAAAAAAGATATCGGGTGGTTGTCAGTATTTTATAAATTCTTGGAATCAATTATAATTAATTAAATATATGCGTTTGCTTTGTAAGTTTAAAAAGTCGACTCGACAATTCTGATAATGTAAGGTAATTTGTCGATTGTAAATACCTTGTCATCTTCAGGTAAAGGTATTTGATTAAAGTCGACCAAGCCACGCGATTAATATTATAATATCCGTCAAAATTTATAATGAATTCACTGAAGAAGTTTTTAATCTATTCTGTCATACGAAAGTATTTAAAAAACGTAATAAAAGTGAAATAAGTAAGGCGATTAGTTGAAACTGTTATTAGCGATTTGCTTTTTATTTAAATACAACTAGTGCCAGCGTCTTTTATCTCGTGAAAAATCTTTTATTATTTCAATGGTAGCAACGTATTTTTCTGGATTATTTGTTAGGCACCTGTTATATATGAAATTGTAGTTTTATTTTTACTACTTAACCCTTAGCCTATTTTAGCCTATTATAGCCAGGTTTAGTTCATGGTGTGTTCGGATACTGCATCGATTGAGGTAAGATCGAAACCTTGCGAACGAATCGGAGTTTTTGGGTAAAGCAAAAATAGTGATAATACCATAGTCTCATTCCTATGTCATTTCTAAGTTCGCCTAGCTACCACTTTCAAGTTGAAAATCTATCACCAAGCTCCAGTTGGTATGTTCCGGTAGCTGCACTTGAGAGCTATTCCCTCTCTAGGTTTAGCGCGTTCGCCATCTTAGACCATATCGACATTTAACATCAGATTAAAAAATCTCAAATGTCTCAAATGGTCAAATGCTAAAACCTATAAAGTATAGAAAAACCCTTATAGCAATTTGAATATAGCTCTATTCGCGTTTATCATTACGCTTAGCTCATGCTTAAAAAACACAATAAAATGTAACCTATATAATAATAGTCTGAAAATTCTCTCAGCTACAAGTAATAGGTAACGTCAAAATCATTTCAACTGGACAAACAACAGACAGTTCTATTATTATCATAATTCTAGATTTCCTCTCTATCTGTGAATATAAAAGCATAGGAAGAACTACTGTGAACCTTTCTTATTCTTGTTATTTCCACATGATAGTGTACAACACAAGAACGCGTAAGACTCCCATTTATCGCGAGGCAGGTATTTCCCGCCGAAGTGACGCGAGATGAGGGTAAACATCTTGACGTGACTAATAGCAATCCTCAGTAGTTTAACAGTACAGGATTTAGTTGTTTGAATATTATTATCTAAAACGACGAGGGCGGTAATTTACTTTGTGTACAAACGATGTATGCTTACACATATAAACTATTTCTGTGTAAATTTCATATAGATAACATAAAGAATGATATCTGAGCAGTAACATCAATTAATGTATAATTGTATTTAGAAGCAGTGGACGACCGAAAACTTTAGTTTATTTTGATCTAAACCTGTATATTAGATTATGATAGTGATACTGAAAGCTAAAAGTAATGACCTAAAATATTTTCTTGTCTATAAAATTATATTCTACTAACTTCCGCTCGTATATTTAAGGCATCCTGACCCTGATAACGTGTATATAAAATGTTATAATAATCTGTTTAATAGTTAAGGTGTAAAAGTGTAACAAACAAACTAAAATTCGTACATATAATAGTGCCTAGTAAGTATTATATTTATTTCATATATATAATAGACAAATACTACCAAAATAATTTTAGGGGTTTGGTTATAATTTCGGTTTTGTGTTCAACTAGTGACTCACTTATTCGTTTATACTCATAATTCAATTGAGCATTTATAGTAAGCAAAGCTTTAAGTTTGCAATTGTTTTAGAATCATCAATAAGTAAAAAACAAGTCACCAATCGCACGGCGGCAGCCGAGCGCTACTGTTCGAGAGTAAAATCAAACGCGCTTGAAATGCGTTGACGGGCCGCAACCTCGCCCGCAGGCCTATGTTTAGGCAGACTTGTAACATACATGTGGATGGATCTATTTAAATTACACGCAAATTATTATATAAGTATAATATACCATCGATAGTGGAAAGGTTAAATGTATAACATACAAAATAACTATTTAGTCATTATTCATTTCACTGGCGATATATTTTATACAATACAAGTAGTGTATTAACACAGAAAAAGAAAAAACCCTACTGTAAAAACACTGAACCTTTTAGTTCAATATAACTAAAAGTTTGAATGTTTTTCAGTTGAGTATTGTTAAGTACAAAACTTATCTTTATCTCTCCTCTGTTTTTATTTACGAACTTGAAGCTTAACTATTATTTAAACTGTGTCCTATACAGATAAGACGAATCTAATTGTTTAAGTTAAACTGCATGGCAAACAAATAAACATACATGTACACACTCCATTAATATTAACCTCTTATGGCATTCAATAGTTTTAGAAATAAATATAAAACAATAATAAATGTTAATCGTCGGCTTACTGTCAAAACCAGATAAGTAACATTTTGTTAGTTCTGTTTAGATACAGATTATAAGTTTGAATCTACATTAAAACAACCACATCAGAGACACATTATCAACATATTTATTACAAAACAATAAAAAAACCATTAATTACAATAGTATGGTAAAAAACACAGCATTTACATTTTCTTTATATTATATAAACGAACGATTTATATAATTTTAATGATTGTGTATAATCTAACGAGCCTAAGAGTCATTTTTTTAATACTTACGAACCCGAATTCCGAAACTAATATTATAAATACGCATGTCAGTTTGTTTGTTTGTAACGTTTTCACGCCTTAACTAACCGGTCACCGTGAATTTTATGCATATAAAATAAGAAGCCGCGGGAAAAAGCTAGTTAACATATAATTTTTATGCAGCACATATTCGAGAATCATTTGTATAATAGTGGGATTTCATATGTCTATCTATATTATATTTACTAATAACTTTGTCACTATGTTGAAGCATCTACATAACGATGCATTAGGAATTTCAAGCAGCTCTATATATCTCTTACCGGAACTGTGAAGGTTAATTTATACAATGAATATTAATAATATGAAAAGCTGCATTATATCCCTGTACAGAGTAGTAGGTTTACTTTAGTTTTGCAACGAAAACAGTGATTAAGAAACTGGTATAATAAGAACTGTTTTTGAAATAAAGTATAGAAAATCTATCTATTCAAAGATACAATTCTTTCAATTTTCTCATATTTCTTCTTCAATTTACTTTTCTTTTCAAATAACATTTTGTAAAACCATTTCGTATAAAAACGTATAAAAAAACTTACTTATACGCTGATATGATTTCCACACAAACTGTTTATTTTATTTCACCTGATACGTTATTTTTTAATAGTCCTCGTCCTAACACACAAAAATAACAACTAAACTCAATACTTTTTGGTACAGCTTTTAGGTTTACGTTAATCTCACACGAGTGGGACGTATTGTTTTATACACATATACATGAAGTATAGTATAGAATAGAGTATAGTAAAATATTGTCATAGTCGTAAGGTAGCACGTTTACACCGATACTAGTGGACATTTTGGCAAGTAATAAAACTGTACATCCAAGGAGATCCCACTTGTTTATTCACTAGTTGTTTTTCGTGTTCACTTAAAATATAGAGGGCGTAACTTTTTCGACCGTCAGAGAATGAAGTGGCACTTAAACTTTGAACTCTGTTTGAAATTAACATTTATAAAATGTACTATGTAATTAAATTCGCTTCCCAAATCCAGACTTATTACCATAAAAATGCATATTTCAAATTATAAGTGATCATGTAATTTACAATTAAAAGTATATATATATATATATATATATGAAATAAATAAGCACATTAGTACATGGTTATGATGTTAATTACAATTGCTATTATAAAAAATCAAACAGACAAAAATATATCGCAATACACAAATTTTTTTTCTAAATTCAAACAACGTAATATGTCCGCTACAACACAAAATAAAAATATATATTGGATCGGTTCTATATTATGGAATGTACGCAAAAGTTAAAGCATTTACATAGAGCAATGCCATTTCGAGTCTTTTACTGACCACAGTGAGTACCGCAGTCACCGCACCTGTTTTGCGGGAACGTCAGCTTACCGCGCTTTATATCAGTTTCTATGTCTATAATACAAACTACATTCCAACCACCAACGAATACAGATTACATATGAATATATCGATACACATTAGATTAATGAATACAATTACAGAGCTCTTTAACCAGTCAAAAAAGAAATTGTGTGGTTTTATAAAATCACCATGCAGGTGAAACTTTTGTTCAAATCGTAGGAATTTAACTGAATTTTTTTAATAGATTATTCGATTTAGGCTGTTAAAATCGTGTTTTTCATCTTAACTCGATAATCGAAAAATGGAAATGATAATAAGAAATCAATAGTAGACACGATGTCCAAATATACATCTTCATTTCAATCTGCGTATTAGATTATAAAAACTGGGCACAATATTTATTTAAGCCACTGAATCATTTTAATTGCGCCTTGAGCGCTGCTATATTGGCCTTGGCCATTCTGCCGAACGCCTTTCACTTTACGTCTACTCCGCGGCCGACTGTAATTAGACATGCGATAGATGGACGAAAAAATTTGAGGTAATGTGAAAAAAGTTTCAATTACAATTTTACGCTCAAATTGCATGAAAGTAGAAAACCATAAAGTTTGTAAATTGATTAAATTGCTGTTTATTACAAAGTTATAGTTTATTTTTGGTTTTCATCTTTTTGATAAAAATATTCCCTTTATTGCTAGTAACGTACCTACCTCTATATCAAGATATTTACAGTGAAGTTATTCATATTTATACTATTATAGCTGTCTACAGCTTCGCAAGTGTTTTATGAACAGTATAAAAGATGTGTTTCAGCCCCACAGTGTAGAGTACTGCAAGGCTAGAGTTTGCCCGTGGCTTTGGTTGCGTTAGTGTAAACTTGAGCGAACCCTCGGAAATAGTATTTTTGGGGTAAAAGCTCTTTTATTCTTTTTTGTACTCCCAATAAGGTGTAAACAAAAAGTCGTTGTGATCGGTTAAGTAGTTACGACATAAAAGACGTAACAAATAGCATTCCAGTGAAGCTGTAGAGAGAGGGCTGCCAGGCCAACAGTGTAGTCAATTAAAAAAAAGCGTAAGAAACAAATAAATAAACTCATACTCGCACGTATAATATTATAGTATATTTTTTTTTTTTTTTTTCGAACTGACCTACACTGCCGGCTTATTACGCCTTCACAGTTCCACCGGACTACTAAGGGGAGCGCTTAGGGCACTCACCCGATTGTTTTTAGGCGAAACATCTCAAGGGCACTCGGTGCACCTCGGCTTGAGCTGTCGCCGGATTCCCGAACTAACTAAGCTAGCTAAGCTATCTATCCATACAATACTCATATATGAATTCGTGAAAAATGCATGTGTGACCATGCATGTTTCACGAATGTATATGTGTATTTGGTATCTGACTACTGTGTTACGTGACCTATTTCAGTCCGAAAAGGGCAAAAAAACAGCCCACCACTGAGTGCCTAGATGTGCAAGAGTGTGGGGTGATCGTGTAAGTGTAGAACATGTGTAAATCACTGTATTCGCGCGAGTAACATACTCGAGGGCTCCACACCGAGGGACTACCTAGGCTCGAGCAGTTACAAGAAAAATCGCGACGAGTGTGCGGGATCGAATCTTCACCCCCCGCTCACGGAGGCGTGAGCAGAGAGAGTCGCGGGCGTGGGCGCAAACACGCATCTTTTGAGAGGGAATCGAGCTAAAAAATAAAGTACAACGGCACGGTGCCGATTTAACTAAATAATTACGTAACAAATCCTAATATATCGATCTATTATGTATGAACACGCGGGTTCGATCTGATATTTTGATTTACGCGAATTTATTTATGCGCGGCGCGGGTTAATTGCTGTACCGTGGTCGCGACGGCCGGGAAAGCGGAGATAGCGTTTAAGAGCCCGAGCTCAGACGTACTATTAACTAACGCGTTAAATGCGATTATCTCTTGTACATCGTGTACCAAGAGTAAGCGAGCTATCCAGTCTATACCGGAGGTCGATGCTGAAACCGCGATAGGTGGCGCAGGAGTGGACAGAGCCTTCGGGGGCTGGGGCTTGGCTTTAGGAGCCGAGGGAGCTGGCGGGGAAGGCCTTACGCGCCAGGAGAGCGCGCTCGGCGGAGTAGCGGATGCTGCCGGCGCACTGGAGGTGCCCGGCAGTTCGGGGAAAGCCTTCTGGCTTTGCATGGGCGGAGGCGGAGGCCGATTCGTCCGAGTCGGCGGGCCGTGCGCCCTGGACCGGGTCGCACGACCGCCGCGACGGTGATAGGTCGAGCGAGGCGCACGGGGACACCCGCGATAGTTCGCGGTATGACCCGTTTGCTCGCAGAGGACGCAGCTCGGCGGCTCGACGGATTCGGGAGTGCGGGGGCACTCCTTAGTGGAATGATCCCCGAGACACTTGACACACCTGGGACGCAGGTGGCAGTGTCGGGCGGAATGACCGTACACCTGGCAGTTGTGACACTGCGAGGGTACCTGGGACTTGCGAGGAAGCTCGACGTAGACAGGGGACAGGCCGCAAACTGAGTTGAGGCTGAAAATAGCCTTGCCTTCCAAGGAGCGGTCCAGAGTGACCAACACCAGGTTGAAGGGGGCCTTCGTACGGGGGTGGCGCATGCGCTGCACGCTCCGGACTGGGAAGTCCTGACCGTTCAGGCAATCGCAGATGTCGTATTCGGTGAGCTCAGAGGGAACTCCCCGAATGACGACACGGAGGCGGCGCTCTTCTTCGAGCGCGTGGGTGAAGAAAGGGAGCTTACGCTCCCTGAAGTATTTGGTGAGCTCGCGATGCTCATCGGGGGTCGAGACACGAATAGAAATGCCGGCAACAGTGTTGACGGCAGACTTGTAGACGATTTCCTTCGACTTAAGGTCTTCAGAAATCTCTACCCATCGAGCTTTGTCACGGAAGGTGACGGGAGGCGGTAGGCGTGGCTTCTTGGCCGCGACCGCGGGTTCCGCAGCCGAGGCTCGAGCCGAATTCGCGGCAGAGGGCGTGGGAGAGGCTCGGGGCACCCGAGCGCCACCTATATTGGGCTGCTTTGGGGTCGGACGTCCCGCAGCAGAGTCGCTATCGGTCTGAATCGCGGCGCGTGGGCGTTTACCGCGGCGCGTGACGGTTGTGAAACCGTCGTCATCGGCGGGCGTGGTCGCGGGCGCAGGCACGGTCGCGGGCGCAGGCGCAGGCACGGTCGCGGGCGCAGGCACGGTCGCGGGCGCGGTCGCGGGGACTGTATCGTAGTCCATGTCAGAGTCGTCATCGGAATCGAATTCCGAGTACCTCGTGAACGGGTCGTCCGGGAGATTCGCGAAAGGGTTCGCGGAGAAACAACGCGGTATCTTACCGGGAGGGTTGCGCGCGTAGACTTTCCGGAGTCTATTGTATTCCGTGACGAGATTCGGGTCTTCCTTTTCGACGAACATGTGGAAGCGCAACAGTTCTTCGAGGTGGACGGTATCATCAACGGCCGGAAGGGCCGGATGGGCACGCGGGGTCGCGGGGGTAGACATGACTAACCTCCCTGCCTGAGGGGCAGGGGGGTGCGCCTAATTCAAATCTAACGGACAATCCGTGTCCGGGCCAAAGGGAAAACGCGACGCGACGCGAACGCGAATCTTCTCTTCAAAACTGCACACGGCGCGGCGCGAAGAACGACGCTCTGCACGGCACACGACGCGCTGCACGACTCTCGAAGCGCAGCACGAGGCACGACGCGTAGCACGGCGACTCGACGCACTGCAAACAGTGTGCACGGCTTCGCACCGAAAAGTGCGGTTTAAATGGTGCACTAATGGAGGTACACCGTCGCTCTGAAAAGAGCGTACGATCGACAGTAGCCGCTCGAACACACTAAACTTCCGGACACACACGAAAATATCCGACAACTGCGCGCGAGTTGCCGAACTTAACGGACCGTCAGAGCTGCGAGCGGGCGCGTGCGCACTCCTAACTATTATAGTATAGGTAGGTGGCGTCTATTAATTACGTGAGGGGATCAGAGGGAGGGAGTCAAATCAAATCTCAAGTGAGGGAGAGAGAGTTCCGGCAAATATAAAAAAAACACTAAGGTATACCGACTTTCACGACAATCACTCAAACAGTGTATAAGTTGTAATTTTATCTCACATATACCTACTTATATACACTACACTAGCAGTATTGCGCGGCTTTGCACGTGTTTTCTATACAGTTATTATTTCGACTTCTAAATTGATCTCTATATTAACAAGACTTAATTAAGAATTAATATGACTATCGGGAAAATAACGGATGTTGCTGTAAATTTTCATCTCCATTATCACCACGCTGGAGGTGGAATTTCCAAAAATTCCTCCTTAGTACTCGCCTAGAGTATAAAAGGAATCGACATGGCTCCTAGATCCAGTAGTTTGGGCTATGCATTGATATGTCCGACAGTCAATCGCTTATTCTTTTATATTTATATATATATATATATATATATATATATAGACTACGTAAGTATAATACCAAGTAACGTTTTGTAATATCACTTCCAAAAAAACACATTCCCTTATTTGTCATCCCGATCCACATTGCTTCATGAATAAAAAATACACAAAAAGCTACATTTACACTACACACTGTAGCGACACTCCAATAAATAAAACATAAAGGTAACCTTAATAGAATACACAAATACCTATAAATGACCTACATATACGGATTCTGTTAATATTAGTAATGTACAATATTAAGATATAAGGCGAGACTGGTACAGTTAAATTGCATAGAAGTTTAGATTAATCTCAAGATTGCTGCGAGGGTCTATTTCATCTGCCAGTTTTCCCGCATGTCTACACAGCCTTAATGATACCACTTTGTGAGGAAACTCTCCTTGTTATAACAGCATTATATACAGTTATCGGAGTGTGTTAATGTTCTACCTTGTAAATATTTTTAAGTAGATGCATTCTATACCAATCGAATTTGAATATTGATGACAATGACTTTTTTTATGTTTATAAAAGTGTTAAATTTAGAACAAATATAAATAAAAGTACTAAGGCAAGTTATCATATTACATCATCACAATTAGCTTGTAAGAGATAAGCTGCAGGGCCATAGGCCCCTTCCCGAAGGAAGATATAGAGCATAATCACCACGCCAGTCCACAATGTATTATTGGTGATTTCAAACTCTGAGACGTCCACAGTTCTACATTTTCCCAAAAATATTTCTCAAATTGACGTTTTCTCACGATGTTTTCTTTCACCGACAGCCTATAGTGTTACCAATATAAATTAGTAAATGTACGCGATTTCCAAAAAATCTATTGATTAATGCCGGGGTTCGAACCTGCGGACATAAAAATTGATATTCCACCGGTGAAACCACTAGACCAGCACGACTTATTATGCTGATAAAAAAACAAAAATGGTAAAGGGGCAGTGGAATTCAAAAAATAAGTAGCGTAGAACCATCTAGAAAAAAATCCGCCTTGAATGGTCATAGTCTTATACGTTCAGTAGTTATGACGTAATTGAGCCTCATATGAACTGTATTTTAGTTATTACATAGATTTACCACAATCTGATGTCTGTGATTTCGTTCTCATGAAAGTAGTTTAGTTGTTTCATAATAACTTTTACGCCAACGAAGTCGCAGGCACCAGTTGGTTCAATATATGTTCAGAAGAATGATATCACACACGCACACACACTACATATTATAAATCAAAGTCGTCCGCCGCGTCTGTTTGTCCGTTTGTATGTTCGCGATAATCTCGAAAACTACTAAACGGATTGTAATGCGATCTTTACCAATAGATAGAGGTGGAAGGTTTTAAAAAAATGACAAGGTTTTGTGTAAATTGATTGAAATATAAGGATAATTATTAAAAGTGTTGGAAAAACTCAAGCCTCTTGGGAGCTTCCGTCGAAAAACGCTACCTAATCTCTTTTGAGATATAACAAAATAATGCATAGTGAGATATTCCTCTTTTATAAATCTACAAAAAATTCTGGGATGGCATAAATCTATCTTTTAAGGATAACTTACTATGACCCATCTATCTTCTAAAAACATAGTCACATACGATGAGGTAATTGGAATGCTGTTTAGACGGATACATTAATACATTAATTCTTATCAAATTGAATACATTAGTTAACTTAAGCATTTCATGCACATAAGTACATATTTTTTGTTATCAGGGCAGGACAACGTCCGCCGAGCCTGCAAGTCAAAATGATAATTATCGAATTACGTAACTTGTGCTCTTTTGGGTGAGAATTTTAATCAGCTATCTTTTAATTTTGATGACTCGACCGTACTTTTAACGCGAAACAATATAGAAAATTATTCTTCCGAACAAAAATAATGTTTGAAACAAAACAAATTAAGAATAATTGTAAAGAATTTAAAGAGTTGATACCAACTAGTTGTGAGTTCAAAGCTTAATCAAAATCTCGTAATTATCATGACATTGCACGATGCAAACGAGTTTAAAACAAACAAGCAGCTGCGAGATCTCTGAATAGATATACGAATTGAGTTCATTTTGCTTGTGCTTTTCAACTGAATAATGCCTTAGTAGTTTTATAATAATGTGATTTTTATGTGGTATAGTAAACTAAACGCGAACAACGACTTTATTGGTGTTAAAGTAGATTTTACCTATCCCACGGGAACAGTACTTTTTTTCTTGATAAAAAGTACCCTATATCCTATGTGAATCCTAAGGAGGGTTGATGTCAGGTGCGCGTGGCTAATCGTTAAAATTAAGCCAAATCACACATCACAACATGAAAACATGTTGTGCCGACCCTATTTAGGTTGGATAAGGGTAAGGAGAAGAAAAGGTATCCTATATCCTTTTATGTACTAGACATGCGGGCCTTTTTCCTACATTACCAAAAACATGTTTTCTTTCTACATTAAATTTATTCAGCACAAAAAGGTGTATATGTATATGTATATGTATATATGTCAATATAATTAATAAACGTATAGCGCTTGCGAACACCTACCCCTTGGCTTCACCATGGCACGCCGACCTCATGACCGGCGAAGCGCGGCTTGTCCTGAAATAGGCACAGCGTAGCGGCGCCGGCGTAGCGCACACCTCTGTTCTGTACTCCTGATCACGTATATGCAAAATTTCATCATAATTGGTTGAGTAGTTAAAACGTGATAACGTGATAAACAAACAAACTGAAATAAGCATTGATAATATTAATTAGGATTATAATTTTGACATTATCACTTAACCGCTACAATTCTCTATACTAATATTAAGTTAATTCTTCTACAATTTTTGGTTATTGCTTAGTTCTCTTATAGAAAAATGCAATTATATGTAGCTTACATAATATTCTAAATAATTATTTATCTGCTACAGGTAAAGTCTCGTCCAAATTCGTTCAGCCGCTTTAGACGTTAGTCCTACATACAGTACATACAGACAGTTTGATTTCACGTATACGTATAGATTTATCATAATTGTAAATACCTGTAAAAATTTACAAAAGATTATCTTTTCAAGTTTAAGTTCTAAAAATATTGTCTGAACATATTTTCAACCGGTTTAAATTGGAGCCATTACTTTACATAAGAGCAGCTTGCGTACAATGTCTCAGTGACGATTTAAAATCGTACAATGGCATGCATTTATTTTAAAAATAGAATAAAAAACACCACATCGAAGTTAATTGCCTAGCGATATAAATACGAAATTAGTTTTACTCTAACAATACTACAGGTGGTTTATGGACGTGATCGATATGGCAATAATTTGATAGACCTATGAAATACATTAGTAAATCAATAGGAAAAACCCTTCGAACTATAATCATAAGATTCCAGAATTATTCTCTCTATTTTCTCGTTCCGTTAATGACATGATTACTAAAAATGTGGTATCTAGTAACAAGAAGAAGTTGAAACAGACAAACTGTGGCTGTACTTTATTCCAATAACTAGCTAATACCCGCAATTTTGTTTGCGTTGTTTATTATCAATGAACATATAAAAGACATTGAAAGCTAAAATATACTTTGATTACAAAATTTCTTTGTAAACAATTTTGTCTGTTTACTTCCCTCTCTCGCGTATGCCACCACACCGCTTGCCTTAATTCTACATGGCAAGGAAACTAACAGCATTGAACTCGTAGTGCTTATAAAAATCGTACTGTCTTAAAACCTTAATAACTTTATATTGAATTTTGATAATTTTTAGACAAGGAACAAGTGGCCAAAGAATTAAACTAAAAGATTGATTAAAGTTTTTACGTGACGCACACACAACGACAGACTTCTATCATTTGATATATATTATTATTATATATATAGATATATCGTGACGTAACCATCAACATTTGTGAAATATACAGGTGCCCAAATAAATACCTACAATAAGTACAAAATGTTGTGTCAGCACCCTATTCGTGTGGTGTTTGCCCTGCTTTGTAAATTAAGGACAACGTATTAGCAAATGCCCTTTGTTTTTAACTCATTAGCAAGGTTAATGGTAGTCCACAGTGCACGTTAAGCCAACAAACAACCTTAATGTCAGTAGTATAAATGTTAATAAATGGCACTGTTTTAGTCATTTTATAAAACAGAGTATGCATATATGTAATTGCTGGATAGTTGGACACGCTAATTCTCATAGTGGCAGGCTTCGACTTGTCGCGTTTCGAGACATATTCAATAGGCTAAGGCCGCCAAAATTCCCACTTTTAATACAAAAATTACATAGTAACCTTTTATGTTTCGCTAACACCAAAATAACATATAAGTAACGCAATTATTTTTTGTAGAGCTTGCTCCATATAAAAATGTATACAATTCATTACCCAAAAATGAATAAGAAAACAAAAACAAAAAATTATGGTATATTCTGTGAAGTTCATAAAACCTGTAATACTTAATATTTTCGCAACATAGTTATTTATAATTGGAGTTAATTATCTTATATAGAATGTGGGTTTAACGTCAGATCTATCAAATTGAATACAATAAAAAATGAATGAATGACGCTGTATTTTTACCTAAAGTAGGGAGTTCTAAGTAGCATTTCAATCTATAATTCCTATAAATAAACTTAAGTACAGTTTATGATTTGGAAAAGCTATCGAATTAATAATATCGCAAATTTCAAACCATCAGGAGCGTTATAATGTTAGTTTCTCTTGAAATTGATGTTGACACTTTGATATTAATTGCTCCACGTAAAAATTACAATGTTGGCGGCCTTAACCTATAGCTGAGAAGCTTGCAAGCATGCATGACACCAACAATAGAAGTCGGATTATTGAGCTCTCGTTAATCGCCTTATTTTGAATTGTACTGGCGCAACACAGGCATAATATTGTCACTCTTCTGTAGAATATAGTATATATATCGTACAATTTTATTACATTTACGTATTCACGTTTTCTACCTTTCAATATCGTAATAAATTTAACCACCCTATTTCATATTGGATTACGACCAGAAAGCGTGTAATTTTGTATATTAAATAAATACAATATATATATATATATATATTGTAATGTTCTATTAAATCCGGAAAAAAATCGAAATCCTTACAGTGATCAAGAAAGATTTGTTGTTACATTATTCTTATTTCTACTTTTAGAGAAAAACAGGGAACCCTCGTCAAGACGGATTTGTTAACTGTAAAAAAGATGTACAATTTGGTTTTTACGTTTTGTTGCGTCACCTGATCAAGATACGCCGGCCAGTGAAAAGTCCGTTCTTTACAGAGGTCAAAATCAGTTTCTTTGGATACAATAATATCATAGATATATACCATTTTATATATAGAATCGTAGCCGAACATTGTAGTCTATTTGAAAAGATTTTCTTAAAATAACATTACTTACTATTACTGACCTGATTTTGATATAATAAGTATAAAACTTATCTGCTATTTCACTTATAAAATACATTATCACACAATGTCAAATGACGGTATGACCTAAAATGTAAACACACGAAACATGATACAATTTTGTTGATGTAAACTAATTAAAAAAAAGTATTTTATTGTTTAACGTAAGATATTCAGAATTTTTAATTCTTTGATTAAAAATAAAAAATCTATCTATATATTTGTTAGTTAAAAATACACCGAACCGTTGTTAGTCCATGAAATACACAAAGCAACGACTTTTTCGTATTATAAAAATGTCGGTGTACTGGAATTAACTTCGCAATCTCTACTTAATACACGGCTATCGTTATCTGAACTAAAACCGACAAGGTCCTTTTATCCAACTGTAAATGTACATGTCTACCTCTAGACGAGTTGTCAAAACACAAACCCAAATTAGAGGCTTTTTCGTTTACAAATCTCCCGTGACAAGGGTTTCCCACCGGTGATACTAGATATATACATAACACTGAATTCATGAACTTTTTCTGTTTCTACTAATGTTATGAAAAATGTTCAACACTCTACACGTGATGGATTTAGTGAACTGATAATAAAGCACAAAAGAATGGGTTATTTTGTGACGTATGACCTATTAAAAATTAACAAGCATTTTCTCTTATAAACTAATAAATTTTCACAAGCATGCGTTTACCAACACTACATGTGCAAATTACAAGCTACAACTGATAACACTTAAATTATAAGTAATTTTTTCATACGTGTATTTGTGGTTTTGCTTATTACAAATGCCTTTGTAGCTTGTTAATTTGTTACAAAAACGTCAAAGAGCGTCGTTGTTGATTCTAAAATCGGTTGATAAAAGTTTTTTTTTATATTATTAACTAATTATTGTGTCGTAATTTCTATATTACTGATATATAATATGGTAGAAAATAGATTACGCAAGTTAGCAAAAATAAGGTCTTGTTAATTAAAATAACGAGCTTACAAGTCTTGTCAAATTATTTGACAAATGTAAATCACAAATTTGTATAAAATATTCATTGTATCTATCTTGTAAACGTTTTTAATAAAGGTAATTTACAAGAACTTGTTAAAAAGTTCATATTACATGTAAACTGTGAACTTATAGACTTGTAACATTTGATAAATAAATGTACCAAAACAACACTTAAATTGTCCATGTTCAACCAGCGTATGTATTCTCAATGACAAATTTTAAATGGTGTTCTGTAAAATTCTCACAATTCATAAAAAGTGCCTTCCTTCATATTTATTTGAGAAAAAAATTAGTACTAATAAACACTATTGATTATTTAACTAACCTTGTGTTTATATTACGTTGATTATTGTCCCTAATAGTCAGTAAGGCGTATATACAATGGTTCATTTAATGTTTCCTCGTTCAGGTAGAACGCAAACTCGTAGGTTACATTAATTACTGATTGTGAACATTACTAACTTAAAATTTCATAATGGAATAATTTTAACATTCATATTCACGCCATCATTTTAATAACAAAAGGAAAAAATTAGAAAATCATTACTTATTATATATACATTCGTTGGTCTTAATTACTTACGTAACTTGCATTTTATGATTTTTGGAATTAACTTATTGCTTAGTGAAATATGTTGGTATGAGAATTTGTTTACAATGATTCGATGAAAACTATAGTTATGACGCTTAATTTATAATTTTAATTAGTCTGATTACATAAGAAAAGTCAGATTAGCATTTCTCCTAAAGCGTCATTAGATCCTGTAATATTATAGCTACACCTGCGGCACCGCACGCGTTTTGTATGCAGTAATTATTGACAACTCGTTATTTTATTTGTATGACTATCAATTTTAACAAATCTGTAGTTTTGTTTAGACTCCGTTGTGTTCAGTTTTATAATAGATGTATATTATATACGCGTCTGTCTGTCTGTTTGTACGTCCAGATTTAGCACGATAGAGTACTTACTAAACTTGTTAAAAAGAATTTAAAAAATTGTTTTAATAATCATTATTATTATTATACAATATATATTTTTATTTTAGCCAATTTTGATGAAAATTTATACGAAATTGATAGATGAAAAAAAAAATAGAAAATAAAAACTTTTTTGTAAATCTATACATATAAGAAAATTGAAATGTCTGTTTTTTTTTACTAAATGGATATCAAAGTAATTGTTTTCTATTGCTGTAAGACGTAATAACGGCCAAACAATTCCAAGCAGAAGTGCGAAGTAACGTCCACCCCAATTTTTAATCATGGATTTCCACAAAGTAACATCTTCATCATTCAAATAATAATATTTATGAAATATGTATATACATTTTATGTTTTAGTTAATACAACAATAGAATATATTTATTTCAAGCATACTTTGGGTTATAAATATAAATAATGAAGCACACAATATTAAAGAACAAGGGCACAATGTCGGCACAAAGATGTCGTAAAGTTCGTTCAAAATGTGATAAGAAAGTAGCAAGTGTCCGTGAGACGCGATGTCCTGCGGCCCGCGATAAACTCCGAATATCCATCATACTTAATTACCTCACTCTTAACAGTTTAGAAGCTCGTCGGGAGTTTGAATTAACGGGCTCCGTCACTTTGTTTCCTGCTTTAGCGTTTCACAAGCTCCCGTTAAATCTCCATTACACTAAATCAACTTTGTAGTGTACGGCGGCAGTGTTTTATTAATTACATCATTTACTTCCATAAGTCGTCATGTTTATAAGCCCATAATTAGTGTCGTAAGACTTGAATATGCCTGAAGTAATAAATATTAATTTTAGTTTTCTAAATGTATTTTCCCAGATAATAGAGGTCTGCCGTTATGCAGAAACTACTGGATAAATTTCGATCATAGTTTTCTGTTGTGTGACGACACTTATAGTCCTTATCCAAGGACTTAATACGATATCTTCATGTATTATAAGAATATTAAAGTTCTAAGAAAGTATAATTTTAAAGACGCACTACGCTTTCAGCCATGTGTTTTCTTACCATGGAGAAGTGGAGTAAGCGATGTGACGCACATACGCAGGAGAGAGGAAGTAAACGAATAACATTGTTTACAAAGAAACTTTGTAAACAAAGCATATTTTTACATCCAATCTCTCTTTCCTCTGTATTTAAAATATATTGTCACCATAAAATTATCGTCATAGACATCCTACCATCTCATTTGATTACAATATATTTTAATATAAATCGCATTTTATATATTTTTTTGGAAGGAAGTTCCTTAACACACCTTGTGGTTGGATTAGACTGACAGAAATCATCACGTAAGGAAAATTTTTTATACCTTCTCCATTCGTCTGTCACTCTCCTTCTCCCTCTACCACTTTTTTATATATGTGTGCGTGCGTGTGTGCATGCAAATATCGAAATTCAAACGAACGAGGTCGTACAACCTCAATACTAAACGATTGAAAATTTCATGAAAACCTATTTTTATTTAGCATTTTTATAGAATTCGTAATGCACTATACTCGTATTATAAGTAATTTTTAGTAAATGTATATTATTTCTAAGATGTTAAGTTTTTTTTTTATTTGATTCCTTGTATTGCGTTAAGGAACTTCATTCCTGATGGATTCCCCTAACCGCAAACATTTTTTTCGCTAATTTCATTTGAACTTGTTAAGGTGTTACACATTTAAAACACATTTATTAATTTCAATCATTAACATAAGTGCCATACCGCTAGTGTTATAAGTAAGCTCTCGTGATTTGAGCATACGAACTTTGAACAATTTTATTTTGAGGTCATTTTTACATAGTCGTGCTTGGTACATCGAGTTAAAATAATAATAGTGTCCGCCACCCTAAAATAAGTCTGATAATGTCAACAAGACCTATAATCTCATCGTCAACAAATTAGTGCTTTATATATGAACTTATATCTGTATGAAAATACCAAGCCTTTTATACAAAATGGGCTTGTTTTCTATATATAAGTTACTCGTTGAACTTTTAAGTGTCTGTAGTCGATGTATACTTACTCCAACAATGCCACCCTCTACATAAGTCAGGCAACCGACACGACCAAGGTTATTGCGAACCTTACTTGACATCAGCAATAACTTACATAATTTATATGATGGATGGATTTTCTACTTTGATTAATTGTAATAATATATGTAAAATAAATACAGTATAGGCTTAGATAGAAGTCGTGGTGGTCTAGTGGCTTAACCGGTGGAATATCAATCTGATGTCCGCAGTATCGAACCTCGGCATGTACCACCGAATTTTTCGGAATTCGCATACATTTACTAATCTAAATTGGTAACACGGCTGACGGTGAAGGAAAACATCGTGAGGAAACCTGAACCTGAGAAATGTTCTTGTAGTACCACCATACGTGGGAAAAATATAGAACTGGATTCCTCAGAGCTTGAAATCGCCAATACGCCGTGGGCTGGCGTGGTGATTATGCCCATACCTTCCTTAAGGAAGAAGCCTATGGCCCTGTAGTGCGTTTCTTACAGGCTGATGATGATAATGATGATAAGTGTTAAAGGAAATATTGTACGTGCGAAGATAAGTACTTAAATTTTTATAACAATTTGTGTTTCTAATACTAATAAAATCATAAAGATTTGCCGTTGTCACGCTAAACATAGTGCATACATTTTCGCCATTTTTTTAGATTTACTGCTTAGACACTTGAGCCTTAAATACATATCACCGATATCTTCATTTAACAGAAAATATTAAAATTGTATAATGTTAATGTTAAAATATTAAGAAACTACGATTTTTATAAGCAAGGTACGTTTTCAGCGACGTATTTTTTGTCATGGAGAAGTGGAGCAATCAGTGTGTTGCGCATGCACAGGAGAGGCGAAGTCTCTTTTGCCTCTGCCTAAATACAATATAAATATATTATTAGGATAATAAACGACGCAGAGGAAGTCGTGGGTATTCAGTTTGTTTGTTTTGTTACCTTTGAACTTATAGATTCCAATCTAAAAATTTATTCAATAATAGAAAGCCACATTATTCCTGAATATTATTGGAGTACATAATATATTGACCATATTTCATTTTCATTAAGTTTATATCATTATAAGTTGATATAAAAATGAACATAAATGACTATAATATTTTATCCTATTACATTGTGAAGATAAGAGAGCCCTTTCTTTTCAACATGGGCTATCATAATACATCTCACGAGAGTTACGGGTCTTTAAATCAGCCTTAATGGGAAATTCGCATATACTAGTATCAAATTTATCAGATAATAATGGTGTAACTATATTCGTATATTAGATACCTATTCCCTAACATCTAACAGCTTTATACCAATATCTATTAGAACGATATTGGAATTATTCATACAGACCTGTATTTTCGTTGCACGTTAAATCTATGATGTTTTATAAAATACTTATTGATATTACCTACATTAAATGATCAACATAACTAATGTGTTTTGCTGGTCTAATAATAAAATTGTGTGGTTTCATGAAAACACGATGCAAGTGAAACTTTTTTCGGATCGTAGTATTTTAAAAACTTATAACAATGTTTATTTGAATCATTTTGAGTAGAGCCATAAGCGCCGCCATTTTATGCCTTGGCTGCTCTGTCGGGCGTCTCTTACTTTACCCGTACTCCACGGCCAGCTGTAACGTGACATGCGATAGATAGATGAAGTAATTTGTGACGATGTGAAAAAAGTTTGACTTTAAAACTATATCAATCAAAATAGCGTTCAATATAACTCAAAATATTTTAATAAGTAGGTACTATGTAAATAATAAAAATGGATGGGCTATCTTTAGGAAATACAAATGTGCCATCATGAACTTCTTATGCAGAGTTTTTTGAGATTTTCAATTACATAATGTGTTAGTTTATAGTATCTCATAAGATTTACTCAAAGTCTGTGGTGTAAGCTCCCAAAAATATTCCTATCGACTTTTTTTCTAGCTTCTTTTAATATACTATCAATTTATTATACCTATTAATCTTCAAGAAGAAATTCTCCTGGATGATAGTGAAAATAGTATCAAAATCCGAAGTACTGTATACATAGATGTGGATAGCGAATTTGTTTTATACTATTTATTGAGAATTGATAAGCATTATAATTCCAATATGAGAATGTAAATTTAATATATATAGTACGTAGTTACCACTCCTTTAACGGTATGCCGTATACCATTCTTACGAATCAAAATGTCGAGTAGGCATAATAACCAAATATCATGAGAATGCTTACGTAGCGTTTCTAGGAGACAAACCACCAACGAGATGAATATATGCATAAACCTATTTATAAATCACTAGCGTATGCCCGCAGCTTTGCTCGCGTTAATGTAGGCTTGAGCTATCTCTCGAAAATAGTAGCTATATAGTTATAGTATTATACAGTAACTATATTATATAGTATTATATAATATATAGTAGCTGAGATGATGTCTTACTTGATAACATGTTCGGACACAGCGTCGAAGAACGTAGGTTCGAATCCTAAGAACTGAGTCGGTGCTTTCGGTAAAGGAAAACATCGTGATGAAACCATAGCATGGTGGTTTGGTTTTTTGTAAATCCGCCTGCCTAGCTACCACCCTGTCGCCAAGAACTTGTCGGTGTGTTCCGACAGCGGCACTTGAGAGCCAGTCTCCCTCTAGGTTTAGCGTGACTACCATCTTAGACCACATCATCATTTAACATCAGATAAGATTGTGGTCAAACGCTAACCTCTAAAGTATTAAAAAGAAAACTTATTTATAGATAAAAGCTACCCCTATGTCCATTTTTGTACCACTGACATCGTGCACGAGAAATGTCGTCATAAGCGATTGAGTAGTTAAGGCGTAAAAGACTAATATCTAAACAAATAAACAAGTTCACATTCACATGTATTTGTAATATTATTACCTACAAGGATTTTATCGCAACTTGCGACGTGAATGTAGGTTTGATCCATACATGCAAAATTTCAAGATTGTCGGTTGAGTAGTTAAGGCGTGAAAGCGTAAAAAAAAAAACAAACAACCAAAGCAAGCATTTATAATATTAGTAAAGATAGTTAGGCCTCATTATTAAACCAGGTCTTTTATAACAGCGACGTATTTGTTAATATTTAAAAAACTGCTCGACGTCGCTCTAAATTTAATTACATACGTTTTATAACAGTACATAGAGACAAGTAATTATAAATAACCTTAATAATAAGCAACAGCTATCAATGATTAGACATTTAGTTGACAAATAATGACAATATCAAGACTAATCTACAACATAGAACGTACTTAATGTAAATATAAGATAATATATATAAAATGAAAAGGAAATTGAAGTTTACCTCTGCAGTAATACGCCTCTAACACGCTATTTTTCCATTATCCAATATCAATATTGTTTTGTCTTCATCGCTCAGGAATAGGGTTTCGAGACTCAACTAATGATAGCATTGCATGATCTACAGAGAACTACATTCAGATTAAGAGTCTTACAATTCTACGTCCAATTAATTACAACACAATTAATTACAGTAATAATCAAACGCTTTGATTATGGTAATTTCTGTATACGATAAAAAATATATTCAGCATATAAATAAAATTAAAGTGTTCGGGCAAAGCACAGAAACGTCTGTATAGATTTTGACGAGACTATTATTGAAAAATAGAGATCTTTTCCGAGTATTAAGCTTCATGTCATTACGCTTTTCCATAGGAGCTAAGCAATAATGATAAAATTTAATAAAAAAAAAACTTTAAATGGTTAAGCAGTACATTGAAACATCCTTTAACAACGCACTCTAAAGCTGTAAACAATATTAATATATTTTAGCTGTCGTTATAATTATATTATTATATATTACGAAATACTTTTCAGCAAAAACCCAACCTCATATACATGTACGACATATATTTCCATGTATTATCATCTTCTATGAAGCTCCTAAAAACCCTTCAAATTGTATAGATATCAAGAATTACAGATTTAAAAAACAAATTCTTATTGAAAGTCTAATCTAAAAGCGTAGATACATATATACCAAAAATGTGTGTATTTCGTATGTGTATTCAAACCCACGTTTACCGAGATGAATGTTCGCCTAATGAATCAGCTTCCGCGACAAATCATTACCTAGCCCGATAATGGATGTGACTTTGTATTTGCTCACAATCTCAAAGGTATTCTATTTGAAATGCGATTCAAAATCCTTTCGTCATTAAGTAACAGCTATTCTTTTATCGGTCTATATAGTTGTATTTTTCAGTGGTGTTTTCTATAATTATTTTAATTTGTATTAATTTAATTATTTATTTATATAGTTTATTACTTATATTAATTAATTATGTTACTTTAATATTAAATAATATTTTAAATTTAAAATTTATCGTAATAAACATTGATAAATAGGCGAAGACAAAACAGTTCAATACGTCTTTCTTCTCTGTTTCCCGATCGATTTTCTTTTTTTTTTAAGAGAGACTTTTTTACATCGCCTCAATTTTTTTTGTTCAACTTTCGTTTGTTACATGACAGCCGGCCGCGGAGTTGGTGTTAAGTCAAAGACGCTCGACGACTACTCTCATGTTTCAAAGAGAATAGTTTGTTTATAAAAGTTTAAAACAATAGGTCCAGTATAGTATTAATTTATGTTACGGAATATTCTGATTCACAATCTGTTTGTCGGCGATTATGGGTGCGTTTTATTGAAAGACAATGCTACAAGTGTATCACACTTTGATTATGCTGTTTGATCGCGGCCACTCTCACGTCAAATTTCATAAATGCAACGTTCCCAAGAATAAAATAAGTTTCCAGCTGCTCGGAAAGGGTGCGAATACAAATTATTTTGTCATTAGGGAATATTGTAGTTGTAAGGATAGGTAGATATTATAGTAATTTATTGTGCAAATCCCAATTTCTAAATGCAAATATGAGTTTGTTCATTTGTTGTGCTTTCACGCCAACATTCGTACCACACTAAAAACAGTTTGCACCATTTACAAAAATAATCAAGACGAAAAGCAAATAATATCTACATATTAACACGTGCCTAAAAATTTTGTATCTTTTAATATACTCGAGTATCGACCGCTAGATGACCACTCATTTACGTAATAGTACATAATGAAAGTTATCCGATATATTTTGAAAATAAGCTACACCCGAATTAATACAAAACATTAGATATTATAACAAAAAGAAATGTCTATTTATCGTATAACCAATATTAAATGCGAATATGAGTTTGTTTGTTACGCTTTCATGCCTTAACTACTCAACTGACCATTATAAAGTTTTGAACACGCATTGTCAGGGGTACATAAAAACACGTAGAATACATATTATCCAGAAAAAAAGTGCTGTTCCTGTGGAATAAGCAGCAGAAATTAGTAAGATATAAATTATATTTAAAGTACTGGTACAAATATGATTCTTCATTCGGCTTTTATAGAGAAAATAATCATTAAAATTTAAAGCATAATTAAACGCCAATGTACACCTGTCACGTTACTAATGTTACTTGTATAGACAACGCTGGTGGGAACGGTGTATTCAATCAATAGTCCCAGCTCGTTACTTATCCAATTATTACGTGGCACGGGCACGGCCCCTGACAATTCTCACGGGATGAAAATGGCCGAGTTATTGACTAATGACCACCTATTTATATTTGCTTAGTTATATTTGTGTCACAAACATGATTAATTGTCGGTTAATATAAAATTAATTTTGTAATGTGTAATTTCAAGCTTGTGTTTTTAACGTTGGACCACAAGTTAAGTGATGTTAAATGACGATGTAATCTGAGATAGTAAACACGCTAAGCCTAGAGGGAACTGGCTCTCAAGTACTGCTGCCGGAGTACACAAACAGGTATTTGGCAACAGATTTTCATCTTGATGGTGGTAGCCATCAAGGCTGGCTTACAAAAAGCTCTACCACCATGCTATGGTTTCATCACGATGTTTTCGTTAACCGGAGGACCGACGCAGTCGCAAGAATTGGAACCTACGTTGATTAACCCGGTGTCTGAACAGGCTATCAACTGAGCAATCATCGCTTCAAATTTATTGTACATTATTTCTAATTTTTATACTTTATACTTACTTATATAATATCCTACTAATATTATAAAGTTCAAAAGGGTACTTGTTTGTTTGAATGCGCAAATTTACGGAAATACCATTTCATCATCTTACCCTTATCCCAACTAAGTAGGGTCGGCACAACATGTTCTCCTTTTCCACTCTCCTCTGTCAGATGTCATCTCAGTATTCACACTTTTTATACACATATCGTTTTTCACACAATCCATCCACACATTTTTCGGTCTTCCTCTACTCCTATATCCGTCCACTTTCAAACTCAAAACTTTTCTTGTTACATGACTTTCATCTCTTCCTACAATATGCCCGTAACATGCTAACCTATTACTCCTCAACTTCTCTGTCACTGGTGCTATTTTCAAACATCCTCTGATATACTCATTCTTAATCTTATCCATTCTAGTTACACCACACATCCATCTTAACATTCGCATTTCTACCACATGTAATCTTTTCTCATTCATGTCTTTCGTAGCCCAGCACTCGGATCCATATAGCACGGCTGGTCTTATTATAGTTTTATACATCTTTTCCTTGAGTTTCAATCATAGTAGAAAAATATTTTTTTCATTTTATAAATTATTTATTGAGGAAAGTTGTTGGTTATTTAACATGACGCTATAAATCTTTAGAGTGGAACAATTACCATACAAAATGTATGTAAGAAAGTATGCTAAGAGAGAACGAAGTACTCGTTATAAATCTGGCGGGTCGTGGGATGCGGAGCGCAACGGGCGTATCGCTAAGAAGACGGGTTAGTCGACTCTAACCGGAACCGAGCATTACCGTAAACGGCCGAACTGTGAATGCTAGTGTTAAATTTAATAACAGGCAGCATGAATCCATCGGACAGCTAGCTCTCTACGTAACAATAGCCTTTTATACACAATTTATTTAATTTTATTCTCTGTGCAACTGAAGAATAACCCAATATTTCAAAAATTAAACATTGTATAACCGCGTTCTATGTCTATAGTGACAAAAACAGCTTAGTGTTACAAAATAACGGTATGATAATATTTGACCCTATGTTTTGAATCTAACTTACTCACATTTATCCTCATCAAATTTCGAAAAACGTATTTCCGTGAGAACCGTTAACACACAAGATATGGGATCAAACCTCATAAATATTGGTTTGTATCAATATTAACATACAAGATAAACTATTCCACTATAGCCCCTTGTCTCCATATTCTGTAACCCTCATCCACCTCGCGCACATACCAGCTTCATTATGAAAATATCTGTTACCCGCTATGGTGGAATGCAGCAATTTCCTCGCTCGAACTAAGTTTACCTGAATAAAATGTAATAATATGCATTAAAAGTGGCCACGTTTCACTTCCCAAAGTTTTTCAGGCGTACAGCATGTGGATTTCGTTTAAATAAGTTCACCGCTACGTATTACATAACACCTAAAGTCCGTTTTTTAAATTAGATATAAATGTTTTCATAACAATATTGCACCTGAACTTTATCACTACATCACTTCACTACATATTATAAAACAAAGTCGTCCGCCGCGTCTGTCTGTTTGTGTGGATGTTCGCGATAAACTCAAAAACTACTGAACGGATTGTAATGCTGTCTTCAGCAATAGATATAGTAATTCAAGGGGAAGGTTTAGGTGTATAATTTGTCAAAGTTTTGTATAAATTGGCTGAAATATAATGATAATTGTTGAAAGGATCGGAAAAAGTCAAGCCGCCTGGGAGCTTTCGTCGAAAACGCTACCTAATCTCTTTGAGATATAACAAAATAATGAATAGTGAGATATTCCTTTTTTATATATCTATAAAAAAGTCTACGATGGTATATATCTATCCTTTAACTTACTATATCTTCCTATCTACTAAAAGTTGTCACAAGTAATGCAGCAATTGGAGGGCTATTTATACGGATACAGTATTAATCCTAATCAAATTGAATACATTTGTTACCGAATGCATGCATGCAACCTAATTAGTTATGCATTTTTTATTATCAGCTCAGGACAACGTCCGCCGGACTTACTAGTATTATGATAAATATCTCGCATATATATGCTAAAATATATACATATACACTGCTACAACACTTTTAATCTTCACTGTAATAATTACATATAATCATATCTACTACTATTATGAAGAAAAAAAAATTGTTTCTAAAGAATAAATTAAAAAAATATGTTAACCGATTTTTAAAACTCTTTCATTTATAGAAAGCTACGTGATCAGAGAGTATTTTCAAAACCTACGTTAACACGAGCGAAGTCACGGGTAAATCTAGCACCTAATAAAAATTCTAATACTGACTGTAGACAATGCGCAGTTTTTGCCGGTGAGTCTATATGTATGTAAATTTATACAATACTCTATATAACGTAAATATGCTCTGAATAAGAATTCTTATAAATTCATCCCAGGAGAATCGTAATGAGTAATTTAAAAAATAAAATTTTGCTTAAAATGCTACCGATGAGAAATCCCATTGGCCACAGGGCTAATAAATTAATAAATATTTACAAATCAAGTCGAAACGAAATAATAAAAATGATAAGACATATATACATATAATAAGATTGATAGGTATTGATATCAATATATATCATAGGAATTAAGATACGAGTATGTTACAATCGTCCTTGGAATCGGACGTAACAATTCTACAGGAATAGTATAATGTATCGCTGTCCTATAAATAGTGTACAAATGCTGTTTTAACTAAACGATGTGCGAAATCTAATAAGAATTATTTGATAAACAACATTTTGTTTGGTGTTCTAAGGCTAAATAGTCATGGCCATAGCGCTATGGTAGTAAAATCGTTACCACCGTACCCAGTCTACTTTATGTCTACTGTCTTTACACGCTAATCTCTCAAATAGTTCAATTCAACTTAATGAAACTTTTACATCCATATAGAAGTCTTTTCAGGATATGATCTAGTATACATATAATTAAATTTGTCCATAGAGGTTAGGGAGTATTGACAAAATTGTGTTTAAAAATTTAATAAAAGCTAGCACACCCTTATTAGATTAGAATGTGTAGTTCATATATAACAATCAAACCATTTTCACGAGAATTAAATGGCTAGAACCGGCTAATATTTAATACAATTCATTTTAGTTTTACTAAGTAAACGAAAATACTTTCCGTTCGTCATCAATATAAAGTTCTAAACATTTATAAAATTATAGTAAAGCATGAATCTCAAATCTGATCTTTGTGTAAAATCTGAATAGAAAACGCCTTGAGATTTGCATTTCCTTATATCGTATTTTAAAGGTAAAAATACAATATTTTAATGTCATATGGATGTGTGCACCTGCTCTCTATTCTGAATGTAGGGGAGCGTTACTATGCACCGTTCTATGCTTTCCCTGCACGTATGCAACAAAGAAAATAAAATACAAAAACACGTATAAACTTCTTATCTCACAACGTACCTGTTATCGTTTTTGTTCTTTGTACGTTTCGAAACATTGTAAATTTAAGTACTGTCTTGTTTTTACATTCAGTATTTGTTTTATATTAAAACAATACAATAATATATATTAACAATAGAGAAATATAAAAATGCTTATTGAACAGGGTTACTCACTAGGGTTCAATTTTAAGGCTTCAAAGAATTTTGTATCCCACATTCCAGTGCTCTCCTTTGAGTTACATACAAAACTGAAGATATTATCCCCTATCTTATTAATATTATAAACGAAAAAGTTTGTGAGGACAAATGGATGTTCGTTACTTTTACACACAAAACCTACTGAACGTATTTTGATGATATTTTACTGTAATATAGCTTAGACATTAAAATAAACTGTGCTCTACTTGCAATATGGATACATATTTAGCGAAACAGCACAGTACAACCCACTCTATTACTAATACTTACGTATTGTTTTCTAAAATACTTCTACATTTTGGTTTAAATACCTAAATGCGCATACAACTACCGGTTTTAATAAATCGCACCAATATTGTAAAAGTACAATTTGCTAGAGAGCGTGTAAAGTACACTGCGGGCCTGGTAATGAGAACCTAATAGGCGTTTTACGGAGTGACGCACCGACTAACACACTTACCTCATTGACCTCTATTAGCAAACGTTTAACGTTTCCTACACGTGCGATTTCTCTTTTCGTGATTGCGACTTACCTTGATACGAATGTGATACACTTTTATAACATGATTTTCATATTAATCCTCATATACATATATGGCATGATATATAACTAACTTTTCTCGATTCTTCGCTCGCGTTCATAGTAGATGTTATCTATCCGTCGGAAACAATATTGTTCATGGATGTAAGTTATCCTGTGCCCTTTTCTGTACCACTGACAATGTGTATGCTAAATTTAATGATGTTCGGTTGAGTAGTCGTGACGTGAAAACGTAACAAATAAAGTAATTGACATTTATAATATTAATTAGGATTTCTGTTACCACAAAAATATTTTTTTCTGTTACGTATGTATCAGTTTTATTTCAATCTGTTACTTTTTTTTACTTTTCTCTAAGCTAAAGAACTATAGACATTGAAAGCACTTTAATCCTGATAACTATAACAATAATACATTTAGTATCAAGCCAAATCTTAGAGGCAATTATATTAACCTTCAAAACGATCGGTTATGTAATTCCGGCGTGAAAGTATAACAAACAAAGTCACTTGGAAGTCAATGAACTAATAAGAACTCATAAATTTCTAAGCAATTTACATCCATTTTTGAAACTTTGATGTTTAAACATTAAAATCATAGAAGTTATCTAAGAATACAACTCCTTTTTTTGCACTAAATACCCAATGTAATTAATGTATTTAATTGCACAACATTGGACTAGATTGATCAAAACAGTATCACAAATAATCAATTATTTATTATATAATAAAACATAAAATAAAAAATGAGTACTGTGAATTATCCCTAGGAAAGAGATATATACTTTTCTGCAGGCATTTTTAATACATATTACAATATTCTGACGTATATTAAGGTTCCCAGCGTTATCGATAAAACAGTCCGAAAAATTCTTATGACTTTATTAGAATACAACGACATTTCTCTACTATATATTAATATCAAATACATTTCATTTACTTTCGGAAGAAATTCTCTAATCGATAGTGAAAACCGTATCAAAATCCATTTCGTAATTTAGAAGAACTAAGAGAACACAAAGGTAGACGTGACTTTGTTTTATAAAATGTATAAAGAGGGTTGAATCCCAAAGAGGGTTGGTGTGAGGCTGGCGGTCGATCGTAAAAATTAAGCCAAATCATACATCACAAACATATTGTGCCGATCCTACTTCGGTGGGATAAGGGTAAGAAGATGATGATGTAATGATATCATATATAATTATAAAAGGTATAGACAGAGATAGTAGAAGCTCGCGACCCAAATACTAGATATAAAAATTATATTTGTACCATTTATGAAGTCGTAAATTTACAAAGTTCTGAAAAAAATCTCCACCGAAATATATAATCCCCAGATCTGTAACTTTTGAACAACCAATATGCGCATAATCCATTTAAGAAATATATTTATAACAATCTCGCTCCCAAACTCCCTTTGCCTTTCTCATAAATCACGATTGTAATATTTTATCATTATGAATGTTACGCGGTATTGTTTTTACGACATCGTTGCTTTGTTCTAAGCTAATGTCCGCGGTCTATTAATGTTTACTAAATTGCTCGGCAAATTCGTACTTCGGGACCTTTTGTAATTAAGAAAATTGCTAGTCATGTTAAATAAGATGATGTGTATATGAAATACTCAACCGATTAATGATTTTGTTCAATTACTGTCAAATAACAAATAATTATATCTATAATGAAATTGTATTTGTAGGCATTAATATATTTCAAAAGGAGACTTAGAAGATGGCGGTTTATCATTGTCTTATTTTCCTGACAAGAGAAGTAAGGGAATTAAAACTTAGGGGAATTTAAAATAATAGAACCTATTTAAAATAAAAACGATTTCAATTTGTTTAAAGTTACCAAGTGATATTATAATAGAAACTTTGATAAGACGCTCGTAGATATTATAAGACAGTTAATTATTGAACTTTATTAAAATATCAGTATCTTAATCTGACAAGATAATTCAGTTTTTAGACTAAAATATTTATTTTGACATTTAATAAAACTTTTTAAATAGTATTTTCTTTTGGCGTCAAGATTGTTTAGTTTATCTAAAATAGAAGATTTAAATATATTAAATGTTGATATAGATTACTTACGTAATACTTGAAAGTCCTACCTTTTTCTTTTTAAAGCAATCCTCTCAAACGATCATCAATAACCATAACCTCGTTCAACTCAATAAACTAAAAAGCTTGTCGATAATTACACCAAGACAAGGTTTCGTTCCGATACTGTCGAAACAAAAGGACAAAATCGGGTTAATTAAATTCCAATGTCAGGCTTTCCGAATCCAACGACTTGCTAAGTTCGTCACGGCATCTTTAACAACATCAAATCTTATCAGCCCCGTTGATTCATTGTCTTCATACCTTTTCGATGAACATTTCAGTTAATAAGCCAGCGCTTATGAGCGAATGATTTAGAAATGCCTTTTATCAAGTGATGTGGTAAAAATGATAAAGTTTAATAATTTAGACACAATGATAAAGCTTTCGGATGACAATCCGCTTGCATTTTACATTAAAATAATAAATTTGTTAATATTGACTATGCAAAGCTACTTTTATAGAATATCAATTTTTACGACCGAACGAAGATATCGACACATCTTTTTATGTTATGAGGTAGGAAGCAAACATACACGCCATCCAATCTTAAGTATACACTACACTATATAGTTATGTACTGCCAACGTCAACAGAATCACAGCCATAACATTTTGCTATTCCTTTTGGAACGCCTCGTATGTCTGTATATGTTGCCAACAACATAATGGAAATTGGAAAACTGCAGCCTTAACACTGCCGCTTTGTGGGAGAAATAGATGTAACGGTAGAACGTGATACAGTATCTCCCACTCAAAACCCAAATCAAATCAACTCAATTATTCAATTTACTCCCTAAAAAGGCGCTTATGAACATCGAAACTACCACCGGTTCGGAAAACAACCCAGTCATCGAGAAGAACCGGCAAGAAACTCGATCGAGTTTATCTTTTTAACATATATAGATGTATATTTAAAATACGTTACACGTTACAATCGTGTTCAGTGCATGCACAGAGAGGTGTCAATTCCAGACATCACCATCGTTCACATATTGCTCCACTTTATAATAGTCCTTTGATACCAAAAACCGTTTCCTCTGGCGCTTAAATTTATAGTCCGGTAAATCGGTAATATGCTTTGGGAGGTAGTTATAAAACCAAACATTATTACCTAGAAATTCTATACAAGAATTTTAATACGATTCCCTAAAATAAAACAGCCTTATAAGATGGGGAAGCGATGATGGCTCAGTTGGTAGTGTGTTCATACACAGTGGCGAAGGACGTAGGTTTCAATCCTAGCAACTGAGTCGGAGCTTTCGGTGAAAGAAAACATCGTGATCGTCGTAGAGCTTTTTTTAACCCTTAAATGGATGATTTTTGTTTCACGTTTTAAAAAAATATATTTGTGTAATAGACATGTATTACTGTCTAGGAAAAATGAGTAAAAAAATCTAGACATGAATTTACTATACTTTTTGCCAACATTAAAAAAAGTACAAAATTAAATAAGAACTAGTTGTCAAAATTAACAAAAAATTAAAAGAAGGTCAATTTTATCTGTGATGTTTAGTATGTTGTTTAAAAACAACATTGTCCATTTAAGGGTTAACTATCAAGCTACCACTCTCAAGTTGAAAATCTGTCGCCAAGCACCTGTTGGTGTGTTCCAGCAGTTGTACTTGAGAGCCAGTCTCCGTCTAGGATTAACGTGACTATCATCTTAGTCCACATCATCTTTTAACATCACATGAGATTGTGGTCAAACGCTAACCTATAAAGTATAAAAAAAGATGTATAATATGTAAACAATCGTTTTCATTCAGTATTTTACCTAGCTGTATATATTTCAAGAAGAGAAAAGCATTTACGCAATTAATTAGTATAAGAAACAAATTATTACACGAAATTTAGCGTAGTCTCAACAGACCTGAACACCACATTAGCGTTACAACTGCGTGATTTGTAATATATATGTAGGTTAAGTATGAACTAAATTATATGAATTTGTTATTTCTCTTTGGAAATAACAAATATACAACGATAGAATGTAATTTGGGGCCAAATTAACAATGGAAATAGGTAAACATGTTGGGTCTACTTTAAGATTTTTAGAAGTTATTGACACAATTATAACCTTACATTATGATTATGATCATATTTTTTACATATTAAAGTGGACGTTACTTTGCACTTCCTCCTGGCCTTGATTGGCCGCTGACAGGTCTGACTCAAACAAATAACACTTAATTTTATTTCCATGACGTGTAGTTGAAAAAGTTATATCTGAAATCAATAATACAAACCAATAATAATTTCAGGTACCGGTCGCACAAATAGAATCAAGCGTTTTTTTGCTGCAGTGAGACGTGACAGCGGTCAATAAATAAATGCCAGGCGGAATTTGTAACGACCCACCCCTTCGCCATACTGAGACAGCTTAGTCGTCACTACACACCTCTCTCACTATCTGCCATATATTAGTTAACCAAAGATATAAAATCTTGGTTTAAGCGTTATATTGATATAATTATTGCCATGATCGTTTAGAAATTAGGACCCTTTTACGTTGTGAATTGAAACAAAATTATAGTAAGCAAATTCTTTTATCTGGTACTCAGAAAACATTACATAAATCAAATCTAGTATAATTAGAACTTTAGCAAACACATGACAATAAGTTTTAAATGCAATTATTTCAAAATCAAATAAATAAATTAAAGATAATATCTATATGTAACACTGTATTCATAATATGTTCACTTAATTTCAATATACATCCTAATCTTAGTTATAATAAAATATAATTGAGTCTTAATTATGTGTATGTTGGTTGTGTTAAAATGTTCCCTAATTTCCCCCGGAAGGGGGGGAGGCTCCAATACCGTCCCAAGTCCCGCCTCTTAGAAGCACTATTGACTATAAATTTATAGTGACACCCAATAGTCAACTACCACAAGCATTGCTAGGGAGTTAAGGGCAAAAGGCAGGATATAAGGATTCTGGAACTAGCTCCTTAATTGTATAATGTAAAAATATAATGATTCAATCTAATAAGTGATTATAGCTATTCTACTATCAGACATACCATGATCCTCACCGAAGTAGCGAAAGCTCCAAGGTGACAAAGTCAACCGAGGAGAAAATAAGTAACTTGCTTCAATCCAAACCTCCCCGCACAGGAAAGAAGGCCAAAATAGACACTGGGATAAGTAGGAGGGAGACAAAGCTCAGCTCCAATCCACTCGTCTGGCGTCTAACACTGTGTGGATCGACGGATATGGATATAGGGAAGACAAGAAACACCCTAACAAGTATTCAGATTGTTTGGAGGAATCACAGTAGCCTGCATAGAGATTTCGCTAACACACCCATCGGATTAAATTACTGCCTTTTAAATGGTAGACATAACCAGTAATGAATTATTAAAATCACACTAGTTCCAGAAGGATAGTGGATAGGTTTTAGTAGCATTATGTGCAGAGTTAAGTCAGCACCAGCATTTGTATTACAAAATAATATTGTAGATATTAATTTAGATTGGTAGTTGAACATCTGATTGGTTCCAGTCACCATTAATTTATAATGTGCTAACGGAATCCCACACAGATTATTCATTTTACCAATGTTGTTATTATATAACAATAAATTAATTTAATAATGCTGTGCTAACTCTACTCAACACACATTTCAGCCGTGAATGTGGTAGTTGACTATTTAGGCATAAGGGCTATTTTGTCCCTTTAGCAAATCAACAATACAAAAAGTGTAGTGTGGTGTGGTGTGGTGTATATTTACATGATTTTGTTGGAAAATTAAACTTAACACTACAATCACTTAAACATAATTCCTTTCTTAGTTATCTATGTATGCTCATATAATCCTAAAATATAGAATTTAGATTATCTTTAATTAAACTTGGCCTACATATATTCTTCATTGAAATTATAAGAATGTTACATGAGTTTTATAGAATTCAAACTTTAATAATTATTTGATATTATATACATATATATATAATTCTATGGTAGGTCTGTACAAGAGTTGAGTGTGAGGTTGTGACATTCATAAAGAGGTTTATTATAACTTTCAGTGTATTCCAGTACACATTCTTTTGTATTATAAACACAAGAGGATGTCGAATGAGTTACGTCAAGGCTAGGGCCGACTAACACCAGGCGGAAGATTCACTAGGTAGATGATGTCGGACAATGAAGGCTACCGGTTCATACTTTGGTAAAGAAGAACTATGTTTCTAAGACCAAACCATTTCCCGGGTCAAGGCAAACGTATCGCCGACAACTACCCAGTTCGTCTTCAGGCATACAGGAACCTCTTCGCTATCCAGCAAACTAGTTTTACTTGACAGAGAGAGAGAATTCAAGAACCGCCGAAGCGTATATGCTTTAGGTGCCAACTCAATTCAACGCCTACTGGGACTTCCTATAATAAAACACTGATGAGTAAAAGCTTGTGTAGTGGAATCACCTCAGTTTAGCAAATGATGTATTAATGAATTACAATATTGTCACGAATCTACCCGAACCAATGTTACCTCATTCTGATAGTATTATCAGAACTACAAAACCTTTAGCTGATGTACAGTAGTGTTATGTACGTATGTGTCTTTGTTTGAATTCTATAGATGATTGTTACAATGTACATATAAACAAAGTATAATATTAAATTACTCACACTCTTGTAGATCTAAAAATATACCTTTTTAAATGGATTGAAATATATTTAGCTTACCTTATATTATATAAAACTAATAATTTGTTGAAATTCTACTACTATGTTATAGAATTCAAACTCTAATAGATATTTGATATTTTTAGCATTAGATGTATATTTACTGAAGTTAGTTGATATGTCTGTAAAGAGTTGTGTGTGGGGTTGTGACATTAACAAAGAGGTTTATTATAACTTTCAGTGTATTCCAGTACACATTCTTTTGTATTGTAAACACAAGAGGATGTCGAATGAGTTACGTCAAGGCTAGGGCCGACTAACACCAGGCGGAAGATTCACTAGGTAGATGATGTCAGACAATGAAGGCTACCGGTTCGTACTTTGGTGAAGAAGAACTATGCTTCTAAGACCAAACCATTCCCCGGGTCAAGGCAAACGTATCGCCGACAACTACCCAGTTCGTCTTCAGGCATACAGGAACCTCTTCGCTATCCAGCAAACTAGTTTTACTTGATAGAGAGAGAGAATTCAAGAACCGCCGAAGCGTATATGCTTTAGGTGCCAACTCAATTCAACGCCTACTGGGACTTCCTATAATAAAACACTGATGAGTAAAAGCTTGTGTAGTGGAATCACCTCAGTTTAGGGAATTATGTATTACTGAATTATAACATTGTCACGAATTTGTCTGAGCCAGTTTTACCTCATTCTGATAGTATTATCAGAACTACAAAACTATGTACAGTAGTGTTATGTATGTATGTGTGTTTTGTTTGAATTCTATAAATAGTAGTTATAGTGTACATATGTAATAATGTATATTTTAAATTACTTACAGTCTAGTAGATTTAATAAATGTACCTTCTAAATACAATTTACCGACTACAATGCTTAACACAACAATACCTCTTCTTTTAGATATTTCAATATTTCTAAGACGGAAAATAACTGATAATTCGTTTACTATAATACCAAAATACTGTGGGATCTCCCTGACACTATTAGCGAACTCACGCGCACTATCTGAGACTACTATTAACACCCTAAATACTAGTAAATCGAATAATAACTTGGAAGAACATTATTTACTTTTGTTCTATGCGCAAACTACCTCTAGACAGTCATTACGACCGCTAAAGCACTTCCTGATTCTATCAACTGCCTAAAAATGCCCTAGACCGTCATTACGACCACTAAAGCACACTGATTCTAAAAACTCTAAACTGCCATTACGACCGCTAAAGCACTGATTCTAAAAACTCTAAACTGCCTCTAGACAGTCATTACGACCGCTAAAGCACTTCCCGATTCTATCAACTGTAAACTGCCTCGATTCCCTAGTTGAAACCCCTTTTATCCATGTGCCCCTCTCCCAAATCTCGTCAAACAATCAGTCCTTTCATTCCTTGAAATTACTGATATTTTTCGGGTTTTTTCCGTTCTTAATTTACCACTTATTCCTCTTACTCCTACAATCCATCCTTTGTTTCAAGTATTAAATGTAAACAAATTTCTATAGTTCCCCCTTGTTATATGATTGTTGACCTACTTTTTTTTCATAATCTTAAACAACAGTCCATTCTTTGTTTCAAGTATCGAAAATTAAAAAAACTTCTATAAAGCCCCTTTGTTAAATAATCGTTGACCTACTTTTCATAATCTTAAACGTAAACAATGATCCCTGATTTGATTCCCCATTGGTCATTTATTATAAACAAAGTACAACCAATAGAAATTCTTCACTTTGTCTATGATTTTACAAATGTTCTATATTTACATAAAGATTTTATTCAATCTTTACTTTAATCTAATTCACAATAACTGTTAAAATATATTACATAATTTTACGAATATATTATAATATGTATTTTCCCTTTATTCCTTTTATTTAACCTGTATTATAAAAGTTTCCAAAGTTGGCGCTAGTTACGTTATTGTACTATTATTTTGTTTGTCAAAATTTCGATACACCAATATTGACCAAGTATGGAAAACTCTTTATAATTCTAACTAGATGGAGTTGTTCGTATAAATTTTTTTTTTTTTTCTATAAGGGGCCGGTATAGATCCGTTACAATCGCCCCCTTGATTATTATGAAGTTTACCGGAAGAATAATCAAAACTACAAGCGTTATATTTAATTCAAATTTAAAAGTTCCATGCGTCCGGTATTACCCCAATCTCCTCTTTGACCAAGATTTTTTTGACCTAGAGACAGAATTAAAGCTAACATATTTTATTTTCATTCCTTATAAGTGATATATTATTCATTAATATGTTAACATTTAATTATCAACATTATTTATCATAATTATATATTTTTAGTTATAATAGATATAATGTATAAGAGTGTTTATATGGTATTATTACTATTTATATCAAATCTATAACTTCTGTAATTAAGCTTGCATGATTAAAGATCTATATTTTATTATGGATATTACAATCTACACCTATATTACATAGATTTTTGTTGAATAATAAATAACTAAAATATTTGAGAACTACTGTATGTAAATTCTTTACTAACAGGTAACTAATTTCATATTGCCTTGTGACTATTTATATTTATTCTGAATTTTCCTAAAATAAATTACTTTAATCATTAAGATTTCTTTTAGACTCTTATCAAAATTGCACCAGCTATTCTTAATTATTACGCCCCCTAGCTAACTATCATTTTCATTATTTAGATATTATTATTCTATTTATTTATTTATTTATTTTGGCTCAACAACAGAAAGCAAATTAATGATATATAATATACACATAATAATAATAAAGTACAGAACTAAATTTGTTTTCTTATTACAGTTGGGCACAACATTTTATAAAGTTATAGAAAAATATAAAAAAAAACGAAAATAAATAATGAAAAATACAAAACAATTCAATTGATAAATTCATACACCTAGAAATGCTTGAATTGATAAAATTCAAACTTAAATCGTAAACCCGAATTTCAATAAAGCACTTTCTTTATGACTGCGCCCCCTAAATACTGTAAAATTTTATTGTCTAAACAATGTTATACCTATAGTAATTCCTAATAACCACGCCCCCTAATTATTTTAAGGTTTTATTATTTATTATTATTATTTTTTTTTTTTGTAAAAAGATTCCTAATAACCAATATATTTATACATAATATAGATATGCACAATATAACAAAGTATTTATATATACACACGACGATCATCCAACCATTCAAATTCCAAACATAGAAACATCAGATATCTCTACATAACAAATATTCAGATACATATTAGTAACAAGTATGCCTGCCACGCAAAAGTCAGTCGTGTATGTATATAATTGAATCTATGATTCATGATTCTATAGTCTCTACCCAATTCTATAATCACTGAACCATAATGACTAAATATACACAAGAGTACTTAAATTTGTATGAGACTAACTATAAATCGTTAAATGTATCCTATTATGTTTTTAATTGGAAAAATAAAATTATTAAGAAATAGTATTTTATTAATTAGAAACAACCTAACAGTAATATTTCATGTTAGTGTTCCGGCAACACTGATAATAGTAACGCAATCAGAAGTAGTCGATATAGATCTAATATATTGATTGAAATCGATCGACGATATCGATTAACCGTGTATTAATTTTGTAATTTCCGTTATATGTTTATAGATTACCCTACTATAAAACAATGTTTTCTTGTATTAAATTCTTTAAACAATAACTAGATTATTTTAATGAATTTATAAAAACCAGAACTTTAGCAGTTAATTAAATTTATTAATTTATATCGATGTTTCAACTAAATATTGATTTTTCCTGTCAAATCGGATACCTCATTCCTATTGCAAAATTTGTAAACAAAACGGTTGTATACATCGTTATGTATTATTAGCAATGAAATATGTACATTTGTTTTGTAATCGCAACGTTCTCATAGGTTTCGGTACATCTTTATCTTTTATTATTTACGTTATATGCAACCTATTCTCGCAATGTTTTAGTTAACTTACTACGCATTTGTTATTTTCAGACAAGATTGACTAATTCAAAGGGATATGATAATATTTGAATGACGTTTAAATCATTTTGCTAATAGTATCTCATAAAACAAAGATGAAGAAGATAGTATTGTTGTGTCAAAGCATGCACACAATTTCTTAACATATATGATATCGTTTCACTTACCTTAAACTGAACAATCCTATATAAAACATAAACATACACAAAACAAGGTACAGACAGGTAATAAAAGTGCACACATAAATAGGAATCAAATTTAAATTACAAAAATATAAAGTCAGTGTTCGCTCAAGCTCTAACATGTTTTCTGAGTTTGAATGACCAGTATCCTGGTCACGGCACCAAATTGTAACGACCCACCCCTTCGCCATACTGAGACAGCTTAGTCGTCACTACACACCTCTCTCACTATCTGCCATATATTAGTTAACCAAAGATATAAAATCTTGGTTTAAGCGTTATATTGATATAATTATTGCCATGATCGTTTAGAAATTAGGACCCTTTTACGTTGTGAATTGAAACAAAATTATAGTAAGCAAATTCTTTTATCTGGTACTCAGAAAACATTACATAAATCAAATCTAGTATAATTAGAACTTTAGCAAACACATGACAATAAGTTTTAAATGCAATTATTTCAAAATCAAATAAATAAATTAAAGATAATATCTATATGTAACACTGTATTCATAATATGTTCACTTAATTTCAATATACATCCTAATCTTAGTTATAATAAAATATAATTGAGTCTTAATTATGTGTATGTTGGTTGTGTTAAAATGTTCCCTAATTTCCCCCGGAAGGGGGGGAGGCCCCAATACCGTCCCAAGTCCCGCCTCTTAGAAGCACTATTGACTATAAATTTATAGTGACACCCAATAGTCAACTACCACAAGCATTGCTAGGGAGTTAAGGGCAAAAGGCAGGATATAAGGATTCTGGAACTAGCTCCTTAATTGTATAATGTAAAAATATAATGATTCAATCTAATAAGTGATTATAGCTATTCTACTATCAGACATACCATGATCCTCACCGAAGTAGCGAAAGCTCCAAGGTGACAAAGTCAACCGAGGAGAAAATAAGTAACTTGCTTCAATCCAAACCTCCCCGCACAGGAAAGAAGGCCAAAATAGACACTGGGATAAGTAGGAGGGAGACAAAGCTCAGCTCCAATCCACTCGTCTGGCGTCTAACACTGTGTGGATCGACGGATATGGATATAGGGAAGACAAGAAACACCCTAACAAGTATTCAGATTGTTTGGAGGAATCACAGTAGCCTGCATAGAGATTTCGCTAACACACCCATCGGATTAAATTACTGCCTTTTAAATGGTAGACATAACCAGTAATGAATTATTAAAATCACACTAGTTCCAGAAGGATAGTGGATAGGTTTTAGTAGCATTATGTGCAGAGTTAAGTCAGCACCAGCATTTGTATTACAAAATAATATTGTAGATATTAATTTAGATTGGTAGTTGAACATCTGATTGGTTCCAGTCACCATTAATTTATAATGTGCTAACGGAATCCCACACAGATTATTCATTTTACCAATGTTGTTATTATATAACAATAAATTAATTTAATAATGCTGTGCTAACTCTACTCAACACACATTTCAGCCGTAAATGTGGTAGTTGACTATTTAGGCATAAGGGCTATTTTGTCCCTTTAGCAAATCAACAATACAAAAAGTGTAGTGTGGTGTGGTGTGGTGTATATTTACATGATTTTGTTGGAAAATTAAACTTAACACTACAATCACTTAAACATAATTCCTTTCTTAGTTATCTATGTATGCTCATATAATCCTAAAATATAGAATTTAGATTATCTTTAATTAAACTTGGCCTACATATATTCTTCATTGAAATTATAAGAATGTTACATGAGTTTTATAGAATTCAAACTTTAATAATTATTTGATATTATATACATATATATATAATTCTATGGTAGGTCTGTACAAGAGTTGAGTGTGAGGTTGTGACATTCATAAAGAGGTTTATTATAACTTTCAGTGTATTCCAGTACACATTCTTTTGTATTATAAACACAAGAGGATGTCGAATGAGTTACGTCAAGGCTAGGGCCGACTAACACCAGGCGGAAGATTCACTAGGTAGATGATGTCGGACAATGAAGGCTACCGGTTCATACTTTGGTAAAGAAGAACTATGTTTCTAAGACCAAACCATTTCCCGGGTCAAGGCAAACGTATCGCCGACAACTACCCAGTTCGTCTTCAGGCATACAGGAACCTCTTCGCTATCCAGCAAACTAGTTTTACTTGACAGAGAGAGAGAATTCAAGAACCGCCGAAGCGTATATGCTTTAGGTGCCAACTCAATTCAACGCCTACTGGGACTTCCTATAATAAAACACTGATGAGTAAAAGCTTGTGTAGTGGAATCACCTCAGTTTAGCAAATGATGTATTAATGAATTACAATATTGTCACGAATCTACCCGAACCAATGTTACCTCATTCTGATAGTATTATCAGAACTACAAAACCTTTAGCTGATGTACAGTAGTGTTATCTACGTATGTGTCTTTGTTTGAATTCTATAGATGATTGTTACAATGTACATATAAACAAAGTATAATATTAAATTACTCACACTCTTGTAGATCTAAAAATATACCTTTTTAAATAGATTGAAATATATTTAGCTTACCTTATATTATATAAAACTAATAATTTGTTGAAATTCTACTACTATGTTATAGAATTCAAACTCTAATAGATATTTGATATTTTTAGCATTAGATGTATATTTACTGAAGTTAGTTGATATGTCTGTAAAGAGTTGTGTGTGGGGTTGTGACATTAACAAAGAGGTTTATTATAACTTTCAGTGTATTCCAGTACACATTCTTTTGTATTGTAAACACAAGAGGATGTCGAATGAGTTACGTCAAGGCTAGGGCCGACTAACACCAGGCGGAAGATTCACTAGGTAGATTGATGTCAGACAATGAAGGCTACCGGTTCGTACTTTGGTGAAGAAGAACTATGCTTCTAAGACCAAACCATTCCCCGGGTCAAGGCAAACGTATCGCCGACAACTACCCAGTTCGTCTTCAGGCATACAGGAACCTCTTCGCTATCCAGCAAACTAGTTTTACTTGATAGAGAGAGAGAATTCAAGAACCGCCGAAGCGTATATGCTTTAGGTGCCAACTCAATTCAACGCCTACTGGGACTTCCTATAATAAAACACTGATGAGTAAAAGCTTGTGTAGTGGAATCACCTCAGTTTAGGGAATTATGTATTACTGAATTATAACATTGTCACGAATTTGTCTGAGCCAGTTTTACCTCATTCTGATAGTATTATCAGAACTACAAAACTATGTACAGTAGTGTTATGTATGTATGTGTGTTTTGTTTGAATTCTATAAATAGTAGTATAGTGTACATATGTAATAATGTATATTTTAAATTACTTACAGTCTCGTAGATTTAATAAATGTACCTTCTAAATACAATTTACCGACTACAATGCTTAACACAACAATACCTCTTCTTTTAGATATTTCAATATTTCTAAGACGGAAAATAACTGATAATTCGTTTACTATAATACCAAAATACTGTGGGATCTCCCTGACACTATTAGCGAACTCACGCGCACTATCTGAGACTACTATTAACACCCTAAATACTAGTAAATCGAATAATAACTTGGAAGAACATTATTTACTTTTGTTCTATGCGCAAACTACCTCTAGACAGTCATTACGACCGCTAAAGCACTTCCTGATTCTATCAACTGCCTAAAAATGCCCTAGACCGTCATTACGACCACTAAAGCACACTGATTCTAAAAACTCTAAACTGCCATTACGACCGCTAAAGCACTGATTCTAAAAACTCTAAACTGCCTCTAGACAGTCATTACGACCGCTAAAGCACTTCCCGATTCTATCAACTGTAAACTGCCTCGATTCCCTAGTTGAAACCCCTTTTATCCATGTGCCCCTCTCCCAAATCTCGTCAAACAATCAGTCCTTTCATTCCTTGAAATTACTGATATTTTTCGGGTTTTTTCCGTTCTTAATTTACCACTTATTCCTCTTACTCCTACAATCCATCCTTTGTTTCAAGTATTAAATGTAAACAAATTTCTATAGTTCCCCCTTGTTATATGATTGTTGACCTACTTTTTTTTCATAATCTTAAACAACAGTCCATTCTTTGTTTCAAGTATCGAAAATTAAAAAAACTTCTATAAAGCCCCTTTGTTAAATAATCGTTGACCTACTTTTCATAATCTTAAACGTAAACAATGATCCCTGATTTGATTCCCCATTGGTCATTTATTATAAACAAAGTACAACCAATAGAAATTCTTCACTTTGTCTATGATTTTACAAATGTTCTATATTTACATAAAGATTTTATTCAATCTTTACTTTAATCTAATTCACAATAACTGTTAAAATATATTACATAATTTTACGAATATATTATAATATGTATTTTCCCTTTATTCCTTTTATTTAACCTGTATTATAAAAGTTTCCAAAGTTGGCGCTAGTTACGTTATTGTACTATTATTTTGTTTGTCAAAATTTCGATACACCAATATTGACCAAGTATGGAAAACTCTTTATAATTCTAACTAGATGGAGTTGTTCGTATAATTTTTTTTTTTTTTTCTATAAGGGGCCGGTATAGATCCGTTACAAATTGCAAAGTAACGTCTACTCTAATATTTGAAGTAACGACTTCTTCAATGAAACATATTTTTAAAGCATTTATTCACAAATATATATTTATTCTCTCTACGATACATAATGCATTACTTAAAATGATAATAAGCAATATCAAACAAGGAAATTCTAAAATACGGTTGCGAATACTTATCCGATGTGATACAGTTATCATTTGCGACTCTACCTCGGGAGTGATTGATGATGAATGATAATGAATGGTCGAGGATTAATTGACGATGTTGCTAAGTATAAAATAGAAAAATTATGAATTACTTATAGCTCAGCACATCAGAAAAACTATATACAGCAATGGAAAAGCAAACAGAAAAGAATTTTATATAACGGCCTAAATTCTGGTAACTTTTTCAAAATACTGATAATAAATACATTGATTTAATGTACGATTTTAAATTAGACGCCATAATGATAGACACTTTAAATGTAAGGCCGATACTCTAATATTTTCACAGAGAAAATCCCGATCCAACAGAATTGAATTAAAAGGAGGATAATGCTCAAAAAGATTTTTGAGAAACTGACTGGTAATATTGTTTGTGCAATGATTTTTAATCTGTGTAAGAATTTCGTGGTATTTGCATATTCTCGGAGTCGAATGTTATATTCGTAGTAAGTCTTTATATCTACAGAATTAAAATTAATATAAATTGTTTTATATGATACTCTTATACCTTGTTTTGATATTTATATTTCCTAATGTTATGGTTCTATTCTCACCTATTTGATAAGGGAAATGAATATAGTCAGGAGGCCGGTGAAAATTTATAGCTTATTTTGCTACATAATTTGCAGCTTCGTTACCCATGACTCCTGACCTAAATGATCCGGGTGGGCCCGGGATATGTATTAATAATATGGTGTATTTGCACGACCAAAGGGTGTGTTTACTGCGGCAATTATATATACGACATGGAAAAATAACATACTCAAATATAGCGGTCGCCCGCGGGTTCACCGGTAGTTAATTCTAAAAATTGTATCACTGTCAACGCAATTAGGTAAGTGTATAATGCATGAATATTGCGTTGGAAGCCGACCATCGGTTGAGCCGAGCGGTATGGTACCTCACGGATATAGGCATTCATAATTCAGGCATTCGCGATAAGTGTAACCAACTTGTCCTAAATTCCCTGTATTCCGCGCAGCGTCATAAGACCAACGACACTATTATTTTTAATTCCCGTATAGCGTACTTTCTGACCTAGACTTTATACGGTAAATATTTCGCTCCTAAGGGTTATAGTGCAATCTTAAATAACCTACCTCAATAATAATACTATACTCAATAAAAATAGAATAATACCTCAATAATAAATAGCCTACCTCAATAAGTGGACTATAATACACCAAAAAAAATCCGTATTTTTCAGAAATTTGTGAATAATACTCATTTTCATGTGTTTTTTGTTGGAAATAAAAGGTTTTTTACCAAAAAAATAAATCTAACGCTCATCGTTTGTAATAAAACTGTAGCGTAATACAAAATATTGAATTAACGAAAATATAAATAGTATTTTAATTTTATACAATATTTTATAGACTATTTGAAAAAATGTTTTAAAAGTAAAGTCAGCAAAGGTTAAAACCATCTAAAGAACTCTAAGAAAGTTCTTCCGACCCAAAAGTTTTGTCATGTAACAATGTTATTAGCTCCAAGAGATTGTGAGACCAGAAACTTGTAACAAATTCTTTATCTCGCTTTACCGTTTTCATTAACTATAATTTATTAACTAATTTAAGGACTTCAAAGCAGCATTACCAATTCGACTTAATCACTTCTAAACTTGGACTTTTCTTGCGTTTTTACCGAAATATTGCACATAATTGTATTTCTTTTCAAAATTAATTTTACTAAATTTGCTTTAATGTTCTACTGTGGCAATAATGTAATCCAAAAGAATATTAACATAATATATCCTTTTTATTCTAACTAATATTCTAAATTCGAAAGTGAATTTGTTTGCTTGTTTCACTCCTTAACCACATAACTAAATTCTAAAAAACTAAACTAACTAAACTAAAATCATTATGAAATTTTGCATACACGTTGTAGACAAAAATATATGGTATCTTTCATTTAGAAAAAAATGTACTGCTCCCAAAATATAGGTTAAATCTACATTATTGCGAACGATGCCGCGTGCAAAAACTAGTTGTTGTATAAAACTATTATCTTGAGCAAAGGTTCTTATATATATAATTTATACATATAAGTACAATTGAATTGTCTATTCGTTGTCCGGACTAATCTTCGAATGAAACCGATTTTGACGAAACTTTTAGTGGCAGATAAACTGGACTTTTCAGAGAGCTCTCTATTATTATAATTTTCCATATGGAGGACTAACCAATAATGACAAAAAACAACAGGAAATCGATAATGTTGAATTTAGTCCTGATAAAGCACTCAATTGACATAAAACCACGAACACTTTCAAGATATCGAAATCGTAGGCACTAGCTAGATTGAAATAAGACCTTTACATAAAAATGCTATATAATTAATTAGTAGTTTAATATATTATATTTATTGAACATTTCAAAATGTGATGACAACTATTTGTCAAAGCGCTTGATAGAAATCGAACAATATTAAGCAAAATATAGGTACGCTTCAATGAATGTTTACTTATTATCAAAGTTTTACATACTGGGGGAAACCTGCTTAAAATTAATCCCCTTGTGAGAGTTACTAAAGCTTTCCCAGAGTAAGTTGTTAAGATTGTTAGCAATGGTCTCCGCGACGCATGTTTACTTTAGAGATTGTGAGGATGAAACTTGATACTGTTTTGCTGGTTTTGAAAACTTAGCGCAAATATGATCCCTGAACATATTGCACGTTAAAAACCGACTTTCTTCATTGGAAAAGTTCGTGTTAAGAGCTTCAAAAGAGCTGGTAACTGAATGAATTAAAAAAATACTCTTATTAACACCGCTATCAAAAGGGTTTGCAAATCGCCAACGGAACAGAATATATACAATTATCTATTAGGTTTCAATAAATGTGAGTTGTGTATCAAATTCCCTAAAAACTCCAGTAAATAAACCATATAAGTTTAGGATAATATTATTTATAGTGATAATTCTTTTTTTAGATAAGAACCAAGTGTCTAAGAAATAAGACAAAAAATATTGATCGGAATCCAACCAGTTGTGTTCGAGTGATGCACACACAACTGCAGACCTCCTATCATTTTATTTATATATAAGATAAGATAAAAAAATATTTGAAGTTAAATGACAAAACGAATGTTAAATATTTTCCCTGACATTCTGATTACGTCTACACAAATGTCTCTTCCTTACCCTATTTTTTTTATATATATGTATACAAAAATGGTTGTGGTCTATCAGAGATCGATAAACTCCTAACACCGTTTGGCCAATCACCATGAAAGTTGGTACAATTAATTATTTTTCCAAGAAGGTTTCTATGAATATTAAAAAACTTATATTCGAATCATTAACACAAATAACATTAATGTTGATAAATTAAAATATACCTTTCACCTAATAAGTATCTGGAATTTCTACAGAAGACACTTAGCCCTATATTTGAAAAAAAAAAATCATCACAAAGACTTTAGCCATAATAATAGAAGAAAGAATTTTACATTCAACATTTTGACACATTGAGATACATGCATATACATCGCGAGTATATATAATACTTACTATTTATCTTGATAATCCTCCGCGAAGAGTTTCATATTTCACCAGTGAACGAGTAACGTATTATCTCATGTCAGACAGGTGTCGCTGGCGTCGGCCGCCTAAATTCATCTTTCTGCTCGCAGGTGTATGTAAACGATGGTTCTAATCCGGGTCTGACGCCGCTTCAGTACTCATCCGCTGATACTCGAATACATCGTGCTCGCAGCACCGCACAGGAATTATTTTGCTACGCCATATAAACCTCAATTTTAAAAATATTAAAATCATACTGTAAATATATTCATGGCTAAACCCTGTGCCGATAAATATTTATATTTTAAGAGTATATAATATAAAAATATAAAAAAAATAATACAAAGAGTTTCTTACCAGTAACTACTGGGTTATTTTTATAATTTTTTGAAGAAGCCAAAATTTTTACGAGTTTACCACATTCAACTTTTTTTTAATCGATAAAAATATACAAAGGAAAAGTTGGATCATTCCTTGTGGGCGACAATTTTCCCAGAATTGATCAAAGTTTATTTTTGCAGTGAAAATAAAATTTGAAATGACAAACTTCGATAAAATGATCATTTTTCTAGAATAAGTAATAAATTTAACAGATTTTATTATCATTATTACTTTTCAGGAAAAAACATTTAAAAACGAAAACTAAAAAGAAGGCCTAATTATTCCATTTTTGAAGAATTTATAGTTATTTGAAAGCAGAATTTTTCGTTTTGTAAAATTAATAATATCTTTTATGTTGGGTAAAAAAAATTGAAAAATGAAATAAAAATCAATCTCTTTAATGGGGTAATAATAACATGTCATCAAAATCGAAAGGTGTAGGATTTTAAAGTGATCAATTTGACATGGAATGACCCATATACATACTCAGATATATTAATAAAGCTATGTACATTCTATATTTTATCTGAGCTATGTTAAATGTACGAACAAATTTTGATACCAATCGACTGAAAGGCTTAAAAATATTCTGTGGATTAACACAACTGCTATGCGTAGATATTTGCCATTTTTATGACAATAGGTTGAGTGGTACTAGTGGTAACTCATTGTAATATTGTGAGATATGCAAAACTTTATTAGAACCGCTCAAACGCTATTAAAGTATATGAATATTATATACTTCGCTCACGAATTTTGTATATTCTAAAATTAGTCGAAATTTGAAATGACACTATAAACTCTATTTAATGACACATAAGAGACTGCATTTGTTGACGTTATAGAGAGTTGTCATTAATTGGAGTGACATCATAATTGATATTATTTTACTATTGTAATATTTATTTACTTCAGTACTACTTACTTTACAAACGTAAAAACAACTCAATAGCAACGTTTATAGCGTATAGTTCTGTATTTTCGTCTGGCACTTTTTGCTGCTCCATTAGTTTAATTGTATTTTATTCATATCTTGGGATACTGTGGAATCAACTTAATTATATAAAAAGTATTTTTGTGCTTATTTCATGCATCATATTTTTCATCCACTTGGTGTTCCTCAGTTTTTGCCACTGAATACAGAATTTCTTCATCAGTAAGTAATACTGATGTAACCAAGGTATCGTCAACTTCTATGTAGGTTTGTAGATTTTAAGTGCTCGTTTAAAGACACTGTAGAGCGGCTAAATCCAAAGTGTTTTCTAACATCATATATCTTTTCTCCCGCCTCTATTGGGCATATTAATAAAACTTTTTTTCAATACATACATTTTCTTTTACTCGCCATGTTAAAATTTGGAAAGTTTGTAAGCAACTAAGATTATGATATCGTATAACAAACTAATGATAGGCTAGTGGCTGAGACAAACACGTGCAAATTAATCACATAACAAACAAAAAAGGTACAAACACATGCTAGATAATAAAACATAAAATTGGATGTCTGTAAAGTCGGTTTATGGACTATAATTTTACGTGATAACGTCACAAGAAAACATTGATAAAAACGCTTAGGCCGATCGCGCCTCTCTATCGCTTGTTACGCGCTCTCGCTTGCACTCTCGGCTCAGGCGGAACGTGACAATGAGTCATGCATTTTCGTACCTGCAACCAACGTTCATCGATTTTTAAGACGTTATCACGTCAAAAACAAAAGAACGGACACAGCTCCAGTTCTTAATAAATTTAATAATTTAAAAATTACTTCTTAGTGCTTAACAATGTCGTATTGTTGTCGTTATTTAGAGTCAGCGTGATGCTACATAGAATGTACCATTGAATACAAAATAAGGTATACTAACCAAAGTCATGTAATTTCGACGTTTTAAGAGCTTTTCGTTAAATCGAGTGATTATATAGAGTTTACGTTGATTTTTTTATTTCTATCTCATTACAGTTTTTTTTCTGCACGTAAAACAGATAAGTTTCACCAAATTCAGTTCAAAATGTGAATTCAATGTTTTCTAGCATCATTTAGATATTAATATTAAGCAACGAATTTGTATTTTAATATCAATACATATGACAACGAACGATATTTTCGCTACGAGATAGAAAACAATTATTAATTGAATACTAATATTAATACGTTATGTTTTAACTCATTTAAACATATCTATTACAAGGAATTTGTTACAGAGAATACACTAATGATAATCATTTCTATATATATTATGTGAATGGAAAACATTCTCCATACCGTATAATCTAAGAAGTTACATTTTTACGTCTTTACTGTTTTTATCTCATCCACACACAAGGTAATAATAATAAGCTTTCCCTTTCATTACTTTACACATTTTCATTCCAGCTACCTTGTACATAAAATGTTTAATGTTCCTATACGACTTCGTTACGATATATATTCGTTGAAAGAAAAGGAAAAATATAAAAAGCGTACTGTTATATTAAGTATTCAGTCAAGTGCCACGATGTTTTTTTCAAAACAATACAGAGAATTTAGAAGAATACGAAAGTCATTGGACGTTCATTTCGTACTGGTTTCCGCAACGTCAGTTTATAGCGAAATAAAAAGGAAAAGCTACTCTTTGTATAAGTCTTAAAGACTTGAGCAATATGGATCGAGAGTCTTTAATACAGAAGAAGTTTTACAACATAGCAACACTTCGTCTACTTTTGTAAGTATAAAAAAAAAAACAAACAATAACATTTTTCTTATGTAGTCAACTTCTACATGACATGATTAATTCCTACCACGATATATGGGAACCAAATTAGGCGAAACTCGGAAAACGCAACATAAATCAAATTGATTACGTCACTTTTATATATGAAAGTTTGTTTATAATCTACTTAGGATACAGTAAATCAAACATTAACATTTAATATAACATTGTAGAGTTTTAGAAGGAATATTTAATTAATTATTGTAACCAATAAAATGAAATATAAACAACTAAATCAATTGTGTAGCAAACCAACTAGGTCCCAATACTGACAGACAATTGCTTTCGATCAAATAGATTTAAGCAAAGGACGTATACATTTATGTACTTTTATTACTTTATTATTTCTTTCACCGAGCCCTGTCTAGCATATTATATTCTTTGACTTGTACAGTCCGCGCCAAACTTTTTACCGCTCTGAATATAGCTGCAAAGAACACAAATTTAAGTATAAAGGCGAGTTTATATTATGTGTATAACATCGCAAGACCTTACAAATAAATAAATACCAATTTTAGATCAATAACATTTTAACATTGTGTTGTACTAAACTCTTGACGATATTACATTCAAGCCCGAACTTACGGCTACATTACGAGCGGTCAAACAGATTGACAAGGATTGTATTTTATGTCATTGTCGTTTCCTTTAATAAATATCTTCAACTTTAATTGTATTCGGTCGAGCTACAATATACTATAGGTAAAATTAAGTATTTTCTAATCTACCGACTAACATTTTAATAGATATTAACGTAGCTAGCTGGTCTAAGTTTTCATTTTCATTCCATTTGGATGCCAACGTATAGCAAGCACCCTACAATCGAACGCCGTGTGATAGGGCAATGCAATGGTATTCGACTAGATCGCAACCACCATTAACTTGGTATCATTGTGAGTACACGTAGACGTTTTGCGTTTCCAGATCAGTTGGTGTATTTTCAATAACCAAACCAGATGGAAAATATGTGTTACAGACTACATCAGAACATCGGTATACATCCAGCTGCTAACTGCTTTGTAGACATCTGTTGTACATCTTCCGATAGTCGCCTTTGTTTTTGGACCACACTATATTTAACATTAGATGCGGTGCCGTCACTTTGTAACGCTACAACAAAAAAAATACAATGAAATCTTCTTTTATTTCCATATAAATACTCGTAGAATAACAGAAATCTGCCGAAATGCTCACATCGCTTTAAACTACTGGAAAAATTTCGGTCAATATCTTTTTTGTTTCATTTCATTTACTATAAAGTTATTAAAATTTTAAGAAAACAACATTTTTATAAACTCTACGCGCATTCAGCGATTGTATGTTTTCTTGCCGTGGAGCGGTGGTACAAGCGGTGAGGAGGTTATGTTTTTTCCTCTGAACATAAAATATACTGTTAAGGTAATAACCGATGCAGACAAAATGGCGGATATCAGCTGGTTAACGATATTATGAATTTTACATTCCTAAAACTTCAAATGATTATCTTGAGTTTTTATATAGTAGAATGAAAGAAAACCACAAAAAAATCGACGAAGCCAATAAGCAATAAGAATCCGTTCGCTTCTAAGGTAGACAATTACATCCGAGTGACGGGACGTTCCCTCTTACAGTTCCTTTTTTATTAGAATTGAAAGGATTAAGAATATACTGCTGATTTAACTAGTAACTTTACAGCTGAACCGAGACGTCGAGGGTTCGATTACCCATCAGGATGAAGTTAGTGTGATGAACATGATTGTATGTTTAATAATTATATGTTTATTTATTGCTAGCCGCCCGTCCTGGCTTCGCATGGTTGTACTAAAAAGAAAATGAGACTAAATCTTTCCTTTACAGTACGATAGAAATAAAATGGCAACTAGACAACTGGACGTCAATTCTGTAAATATTTTTGAAGATCTGGACATTTTTTAACCCAAATTTTGCACTTTACTGCTCTGAAGTGATACATTCAGCAATTAATATTATTTTATGTAAATATAGATCAAATACTAAATATGTTTATATTAGACGCATATACGTAGTGATGAGAGCTCATAATAAATATAAACTTGTCGAATTGCTATTGATAGAACAGCAATTCTATTTCGAAGTGTTTGCAGGCAGACAGACTCGTGCTACAGTGAACACTTAACTGCAGGTGGTGCCTGTTAATACTTCTGATGCTTATTCTGTCACTTTGGCATGCCCGTTCACAAGATTTTCAATTCTCACAATAACACTATAAATAAATTTATATTAAAATTCATTATTAATAGTCAAAGATAAATGCTATTGAAAAAAGTTCAATCTCATCCAGATATTTCCTAAACATTCATTAAATTCGTTACGGTTTGGCAAATTTCATACTTCTTTGTGTGAAATATTATTTATGTAACAAAATTATTAAATACTATTAAACTAGTAAGCATTACTATTAATCATGTCGAGATGTTTTACCCTCATCTCATGTCACTTCAGTGGGAAATAACCGCCTCACAATAAATAACAGTGTCTTGGATGTTTGTTATAAGCATTAGGAACGTAAATTTAATTCTTTTCACAAACATTTAAAATAAATAATTAATATGAGTATACTAATTTTTGATTTGTAATATTTTTAGGTATTATAGATAAAAAATCCTAATCAAAGCGAGAAAACCTCAAACAAGTTAATTGTCTGGAATTCTTCATGAGTGCTGGTTATAACATTATGTTATACCTATAACACTGAGTCAAATGAAATATAAATATATGCCAATTATAGATTCCTATAATAATATTTTAACTTTGTTTTGTACCAATAAGCGTTTAACAACATATTGCGCAAGCCCGAACATGCGGATATATTCAAAGCAGTCAAAAGGATTGACTAGGACTGTAATGTTTATTAGAGAGTGCGTCACAGACCAACTATAGTGGCAATTAACGTCTCCATGAAGGATCGCTGGGAGTTCCAGTTAGCATGGTACAGTTCTACAATAGTATTGTACTCTAATAGTTACCCTCTATTCGTAAAAATAAAAACAATAAACATTTTGATACTGAACTGTTTCGTGTTATTTTAGAACTATGGTAAATATTCAATGACAACGAATTTTTGGTTTTAGTATCATATCCATAGCCATAACATATTTGGAGGGGTATATGAAAACAAAAGTCCAGTAACTGCTGTTAACTTGTAAGTAATTTTGTGTAAAATACACGCATAAATGTTACATAATTATTATTCTGCAACATAATACAACATCACCATCATCATTTTACCCTTATCCCACCTATGTAGGGTCGGCACGACATGTTTTCCTTTTCAACTATCCCCTATCAGATGTCATATCTGTATTTACACCAGTATATACACATATCTTTTTTGACACAATCCATCCACACCTTTTTCGGTCTTTCTCTACCCCCATATCCATCCACCTTCAAACTCAAAACTTCTCTTATTTTCATGACTTTCATCTCTTCTCATAATATGTCCGTACCATGTTAATCTATTACGCCTCAACTTCTCTGTTTCTGGTGCTATTTTCAAACTTCCTCTGATAAACTAATTCTTAATCTTATCCATTCTAGTTACACCATGTAACGACCCACCCCTTCGCCATACTGAGACAGCTTAGTCGCCACTACACACCTCTCTCACTATCTGCCATATATTACCTAACCAAAGATATAAAATCCTGGTTTAAGAGTTATATCGATATAATTATTGCCATGATCGTTTAGAAATTAGGACCCTTCTACGTTGTGAATTGAAACAAAATTATAGTAAACAAATTCTTTTATCTGGTACTCAGAAAACATTACATAGATCAAATCTAGTATAATTAGAACTTTAGCAAACACATGACAATAAGTTGTAAATGCAATTGTTTCAAAATCAAATAAATAAATTAAAGATAATATCTATATGTAACACTGTATTCATAATACATTTACTTAATTTCAATATACATCCTAATCTTAGTTATAATAAAAATATAATTGTGTCTTAAATATGTGTATGTTGGTTGTGTTAAAATGTTCCCTAATTTCCCCCGGAAGGGGGGGAGGCCCCAATACCGTCCCAAGTCCCGCCTCTTAGAAGCACTATTGACTATAAATTTATAGTGACACCCAATAGTCAACTACCACAAGCATTGCTAGGGAGTTAAGGGCAAAAGGCAGGATATAAGGATTCTGGAACTAGTTCCTTAATTGTATAATGTAAAAATATAATGATTCAATCTAATAAGTGATTATAGCTATTCTACTATCAGACATACCATGATCCTCACCGAAGTAGCGAAAGCTCCAAGGTGACAAAGTCAACCGAGGAGAAAATAAGTAACTTGCTTCAATCCAAACCTCCCCGCACAGGAAAGAAGGCCAAAATAGACACTGGGATAAGTAGGAGGGAGACAAAGCTCAGCTCCAATCCACTCGTCTGGCGTCTAACACTGTGTGGATCGACGGATATGGATATAGGGAAGACAAGAAACACCCTAACAAGTATTCAGATTGTTTGGAGGAATCACAGTAGCCTGCATAGAGATTTCGCTAACACACCCATCGGATTAAATTACTGCCTTTTAAATGGTAGACATAACCAGTAATGAATTATTAAAATCACACTAGTTCCAGAAGGATAGTGGATAGGTTTTAGTAGCATTATGTGCAGAGTTAAGTCAGCACCAGCATTTGTATTACAAAATAATATTGTAGATATTAATTTAGATTGGTAGTTGAACATCTGATTGGTTCCAGTCACCATTAATTTATAATGTGCTAACCGAATCCCACACAGATTATTCATTTTACCAATGTTGTTATTATATAACAATAAATTAATTTAATAATGCTGTGCTAACTCTACTCTACACACATTTCAGCCGTGAATGTGGTAGTTGACTATTTAGGCATAAGGGCTATTTTGTCCCTTTAGCAAATCAACAATACAAAAAGTGTAGTGTGGTGTGGTGTGGTGTATATTTACATGATTTTGTTGGAAAAATAAACTTAACACTACAATCACTTAAACATAATTCCTTTCTTAGTTATCTATGTATGCTCATATAATCCTAAAATATAGAATTTAGATTATCTTTAATTAAACTTGACCTACATATATTCTTCATTGAAATTATAAGAATGTTACCTGAGTTTTATAGAATTCAAACTTTAATAATTATTTGATATTATATACATATATATAATTCTATGGTAGGTCTGTACAAGAGTTGAGTGTGAGGTTGTGACATTCATAAAGAGGTTTATTATAACTTTCAGTGTATTCCAGTACACATTCTTTTGTATTATAAACACAAGAGGATGTCGAATGAGTTACGTCAAGGCTAGGGCCGACTAACACCAGGCGGAAGATTCACTAGGTAGATGATGTCGGACAATGAAGGCTACCGGTTCGTACTTTGGTAAAGAAGAACTATGTTTCTAAGACCAAACCATTCCCCGGGTCAAGGCAAACGTATCGCCGACAACTACCCAGTTCGTCTTCAGGCATACAGGAACCTCTTCGCTATCCAGCAAACTAGTTTTACTTGACAGAGAGAGAGAATTCAAGAACCGCCGAAGCGTATATGCTTTAGGTGCCAACTCAATTCAACGCCTACTGGGACTTCCTATAATAAAACACTGATGAGTAAAAGCTTGTGTAGTGGAATCACCTCAGTTTAGCAAATGATGTATTAATGAATTACAATATTGTCACGAATCTACTCGAACCAATTTTACCTCATTCTGATAGTATTATCAGAACTACAAAACCTTTAGCTGATGTACAGTAGTGTAATGTACGTATGTGTCTTTGTTTGAATTCTATAGATGATTGTTACAATGTACATATAAACAAAGTATAATATTAAATTACTCACTCTCTTGTAGATCTAAAAATATACCTTTTTAAATGGATTGAAATATATTTAGCTTACCTTATATTATATAAAACTAATAATTTGTTGAAATTCTACTACTATGTTATAGAATTCAAACTCTAATAGATATTTGATATTTTTAGCATTAGATGTATATTTACTGAAGTTAGTTGATATGTCTGTAAAGAGTTGTGTGTGGGGTTGTGACATTAACAAAGAGGTTTATTATAACTTTCAGTGTATTCCAGTACACATTCTTTTGTATTATAAACACAAGAGGATGTCGAATGAGTTACGTCAAGGCTAGGGCCGACTAACACCAGGCGGAAGATTCACTAGGTAGATGATGTCGGACAATGAAGGCTACCGGTTCGTACTTTGGTAAAGAAGAACTATGTTTCTAAGACCAAACCATTCCCCGGGTCAAGGCAAACGTATCGCCGACAACTATCCAGTTCGTCTTCAGGCATACAGGAACCTCTTCGCTATCCAGCAAACTAGTTTTACTTGACAGAGAGAGAGAATTCAAGAACCGCCGAAGCGTATATGCTTTAGGTGCCAACTCAATTCAACGCCTACTGGGACTTCCTATAATAAAACACTGATGAGTAAAAGCTTGTGTAGTGGAATCACCTCAGTTTAGGGAATGATGTATTACTGAATTATAACATTGTCACGAATTTATCTGAGCCAGTTTTACCTCATTCTGATAGTATTATCAGAACTACAAAACTATGTACAGTAGTGTTATGTATGTATGTGTGTGTTTTGTTTGAATTCTATAAATAGTAGTTATAGTGTACATATGTAATAATGTATATTTTAAATTACTTACAGTTTCGTAGATTTAATAAATGTACTTTCTAAATATAATTTACCGACTACAATGCTTAACACAACAATACCTCTTCTTTTAGATATTTCAATATTTCTACGACGGAAAATAACTGATATTTCGTTTCTACAACACCTAACAATATTTATAAAACTTTTACTTGAAATTACTGTGGGATCTCCCTGACACTATTAACGAAACTCACGCGCACTATATGAGACTACTATTAACACCCTAACTACTAGTAAATCGAATATTAACTTGGAAGAACATTATTTACTTTTGTTCTATGTGCAAACTATCATTACGACCGCTAAAGCACTCTGATTCTAAAACTCTTTAAACTGCCATTACGACCGCTAAAGCACTGATTCTAAAAACTCTAAACTGCCCTAGACAGTCATTACGACCGCTAAAGCACTTCCCGATTCTATCAACTGTAAACTGCCCCGATTCCCTAGTTGAAACCCCTTTTATCCATGTGCCCCTCTCCTAAATCTCGTCAAACAATCAGTCCTTTCATTCCTCGAATTTACTAATATTTTTCGGGTTTTTTCCGTTCTTAATTTACCACTTATTCCTCTTACTCCTACAATCCATCCTTTGTTTCAAGTATTAAATGTAAACAAATTTCTATAGTTCCCCCTTGTTATATGATTGTTGACCTACTTTTTTTTCATAATCTTAAACAACAGTCCATTCTTTGTTTCAAGTATCGAAAATTAAAAAAAACTTCTATAAAGCCCCTTTGTTAAATAATCGTTGACCTACTTTTCATAATCTTAAACGTAAACAATGATCCCTGATTTGATTCCCCATTGGTCATTTATTATAAACAAAATACAACCAATAGAAATTCTTCACTTTGTCTATGATTTTACAAATGTTCTATATTTACATAAAGATTTTATTCAATCTTTACTTTAATCTAATTCACAATAACTGTTAAAATATATTACATAATTTTACGAATATATTATAATATGTATTTTCCCTTTATTCCTTTTATTTAACCTGTATTATAAAAGTTTCCAAAGTTGGCGCTAGTTACGTTATTGTACTATTATTTTGTTTGTCAAAATTTCGATACACCAATATTGACCAAGTATGGAAAACTCTTTATAATTCTAACTAGATGGAGTTGTTCGTATAAATTTTTTTTTTTTCTATAAGGGGCCGGTATAGATCCGTTACAACCACACATACATCTTAACATTTGCATCTCTGCCACATGTAATCTTTTCTCATACCTCTCGTTCGTAGCCCAGTACTTAGGTCCACATAACACGATTGGTATTATTATAGTTTTATACACCTTCCTCATGAGTTTTAACGGCATTCCTGGTTCACAAAATTCCCCCAGATACCTTTCGCCAATTGATCCACCCTTCATTGATCCTATTTTTCACGTCCTTGTCTATGGCAACGTCGTTTTGGATCAATGAACTGAGGTACCGAAATTTGGGGCAGGCTGGTAAAGATAAGCTGTTTAAGGTAATATGAAAAAAACTGGAGTGATCCCCGAAGTCGCGGAACAAATGTTCAGTTTTTATTTTACTAATCTTTAAACCAACATTCTCCAGTTTCTCTAGCCATCTCTCCAGCCTACTCTGGACCTCGGACCAGGATTTTCTCCAACAAGAACTTATTACAACAAAAAGTAAAATTAATTATTATTTAACAATTTTATTTAACACATTACAAATGTGAGATAGTTTCACGATTTTCCAATCTTTCCAATGCTTCTGTTTTACAACCCTTTTAAGATATCCATTTGTAACAGAAATTGAAGAAACTTGTATTAAGATATAAAATCGGCTATAAATCCGTCCCGTCTACGTTTTTCCTATTTATACCGTATTGGGTTAAAAGGTAAAATTTAAATGCTGAAGGTTTTTGGTGCTTGTGATATTTATAAGACATTTAATGATAAAATCCATTAATATGCCATAAGAAAATTATTATATTTCTTCCACTTATTATATTATTATTCCACTACCATTTTATAAGTATAGGTATTAACAAACTCTTAATGAATTTTAGTATCTTATGTAAACCTAAACTTTTAAATCAAATATAAAATCAATGGATTCTCCCACCCTTTCTTCCATCATATTTATCAATAATAATATTATATTCTTTAACCGTGATAACGACTAAAAATGTTCTTTCTGAGTATGGCTATATAAATAAAGAAATATATATATATATATATATATATATATATATATATATATATATATATATATATATAACACATTTGAAAATTTATCAAAAGTACAATACAAATAATGATAACTTAATAAATCTGTTGATAAGTCGACAAACATATATGCATCTTAAGACAATTGAGAAATAGTTCATATTTATTTCCTTACTTATATTATAAATTCAAGAGAGAGAGATTGTTTCTTTGTTACGCTTTCACGCCTATACTCCTCAACCGATCATTATGAAATTTTACATACACGTTGCCAGATATACAAAAAAAGGATGTAAGACATCCAAAAAAACATACTATTTCTCCGAGGGTTCGATCAATCTACTTTAACGCGAGCGAAACTGCAAGCAAAAGCTAATTTAAAAAAAAAGTGTGTATAATACCCTTTATTTTAAAATTACAGGTCTCCTCTGACCACATAGAATACAGAAAATTCAATTTGTAACAAAAATATTATCGGAATTATTGCATTGAGGAAATGTGCAGTATTTGCTACCCAAGAATCGCTGACACAAGATTTTCGCGACGAGTATTGTGATGCGGTTACGTATTTTCTAAATTTGATTGCAAATTTTTTAGCATATTTGATATGGTTAAAAACAAATATTGTTCACCGTATAATTTTAATAATACAGAATATTATAATAATGGAATAATGGACTCAAATGGTCCATATAAGTGCAGTGACAATTAAACATAGCGTGTTTTATAAACAACTAGCTGACCCGGCGAACTTCGTACCGCCTAATAGTCGATTCTTTAAATATTTTTTTTAATACTTATTCTGCTATTCGCGACCATCGTATAAATATTGACATTAATATATATACGATATTAACATCACTCAATTGTTTTGCCTTCCCGGAACCTCTCCACTAACACTTCAACTTTATGCTATAGTATTAAAGTTCAAATTGAGTTTTAAGTAGTATTACAAATCGTTTGTATGGGAGTATAGAAAAGCGTTGTCTTTAGGCTTTTCAGACAATTGTTTAAATTTTTCTCTCCGTAAAAACCGTCCTCGTACTTCAAGAAATATTCTAAAAAAAGGATAAACGAAATCGGTTTAGCTGCTCTCGAAATTTGCGCTTAGCAACACATTCAGCGATTCATTTTTATATTATAGATAAGTAATAGATAATTATGTAGACAATCCTAATCACAGCAAATTCTGATCTAACTCGTCCAAAATAACGTAAAAATTAGAGTGGCTTTATAATATTTTATGAACATTTATAAATACTTGTAAACCTTAGTAAAACAAGGGTAAATTGCGAGTTATAAAAACCGAGCAACAACTAGAGATAATAATTAGTATAAATGAAGTGCGACCTCTTCAATAAGACGCTGTTCATTTAAAGAGTTGTGTAACTCCCTGGCTCTGTGGAAGTTCGTCTCGACGAGAGGCGACAGACGGCGAAATGTGAAACTCTCAACATTGCGCCAACGATATTATTCTTTTCAAAGTATTTTCACGCTATCTTATTATTAGTTGAGACTTCAGTGTACAATAAACAAAAATATAAACTATAATATCTGTACGTTACGCTATTTCTTCTAAATTACGTAAAGAATTTTGAAACAGTTTTCATGAACATTTTGGGAATTTATTCGAAAAGGTTTGTACATAATACATTTATATAAAAGTCGGCGAATTCTAATAAGATCGTGAGAAGGAGTTTTCGAACGTTTAGGTCAGTAAAAGAATAGGAACTAATAACGTAACATAATGTACTAGACAATTGTACAGCTAAAAATAGCTACAGAAAACTCCGCTTCACTAAAAAAATAAATGTTTTTTTACGACGCCATTTTGATTAATATAATATTTATTAATCTTTATCCAATTGAATATCTAAGTTAGTTTTGGACATTTAGTGTAGATCAAAATTACCCTTTAGAGCAAATCACTTCGATGAGCATCCTAGAAAATATTAGAGATTTTAATATACGAGCCAGATAAAAAAAGTTTATATGTATGAAGATTCTAATTAGTATGACTTTGATGACCTATAAATATCAAAATGTCTAAATTCATACGTGTGCTTATACACTTATGACGCGACATCAGTACATTGAACTCAAGCGAAGTCGTAACGGACCTCAAGTATTTTTTTATTTAATGGTTCACAAAACTGACTAGCATCTAGGTATAACTTAGAAATTAGCAATATTGACAAATCATACGATGATTGCACTCTTCTAGATGTGAACACAGCATGCACATAAAATAAAGAAAAAAATTCATTAGGCGGTACACAAATGACATGAAGTAATCAATCATAAAACCAAAATCTTACAAATTACGTTATATTTGTGTTTTAAGGTTATCTTTAATAGAGGTAACAATCTATGAAATAATGAAAAAATCAACGAATGAGTTTGCACAAGACAGTAATTTCCAACATATCATCAACAAACAAGTCAATATTATTTAGTCATATATAATGTCAAAAGAGAAAATAGTATATAAATAAAATACGAAAGGAAGTATTTATTGTAATGGAGTTTTTATTTGTAGAACGTAATCGTTGTTAGACGTTGCATTTCTCTCGGCGAAGATAAAGAAAATAAACAAGGTCTCTTTTTATTTTCCTGTGAAAGCCTTCTTGACGAGGGTCGCTCGGTGTTAGTCAGCATCGAAATGAAATGAGGGATAAAAACTAAATTAAATGCTAATTGGGAGATTCAACAGGAGCCGGGGGATGGATTCGATCGTGTCGTTCAGTTGCGCAACGGTATTGAGCAATAAGGCGTAATGAAGCGAAAAATAAATTCAACTATTATACAACATCGAAACGAGATTTTAATAAAAAACATCCGCTTGATTTTGATTTTAAGCGTACTTCCTTGAACAAAAACATATATTTTTGAATTCAAATTAATATGTTATGAATATTATGTACACAACTGTATCTAAAACGCGAAAATTAGCGCACATTCTAAGTATATATATTAAAGTATTTATTCTAAGTATATGCACTTCCAAACCTGCAGCCTTACGCTGAGACAAAGACCTATTCGACTCCATGCAACACTTATCTCATTTGTAATATTTTATGTATACTTATAAAAACGTGATGTATGTGTCGAATAAATGAATCTTTCTTTCTATTTCTGTCCTAACGTAATAGATTACGGACGATACGAGTAAAATCTTAATGAAAGCGACATCTTCACTTGAAATAAAAATGACATAGTAGCTTTATTGTTAAAATTTCAATTCAGAGCCGGCTACGATAAACCATCTGCAATCAATTGCAGTAAGGAGCTTCAAGACCTTTGAAATTGATTCAGGAAGATAAACCTTTTTACAAATTGTTTTACAAAACCATATTGAAGTTGAAGGTGATATTAAATTTGGGTTATAAGAAGATATTGGGTGTTACAAACGGTGTGTGAAGAGGCATATTTACAGACAAGAATGACGATAATGGCTGCCAATGGAATTACGGCGGTTGCCGCTTTTTCTTTTTTTCTAGAGTGTATCTTACAATCTTTCGAATTGCGATCATTTTATCGAGCTAGTATAAAAGAAAATATTTGGGTATATATGGTGCCTGTTTATATTTGAGACATTATCCATTGCTACGCCCTTATCGCCCGCATACTGTACAGTGTAATTATGGACACTAAATGAGCAAATTGTAACAGTGATGAGGTAGTGCTACTCATGTAATTACAGGGTTTGGTAGGCTCGATATGAAAACTTGTCTTGTCTTGTCTGTCCTTGAGATGACAAATCTGTGCAAATTTTTGAACATCTACTTTAAGAATGCCCAAGGTTAGGGTGTGTAAAAATCTTTGTATACCTCTTTTCTATCTTTTTGGTTTAATGGAATGGGAGTCTACCATCAAAAGCATGTAGTAATTAATCTCAAGGCATTCAACGAACTTCTAACTTACCGTGGTTCTGTAACTTGCATCTAACATGCTCATAAAACGTGTAAACGGGAAGAGAAGCGATTCGAACCAAATCGACGTCACCGAATATATTGTTAATTCAAAATATATTTATGGAAAAAAAACGAAATTAAAAAAAGAAAAAACAAGCAACTTATTCATGATTACGTTCTACGCTTCTCTTACACATGCACGACGAAGCTTTGACTTCTTTTCACGGTATTAAGACTGAAGTCCTTCAGATATGTTAATTCAGTAGAGTCACGTTATATCTATCGTGAAGTAACCCATTAGTTCTTAACGATTATAAGGATAAATATTTTCAACACCTAGGATTCGAACCGAATACGATATCACAATGCCATAATTGATTTAAAGGTGTAGGTAAGCCTGTGCAAGAAAATCTGCTTATATCTCATTTGAAAAGTTTGCCTATATAATAATATACATTCATCATTTAATAATTAGGAGTGTAATTGCATAACTCTTTATCAGTATGAAAAACACCCAAACTGTTAGGAGGAACCACAAGACACACAAGATACATACTTTACGTACACAAGATACACTTCCAATTAATACATGTAGTTAAAAAAACATAGTAGTCGAACCTTATTAAATAAGACAAATATTATTAACTCCTTTAAAGCCATTACGAAAATCAGAGTACATAATAGGAGAACGTACTCGTAATCTTTCGTTGTAGACGCCAATAAGTGCGTACTTAAACAAGGTTATTATAACGCACGTATGTATATATATACATAAATCCGTGCATCGGCGCTTGATAAATACTATTCGAACATTTCCGTTCATATAATAACTGGTAGCTGAGACGAGGTTTTTCCCGTTTATTGGGTCGTTAGGATATAATTTCATCTCGTGTTTATGATGTCATAAAAAGTTTGCAGCGCTTCTACAACCACTGTCAATTACCGTTCTCAGTTCCCTTAAGGTTCTTTGCTACCGAATTTACCCTTATAACTCATTAAATAATCTTTTCTTTTAAAATATGAGTAGGTAATATTTTCTATTTTATATATTGATTTAATGATCCCTGAAACTGGTATAACATTTTAACATGGATATAGAAAAAGAGTTTCCTTTATTAAAAAAGGATTTTTGATTTACCGTATTATAACATTGGGAGTTCACATAATTAATTCTAGACTTGTTATTTCAACAACATCGTAAGAAGGTTATTCAGCTCGATCAAAACCTTCTTTAGGAGTGGATTATGTACCTACTTTCGAAAAACAAAATCATTACAACAAGAGGACATTTATCCTATATTATTTATTATATTTGCATTTTCTAAATAATTGTACTGTTTTGACGGTAATGGAAGTAAGTCGTAGAAGCATAATCAAAAAATAATGGGGGGTACCACCAACATCTAAAATTCTTTCTACAGCGAAAATCAAAAACTATACTTTATATACAAACAGCATGTTTACCAACTGGCAACTAATCATATTCTATTATTTACGTAAAACAAGCTATAGCTAGAGCTAATTTAGTTTCATAGTTAACTAATGAAAAGTACAATAAATATCGACTTCTGCCGCCTGCTAACTTCGAATATTGTTTAGCAACGACTTAAAGCGAACATAACTTTGACCACAGATAACTTGTAAAAATATAACAACGAATAACACTACCTTACTTGGTATTCCGTGGTCGACTACTACAAGCAAAGCACGAGTGGGTCACTTTGTCTGGTACAAGAATACCAACATCTGTGTTCGTCGCTTGTTGTTGGCAATGTGCACATAAATGTATTTTTTACTACAAACTATTCGAAACTTAAATTAAAACACACACTACAACAGAAATAACCAGGGCGTGATTTAAAGGTAAGGAGAACTCGAGACAACAAAGAACCCTCAAATTACTACGTATATGACTTGTATATATGTTTTAAGATGTTTTATGAATGAGATATTTTATTTTTATACGCCCTTGTTGTTTTTCATAGAAAAAAAACCTATTATAAAAATCTCGCCGAGAATATAATAATAATACCTTTAATGGTTAAAAATAAAACAATAAATCAATTTTTTTCGACTTCACTAACACTGTTGGCATGACAGGTTTTTACATCTTCACCAGACTTTTGGGTGAGCACTTAAGGCACTCAACCTTGATTGCAAAATTGCGACTAGTTATACATATGTATACCTGCATGTGTGTCTCACAAACACAAACACGTATTTTCAATCTGAAAACTCGACTAAATTAAACAAATGAAGTTCCAAAAATAAGGGAAAATTAAAACCCTTACACTGTATATTTACCTACCTGTATGTATGCATGCATATGGCGGTAATCTGTTTTTCATGTTAAGCTAGTGAGTGAAAATTTTCAGAGTCACTGTATCGTGCTAGTAAATTTTTTGTACATTCCACTTCGGGAGTTCGAACCGAGGCATGAGCCGCTGCCTAGAGAAGTCGCGGCGAGTGTGCTAGAGCGAGATTTACCCCCAGACCATGGCGGCGTGATCTGTGATTAGGTGGGCATGGGCGCACAAACGCTCCGTTTAAAGAGTCGGAAGGTACTACTCGTTCGTAGCCGTTATTTTATCGCAAGGATCGGTAAAGATATTTCTCGGCCGTATTTTATAATGCCGGGCATCGGGTACGGGAATAAGTCCAATAAAAATTCTAAATAAAATATAAAAGATTAGGCACAGTCCCTGCTCTATTTAAAAACTCAAAGCGGAGTGTCCTCGTTATTAACCTACCCGTTGATTTAATTGCTTCTGTGATGAACTATTTGAATACAACCCTACAATGAGTAGTTGTTAGTGCTAGGTTCATTTCTATTCAAACTATTCATGAACAAATGCTGGTGACCATAACCACTTAATAAAATTAACTATATTCACGAACGAATTATAAATCATTCGTACATATAGTTAATTACGTTAAAACGCGTGCGATATCTTTAAGGCGAAACGTGATTATAATGAATGGGCTGATAGGGGTGGTCACGTCCAGGTGATGGCCCCATTTGTGCTTCTTGTGAACACTCTAGCTGGTGCAATTACTTGTGATGGATAGTGAGAGTTCGACGCACGGGCCCCGAGCACAACCCGAGGGTCGCGTTGTGCGTATAACTTTCTTATCTACCTCCGAGAGGAAACTTTATGACATCTTTACGGCAAGCGAAAAATATGGACGACCCTTGACATTAAAAATCTAGTCTCGTTCAAGCACATCTGATTTGTGAATTTAGATTTGAATAACTCTAACACGTCCATATTGGAATTGTATTAAAATGTGCAATAGTAAATACTATATATACCTAAAATGTAATCGCTGTTTTGGTTGTGTTAATATATATTTGTCCTATAAAAGTGAAGTACTTTTCTGAATAGACGGTACCCTATGTCCTTTTCTGTACTCTTAACAACAAGTACATAAGAGTTCGGTTAAGTAGTTTAAACGTGAAAGTGTAAAAAACAAACATACAAACTAACACTCGCATTTTAAATATTAGTTACGATACTTATTAATTGCATAGTTTTAATTCATCTCATTCGTCACATTCTGTGCATCGTATATTCTGTTCAGTTTAGAGTTTATGTTCAAATATCCCAACCAATTTATTAAATTCGAATGTCACTTTGTTTATTTGTTTATTATCCTTACACCCCTCAAATATTTAACTAATAATAATGAAAATTTTTATACATATCAAGGGTACAAAAAAGGACAGGGGTAGAAAAAATATCGTTTGCGAGTCACGGGTAAAATCTACATTAAAGCGAGTGAAACCACGCGCAAAAGCCAGTATTCTATAAAACTGTTATAGTTGTATAACAAAGACACACAACATTAAAAATACATAAAAGATAATAAGTCAAAATAACTAGAAAAATAGAGGCGCAAATCTCCTGCACGCTGCAAGGCCACACGGCGGCGTCTCTTTGCTATCTCCTTAGTCGCAACAAATTTAATAATCATTTGTTAAATTATAAGATGCAAAAAATAATCGTAAAGATAGAATTGTAAAACGTAAATATATGTACTTAATAATATACATGTACTTAAATATATACTATACTTAGAAACACAAGGGAGTGCGTCCGAATGTCCTTATACTCCTAAAGTGCAAAAATACATAATCGTAAACTTGTTTTGGATGAAACGTATGCATAATTCCATTTTAAAATATTCATCGTCGAACACATCGTATGTATAAACAAAAAGATATTTACATTTTTTATATTAATATGTCACAACAGTTTTATCACGAGTCAAATAAACCCACCCATATACAAACTAGTTCTACTTACACAAATCGTTAACAGAGACAAATGTTCGGAAATTTCCTTAAATATTCTAGTTGAAATACTTGGCAGCGTCGCCAAAATGCTAGGAGCTTTTCCATGTCATTTTCTTATGTATAAATAAAAGTACGGGAAAGTTTTAACGTTTTAGTACATCGAATACATAGGATATATCGTTAGGTTTCCAAATTCGATTCACGTTTTCGCAGATGGAGGGTCATGTAAAGAAACCCTCAGTCTGTGTGGAGCGTGTAATATCCGGCCATACGCTAGACGTCCCACCAAGAGCTAAACGGAATTTATTGTGTACTAGCAGCCGCTCACTACTTCGTGTGAGTTTATATCTCTATAAAGAACTAGCTGATACCCGTCCTCTTATCTATGCATATTTAAAAAAATGGCAAAGGGCAAAAGAATCCAAAAGTAAGTTGCATAGAACCATTTACGAAAAATTCCATATCGAATGGCTATAGACATGCGCCAATAGTATTGACGCCATCGGGTCTCAAAGAAACTGTATTTTCATTATATACATGTAAATTATATTTCAGCATTACCAGTGAAAGTCCCGGGAAAAAATTATCTAATAGTTTCGAAGATTAGCCGAAAGAAACATACAGACAGACAAAAATATTACAGATTATTTTTTGTTAAAAGTACCGTATAATTAATATATCCATTTAACAAAGAGCTGCAATTTTGACACTACAAAAATTCACTTTAATTTAATTTATTTGTATAGATAACCTCTAATGTATTAACCAATATGCCATCGCAGATTTTTGTACATCTTTAAAAGAGGAATATGTCACTATGCATTTTTTTTGTTATATCTCAAAAGAATTAGGCAGCATTTTCGATTAAAGCTTTTAAATTAAAGATTAAATCCAAGCTGCTTGACTTTTTCCAACAATTATTATTATATTTCAACGAATTTACACAAAACCTTGACTAATTATATACCTAAACCTTTTTCATGTATTACTTTATTTATTGGTGAACAGCGTATTACAATCCGTTCAGTAGTTTTTTGGACTCATATTCTTTCTGGTTTCCACAGTCGATGATTCATTCGTTGCTCAAAAGAATCAGGATTATGAAAATTAGTATATGTAGATAATAATTACATAATATCAATTTTTCTGTTAAATATCTATAACAAAATTACAATAAATCATAATACCCCACAAATAATAACAAATGTATGCGGAGCCGCGAACACATCTAGTATGGTTATAAAAATTCTTTGCCTAATAGAAAGTTTTGTTCAGGTTGATAATTATAGGCTATGTTTTAATGTTCTTAAGTTTTATATTATCATTAACTCGTACAAAATCGCAGACGGTTACTCGGTAATACACATTTTATCACTGTCAAGATAAAATAAAAAAATATGGCATGCATAAAAGCTACTTCTTAAGATATTATTTCTCGTAAATTAGCTAAGATAAAATGCAGAGGAATAACTTGAGTTTTAATTAAGATGAAGTAAGTGATTAGTTAAATCACATACTTAAGTATGTTTTGTCTAGTATACACATCTAATAAAAAGAAATGGTTATGTACTGAGAAAAGCGTATATGTTTATTAGGGTGTCCGTTATTCCCCAAGTTGGTTTTATTTGTGTTGTTTATGTAAATATTTATTTATTTATTATGATTTAGGCACGGGTAAATATGAATATTAGGGGCTTATTTGGGTCCAATATTCATTTTTAGGGTATAAACTGAAAATTTTGGGACGTTTGAAAAAAAGAAACTTGAATAATATCGCACGCCCTAATGTTTATTGGTCAATCAAAAATAATTAAAATGACTTACATAATTTCATTTTAAGCATTTGTATCATTCGACAGTCAGTACTTATCCATATATAACTAAATTGATAGGGAATTTGAAAAATTCGAGGCGATGATAGCTCAGTGATTAGCCTGTTCGGAAATCGCATCGATCGACGTAAATTCGAATCCTTGTAAATGAGCCGGAGCTTGCAGTGAAGTAAAATATCGTAATGGAACCAAAGCATCTGGGTAGAGTTTTCGTAAGCTCGCCTGACTAGCTACCACCCTTAAGTTGAAACTCTGTCGCCAAGCACTTATAGATGTGTTCCAGCAGCTGCATATGAGAGCCAGTTCAAGTGAATTCAATGGTTCAATCGCAAATCCATGAATATTAAATTTTCTAAATTATTACAAAATAGTTGGTTATTTACGACGCTATTTTGGTCAATATAGGATTATACTTAATATAGATCACATTTGCCCTATATAAAAGATATAACAGATTTAAAATTATACGCAATAAAAAAAATGTTTATGTGAAGAAGATTTTTACTTTGTTCCTATGACGTAGGTGAAATCTAACGTAGCCGAAATCAAAGCGCCAAAAAATCGATCTATACCATTGAGACACTTATGAAGACAAATAACCCACCCATGTAAAGCCGGAGTGAATTGCTAGTATGAAGTAAATATTATTTGTACTAAATTAAATTCACTTACTGATAATGCAAAAACAAAAATGTAACGTTTAATAACAAAAATGATGAACGTTTTCAACAATTTGTACAAAAAAAAAAAACAAAAAAGTAGACATAAAACACATAATATTTTTTTGTATTTCATGTTCGACATAAGCACTACTCTTCTGGGATTGTGAATAATGATCGTCATTTTCCATTACGAGGACCTGCATATATCGATGAAAGGTCTGCTTTCTTCTTCACAGACAGGAATAGGGGACCCACATAAATTCTACGCTAATTTCATATTCAGATGCTCAAAGTCGAATACATTTTATTCAAATTAGGCTTGGAAAAGACAGTAACAAACGTTAAAGAACGCTTCGAAGCCGTTTCATCGATCACCGTGGAGTTTGGCATAGCTAAAGTTTATACCTTGGTGAAAGATTTTAGGCTATGCATATTATGATAACTCACCATTGGATGGCACTAGGTTATATTTTAGTGTTAAGTTTGATACTGTAAATTTTAATATAGACGACGACGCGGGCAGTTTTTAATTATATATATGAAATTCGAATATTCGCATAGACCTAATAATTATAAAATTAACAATATACCTAACATTTTGATTCCCATGATTATAGTGAACATTCTGAAATTATTTCCAAGCATCACTAGTATTTACAAAATAGTTCATTGTATAATAATAATCTTTACGTAGAAAATTCTGCTTTAGAAGGTCTTTGGATAAAATCTCTGAAAAAACATTGTTAGTATTATTATTGTGGTAAGGAACAAAATTACTTAAATAGCATTAATTAATTTCGCTTATTATAAATGTAGGCACTATTGTCTTTCTATAATTGAATGAATTAATCAACTTTAAATTTGTATAAGTTTCCCGGACGAACGTCACATTTTATAAAAACTATTTGTGCCATGGTTGCAGTTTCGCACGCATCTGTTATTATTTTTTACAATCATTATTTGTTATAATAAATAGTGGAGTTATAGTAAAAGGAATATTCTGTGAACATTCTCTGTTTTCAGATATTAACATATTTTTTTATACAATTTTCATTGTGGTCGCTTGAACGATATAAAAGTTTATGTGCAGCAGCTCCCTCCAACGGCGAGCAACACGAAAATGGATAGTGCGAAAATATTCTGTCTTCAAGCTTCAAATATCTATGCTTACCGGTTTTCATGGCAACGGATTAAATGACATAAGGTTGGTGTACTTCAGCGCCATCTAGTAATGAGATATAAACAAATAGATAATATTAAAACCTCCGCCATGAAAAAGTACTGTTACTTTTCCGTTAGCTGTGCGTAAATGAAAAATTGCCAAATAATGTAGAACTGCGTCAAATTTCTTACAACCATAAGGGGATTTTTTGTTTTGGGGCTGTGTGTTCTACTCTTCTCTCCGTTTTCGGTTAGGTTAAACTTGCGAAAAAAAGAATGCGCGAGCCTCTAAAGCTACCGGGTACAGGTATAAAATTAGAAATAAAAAAGGCTACAGTATGTGTTATTGTTCATGTTTTACCTCTATAATTTGATTACTGTTAAAATAAATTTATAATAGAAGTACTCCGAGAACTTCCCTGTAAAGGTGACTTGAAAATGAGTCTTTCACGTTTCCATAAAGGTTGATAACGTTAGTAGGCACGAGTACCACACGTGATTATGAATTCCGTATTCTGTTATTCTCAATTCACATTTGGCTTCCATGCCGCCATTGACAGAGGCTCAATAATTCTTTAAGTCCTAAATTCAGCCACCTGCGTGCACTCGATAACGCGTCATTGGGATTTTACAAAGATTATGACTTATTGGATACGTGCATTGCGTTCACGATTAAGCGTTCCAAGCAACAGTAGATTGATATATTCGTAGAATTAGCTATTGTTTTTTGATTTCAGGAACGATTAATTATACTAGTCTTTTTTTTTCGAACTGACCTACACTGCCAACCAATAAGGCCGTCACAGTTTCACCGGACTACTAAGGGGAGCGCTTAGGGCACTCACCCGATTTGTATTATACTAGTCTGCAATTCAATCCTCCTTTAACGGACGGTGGTGGCAAACAAGCATGTGAGCCACGTAATGGTAAGCGGTTACCGCAACCTATGGACTCTTGCAATACTAGAGGTATGCGCAAATGGGCGTTACCAAGCCCTAAAAATAAAAATGATGTATAGAAAAGTTTCAATGGAACGATTACAAATGTAGAAGCATATTTTATGCGTTAGTCTTTTACAACAACGGAACAATGCTTTAAATTCTATTCTGTTATTATATACTAATTGTACCTACTAGTCACGCATTGCTATAACTCAGTCTGTTTTTTTTAATGTATATAAAATATATATACGAGCAAAAAGTATATAAAACACGAGCGTATTCAAATGCAACTCTATGTTAAAATTTTCAAGCAATCGGTGAGGAACTTTTGAAGATTTTAGACTTTTATTAAATCAATATTTTCGTTTTTATTCATAAATATTTAGATAGTTCCTACGCGATTGGAAGATGACAGCAATACCTCCACACAATTATTTCTCATCAAAAATACGCATTATTTATAGTTACCACATAAGTTACATTATTAATCTTTGATATTAAAAAAAACAACATTTATTTTAATTAATCCCCAATGCTTGTTATCTTCCATCTTTCTTTCAATATTGAATTTTAAATAATTTACTTCTCGTCATGGCACAGAAAGCAAATTCGTTGGTTTGCATTGGATGAACGTACATAACTTCATCCATAATTTTATTTTATAAAGTAACTTGACATAAAACGAAGAGGGCGCGAGAGCCGAATGCTTCGTCATTCGTGCACAGACTCGTTAGTGAATCTGGTTACAGTTGCCGTTCAAAGTTTGTATATTTTCACTTCCAACCCGCGCCTATATTCCGACTTTATGTATTATGAAAATTGTACGATACATTTAAACCCAATTCGTCATAAAAAACCTGAGTAATCAAAATATAATAATTATATCTATTTAAAACAAATACTTACTGAAACTATTTTATTTATACCAAATGAATTTTAATGAAGAGATTAATGACATTTAGGAACCAGGTCGATGCATCATTTTGATTAGTTTTTAAATTGTATGAAGTAAATCATAGACAATTAATTCCGCCTGATATTAAATGATCGCTAAGGCCTACTCTTGAAAACCTCTTCGTATTTTATCATTTCTATTTTTAATTGGCAAGCTATTTAATAATTCTTTCCGGAAGGCATCCGCCTTTCAATCAATTGGTGTAGTTTTGAGTCTGGCTCTGTTGCTTGTACGAAATATCGAAATTTATTTACAATTAACTATCAAGTTGGTGAGTTATGGCTTGAGACAGAAGTATCGAAAAATGTCTCCCGACCTTCACCGCAAGCGGGGACAGTATAACATATTTTTAGACTGCTTTAATTACAATTATTAATGTCTGATGGCCAACCCGTACATTGTCTCTCTATCTAGGATTAGATTCAAAAAAATACGACGATCCGCAAATAGCAATTATAAAAAACAAAGAGGTTTTCAACACAACCAAACTGAAAATCACCGCAGTGTGAATGCTTTGAAATGTCTCGAATATTAGGTATGTATTGACAGTCATAGTTTTTCAACTGCAAAACGAGCACTGTCGCTTTGCGGTTAAAAATAGCGGTGGCACTTCCACAACCAAATTTTGCAAAGGAATTTTCGCCTTTTAAATTATACCATAAATAAAAATATATTACTAACTTTTGCCCGTGGCTTAGTTTGCGATAATGGTTATTTGATCTGCCCGTCGAGAATAGTAATTCTAGGCACTTTAAGCGATGATGGTTTAGTTGATAGATTGTTCGGACACAGTGTGGAAGGACGTAGGTTCGAATGTTAGCGACCAAATCGGAGCTTTTGGTGAACGAAAACATCGTGATGAAGCCATAACATGGTGGTAGAGCCTTTTCTAAGTCCGCCTGGCTAGCTGTGGTAGCCTCTAGTTAAAAATCTGTCGCCAAGCACCTATGGGTGTGTTCCGGGAGGTGCACTTGAAAGCCAATCTCCCCTCCAGGTTTAGCGTGACTACCATCGTAGACCATATCATCATTTAACATCAGATAAGATTGCAGTCAAACGGTAACATATAAAGCATAAAATAAATAATAATCCTGATAACTATAATAACAATACATGTAGTATCAAGCTAAACTCTTAGGTGCCATTATATTAACAACTAGCTGTTGCCCGCAGCTCCTCATGCGTTTTTTTATAATTGTAAATTACTTCTTGTAAGATCAGCTATCTGTTAGTAAAAGTTCCGTGAAAATGGTTCGAACGTTTTGGAGATAGTACTACAGACGAAGCCACGGATGACAGCTAGTCTAAAATAGAGTAGTCTATGTCACCCGCTGTAATTTTAACTATCCATCAGTGAAATTTCCGTCAAAATCGGTCCAGCCGTTTCAGAGATTACTCGGAACATACAGACAGACAAAAATGTAAAAAATTGTATTATTGTTATCAGTATCGTGTATTCGTTAATATCCAATCAGTAAAAAGTCGTTATTTTGATATTACAAACAGACACTCCAATTTTATTTATATGTACAGATTTATAATATTTACTCAAATTTAAATATTTAATCAACTAGATACTTTTATATTTAAATAGAAAATAATCAGAGAGATGGACGTCACAGATCTGTGGCAATTACCAGTGATGGATTGTTGAAGTTTCTACGGAAAGAAAATTAACCAGTGCTTTAATATCGTCTTGCTTTTCCACCGTCTCTGGTAATTTGTCAACAGGGGAACACTTCGATAAGTGCTTAAGCGTTAAAACAAAATCGCGAACTAAATGTAATCGTATTTTATATTATATGTATTTTTATTCGGTTTTATCCACTTACTATTTTTATTATAAGTTACTTTTACATTATAATTTTAATCTTTTTCGCTTGGCATGAGTATATTCAGAAATATATAAACGACCAGGTATGGAAATAACCGTCATTTCAACAGTATAAGCTCAATATAAAATTTGAAAGGAAATCGAGTTTAAAAAATTATAATTTAAAAAACCTAAAAAGAAATACGTTTTTAGAGATAATCAAACTAAAAAGTAAAAAATAATTCTTAGCATAAGAATAAGCACTACCAGATCTATTGGTTACGATACGCAGAGTTATTCTAAAAGCGGGTTTTTTAGTTTTTTAAAACTACAATTTATTTTTCGCTTTTTAATTCGATTTGCTTAACATGAGTGCCAAGTTTCATTCAAATCTGATCATTTAAAGTAAGGTAAAATTGAGGCTAAAGAGTCAGTTACAAATATACAAAAAAGAGTCAGTTACAAACAAACAAACATACAGGTGAAACTAATACAAGCGTGTTAAAATAGGTAAGTGTCTATTTGAAATAGGTACCTATTTTAAAATCTTCTGTTATTAATATGTATACAAGCATATATTCAAATTTGTGATATTTTTTTATGTCAGTCATATAATAATAAAATATATTTTGCAACGTTTTTAATATATTGCAATACATTGAATCATACTTAAATAAGTCCTAGTTAATTCTATACTGATTATATAAATGCCAAGAGATTTATTGTTTATCTAAATATGCTAATCTGTGGAATTGATACTCGAAAATAAAATCGTTTCCTTTCCATTTTATAGCCTATTCACTAAGACTAACTTTCATCAGGCTACGGCTCTTAGAAACAGAGACGTTACCATACAAAGTTTAAGTCGAGAACCGACCATTACTGAAAAGTGTCCAACTGTGAATGCTTACGTCAGCCAAGTACATCCTAGCCTGTAATCTACGCAACAATCGTTTTTTTTTTTTATACACGGGTTCTGTTTAAACTTCCTTGGACACAAGTAGTATTAAAAATATAATTAATTTTTAAAGCAAATAATACCTATGATGTATTCGACATACGACTAACTTGAAACGAATTTTAGATAAAGTGAACGATTTACATATATAAATATAATAGCGACCTGCCGCGCGCTCCGGCTTCATATAGGTCCAATGTACTTCCTAACATGGAGTATTAATATGTCTATACGATTTAAATTCAAATTTTGCCGCTACATACAAGCAACACTTTTTTTTTTTGCACATAACTTTTAAACTCTTATACAGATAAATATAAGATATTCATTAAAATGATAGTTTTAAATGACAATTTTGATACGCATCAAATGCTCAACGTAACTAAATTATTTAAATAGATAAGAATTAATACATTATTGAAAAAAAAGAGATTTATCGTTAGGAGATAAACATATATAATTGTAGACTTTGCTGCTGCCATTATCTTGGCATGTTTAAGAGAGCAGGCGGGTGGCGGGTGCTCGCGAGGATGCGTGTGGTTCAAATGTACGTAGACGCCGCTAGCATTCACAGTGACCCGCTTGCACTCTGAAACTGGCCTATAATAGGCTATACGGCTTAGTCAGTATTATCAATTTAAACACTCGCAAACTGCTTATTACGACTTCATTACAATATGTAGACTTTTTTCTACTTTATATACGTACTAACGCCCGACGAACGTTATCCTGCCCTGACAATAAAAGAAATCCTAGTATCAGACCACAGCGCCACTTACCGGTTCTATTTGTGAATCTTAATCATTCTTGAATCCATCTGTACATAGAAAAAAACTTCATCAAAGCCTGTCCAACCGTTTAGGAGGAGTTCAGTTACATATACAGAAAAAGAAAATCTCTGAACGATACTGAAAACCATTTGAAAATACGTTACGTTGTTTAGAAGAGCTAAGGGAACACACAGCCAGACACTTTTTTATAATGTTTAGGTATGTGCATGTATAACATATATAAATTTACGACGTATGATTGTAGTAATAACAACTCTTTCAGTTGTGTACAATAAATAAATGTGATAAAAGTAAAATAACATAATTTGATATTCCGACATTTCGTAAAACATCGCTTTAATATCCGATCGTAATTTTTAAATGGCGGGCTCTCGCTTCGGACGCTATGACTCACTTTGGATCGTTGAGCAAGCAAAGTCATTTTTACCGGGACTAACGACAACTTCGTTATCTCTTGTAAGAAGAAACGATGATGTAATTAATAAATTCGAGTATTTCTATTAACAGTTAAAGCGAACATTTAGAGTGCTCCGAATATTAATATACAGGGTCAGAGCTAAATTAATTTGTTCAAACCGAACAATTTCTGTTTTACTGAAAGTTTCTATACTTCATAATTCAGTACGCGTTCGATGTTAAAATCAAAATCAATGAATCTTTTGATATTCATGCACATTGTCAAAACAATATACAGTAATTTTTCGTTACGCCCTTGTGAATAATTAAATCGCTGTTAACGGAGACGGCTTTTTATTTCCACAAATAGTCAATTGCTCACAAAATATAGGAGGAGGAATTGTACTTCACCAGAACTACCATAGTCGCGATTGTAGTTCATAATCTTCATCATATTGCTGGCTTCATCGTCACTTCGTATTAAAATCTCCATATTTAACATCTGATTAACACTATTGGTCAGAAGGATTTAACTGCTTCACTAAGTATTAATGACGTATGCAAAAGACACACAGATTAAATAGCAACTAGCGCAAGGATATAGAATGACCAATCTCCGGTTTAAATTGTTGCCGTACGTGCAATTCAATGAATTGAATGTAACTAACTATCCATTCAATCTATCAATAAACAGTACAAGACAAAGTCGCTTTTCTCGTCTACTCTTGTAAATTAGTTGGTTAGTTAGTTCTGTTAAGCGACGCATTGTATTTTCGTTCGGTTTTCACTATCGTACAGAAATTTTCTTCTAGAAGTTTTAATATATAAATATTTTATGAACAGAAAGTAGAGAAAAGTCATAATAATATTTTTCGGATGTTTACGATGGCAACGCTGATTAAACTTCTTCTTTTTTTTCGAACTGACATTCCCTGTTGACACTTTGGCCTCTACAGATTCACCGGACTACTTGATTAAACCTTGTACATACATACACATACAGTATATTAGTATACTATAGAATTTTATATTTTAAACATGCCTACAGAAAAGTACTACGTGATATATGTATATCTTCTAGAGATAACGCGGTGTATTCATTTTTGTCTTTTACATGTTATTAAAAAATGATATATTATTTTCGACGTTATTTTGACCAATTCAGTATCATGGATACGTTAAGCATTCAGACAGACAAATCATGTTAATGTAGGTATTCAACCATCAATTCTATAGCCCTATACGGTACTCTGGGGAGTATTTATCTCAAAAATATTGTATATACTCATTTCCTCTCATTAATGTTTTATTATAAGTAATATACGTAAGATATACACTATGATAATGTACCTATATACTTAAAAAATATTCTATATATTATAGCGGTGTATAATCTACCACCATACCAAATTTTGGCAAAGTACTTCCAGTAGTTTTTGCGTGATGAGTGTACTGACGACAAACAGACAGATGAAATTTCTAAAAACAATAGAATTCCGTTCTGTCATTGATTCTCAGATTTTTTTCCCAAAGATTTTTTTCTTCAATATATTTAAAATACAGACTTCGTCTCGTTAGCCTTTTATTATATGTGTAGATAGAATAAGATAAAGGATATAGGAGAAATATGATTATAGGAACACCAATCTACGTATACATGAATATAATATTTAATGATGAATATATTAATATTTAAGGTGATTAATTGTATCCTATTGGTTTATTATATAAATAATGTATTTAAAGATTGACCCGAACGATGCGAGGTGACATCCATGAGCCCTATTGCTCCTCGTTACAGACAATCTGGAATATATGGGATGATTGATGAACGATTAATATGAAACGTTATATAATGCTCTCGTCGTGATAAAATGGATACAGAGACTACTTTAATTTTAAAAGGACCACATTCATAGCTTGTTTATTATTACCATCAGTATGACAACAATATACATGCATATAAAATTGTCCAGAACACTGTATTATCCTAGAACACTTGGTCTCAAATCTATAAATGTTGTTAAGCTATAAGGTCAACTAATTAGAAGTTTACTAGGCTCAGTTATTGAATTGGAAACCAAGTTTTAATTTAATTTAAAAGACTATCACGGCGGTTCTTCATTTCGTCGCAAATGAAATAAATAATTTCTATTTGAAATTCATATTTTATACAATTTATTTCTATGAACGTTTCCATTTGTTATCATTGTTCAATACCTACTTAAATATAACAAGCTCATACCCGTGACTTCGTCTGTGTCGTTTATTATCTTAAAAATATAGGTCTAAATCATAGTTTCTTAAAACCTTAATACGTTTATATAATTGAAAATATCGTGATAATTTTAAATAAGAACCAAGTGTCTAAGACGTACAATAAAAAAAAAATGTTCGTAATCTATCATGTATCGTTTTTGATGATGCGTACACAACGATAGACTTCTATCATATTATTTACATAAACTTGTTCATTAGACATTATCCGTACGGTGTATTTTAGTATAAACAATGTAAATCATATAATTTTCGCTAAAAGTGCCAGGCATCTCGTTATAGGTTATATGTATCTCTGTTAGTTTTTGACGGGATCTCAATCCTGTATTGGTTTTTATTTATTTATTATTTATAGATAAACGTTTAACCACAATCTCATCTGATGTTAAATGATGATATGGCCTAAGATGGCAAGTCACGCTTAACCTAGAGGGAGACTGGCTCTCAAGTGCAGCTGCCGGAACACACCAACAGGTGCTTGGCGACAGATTTTCAACTTGAGGGTGGTAGCTATCCAGACGGACTTAGAAAAAGCCCTACCACAGCCTGTATTATGTAATATTGATGCCACTTTGCGTAATATATTTTGGTTATTGTGTACAACTGAATCAAAAAAATAGAATAGACCATGAACTCTGAGATATGTCCGAGATGTCATGCAATTTAACGGAAATACGAGTACTTGGTTATTAATTACTTTCTCTATATTATTTGCATATTAATATGACGGTGGAGATCATGGAAGAATCTAAAGATACTCGAGCATACAGAAACTCATTAGCGGTTCGTCCACAATCATTATCAGTTCGGGTCGGTACGAATAAAACCAACATTTGCCGGATTTTGTGAACTAAAACCACATACCATAGATAGAAGCGGCGTCAAGCATGGGCGACGTGGGCCAAAACTTACGGCCTTGAGAACCAAAGCGTCATAAAGGTTTAAGTATTTTGCTTTAAGTCATAAAAAATATTTATCAAAAGAATATATAAAATGAATCATTACAAATTATAACCGTAATAAAGATTTTCATTTCAAAACATTATTGACACTTTTATATTGACAGTCCGATATATACAGTCCTCGTCAAATTTTTAGACTGTTCTAAATATAGTTGCGCAGAACACAAATTTATATATAAATCCAAATTATATTAAATGCATAATATCGAGACAACTTATGAATAAATGAGTGAAAATTTTTGATTCCTATAATACTATTTAAATTTTGTTTTGTATTAAATATTATAGGACTACATTCAGAGCGACCAAAAAGATTGACGAAAACTGTGCATTCATTAATCGATCCATATACACAATAATCGAAGTTATGAAGTTACTTGAAGGTAAATAAAACAAAAGGCAGCCTCTATTAATAATGTTTTTTTACTTGTCACCAAATGTGGTAATTATCAAAACAAACAAAAAAAATCGTCTTCAACTTAAAACTAGCTGATGCCTTTAATTTTGTTCACGTGAACATTCTATTGATTGTCCTCATAAACAACATACCTACCCTATATCTAGATCAATAAGTAAGGTGACCTTTATTTTTCTTATAGTAATATTGGAAAAACGCAGTAACATCCTTGCTCGAGTTTTGTTCTATATTAATTGAAAACCTACATTCAAATTAGTTCAATAGTTTTAAGTGGTACGCAAGTTCCACAACACGGAAAATTCATAATTTTACTATATATACATATATATATACATACAAATATATTATGTATACAATTTTCGGCTTTGATCAGTTCTGCCTTTGAAGTTAAATATGAAAAAATCTATTGATCGTGATTTCAATTTCGAATGCGGAAGGAATTTTGAAACAGACATTTTCAGTAAAACAGAGAGATCTTTCGGTTCGTAGAAATTAATTTCACTCGGACCCGTATATTAATATTCAGAACACTCCCAAAGTTCGCATTATACGCGAGCGGAAATACTCAAATTTATTAATTTTACTGTAGTTTCTCCTGACGGATATTTAACTGACTGCATACAAGCCATCAGGCCTATTATAACATTTCAACCTTAACAACTTTAACCAAAGTTTTTTTTATTTGCCTCTATTTGTTTATTAGCGTAGATATTATTCATAGTTATAATTATTATTTTAGACCTAACGAATTGAAAATTATCATGTTTTACATAATTATTAATTTACATGGATTAGAGGATTTTATTTTATTCCATACTAGCCTCCCAGTTCGGCTTCGCACAGATGTACTAACAAAGAAAATGAGAACATGCCTTTCTTTTGCACTATGACCAGGTAATGAAATAAAATAGCAACTGAATGTCAACGTATCAATTCTGTTAACATTTTTGAAGATCTGCCTACTGTTCTCTGTCTCACTCACTCACATTTTTACAAAAAGATTATGTAACCAAAAATTTTTTTTTTATTTTGTTATTCGTACGATTTTTCAAACATTTTCTTTCATGAAAACCTTGTCTTTACAAGTACAACAAAAAGCGAATCAACCAAATGGGTGCATCCGTACTAACGTAATGCGTGTATATAGTACATTCGACAATTGATTTTTATTTATAAAATACTGGCTGATACTCGCCTCTCTCGCTATGCATTAAGATAAATTTTAATGAAAGTCAAAATCAAAATCAAAAATACTTTATTCAATTGAGGCCCTAAGACGGCGCTTATGAACGTCAAAACTACCACCGGTTCGGAAAACATCCCAGTCATTGAGAAGAACCGGCAAGAAACTCGATCGGGTTCATCTTTTTAACATACAGTTATGTATTTAAAACACGTTATACGTTACAATCGTTTTGGTGGATGCACAGAGAGGAGTCAATTCCAGACATCATCATCGTTCACATATTGATCCACTCTATAATAGCCCTATCTATATAGCCCTGCCCCGAAAAGAAGATGTCATAGGTTCAATCGAAGTCAAAAATAAGTAGCCCAGTACTATATGCGAAAAAATACGAGTGGTTGTAGTCGTATCCGAGTACTTTCAGTACTTTTGACGTAATTGAGCCTCAAAAGAACCGTATTTTCATTATACATAGATAGATTTGAAGTAGTTGTAACTAGAAACGAGAGTAGTGAGTTTAATTTACATACGATAAATTGAATTTTGTACTCGATAGTTTTTACTTAAAGCTTTATTACCTCGGAGCCTCCACAAAACCTAGATAAAACAAAACGGTAACCCAACAAACTACATGCAAAGCGTTCATATGGTGAAATACTACTAGCACTGATTAATAATACGTAAACAAAAAAATATGGGCATAACCTAGTAAATTATTATAGAAGAGTAAATTTACTTATTTCTGACTCTCTTGTAGCCGTTTTTCTTTTATTTATTACCTGTTCACTCATACACTTTTGTTTACGGGTTCTTTTATTATAGTGAAAGATTTTAATGAATTGTTTTCTTGCCTGAATATTTAATATACCAATTAACAAGATAAATGTATTCATCTTAAACTTTAAAAACTGATAACATTGTTTTAACTTTTAGCTTACAAAAAAACTCAACATCTTATCCTGACAGTTCTTAGTGACAAATGACCGAGGGATGTTGCAGAGAAGGGAAAAGATATTACAGTATTGGATCATTATCTACTTACAGAAACTTGTACAATCCATCACTAATAATTTCCAGTTTATTCTTTGGACGTCCTCAGTTTTGGTCTTCTCAAATCCTTAAGGCCCAAATTAACTCTCATAATCATAAATCTCATCTGTTCACTTTCAACAATTATTATAGAATGTAATACTTTAAAAGAAGGTATACAGGAAAATTTATATATATAAAATGTCAGTTATTATAAAATTTAGGTTTTAAGGTAATCTTTTTTTTTAAATAAGACATCAGATATCATCGTTTAAAAATGGAAAGAGAGATTAAGATTGGTGATTCAAGAACGCCGCGCTGATATTATAAAGATAAAAAGACGATGTGAAGCTTAAAGAAGTGTTTGATTTGAATTGCTGAAAAATCCTACATATATATCAGATCTGTAAATCACAAATAGACAGAACTATCTATATTAATATAATAATGCATTTTCGTAAATTTCGGTACTGTCTTGAGACTCAAAATACTTTAATAGCTTATGAAAAATTTGCTTTATGGCACTGCTTCGTCTGTATGCTTTTCAGGACATTTCGAATGAAATATCTTTCTCCAAGTCCCAAGACTCCTCTATACAACATTTTATTGCGAAGGCTTTATCGTGAAATGAAAAAGTAATAAAACTTTCGTATTTAGAATATTAGTGAGGATGAAGATATTTTCATCGCATTATGCATTTCAGTATAAGAATAACGAAACATAAAAGCATTTAATCGGTAACGGACATTTTAAAATAGCTATAATTACTTGCACTGTGGTATAGAATAATGAAAATTAACTCTAAGAGATGGATAGATAAAGACTCAGATTAAATACATTTTATCCGTTTAGCAGTCACACTACCAAGATATCCGACGGCATCACACAGAGAATGTTTTCCCGGATATTGCTCTTCTCCACACGCAGTAAGGGCGATCTTTATACACTTGTTCACTAAAGAAATCGTGAATCGAATTCAATGGATATTAAGTTTTTACTTTAATTGTACACTATCCGAAACGTTTTAGTCGATGCAAATTTTTATTTTTATGTAGGTTCTACAAATTTCAGTGGTAACTTAGTAATAAATAACAAATAAGTTATTTAACTAGAAGTATTAATATAAACCACAGAACTTTTTCGTATAAAGCATAATAAAGAAATTGGGAATGATAAAAATGCTACTGAAATACCCGAACAGACAAATACTTGCCTCGAGTTATGGATTTCTAAATAAGTTAACTAAGCTATATAGCCTACGGCGCGGCGGGGCGATATATTTTTGTAGGTAGAATTTTTTTCTACAGTCGCTAAACACTGAGTTTCAACAATTCCAACGTTTTATTATTTCTTTTATCAAAAACTTAATTTCATAGAACATAAAAAACTTAAGCTACTCTTACTTTTGTATCAAATACAACATAGCTTAGTTGATATTAGGTTCTTACATGTGAAATTAGCGTTTTATATGGAAAAAGTGAAATGAAAAAATATATTATAAAATTATATATTTAATTAATCGAAGTATGTACTATTAAGTCGTCGTGGCCTAGTGATTTGATCGGTGCGGTATCAATGCAATGTCCGCAGGTTCGAACCCCGGCATGTACAAACGATCTAAATTAGTAACACTATCGGTTGACGATGAAGAATAACATTGTGAAGAAACGTGAACCTGAGAAATATTCTTGCAGTACCACTGTATGCGAGAAAAATATAGAACTGTATATTTCTCAGAGTTTGAAATCGACAATACTAGCCTACAAAATTCGCCCGTTATTGTAACGTTTGAATAATATAAAGCAACAATCTATGCATGTTTTGTTGGTGTGCTTCAGTCAATTCAAGCAGTACCCATTTTTCGAGCATTTTCATTTTTCATATTTGTACAAGTTAATTAAAATTGTTTTATAACTCACACCAGACCCTGCACTAACTCCGACGTGGTTTGCATTGCATTGGATTGTGGTCTTCGGCCGTCCACGGGGTTTGTTCCGTAGGCCAGTATTTCCAGTAAAAAAACCATGGAACCAAAAACGTACCGTATTTTCTTTTACACTGTAGCTCCATAAATTCTTCAAACTGTTTCTACAACGCCGATGCCACGGTGGAACTCGTATTCGTAAATAACATGATATTTTAAGGTTTCTATTTTATGAAAGAAAACGATGTCAAAGAAAAGTCAAATGGTGCGAAAACAAATGATTCACCACATTCGAAACACAAATACACAAGCCCAAATTTGAAATAAATTTGAATTTGGAATTCCTAACCATCAACATCATCTTACCCTTATCCCACCTAATCAAACGCAAAATATTTGAAATAAATCTGGCCAGTTCGACCAAATGCCTATTTCATTAGAACTCAATTAGAAATTCAATTGGAACCTAATAGTTATCGTAGTTCAACATATGGTAAACATATATGTAATCCGCCTCTGCTTTCCTGTATAAATAAATATAAAACGAGAATGTATTTAAACACGGTATATAAATAAAATCTTTAAAAAACACGTTAGATCCGAGGCTGAAGTTAGCTATAATTTCAATGGGGCTGTAGGTGTGCACTTGACATCAGTTATAAGCCCTAATTTATACCTCCATGTTATGGATGCCCTAATATCAAATACACAAGAAGCTGCTTTGCCAATGATATTGTTTAAGAAAATGCTGCCGAGGTCAAGAGTAGGCTGGGGAAATGGCGAGAAAAACTGGAGAATGTTGGTTTGAAGATTAATACGACTAAAACTGAACATTTGTTCTGTGACGTCGGGGGTCCATCCAGTTTTTGTCATATAAATGTTGTATCCTTACCAACTTGCTCAAATTTTGGACATCTTGGTTCATTGATTCAAAACACCAGTGACTTAGACAAAGACGTGTGGAATAAGTTAAAACAGGGTAGATGAATTGACGAAAGGTGTCTGAGGTAGTTTGTGACTCACGAATGCACTTGCAACTCAAAGGGATATTGTATAAAACTATCATAAGATCAGTCGTGTTATATAGATATGAGTGCTCGGCTACGAAATGACAGAGATGCGAATGTTCAGATGGATGTGTGGTGTAACCAGAATGTATACGATTAAAAATAAATATATCAGAGGAATTTTGAAAATAACACTATTGGCAAATAAATTGAGGAGAGATGAAAATAAGTTAACAAGAAAAGTTTTGCGTATGAAGGTGGACGGGTATAGGAGTAGAGGAAAATGATATGTGTATAAAATGTGTGAATATTGAGTTGAAATTTGACGGGGGAGAGTGAAAAAAGAAAACATGTTGTGCTGATCCTACATAGGTGGAATAAGGGTAGAAAGATAATGACATTAACAAAATATTGGGCAATAATACATTTGTAAAGTCCTATAAATATATACATTTGTCCCATATTCACAAATACGGTGTAAATTCTTTATAACGAATCTAAATCAACCCAAAACTTTTGTTAGTTATAAAGAATTTCCAACATCATAATTCTTACCTCCCTTTTCCAATGCACGTATTCAGCAAACGTTTTCGTCAACACGTAACACTTTACTTTTACTGGCCATATTAAGTTTCAAAGTTGGTTTACAACTAAGATGATACCTGGTGTGTTTAATAACTGAGGCCAAAAGTTACTAAAGACACTGTGATAGAAGAGTAATAGCACACATCTTCTTAGCAATTAACAATAATAAAAGCATAGCGATTGTTTAGGAATTTGGGTGTTCTTTCTTAGAAAAATTGGCAAAAAAGATTTTGCTGGTGCCTTTTGTAAACTGATAATAAAAACAATAATGTTCATCATATTTACTGTAAATATTTCTTCATAAAAGACATTGATTTTAGACCTCTAAAGTGTATATCAATGTATGGCCTTTTAAATAAACCAAATTAAACTAATTTCTAAGTTATAGACAATTTATCTTTATAATGCACAAATTTCTAAAGAGTTTCCACTGTATAATATATTTGTCATCGAGGTTGGTAGAAAGAATGACTCTATTCTCATCAGATTGTTTTCATTTTAACCCCTCGGCTGATTTTTTAAGACACAGGTCTTAAGTGGTGGAATCAATTTTATACATTTGTCTTAATTTCACAACATCATACATTGTAAATTTCATAGTTTAGTAAAAAAACGTTCGTACAATTAAAATAATATTTTAAAAATACATGTTACGTAAAAATTTAACTTTAATATTATATGTTAGAATACATAATTTGTTATTTTACAAAGTTTTTTTAATAATTCAGGTACTTTTTTTAATTTAAGCAGCTAACCATCTATTGACCTATGCCTCTGAGGTTTATATTTGTTTGTATAGAACTTAAAGCTTTATGGTTTTGAACAGTCCAGGGACTAATATTACCATTTCCTTCCTCCACACCAATATGGATGACATATATGTATTAAAAAAATCTTAATATATTTCCATAATTTTGATAAAGTAGGTTGTGTATCTCAATATATGTATGCTATATAAGAAATACACAAAACTAAATGTAATCAGAAAAATATTAATACTGCCCATAATTTCTACTAACTTATCCATTTGGCTAAACAAAACAGCATATCAATTTACTAAGATGTAATGATTAAACATAACTTTACAAAATAAACACATTTACAGCTTATATCTAACAACAATGAACTAATCTTTCAGGATCATATTGTCTGATGACCCTTCTGCTAAAAGTTCATGTTCAGCAGCCATTTTCGTTGCTTCTATCTGTGGTCGAACATACTTGAAATATTTGTAAAAGTGATCTCCAAGCAAAACTGAGCCATATAAAGTCAAACCAACGCATACAAGTACCCCACCTCTATGAAGCTTATCATATATCATATTTCGTGAATATTTCTTCATATTATCTGAAATAAAATAATTTATTGATTATTTTATATTTACTTATATTAGAAGTACACATAAAACATTCAGTTGAATAATTTTAATTGATATACATGATAAATGTACCTGAATTATATTTGGTGCATATAATCAAATATAAATGTGACTTTGCAAAAATTAAAATTATAATCATTGAAATGAAAATATTAAATTGATACTTAATCAAAACAATAGGCAGGAGATTAATGCTCAGATGTTCATAAAATTTTCTTAAAAAAACAATAAAAGATTTATTTTCTAAATTATGTAACTGACAAATGTCTATGTTGATATATGTAACTTAACAGACACTGTATAGGTATTTCCAATCACTATGACAAATTAAAATTTTACAACTTCAGATGAAACCAAAACAGTATTATAATAAGAGATTCTTATAGATAACAGTATTTCCTTCGAAATAAGTAGATATAGTCTATTTCCAATAATATAAGCACCAACATATAACCGGTCAATTAACACGGTAAATATAACCTCCTTCAGTGTTTTTTAAATACTTCTCAATAATTATACAAAAAAATTAAAGTAGTCGTTTCTATAGAAGTCAACAATATATTATATATTTATTTATTATAATTAAAGAATCGAAGCTAATGTATCATAATCATGCGGTAATAAACAAGTACTACATAAAACAGTGACAGTAAAACAGTTATGAAATATGACTAAAACAGAAATTCGCTGAAAGTACCTGGATAAATTGAACTATGCTTCAATTTCTGGGATTGAAAATATTGTATTGAACCACAAACTACTAAGAAGATACTACGTATCAGACGGGAAACTTCATAGAACCAATAAAGAACGGGTAGAATAGATTTTGACGTTTGTTTTTTTTTTAATTTTTTGTCTTCACTTTTGGCAAAGGCTGAACAAAATTTACCATAGATAAATAGTTATAGGCATTTTGTCCTTGTATTCTTAATTTTAACCTAAGTCATAACAGAATGTTCCTACTGTCAATTTAAATTTATCACTGGATTTACAGAAACATATTTTGACAGTTGCGTACTTTTTTTTATGTGGATTTACACCAAAAGTGAAAGTTCACTGATAAAATTTCATACGATTAATAAATGTTGGGGATATTTTGGAAATGAAAAAAAAACAAAGCTGTTCTTAATTCGACATTTATTATTCAGTTCTTATTACATTCATCAATTACATATTTATTATATTGGACCCCAAAGAAAAATACATTACATACAGACAGAAAATTAGTTCTATCAAAATAAAAGGTTTAACATTTCAGTTCAAATAAAATCATCAGGAATTGAAAAATTATGCTACACTGCAAAAATCTGAAATTTGATTAAAACCTACAGGTTTTTATTCAGAACCAGAGCGTTTCTTGTCACATAAGTCGCTTCCCGGCAAACAGAAGAAAGAAAGTAATAAGACTTATTCTTGAACTCAAAGTTTGTAATTGTAAAATATATTCTATTTGATATATATACTCGACCACGGTGGTCTTTTACAGAAAAATCGATTAACTTATGACAATAAGAAACATAAATCATAACCTTGAAAAACGTTACACCACGTAAAATAACTTTAACAGGTTTTTTATGGGTTTTAAATGATCTTTATGTCTGTGCTGTTGAACGCAAAAAGTTTATGTTTCTGAGATTAAAGGCACATTATGGCTGGAGCGAAAAATGATTTGTTCTCTAAAATAATAATGAAAATAATAATTTACTCTAAATGATAAGATTTTTATTGTCACATTACTTTTTAAGTTACTTTTCGTTCCAGCCATGCGCTTCTAATCTAAGAAATATTAACTTTCTACATACAACAGCGCAAACATAAAGGTCATTTAAAAATCATAAGCTATCTGTTAAAGATATTTTACGTGGTTTAATGTTTTTAAAGTTATGATTCCTATTGTCGTAAATTAATTGATCTTTCAACTGTAACAAGCCACCATGGATGAGAAGATATTACTAATAGATATATTTTATAACTACAAATGTAGAATATGAGAATAAAATTTATGAATTTCTTTATTTCCTGTAACCCAGCTAGTGGGGCGTACGAAGGCAAACCCTAAGATTTTCATCCTTGGCACTACAAATAACGATATCACAAAGTTTATGCAAAATAAAATAGTACATAGTAATATATACTTTTATAGTAATTCATAACAAGTCGTTGAAGCCAAGCATTTCTACATTTTGTTTAGGTATGGGCATACATTCTTTATAGTTAGTTACCAAGACCAAAGTTAATGTGTTTCCCACATACATCACTTGCTGTCCACATTAAATAAATGAGTTGAAAATGTTTATATATGATGTTTATTTTTGTATACCTTGTTATATTTCTTTAAATGAAAATTATTATTTTAAATTAGAGACTAGCAGCTTTTAAATGTATATTGTAACGTGGACGAGTAGATATCTTTAATAGAAAAATGTATGCAAGTGCAACAATGAACACTACAAACAAAAAAAAAATTAACCCATTTACTTTGTGTGGGTAGCAAGTAGCATGTGTTGAAAACACATTCAGTTTGGTCATGGTAACTAACTATAAAGATTATACCTATAGACCTTAACAAAATCTAGAATTGCGTGGCTTTGACGATCTCTTATGAATGACTATAAAAATATATATTAGTATGTTCTATTTTAGGTTCTATTTTAGGTTCTAGGTTATTGAAAAAGAATAAGAAATCTATTAAATATATTTTACCTGGTTTAATGCTTTTAAAGGTAATGATTCTTATCGTCATAAATTAATCGATCTTTCAGCTGTAACAAGCCACCATGGACGAGAAGATATCTGAAATAGAATATATTTTATAACTACAAATATAGAGGATGAGAATAAGATTTATCAATTCCTTTATTTCCTGTGACCCCTATTGGGGCGTACGAAGGCAAACCCTAAGATTTACATCAGCGGCACTGCAAATAACGATACCACAAAGTTTATACAAAATAAAATAGTACATACTAATATATATTTTTATAGTCATTCACAACAAATCGTTGAAGCCAAGCAATTCTAGATTTTGCTTAGGTATGGGCATACATTCTTTACAGTTGGTTACCAAGACCAAACTTAATGTGTTTCCCACATACAACACTTGCTGTCCACATAAAATAAATGAGTTGAAAAGTTTGCTTATGATGTTTATTTTTGTATTTTTGCATACCTTGTTATATTTCGTATATTTATTTCATGAATATTATTAATTGAAATTAGAGACTAGCAGTTTTTAAATTTATATTGTGACGTGGACGAGTAGATATATTTAATAGAAAACTGTATACAAGTACAAAAATAAACACCATAAACAAAAAAAAATCAACTCGTTTGCTTTGTGTAGACAGCAAGTGTCACGTGGTGAAAACACATTCAGTTTGGTCATGGTAACTAACTATAAAGATTATACCCAAAGACCTTAACAAAATCTAGAATTGCGTGGCTTCGACGATCTGTTATGAATGACGATAAAAATATATATTAGTATGTTCTATTTTATTTTGCATAAGCTTTGGGGTATCGTTCTTTGGAGTGCCAAAGATGAAAATCTTAGGGTTTGCCTTCGTACGCCCCATTAGCTAGGTCACAGGAAGTAAAGGAATTGATAAATCTTATTCTCATATTCTACATTTGTAGCTATAAAATATATTCCATTTGAGATATCTTCTCGTCCACGGTGGCTTGTTACAGCTGAATGATCGATTAATTTACGACGATAAGAATCATTACCTTGACAAGGCGTTAAACAACGTAAAATATATTTAACACATTTCTTATGCTTTTTGAATAACTTTTGTGTCTGCGCTGCCGAATGTAGAAAGTTAATGTTTCTTAGATTAGAAGCGCATAACGGCTAGAGTGAAAAGTGACTTGTTCATTAAAATATTTCTTTACGAAAAATGTAATCAAAATTTTTAAGATTTGTATTTTCACTTTACATTATAGACATGAAACAAAAGAGTATAATTTTTAAGTGCTGTGATCGTAGATATAAATCTTTAATTATAAAAGTTTTCTCAAATTCGTAAAATTTGAGACAGTTAAACACCTATAAATTATACAATTATGTTTCATGTCCATAATGTAAAGTGAAAATATAAAACTTTAAAATTTAGATATCAGTTTTCTTAAAAAAATATTTTAATGAACAAGTCACTTTACGCTCTAGTCATTATGCGCTTCTAATCTAAGAAACATTAACTTTCTACATTCGACAGCGCAGACACAAAAGTTATTTAAAAAGCATAAGAAATCTGTTAAATATATTTTACGTGGTTTAATGCTTGTCAAGGTAATGATTCTTATCGTCGTAAATTAATCAATCTTTCAGCTGCAACAAGCCACCGTGGACGAGAAGATACCTGAAATGGAATATATTTTATAACTACAAATATAGAGGATGAGAATAGGATTTATTACTTTCTTTGTTATGTTTATCGGGAAGTGGTTCATGTGAGAAGAAATGCTATAGCCCTAAGTAATCGGCTTTTCTAATTTCATGATATCAATTGTAAATGACTCTTACATATTATATACAATTACCTTGTATATAGTTTAAGATTAGAAGATTTTGTATGTAGAAAGAAAATTATTAGGTTGGTGCGAATGTAATGTCGGATTCCTAAGTGAATATCTTTTTCCAAAAGCTGTTTTTTATTAAAAATATGCTCCATTTACATCAATACACTTTTCCCAACAGATTTTAATGCATAGATGCCTGTCTTGAAGAAATTCTGATCTTTAGAATCAATGAACTCTGATATGGCATTTTTCAGACTGTCTTCATTTTCGTACTGTTTAGCCCGTAAAAACAGTTCTAAATGTTTAAATAAATGAAAGTCGGTTGGCGAAAGATCCGGTGAATAAGGTGGGTGCTGCAAAATGTCATATTTCAATTCATAAAATTTCGCAATTGTTTTGTACGATGTATGCGGCCGAGCATTGTCGTGAAGTAAGTATTGGGCCATGCCGATTCACAAGTGATGGGCGTATAATTTTCAATTTTTCATGCATTTTTTCAATGTACTGGCTATATTTTCGGCTGTAATTGTCATTCCAGTTCGAAGGAATGAGTAGTGTATTACTCCAGTCACATTCCACCAAACTGTGATTAAAATTTTCCGTGGATGAAGTGATGGCCATGGAGTATGAGCCCAGGTCTCATCCCTATAAAGCCACCGAGCACACCTTTTCCTATTGTCGTAAAGAACCCATTTTTCATCACAAGTAATGATCCGATCGAAAAATGGATCTCGATTAAATCGGGTTAGCAATGATGAGCATACGTTCAAGCGATTCAGCTTATTTCGGTCGGTTAGTTCGTGGCGGTATCCACTTATCCATTTTTTCACCTTGCCAATTTCAGAAAGTTGTCAGATGTCGCAATATTGTTGTATCCCTCGAAGAAACAGTTGAATTCGTTTCCACCAATGCTTTCAGAGCATAATTTTTCACAGACGTTTCGGGTCTTTCACGCGGTTCATTTTGCAGGGAAAAATCACCAGACGGAAGTTTTTCAAACCAACCCTGCACTTTTCGATCGTTGACAATATTCTCCCCGAACGCCTGGTTTATATTGCGTGCAGCTTTTGCAGCATTATTACCAAGTTTATACTCATATAAAATTACACGAATATCGGTTGAATTCATATATGTGCAAAATTCAAATAAATAACGAAAGAGAACACTTTTGAGAAAATCTTTTTCGCTAAAATATGACTCTGGCAATGTACAATACGACTATAAATTAGGTTATGTCAAAAACAAAAGCATAACAAAAACAGGGGGACAAATGTTCACATTTAAAGAAAATCCGACATTTCATACCAACCTAATATAATAATTTTACTTATTAATATTTTTATTCTTTAATTTTTTCTGAAATTTCTTTAATGCCTTTGCCTGCATACAAGGTAATTGTTTATTGAGTCTGACAACGTCAATACCCCTTATAATTTTATTAATTATGTTACACCAGTTGTAAATAGATAATTTCACCGTCATGATAATCAAATATTCAAAAAGAGCTTTTTTATGACTCTCACATATTAGGAAGTCAAACGAATATTTGGATTTTATAATATTTTTTATTTCTTGACATATATAGTTCGTATTTGGCCTTGATTCCAAATATTCGTTTGCTTCCTTTACAATATATGAGAAATATCTCACGGCATACTCTGAGGGATAAGTTAAATTTTGCTTATTTTTTAAATGGACCAATTCTTTACATGTGATCCACTTGTGTACAGTGGATATATTATTTTGTGTTAGACTTTTCTTACAATTTGAACAATTAAATTTTATTATACATTTTCTTACAACCCACCCTGCAGAGTATGCACGCGAATGAATATTCAGCCTCTCTTTACGAGCTTCTGCTTGAATATTATCAGAGTATGCAGTTGTCAGATCAATTTCACAGGAGGGTACAACGGTCCTTTTTCTTGTTTCCTGATACTTTTCAAATAAATTTTTTAATTTTAATATCTGTTGACCCGTACTATCCTCGCAATTATAGCTATCTGAATGGAAGTGCATAAACCTTGTTATTAAGAGAGAACGGAATATATTTTTAAAAGCTTGGCAATTTGGATTATTATTTCTAAAACTGTACGCACGAATTTGTCCAAAAAAGTTTTCTAAGGGGTCTGAATTAAAATAACGAGGACGCATTATATTAAATCCTCTTTCTTTGAAAAATTTCCATAAATTTAGCATACTCTTTAGAGTGGTTACAATTATTTTTTGTGATGGTACTATTATTTTTTTACCTTCTGTATTTAAGAATCGTATATTTTCCAATTTTCTTATACCATTTTTCCAAAATATTTCGTGCTTTGAGGAACGTGTAACGGCTTGTCGTAAAGGTTTGCCCTTGTCTCTAATTAACATTGTCGATCCGTTACAGGAGTCAAAAAGACTTTCAAGAAAGGAAACTGTACCTGCTGTATTTTTTAAAGTTACTGGCCTTCCATCTGCATAATGAGCTGTAAAAAAATCCAATATAATATTAAGCATTAATCTTGAAATAGGATACAAGTTTGAAATCAATAAATAATAAAGACGTTCCAATTATATTTTATTACATTTTTGTAACCAAGCTATATTTATAATGAAGAGTAGCACAAAACAATCACTAAACAAATCAATTACGTCATTATTATATTTAATATGCAATGAACTTACAAAATTGTGATGTATATGATAAGGCACTTGCAACTGTGTTGCTTAAGACACGGGTGCAGTTTCTCACCTAAAAAAATGTATCAATATTAATTATGAGTGACAAAAAAATATTTCAAAACTATGTAACTAACACAAAATTTATGCACTATGTACTGTTGCACATGTGGCATTATTTCTCAGGATTAGTAATCTATGAATTATTGGCCCCATTTAGTATGTTAGCTTGTCTAATATTAGGTATAAACTGCTCTAAAGACCATAGTGAATAATTAGCATAAGGTAGACTGCATGCTTGGTTGTTACTTAATTATATAAAAACTCCATATTGTTTATATTACAGAAAATATTTCATAGAGACAATATTCATATCAATCGGTGCATATTATATAGAAATAAGAATAATATCAAATGACATGAACATATTTTCAAAATTATATTTTTTTTCTGATTCATGAATTTTATTCAAACAAATTATATTTGAAATGATTATGAACTGTGCTAGAAATATTTTACATTAAGTCTCGATTAAGGAAACTGTTTTTTCTTATCTCCTAATACTTAAAATAAAGCAACATGTTATTCCTTTTTATAGAATGTATATTCTTGAACTGATTTGAAACCTAAATTGATTTGAATTCTATCTACTTTTGAAAATTAAAACAAAAAAAAAGAACAACTTTTTACTTAAAATATGATTTCACTGATATAGTAGATATACCCTATTAGAAAATAATTAATGGTATTATATATATTTATTTGACATATAGCTAACCTTCATCTTTTTAATTCTATTTGGTATCACATATTCATCATTTAACTTGTGAAGCAGCCGCATTTCAGCATGCTTACAGTCTGTTAAATATACATCAACAATATCTGACCATTTTGAAATGTTTCCTTCAAATTATATGTTTTTAGTAATAAAATTATTACGTAGACCCTTAATGAGGTGCGGTGGATCAAAAATTACCTGAAGACTATGATCACTTATGTTAACTGTATCATCTGGAATAAAAAAAAATACTTTTAAACTTTATTGATGAAATAAAACAAGAAAAAAAAATGCTATCTAGACTAGGTGTAACGTGTTTCACGCTCTTTAGCTAGACAGGCATTAACATTTTCTAACTAATACTACTAATTTTAACGCATATTATCAATGATTCCGTGTGTATAATTCAAATGCTGCATTAATTGATTTTGTTTTGAATTCAACAATGGGTATGATTTAATCCCATTTCTAAATTTAGTATGTTACAATCAGAAACATGTTTATTGAACATTACATATTATAAGCTATGACTGAGCTATATAAAATGAACCAATGTGTTAAACAAGAATATGAACATACCAGTACTTTCACCTGTCAAAATTTGTGTTCTTCTAGTTTCCTGTTTTAAATAATTTAAAGCAACTTGAAATGATGTGCCCTGATCACAAATTAGAGCTACAGGATGTAATCCAGTTTTAATAACTTCTGTAATAAGTTCCTTTAAAATGCCTTTTAGTATATGCCCAGATGTAGATCCCTCACAAAAGTAAAATGCAATTGGCTGTTGCCATTTATATAGTGCACCTCTTATCATGAATACTATAGCATGGTCAGCAAATGATTTACTCTTATTATCAAATTCTACTAAACCACATAGGTTATCTTTATTTTTATCATAGGTTAGGCCTGCTTCAAGAGCAATCTCATCAAATATTACAGAGCAATATTTCTTTGCACTTGGCCACTTTGATACCTGGAAAAAAAAACATAAAATATGGCTTTATAAAATGTCTCTATCTACATTTTGTGATTGTATAATTTGTTACACACTGGGGCTTAAAAATGAAATGACTTTTTGGACTTTAAGTGGTTTATAATACAATATGGTGCGCATAGAGTAACGGTCGTTGACGAAGTGATGACACAGACTATATCGGCCCAGTAATACAATGAGCGCCTGAATAGGCGTAATAGCAAAGCTCAGCTGTGCGGTATTGCGCCGGAACAGTGATGAAACTATTCTTAGGTCATATAGGCTACAATATTTTACTCGGTTTTGGCTGATATTTATGCTTCTAACGTTTATATGACTTAGTGTCAGTAATTCAAAAATAAAAAACTACTAATGAATAATAAAATACCAATTAAAGAATGCAGAAAGGATATAAAATAAGGACTCATACCTCCAATTTTATTGCTTCAAAAATCTGTGAATTTATCCCTGTTTGCAGTTTTAATTGAAATAATAATTTATTAATGGTTTTCACTGATGGTAATATAAATATTCTTCTTAAAAATTTATAACTTTTAGGGCTCTGCTTCATGACTGACAGAGCAATTAATTTTTCTTCGTCACTAAATATTCTGCCCCTCAACTTTTTTCCACACTGTTTCACTTGTAACCACAAGATTTTTTTTGCAAATGGATTCATTTTAGCAGTTAAATTTTGAAAATTTTCTCGCTTATTGAACTTCAATGCACTTCTGGCTCTTTTAACATTTAACTCCTTTTGTGACATTTTAAACTCATTTAGAATTTTCTGATATCTACGAGATTGTTTTATTTTTATTAAACAACTTATTCTTGTATTGTTTTCACTTGTTCTCTTACTTTGGTGTACTCGTATTTCTATAAATATACAATATGAGAGTTAACAGATTTATGAAATACTAAATAAAATACAAGCTATGGCTCCATGAAATTGATCATTAAAAATATAATGACAATGAATATAAAATCAAATTCGCTTAAAAGTTCTAATTTACAGATTTACTCCGGAACAGCTATTAAAATATCCTTGAGATTTACAGCATTTTCACCACTTTTACCTAATAGTTATTGTTAATGAAGGCTTTAACTACATAAAATATTGGAATTCCTTCACAATTATTTTTAGACTATACACAGATAAAAAAATTATCTTCAAAGAGATGTCAACTAATATTAGTTTTAAATCATTGGTAACCCATTTATATTTTGTACTTGTAAGAAAAAAATATTTCATATTAAAATATCATGGAGACTTACCAGGGACAAGTTCTTGATTTGTCTTTTCACTATCTGTAAGCTTTGATGATTTAGATGTATCTTGCATGCTGTTATCTAGGTATAACAAAAGAGTAATGTTAACAAAATATCAAAACTTAAAAAAAAATCATAATTAGTACTTCTCTATCAAGGAGACTTACCTATAATAAGTTGCTGATTTGTTTTGTCACTTAATATATGCCTTAGAGATTTGGATGTAGATGGCATACTGTTATCTGAATACAATAAAATAATAAAGTTAATATAATACACGATTTAAAAAAATAGTCAACATTAGTATTTTTAATACAACATTAATTGTAGATGTATCTATACGTATAACTTTTTTCCAAATTTTGTTAAAGGTGTTATATCAAAAATTGTTAATGAATAACATTTTAAAATACTTTCTATCTGCTTACTTTATTACTTACATTTCTCAGAAGTGTTGGAAATTATAACTTAAATGTTATGTAATCATTTACATTCGTGTATATTCATTACAATACAATGTATATTTACCTGATAAATCCTGGTATTTGGGCGTTTTGGGTTTAGGCATATCTGTTTGATCTGTAATTATACAATTAAAAATCAATTCTCTACTACATGTTAACAACTACTTGTAAACAAAATTGCCAATGAAATCTAAAAAGAGTGATAACAATATGTTTAGATTTTGATACTGTAACTAACTGAGTTGTTACTAATGTTACTGAGTTTCACAAATAGTACGACTAAATATGTAAATCTTACCATGTTCACTTTGAAGTTCCAGTTTGCAGTATGAATGATCCACATGTTTCCTTTTTTTTTGTGTAATCATGATCAGGGTTCTGATTTTCTAAAATAAACGAAACATTCTAAGAAACCAATATAAATAGAAATAGAAACCATAACGGTATCATATTTTGATTGGTAGTTAACTTTGTATGATAAATATAAAAGAACACGTGTTAGATGACTTACCATAACTTTCGTAAGCTTGAGTAGGTATGCCAGTATTAATTTCGGCATCTGTAAATAAGGTGGGATATGCCGATATTCTGAGACGAAAACTATTATTTATAAATCTCCTTTCAAAATGTTTGTTACACACAAACATTTTATGAAGCTCACGTAAACTAAGATTTTTGAGTTTTTCACAATTGATATACTGCAACCACTTGAGTCCTATCTCATTCTTTGCGAAACAGTGCAATTTAACACTCCTTCGCGTACTTGTGCAACTAGGGACACAACAATAATTTCTCATCGTTTAGCTGTTTACTACAACCAAACTTTACAATTTTGATTGTGAGAGGATAAGCACGGAGGCGAACTCAACGTAACTTCACTCGATCACTACCAAAACTATAATGGCGACAAACTTGCTAAAAACATCCGTCAAATTTTAAATGAGTGAGCGGTTTGGATTGAGCAGGATGGGAAAAACGTCATAATCTATTAGCCCTCAATTTGTCTATGACTGCAATTTCATTCCTTTCGTACAGTGTGAAGATCCCACGCCATGTATTGAACTATGCATCAAAAAACGATAAACGTTCAACTAGTTCATAATCATGTCTCGTAAATATGAATTTTGCCAGTGTCAAATCAGTAACTGGAGAGACATTCTATAAGTAGTATTTTTTTTTATATATTTTAGTTCTCCCATATTATGCCACGATAACATAAACACAAACACAACACTTACAGAAATCATGCATTAAATATATACATACATAATGGTTACTGTTACTTATTGTAATGGTACTCCCATACCTGCGTGTATCGGCACGAAAATTTGTCTATGGTTAGACTAAATGCAGATGTGGGAAGATATTATCGTTATGTGTTACGAACTATCGGTTTACGTGACGATTCACGCAGCACGATAACTGGAGCTGCGGTTTCTACACACATCAAAGGAACTTGGAGACGCTAATTTCGAGTTACTATTGAAATGACAATGGCGTGCAAACGTAATTCTACGCCTTTATCGGAATTAATTTTGATTTTTGCGGCACAAGTGACCGAAGCTTCGTCGCGCATATATGGGACTAGCATTATATGTTAGAAATTAATTTTGTTAATACATATAAAATTATCCAAAGTATTGACAAAAGAAGAAAACATACACAAAAGAAAAGATTTCAAATTAGATAGACGGAGTATATTGTTAGGTAAAATATCATAATAGGAATTAAATTAGAGCAATTTGACCAAAAACTAAAATTTCTTTTCCAGATTCCATGAAAACAACTAATTCTATCAGAATTACCCATCAGAAATGTTTTTTTCTAGACCATAACTAAAAATCCCTTACTCAAACTTGCTAAAATAATCAAGCATTTAACCGGTTTATAAACCAAAATACCAAAAATTTAAATGTAAGCGACCTTGATATAATAATGCTACTCCCATACCTGCGTGTATCGGCACGAAGTTTTGTCTATGGTCAGACTAATAGCAGATGTGGGAAGATGTTATCGTTATGCGTTACGAACTATCGGATTGCGTAACGATACACACGGCACGATAACTGGGGTTTTTGCACACATCAAAGGAATTTATCGGACGTTAATTTCAAGTTACTGGAAAGACACAGGTGTCGGAACGGGAATTCTGTGCCTTTATCAGAATGATTTTTGACGTTAATTTTAAAGCGACAAGTAGTCAAAGCTTCGTCACGCAGATATGGGAAGTAGCATGAGAAAAAGAATCATGAGCTACTCGTTAAATTAAAATAGCTATAATGTTTACCTATGAAAAACTCAATAAGCACAAACTAAAGTTTGCTAACATCAGCATTAGGTGGCGTAGGTACTATTGGGGCCTAAAACCAAGATACATAAGTTATAACCTAAATATTGTTTTTTAGTCTGCGTATTTTTAATACATTGTGTATACAGTTTTAATGGAGATTTATAACTGAAGATTTAAACTTGTATGTAACGATAGAAATACATTTGTGCAACATATAATGCGGCATAGCCTACACCAATAATATGTTACGATCAAAATATTCAAAGTTATTTTTTGAGAGAAGGCGTTATAACAAGGCATGTTATAATAATGCGATTAAGACCATACTAAATGTTTGAAATCGTTACGCTTATGACGTATCATGGCACGCCATGATAACATTATGTTGTGTTTCTAGCATATTGCATACATAGAATTTTTTACTATGAGTAATTACGTACCTATACAAGGTTTTGCGTGGCCACCCGTATTATCGAATTTTAAAGGTATTGTAGTCGTACTTCGAGATTGAGGTAATACAGATAACTAGAAACAGTTGTACATACAAAAATCTACAGAGCTTTTAGAGGTATCTTAGACCGTAATTTACTAGTTTTAATTTTTATTGATGATCTTGTGTTATTTATCGTATGATATATACGTAGTAACTAGCGTAGATAGTAATTGAAATATTGTACACATGTACAGCGTATAACAAATAATAACAACGATAAAAAATACTTGTCACCAAAAAGTCCTAAGAAGTGGAAGCCACCACTTTGTTGACCCCTCGGATAATTTTTAATGACTTATATCTCAAAATGGCAGATTATGTTGTTAATGTTTTCTTTTATGTTACAACATCGTACATTGTAAATTTCATAGTTTAGTAAAAAAAGTTCGTACAATTAAAATAATATTTTAAAAACACATGTTACGTAAAAATTAAACTTTAAAATTACACGTTACAATACATAATTTGTTATTTTTCAACCTTTTGTAATAAATCACGTATTTTTTAAGCTTATGCTGCCAATGCTCTGAATAGACTTGTGTCTCATAAGGTCTACCTTCGTTTGTATAGAACTCAAACTTTTATGTTTTTGGACAAACCAGGGGTTAAACCATAACCCAAAAGATTCCAAATGATTGATATGAGAAGCTATATATACATTAGGTTTAGGTTTTAATATAAAAAATATACAATTTTATTCATGCAATAAATAAGATCTATGCTTAGACTTATGACTTGTAGTCTAGCCGATTTTATAAACGAGCTACTCTTTCTTAATATATTAGGTTTGTATATATATGTTAAAGATTCTTAATTTGTATAATCTATTGCATTATCTACGGTTTATAACTTCTACAGTTTTTTATTTTTTTCTTGTTATGACCCTGGTGTTCTTGCGCAATTTAGATTTTTTCACTTCACGTCGTTTAGGACATATGTTTATTTTTTTGTATATATTACATTGAATTACTCCGTCATAATAGTTATCTGTGCTGCTATATTAGAGTACATTTATTACCGCTAGCTGCGTTCTACGGTAAATACATGCAATTTGATATAACAGAAACATATGCAAAATAAAAAAAGTAGTATGTACTTATGTACACGCGTTAGAAGTTATACTTCTTTGGCGTAACAAGATAAAAATATTTTCAAAAGTTTTGTCTTTCGCCTTAATGTACGTTTGTAGAGAAAAGGACACTAACAATAGAAAAAAGGTATTTAATACATACATACTTTTTTTAGATATGACAATACCAGTTGATTGAATAGTAAAATTAAAATTAGACTCAAAATACAACAAACATCGTATTTCCTTAAGCATAAATATTTTTTAATTGTATACAATCAATTAATCTTTCAGTGAATATATAAGAAATATAATAACTATAATTATGTACAGTACATGAACGGAAATTAAAAATGTTATCCACGAGTTATCTTTTAACTATGCTTATATAGTTTTTCTTGTCTATTAACCAATAACTTGCCCTTTCGATGTTTAATTTTTACACATACTCGTATGTGTCGAATATGACAAAATAATTGTAGAATACAAACTTTCCACGTTACCATGGCAACTATTAACATGTTAATGGTTACTATAGCAACGGCAACGCGTAGCGCATAAGTACAAATATAAAATGTTGACTATAGCTAACTTCACGGTGTAGGTTTTTCGTTACAGTGTGCGCGCGCATCGTAAAAATTTACTCTTATCGTTTTTTCCTAACGCGCCAAAAGAAGTATAACTTCAATAATCCTATTTTAATTTATATCTTTAAATAATACATACGAATAATTAACCTCGATTATATTGTTGCACTTCAAAAAGTATATAAGCACAATTTTTTTCACTAGCACTAGATAATAATAATCACTACGAATAGTAAATAATATTACTCAAAATATTCAATTTCAATCGCTACTAAATATGAAAACCGTGATCAGAGGCGACGAGCGTGCCAACATGCACAACTAATAGAGGTTCTATTTTTATTTTGTTGGTCGCTTTTTTTTCGAGACTCAATAAACGGTTTTGCGGATAGCTTCAACCTGTAGATTTCGTGTTACACTGCCGCGCGCGCATCATAAAAATTCACTCTCATCATTTATTCATAACGCGCCTAAAGAAGTATAACTTCAGTAATTTAATAAACATTTTGATTATAAGAACCCGGACTATCTTATTTCAAATTTAAAATGATGATTCTGAATGTTGAATTTAATTTAGGGGACAATTTCAACACCTTACTTTGAGTGTTAATAAAGGTGACAGTGATAAACATTTTTGCATAACATATAAGATACAACTAATTCAATAAACAATATCCAAATAAAACGTCTACAATTAACGAATACTTCAATACTTTGTGTTTAAACTAATACTACCCATTATATTTTTTACAACTAGCGACTTCTAAACCTCCTGCGTGACGACATTTGCCTTAGTCTAGTTGGCAACACTAGGTCTAAGCTGGAGTGTTTGTTTTTACTAGATATATTTATGGATATATTTTAACATTCACGTTCCGCATGAGAAACTTTAGTTTTGTCCGAATTTATAATCATCGAAGAGAATTAGAATCATAATAGTGGGATATTTTTTCCAATTTACGATGAATAATCAAGATACACAGGTTACACAATATGAGTTATTCGTGAATAAAGTAACAGATTCTAGTACATAATAACAAATTATTTAATTTCAGAAAACGATCAGGATTACAAGGTCTCTGAAAACTATACAGCATACGGCAACTTCCAGAAAGAGTTTAGTGGGTAGACCATCAAAAAGGTTTAAGCATCAGTTCTCTCAAGAAAACAAGTAAACATTTTTCTTCTTTATGTATAACGCTGGTTGTTGAATAACGCTGATAGTTTTTTACCTCAGCCGCGTCATGTTACCGAATAAGGCATATGAATAAAGTTTTACAGTACAGTTCATTAGGCTTAAAAGAAATATGATCGGTTCCATATAATTTTTTATAGGTTTTGTGCCAAAGTATATAAGTGCTATTAATGAAATGACAATGTTTTGTAATGATTGTGACTCAGTAGTAGTTTAGGGACACATTCTGACTCGGTGGCAATAAACTCTCCTATTAAACCAATTTAATCCTGACCATGGTGGACTTTTGTCGGTCACTGAAAATAATTTCAAGTTTTGAATCTGGTCATTAAATATATACATATAAATAATCAACAACAATGACAACTTTTTCTGTATCGTAGGATACAGCTGAACTTAATTTAGAATAAAAAACCACATGTGACATCATCTACTCATTTCACTTTTAGTTAAATAAACCAATTAACTCTAAATAACAACTTATGACTTGATAATGCAATTTATTATAAATTTTAGAAAAATACATTAAAAGCAGATTATTCAGTTTTAGTATACCAAATGAAATAAACTCCCTACTGTAATATTGTGCACTTTAATAACATCTCATCCATTTAGAAGACATAGTGCATAAACTTACTTTGTTTATTTTTGTCAAAAGTGAACCAGCTGAGGTCACGAAAACAGACAAAGAGACCCAAGTAAATCTTGACAGAGTTATCACAGAGGATGACCTCATTAACCCTGATGAACCATCAGAAAATTATTGGCAAAAACTAGCGGAAAAAAGAGAGTAAGAAAACATTTATATTTTAATAATAAGTACCTATATTATAAATATGCTTTCAAAATGACTTGAAACTAGAAACTTTAATTTTAGCATCAGTAAATATTCAATTACTGGTTTATCTCAGAATACTATTTGCAGTTGCTACTTTTATTACTGTAATAGTTATGGTTTAATTACTATAATTTATTGTTTCTAAATGAATTAAAATCAATTAATCAGGATTGCTTTGCAAGAAGTGTTGGAAAAAAATTATAGGCTTCGTGAAATAATAGAAGACTTGAAAAAAGATAATGCCTTGCTTAAACAAATGGTGAGCGAAGCTAATAGCTTTGTGGAAATAGTCAAGGTACATTTTTTTCTTTCTTATCAAAATATTTAAATTTTGTTTATATTATGTACAGTTCAAAAATGTTTTCTTTTGTATTTTATTTAAGTTGTATGTGTTTATACTTAAAATGTAATCAGGAGAGCTCATTATTACTTCAGAATCTATAAAGCTCTACTTAAAATTAGCATCTTTCTCTGATTACTCTTAAGGGTGTTGATAGTCATATTCTGCCATAAGAGTGATCAAGAAAACCATTGTGATGATAGATAGTATATTCAGAGCATTTCAATTATTGAACTAGGGATCATGCTATAAGTTTAAATTAATTCATTTCAATAATAATATGATGTATGCTTGTGGACAAATTATAGTGTATGTTGTAATAAAAAATTAATAGTAGTAAGTTAAATATAACTGTTCTAATTATTGAAAAATTGGTTGTAATTTTATTATAATATTTACAGGAGGAACTGGCTGCTAACATTAACAATGATACTGGTATTGATGTTAATGATGTCAGCTCGGAAGGTGAGACTCCTGAAGAAACTAATGAAGTATCCTCAAATGATAATTAGAGCCTAAATTATTTTCCTTAACTTTTTATGAACTCTTTATTACAAAAAACAGTTATAATCTGCATACGATTTGCAGTGTTAACTTAGATTATTTGCAACATCATTTAATTAATATATTTGTATTATGGAAGAAACATGTTTTTTTTTGTTCATTTATTTGCCTAATGTGTACTAAAATATATGTTATTTGAATCATAAAAAAACCTGATAGTAATAAGGCCAAAAAAATGTCATGACTGCTGTTTTTAATTTAATAAGATGTAAAAAAATAAATATAATAAAACTTTTCGTTTTTTTTATTAAACTGCCTCTATAATTAGGTTTATTTTTAAGAAGACATAACTAATGAACTGACATATTTTAATCTTTCTCTAAATATTTTTAACCTATGAAAGTATACCACTCAATTTCCCTGTGCTTGAAATCGCCAATACGTTGCAGACCAGCAAGGTGATTATGCCCATACCTTCCTTTAGGAATAGCCCTGTGATATAATACTACACACTATGAAAAAAAAATGTGTTAAACTTAAATTCTAAATTTCATACATAGACTACTACTTCATCGTTTTCAAAGAAATCAGCGAATTTATTGTATGAAAACATTTATTTTTAGTTCAAGACTGCTTATCAAAATTATATAATATGAACGTATACACAATACTGATAGCAAAAATACAATTTTTAAAATTTTTGTCAGTGTGTATGTTCCGGGAAATCTCCGAAACGGATGGACCAATTTGGACAGAAATTTCACTGACGGATAGTTAAAATTACAGCAGGTGACATAGGCTACTTTATTTTAGACTAACTGTCATTCATGCCTTTGTCTGTAGTAGTCTTTGTCTCCAAAACGATTGGACCTATTTTCATGGGACTTTCACTGAGAGATAGCTAACGTTATAAAAAGTAATTAAAGCCTTTTTATTTTGGATTAGCTTATACCCATGGCTTTGTTTGCAGCACTATCTCCAAAACCATTGAACCATTTTTCACGGAACTTTCACTAACAGGTAGCTGATCTTATAAGTAGTATTTCACAATTATAAAAAAAACGCATGCGGAGCTGCGGGCAACAGCTAGTTTTTAATAAGTTAACAAAACATAAATACAACAACCTACAAATATATTTGCAAAATTGATTATAAAGTGATATAGGTAAGTTGCATTGGTCTTCTGGTAATAAAATATAAATTAGCAAATATGCTATAGAATTTCTACGAAAATAATTTAAAAAAATATTTTACGCTAGATTCAATTTTCCCCTAAATTTAAGGTTGTTATTCCGTAGAAGGGGAAATGTTTAGAGGGATACGAAGTGAGAACATGTGGTAGATATTTCTCGAGGAAGGATGGTTTTAATTAAGGATTGAAAGGGAAAAGACAGCGATCTGGTAACAGTATTTTATCATGTATATGCAGTGTTACCAGTCCTACAGTTTTAACAGTAGATTTGCTGTTCATATTGATGTCGCTGTTTTCTATTTCATTCCTACCAATTATTCCATTTTTACTGGGTTTCAACTAGCTTTCAGCGTCACTTATACAATGCAAATATTTTATGAGAAACACTATGTAATAAAACGCAATGACACTAGATGGCAGTATTTACTCTTGTCGGGATTCGAGTGAATTCCCCAACCACAATCTATGTGATTGACAGTCGTATTTGAATTGGTGAAGAAACTTTTGTGCCTACCACAAAGCAGTGTCGCCGTGGAAAGATTATTTCTAGCTATAAATATTACGAAAACCAAATTACGCAACAGAATATCAACTACAACTATTAAAGGAGCATTACACACTAAATTTGAAATAACCAATTGCTACTCATTTGAAGCCACAGAAAGGGACATGAAGAAATTTAACATAAATATATATGATTTTAAAAAGGAAACTGAGTCTTATAATACTGAAAATGAGACAATTGAGGATAAAAATGGAAAATAATTTTACTTTAATTTTTGTTTTTTATTACTTTGTGATGAATATTATAAAATAACAATGTGTGTGAGTCCTAGTAACTAATAAAAGTAGGGGATTGTTTTAATTATATGAGGAAGATATGTAATCTGCTTTTTTAACTTTACCTACTATTTTCTCCTTTTTTTTTATTGTTGAGCTGATGTTTTTTAGTTTCTTGGGATAGGCAACGCTGTATATATGCTGTCACTTTTATCTCCGCTAGGAGTATCACCAGGAGATATACCGTCCCTCCCACCCGTATGAAATTCCTCCTCTTCCGCACCTTCACTCCTTTTATTACTCTTCTATGTAAATATCAATAGAATTAAACTTTAATTGCTGCTCTATAGTTATATGCTATGTGTGTATAGTAATAATAATTGAATTATATATATATCTAATAACTTAGTTGTTTAGGAACTTACTAATCTAATGGTGGACGGTTTATTTTTCTTATATTTTAGATATGTGGTGGTTGTCTAAATCAACTTCAAATCTCTTGTTGATTTCTTTAGTTAGATTTGATAAAAATCTGCATGACACTGGCAGAACTGTGGTACTTCCCACAGGGGCCACAGACTAGAATAAAAAAAAGATAAGTGTATTATAGTTTTATATGTCGATTCGTGTATAGTGTAAAATGATCATATCGTTTTAAGAAATTCAAATAATAGTAAATAACAATTATGAAATACAGATTAATTTTATCAAATTATAGTAAATTTAAGAACATATTTCATAAACATTTTTGTACTAAAGTACCCTTAAAACCAGTTGAAACTTTAGTTAAAGAAAATGATACCAGAACTGTAATAGATAAAAATACTTTGGCCCTACTAGAAAGACTTGCACTGGTGAAATACGACACACCTGAGGGTATCAGAGTATTGGAGGATTCCATTGCTTTTGCAGATAATATTCTTCACTTGAATACAAATAATGTACAACCTTTGTATTCTGTATTAGAAGAAGAGTAAGTAAATAATAATAAATAGGTCGCTAAATCACACAGACCAAATTTGTATGAATATAGCACTGCTGGGAAGTTAACATTTTTATGGAAGAATGTTTAATAAGGGTATTATGAACAGCACTCTTTCCAAGAAAAATAACTTGGATATTACAATATCTAAAATTCAAATATTTCCATAATATTCGGTTTCAACATAATAATAACTCACTTATATTTATTTTTTGCATATTTTTTTTAATTCAATTTTTGTAATTAATCTTTATATAATATAGATTACTAAATGATATTTTACTTATAGTTACACTTAAAAATTATCATTAAATATGTTAAAGATGATAAGTGTAAAATTGCCTTGGCTGTTATATTTAATCATTATTGAGGCATGCTGTTATTCTAACCAATATAATAAAAGTGAAAGCGAGTTTGTTATTTTTGCACACATTCATCATTCAACTGTTCACCATGAAGTTTTGCAGGCACATTTTCAAGGGTACAGAAAACATAGTATATACCTTTCATCTACCAAAAATGTACTATTCCCAATGCATTGATCAAACATTCATTAATGTGAAAGCAAAGCCATAAGCAAAAGTTAGTGTCCTATAAATAAAAGAGCACACAAATTTGTATGAATTGTTGAATTGGTAATACTACTGTTTCCTTATTGGAAATCTTTTACATGAATAAATATTAATATCCTTTTTTATGTTATGTTACAGAAACCTAACTCTACGGAAAGATAAAATAACCCAGGGAAATTGTCAGAAAGATATTCTAAAAAATGCAAATGTGACAGAAGATGATTATTTTGTTGCACCATTAGGCAATATACCATTACATGAAGTTACTATAAATGAAGAAGAATCATCTAAATTAAATCATAATGAGAATTGAACTGCTTAAAATTTTCCAACTAAACCATTTCTTTAAGATAGTTAATTGGACAGAGACCAGTATAAGCTATAGTCTCCAAAAACAAAGTACTATATTAATTAAAAATTTCTATGTCAATTGGCTAAGATTTTTACTGAGTAAAACTCAGAATAAAGGCATACAAATTTTTCTCAATAAATCATCTAAAGATTTTTTTAGTACAAAGCCACACTATGGGTTTGTTAAAGGCAAATATCCAATATATGATGAGAAAACAATACAGACTCTTGAGATCAAAAATTTTGGTCCTGAATATCAATCGGTATTTGAATTTAATCTTATATTGCCAAATGAAGATATTATGCAAAATTTTATTCAGTGGCAAAGATATAGAAAGTATTGGTGGAGTTCTGTAAGTACTAATCAAAATCATTGAAGAATCTTGCTTAAATTATATATGTATTCCTATATAAAAATTATTTTAAATAGTTGTTATAAATAATTGATCCGAGTGTATTATTCTACCTAATGTCTGTGATTTTGTTATAGTGGAAATGGCTTTGTTTCATGAGAAATATGTTTTATACAAATTGATTTTAGGCTGTCTTATATTATTTTAAATGTATTATTACTGATTAACCGCTATAATTTTTTTGCAGATATTGTTTCTTTATTAATATCTAGCAATACTACTTAGCCCTTATAGAAAATAAAGATGATACGTTTCCTAGATAGACCTGAAAGTCTTCTACATACCAGAAGAAGTGTTGTCAAAATCATTATGGCTAATCAGAACAAACAGCAAAAACTTTAGCTTTATATATATATTTAGAAATATGTTGATTGGCTAGCAATTAACAATACAATTAAATTATAAATGAAGTTATAATGTTATTAGTATAAAACCTATTCATTATGTCATTATGATTGAGTAACTATTGATTACATCATGTTTATACTCCCATAATTTTTGTGTAGAAAAACTATCAAATAATATTTATTTATTAACATGGCTTATAAACTTTACCATTCAAATTAGGTATTCTTACTAGAATTCTTTTTCTACATGTATTTACATTTTTGCATTAAAATATATTTCATAAAAGAAATCAATAACTTAGCTAAACAAAATACAATATTGTTCTAAGTATTCTTTTTTATTTTATTGATTTTATTTTTTTATCTAATTGATCTTAACCTCCAAGAAGTGGGATTCTAAAATATTAATATACATCTATGTTTCAGATAACAACAACACCAAGTTTATTTACTGTAAATAATGTAAAATATGATGATATCAGTGCCAGTGCTGATATCATAGCCCAGTTTTCTTGGGGTCCACAACCTGTTGAGAGAATAAAAATTAATACCAAACATGTATGTTTAAATATATTTTGAAATATTCACAGTGAAATAAATTTATCTTTGTACTTTTATATGTTTTCATAATTGAATTAAAAGCAGACCAATGACACGATAATTAGATGATATCATAAATACTAGTGTAATGGAAATACTACACTTGTATTCTTTTTTTATCGTATAAAGGTTTAGTGTTTGATCACTAACTTACCTGAAGTAGAGTGACAATGTGGCTGAAGTGAACACCCCTAAGCAAAGAGAGAACTGGCTCTCGAATACAGCAGCTGGACCATACCCACAGGTGCTTGGTGCCATGTATATTAGAAAAGTTTCAACACAATGTTTTTCTTCATCAAAAGCTGAGTGTCATGGTAAGGATTCAAGACTACATTGATAAGGTGTCCACTATCAACTTTAAATTGCCAAATATCAAATAATACAAAGCACTACATCCTAAACTTTTATACAAATATAATTTACTCTTTCCATATTTTTAATATTCTGTATTTAATTATATGGCAGGATACAAGAAATATCTCACATATATGTTGCTCAATGTCTTTGGAACATGCATTATTTGTTTTATTAATGGATGGGCTTACGAATAATTCAAAAGAAGAGTATTTGAGACTTCATAGAAAAATGGCACCTTATAAAATTTCATTTGCTTTAAACTATAAAGGTATAATGCATAACATATTTGTACAAGTGTTTTTTTTATACTTTATAACATGATGATTTACATTACAGATGTGAATAATAAGAGATATATGTGTGACCTTGCTACTCTGTTATATCAAAAACTGGACTCAAATAACATATTAACTTGGCTACCCAGTTTTACCATTGATTATAATACACAGGTATTTTTCATATAATTATCATATGTCGTAATAAACTTTTTACGTGTACCTTTGCTGGCGTAAATTGTATAATTTTGACATTATTTAAACAGAAGTGTTATAAGTTATAATTTAAACAGAAGTATGTATGTAACTTCTTATTAGTGTTTTTTTATAAACGAGTCAATACTATTAACTCGTACAAACACAAATTTTACCTCTGTACAATAGTTGTGTACAATGATAATTTGTCAATAACTACCAAACCTAGTAGTAGGCAAGCTGGGAGGCCGCAAATTGAAGATTATAAATGTTTAATGCCATAATATCCAAAAAAAAAAGATGTACAATAATAAAAAACACTGGATATCAAAAACAGCGACACCAGCCTGATTAAAAAAAATCAACATCAACAACAATCAAAAACAACCGTTTAAAAAAAAAAACGGATACACACATACCAGATATTATTTTATATATAAATATTATTTTTCAGATAAAAGAAAATTTGGATATGGGTGTAACTTATACAGCTATTTTGGAAGAAAGTACTATTCAGAATGGAATATTACATTTATTAAACAGTAGCACTATGTTAAAGGTATTCTGATTTTTAAAATAAATATTCCATATTTAAGTATGGTACTAATATTAACACTTCTCCATATTCTTTCAGGAAAAAGTTCATGTATCAGATATTGATGAATATGCTGTAAGACTGTTCAAATGTACTTGAAATAATAACAACATATTTCTACTGAATTTATTTATTCAGATACTTATGCAAAGAAGTTACATTAAGTTCTTAACACTAACATGTAAAAACGAAATGTTCAATATTATAGTACTGATTAAATTAAACTTTCCCAAATATCAATTTACATTATTTTTATTTCAACCCAGTATTGGATTACGATTATTTATACATTATATTAGATCTCGGTAGGATTAAATAACTAAAGATACACTTTATAACTTTTTGTTACCAAAATGTACAAAATTGATGGTTTGCCAACTGGTATAGGACATCATAATTCATAAAGTCAAAACTAAGTCATCCTGTGATGGTATTATTAATTGTATGTAATTATAAAAAACATACACACGAGAATATATTACTTTAAACTATATACTGTGTGACAATCTATAGAAGGATATATTATAAATTATCATCCTATACATTGATACGACACACCCACAAAATATGGTGGGAATGTGGTACTGCACACAAAATTACACAATTAAACACATATAGAAATGTAATACTAATTCATTCTAAGATATTTATTGATATATAGACTTGTATTAAATAATCGTTTATTTTTAAGTCAAAATGCTAATAAATTTATTTAACTGCACAATTGTTGTCAAGAATAGAAGTTAAAATTACGCTACATAATGTAGTACATTAACACTCAATAATAATAACTTGAGCTGTATTAGAAATGTTAAAAGTTGTATTATATGTGCTAATAAAATATTACCTACATTCAAATTGATTTCATACAAAATTTACTTACAAATCTCCTCTGTCCATGGCATTCTACAACATTGTTATTTGTTCAAAGACTATTGTAATTTCAATTAAAAGTGGACATTAATTACAGCAATCAAATTAGATAACTTAAGTCCCGTTTAAAAAAGACCTATACCCAAGTAGCATTATCTTTATAGAAAATCTTCTTATTTAAAATATGATCTTTTTAATTACAAAAAAATAATTTCGCATCCTATGAAAAATTGCGCAAAATTGAAATTTTATTTAAACGTTTTATTGATGCACTAGTTTATTTTTTTTTATAAACGACTGATGATCATACAACAAAAGTCACTGACTAATGTTCAATACAGATTTCAATTGTGATACTTAAAAGTTAAAAATCAATCGTAGCAGATAGATACCCATGTGCAGCTTTATTGAGTTCTTCTAATCTACTCTTTGCCACTGGTCATTTTATAATCCTAAATTTAACCTTGTGCGAAATTCACAAAATCGAGATTAAATTAATAATAATAGTGGTATTTATAGGAAAATATAAAATTATTAGAAGCAAGAATTATACAGAACAATTACCATCATTGCTAATGAACATACCGCAAATAATCGGTGTTACACAATAGATTCCCTGATTAAGAAGTTATATTAAAGTAACTTTAAAAGTGTTAGAATGAATTCAAAAAGAATATAGTGGAAAGTAAAAAGTAACTTACCAAAACTTATTATGTAGTAGATCAGCCACAGACAAAAATTAGCTCAAAAAGAAAAAAAGCAAAGTGCTTAGCACCCTCTAAGAACTGCAAAAAACTACAAGATGTAGAATTAAATTTGTATTTAAAGTGATGAAGTAAATTATATAGGAAAAAACTTCAAACATGTGTGAATCCATGTGAGATATCACAGTTCGCGATTTGACACTTAAATATTAATTCAGATTTGTGTTTAATGAATTTTCAAAGTAACTGTAACAAAAATCTTTAAATAAGTTAATTAATGGGTGTCACTGAGAACAAAAAGTATTGTGAAATAGAAATAAAATGTACTGTATATAGCATTGCAGTCGCTTCGAAAATTTTAAAGATATGTAAATTTAAACAAACACAAAGTAGCATTTGATTTTACAATTACTTTATAGTATAACTACTCATCTATTAATTTAAGGATATACCTATACATGACCGGTTACAGACAAGTAATCATTTATTATCTGTGACTGTACACATTTAATTGTAGTTGTTGTATAATCATCACACTTAATTATCATTAGTTAATTAACATTTTCACAACAATACAGCAAAGACGAAGTTTTGTATAAACTAGATCTTAGGTAATTTATTGGCTCACACCAAAATCTTCACAGATATAATTAATTAATCAGGTTGCGTATTCACCATCTTACTTATGCTGGCAACTGCAGTTTCTTCCCTTTCAACACTAAAATAAAACAGAACAGTAAATCAAAATATTATAACTTTGAATCTTTATTATGTATTACTTTTAGATTTTAAACTTATTGTTTGCAAATAAAGTATATTGCTTTTGTATCACATTCAAAAAATAAATATAAATATCATATCAAAAAAGTGACACCTTTTGGTACAACTGTCAATACAATAATCATAATACCAATGTCATTACTTTAACTGTACCTATATATTGTACTACTGTTAGATTATTGAAGGAAAATATACAAACATAAATTGAGCATTAAGCTCCCCACATTAAATAAAAACTATTATTTCTATTTATAACCAAGAACCTTATTCAACAAGCCCTTTATTCCTGTCTTTGTAAAATTGAGGTCTTTAAACTGAAATTTAATCTTGCAACAAATTTATTTAAGAGTTGATTGTAATTAAAAAAAATACCAATATAAATTATTTTATATGCTATAACAGGAACTCCCAATCCCATTACAAAATTTACTAGAAAACAATTACCTATACTAAGAGCTTACCAATGGCAGAAATAGAATCTTTATTGAGGATCTCATAGAAAAATAAAAATAAATATTTATATAAAATCTTGTTGTAATAATAAATCAATAATAGAAATAAAATTAAATTATACTTCAATTGTGAATGATAAATATCTAAATATTACATTTAATTTCAAAGGAACAAGATAAAAACTCAAAAATAGTAATTTAAAGAAAGACTGAAAATTTCATTTCAAACTTTTTGAAGCTCCATAATATTCATATATCTTATCAAACACCTCCAACACCAAACAAAGTTTGCCTTTGGACTTTAATTTAAGCATATTGTACTATATAAAACTGCCAGTATAGTGTATTATATACTAAATATGCTGTAATCACAGCCATAGGAAGAGAGTAAATAATGATAATACTACAACATCCCAAACATGAACACCTAAGAATTGTATTAAAAATTCAAAAAATTTGGCTTAATAAACTGAGGGACATTATATGGTGATACAGGGAAACTAGAACATGAAAAAAACACTGATCATTGATTATCACAGTAACTCATTGAGTAGATAATTCAATTACATACTTTAAACCATTTAAATTGGTCACTGTTACCTTAAATCAACAATGTGTACCACACCTGTATAAATAAAAATACAAAATGTATAAATACCTTTTGTAATGTAGAGGTAGAAGAAATCACAATACAGTACGGTCTGCACGATACCAGCTACAATCGCAATCTTCTCATAGTGATCCTCAGTCACATAGCGATAAACCTGAAATAATATGAAATTAACATCTACAATTTTTTGTAAATATATGACTACTGTAAGATATATAAAAAATAAATGTAATCCTATTAATTAAAAGAAAATGAACATTTCTATAATAAATAAGAAGATAAGTTACCAAAACAAAATTAAAATATATATATATATATAAAAACTTGCATTATTAGTAACTAATGTTTTATCATACTTAAAATTATTTTACATGTTTAACAGAAATTATCAGTTGACTTCATAGATGTCTACTACTTGATTAATATTAACAATAACACTTTATCTTTGAAGAATTATGACAAAAAATATTATTTACTAGAAAACAATTTAATTTTTAGGTTCAATACAGTATATTGTAACAATGACATTTTTTGCTATTCAAACTTTTAGTGACATTTCCTATTGAAAGAAAATTACTTTTAATAAACATTACATTGATATCATAGTTCACCATGAAATTTATACTTAGATTTCCTCAGTAAGTTCCAGTATTAAAATTTATTGTATTGCAAACCATTTTACATCGAGTAGTTTATTGATATAAGAAATCTTAATATAATCCTTAGGCTCATAATATCACATTGTTATGTCAGACATAACTATATACCACTACATATTACATTGTCAAATAATATAAACAGAGTATTATATTATATTTTGTAATATTTTTTACTTCTACTATTGAATGGATTCTATTAAAATTTGCCTGATTACTTTGTGGAATCATGCAATATAAAAATGTTAGTAATCTGAATACTTCTGTTTATTACTAAATTTAATAACTAAAAATGCCATAAAAAATTAGAGTAAATAACAACATTAAATATAAATATAAATCACCCAGTTTAAGAGGTAGAGGGCCCTGTAAGACCCGAGAGCGAATAAATAATGCGATGTAATACTCTCAGCTTCTCCAGTTTTTGATACAAGGAAAAGTTGTGGTAATATAGCAACAGCTTCCAAATAAATTGAAAAAGTCCACAAAACCTGAAATAAAATTATTACAAATATATGTATATATTTTTTTATTATTATAAAAAATATCAATTTAATGATAACACTAACAAATTTTTAAAATATAGAAGTTTTAAATTGTGTAACAAATTAAATAATGGAACATTTTTTTTGCTATACAGCAATGGTCAATACATGAACTTGCGATTGATAAAAGATTTAAAAATAAAATATAGATGTATACTTAAACTTAAATGTATTTATAAGATCTAATACTTTAAGTTTTAATTATAAATTTAGCGCTAATGGAGATACACAATAAACTTAAGTGTTTTCAGTATAGACATGACATTTCATAATTTGCAACAACAATACAGAAGGTAAATATTATGCAATACCATATAATTGAACATGCATTTATATTGTTTTTGTATATTATTATCCCTATAATTTTTCTATACCGTTAACATAATTAATTATAAAGGTATGTATAATAATGTATAAACTGTACTGTAATTAATTAAATGTAATTGTACCAACCTCCATCACAGTAAAATCATGGTTTATCAGTAAAGCAAGCACTAAACAAGGGATCAGCAAAAACTCGATCCTGAAGGTGTCGTGGTTGTGGTCGTAGGTTGCTTTGAACTTGACATACATCAAATAAACAGTCGCATACGATGTTACTATGAATACCAATTTCATTACAGTATTATATGGGGAGACAAAAGTAGAAATCAAATCCAAGTATCTCGTAGTGTACACTATAGAAAACAGAATTTGAGACTTGCCAGAGATGCCTGAAACGAGTTAATAATTGACAAATTATCTAAATATTGAACGAACATGCCGGTTACAAAGAATAATTTCTCCAATGTTTACCTGCACATGATCTTGTTTTCCAAATCTTCAGTAAAAGAATAATTATAGCTAGAAGGTGAGAAAGATCTCCAAGTAAACGGAATATATTCATTTTTATAGTATTTGATTGCAACGCTTATCTTGTAATAACGCCGCGTATAATATCATTCAAGCAAAAATGACGTGGCTCGTTGACATGACATATTTGACAAATTTTCTAAACGTTAGTGTTGCCAAATAACATTAAAATTATCTATGGATGTTTGACTGGCATGGTGTAGACACCTTTGCATTTTCCTTAGAATGGAAAAAAAATCAGAAACAAAAAACTGAATGTGAGGTGAGTCCTCTTATTATGTAGTTGTGGTAAGCCAAAGCTAACACGACACTTGTGATTTCATAGTACTGAAATGTTCAAAGATTCTGTAAAATATATATTAGAACTCAAATATTTGCTTATTATATGAAATAGTGAAGGTAATAAATTTATAGTAAAAGAGGTACCCACACCGACATGATAAGCATAGTAAGTGAAGTTTTGTTGAATATAAGACAATAAATATTTATGGTCAGTATATACAGTATCAGCAATTTATTTGTTTCTTTTACTCTGTATTTTATTTTATACTATAAGCTTGTATGATTAAGCAAAAATAGCAAATACCATAGCTGTTAGTTGGTATTAAAAATGTATATATTGTTACTTTCGAATATAATTACGGTCATTATAAATAATTGTCCGTAACATAGAAGCACACATCATATAGCTTTCAGATATCATACGTAATAATGTTAGTTGCTACTAAGAGCTGAAACGACGAAATTAAGCACTATGAATCAAAAATTGAATAAATAATATACATAATTTATATAAACTAATATTTATATTTCATTTTTTTTTAATTAAAATAACATAAAAAACTGTTTTTAAAAATGTAATGTGGAGCTAGGTATGCATTAAAAGTATGACGTATTCAAGACTGTTTTATTCACACAACATATTTAAAAATAATGTAACAATATTAATGAATACCGCCCAATAGTATGTAATTCCTCAGTGCGATAAACGCGGGCGTTGAACCCACCGGCGAGGCGATGTATAAAGGTTTGTTAACAACTGTTTGGAAGCACCGAACCCGCACCAAGCATAAGTCAAACTTCAGCCGAAATGCTTACGAGATGCCATGGGTTCCGGTACAATACTCAATACATCGATATGTACAACAGCCTTTTCAAATGAAAATTTTGTTTCTATGATTACTCATATCACGGCAAAAATGCATAATGTAGACAATAATTTTGATTCTGACACCTAATGCTATAGTCACTCTTGTTAATACTAATGTTTTTATCAGTAGAAACTAAAAGAAAAATATTGATCTAGGCTTCACAGGTGTCTAATTAAATTGGTAAGTTTGCAAGTAAACGTTGTAAAGTACTTAATTTAAAATAATATATTAGTGATTGGAATGTACGTTTCAGTGTTCCTAAGATATGTTTTATATATTGGTCCACTTCCTCTGATCATTAACACAGCAATGTGGAATATTAATACATATGATTATTGTTGATAAAATAAAGACAAATAAATTATCAAGATTTAAGACAAATAGGTAGGCAGTATAATATCCACGTAGTCATTTATTTAACGTTCCCAGGCAATACTGGACCTTTGATAATGTGCACAGAGTACTTTATAATATAAGTATTAATGTGCTTATGCTTGAAGGACTTACAACCATTGGCCCTGTATTAGTATGCTTCCTAGAAAAAATAAGAAAATAATGTGCTGTGCTTTTTTTATTGGTTATGTATTTACGAGGTACGTAGTTTTCATGAATCTTGAGAATTATTTTTATTTGCCTGTGGTAGACAACAGTAAATCAGCAGTTTTTTAATATTAACTTTATATCGTGATTACCCTGCCCCATGCTGTAATTTAAAAATGGTTCGGCAAAACAATCAATTACCTAACAACTTAACACAGCTACAGAATCTGATCAAACGGGACCCTGATTCTTATAAAGAAGAGTTTCATCAGCAACTTGCTCACTTTGAAACAACATTGGAAATATTCAACCTTAATCCTACCCAATACAACAAAAAGTTAGATGAACAAGCTATGTTTTTGGCTCAAGTAGCTCAATGTTACATGAATGACATGAAATTATTCCCACAAAAAATTGTGGATATTCTAAAAACTCATAACTCAATTTTACATAATGAGATGAGATTGGCATTGTGCAAATGTTTGATTTTACTTAGAAATAAAAATTTTATCACACCATTTGACTTACTCGAGTTATTCTTCACATTATTAAAATGTCAAGATAAATATCTAAGAGATTTTTTAAAAACTCATATCATAACTGATATAAAAAATATGAACATGAAACATAAGGATATGAAGTTAAATTCCACATTGCAAAATTTTATTTTTGCAATGTTACAAGATTCAAATGCTAAAGTTGCAAAGTTATCCGTTGATATTTTAATTGATTTGTATCATAAAAATATTTGGAATGACCACAAAACTGTTAATATAATTGCTGATATTGGATGTTTTGCCAAAGTGACTAAAGTTATGGTCGCATCGCTTAAATTCTTCTTAGGTAGAGATGAAGAAGAGAAAGAAGAAAATTCAGACAGTGATGAAGAAATTGATCCAAAACAAACAATGATTTCAAATAAATTTAACAAAAAAACTAGAAAAAGAGAGAAGATGGTTGACAAAGTAAAGAAAATAGCAAAGAAGATGAAGAAAAAAAAACAAAAAGCTCCAGCATTTAATTTTTCAGCCCTACATCTTATTAATAATCCACAGGGATTTGCAGAAAGATTATTTAAGCAAATGGAGTTATCAAATGAGAGATTTGAAGTGAAACTAATGACACTAGATGTAATATCTAGATTGATTGGACTGCATAATTTATTTTTATTTAATTATTATCCATTCATTGCAAGATTACTTTTACCACATCAAAGAGAAGTTACCCGTATTCTTCAGTTTGCAGCACAGGCTTCACATGAATTGGTTCCTCCTGAAGTTATAGATCCAGTTATGAAAGCTATAGCAAATAATTTTATAACTGAGAGAAATTCTACTGATGTTATGGCAGTTGGATTAAATGCAATACGTGAAATCTGTGCAAGATGTCCACTTGCAATAAATGAGGAATTATTAAGAGATTTAGTCCAATATAAAAGTTATAAAGAAAAATCAGTAATGATGGCTGCTAGATCTTTAATACAATTATACAGGCACTCAATACCAGAATTGTTGCATAAAAAAGACAGAGGTAGACCAACAGAGGAAACAATAGAATTGAAAGCAAAGAAGTATGGAGAAGTTGCTACTAAAGATTATATACCAGGATCAGAAGTATTGTTAGAAAAAAAAGAGACAAAAGATAGTATAAAGAAAAACAATAAAGCCAAAAAAAAGGATGATTCTGATAGTGATGAATGGGTTGATGTTGATTCAGATGACTCAGAGATTGAAATAACTTCTGACAGTGAAATTGAGGAAGAAGATGATGAAAAAGCTGAAGATAATAAAGATAATCATCCAGAAGCTGAGAAGAGCGAGAACAAAAATGTATTAAAATCAAAACAAAAAATGATTAAGGAAGACAAAATAAAAAATGCTCGGGATATTGCCATGGAGACAATATTCACGGATGAAGATTTTAAGCGCATTGAAACAGCCCAGATAAAGAAGAAAATTACAGGGGTTAAAAGGAAATCTAATGTTTTAGAAGAAAATGAAGAAGAAAGTGGAGAGTTAGTGCAACTTTCATCAATAGAAAATATTTACAAGAAGAAGAAACATGACAAGAATGCAAGATTAGAATCAGTTTTAAAAGGCCGTGAAGAAAGAGATAAATTTGGTTATAAAGATCGTAGAAAAAATATACATTGCTCTAAGACAAATAGAGAAAAAAGGAAAACTAAAAATTATCAAATGGTAAAACATAAAGCCAAAGGGAAAATAAAGAGATCCTTCAAAGACAAACAAGTTGCATTTAGAAATTATTTGATCAAGCAAAAGAAAATGCGTTAATTTTTATTCTTATTAAAAATTTGTTAAACTTGATAAAAACTTGTTTCCCATAATAGTAATAAATTGATTTATCCATGTAACATCTGAATTATTAAACTATCAGGTTATATTCCTCAAACATTTTTGATGTTTATAATAAGAAATTACTAGAGACCCACCAATTTTCGCATGGATTCAGTGTACTCATTGTAGGGGGGTCATAAGGGTCTGAATGATTTTGATACATTATCAGCACATATTTACAGTTCATCAAAGTCATAGAAACTATATAAATATGTTTATGCAAACAACTTTTTTTAATGCATATTTTATTGAATAATGATTAATCCCCAATCATCGAGTAAAAAGGGTGTAGATACGTTATCATTTCTTTTCTTTAGATATTTTGACAAACCAAATAGCACACATAAGTACAGTAATATTGTAATGTCACACTATCTTAGATAAAATGTGAAAGTAAGTTGACATGTTCTTAATTTCCATGGCGAAAAAGAAATAGTTGCTTTATATCTAGTCATGTAGAAAAATAACAACAAAGTATAATTAAACAGATAGGACAACTTGCTTTGTTTTAATGTACGTCTAAAGAAGGATTAAATACTGATAACTTTATTTGTAACGTGGTATAATAGTAATGAGGATAGGAATATTTGTTGAAAGTAAATGTGAATATACTCAATTTAATTATGAAAATGTAATTCATATAAATATTATGAAAGTGGTATTTTGATCTATTTTTATTTATATGTAAGACTAGCTGTTGCCCGCAGCTCCACATGCGTTTTTTTTTATAATTGTGAATTACTTCTTATAAGATCAGCTATCTGTTAGTGAAAGTTCCGTGAACAATGGTTCAAACGTTTTGAAGATAGCACTGCAAACAAAGCTATGGGTAAAAGCTAGTACAAAATAAAAAAGCTTTAATTATTTTTTATAACGTTAGCTATCTGTCAGTGAAAGTCCCATGAAAATAAGTCCAATCGTTTTGGAGATAGTACTACAGACGAAGCCATGGATGACAGCTAGTCTAAAATAAAGTATCCTATGTCACCCGCTGTAATTCCATTATCCGTCAGTGAAATTTCTGTCAAAATCGGTCTAGCCGTTTCGGAGATTACCCGGAACATACAGACAGACAAAAATTTATTTTTGTTTATTTTGATATTACAAACAGACACTCCAATTTTATTTATATGTATAGTTATCATATATCTTTATACATTTTTTTTGTGCATATCATTTCGTTTTAATTACAAGCGTTATGCAGTAAAGATAGATTAAAAATGTAATAATATTTAGTCAATACAATTATTGATAGTTAGCTTGAGGTCAGTGGCTTAATTAGACGTAATGCGACCCGGTACCAAAAGTTCTTGGAAGTATTTTCTTATTACTGATGTGTTATCTAGGAGTAACTAGGATCTAGAAACACTGTCACTGTTCCTAGTCTATTATTATTAATAAATATTGTTTATTATCATGAAATCATTTACTGACACCCGCTGCTATGGACGCGCTTTTTAAATTGTAATTAAGGAATTGAAAAACTTTTATATGTAGAATTACAGAAATGTTCTTTCAAATACATGTATAGGTACGATATATGCAGAATCGACTGTAACTTATATTATGCCTATAATCTTCGTGCAAGTGTAAAAGATAAATTTAAAGTGCATTAAGATGAAAGGCATGCCTACGCATAAAATACGAACAAACAAAGCTTTAGTTTTCATATATTGTATACGTAATTGCTAAGTTTGCCGAATGGGACTTGCCATCTTCAGATTGCTTTGAAGTTTAAGTTATTATATAATTCCCTCAGTGCTCATCTACACCATATAAGAACTAAGTAATTAAAATTTCAAGCCGTACATAATAAATCTTCAAAAAATTAATTAATATCTCGCAAATGGTACTTAAATTAATAGCGCGTTTATCTAGGCTTACATTTTCCAGATATATTATATAATAATTATATTGAATATAACAATCACAAAATTTCTATTAAGATGCAATGTGTGCTTTTCTTTTTTTCGAACTGACTACACTGTAGGCTTCTAAGGCCGCTTCAGTTTCACCGGACCGCTTACGGCATTCACCCGATTTCTTTAGGCGATCAGGCGCAAGGGCACACTGTGCGCATCGGCTTGAACTGTCGCCGAGTTTCCCGATCTGACTAAGCTAAGCTATCTATCCATTTCATACACACATGAATTGGTGAAAAATGCATGTATGACCATGCATTTTTCACGAATGCATACGTGTATTTTGCATCTGACTACTAAGTTGTGTGACATATTTCAGTGCGAAAAGGGCAAACAAACAGCCCACCACTATTTATACTTATGTGTGCACGTGTGTGAGGGGATCTGTGTATATGTAAAACTAGTGTGAGTCACTGTATTCGCGCGAGTAACATACTCGAGGTCTCCACACCAAGGGTCAAACCTAGGCTCGAGCTGCTACCAGAGAACGCGCCGTATGTGCGGGATCGTATCATCACCTCCCGCTCACGGTGGCGTTAGCAGAGAGAATCGTGGGCATAGGCGCAAACACGCATATTTTAAGAGGACATCGAGCGAAAAAATAAAGAACAATAGGCGCGGTGACGACTTAACTATACAATTACACATACGAGTTCCTAATGATTCGGTCTAATGTACATGAACACGCGGGTTCGAACTGATTATGATTATCGCGAATTTATTTATACGCGGCGCGGGTTAAACGTTGTAACGTAATCGCAACGGCCGGGAAAGCTGAGATCGTGTTTAAGAGTCCGAGCTCAGACGTATTATTAACGAGCGCGTTGAGCGCGAGTATTTCTTGAACATCGTATACTAACAAGAGTTTAGCTATCCAGTCTATACCGGTGGTCGATACGGAAGACGCGATAGGTGGCGCAGGAGTGGACGAAGCCTTCTGAGGCTGGGGCTTGGCTTTAGGAGTCGAGGGAGCTGGTGGGGGCGGCCTTGCGCGCTCGGTGCGGGTTCGGGTAATGCCGGTGCACTGGAGGTACCTGGCAGGTCAGGGAAAGCTTTCTGGCTTTGTATGGGCGGAGGCGGTTGCGTCCGGGACGGTGGGACATGCGCCTTGGACGGGGTCGCACGTCTGGCGTGGCGGGGACGGGTCTGGAGGGGCGCGCGGGGACATCCGTGAAAGATCACGGTATGACCCGGTTGCTCGCAGAGGACGCAGCTGGGAAGTTCGGTGGAATCTGGAGTGCGGGGGCAAGTGGAGTGATCCCCAATAAACTTGACACACCTGGGACGCAGATGGCAGTGCCGGGCGGAGTGGCCATACACTTGGCAGTTGTGAAACTGCGAGGGTACATAGGTCTTGCGAGGAGGCTCTACGAAGATACAGGAGAAACCGCAAACAGAGGTGAGGTTGAAAATAGCCTTACCTTTCATAGTACGGTCCAGTGTGACCAGTACCAAGTTGAAGGGGGCCTTCGTACGGGGTGGTACATGCGATGTACACTCCGGACTGGGAAGTCCTGAGTGTTCAGGCAATTGGAGATATCGTCGGTAGAGAGTTGAGAAGGAACACCACGAATGACGGCGCGGAAGAGGCGTTCCTCCTCGAGTGCGTGGGTGAAAAAGAGAGTTTTCTTCCCGGAGGTATTTTGTGAGATGACGATGCTCATCGAATGTGGAGACTTTAACGGAAATAACGGCAACGGTATTGACGGCAGACGTGTAGTGGATTTTACGAGACTGTAAGTCTGCTGAGATCTGCACTCAGCGGGCCTTGTCACGTATCGTGACGAGGGGGGATGCAATGTGTGCGTTGGGTATATGTGCGTACATTATTTTTGATCTTACAGTGGCCGCTCCCGCAAGTATTCCCTCAATCAGCGAGCTAAGTAGTTCTCACTCATAAGGATATAGTATAGGGTTAACAAGAAATTACGAACACAAAAATAAATTTAACTTTAACTTTTCTTTATACTTAAAAACACCTTCCTTTTTTCCCCTTTTTTTATTAACGTGGGGAAATCCATCATGGACACACCACCCTCCCGGGGGAGAGAGTGGGTAGTGTGAGACTCTTACTCACTAAAACCCCACGGTGTACCGACCGCCGCTAGGTTGAGGCGGCATGGGATCGTGCAGTGCTATCACCATGCCACCCCAGCGGCCAGTCCAGCAGAAAGTGTCTGCCGGGCGTCGTCCTAATAAGGAGGGCAAGCTGAGTACACACCAGCCGGCCCCTTCTTGTCAACCGAACCTGTGCAATGGAGAGATGGGCCCCCTGGCCCGTCTCCTCAGGTTCGGTTACGGAGGTTGTAGGAGATGGATATAATGCCGCCTCCTCCCACCGACTCTGCGTTGACGGAGAGGATCCTCTCCGCCGCCTCCTTCTGCGAGATGACCTCCTCGCAGAAGGAGACCACTGCATCCCATCTTGTTTCGCTGCCGAGCATGGCCTCAACCACGCTCGGCAGCGATAGATCGCTCCCCACCGCCGCAACCAGAGTACGACGCTGTGACTCCCACGCAGCACACTCAGATAGAGTATGCTGCGCGGTGTCTGTCCCAGCGCCGCACTCATGGTATGCGGCGGTCGGCTCCCTGCGTGCGATCTGGTGTAGGTACCAACCGAATGCCCGGTCAGCATCTGCACCAGTCTAAACGTCAGGGAGCCCCACTCCCTGTTCATCCATTCCAGCAGGACCGGGCGGACGGCGTCAATGGTATATTTACCATAACGTGCGTCCTCCAGATCCTGCTGCCACCTCGTCCCTCCGGACCCTCGTTCTCATTTCGTCTATTTCCCTGGGAGCTAGAGGCTCCCCTCGGCGTTTCTTAGCCGTCGTATAACGATATACGGCGGAAAGAACGTCCGCCTCCAGCTCCCAGGGAAGGGAGCCGGCGAGTACTATGGCCGCCGCTGAGGACACCGTCCTGTATCCTCGTATAGCCCTCTGCGCCACAATGCGCTGTGCGCCGCGAAACGTGCGAACATTGCAAAGCAGCGGCCAAAGTAATCAATTATTTTTCAGTAATATGTAAAAGTTAAAAATGTCTAAGTACTATAGGTTATACTCGGGAAATAGACATAAATATCACAGTGGACTTTTTTATAGGCATGCCTAAGATTTGCAAGCTGTAGCACATTATTTTCACATACACTTTATGTGTATTTTTTTTATCCTCTTTAACGTAAATACGGTAGACTTCACGTTAAGACATATGGGTACTAGATATAATTTTGTACTTTGGTTTCTACAGTCGTGAGAAAGCAATTTGGGCATGGCTTTTAAAAATGTTTGTCCTAAATCTTTCCATATAGGCAACGCACTATCTTCTCTCCGGTTTCTGTATTTGTTTTCTTTCTTGTCTGTACCCTGCTTTCCACTCCTTAATAACCAATATTCCTAAGAATGCTTTTAATATCTGTCATTTTTGGTTATTTCAATTTAAATAATGGACTTTTGTAGTACCTAGTAGTATTTATATAAATTGGGTAACTTAGACATGTTGTTATTTACACTAATTTTTTGAGAAAAGTTTAGTTATTAGCAAAATTAATTACAAATACCCTCTCGATGTTGTCTGATCACATATGTGGTATAGACAGTAGTCTGTTTTAAATAAGCGATATTATTTTGATGTGATAACGTCTTATACATCGATGAACGCCGGCTGCACTCACGAAAAAGCATGACTTATTGTCATGTTCTGTCTGACCCGAGTATGCAAGCGAGATTGCGGAACAAGCGATAGAGAAGTGCGATCGGCCTAAGCGTGGTTTTCTTATGACATTATCACGTAAAATTATCGTCCGTCACGGAATAAAGAAGAAGTCGTCCGTAAACCGACTTTACAGACAAACAACTTTTTATGGCTATTTTTTGGTTTCTATAGCTGGAACAGACCTCGTTTCAAAGTGGTAACTGGAAATCTAGATCTTACGTGATCTGCTCTCGAAATCGTAAATTGGATTGTCAGTTACGCGTAACTATCCAATACTATTTACACGGATATACACTATCCCCGACGATATAGATTACTTATATAATTTACTAATTTCTAAGATTCTTTATCCACGTGCAGTAAAATACACATGGAGCCTCTATCAACTTTAGTGTCATAATTTATATGTAAGAATTCTAGACTGCATGTTTATTACAGATCTTGGACAATGCAAATAATTCATCTTTGCACTGAGTCAAAAGAAACAAGGTAATATAGTAATATAATAGTTACGGACACCAATTTAAATGTGTGAGTAGCACTCGACGGGATGACGTACTTGCGCTTTATACAGCATACACACAATGAAAATGAAAATCTTTCTTAAGCCGATTAAAATGATGAATATATTTTAATACTGCCAAGAATTTTTAACAAACAAATAAATGTAATTTTTGCAAGAAGTTAACTTCTCCGGCCATAAAACGTAATCCCTGACCGTAATTTTGAACTGAAGGACCTTTGTAATACAATACATACATAGTATTCCGTAGACATAGATTTTCTGCCTACGTTTTTTTTTCGAACTGAGTACACTATTGACTTGGCAAAGCCTCTACAATTTCATCGGGCTACTCTGTACCTAAGTAGTAGTATCCTTGTTATATAAGGTACTTTATAGTATCAGCTTAATAGGACAATTCATACATTTATTTAAAAATATTTGATATATCGTCGTTTTTAAATATATTAATATCAGAGTTTAGTATATCGATATATCAGCCTTATTAAATTTAATCGTAATTCAGCATAAAAAAAGGTTAAACAGCGTATAATCTAGTATATATTAAAGAAACAATATTATAAACTAGATGCAGTCCGTGGTTCCACACAAACTTTTTAAACTTTAGTTTAAGAAATGTAAAACTATAGAAATGCTCTTTCAAATGCATGTGTATATACGACATGCAGGCTACTTACAGTAAATTAACATTATAATAATATAATATAAAAATAAAAACATATTTCAAAAAATCTCGACCGCCGATTTATATATCAATATTGAATTATAGATATATTAAAAAAAATAGTATTAAATATCGATACTTGTAAATAATAATATCGATATTTTATTACAGTCCTACCTCTTAGTAGTCACAGTTTAGTAGTCTGTGGCAACATATTACAGTTTATGGACAGTAAATACTGTATATAATTGATATTTTATTCTTGCATTTAGATTATCAGTGTTGGGTTTGCATCAGTTTATCAATGTCTAAAATATATTTAAAATAAATGAATAACGATGTTAAAGCCAAAAGCGCTAACGCAAGTTTTAAGCCAAGCAAATACTGGTGGTGTTGAGAATACACTGTAATATATCAAATATTTTGTTGTGTATGTGTATACATTTGTATGTTGTGTATAATAATATATAATGTTTTAGGTTGTTGAATCATCAAGGCGCACTTCTAGCATATTCTGGTTATAACGATAAAGACGCCAGGGTGACTGCGGCAATTGCGAGTAATGTTTGGTCAGCATATGAAAAACATGGAAGAAATGTTTTCAAGGAAGACAAACTTCATTTGATATTAGTTGATTGTATGAATGGAAAGATTGCGATAACTCAAGTAGCTAACCTGTTACTTTGTCTGTATGCTAAAGAAAGTGTAGGTTTTGGTATATTAAAGGAAAAAATTAATGCTATAGCACAGTATCTAGAAGGACCATTAAAACAAGTTGCCAGTTCATAAGCAGAACGAAAATATATCATTGTTAATAATTAAGTATAATATTAATAATGTGACTAATTATTCATTTTACAAAAATTGCAGACATAGAATAATAATGTGATTTCAAAACTATTAAAATGCTGGCCATTGATAAGTTACAAGGTTTAATCTTTGATACCTAATTCAATAAATACCATTATGACTCAGCAGATAATTCATGAGTTCCCTGAATGTTCTTGTAACTATACCTACTGTTCAATGATATATGTCTTGCTTTTGTTTAATTTAAGAGTTGTAATAAATCGAACCATTGCAATGTTTTACTTATAAATATGCTTGCACATATATAATTGTGAATTTCTTTTGTCTGTTTGCTGTTATTTGTGCCTTGCACTTAGACTAAATTAAAGTTTTAATGTATAAAGCAACATTTAGCTTAGATTATTTCCTAAATTTATTGGTTCCAACTAGTTAAGTTATAAAATCTGGTATTTCGGTTGTGTCAGAATGTATTCTGCCAGTCTTATATCTGGTTATAAATCAAATTAAAATGTTTCAGTGTAAGCCACTATGGTTTGTTTGCCTTTTATTATGTACTATTGATAAAGAATAAATATTTTACCATAAATACAATCATATATAGATCAGTCCTTGTTAACATTTTTGCTTTGAATATAGCTGTAAGCACAGAGTACATTATTATAATAAAGTCGTAAGTTTGGGCTTGATTATAGTTAAGAATTTAACAAAAATAAGTTAAAATGTCGTTCTATAAATCAAGAATAGGCATTTCTTTATCCTTAGGTTTTCTCGATGGTTTACATATATGGATTTTGTGCTCTGCGCATATAATTATTTTTGCAAGGACTGTACTCATCTCCGCTAGGAGTAATATTATTCTGTAGTAGTCATACTCTTGGATGACATATGTTTATAATACATAAAGTTTTTCCTTATATCAATAAATACCTACGACATGATAAAGATACGTTCTTATCTATGTTCAATGTTACCAACTTTCAAAAACATTTACCCCTAGCTAATGTCAAAAACCGCTTTAATCACCATAGTTACTTGAAAATCCCCATTAATATAAATTATGACACTAAAATTGATAGAGGCCTAGAAATGTTTAGTTATTTTTCTTAAATTAAAATACTTAAAAAATAGTACTTTTTATTTTTCTAATTTCTATATTGGCAATTTTTTAAATAATATTTTATCATAATAACTTATTTATTTAAATGATTCCAAAACAATTGCGGATTTTGATTAATTTCTGTAATACAAACAAAAAAGAATAACGTTTTACAGTATTATTGAAATGTTATGCAAGATTCGTCTCCACGATGTAATGTAAATCGGTCCATTTTTATATTTAGCATATCAATAGAAAACCTATTTCGCAAATATTATAGATAACAATTGAACACTCTACAATTACATTTGAAATTGTGATCATGACATAAATAAATGTAATTGGCTGAATTGAGTTATATCACAATCTAAGTGTGTAAATAAAAAAAAATTCTAAAAATATAATCCCCTTCAAAAAATCTCTACACATATTTACCACTGATAATGGAGAAATACCCCTAAATTGGTAATTCTGAGTATTGTCCTAGGAGTTTAAAGAAGTCTGTCGTCCGGCTAGATTATAGACAACTCTCTCCATAGGAGTGTTATTATTCTGTAGCTACTATAGTCACGTAGTTAGGTTTCTATTTATATATTATAAGTATTTGTCTATGTTGTAAATTATAAAACTATCATAACAAAATATATAAAGAATAAGTGAATATTCTGGAAATATGGAACATAAATTAATAGCGTAATATATATTATTATCTATTATAATTTTATTAAATTATGTTTTTGCACTAGCGGATTTCGAAAGTGAAAACTAGAATGGAAAAATAATTTCTAAAATGAACCAACTTGCTGTGAGTATAATATGTTATGTTTATTCTCATATCGCAAAAAGGTGGTTGGCCTAGAAGTAAGTTAACCTTTCTATTATTAGAGTCTAAAAAGATTGTTTGCTTAGTATTTTACTTACTCTAGCAACACTGTAACAACTTTCTAATTATGCAATTTAAATTTCGTGCTCTGGCAATGTCAGTGTACATTTTGTTGTTTTGCTGTTTTGTATGTATTATTTTATGCGATAAACCTTTACTATGAACTTATCTGAAGATAATTCTTTTGGTAATGGTCTTCTATATGTTGGATTTAATCAAGATCAAGGTACTCGGTGTTTATATATTTATATGTAATATTGCTTCAGACTTGGTGGTGATAGTTTTCTATATTCCAACTTTCCAGGTTGCTTTGCTTGTGGAACAGAGAATGGATTTCGTGTTTTCAATAGTGACCCACTTAAAGAGAAGGAACGACAAAATTTCGCTGAAGGCGGCTTATCCTATGTGGAGATGTTGTTCCGATGTAATTACATGGCTTTAGTCGGCGGAGGAAAGACACCTGTATATCCGCCGAATAGAGTTATAATTTGGGATGATTTAAAGAAAGATTCAGCGATATCCTTAGACTTTAACAGTCCAGTAAAAGCAGTGAAATTAAGGAGAGACAGAATAGTTGTTGTCTTGGGTAATATTTTTTTTATTACAATGCCTACTAAGTTTCCATTGTAAAAATTTTGATAAGGTAATTAAACTAAACTTCTTTTTTTATAGAAAATTTGATTAAAGTTTACACATTTACTGCTCAGCCTCAATTGCTGCATGTGTTTGAAACTTGTCAGAATTTGCGAGGTTTATGTGTGGTGTGTCCAAACAGTAATAATGCTCTGCTAGCTTATCCCAGTCGTAAAACTGGTCATGTTCAAGTAAGTATATTAAATTTAATTTGATAATATTAATCTTGTTGATTCCAGTCTGCTTCATTAGGCATTATAAATATCAAGAGGTCAGTCAAATTTGAAAATAAGCCTTGCCTTGAATAATCTATGAAAAATTCCACATGTAATGTTCGTACTTCTATGCTGATATGTTCAGTAGTTATGATGCATTTGAGTCTTGATGGAACTATACTTTCATTATCTATATATAGAAGATATATAAATATAGATTTCATATGTTTAATAGAGAATAAAGTAGATGCTATTATTTATGTAGTATAATAGTATGAAAGTAATTTAATATGAGAATGTAATAATAATATTGTACTTAAAATCAAGTTATAATTGTACAAGTTTTTGTCGGAGGCTTCACTGTGCTTAATGTCGATTTCACCTCACGAATAGTATATTGTTCTGGATGAAAGGAATCATTTATGGTTGTACATATGACAATATGTGTGAAAAATTTAATGATGACCAGTTAAGTAGTAAAGTATGAAAGTAAAAAAAAAAAACAAATTCACATTTATAATATCAATAGGTTAAGTTATAGTAAATAATAGATTTGACTAATTCGAAGAGAAAGATTAATAAAAAAGGAATTCATTGACAGTGTTTCCAATGGATATGAATAATTAATAATCTGATAATAGAAACAAAAACTTGCTGTGAGGACAACACATGCCTTAATAATTGGTAGATTGAAATTACCAGAATTAAATGGAATATGATACTTCTAGTAAATGAAATTCACAATAAACCTGTATATATGTGATGACCTGTGTATGTCTGTAATAAGTTAACATTATAATGATGGTACATATAGTGGTGGACACATGTAGTGTGTGTTCACTTTTCTACAGGTTTACATGAATATTTGACAAATAATTTATTCATAATTACTAGCAGTTGAGAATTCCATGTTCTTCTAGTTTTATGGACTAAAAATAGCTTTGATCATAAACTCTATCCTCTTCTTTAATATTGAATAGTTAGTAGAACTCAGCAGTCATGCTGGTCCCAGCACAGCTCCTGAAGGACATCTCATATCAGCACATGAAGCTCCAGTTAGTTGTCTAGCACTTAATGTTGGTGGCACAAGATTAGCGACAGCTTCTACCAAAGGAACTCTTATAAGAGTTTTTGATACATCTACGGGGCAGAAGCTTGCAGAATTGAGAAGAGGAGCTCATCAGGTAATACATACCTTATTTTATTCGAATTTTTTCTTAAGAAAATAGTTTAAAATAAATTATGATGTGGGCTAAGACGACAAACACACGAAACCTAGAAGGGTACTAACTCTCAAGTGCAGCAATGAGAATACATCTATAGGTCCTTGCTCTTAGATTTTCAACTAGATACTAATAGATAGTCAAGCATGTTTAGTAAAATGTTAGTGTTTTTTAATGGTCAATTTTTTATTACTATTATTAAAACTAGGAGGAGTTAAGGTGGTAGGCCACCTGTTATTGATTTTATCTGTATTAGATTTTATCAATATTGCTTAACCTGTATAGAAAATCAAAGTTACATACATACATGATTTGCAGGTTAGATAATACTCTGAAAAGTCTTCTATCTGATAGTAAAAATTCTAACTAAATCTGTTAATTCATTTCGAAAATCAGCTAAGACAAACAAACAGACACATCAATTTTGTTTATATGTGTAGATACATATAAAATAATGTTAAAGTTTGTAAAAGCAACATTCTCTGTACAGCAAAATATATTTAATTAGTTTACTACATCTTCAGTGTTTTCCATTTTTTATTCAGAACATGGACAACTTGACTTCCTTAAATGTTATTATTTAGCTTTTTTTTAATACTTTGTAGGTTTTAGCCTTTGACCACAATCTCACCTGATGTTAGATGATGATGTGGTCTAAGATAGTAAACACACTAAACCTAGTTAGTGACTGGTTCTCAAATGAAGCTGACGGATTACACCTATAAGTGTTTAGTTACAGATTTCTTCAATAGAATCTAGGAATTAATTTTTTTGTGTAGCTTCCTACATTTTAACATTAGTTTTTAATTTACAGGCAACAATATACTGTATAAACTTTAATCACACAAGTACAAATCTCTGCGTAACATCAGATCATGGAACAGTACATGTATTTAGTCTAGAGGACGATAAATTAAATAAGCAGTCCAGTTTGGCGACAGTTAACTTCTTGCCAAAATATTTCTCAAGCAATTGGAGTTTTTGTAAATTTACTATACCAAATGGTCCACCTTGTATCTGTGCATTTGGAGTTGATAAAAGTTCTATAATCGGTAAGTTGTTTAAAACTCGTATATCAAATTTATGATAAATTATTAATTTTGATTTTACAATTCTCTCATCATTATTTATTCCACTAGTTTAAATAAAGAGGTGCCGTAATTACTATGCATTTAAAATAAGAAAATATTCACATCTACATCAGTTTCACTCACTAATTTTAAAGATTATACTGGCGGCAAGAAAATTATAAAACATAAATAAAAGTTTTCCTTATTATTATAGATATGGAATTATTACTTTAAATTACTATAATAAAATATTCAGTTATATATTTAATACATATGTGTAAAGTAATTAAGGTCTATCTAAAAAATAAATAAAATAAAAAAATAATTACTTTGTTTTAGATAGAGATGGCTTGTTTATTAGCAAGTACTATTGTCATATGGCAGCCATCTTGTGTCAATAATACTTTGGTATTTCACTATCTATAAATCCAAGTGATAATACAGTTTTAATAAAAATATAACCCATAGCCAAGTATCATATAAATATTGTAATGTAATTGTAAATACTATAAATATCTATTGTGAGTTAATATAATTGACATATAGCACAATCAGTGCTTATTGTTTTGCTAACCTTAAATTTTCTTATTAATGTCACTTTGGAAACGTGCAGCAAGATCAAGGTTTGATAATTACCTTCTTATTTGAAAGGAATAGTATGTAAATAGTTCTTCATGGTAATGTGTATTTGAGATGTTTTACTTAATGTTAATAAACATACTTCAGAAAATATTATTAATGTAATATTGTTATTTCTACAGTTATTTGTGCTGATGGATCATATTACAAATATAAATTTAATGAAAAGGGTGAATGTACCAGAGATGTATACGCTCAGTTCCTGGAAACGTCTGAAGACAGATAAACATCACATTTAAAACATGAGGATTCAATGTGTTGTGTCATGATTGAGATTGTCTCCCCATATTATACATTTATATGTTTATAATATGAATGTGGAATAATTGGTGTATATTAAATGCATCATAGAATTTATATGTGATAAATTTATTATAAAGTAGTTAATGTGACAACTTTGTTATTAATGTTCATGAATCATGTAGTTCCACATTTAAAAAATTGTTGAACTTTTGTAACAAAGATGCAGTAAAAATAAATTACAAAATGTAATATAAAAATGAGATTATCTGTGAGTATAAATGTATCAGGTTGGTATTATATTAAATTATATATTAAGTCGAGACATCAATATTGCAAAATATTTCTATTCAGTACTTTAATTACTGCTAAATGAATATTAATATGCCTCATTAATTTTGTTCATGGAAATACAGTGTTTTTGGTAAGACTAAACATTTATGAGAATAATTTATCTATCTATTTTTTAAATACATCTATGCATTGGTCATGAACAAATTAAAATATTTTAAATTTTAGGTAACAGTTAAAATGTATTTAAAATAATGTTTATGAAGTAGGGACGGGTCAGTGCTTACATACTCAACTATATACTAACTCAAAGGACATGCTTTTAAATCTTACAAGCAGCTTTGGCTATTGTTGATGCTGTCTTACTTCTTATGGTGGAAGAATATTTCCTGGAATCTGTTAGGTTAACTTCTGTCATAACACTGAAAATTTGTCAGCAGTCTCCAGAACTTGGCATATGAAAGAAGCTTTTGTTCAGAACAGTATGACAAAACCTTTGGCTCCATCCTAGCTTTAACATATTATGGTTAAACCACAAGCATAGAAACTTTAGCTACAAGTGGATATTTATATTCATTATGTAGTATTTAAATTTCTTATCAGTAATATACCTGATAACGTCTATTTGCAATAAGTTTGACAAGTTTGTCTCGGGGATCAGACTGCTAAAAATAAAATTAATTGAAATTTTATAACATATTATATTGATGTTTTAAATATTATAAATATTTAATGTTTTAACAACCATATCGAATCCTTACATATTTACATACGGCTACTGCTACTCCCATACCTGCGTCTGTCGCGACGAAATGTTGTCTATGGTCACTCTAAATGCAGATGTGGGAAGACATTATTGTTATGCGTTACGAACTATCGAATTGCATGACGATACACGCAGCACGATAACTTGGCCGGTGGTTTTTTGCACATCCAAGGGATTTATCGGACGTTAAGTTCAAGTTATTGCAAAAGACACGAGTGTGGGAAACTGTAATCTGCGCGTTTGTCGGAATAATTTTTGACGTTAATTTTAAAGCGACAAGTAGTTGAAGCTTCGTGACGCAATGTGGGAGTAGCATAAGACGATAATATAACATAGAATTGTTCTGCTTATTTCCAAGAAAGGAAAATGTAAGTACCTATCGTAAATTAATGAGGTAATTATTTATTTTATTTTACAAACCGTATAGAGTCTAGTCTCGATTATTTTTATATAAATATATGGATTGTATTTAGACGAAAATAAACGTAATCTATATTGTCAGAAGACAGATATGACAATTCAATTATTTTAGACATTGAAGGTATTTTTAAGGTTACACATTATAATTTATTACAAGCCACGTTTCTTGTCAAGTTTTGGATCACGAGTAATATTTATACTATAGAAATATATGTTAGAATTGTAACTAGCGTGTTTGTGCTGCATTTGTGAGCAATAACAGAATCGATTCAAGATTATTTCTTACCCGCGACACGAGAATTTTTGGAACAAAATTTTAAATTTTCTGTTTTTCCGCAGTTCTAACTTAATATGGCGTACCTGTGACATAGATCGAAATTTTATTAATTGAAAGATATTTTTAATTTGACATCATATGTGATATTGTATTGCATGGTGGTAAGGCTTTTTCCAAGTTTGCCTGTTTAGCTACCACCCTTATGTTGGAGATCTGTCGCCAAGCACTTATTGGTATGTTTGGGCAGCTACACTTGATAGGCAGTCCTCATCTAGCTTTAGCGTGCTTACTATCTTGACCACGTCGTCATTTAACATCAGATGAGATAGTGACCAACGGTAAAACCTATATATTATTAAAAAAAAAACAGAATTGGTTTAGATGACTGTAAGTCTCTCATCGTTTAAAATGATTTGAATTAGTTTTATATTGTTTTTTAACAACAGTTATGAATTACTACAAAAGATCACACACACACGGGTGGTGACTGATCTTTGTGTGTAATAGACACATATATATATGTGTCCGTCTTCTGCTTAGTAAGTTTGTTTCGTCACAAAATATCTATAATATTTATGTTGAATGTGTTTAACTAAGTATACCAAAGCCTGCAGACCGTTATAATTTTTGCTACATAAGTGATCTCAACTAAATTTTCATATCTCCAATGTGAATCAGATATAAACTGTTTTATAATTTTAACGAAAGTTTTTAATCTTTATTACTATTGGATTTATAATAATGGGAAAGTATAATATTTTTGTATTAATAATGCCTTGGCGTATTTGCAGATGAGTTAAGAAAAGCTTTAAATTGTGTATAATTATAAACACTATGGACATTTTCTGTTGTCCTGACACGTATAGTATAGCTTTGATTTCTGTTTGCTGTTATATCCGATGAAAAATTTGTTACATGCTTCCTTTTTGTTAGTATTTTTATGAGCACTTTTTATGTTATAACCATCTAATGTAATCAATATTTTCTTTGAAATAAAGTATATATATATTTTTTATAATTGTTTCTTGTTATTCACTCGGTATTCAGATTTTCCTTTTTAATTTTTTTTGTAGAACTGTAGTATTACGGTGAACTAAAGAACGGTCTTTAACCCAATAACTGTGGTGGCCGTTTGTTAAAATTTATACGGACGCTCCGCGCTGAACTATTTGGACGCTATGAATATACTTTACAATTTTTGGAAAACTTACAGCTAAATTAACATTATAAAACAAAGAGTAGGTTACATGAACATTTTAAACATGGCTGCGAGATTGCGTTTCACAGCTATGAGTACGCCACCCCCCAAAGACTGATTTGTTAGATGGTAATTTCTATCACGACGCCATACAATGTAACAATCATCGAAAATTTCACTTGATGATATTCCATCTAATAACAGAGTTTCTGTTAAACAAATTACGTCATAGTTTTGTAAAATGAGATTCCTGAAAAAAATATTTGTTTTTGTCCGCAGTCCCTTAATGTTTTGGTAATAAATGGTTATAGCCATAATTGAGAGCATAATATAAAATTAAAATTTACATATAACAAGTCAAGATTTGTTGGAACGGAAGGTAAATTAATAAAATAGTATTGAGATATTAATAAGAGGAATTCTGATAAAATACGTATGGAACACGATACTGATACAATACAAAAAAAGTTGAAATAGATACAATGAATAATTAAATGCAAGAAACAACAAAAATATAGCAGTGGAAGTAAATAAATCAAAAACTGTAAAATGTAGGTAGAAACTAAAAAGTAATTAGTGAACGTAAACGAACAACAATAGAAAGTAACAATGTAGATATGTACAAGTAATAACTCACCAGTGATTCTCAAACCCAAGAAATATCTCAAATATAATTGTTTTCTTTGTACTAGATAAAATAATATAAACCGTAGGTGGTAGAGCTACGCTCGTAGGTGGTAGAGCTACGCTCGTAGGTGGTAGAGCTACGCTGAAGCGATTACTGGTTTCAGCATGAATGGGTCGGCTCGCCCGGGGTAGTACCACCCTCTCACAGAAAACGGACGTGAAGTAACAGTGGTTGCACTGTTGCGTTTCATTCGGTCAGTGAGAGCGCCGGAGGCCCACATATATTAAAAGGCCGGCAACGGACTTGCGACTCCCCTGGTGTTGCTAGTGTCTATGGACGGCGGTGATCACTTACCATCAGGTGACCCACCTGTTCGTTTGCCCCTATAATATAAAAAATATATATATATATACCATAAACACTTAAATTTAATGAAAATGTTTCTTTAAATCTGATTCTGACTTTATATTATGTACAGGTGACGTGGAATTTTTCCGTAAATAAATTTTGCAACCACGTACCCAAACGTAGGTAAAACCCCTGCTCTTTCGCCATTTTCTTAGTCCTGTTTAGTAATATTTTTTTGATAATTGTGAGGTGATCATTAATGTATATTAAATTTTCATAGTGGAAGCCGATCTTGCTTAGAGTAATCGGACTGTGATTCCTTGCCGCTGCTAGAAAGTCAACCTTGAGATATCTATTATGTACTGATATAATTATATTTTTCTTATTACTTTCATTTTTCATTGACACCCTTGCAATGTAATTAATTTACTATTTTGAAATGTTGTAACCAATATGATCTTCTATTTTTGCCATTATTGTAAATAGATTCTCATATTTTGACACTGGTATTCCTTTGATTTCGATGTTATTTAAACGTGCTCGCTGTTCACTGTCCTGTCTTTCATGTCCGAGTTGTTGTACTCGCTGTTGTAGGTGCGAAATATCATCTTTAAACTTCTTGAGCGATTGGATCTCCTGTTTAAATTCCTTTATCCTATCTGAGAGTTCGGAATTCATAGTTTTAATTTCCGCGAATTCACTCTGAATGGATTTCAGGCCTTCTAACAGCGATGGAAGTGACGCAGTTTGCGTTGACATTCGCTTAAGTTCTGGGAGTATACCTTCATTATCAGTAGGTGTAGGTGTCTTGACTATTGGAGACTTGGTTGTAGTGCTGGCTCCTTCAGTAGATTTACAGGAGCTACATTTCCAAGTCGTTTTTCGATCACCTAACCTTCAATGCTGCTTCAATGCACCTGCTTCGGTGAGTCCCGCGCGGGGTAGATCATAGCGATTCTGACAGATGGAACAGTGAATTCCGTCTAGTGTATATTCATTGTAGTGCTTGCAGCGAAACATCACATACAAATTGAAATAACAAAGGTTTGAGAAACTTTGGTTAAACCGATGAAAATTATATACATTAAAACCAGCTGTGTGGGGACGTGCGAACGGGTTATCGTTTACCAACTGACTGTTGATGATAGCCATAAGTTCAGGTTTGTAAATAATATCATAAAAAGTTGAATACTAAACATAGTTAAAATATAATTATAGAACTCTAAATTGGCATTTATTTACACTTGAATTGTCACGGTGTTATACATTACATATTATAAAACAAAGTCGTCCGCCGCGTCTGTCTGGATGTTCGCGATAAACTCAAAATCTACTGAACCGATTGTAATGCGGACTTCACCAATAGATAGAGTAATTCACGGGGAAGGTTTAGGTATATAATTTGTCAAGTTTTTTGTTTGTAAATTGGTTGAAATATAATGATAATTATTGAAAGAATTGGAAAAAGTCAAGCCGCCTTAAGCGTTTCATGCACATAAGTATATATATTTTTATTATCAGCGCAGGACAACGTCCGCCTGTCCTGCTAGTATAATATAATATGTATTTATGCATAAATTTATGTTCTGCGTAACTATGTTCAGAGTGGTCAAAAAGTTTAACGATGACTGTACTTTCGCAAAATTATCTGTTGTAAAAGCGTGCCGCTATTATTGGTAAGGATCTATATAAAGAAGTTAAAACAGTTCAGTGTCCTTTTCTCCTCTAGCTGTGATTTTTCTTTTTTGTTTAGTACGCAAGCTTTAAGCAATAACAAAATTTGAATTCAGTTAGTATTTTTTCCTTAGCATCGACGAGTCTGTTCCTTGATTTATAAGTCCTCAATACCAATCTACAATATTTGTACACCTAGCAATAAACCTCAATAATATTGACAGAAAAAAAATGAATCATGGTTGAATTTTATTAACTGGATAAGCACTAGTTAAGTTACACGCTTTGTTTCTAGTTTGAAAGAATCAAAAATACTTTATTCAATGTAAGCCCTCAGAAGGAGATTATGAACAGCAAAATTACAAGTTCGGAAAACAACCCAGTCATCCAGAAGAACCGGCAAGAAATTCGATCTGGTTTATTTTTTCATAATACATATTTTTATATATATTAAGCAATCTATTATTTACTGCAAACCACTCGAAAATTTTATTGAAGGTATTATTTAGACTCCTAAGATCTAAATCCATTCCTTTTACCTTAAATGTAAGCGAAGTATCGTCCGTGAAAAAAACCAGGTCAGCATAGTTATGAACCACTAGCGGCAGATCATTTATTACCATTTATACCAACAGCGAAAACGGCATTAAAATAGAACTCTGTGGAACCTCAATTCGAGTCAGTGATCCTGCTGACGTTGCGCCGTCTACACTAACGTATCCCTGTAATATTACTACTGCCAATGGATTTAAACTCAGTAAAGATATTGCCTCTGTAAGATGTAGTTTGAAACGTAATTCTAGTTGGTTCATTAAAGAGAGGATCCAGGTTAAATAACTATGTGAACATAGTAACATCTGGCGACGTACTCAAAATATCTATGTTAAAGTCACCACAGGCTCATCATCATCTTACCCTTATTCCTCATAAAACATTTTTTATTGATATTGAATATTCTTGTTAAAATTTCCTCTATCATTTGTAAAACTTAAAAAAACATTGGATGATGGTTGTCTATAAATACATAAAATAATTAATTCGTCCATTTCTGCAAAGTCACTTCACACGGTCACTTGAGGGCCTTAATATATCTTTACGGTCTTTAAAATTCAAATTATTTTTGGATAATATAATACAACTATCACCATCAGTGATTTTTCGAATAAATATACTGATGATAGAAAAACAAGGTGCATCAAATAACATTTTATTCAGTTTCCATCTAGTCTCTTTCTATATAATAAAAGATCTATATCTAGTATTTTGCCGGAGAAGCGATTAATATTTTGGTGATATAATGAGATGTAACATTGCTCCTTTGTCTTATAAGTTCATCGCTGTCCATTAATTATACTTAAGTTCACATTCGATAAAATAAAAAGTGATAATTATATATATTAATTTATTGCGACCAATTTCTGTTCTGTAATTAAATTACATTATCTTTTCAATACATCAATAAAAGTATTTCTTGGAATTTTGATATTAGCCACACTGCGCATTTTTTTCTTCCCTTCTGCTTGTTGTTTAAGTAACTTTTTTCTCCGTGTGACATCCCCGCCGTACTACAAGAAGTATAAAGAATGAAAATAAAGTATTTATAGTATATTGTGATTTTTTTCTTTAACACGTTCCGTGCCTCCTGTACCACCGGTGGTACACGTTAAACTTGATCTTCAGAATACGGGCAAAGACGACACGGAATGTCTTAAGCATAGTTTTTTTTAATTTTTAATATTAAGAAAACCTATAGTGTATTATGAATGTTGTCTTTAACACATTCCGTGCCACGTGTACCACCGATGGTACACGTTAAACTTGATCTTCAGGCCACGGGCCATCACGGCACGGAACGTGTATAGTATAGTTTTATTTAGTACTAGCTGTCCCCGAGACTTCGTCCGCGTGGAACGGAATACAATACACAGTGATGATGAAACAATCTGAATTTATATCTGTATATCTTGTATATTTGTAATGTAAAGTGTCAGGCTAAAAACTAATAATTGTCACACCCCTTTGTCACTTCAATAATAACTGAAAATTAGGCCTTTCAAGTTACTTTAATGTGTGTAAAAACCGTGGGCCATACTATCGTGCTGCATCTATCGTCATACAGTCAGATAGTTCGTAACACATGACGGTAATGTGTGCCCACACTTATAGTTATTGCGAACATGGACAAAACTTCGGGACGATACACGCAGGTATAGGAGTAACATAGCACTATTATTCTAATTTACAACTGTAAAAACAATATTAACCCCTGGACTGTCCAAAACCATAAATATTTAAGTTCTATATAAACGAATGTAGACCCGAGGCATAGGTCAATAGACTGTTGGCAGCATACACTTAAAAATACCTGATTTATTACAAAGCTTTGAAAAATAACAAATGATGAATTGTAAAATAATAATTTTCATGTAAAATGTAACATTAAATTATTTTTTCATTTGTACGAACTTTTTTTACTAAACCATGAAATCTACGATGTAGTGAAGTTATAAAATAATTAAAAACATAATCTGCCGTTTGGAGATCCGAGTCTTAAAAAGTCAGCCGAGGGCATATAATATTCATTCATATATACTTCACATAGCTCATTATTATTATTATTTTTATGTTATCCTTTCTTTTATTTGCACTGCCTGCAGTCTTTTTTCTCTCCACGGTACCGCTTGAAGAAAATGCAAGCTCCCTAATGTATAAACCAAAAAGTATTCACTAATTCAAAGCGTAATTAAGACATTAGAATCAAGGTAAATTTATGAAAAATATAATTCGAAGTAAACCTAAAAAACACAGAAATTATCTCATTGTTATCTATACTCTTCCTTATAATATTCTTACGACAGCAAACCAATAAAATTATAAGTTTAGCGCCATCGGTTGTCGTCAAAAATATAGTCTGTTATTGCTTCTAAAGACGATTTTTTTCTTACATTTATGTTCAACGAACACTTTAGTCTCTTTATTTTAATAAAAAATTGTCCTAAAAAGTGATTGGATTTAATGATTTGTAATATTTACAACACAAAATTAATTAGAAATTAACAAATTTAATCATAAACCTTATGCGATCGAAAAATGAAAATCATATTTTACTTATACAAAGTACAAAGTAAGTTATTCAATTTATAGAAATATGTAATATTTGTAATTGGCCAATTTTTAGATTGTATATTATAGTAGTAATAGATTTAGAAAATGGCGGTTGAGCGCCATCTATTTGCAATAATGCATATTAATTAATTACTGAACTTCTTAGGTTATTCATATTTATTTATGTGAAAATAAAATATTAACCATTTTTTTTCGTTCTATGTCTTAGTAATGTAATACTGTGGTAATGTTTATTTATGTTATAAAGAACCCTGGTTTTTGGATGAGGATAAAGTCCATTTACTTATCTATTTTTCTCTCGTACTTAACTCCCGTCGTCATTAAAATTACAATAACTTTTGATAGAGTTAACCGATTTTAACGAAACAAAAAAATTATGTTGCTCCGGAATATGCTTGGTTATTTTCTTGGTGGAGTTTTATCAGAAATCTAGTGCTTTACCAGTGATGCCTGTTCAAACAAACAGACAGACAGACAGACATTTCTAAAAATGATCGAAATGGATTCTATTACTTATTCCTAGACACCTGCAACAATTTTTTTCTCAAAAATCAAAAAAGTACAGACACGATGGATTTACATTCTTATTATATGTATAGATTGACATTAAGAAAATTTGAAATCTACCATGAACATATGTTGAAAGTGTATAATTAATTATCTTGAGTGGTATTAAATTTAAGAATTCTTTTTCAGTTAATATCGTGTCGCGAAAAAAAATTTTTAAAACTCACCAATTTTGCCGTTACATCTTTTCTATATGCTTTTAAAGTTTCTCTGGCGTGAACTTTACCGGCAGCCACTGCTTGGATGGCAACCTTTAAGGAAAATATAACGTATTTATAAATTATTTTCTATCCATTTGGTATAGTATAAATGTTGTCATAATTTACCTGAACCATTTGCCTAGGTATCATTTCTTTTAACTTTTCTGTTAATCGTCTTGCATTGTATTGCAAACGACTGGTGTGAACAATCGTGGACAATTCATCAACCAATACGCCATTAATCAAAATATCCATCTAAAAAATTTAAGCATTTCATTGAAACATTACCTCTCACACAAGTTTAAACCTCTTTCCTTTTGTATTATAGAAATATACGTTATTTGAACGGAGATATATTCTTATAATTAATGGTTCTTATACAGATAATTATAAATATGTGCTCCGTCGAGTTCGCATAGACTGTGTAACGATATGTTCTCATGAATATACAGTCTATGCGAACTCATTACAAACAAAGAATGAAACATCGACGGTCGAACGAGAAATAAAAGTAAATTTTAATTAAAAAGAATCCGTCTCCAATTTTGTCGTATCTCTCGAATAGTGACGTCAGACTTTCAGAGATTTCCACCCTTCATATTTGAAAGCTATATAAACGCGCCATAGGGCGTCTGATTTGAGTGTATTAGCCTAGTTGTCAGATACGAAATACATGTTTGAATTCGTCAGGCACACATGTGTCCCGAAATTCTTATATGTATGAATAGTTAGCTTAGTTAGAATCACAGTGTTGCGTCCAAGGCAACAGCCGAAACTGAGGTTCGACTACTTTGGCACCCTTGAGCTGGTTGCCAATAAAATCGGCTGATTGTCTTAGGCGCTCGCCTTAGTAGTCTGGCGAAGCTGTAAAGAACCGTCAAGCCAATAGCGTAGTCAGTTCGAAAAAAAAAGGTCTAAATTGAGTTCCATTCTGGACATTGGAGCAAATACGAAGTGGAGCAAAACGAAGAAATCTTCAAGCGGACCGAGTACAGGATTATAAAATGTAAATGTAACTGTAGTGTAATTGTGTTTTAGTGAGTCTACATAATTTTCGACTGTACGAGTACAAATTAGTTTTTTCGACACAAACTGTATTTCATTTACATACGGGCGCAACAATACCAACGAATAATAACTAAATAGTTTCCAATTATTTTTCATTATTCAAAAGCAAATTAGTTGGTTTGCATTGGACGATCGTACATAATTTAATTCAACAATAATTGGAAGGTTCGATAAGCACCCATCGAACAAGAGGGTAAAACATTTTTTATGTTTTACTTGTCTACAAAGAATGTTTTCGAACCAAGGGCTACGAACAACATAACAGGCGAAGCAACTTAATCACAAAATCAAAACCTGATAAACAAGCCAATTAAACCATGAATGAGATCGAACAGCAAGGCCATACAATCAAAACTTACTCTTGTCAACGAACTTAAATGAAATCCGTGATCTTGATAATCGAAGCTCGCGAATCCAGAAGTTATACTTTTAAGTGTATCATGAAAGTCAATAACGATTTCTGATAATGGTAGGATGTATTGCAACATGGTCATATTGTCATCTACTGCATTGGATGGTAACGGAACACCGCGTCGGTCTATACAAAGCGTTGTTACCGATCCGAGGTATTCTACTGGTGTTATTATTGTACCTAGAAAGAATTACACTTATTTTACAGTTTAGTCTTTGATCATTATTTCATCTAAATGTGAAGTAAGGATGAGATCAAAGACAATACAACTCAACTTTTTTTTATTTTTACAACAAAACTGTAATCTAAATAATTCAATAATAATATAAGGTTGTTGAGCATAATACAAATTGAAGCGTTCTGGCTTACAGCGTTTTGTTATAGGTACGAAAATTAAGAAACAGAAAAGAAAAAAGAGAACAAATAGATACAACCACTAAAATAGGAATTAAAAAATATTAACACTGGTGGAATACACTCATAGGGACTAGGCAACAGATTTTCAACTTGAGATTAGTCAATAGTTAAACAGGCATTAGGAAATGTACTAGTACTGTACTATGGTCTAATATTGATGTTTTCCTTTATTAAATGCTCTGGGCGCATCGTAATATTCGATCCCAAGTAGCTTGACTCATTGTGTAAGCACGTTAGCACTGAGTCATTATCTCTTCAAAAGCCGTGTAAGAAAGTGATTTTACATGAACCACATTATAACAACAATGATAGAGTTTAGAACAACATTGATAAGCGGATTTTCTTTGCGCTATTATTTATTTCAGTTTAGGCAGTTTGGTCACATAACACTTATAAAAGAATTTGATTTTATCATAACTAGATAAGTTTCGTGACAAAGTAGGAATTTTCACATTTTATGTACAGGTTGATCCACCCTATTTGCTAAATTTAGTGATGACTAGCTGTTGCCCGCAGCTCCGCATGCGTTTTTTTTTATTGTAAATTACTTCTTATAAGATCAGCTATCTGTTAGTGAAAGTTCCGTGAAAAATGGTTCAAACGTTTTGGAGATAGTACTGCAAACAAAGCCACAGGTAAAAGCTAGTCTAAAATAAAGTAACCTATGTCACCCGCTGTAATTTTAACTATCCGTCAGTGAAATTTCTGTCAAAATCGATCCAGCCGTTTCGGAGATTACCCGGATTATACAGACAGACAGACAAAAATGGTTAAAAATTGTATTTTTGTTATCAGTATCGTGTATACGTTAATATCCAATCAGTAAAAAGTCGTTATTTTGATATTACAAACAGACACTCCAATTTTATTTATATGTATAGATTGAGTAGTGGTCAAGTGTATATCGATTTTTGAATTTTTATTCTTTAATTAATGAAATAAACTACCTATCACAAATGGTTCATAATATTCCTGTATATTATGTGGATCGGGTAACATTAAAGGATTTGTTATTATAACATCTTCACCTCTAAACTGTTTTACGAGTTTCGATCCTTTCACTCTGAAAGCGGAAAACTTTAATTTATTATAAAACATTAATACAAGTCCAATTGTAGGTAATAATTATTAAGATGAAAAATACAAACTTTATTTTATATGGTACTGACGGTGCTGTTAATATTGCTTCTGCTTTGTACTCTTGAAGTAATCTTTGAGTGAAAACTTCCAGGTGTAAGAGGCCTAGGAAGCCGACTCGCCATCCTTGGCCCAAAGCAGGACTAAAAATACATTGATTGTTATATTGTTATTACTATTGCTGTCATGTATAGGTATTGGTGATTTAAATAATTTTTAAAACATATCAAGATTTACCCCTAAGAAGAAAACAACGGAAAATAAATTTGATTCATTGACTATAAATATGGTAAATAATATTTTTATTTTATTACATTGCTAAAGTATTAGAATCGACATTAATTTTGCCTTTATTTTAGAATTTAGAACATTCATAATTACGTAAGTGCTGTATTTTTGTAGGATACATTTAAACCAAAAATACTTTCATAAAATGTACTGAATTACTTTGTTTGTAATTATATATCCAAACCTATAGAACAAAAATGTTCAACTAACATACTTTCTAATGATAGGTATTCAAACATATAGCTTATCACAGTTTTGAAAACTAAAATTATTGTCTAATGAAACACCAATTAATATTAATTGGATGCTATGTGCATTCACACAAAAAAGTTACATAACAAACATTATTAATAGTTTTTAGGTTAGTTTTAGAAAATAATAATAATATGCAGATACTATGAAGTATATCTTTTTATAATTGGGAAGAACACTACATACCTGGAATCAGCCACAATAGATACAGCTGAATCATTCAAAGCTAGTTTCTTTATTGCATCACTGAGTACCGTATGCTGTGATTGATCTGCAGGAAAAATACCTGCATAAACCATGTGCTTTACGGGAGGTACTGTACTGACCTCAGAATTATCTGCAGCTTCCTTTGATAATAACTGGTCGCCAACACACCCTCCACCTTTTGGGCCACAACCTATAAATATTATCACATGTATTTAAAAAAATTACATAGCAGATGAGAAGTATAAGCGAATGAATCAAGAACACCATACATTACGTGCAACACCAGTCATAGTGGCATAACTTTGCCCTCCCAATACCAATTAGCCATCCCACATTTTAAACTCATCGAGACCAAAATACAGGCTTTACAATATGGTCTCAAGAGAAATAATATACCGCACAATAGACTAACCCCATTTCAAGCAAGTTTTTAAAAAATTACAAAAAAAGATAACTTAGATGGTTTCTTATAAGTTTTTCTTTATAAATGGGTTGTTTTTTTGAACCAGTTGTTGTGTGTAATGTTTAGAAACAGCCTTTCAGAGCCTATATTGGATAAATTTTGATTTTGATCAAGAATTTGTTGCAAATAATTTTTTCCCCGTCATTCAAAATGTTAACAAATAAAATATTTTTCAGTACATACTTACCAATCATTACAACTTGACCAGCTATAGCTTCAGTTATCGGTTCTTCATTAGGTCTCAATAAAGCCAAGTATTTTATGGTTTGTTGTTTTAAATCTGACTGCCATTTAACTGCTTGACCTACATGAACTTTGCCAGAATGGATATACGCCAAACACAGTACCCCCCTATACTTATCATGCCATGTGTCTATAATGTGAGCTTTAAAGTGACCCTCTACATCAACATTAGGTGAAGGTATCCTATTTATTACTGCCTCTAATAACTCTCCTATCCCCCAACCTTTTTTAGCCGAGATACTTAAAACTGTTTCTGGTTCTATATTGAATATTGATTTTAGCTGTTTTTTCACTTTGTCAGGATCTGCTCTAGGTAAATCGACTTTATTCAATGTTGGTATTACTATTAAATTATTTCTTTTGGCTAATGAGTGTACAGCGACTGTTTGAGCCTGAACTCCTTCATTTGCATCAACTAACATAATGACTCCTTGACTTGCTGTCACGCTTCTAACAACCTAAAATGTAAGATTTGTGGTTATCATATATATTAGATTTTTTTAACAAAGTAATTAATGTTGAAATTAAGTTTGAAGAACTTAGACTAAAAACAAAGTGTTAAAATAGTGAGGTATAATCTAATTAATGATGCAACTAAATTAACCAACAGAAGCCAATTAATGATGCAACTGACAAATATTGACAAATGTGACTGTTTAATTTGTTGAAACACATTTAAATAGCTCATAATTAATATAGAGCATAAACATCGGAGTTTTATTAAATGTTAGGAATGAGGAGGAGTATGAAGAGACTTCCTCATCTCTGTATGTATAATAGTAATAATTTAAGTGGTTTTGAATGAATATTTAACAAAAGTTAAATTACTGTGATAATTTCCTTATAACATTATTATTTTTTATCATTAACATTTATACAACATTGATTTAAAGATGCATTTCACCTCATTAGAAAAATCCACATGTCCTGGAGTGTCTATGAGATTTAGAAGATATTTTTCATTATTGTATGAATAATTTAATGATGCTGTCACCGCTTTTACAGTAATGCCTCTTTCTCGTTCGACCTGAAATCATATTAAAAAGTTCAGTGCATTAATTAATGCAAGTTCTTGAGAAATTCATCTGATGTGTGGCATGTTTTCAAATTATGCAAATATGAAATTATTGTATGTTATATAAACATATATAGTTTACCTACATAGAATTATATATATATATATATATACACAGTGATGGTTGTATAATTAAAAACACTACCAACGGTCCTTGACATTATATAAGATACTTCAACGCAATTGTTTTTATTTAGAAATTAAACAATAAATAGGATAATAACATGTTCAACGATTTATCATTTATTAGAAAAACAATATAAATCCCACTACACAAGTGCAGTTTCAATATTACATTTCGGACAAACATTTAAATCAGTTTTAAGGCATAAACAACAATGGCCAACTAATTAGAAATAACAACAAAAAAGTATAAAAAACAAATTTTTTTTTAAGAATTAGTATTGTTATTAACGAAATAGCAACTATCCACAGCCTACCAACAGTTATAATTAATGTTTAGTGGCATATCCCTTTGCAGACGCGGAATCGAAATGTGTAGTTATTTCGGTCACTTAGACGGCGACACTATGGCCTAGTGGGGTAGGCAGCAAACTACCGGTGGCACGAAGTCTTACACCGCTGGATCCTCTCTCACCAATAAGAGGCAAAGGGCAAAGAACATTCTCACTAACCTGATGGTGGTCTAAAGCCCAAACCCTGAAGCTCGACACGTATCCGTCGCAGCGCCGTCCACGCGACACATATGCACGTGTCAGCCGTTTAAATATTATTGTTCAGCACGTCACTATATTAGTACAAAATATACAAGCAGTGCGGCGAGCACAATGTATAGTTTGTATATTTCAAACTATGGGATAGACGAGGTAAAAACACAACAGTCTTCCAAGGCGGCGAGGAGCGAACTTTTTAATGCGTAGTGTAATAGCAACAAACAATAACTGTCGTATGGTTATTTGAAGCAAAAAATTGGCCGGGAATAACGCGCGCCAATTGGTAGTGTGAGGCTCCGTACTCATGATTGGTGATTCAATTTCAATTTCATACATGTTTCTAGGGGGATTGAATTCCATGCTTCAACAAATGTAGTAAGTTTTGACTGGTTTTACGTTTGTTTGAGACTTTCTTTTTAACAATATACCAGATATTTTCTATCGGTTTTAAATCCGGACTATTTACTGGCCAGTCTAAAATAGATTTACGCTGTTCGCTAAGGAAACAATTGACGCCTATTGGCCGTGTGTTTAGGGTCATTGTCATGCTGAAAGATCCAGGTTACAGGCAAATGATCATCCGAGTAGGTAATAATTTTTTTTGTATTGCCATTGATCCATTGTACCTTCAATCTTCCGAACGGGTCCATCTCCACATCCGGAAAAACACCTCCAAACTTTAATGAAACCACCACCGTGTTTGACTATTCTCCTTGTGTATTTTGAATTAAAAGCATTGTTTACAGGACTCTAACTCTAACATAGAGATTTCATCTGAAAATAACACTTTTTTTCATTCTCGTACTGTCCAATTAACATATTTTATAGTGAATAATAATCACTTCTCTCGGTGTTGCTTGGTAAGAAGCAGTACCTTTCAAGAGATTCTTCCAAACAATTTAGCTTACGCTAATCTTCAGCATATCAGTCTTGTGAAGATGTTTCTCGGTTTATCAGTATCTTCTCTGGGAGAGGTTTTTCTTGCCCGAGCCTTTCTAAAAACATTTTCAACAGTTCCATGTGTTTTATAATGATCAATTGCATTAAAAACTTTCTTAACAGAGCAATTTAAATGCTCAGCTATTCTTCTGTATACCCACTTATGATCTATATGTAAATTAACTATAATTTGCATAGTTAATGCATCATAACTTATATTGTTGCCCATTTTTAACAAAATAAAATTTAGATTATATTTTGAATTGCCGCCAAAATAATAGGAAAATATAAGAAAGAAATGTTATTCTATATTTTCAAACAAATAATGAGTTATGGGTACTTTTTTAAAATGTTTCTAATTAGGTGTCCAAGCGGTCGGTAAGAGAAAATAAACTCCTACATGTGTAAGACTCATTTTGTAATTAAAAAATGATATGTTTTATATTTTATGCATTTAATGAGTTTTTTATTTGAGTGGCTATATTATTGCATGATTATTAATTATTGAATGTGTATATTTTTTACGAGCATTTGTAAGTTGAAGTTATACTTTCTTAATTCATAAGAAGTGTTTCTAATTATATGACCATCACTGTACATATATATATATATTAAATTTCTATTACAAATTTTTCATGATGAAGCTGGCTATAAAATAATACTAATATTACACTAACAATAAAACTAATTTTGCTAAGTCTTAATTAGAAGCAAATATGTTCAATAGTTGTTGAACAAATAAATTACTGTAAACAGTAGACCGTAAACACTGATAAACTCATAAAGCATACCTGTAATTGATCTAAAACTTGTGCATGTTCCGCGCCGGGTTTAATAACTCCAGTCATTTCCAGTAATCTGTCAGCTAAAGTACTTTTGCCATGATCTACATGTGCTACAATACTAAAATTTCTTATCTTCTTCACACTTATCGTTTTTGGACTTACTTCAGAACTGCTCATTCGCCGAAATAAATATCTGAATATACGTAGAACATAAATTTGAGTTTTGAAGGTTTTACAAAAACTTAATTTTATATAACTTGCGACATACTTTGATTGGAATCCAGTAGCAGAAGTGTAAACATTTGTATTTTTTAAAATATTTGCTATTTTAACCATTATAATACTAGTCTTTAGCTAAAAAAATGTAATAACATCCATCAATCTCTGATATAACCTAAAAATTCAAATGTCAAAATTGAGTGCTACAAGCTCTCCCGAAAATATTTATACCTAAATTAAAAAAAAAACAATGATTTTTACCTAAAAATGTAACAATTTCTACACATTTTCGTAAAAAAACTAAATATTTGTTTATAGGTTACAGCGTTTGACCACAATTTTATTTGATGTGAAGTGTTGATTCAGTCCATGATGGTAAACATACTAAATCTAGACGAAAATTGGTTCTTAATTCCAGATGCCGGAACATACCTATAGGTGTTTGGCGACAGATTCTCAACTTCACGCTGGTAACTAGCCAGAGGAGCTCAGAAAAAGCCGTACCAGTGTTATCGTCACAATATTTTCCTTCACCAAAAGCTCTCACGCAGTCGCTAGGATTCGAACCTACATCGATCGACGCGGTATTTGAACACGCTATCAACTAAGCCTATCATTCCTATCCCATCCAGCCTATCAAGGTCTATCATTGCGTTGTAATGTAAATCGGACTTTACATCAAATATTGTAACATACTAATAATAAACCTGTTTGGCATCTTATTTCTGACAATACAGAAATAAGAGAGAAAATGGACGCTCGACACTTGCATTCGAAATTGGAAAAGTAACAACAAATAAATATGATTGAATTGGATTGGGTTTTCTCAGGGTACTATACTAAGTTTATTACAAATCTTGTAAATAAAAAAGACCATAAAAATATGAACTCTTAAGAAATTCCACTTATTTACCCTCTAAATTTAGGGGAATCTTCTAAATTGAGAACCCCGTTAAAATTGGCAAACAGGGTTGTAAGTACTAAAAGATGTTGTTTGTAAACGTTACCGGTTGGTAGTGCGTATACATTGTCATATCGTATATGCTCGAGCAGTTTTTGTAAGTATTGTTATCACATAAAACATCCATAAATTACGTCACACGAAGTTCATGATTATTGGAGCAGCCCTTCCTTGTCACAGCGGGTGGTCACGTTTGTGTGTGTATAAAATATGTAACGTTACATATTTAGTAATTTCACACGAGCGTCCAAATATCCAACGCAATTGTCAATGGCGAAACAAAAGATAACTGATTCCTGGAGTTTTAGTTGGTGGAATCATAACGATCATTAAGTCTGATTGTGGACTCGAAATTACAACTGTCGCAACTAACTAGTATATTATTATGTATTAGATTATCTATGGTAGTGCCAAAATATCGATACCTAGAGATTTTACTTTCGATTGATCATAAATGATCATGCCATAATGAGAATTTATAATTTGATACTTTATGACTTCATAACGATCTGTAGCGACACACATTACTACATACATCGTGGTATGTGTGTACTACAATAATTCAAGAGTAAAACTAGTGGAATTACAAAAGTCCGAAATTAATAAAGACTTGCCGCCCAGGTGGCGACCTGAGTGCAACTACAATCTCGCCGACAAATTCCACACAGTGCGGCGAATCATTATTGTTTAGCATTATTTTATATTTAAATACTTATTTATATTATCTATATTTTATTATTTCTTTATTCTATTGTATTGTTAATTTCTTGTTTCACTTTTATTTTACGACTGTAATATTAATTATATTTGCATTGTCGGTTTACTTTTATCCTTTTGGTTTGCACGTGTTCTATTTGGTTCCTTATAAATATGCAGCTCAATAAACCGGAGATACGTAATCCAGCTGCCAAAGCGGTTACTAGTCTGCACAAACGGAGTCAGATATTTCATTTATCTCTTTCAAACCTTATGAAAGTAGCAACGTGGTCATCAACCTACCACTACTGCTAAAGATCCATATAAGTCACTTTTACTATAAGTAAAACATTTCTATTTTTAGGGCCTTATAGTTAAATAAAAGATGTTATATTTGCGTACATTTTAATTAATATAAGTGGACGGTCAATTCAGCAAACTTATTTTAAAACAATTTCATATATTTTCCTCCTCTATACTTTGATCTGGTGAACTTGTATTCTGGTGGTCATCTACGGGCTTCTGTTGCAATAATGTCAACTGATGTTGAAACCCTACATATAAATAAAACATATTAATTATTCCTTAATTGGAACATTTTATGTACACATTGGCATAGCAGAATTAGATTGAGATCTTAGACGAAACCTGTAAAATAAAAGTAGATAAAAAGTCACGAAATATGGATAGTTTTATGAAAATTAGTAAAACACCACATAGTCATTCACTTTCTATGGTGTAACAATAATGGACATCTCAGATTCAACCCTTAGGAATTCATCTAGGAATAGACCATTTTGCGAATTATTGTTTTAAAAATTATAAATTTGTAATTTATTCCTAAAAATTCCTATTTTGTATATTTATTACATACATTTAAAAGGAAAGAAATCAGGTAGAATACAATTTTGTGAAAGTAGAATATAAATAGTGTTATATAATATAAAAATGTAACTGGTATTTTTTTAACAATGTATCTGCTGTTTAGCAATTGAATATTATGATAGGCATCCTGTATCAAAAACATAACTTACGTGGAGCTTCAATATGATTAGGAGCAAGGTGGAGTAATAATCTGAGTACTTTCTCTTCAGTTACGAGACCAGACTTCCCACTTACAGCGCGCAGTAATTGCTGAGCACTTATTACACCTAAAATTATTTCATATATGAAATAGCATACGAATACGCATGAAGGGTATGACGAAAATTTTGTGGTGAAGGAAGAATCTAAGACCTAGAAAATCGTTCGCAAATTCTTTCTCTTATTGAGCCTGTACCATTTTACAGTTAATTTCAAATTTAAATTATTTTATTTTATTTTACAATTTTTCGGAAAACTTACAGCTAAATAAACATTATAAAACAAAGAGTAGGATACATGAAGGCCATTTACAAGTTTTCACAAATAGTAGTTACAAACATTCATGAAAGAAATTACGAACAGTTGATAATAGTATTTGGAAAGAGTAACAAACTTAACGAAAAAATTTAGATGTTAATTTATTTTTAAGTAAGGAAACAGTAGTATGATATAAATCGAAACTTTTGTCGAGTGTATTAAATTGTTTACATACTCTAATTATACAATTATTATTATGATATGTTGTTTTAACTGGTGGCACGTAGAGGAGCTGTGGACTTCTGAGGGAAACAGTAGGAGTACGTAAATAAATGCTACTCACTAGTTCAGCACAGTCAACAGTTCCACTGATAATATTGAAAAGGAACGATAGATCTGCTATACGCCTACGTTCGTGTAAAGGGAGAAAGTGGAAATGTCTACAGCGTTTATCATAATTCAATAGATAGTAATTTGATCTGTATTGCAAGTATCGTAGAATTTTTTTCTGAATTCGTTATACCTGTATTGGTTTCCCCAGCTTCCAACGTCTTTTTCACATCTAAATAGCGTTTCACTAGCGTACTTTGTTCTTGTAACGCCATTGTCTGTGCATCTTATAAAAAATATCAATACAAATTAATATATATTTTTTTCTCTAATAATATTACAATTAAATATTATTTTACCGGTATCAGTGTCTGCAGACTTTGCCAAGCATTTTATAGCTTCTTTTAGTGCATCTAGAGATTTTTCATAATTCTGTAGAAAATACATTAGATTATAATTTAAATAGGCATTTTATAAACCTTAGACGAAGATTACATAGATTAAAGATACAATAGAGTCCAAAACAACTTGAGAATATTACCTGGGAATATAAATACAGTAATACCCTCCTGTATCCTAACTTACACAAATCCGGATTTATGTGATTTTTCAATTAAATCTTAGGAAATAGAATCCCACGAAAACCGTATCTAACTATAAAACAGGACCTAAAAAATGTATTATTTTATAAAGAGAGTATTGTGTGTGAGAGGAAAAATCTTTAACTTGTCAAACTGACAGTATCTTTGTGGATTTTATACGCAAAACTATACTTTGCTTACAATGTTTCTTTGTAAACAAGGTTATCCGTTTAGAGCCGCTCTCCTGCGCATGCGCAGCACACCGCTTGTACCACCTTGCACATAGCTGAATGCGTAGTCCTTACAAAAAACTTAGGTTTTTTAACCTCTAACCATTTTATATTAAACTAAGATATAGTAATCATTTTTGTTTTAGATAAGGTCCAACTCTACTTCTTAGGCAGAAGTAAAACCAAATAACTTTGGTCGAATTCTACCGAAAAATTTTTACGTGATACGCGCGCAGCCGCAGAAGTTTATCATTTTATTTATATATGAAATAAATAAATAAGATGATAGATAATTTTTACTTACTTCATATTCGTCAACTTCCATTTTAGCACATTCGGCATAGAAAGCAGCGAGTTTGCCGTACGCCTTGGCTTTTGTGTAGAAAGTGAGGATATGTCGCATTAAGTCCGGACGCGTTCGCCAGTCCGCCATTCGACGCAGATAATCCGCTGCCATGAGTTGTGCGTTGCGATCGCGTGTCGCCGCTGCGAATGTTGCGATTCGATCCGAGTCCCCAGAACGCATTAGCCAACGCATTGCACCAGCCTATTTTGATTAATTTTTAAGTAATATTTATACGTTTAAAGGTATTTCTGAACGAGCTAAGTAAAAATAGAAATGCTACAAGCATCTAGAACATAAAAAAAAAAAACTATTAACATTAGCTACCCGCCCCAGCTTCGCATGACTGAACTAACGAAGAAAATGAGACCCTTTACAGTACGATTATGTAATTAAACAAAATGACAATTGAAATATTGTACATGAATTTGTCAATTCTGTGAATATTCAAAAAAATCTACCAACTATTTCATGTCTCACTCACTAACTCGCTTTTTCATAAGGTGATTTTTTATACCAAACCTTTTACTGTTCCGTACGGTTTTTCAAACATTTTCTTTTATATAAACTTTCTCCTGACAATTATAAACACAATATAAAAGTACTAGCCACATAGGTGCAACCGTTGTGAAGTGATGCACATACATACATTTAGCAATTGATTTTAATTTACATAGGTATATTTTAAAGTGAAAACTTCATTAACCGCATTGAAAAATGAACGAAAGTCTACTGTCGCGTTCGGGTTGTGGTGACAATGAATCGGGTTTACTCGGCTCGACTCGACATCAAGCACATGCGGGTCGGTGATGCACTGAATGAACCACCTTCAAATTTGTAATCTGTGGCCAAACATTTGTTGGTGTATTCCGGCAGCTGCATGAAATAGCGTATTTACCATCTTAGACCATATCGTCACTTAACATCAGATGAAATTGTGGGTAAACGCTGCAACCTATCTATATATTAATAGGCAGAGACAAAACAGTTAAATACATCTTCCGTCTCAATTTATCAACATATTTTCTTTTTTTTAGTAGATGTTAACGAGCTTTAGTGTTATCGATGAAAAGTATTGGAAAAAGTTGTTTTTTTATTTCATTCATAGATCGATCCATTTAGACTTGATGACTAAATAATTATAAAAAAAACTGCCATTAATAATTTATAGGAGGTGCAAGTACCTTATCTCCAGCGTGAGCAAGTCTTTTAGCAGCTTGGTGGTAGAGACCCCTTCCACCGAGTATATCAGCTAACCGTCTTAATAACACATCGCGACCAGTCGTTCCCGCTGGTGCTGCAAGCCGTTCGCTCAGTTCCTCTGAGAGCGGTGCTGAAGATTTTTCTACTATTTCTAATGCCTCTTCATACTAACAGAAAACTAAATAGGTTCAATAAAAGAGCCAGATATGTTTTTTTTAATGAATTTGGATGCTCACGACTTCATTATTTTGAATATTGTCTTGGTGTTTTGTATGGACTAATAGTGGCCTATTCTTTTATTATAGTTTTATCATTACTACTTAAACGCTATAACTCAAACCCATACGATGCCATCTATTAAAAACGAGTTTATACCATATGCCACCGATTTTTATGATGAATTATGAATGAAAATATATCACTGAATTTGTAGTAAGAAAACCATTAATTAAATTGAATTAATAAGTACGACAAAAAATACGAAACGCATATGGTGCGTGAACGGCACGTGGTGAAAACATTTTTCGATAGCTTCCGGAAAACACATATCAAGGATAGTTTTATGCAATACTTAAAATGCAGGATAAAAAAGAAATTTGTCATTACTTCAAACAAAACGCTGTTAATAAAAAAAAGTAAGTAATCTAATAATAATAAAATTGGAGCGCTGCAATAATTGTCACATATTGATTAAATTAATATAAAATATAAACCAATAAGTAGGAAGCCAATGATTGTTGTTGCTTGTCTAATGCCATCCATATAGTAGTTTATTCGTAAATGTCACTGCACGCACCGTAAGCTTTGATAAATTTATTACACAATTTTTACAAAACTTTATCATTATACTATAAAATATAGTATTATAACTGTAGAAGAGTCATTATTTTTAAATTAAATATGTTCATTTACTTGTTTACTCAAAAATCACTGTAAAAACTCAAATATAAAATACAGTAAAATTCCCTCACACGATAACGGACATCAATTGAAAAGTGACATTTATTTTTTAAAAGTAACAATGTTACTAGACGAAAAATATAATATATTGAACAGTGAAATAAAAAACAGCAACATTTCTGTGAACGCACTATTTAATAAAAAACGCGTATTTAGCATCACGTATACCAAACGCACTCGGGTGCGTTGTAGGCACACAGATAAAACAAGTCAAGACGCACACGGGTGCGTTGCTGGCATAGAATGGGTTAATGATTATATGTTACCTTTGGGGAATTTTGCGCGAAGCGCACAACTAAATAAAGTGAGGTTTTGAAATTCGTTTATATTTAGCTTAATTGTACATCTAGTAGGTATGAATGTGGACAAACAATTTTTGAAGTGAAACTTCTTTAAAATCGTTGTGATTTCTAACCGGATGCAACGGAACAACGACAGGTAAGAGACACAAATACAAAAATGTGTAGGATGAAGCCGGTAAAGAATGAGACAGAAATATATATAGTATTTTTAAAGTGAATTTGAGCATGTATATGTTTGTGATTGTATTTGAGCATTTAACGTGTGTTAGTATATGTTTCTTTTTATATTATAGGGGCCAAACGAACAGGTGGGTCACCTAATGGTAAGTGATCACCGCCGTCCATAGACACTAGCAACACCAGGGGAGTCGCAAGTGCGTTGCCGGCCTTTTGAATATGTGGGCCTCCGGCGCTCTCACTGGCCGAACGAAACGCAACAGAGCAACCACTGTTACTTCACGTAGGTTTTCTGTGAGAGGGTGGTACTACCCCGGGCGAGCCGACCCATTCATGCTGAAACCAGTAATAGCTTCAGCGTAGTTCTACCAAAGTTCTGAAAAGTACGTGTACTGTACACTATATGTGGCTGCGTATTACAGCTTTTTAGTAAGAAGTCAGCGTGGTGTGTTATTATTTAACAGTGTTTTTGAGTATTTTTATATCTTGTTTGTTGAAACTGAAAATATGGAACTTGAGTAATAAATTATGTAACATACTCGTATGTTAAATAAAATAAAAAATATCTTTTAAAATGAATCAAAATACTTTCATTTTTAAACAAATAAACTTTGTAATTATCCTACCCTTGTTATATATATTCATCTCATTATTTTGTCGATTTACTGTAGGTTCTCTTCTATCGTGTGTGAATCGCACACCACCTTTTTTTTCTATAATGTTTAGTTATCAAGTTTAACGCTTTTGAACAATAGTCGTATTTGTACCTCGAATTTTTCAGAAGTAGTTTATCGAATGGAACTACATGAACCACATTAAAATAGTGTAACGATTTACGTATTTATTGATCTTTTAAGTAATAAAATCAAACTAAATCAGCACCTCCACTTTGGATATTTTTACAGAGAAACAAGTGACAGTTCAATTTTATTTGTATGTATAGATTTTAAATAAGCATATAATGGGTATAAATTTGTAATATGTGATGTTTACTAAATGTGGCTTACCTTTCCAGCAGTAGCTAACAAAGCTGCCGCATGAGAATGATGATTTGTTTTTTTCAAATGAGCCGCCAGAGCGTGCGCTACTTCAGGATCTACCCTTTCACCCAAAGACTCAACAGCTGCGATAATGGCGTTAGTGTCACCAGAACTCATAGCCAATTTGAGTGCCATGTAAACTTTTCCTTCAGAGAATTTCATTTTTATTAAAAAAAATAATATAAATTGTCGCATTAACAATTATAGTAGGTATAAGATATGCACCAAAATTCGCAGTTTCTGTTTACCATAAGAGCTATGGAGTGACCGTTAAGTCAAAAAGTTTCATGAAATCCAAGTAAGATTTTCTATTGGTGCAAGAACTGTCTAGTACTTAATTTAAATAAAGGTTTTGTAGTTTGACGTTTATTTTTAAAACGTCACTTTAAATCGTATCGAAAATTGTGATGTTCTATTAGAGATAAATAAGCGAACCTAAATACTTTAGTAATGAATATAAATTACCTGCTTTCTGGTAAAGAGCAATAGCTTGTTCAGTCTGTCCTGCATTTTCCAGAATTAATGCAGCATGCAGCGCATGCACTGGAGATGTTGAACCTGCACGCCATACAAGATTCCAAGCGTTTACTTCAGCTGCAACACGTATAGCTGATGATACAACTCCGCATTTAATATATAACTGGAAATAATTTAGTCTAGTAAGATAAAACAAAGAGGTCCGAGTTTGTTTTTGAACTGATTCGCCGTGTCACTTACTTTTATAGCCTCTTCTGTTTTGTCTGGTTGCCCCTCTAAGTAACGAGCCATTTGATATAAAGAGGCTTTATTCTTATGACACAATTTTTCTGCCTCTTCTATTCTATCCATGAGGCAGAGTAAGCGTGTTTGTTCACCGTGGTTGCTACAACGTGCGTATGCTTCAAGAGCTCCTTCAAGATCACCGATACTTTCAAGATAATGACCCCACCACGTCAATAAATTTGAATCATTGGAATTGGCTACATATTGAGCCAATACTGGTGCTTGACCTTGACTTATTAGCATTCTTGGGACATATGGTACCATTGTACCAGAACTTTCAAACAGTTTCAATGCACCTCCAATATCCCCATTACACAATAACATTTTGGCTAACTTGTGCTGAGCGTTTTTTACATACAGAATATTTTCCCCTTCCTTCGATCCATTTATAATCTCCAGTAATCCACCATTTTTTGCAGATAACAGACGGTTTAAAAGATCCGGCCGTTGAGCGCTATGAAATAATTTTTCTGCTTCATCAATCATACCAAGATTAACAGCGAGCACTCCAACTTTACATGTCTCATCCATGTTACTGTCGTTCATTACTTTACGCATCATCAAAGCGCCCTTTATATTACCCATTTTCCCAAGACATATAGCTCCAACGTCGGCGCGTTTAAGGGTCACGCACGTTTTTGCTAAGCTATTCCAAATAACGGAGCTACTACCACCCATAATATTTGTACCTATCACAACAGCTTTTTCTAAGTATCCTGATGTCATATAATAAACAAAATCCAGGACTTGTTTTAAGTTACTTGGGTCATGTTCATTGATATTTTCACAATTAAGCATAAGAATCTTTTTGATGCACTGTTGTGACAAAATTACGACATACGGAGCGTATAAGGTACATAACATAAACTCTGTAGTAGTATAATCCTCTGATGTTGGACACCAGTTTGTGTATTCGTGAAGTTCACCATCACGACAGAAAAATAAATGAATTTGATCTCGATCAGCAGACCTCATATGAACAGCAATAATTCTGGGATCAGTGCAGTCCCATAATATTGATATCGGTACACTTTGATATGGCGGTGTTGCATTTTCAGCTAAAAGTTTATTAGTAATACTATCATTGGCAACATCCCAAAGATAAAGTCTAGGGTCAGGCGCTAATCCCGAATTTGCAATACTAAGACATATAAAACGACCAACACAGTTAACTGATGCCCTCATTACTTCACCAAAATCTTCAATGGCTTGATAACAGTTTTTAGCGGGATATGGCATTTTCAAACCCTTCTTGGTTATTTCTGCTAATTTAATAGTACCATCCATAGTAATGACTATTAAAAACTTATTAGTATTTGTGATGCTTATAGGTTCTCCTTCACCTTCAGTGCTAGGTAAAATTCCTAAGTTTGTTCCAGTTATAGAATAACATTGAATGTGAGGATTTACTACCCCAACTAACACATCATTATATATAATTAGAACATCTGTTTCCCATGAAAAAGATCGTATTAAGGTAAATTTGGAGTCATTATCTTTGTTGAAAACCCAAATCTGTGAAAATAAAAATGAAGTAAAAATATATATACAATAAAACTAATACCATTAACGAGAAATCTACTTTAGGTAGCTAATTCTTACCTGAACCTCTTTACCATCTCCTATAGCAATATACTGGTCTCTAAATGCAAAAGCCCTGATAGTTATTGTACTATTTAAGTTTGAAGTAGTACAATTCTTATGTGTAACAGCTATTTCATTTGCAGATTTCTGAACCATAAATATATTGGGGGAATATCCCCAACATATTTGTTGTTCTCGTAGGACAAATGCACTTGTTATGCAATTTACATGTAACAATGGGTTCATTAATCCTTCTGAACCCCAACTTACTTCTTTCACTGTACCTTTGATGGATGTACTACTAATCAATTTCCATTTATTCCTATGGTCACGTCTCCAAAGGTATAGATGACCATGTGCAGTTCCACAGCAGAGAGTATCACTTAAATCACAGTAACTGATACTGGTAAATATGTCTCCAGTGGCTATTTCCTCTGTATCATTTGGTAACATATCATTATCACCATTATCACTGTCCCAAATCCTTATGACATTATCTCCAGTAATAACAGCTACATAAAAATTTCCAGCAAGGACAATGCATTGCCCATTTCGTGCAGCCATTCTTACATGTGTGTCAGTAGTTAAAGATCCATCATCAGATGTCATAAATCTAGTTAAACTTAAAGCACCACCAGATTCCCAAGCAACAAGAAGATAAATATTACTTATGATACCCATAAAGATTATATTCCCTGGGGCATTAAGAACTTCAGAACATGCTCCAGTAGTATCAATATACAATATAATTCCATTATCTTGTGCTGCATAGCAGGAATGATTATCAGGTTGTGTGCCATCCCTTACTCTTGCTGTTGTTCGAGGTCTCCAAGCAGCTAGAGCATCTAGAGCAGTTTCGTCTCCTGCAACTGCAGCTCGTGCTAAGCCTCGAATTGAAGATTCAGTATTTGGTCTTGGAGTACAGAATGCTATATTTGTTATAACATCACCAAGTTGATGATGAAATGAAGTCAGTGGAGCACCAGAATTCGACTGCCAACCAGAAAGGGAACCAGCGGCATCTGAAGCCAGGAGTCTACCTCCACCAAGACTAAAACCAATAGAAGTGAGTGCAGCATTATGAGGTGCTTCCAGTCGAGCCCATGAGTATTCAAGCCAAATATAGAGTTCGCCTCCATCCCATCCAACTACGAGTAGTCGTCTTGTAGGGTGCCATGCTAAGGCAGTCACTTGATTAGATAATAGCACAGGCCATTCACATCCTTCCAGAGGCAACCCCTGTAATTTAATTGATAAATATAAAAATTCAATATACGCATGAAAGTCTCATTTCATAATTGTACCGTATAGACAAAAAACCTTACAGTTTCCTGAAATATGGTTACAAATCCACCTTTTTCTTGATTATAAGATCCTACAGCTAACAGTGGTAAAGACGGATGCCATGATCCTAATGTTGATACTACGTTACCATTTGAAAAGTTAAGCTTTGTATCGATATATAAAGTCATTACTTCTAGTAATGTCAATTATGAAGTATATACAGATTTTGGTTAGATTGTGTTTGCATTTCGTTGTAAATATTTGTGTTAATCGCTACCAGCTAGTCAGACAGCTGATGTGACAGTTGCTAGGTAACCGTAGCATAGACTAAATATAAATAAAAATACGTATTTGCATTATCTATATTATTCAACTGACGCCGTAAAAGTATTATCCAGTGCTATGTTGACAATATTAGATCGTTTCAAAGTCAGGTACCTAGCGATAATATAAGGTTATATAAAAAAAAGTAACAGGCGCATCTATCAGACCACATTAAAAAATATTTACTTTTATTCCTGTACTCCTAATGTAGTTTCTTAACTATATAAACAGTTGAAACAACATGTCAATAAGTTAAGTGCTTGAAAATAAACAGTCACGTTCTGGTCGGTGACGCCTATTCGCGGGTACTCGGCTGGTCTCGATATCAAGTGTGGCGGGTTAATGATGGTCTAGATATTGTGTACTCGGCTCTAGTCGTCTGTTTTCCACTGTCTGACAAGAAATGCATAATTCCAATTATTTCGTTTTTATTATTACCTACAATAAAATAAAATAATATAATACCCATTTTTTGTATATTATCAGTGTACTATTTCAAGTCTATATTTTATGCGTATTTCAATATTATTTTTAATTTATATATAAACATTATCTAATTTTAGTAACTGTTTTAATCTGCGTATATATATTTGTAAGTTTTAACTTCTATCGTGAATTCATAAAAACACCCACTTCTTGATACATTGCATTCATATTTATAAGATAATATTTTACCATCAGAATTATATATTTGGCCATACAGGCAACCACACATTATATAATACTTTTAATTTAATATTAATTGATCAAATTAATATAAGGGGTAGGATAAGTTTTACTGTATCAGTATGCATTTAACTATGTTGTAGCATGTATTTAGGCTTGTGTATTGTAAATTTCTTTAATACAGTTACATAATTTAGATATTTTTTTTGTCTCTGGTCTTACTTATAATTAATTATTTCTACTTATAGCACTTTTTTTAATTCAGCATCCAGATTGATATACTGAACTGCTCTTATATGTTGGGTTTTATCTTATTTTTGAATAACACAAGGTAGCACGTAATAGAGTTTTTATTATACTGCACAGGAAGGAAGTCTGTGTGTACATAGACTAAACAGACATTTATAGATATTTGTGATTAAAAAAGTAATGTTTTTGATTATTACCTCTAACATTAGAAACGTATCTTAGATTTATAAACAATTACCTTAAATACCTATACTTTTTGCATATACAAAAAAAGGATTTTTTTTAATTTGTAACATGTCAGGTGTATTATGCCTGGTCACACTGGTCACACCCTTAGTTTTTGGCGAGATAGAATGTGATAACTTGGTAACCCTAAAAAGTTGAAACCGAAGCGTAGATACCGGCCTATTCTACCTGTTTTGGAAGTTGTGTTGAACACACTTTTACCATTTTTATTTACATTCTTTTGTTGAATTATATTGTCTGTTATAAAGGTTGCTACGATATTTTTTTGACAAACACTAATTGGGTTTGATGGACATGAAGTAGTTTGTGTATAATTAATTGTTAACTGTAGAGCAAAATGTGGTTTTTAACATCAGATCATGATCTTAGAGTGCTTTACGTTGTGCCTCAGAACAGCGAAATTATTCTAGGAAGAAACCCGGATGCTGATGGGAAAATCTTTGCGAATGTTGAAGATCGTTCAATCAGCAGACAACATGCATCTTTGACATTATCAGACGCGGAATTATTTGTACAAGACTTGGGCTCTAGGTATGGTACATATATCAATGACTCTACTGATAAATTAGAAATTGGCCAGAATAAAAAACTGAATGACAACGATGTAGTTAAATTTGGTAAATTAAATTGGGAATGGAGAGTTCATAAGCTTAATTTGAATACATGTACATCCACATTAAAAGGAGAAAATCTGCAAAATGTTAGGGCAATCCTACAAAAACTTGGAGGGTTTGTAAAGAGTGATTGGGATGATTCTTGTATGTATTTAACAATGCCAGTAATAACATTGACTATCAAAGTAGTGTTAGCTTTGGTACAAGGATCATACATTGTGACTATAGAATTTTGGAATAAGTGCCTTGAAGCTGTGAACAATAATGGTAAATTACCTGACCCAAAGGATTATACACCAGAAGTTGTGGAATCTACCTTGAACAAAGAGATGGTATCATTTTTACCTAATCAGAGTAGAAAGATTATATTTATGAATAAAAAGTTTGTATTCTTTTCTAGAAGACAATTTGAAATGTATAAACAAGTTTTGATTAATACTTCTGCTGAACCCTTGTTATTGAGTGACTCTAAACTAACAAAGTCAACGCTTTGTAACAAAGATGTAGTAGTTATACAATATAATATCTCAAATGTAAGCCAAGATACTCAAGCTCAAAGAAATCAAATTAATGAAATAATTTCTTATTTAAAGAGCAAAGAGAAAAGAGTTGTGGCTGAATCTGAAATTGGTTTAGCTATATTGTATTGTTCTGCTGTTAAATACTGTAATCCAGATTTTAATCTATCAAATGAAGTAACCAAACAGATCGAAAAGAAGACATCAAACATATTGGCACAGGAATCTCAGCAGTCAAATATTACACATAAAAAAGAAAATATTATAATCAATGAAAGTTTGACATCACTTGAAACAAGTTCTGTGTCTGGTAAGAGAAAGATAAGTGATGTTGCTGATGATATTGAAATGAATGCTAATAAAAAATTGGCTACTGTTCCGGATAATAATGATATTGGGGGTATTAACAAAAGAAAATTAAATGAGGATGACATTACTTTAGATAATCCTAATAAAAAAATTGCTATGGATCAAAATGTTACAGAAAGTCAAGATTATTTTAACTTTATAAACCCTAATAGTGAAATGAAACAAACAGAAAAAAAATTAAACCTATCCAAACCAATAAAAAGAAAAGCGGATGTTAATGATGATGATGATCTATTTAATTTTATTCAGTTGAATGATAAATCTAAAGAGATTTCCAATGATACAACAGACACAATTAAGCACTTTCGCCAAAGTAAAGAAACTGACAATATTAAATTCAGTGATGATATATCAGCAATGAGGGGTGTTAAATTACAAGAACTAATGAATAAGTCTAACTGGGAGGCCAATATTCCTGTTATAAAGAAAGAATTTAATGACTTGGACAGAAAAATGAATGAGCTTAACTTGGGCTCTACAATTGTAACTGTAAGAAAGGACTTAATTATTAAAAAAGAAGTTATTGAAATAGAAGATCATGATCCACAAACTAAAAACTTCAAGAAGTTTAAAAAAGTATGGCCTTTAAAAATGCAGTGTACTATAGTACCTAAATCAGTGATAAATATTGTTGAAGGCAGTAACATAAGTTCAGTGGTTAATAATAATGTTAAAGAAAATGATTGAATATTTTATAGAAATAAGTACATATCCTTAAATAATGTTACATTTTGAAATAAAAATTTTCTATATAAATCATTGTATTTATTTTGTTTACAATTTTATTCACTTATTCTATGTCATTTTCTTGATCAGATTCACCATTTGTTTCTTCATTTTCAGAATCCTCTGAAGGACCACTAAAAAATTACCATACATTTTAGTGTAAATAACAACAACTTATTTATATATATCAACATTGATTTAATAGTTTACCAATATCATGGAAGTAATAATAAATTATAAACAGACAAATAATAATAATTTTTGTTAGTTCTGTGAATCAAAAGGTAGTTTTAAAAACCAGATATTGCAAATAATGTTATAATTTCTTTTTAAGGATATATTGATTGCTATTGAAATAAATTAATATAACAAAATGATAAAGGTCTAAGAACAGTTGCTCACCTGTCTGCATTCTTTACTTTTATCAGTTGTACAGTTCCATCAGGGGCTACTTTAACTTTGCTACCAGGAATAGTGGATAACTCATCTTCTATGACAGCAAAATTTTTTGGTTTCTTTTGCATAAGTTTAGGAGCACTTACTGTATTTGACGATCCTGAAAAATACATAAGTGATTTAATAAATAATTGCTATTGGTAAAGAAAATAAATTTACCTGACATAAATTATAAACATGTTATGATTTTGAACATCTTGTACACAAAAGTGTCCATCACAAGCTACTGGCTGGATAGAGCACCAACATGCATTGAGAAGTAATTAGTATATAGTGTCACATCAGTGTATAAAATTTTAAATAATTTGTTTAAGTATTAGTAAACATTTCAATAGCCAGAATAAGTACATTAGGATGCTACATTTGGAAAAAATCTGTAATTCAGGAACCCCTGATTATCATTGTGCATTAAAAAAAAAGTATTGAAGCTCTTAACATTAATATTAAAAACTTCTAAATTGAAAAATCTATATACATTAGGATGATAAAAAAAAAAATTTTTTTTCCAAACAGGCCCATAAGTTTTCTTTGAGTGTAAAAAAATTACTGTGAAAAGATGAGCTCTTAATATTAATATTGTCCTCATCGCATTTTTTTAATTCCCATAAGAATAACATGGGAAAAATTTTTTTTGCTTCTGATTTTTGTACCCTTCAAACGACTGATTGACTTATAAATCGCTGTTTCAATCTCCATAGAGAATTGAACGCTCTACAAAAAAGGTCTGATAACATTTTTTGATTTGTCCATGCGTTCAAAAGTCATTCTAGATCAAAGTTCCATTTTTCAAAAATTTGATCGAATTTTATAAATTACACCAAAACTGTTGGTTTCAGTGTCAAAATAAAAATCAAATCTTTTGTCAAACATAAATTAGACTTCTGACACATGTGGTCATCGGAAAAAATAGACTGAACAAAATAATATTAATAATAATAATAATAATAGTATTTATTCCATTGCTACAAGATAGAGAATAAAATCTGTAAAAAATTTTTCGTAATTTCAGCTACAAATGGCCAATTTGTTCTTTTAAATTTTCAGTCGATAAACACTATTATTTTTCTTGCTCGTCGATAAAAAAAATATTTCCCAATAGATGGAGCTCAGAGCTTCAGAGCTATGTTATTATTATGATAAACATACTGAACCAAAAATTTTTGTCTTTAGCATTTTTATTTTAACAAAGTCAGAGTTACAAAAAATCACTTCAATCATAAATATTTCATATAAATAGATAAGCAATTTTTTAAGCAAAACTTATTAATAAAATGAATGTGAACATAATAATAGTACAAAATTGTTTATTTTTTGATTTATTGCAAAAAAAATTCCTTAAAAGCATCATATTTATTTGATTGAATAAAAAAAATTATGGGTCAACATTTATCAGAAGTCTAATTTATGTTTGACAAAAAATTTGATCCTTATTTAGACACTGAAACCAACAGTTTCCGTGTAATTTATAAAATTCGATCAAATTTTTGAAAAATTGCACTTTGATCTTGAATAACTTTTGAACTCGTGGACAAATCAAAAAATGTTATCAGACCTTTTTTGTAGAGCATTCAATTTTCTATGACGATTGGAACAGCGATTTATCAGTCAACCAGTCGTTTGAACGGTACAAAAATCAGAAGCAAAAAATATTTTTCCCATGTTATTCTTATGGGTTAAAAAAATGCGATGAGGACAATCTTAATATTAATATTAAGCGCTCATCTTTTCACAGAAATTTTTTTACACCCAAAAGAAACTTTTGAACCTGTTTGGAAAAATAAAAATTTTTTTTTTTGGATCACCCTAATATACATGTGTATATATAATGAAAATATAGTTCCTTGGGGGCTCATTTATATTAAAACTACTGAATGAATTGACATAGGACTAAGACCCCATTCAAGGCATAATTTTTGTAGATGATTCTAAGCTATACATTTTTTTGAATTGATTGACCGGGTGCAATTTTTTATAATGCTTAATGATGCGTGCGGAAACGTTCATATTTTTAAATTGAAAACTTGTTACTTTGTCTTTGGTTTGAACCTTTTCTTGAACAATATTTTATTAATCAACAGATAAAGTGCAGATATTTAGCAAATATGTATACAAAATCATTTAAATTTAACTTGTATTTTAGTAAATTCTTTAGTTCCACATATGAGTTAATCATTATGTTGATTCTTATAAGTTTGTATTTACCCAAGAAAAAATAGAGCATTGGATAGTTTAGAAATACATTTATTTCTAAATATAGCTATCCTTATTTAAAATTATAAATGCGAAAGTGTGTTAGTTTGTTACACTTTCATGTCCAAAGAAATTTAGCATACAAATTGTTAGAGAAAAGGATACGGTACTTTTCATTTGGAAATACAGTGCTGTTCCTGTGGCACACGTTAAATATACATTAACCTGAGTGAAGCCATGGGCAAAAGTTAGTGTTTAAAAAAAAGAATGATATACTCACTTAAAGTAACATATAGTGGCAATGATAAGGACAGAGGTAGCTTTAAAGAAATGGATCTAATATTTGCCTCTCCACCAGGATATTTGGTTTGTAGTTGATTAATAAATGAAATTACATTTTCCTTGACTTCATTCTGAGGCATTCCTGTATGACCCACAACTATAGTTGATGTTTCGCCTTCATTAAGACGCAGCATAACTGTTCGTAATCCTTTCTCAATACATTTTTTTATATCAGCATCATTCATCCTTATAGGAATAAGCATATTATGTTTTTTTAAAAACATCTTCCCTAATTCATGTGTAGTTTGATTTAAAATTCTTGTATCAACCATCATAAAATCATGTTGTGTTAACAGCCTGCGTTTCAACTCAAATTGGTCATATTCTACTCTTACTTGTCTCAAAGGTAAAATTGTCTTGACCTAAAAATTAAAAAAGGTTAAATTCACAAGAGAAGATAGAAGAGTATTTTGTGTATAGTGGTTATATGTATTGTGTATGTGTAGTGTGCTATAATTGTATAATACATGGTTCACTTTGAATAGGACTAAAATAGATAAGCTCATTATTACAATTGAATATTATATTGGTATCAATAAACTTACAAAGACCTGCTATAAATCAATCTTGTGAAAATTTCTACCATAATTTGGAATATATCAATAATATACTTAAGTAAAATGTTTACAATGACCTCTGTGTGTGCATTTGTGCATGGGTATATGCATATATATGTGTGTATAGTATGTTTATTGCTTTCTCTATCTGTGACTCCTCGATCTGTTGTGTATCTATGTGTCTTGTCTGTCACTTGACATTCAATTACTGTAAGTACTTATTTATGATGATAACATGATTTATTTCTATGAAAAACTGGTGAAAGGTTATTGTTGTACATGTTTTAATCTCCACCTAAACTGCATAAACACAATCTAAATATTTCTTAATCTTCTTCTTGATATAAAAATAGTCATTACTGATTAATATCCTATATAATTCGAATTTAGATAACTTTTGCAATAGAAGACACACTATTATGGAATTGAAACAAGTAGTTCACTATATCTAGTAGTTATATATTATAATAATTAATGATGTAAAATCTAAGACAGGAAGATTTAATCAAATGCAAAAATACAATATGAAATTGAATATAAGTATTTAATAGTTAAAAAGTCTTGCTAGTTATAGAATGAACTATCAATCCTAAATTTCTGAGATCAATATCTTGTGAAATATATATTTTTTAAATAATTTCTGAAAGTAGTATTAATACTTCTTACAGATTATCAATTTCAGTATAAGACATATCTTTCCTGTGTCATTAATACCATTAATCAATTCTTGGGTATAGGTTATTGTATAATATTGACTTATATATAAATTATAACTTACATTAGTAACTCCTGCTTTTCTTAATTTTTCCTCCCAGTAATCAATAGTTGGTTCATGGTCAACTTTTTTTCCTTTCTTCAAATCAGGTATAATCAAGCATATTTCCCTGGTAGATGCAGCAGTGCTATGTGGTAAGACACTATAGTAACAATTAAGAAAGTTAGATAAGTTCATCTTATTTTTTTTAAATGAAGTGGCATTTATTATTTCACCTGATGTTAAATGGATACTGCAGCTTATAGTCAACTATATTCATTATAATGAGCTTTATAACAAATTTCAATAAGACTCTAGTCTGGGGACAGTTTGAATAGTATGGTATTCTTCAAGATTAAGACCACTTTATATGTTAGAATAGTTGCTAATCAACCTTTTCAGTAGCACTAATAGTACAACAGTAGTGTTACAGATGTGGGTAAGGTTTAAGGATAGTGCTACAGTCGCCTAATAAATAATATGTTTTAGACTGTCTTTTGTTAATGCAGGTGACAGAATACATTGCTAATTCTATAATTTAGTGTAAAAAGTAGAGATGAAACGGATAGTGGTTTGACCGGATACCGAATATTCGGCAAGCTGCGAGGCCGGAGTGCTGGATATTAGGCCCTTTCGGAAATATTCGTGCGCGTTCGGGTGTTGTCGACCTGAGCGGAAATAGCGACGACTCGGGGGCGTTCGAGTGTTTGCGCGTGTCAGTTTGTGTTTGTTTATGTGTGTCCTTGTGGTTTTATGATGAAGATGAAACTGGATCTACCTTCACACGTGAAGCCCATGACACTTTTTGGGACTGTTTCAATGAAGTGGCAAAGGATAATAGTAGTGATTTTCGGGATCAAGAAAAACAAATTCCAATTGCCAACGAGATTGACTTTGTCTTAAAGACATCTCGGATTAATCGAAATCACAACCCATACATTTGGTGATCAGTTAATTTAAATCAGTACCCACAGATGTCAAGGTTTGCTAGAATTTGTCTTTCAGCACCTGTCAGTAATGTTTACAGCTAAAGACTATTTTTAGAAGCGGGTCTGGTATACGAAGCCAAGCCGAGTCGTCTGTTACCAACAAATGCGGAAAATTTGGTATTCATTAGCCACTTGTTAATTTTGAGTATTAAACAAATAAATTAATAAAACAATCATTTTTGACTTGCGATTATAAAAATAAAAGTAGCCGATAACTTATTGTGGTATTATTTGCCTTTTGTATAAACATGAGATTTTTTAAAATTTTACTATCCGAAATACGGCCAGATAGTGAAAACATGGCCGGATAGGCCGGATACCAGATATCCGTTTCATCTCTAGTAAAAAGGATCAAGTTGGCGAGTGTGATTTTGATTATTATATGCAATATTAATCATAGGCAAGACACCAGATATACTCATTTGCATGTGATACCCAGTTAAAGGATGAGTCAATATCTTAGCTCGACCTTGAAAAAATATGTGAATATTTTATTATAAGTGGGAAAGTATGATCCAATTGAATCTGCAAGTGAACAAGTGAAAATGATATTTATACATATGACAGAATATCTCACTCATTTTATACCTGATGTGGCTAGTAAAATACAATATTAACTTGATGTAGCAAATTAGTTAAAGAGAGAAAATAATAATTATTATTATTTGGTAAGACACATTAGCAGCTAATAGCTGATGCCTGTGTATCAAATAGCTTGGAGATATCTTCCTTATCTAATTGGCTCTTAAAGGAGTTTATGGTTGGAGCCATTACAACTTTTTCTGGGAGTTTGTGCCATGCTGAAACCACTCTGTACGGCAGTATATTCTTCATTGGGTTTCTTTTTGCTGAGGTTTGCTAAAGTTTCAAGGGATAACCTTGTAGATGTTTATTTTCATTTAGCTTACACATATCTTTAAGGCTGAGCATATAGCAATAATCAGTATGGATTTTATAAGTTTCGATTCACCTAACTAATTTACCTAATGTTTCAAAATATAGATGATAGACAATGTCATAGGTAAATGTAACTACAAAATGTATGTAAATCTAATAAGACATATAAAATGGTTAGATTGCATATTGTGTTCCCATTTAGCAGGGTTCATGCTAATCAATTTCTGATGATCTACCTCAGTTTTGTAGACCTCAAATAAATAACTAAAATAAAAATTACAAAAAGCCAGGTTAATATAATATGAAATCTTTCAATAAAGTTTTTTTACTAATTTCAGGATTGATTATTAGGGGACCATCTTTACATTTATGAAGTTTATGAGTTATACTTACAACTTGATATTCCTGGATGAATTTTGTATTTTAATACAACGAATTTCGGCAAATATAATCATTTCGTCTTCAAGCAACGTTTTCTTTTTGTTTTGATGTACAACTAATTGTTGTAAAGCGTCGAGACAAGAATTTACTAATTCATCCGTAATACGATTTGTTGGCATGATAAAATTCATTTTTTGAAATATGTTTTTATTCTCTTTCTGCTTTTTGTTCTCTTTTATTATCGATTTACTTTGATCTTCACATTTTGCTTTTTTAATTATAGTATTCACTGATTTCTTTTTTTTATTTTTGATAAGCTTATTTTTTACCTTGTCTTCTTTGTTGATTTTATTTAAGACTTGTTTTTTCGTAGATGTCATTGTTCTTAAAGTCAAATAACAAAATGGTTTAAAAAATACGCCAATAAACATAAAAATACGGCGGATCACATGGACACATAACCAATAAATGTTATGACTACAGATTATTAGTCGCATAGGTGGTATAAACATTGTTTGTGACGTTTAACCCGTCGGCTGATTTTTTAAGACCCAGATCTCAATATGGCGGATTATGTTTCCAATTTCACGACATCGTACATTGTAAATTTCATGGTTTAGTAAAAACAAATTCGTACAAATGAAAAAATAATTTAAAAATACATTTTACTTAAACTTATGATTTTACGATACATCATTCGTTAGTTTTCAAAGTTTTGTGATAAATCAGATATTTTTCAAGCTTATGTTGCCAACAGTCTGTTGATTTGTGCCTTATGAGGGCTACATTCATTTGTGTGGAACCTAAACTTTTATGGTTTTGGCCAATCCAGGGCAATATAAACGTTAATTTCAGAAATAATTTTATTCGGTATAATTATATGAACTATAAATCTGCTATAATTAAAACAAATTGTTATCAAAATGTTATTATTATAGATTTTACAAAAATAAATACTTCGAGTAAAGCATCATCTATCTGACAAAGGTAAAAGTAATTTAGATGGAATAAGTCAGCAACAAGTTAATATAGACGTCACACAAGTTTGTGTACTAAATAATATTTTCAAAGCTATGTAAATGGAGACAAATGAGGTGCTGTGTTTGGTTGAAAATAATCATTTTTAAATTCCTAAACGAATACGAATTACATTGTCTTGTTAATTTTTTTAAGATCGTTATAATTGTAGCAACATATATTGCGCGCACAATAAAATTAGCATTTCGTATTTAGCTTGCCAAGTAGAACTAGCAATAATTCTCATCTTTAATAAATAGGTACAGACTACTAAGAGAATACTACCACAGACAATATATTAGTCGTTCAGGTTATAGTCTGCATCAAACTTTTTGTCCGCTTTGAATATAGCTTTAAGTTCGGTCTTACGTATAGTACTGTCAAGAGCTTAATACAAAACAGAGTCCAAATAATATTATAGAACTCCTGCGCAAAGTGTGTTATTCATTTGGGTCTTGGACCACTACAGGATTTACACGAGGGACTTATGCTTATTGTCTAAGCCGGAGTTGTTTAATGCATGGCAAAAGAGTTGAAATTTGTCCCGGAAATTAAAGGGCAAGCATTATGGCTCTTTACAAATTGATATCCCACAAAACCATGGTTTTTTTAATTTAGAAATGTTAGGAAAAATGTTACCTCCATCATTTGCCGCCTCCGCCTTGATCACGCCTGCACACTAAGTAAATTAAGTATTAGGGATCACTCTATTTGTGAGTGTAGCTTAAAGGACGGGTCACTTGATCACATATTTTTTTAATTGTTCTAGAAACCGTATCTCTCTATATGATGTTTTATCTCCTTCTATTCCTCGTCCTATTAACATTACGTATCTCTTAACTCTTGTTGCGAATAACCACCTAACTGTAGAATGCTTATCAAAATTTATTAAAACTAACAAAATTAAACTTTACGTTTTAGGTAATTCTCTTTTTATTTTTCTAGTGTGTATTTGTAATCGAACAATATGTTTTATGTGTAACTTAAATGTGTTTTTTTTTGTGGTTTCTGTTTGTAGGTAGTCCGGTCTGGAGATGTACAAAACACATGTTGAGTACAATCTTTATCGTTTATGGTCCTATTGACTTGACATTGGCGAAATTGAGTGCGCACACATGTTGCCATTTTAAAAGAAGAAAAAGGAATTTAAAATTGGCCTTTTTTAATCATTAAATTAAAAGTTATTTTTATTATTGTTTACACTTTTTATGTAGAATGCATTATTAAGTTGTCTCGATATTATACACACAGAGTACATTTGTATATAGATTATACATACAACACAATATGTTTTAATTAATTATGATTGAAGTAGATAATTTCAAATAGCAATAATAAAGTAGATTATTTCTAAGCATGCCGATAGTTTATTATTTCTATTCACAGCGCAAGGGTTCCTTCACACATACCAGGAGGTATTAAACATGTAACCTAAGGTATTTGGATTGTATTTCTTCTACTTTCTAGACTCTCCCCTATATTCAATAAAAGGAATGTGACAGTATAACCACCACGTTGCAATTTCAGAAGATTTTATATGTGAAAAAAAGAAATTACTCCGATTGAGTAATCTTGTAAACGTTTTGACAACAAATTAACGAAAACCTTTTTATTTGACTTGATCGGTCATATACATAGATATAGACTATTTTCAAAAACTTAGAGATAAAATGACCAGACAAAAAAAAACTGGAATAATAAAATAAAAGTAAATACAGGAAATGAACAATAATCGCTTGATAATAAAACTATAGACAAAGTTGGAATAATAACAATTTGCCACATTATGTATTTATAAGATATAATTGGCTCGAGTTAACATCTGATCCCCATTTGGTCGGTGAGTTTTGGGTGATTGCATACTGTAATTGAATGATCCGCCTTTTACAGTATTTGTTTCTGTCTGTAGATTATATCTAGTAGCATATACTGTGGAGGTATTATATATGTCGCTTCAATAGTGTTATTACCAGTGTAGGTGAAATACTTTCGTTCTAAATAAATATTTAGTAATAAACATTTATTTATAATGAAGCAACGGCTTCTATAGAAATATTATTCTTTGAACTGGATGGGCGCTCTAATTATAACTACTAATAACGAAAAATATCAAGAAGTAACAATAAAGGGAAAAAATAAGGAAAATAATAAATATCTTCAAGAAAATGGAAAGAACGAAAATAGCAATAACAACAAAACTTTTCTGAATGCAACTGCAACTAGCACGCAACAAAAGCACGTGTCGAATTTTTTGCAATAGGGGATGAAGAACGCATGAAGGCGAGCCTGCTTCGGCTTCACATCCCCTCCCTCTGATACCTACATTTATGATCTGCACATCTAATTCAGAGCGGTCAAAAAGTTTGACACGAACTACGTTTTATTATATTTATAGGAATAAATGACAAACGTAATCGTATAATAAACTATGACATTTGACCAGACTTAAATTCATAGTTTTGGTAGTCTGTTGAAAAAAATTGCTAGAGAAATTTATAAAAATATATTTAATAATAATAATATATATATATATTGCTAAAATATTGCTGTCACAAAATACTATAATGTTTGACGTGATAACGTCTTATAAATCGATGAACGCCGGCTGCACGCACGAAAAAGCACAACTCATTGTCACGTTCCGCCTGAGCCAAGCATGCTAGCGAGAGAGCGATAGAGAGGCGCGATCAGGCTAAGAGTTCGACTTGTTACGCATATATCTCTCTTCCACTCCATCGGACGATGCGTCCGAATAGAAGAGAGACAGCGGCAGCACAAAAACTACACGTGAACTGTTTATAAAGTGAAGTGAAAAGTTAATGTGGTTTCCATTATTTATTACAACAACAGTTGCGGCAAAAGTGTGCAATTTTTCATCAATATATTCTTATGACGTTATCACGTAAAATTATCATCCGTAAACCGACTTTACAGACAACCAATTTTTATTTAAACTAAATGTATATTCAATCCCTTTATGGAAAACTACTTACTTATTTAATGGTTTAGGTAATTTTCTGTAATAAAACACACTCTTTGTTGATTTGATTCACCATTATGATCACAACTTATTCCTTATGTTGCTTCATATATTATATCCAAATGTGTTTGCCTCCAAACATGCATGTACTTAAATAAAAAGTTGGATAAATAGCCCATAATTTGTAGATCTATGTTATAACCACGTGGATTATGTTGATAAGTGCTAAATTTAACTTGCTAGGCACTAAACGAGGTTCGATATTTGATAATATCAGATAAATTATCAGTATATTATTAATAGTATATTTTCTTTTAGATATTAGGTACGCTATGTTGTTTTCTGTGACCCTGACAATGTATATGCAAAATTTTATGTTTATTTTTTGTCGACACAAATTCTTTAGCAACTATATAATAAATTAATATTGTTTTCGTGCCTCATTATCGTACATATATTTTTTATCTATTTATAAAATACATACAAATAATGATTTCAACAGGATTGCTGAGTATAAAATCTAACTGAATCAACAAAAATTATACTACTATGCATGATAATAATACCATTCAAGCAATAACAAAACCAAAGTTTTTATAATGTTCGACATTGTGGGAATGAGAAGTCAATTTTCAGTTTTTGAGAAACAGCTGTGTAACAAAACATTATACAAACTTTATAACTAAAATAAAAAAAAAGCCACGAATCTAAATTGGCAAAAAAACTGTTACAATAGAACAACAATTAATGACGAATTGAAATGATAAAATCAATTTTATACACCACTTTGTAAAAAGAGCCATCTAGTGAACATCAAAAACGTAGTTATTGGTTCCATAGTTATTTGACGTCTCGTTGTGTATTCAGAAACGCATTGACAGTTAAACGCCGCTTATCTTATGGATAACTTTCTTGAATCAATAGCTATTGATAGTTTAACTGACGGCTTCAGAAACCGGGCATAAGTGATAGCTCTGCACCTGATGGTAGCCATAATGCAATGTAAACATAGAATGACCATCGAACATCTACAATTTATTAGGATTTGTCTCTCTAATTTTAAGATGCAAGACTCTCGGACATACATGGAACTATTCAGCGTACCATAAGCCATAGTCGTACCATTATCGAGATTGTTACACTTGTTGTATGGTAAACAATACAAATGTCGTGTCCTAACAACTGATAAATTAAAAGTGCTAAAACATGTGCAAAGTGTGGCTGAGGGGCGCCACGTCCTCATATATGTCTGCCGCAAAGGAGTAGTGCTCACCCTGCTGTGTTGTAGTTCAAAGGGTGCTGTTGGCAATACGTACCTACTAGCTCAACAGCCGTTCGCACTCACTTTTCAAAAGCAGCAACACGTTACGATGTCCTTTACAGCTGCGATCCTTTTGAGGTTGGTTCTACTTAGGCTACAGTAAAACTTTCATGTGGATTGCATGCATGTTTGCTACTTCATAACAAAAAAAAACTTATTTACCCCCATGTACCAAAAATATAGGCACCCATATTACAGTTTTATTTGTTGAGAATATTTTTTTTCGTAGGTGGACATTAACGTAACGAAGCCAGGAAACTTTCAATATGTACCCTGAGGCAATGTTTGCTTCTGTTGGGTCTACAGTATACACCCGTTACATTTTTAGTAGGTGAGATGTTTGTACAAGACTGTTCTGCGGGTGCTGTATGAAAAGGTTTCGTTTATTTTACGAGTAGACTATTTACTGGTGAACTTTTTGTATGCCATTATCAATTTCTGTAACTATGTAATAAACATACTGTCAAAGTACACATATACAAACAAGTATTTTTTAAGTTTCAAATTTACGATGTGATTGATTGTTTACTATGGATTTTTAAATTCTATTAATTTCAAAAACACATCCGACCTTTTTATTCGAGTTGACTACACTGTTGGCCTATCAAACCTCTACAGCTTCACCGGACTAGATATATGTCATATACAAGCAAAAACAGCCGCATAACCAGTAATACTCATTCAAAAGAGAATATACGTTATTTTTACTCATAATGCATACAAAAATCACTTGTTCTAAGTAAGTTACAAATATTCATACCGGAGGTATACAGCCTAAATCTATTATTTAATGAATTATTTTTTTCTATGTAAACGTATTTACTAAAATTACTAACTTCTTTCAAACGAGAAAATGATACTCAGATTTTCAAACAATTGTGTACTTCTATGACATGCGTGAAAATAAAAAATAAATTAATTTTCAAAGATGAAGTGGTTGCGAAAGGAAAATAGAGTAACGGTTATCGCGTTGCACCGCTGTGGTTACGCGCGTATAGAGATTTTCAATATTCTGCAAAAATTGCAAATAACACTATGATTTATTTATCGCACTATCGAAGGGTATACTGAAGATTCAAGCTTCAAATTCTTGTTTGCATTCACATACACACCTATTAAAAGTCAAATTATGATAAATACGAGTATGAACGAATTTTAGAACCTCGCCTTTTTTTCATTATCCGCTTCACGTCAAATGCCCCATATAATAAACCGTACAATTATTTCATGTGACACAGTAAGAAAAAGTTGTGACGTAAGTTATAGTTATCTTCTATATTATATAAACAATAGTAAAACTTTTACAAAAAAAAAACCTACTTCAATATTAAGAGACACTAAGGAAACAAGAAGGCACTAAAAAGCAAAAGATAACTGAACTAATCAAATTAAATAAAAAATATTAGTATATGCGCTACCTAATAATATATCTGAAGTCGGTGCCAAACCGAATTCATTGTATATACATAGAAAGTTTAGGTATACTCTCGCGTTGGGTGTATATATTTTTCAACCTACTAAAAATTGTACATTTTTTTGTTGTGTTTGTAACAAGGACAAGGTTTTTTTGAAAGAAAATGTTTAATAAAAAGTACGAAAACATGAAAATTTTCGTTTTAAAAATCTCCGTATACATAAATGAGTGAGGCAGAAGATAGTAGCAAGACTTTCAAAAATTCTTACAAATTGACGTTCTGTTGCCATTTTATTTCATTACATAGTAGTCCTGTAAAGGGCTGATTTAGTCTTATCTTTTTAATTAGTACGTACACCTGTGCGAATCCGGGGCGGAAAGCTAGTTTTAAATAAATTCTTCCTTCGAATAAACAATTTATTCAGTATTACAAAAAAGTAAGTACATAATGTATGTATAGAGTTCGTCTAGTAGGTGTATAGGTATACATTTTCTATTCTCGTAGCAAAGATCTACGTGAGTATGCTACGGTTCGTAGCAAACCGGTGGCTACGTCTCGACTATACATCTCAAATTATTTACTTACCGAGTCTACGTCGTATGCACTCGGCTACGCGAAATGTCTTATTTACTGTTGTTTACTTAAAAATGCAAAGTTATTTGCGCAAATCACTTGGGTAATGAAATAATGATATTTGAGCATTAAAAGCAAATTAAATAGAGATAAAATGACTTTCCAGTATATGTTGTCGCTATATCTTGATTAAAATATCAACCACAACAAAATAAAGAGACAATGATTTAAAATATAACGTAAAAAAGGCAGTGTACCTTAATATCTAATTTTCACATTGCAATCACATTAAATCATTCGGTGATCAAAATTAAATTTATTTGTCTTATTTTGTATCATTGCTTAGGTAACAAATGTTGTGCGTAAAAAGGCTCCGAAAGTTTTGCTTAGGTTAGCAGCCACCCACGACTTCATCTGAGTTTGCATTTTTATAAAAGCTTTTTTATTATGTAAAATAAAAGTAGCCTTAGTTACTCCGTATAACATCAGCTATTTGCCGATCAAAATCGGTCTAAACAGTTTCGGAGATTATCCGTAACAAGCAGACAGACAAACATTTTTAAATTTGTTTTTCTAATATAAATACTGTATATATTTTCATAATCATTTAGTAAAAAGCTGTTATTTTGAAATTACAAACAAATACTACAATTAATTTATTTGTATAAAGTAACTAAAAATGCTTTAACAAATAAAAGGTTAATAATATTTTTTGTAACTCACACGAGCGTAACCATGCGTAAATGTAGTTTATTAAATAGCAAGTATCAGGGAAAACTTGACACAGATATGGAAAAAATAAGAAATGTGATGAAGATCAGCAACAATAATTTTCAATCATTGATTTTTATTGGTAACGTACAATAGCAAAGAAACAACAAGTCGGGTCAATAAACAATAATTCTTTTCAACATAAAAACGTTAACTTTTTCACAAAAGCTATTCACATTCTCCTAGACAAATATTCTTATGGACTGCCGCATCTATTACCTATTTAAATGTTGACCTCATGTTTTTACGTAAAGGCAGCTTCTATTGGAGGATATATCTCGGTCACAGAGGAAGAGTCAGATCAGTAAATATTTTATTTTAATTTCTGAAACTAATAGTACATTTTCGCTTACAATATCTTGCTTTATACTTTACACTTGAGTTTAGTTTAAAATTCAATAGGAAATATATTTTAAATAGATCTAACTTAAGCGTAACTTAATCTTTTGGATGTTTTTTTGTTGTTTAATAATTAATTATCGCCTGTTCAGGTATATAACAGTTTTAAAATAGAACATACTACAATAACAGCTGTACGTGTCTTTTGTGATCTATATACATATTGTAAATACAAGTCGCTTTTCGTGCCTGTCCTCTGAATTACGCAACGGATTTTGATACGGCTTCCACCATAATTTAGAAATATTCTCCCGGAATGTTTATATTTATATAAATATAATACTTTGTATGTATGTAAATTTTATGCCACAAAAAGTAAAAACTAATTATCTCGAGAAATATCGATCTTAGAGATTTGGTTTAAAATATTTTTCTGTAGAAAATTAAACTTATTAACATTTATCCGGGAAGTTCAGCCATTGATAAAAAAAAAGATTTTTTAGAAAATTTAACTTTTGTGACCTGTACTGCCTGTACCGGTGTGAGTTACAGTTAAGTCGCAATAGCCATAAATTCTAAATTCCATCGACATGATAGCAGAAAGGGCCAACGATTTATGAAGATGAAAAAAAAAGTTTATGTGTATTTTAAATGGGACATCTTCTCACGTTCTGGGAGAGCACTTAGAGTTAATATTAAGGGCTCAAATTTTCAGGCATTTTCTTAACATAATATTTCCAACAATATTTCCAAGAATAGTTGTTTAAAAAAATGTCCTATGGTGTCCCATGTAAGTAAACCTCTGAGTAGATCTCTTGTACGTTAAAAGACAACTACGTTTCAACTTTTTTTCTATTTCTGTGTGCTATTTATAGCCGGTTGTTGATTAGGTTTGCTGTCTTATCGAGTGTCGGGCGTCGCGTCGTTAGTACGAACACTCCAATTCCGGTAGTTCTCACACACGTACTTGAAATATTAGTGGTTGCCTTTTCTCTATTTATCGTCTCCCGTAACGTGACTGAAATATTGAAGTTTCTGCTTTACCACTCGCACCTTTTCGAACATCGACTTTTCATTCACAAAATATTAAAACGTTTGGGTGAAATTATATTTATAATTTTTATAGAAAAAAAATATTTCATTATTTAATCTATACATTTATTTTTTCTAATTACATTGTATATTCTGTACGCATTTTTTGTATAACGTGATATTTTAATATTAGTTCTATTTTCATAACTTTTAGCTAACTTACAGTAAAATATGATACACCCACGTTGAAAAGCAATCTAATTTAAGGAAATAAGTTGATGTAATGATTTATGTATTACTTATACAAAATGACTGTCGGTTTCATAAAAATATTCCAAGTTTTACTTAAATTACAGTTCTTGCAAATTGACATAAAATTAAGTGGGAACAAACTTTGTCGTTATTATAATTGAATTGAATAAATAATCTTATCGAAGTTTACGTTTTACTCTCAGAGTATAAAATAATTTCACCTAAACATAAAACTGCATATACATACAAATAAGCAAATGTTAGATAATATTAAAGTGATAGATTGTTAACGTGTTTTCAAATAAATCTTTATAAACCTACCTAAATAAAAGAATAAAATTGAAAACCATGTAGGACTAATTTATTTAATTATAATAATTAAATTATTTAATTCCATTATAACCAATGTTTTGTTTGTCGCTTTTTTGATCTGATTTTTCACATAAAAACGTTTATTGCTAAAGCTGGATTTATTATATAGATATTTTTTTCTTTAGTAATTTACTTTTAACTTTAATTTTGTAACATGTATTTCCAAATTTCCATACCAAATACCAAAACTTGACAAGTAAATTCAAAACAAAGGATCATGTAAATCGGTTTAGTGCTTTTCGTAGTGATAAGTAATCACACTAATGGACGGACATACAGAAAAATATTGCCTTTTACAATATGAAAGGAAAGCACAAATAACGATATTTGTTACTAATTACATATTTTCGTAAAGGAAGTTTAGTTTGAACATGTGTAAATCGCTTTAAATTGTAATGAATGTATTTGAAAAACATTTTAATAAATAATTTTATTAAGTACAAGTATATTTTATTTAATTTAGTTTAAATTAATTTATTTATGAGTCTGTGCTGCCATGGGAAAAATAGTCGTTTCCTCGTTGTAATGTGGGACGGATATAGCTCGCCAATATTGCCCAGCGTTTTTATTGCCCGCCTCAGCACAAATTACACACCTCGACCTTTACTTTAAGGCTATTTGGATAAAATATAAAATACATAATATACATTCTCAAGCAGGAAGTAGGATTTTTTTTGGGTGAACGGTAATACACGTGATTGATCATCTTTTCTATCTATAACATAGTAGGCTACGCGACGGATTTCTGAATAAAATCTTTAATTTAAGTTTAATATACTATTCTTACATATATATAAAAGGAATACACAAGTCAAATTGTGTTACTGTATACTTTATGTAGTGATAGCCTTTCCAGGTAACAATATTTATAAGGACATTATACTGTCTGGACAATACTAATGTCGTATATAATTTATGTTACACTTAAATAGCATAATGACAATGTATTCACGTAATTAAAATCATCATATTATTTTTTACAATTTGATGGTATTTACAGTACAATCTAAATATAATATCTAAAAGCGTTGAGTAGAATCCATCATTCGTTGTATTTCTTAACAGTTGCAGATTGATTTAAAAGCAAAATGATCAAGTGATCTCAGTCACATGATAAAAAAATCCCGAAACCAGATTTATTGTTTTCGTCGTATACCTTTCGTTGGCCTTTTTTATAGCTAACAGTCATCGATACTTTTTAATAGAAGAAACGTTCACCCATTACTTTTTTTTTTTATGCCAAAGGGCAGCAAACAGGCAGACGGCCCATCTGATGTGAAATGGTTACCGTTGCCTTTTTTTTTTTATATTATAGGAGGCAAACGAACAGGTGGGACACCTGATGGTAAGTGATCATCGCCGTCCATAGACACTAGAAACACCAGGGGAGTCGCAAGTGCGTTGCCGGCCTTTTAAATATGTGGGCCTCCGGCGCTCTCACTAACCGAACGAAACGCAACAGTGCAAGCACTGTTACTTCACGTCGGTTTTCTGTGAGAGGGTGGTACTACCCCGGGCGAGCCGACCCATTCATGCTGAAACCAGTAATAGCTTCTGCGTAGCTCTACCACATAACAACTGCAACACCAGGGGCATCGCTGTTGTGTTGCAGACCTTGAAGAGCGTGTTTCAATCCTTTTTTGAAGAACTCCATGTCATAACTCTGGGGAAACACCGTGACTGGTAACCCATTCCACAACCTTAGCGTGCGCATAATGAAACTTCTAGAGAAAAACTTCTTTTCTACTTTGGAAAGCAATGAAAAATGAAATTTAAAGAAAAATGTTACTGTTAAGTGGGTATGGGTATATTTTAAGTGTCTTGTCGTGACTTTAATATTCTAATAAGTTGATGGTCAGGATGGTCTCGTTACAACTTTCTAGTATGTCTTTGTAACGTTTCAATATTCATGTTGTGTTTTATTATTTTTCAATTTACATAACTTGTGCATTAAAATAAGTTATATTGCACAAGTGTCACCAATAAAGCAAGATTATGAATAAAAATAAACGTGTACCTGAACTATTATTTAAACTATATCTTATCCTATAATTTTGTGAACTACATAGGATAATATTTCTTACTAATATTTATTCAAATGTACAATACATTACTTTTGGTTGGTTCTATAACTGGCGTTTACGTTAACGGCGTTTTGGTTGAAACCGAAGGTCATTGCTTAAATCTTGTCTAATGCAGCTGTAGATAAACCATATTGACACTGATAAATTGATCCACTTATCCCCTTTTCCGGTGATCGGATTTCGACAGGTATTTCCATTTGACAGGCGGATATAAATGTATAAAATATTACCTTAGTTTTGAAAAGTATCGAAACTGAAAACAGTATATTACCAAGAACTTTCTTTTGCTGTTACGTATTGAACGGTATAAAAATAATAAGAATACACCACTTTGTAATGATTATTTTATGGTCATTTTTTAAATTCCAAACCTTTTTTCAGAGATCTTTTCTTGGGGCTTATACTGAAAAATGTGTAAAGTCTATGTATTTAAAAGTAATAACATAAAACCGTTTGTCGTAAAATAATTTATATTCCTTAAATTTTTTATTCTGGCCCCCTGGTTTGTAATGTAATGAAATAAAATGGCAACCGAACATCAATCAGTCAATTCTGTCATTATCCTTGTAGATCTTCCTACTGTCTTCTGTATCACACTCACTATTACATGGGTTTTTTTTGTGGTTTCTGTTTGTAGGTAGTCCGGTCTGGAGGTGTAAACATATATATGTATATATATTGTTGGGTATAATCTCTATCATTTATGGTTCTATTCACTTGACATTGGCGAAATTGTGTGCGCACACATGTTGCCATTTTAAAAGAAGAATCGCCTTGTTTATGTGGAGATTAATTAACCCAAAATTTTCATTTTTCATTTGATCCCTGAAACTTTTTCTTTCAACACAAACTCTTTCCTGCTAATTACAAATACAACAAAAAGGAATATGCCAATAGCCAATAATTGTTTTTTTTTTATTTGTATAGATAAAATACAGTCTTTGTATTGTGCCAGTGTATTTTTAACTCGAGAATCAGTTATATTGTTTAAGTTCATACATATCTTCTCTGACTGTATCCTAGTATTTATTTGTTACCTTAGTTGACATAAAGAAACATTAACAATATTAACAATAAATCAAGATAGTCAAGTTTAATATTTATTTTTCAAATTGCATGTTCACAATATTCTTAATTTTGTAAGAAGGTGCATTACTTGTTTAGTACGAAAGTAGGTTAAAACGTTAGAGCGGTTCTAGCAAGCGTTTTATGAAAGTCTTAAAACTCAAATATCTATAAAGAACCAAAGGTTAGTGAGGTTGGGTTGGTGGTAAATAAAAATGATAACCATTGGCCAATACTGTATTCGGCAGACATAAGCTTGTATGTGTAGGTATAGTGTTTATACGGGAGACGTGACCCTCTATAAAAAGTTTACGACTATCGTCAAGTCAAAAGTAATAAGAATGTCGTTTATTAAAGTATATAATATTTGTTATATACAATTATTACCGATAGTTGGGCATTTTCATCGTAAATTGGTGATCACCGAAATTTCTTCTCTTTTGATGATGGTCTTTCTATTAGATATGCCATTTCGACTGTTGTGTTCCCGCAGTCGAATCTTGCACAGCTCCTAAAACTTTTATAACAAATAAAGTCAAAATCAATGAAATTTTATTTAATTTATGTTTTGAGAAACCACTTATGTACTTATATTTTTTTAAATGATATTCGATGCATATGTAAAACTATAAACAATGAAAGCGCAACCTATTAGTTAATATATAATAAAAAACTCTTTATAGTGAAAATAAAACATGTGGATGACATTTTTAATTATATTTTATCTTAACCCGTTCATCTACTCCTATGTGTGTACCACTGCTGGGCAAAACTGTGTGCTAGGAATCAACTAACATAATCATCTCTTCGGCCCACATCATCAAGAAGAGAAATCAATAGTCACGTATTTTCCCTATATATAGCGATACTATGAAATAATCCCAACGAGGTTTGATGTGCGCGCGGTCGATCGTAAAAATTAAGCCAAATCATACATCACAACATGAAAACATGTTGTAATGACCCAACATAGGTGGGATAAGGGTAAGAAGAAGAAGTTGAGAAGGCACTTATAATATTTAAACACTACTATAATTTCGGGAACATATCATTTATCGAGAAGAGTTGGTAAGAAACTCGATTGCGATTACCTTTTCATTGATTGGTCAATTTCATCTCATAATAGCCTTTTCACATTAAAACCTGGTTGATATGATGTTTAAAGTTACCGTCTGTCAAATCAGTACTGTTTTGGGGATCTTATTATAGAATCTAACATTAATATTTAAAAAAACTTTTGTTGGTTTTACTGAGTATAACGGGATAACATACACGGGATGACTAATTTATTATTTTTTCTAATCTCAAAACAATGACAACCTTTTCCAAAATGTAGATAGATTGTCTAAGTTTTTGAGATTATATATTAAACTAGATGATTCAGTGAACGTCGTCGAACTTCGTTGTGTAAAATATGGTCAAAGTTTAATACAAAATGTTTATTTAGATTATAAATGCAACACAGTTATGCACTTAATCAATATAAAGCTTTCTCATGTAATATTTTTATTTCTGAAACAGAACTGTTTTGTATTCCAACAAAACAGATCGGACCTCTTACTAGAGCTATGAAACTGACAAATTTCTGAACGCACCTTTAAATATTTGACAAACGAATGACAATTTTTTATTTCTAAAATGACAAATAACATCAGATGTTTCATAGCTAAGAACATTTTGTATTTGGAAATTAAATTGTATTTTTTAATATTTTCATTTACTTAATATGTATGTTTCTCTCTGTTTAAATCTTCTCTGAACTTTCACAAATATTTCTCGCTTTAAGCACTAGATATTATTGGTTAGAAAAAAATTTATTGCTGTTAACGGCAACAATACGCATTACCATTTTTGCGTGTTTACATATAGTCGAGATAGCATGAATTATTTATTTAACTGTAGGTGAATATTTTCTGCACTGACGAATACAAAAAATGCTGTTATATGTTGTGTTATCTTTTAAATAAAAAATCTCATTCCAAGTTTATTTGATGACGTGTAAAAATTAGTGGTCGTTTGTTTTTCCCGGAAGTTCTCTGATCAAATGGACAATGAAACAGCACCGGAATCTTTTCTTGGAACGTAAAATGTAGACTTATTTTGGTATGAAAAATTTCCCTTGAGAATGATATGATATCGCTCCTATATTTCCTTGTCGATGATGTGGGCCATGCTTGTAAGAAATATTTAATAATATTCAATGTCTTTGTTTGTTATCGGGCTAAATTTATTAGATATACTGTCGTTCTTGTATATTTATTATATGTAAGCGTAATATTTCCCGCTATTGCCTAAAACGTACCACATTTTCCTTTATTATAATATGATAGTACACCGACCCATACTTTATTAATTTAAGATGATCAGAGGTATACATAAAACCAATATTATTATAATTTTAACATAAGATATATAAAAATAATGATGTAGTCGTAAATACAACATTCGGTTTAATTTCGGCAATTGGCAACTGTAGAATAATTTATTTAGTCGTTTTATTTAAGTCTATCTTGGAGCACTAACCAATAAGAGTAATTCTAAATCAGTATTTTATCTAGTCTCCTCAGTCCCGCCTTAAAACATGGCAATGGAATGGAAATAATAATAAACATATCGTACTTTGAATAGTACACGATATGAGTAATATAATATCAACTTCTACTTGTTGAAATTTTAACATTAGAAGAATACTTATTAAAAGCTAATTTTATAAATATTAATAAAGTACCGAATTTAACGATAAAGGCAATTTGGAGTGAAATATTTTAATACTTTGTGAGGTCAACATCGTGTCGTTTCCAAGAACATCTCATAGCAGTCTTAACTACAGTGAACTACACTGACTTAATACATATTCAACGAATAAATTACCACTTCTGTCAGAGTCACACTAATGTAAGTAGATGTTGTATAAAGACCATTTCACAATGTTTTTTTTTAATTACTTATTTGAATAACCATTTTCTATAGTATCTAATATAGAATCTGAAAAATTAAATATTAAAAATAATTATTACAGTAATTTTATATATATCTGAAACGATTTTAATTAACTTCAAACCTTAAAATGTACAATCGATTTTAATAAATATACTATATATTTGTGTAAAGTGGATGCGAGCTTCGATATTTTACATAGGTTGCTGTATACATTTATGAAATTATTTAAAGTGAAATGGTTGTTAGGAAGTTTTAAAAAAAACGAAAATTCACCATTTGTGAAACAAGATTGTTGCTTTTTAATCGTGCATTTCAAGGAAATTATTAAAACGCTTTTACAGATCTAATTATTGTGACTTGCAGTGTTCCCTTGATTTTACTCTTTGAAGTAACTGGAAACGAGTAACTAACCAACTAAGTAACTCGCCAACTAACATATATTGCCACTGCTAGGTTGGTATACTTCGCTTACTTCCATAGCTTAATGTCTTATGGTATTTTGTTGTGGGGGACAGCAGCTGAGGTAGGGACTATATTTTTACTACAAAAACGGGCAGTTCGAGCACTTTATGATATGGGATTTTGATTTTGAATGTTCATTAATCGTAAAATAAATACAACGTACAAATTACAATTTTACTTTAAAATGTAATCAAACGTAACGATTTAACGTTGTGTAATTTTCAAATAATAATCAAAGGCTTACTTGATCAGATTTTACAGAAAAAACATGTAGAATAAGAAGGTCAATAATGTTTAGTTCTATGGTAAATTAATGTCTTACGAAATATGAAAAAATGATGTGTATGCAGATACTGTGTCTTATTAACTGTCGGGGAAAATGTTCAAACTTTGTTATTTCATGTTATTCTATAATAAAGACCGTACTAAATAGCAGGTAATTTTAACTGAGGCTCACAAGCTGCGGTGGCTGATGTACGTGAACCCTAATACTGACTGATGGCGTAGGTAAATCAAGCGGGTCACATTTTACGCATCGTTAATCTCCCTTTGCAATTACGGCGTATTTCTAATATCACTTTTCTTTCAAAATGTGAAGAGTCCAGTAGTTATTTAGGGAAACTAAATTATGATAATACAAATTGTATTCCTTCAAATTTCAAGTGAAATAAGAAATAGAGTAATTTTTCAATTTTCTTGCGGCTTCTAAATTAATATGTATGTAATCACGTTTAGTATATTTTATAGTAGTGTGAAGTTTAGTCGCAATTACTAGAAAAGTAGAAAACATTTATTTTGTTACTTATACTAATGAATTGAAAAAAAAGGTTTGTGACGTCAAAAGTGATCGCGACTCACTGTAATTAATTAACTACAAGAGTAATATAACTACTGCATAGAGTTTTTTTTTGTAATTATTAAGTGCTTTAACAAAATTTTATTCATTCGTTTGGATTACATCACGTGTACTTAGACTATAAAAAAAAAACTTACATACTATTGTTTAAATTTAATTGTTTTCTGTAACTGTCGTTACTGTACAAAATATACTTGTATATAACATATACATTATATACCACACAGTATGTATATACCATACATATATTCCACATTTAACAATAAAACCGACTTGATAATTCATTAACAGCACATACACATATGTCAATACCGAAATTTTGAATTTTATAGTCAACATAGATTATTTGTCGTAAATAAATAAGGGATCATTTAGTGTACTGATGTATTCTAAGCCATAATTGTATTGCTAAGTGGGTTTGGAAGCATTGTATACGAGCTTTGAATTCTGAAAAACAACCGACCACATTAGATGTGATATAATAATTCAATTCAAAATATCGCAGTAATAATATTTGTTAATGATGGTCTCCAATTACATACATGCCATAGTGCCGTGCCTATAATACAGTAGGTAGAAAGGTTGAAGCAACAGTTTTCTATACTTGCAATTATTTTTTGCATCCTTTAGATTAATTGAACCCTTCAGGCATACCTTGTTACAATTGACTTTTTTGCCCACGCTCAGAACTGTTCCTATTCGGTTCACATATTCTTAATTGTACCCGGCGGTACTCTTGTTCTATACTGGCGACTATAATTTCTAGTCATTATTTCATTGCTCGTACGTTCGTTGTACCTAAATCAACGAGGCATGTTTTTATAATTATGTTAATAGGACGCTCTTCTAGGTCGACATTTCTACTTACCTTTGAATTTTTAACGCTATCTACTAATGTAACTCTCCTTATTTATGAAGCCTTATCTCTTACCCGTGGTTGAGGATTTAATAACATATTTTATTGACTCATTAATTCGTATTAATTTTCTGCTACAAATTTTAGCTGTTTAAGTTAGAATTAGTCTATAACAGTTCCATTGTTAAATTTAAACTAAGTTTTGCATCATAAAAAGTCAATTAGTCTTTTAAATTTTGATTTATAATGCTCAAAATAACTAATACTTCAACCGTATAAATAATAATAGTGCAAATTGATCGTGTTTATGTTAATTTAATAATTAATTTTAATTTAAAGTGTTATAAGTACAATGTCATACATTATGTAATGTACGTCATTAAACTTATAACACTTTAATAAAACGTAGAAATACAATGTTGAATTAATTATACATAGTAAATGACAAATTATAAAAAAATATTATAGTACCAAAAACAGAAATCATCAGACACATATATCAACTAGAATGGTGTGGATAATTGAGTACAAATGAACCCGGTTTTTGTTACAACATGGCTCGGATCCTCCCCATGTTATTATTGTTTCATTGAGTGTGCTTGGCTACGCATTAATAATACAATGTAATGAATAACAAGGTGTCTAACAAAATACATTTAATAAAATGATATGTTATAAATGAACAATGTTCTTTTTAATTTTAAATTGTAATTTGTATTTAAAGAAAAAGAATGAATTGCTTGTTATATTAAAAGAAACAATCCTCTACTGAAATGGCACTAATTAGCAAAATGAGTGTTATCTGACAGTAAAGTTTTTACATTAAGGCGAATAGGTTGAAAAATGTTTTAACTATTCATTTACGGACACTATAAAACGTGGAGGTTCGTAGCAATCTAATGAATATAATCTTGTGGATGTTTTGCAAGCAGGAAATTAAAATATCGGTTGCTTTATTTAATTATATATTCCCAGTTAAACATTCATTCATTAAACAAATTAAGATACTTATAAATCATATTGTATTTTTAATCAATTCTTTCTAAAGAGGTATTTACTATATGTTTTATAATTAATGATAAGAAAATTAGAACAAAAAATAAAAGCGACTTGAAAAAAATCTAATAAAAAAATAAACCAAAACGTCGTTGACGATAGGTAGATAGGTAGGTACCTATTTAATCTGAGGTTGTCATAAACCTAACAATATCTCAATTTCTATATATTACCTATTCGATTTTAAAACGTTTCTTGATATATATTCCAAATCCAAGGTCCAATGCGAATGAAACTAAAATAAGAGCCCCTTTCCAAAAAGGAAACAAATTTCTAAGGAAACAAGCATAAAGAATACAACCGAATTGAGGACCACCTTCTTTTTCAAGTCGGTTAAAATGCGATAAACAAATTCATCAGGTTCCCGTTTTAAGGTATCCGCTTCGGGCCTGAAGATGTTTAAATGATGTTTAGCCCTAAGGAGCTGTGGGGTGTCAGACTTTTACTGACTAAAAAAACCCACGAGATATCGTTTGCCGCGCTATGGAGTGGCGCAGGATCGAACAAGCAAGCACAATGCTACCCCGATGACAAGGCACAGCGGGAACGCCCTGACCGCGACGACAGCCCGGTCAAGCTGCCTACCCATCTACCGAACCAATGTGCAATGGAAGGTCAGGTCCCCAGCCCCTTCCCTCCTTGGTCCGGCTTGGCAGTCAAGGGGTCACCCCCTCCAACCACCACCACCTGTAATTTTTTTAACGTGGTTTCCTCCCATGGCAACTTTTTCACGAGGTTTTCTCTCTCTCCCTCCGCCCAAAGACCGTCCCTCTGTCACTTTTTAACGTGGTGTCCTCTCACGAGAACTTTTTAACGAGGTTTTCTACCTCCCTCCGCCCGAAGGCCTCTCGTCTGTTTTTAACGAGGTTATCTCCTCAACACCCGTAACTTTTTAACATGGTTATCTCCCACGGTGACTTTTTACCGAGGTTTCCTCCCTCCCACCACCAGAAGGCACACCCGTCTGTAACTTTTTAACGTGGTTTTCTAAGCTAAACTAAGTTAACCTATTCATATCATACATATATGAGTTCGTGAAATATACATGCATGTATGTTTCACGACCCCGTACATGTATTTTGTATCCGACAACTGTTTTATTCTAAACTATTACAGTTCAAAAAAGGGCAAAGAACAGCCCACCACTATGTGTACCTATAAGTGTGTATGTGCACGTGTGTAGGGGTGATCGTTGTTGTGTTGTAAAGACGAATGTTGGATAATCAGTGACACTGTATTCACGCAAGCAAGCTGCTCGAGGGCTCCATTCCGGAGGATCGGACCTCGGCTAGAGCAGTTGCCTTGGGAGGCCTAGGTATGTGTGCTGGGTCAAAATTCACAGTCAAGCCATGGCGGTATGGTCTATGATTACCCGTGTGCGGGCGCGCACACGCTCTGTTTCGAGGGACGAAAACCCTACTCATGATTACCTAGCGAAATTTTTTCAGAAGGGTCATGGAAAAAAATTTTTTTTTTCGAACTAACCTCCACTGTTGACCCGGAGGCCTTTACAGTATTACTGGACTACAAAGGTCGGTGAAAATGTAACGCGGACGTCTTTTGTAACGCGGCGAGTCTGGTACGGTTTAGTAAGTCGCGGCGGACACCACTAACAGACTGGGATGATTCATAGCTCTATCGAAATAACTAGTTGTGAGAGTTTTGACGTACTCCCAGATAGACGGCATCTCCAGGTCCCTATGGAGGTCGACCGCCCTACGTAAAAAACGGTTCTGTGGCTTTTGTAGTACTTCAAAGTTGTATTTTGACATATGCGCGAAAACGGGACAGCTATACGTCAAAATAGGGCGAATGCACATTTTGTACAAGGTGATCTTATGTCTGAGGGACATTTTGCTTTTTGAACATACTAATGCATGTAAACGACCCAAGACCATAGCGGCTTTGTTTCACACTCTGTCTACATGTGATAAACAAGCTGACGTACGAGTATGTTGCAGGATGTTATACAGGGCGGGTAACGTAGTGGGGAAAGGAAAACGACGTGCTACCTCACCCCGCGTACGTCTGTCGCAACTCAGGATGGTCGCGCACGAACTTGTCTCTATACATGGAGGTTTCAGCAGAAGTATGCGATGCTTTTATTTTAGTAATGTTATTGTATAATAAACACCTGGAAATACAATATTGTAGTTTAGAGTCGTCAATTTTTTGTTTAACCCTGTTTCACAATATTTAATTTAAAATAATGAAATAGGTGTTGGTTCCTAATTAGGAATTTAATATTTACTTTTAATAATAATTATATATTACATATGTTATATGGATAACGTTGTAATATGTAATAATAGTAGGTGTAAAAAGAAATGTGTATTTACCAAATATAAATTGAATAAAAATCGGAATAAGCCAAATCAGACGTAGTTTATTTTTATATTGCAGGCAGTTGAAAAAAATGGCATTACTCCAGTTCAGTTAACTCGAAACTACTATTCGGCGTTTAGTGGACTTCACTGTTACTACTGTGAAGGCAGATAGTCTACTTTCGCATGTTATCTAATAACTTACACTCACTTAAAAACAATTATGTGTGCTTTATTTTAATCCTAATTAATACTATAAATGTCCATGTGTATTACTCCTTCACAGATTAACTGTTCAACCGGTTATCATGAAGTTTTCATCTAGAAAATAAGGACTAATCCTAGACCTAGACTAATCGGGATGGGTAAGTCTATATTACTGCAAGCGAAGCCACGAGACAAAGCTAGTAATCATATAAAAAGTACTAGGATTTTTTTCTATACTAAAGATTGTTTAAGGGTAGCGTGTTTGTAATCGTCGATCAACGTCGTTTCCAATCCCTGCATTCCTTGCAATGAGCCGGTGAAACAAAACTTCATGATGAAACCAAATTGTCGATCAACATCGTTTTCAATCCCTGTATTTCTTGCAATGAGCCGGTGAAAGAAAACTTCACGATGAAACCAGATCGTCTATCAACGTTGCTTCCGATAATTGCATTACTTGCAATGAGCCGGTGAAACAAAACTTCATGATGAAAACAAGTTTTCGATCAACATCGCTTCCAATGCTTGCACTCCTTGCAATGAGCCGGTGAAAGAAAACTTCACGATGAAACCAGATCGTCGATCAACGTCGCTTCCAATCCCTACATTTCTTGGAATGAGCCGGTGAAAGAAAACTTCACGATGAAACCAGATCGCCGATCAACGTCGCTTCCGATAATTGCATTCCTTGCAATGAGCCGGTGAAAGAAAACTTCACGATGAAACCAGATCGCCGATCAACGTCGCTTCCGATAATTGCATTCCTTGCAATGAGCCGGTGAAACAAAACTTCATGGTGAAACCAAATTGTCGATCAACATCGCTTCCAATACTTGCACTCCTTGCAATGAACCGGTGAAAGAAAACTTCATGATCAAACCAAATCTTCGATCAACGTCGCTTCCAATCCCTGCATTTCTTGCAATGGGTCGGTGAAAGAAAACTTCACGATGAAACCAGATCGTCGATCAACGTCGCTTCCGATAATTGCACTCCTTGCAATGAGCCGGTGAAATAAAACTTCACGATGAAACCAGATCGTCTATCAACGTCGCTTCTGATAATTGCATTCCTTGAAATAAGCCGGCGAAAACAAAATATCATGATAAAGCCAAAGTACCGGGTACGTTTTTTTTCTAATGTATACCACGTTAACTACCACCCTCAATTTTTGAAAATTGTGACCAAGCAATTATAGATGTGTTTCGGTAGCTGCAATTGTGAGCCCGTCCACCTCTTAGGTTTAGCTTATTACTATCTTAGGCCCACATCGCCTCTTAATACCAGGTAAGTTTGTGGTCAAACGTTAAAACCTATAAAATTGTTTTGTTTACAAACTTATACTGTGTTTACACACTTCTACTTCTTTATTTTCAATGATCATATAAAATCAGCAAATCAAGTTATTATTATCAAATTTGAAGTGATTTTGTTAAAGAATACATGGTATTCTGTTTGTTAAGATCACAATACGAGTAAGTCGTCTACCTTATTATTATGAACTGTGTGTTTTAATGGTCGATTAATATATACACAGGCGTTTTTTTTTACCAACTAGTTACGTATTTTATGATGGAGTTATGTATAGGCTTAACCAGGTGAGGAAGTATTCAGCAAATAAGGAAATAACATAATAATTAGGGTAGTTTAATTGTTCTCATTAAAATGTTCATAGAATCTTAAATTCACTATTTATTTCAAGGTAAATAATGCTATTACTAACATTTTTATAGCGACGCGTTTGGCTTCATATAAATCACTTGAATTCCATTGATGCCGCGATTGGCTGCAGCACCATTGCATCGTTTTGGAATCCAGCCAAAGGATTTCACGCTGTAGTTGGGTTCTTTTTAATTTGTGATTAATTCTGCGGCATCTCCTTTTTATTCGCAACGAATCGTATTTCTATTTAAATAAACAAGTTTCGGACTGTGGCACAGAATTTCTTGCTTTATCGTATTAATAATTCTACTTGTTTATAATCTAAGTGATAACTGCTCTTTAAATTCAGATTTACAGATTTTTTTATTATAATTATTAATTACTAATGTAAACAATTACAGTAGTCAATAATATGAACGCTTAGTATCTACACAAATTAGATGTATTTTTCCAATGTTCATGAAAACTATACAGTACCCGGCTTTTGATTTGACATGTCAGCAAGAAGAACGAGATAGTCGGCTAAGTTCAGCTTCACATAAAGAGTTATCTTTGTTTGTCGTAGACATTGCGCTGTGCGATAGAGATAATGCTTTACAATACCAAAGAAAGCCGATCTTAGGCGGACGTCTCACTCTTCTGCCGATGTGCCAATTTAAATGTTAGGAATTGTTTTCGCTATAAATTCTTACAGTATATCTATATTATATGGGTAGTTACCATTCCATTTAGATTATATTGTGATTAAAATTGACAAATAAAGAACACGTTCTACGAAGATAGTATTGTAACATTCCGTACGACTTTATCTTTATTTTGATATTATAAATACGAATGTGAGATTATTTGTCAATTTGTTACGCTTTTAAGCCTTAACTACTCGACCGATCGTCATGAAATTTTGCTTACACATTATCAGGGGTACAGAAAACGATGGATATAATAGATATGTACAGAATATCTTTCATCCAGATAAAAAGTACTGCTCCCGAGAGATAGATTAAATCTATACTAATGAGTCTATTACACGTAACGAGTACAGTGGCGAGACAATATAACGATACTAAGCCGAGAGAGTCGGATGAACGAGTAGATGTTTTTGTTTATACGTATTTGGCTTGTTTGGCGAGTTAGTTGTGACGCAGTAACCGACCGACTAAAATGGATCGTAAAAGAAAAGATTTTAAGATAATTTTCAACCGGCTCAAAGTTACTCATAATTGAAGAACTATGGGATTTGTTAGAAGAAGGGAATAAGTATTTGGACATGAAATTAGATTTTAAAAAGGCGCGTCCTTGGCGTAAAATGTTGGAGTACATAACAAAATATCATACAATTTGCGCACAGAACTGGCGAACGAGTTGACGAGTAACGACCGAGTGCATATTCATACGTTTTGAGCGGGATAGCGAGTTGCTGCAGGGGCGGAATGATGAAGCGGGAAGTGGGTATTCGGTCTAATAAACAAATCGAGATTCTAGTGGCTCTCACAGAATTCTGTTCGGCCTAGCACTCGGCCGAACACTCGTCAAAATGTTCATATATACCGAGTACTCGGCCGAGGGCACTGTCTCGCCACTCTACTCGTTACGTGTAATAGACCTATAACGTTAGCGAAGTCGCCAGCAAGAACTAATTTGTAATAAATATAAGGATATACATACCAAAATCGTGTGAAACCATAGCATAGTGGTAGGGCTTTTTCTAAGTCCGCCTGGGTAGCTACCACCCTCAAATTTAAAATATGTCGCCAAGCACCTGTTGGTGTGTTCCGGCAGCAGCACTTGAAAGCCTGTCTTCCTTTAGGTTTAGCGTGACCACCATCTTAGACCATATCATCATTTTACATCAGATGAGGTTGAGGTCAAAGCTAACCTATAAAGTAAAAAAAAATCCCACAAACCAGATCGAGCTTCTTGTTAGCTCTTCTCAAGTATATAATTGTTTTCTGAACCGTTGGTAGCCTTATAATATTTTTAAGCGTCTTTTCAGGGCCCAAGGCCCTAAACTGAATGAAGTATTTTGATTTGTTTTGAGTTCCATTGCAGTCATTACTACGACACTGTAAAATATTAAAAATATAATAATAACAAAGTTTGTGGTCAGTGACTTAGATATGACGTTAGTATCGGAACTTTTCAATTTCCCCCATGTGGGCGGACTGCCAGATGAACTACTCTCGACTGGTTGCGGCTTTTCTTGTTCCAGACCACATTATACCGCAAACTATAACAGTTAATTGCGAGTGTTTTGTTCCATTAGTCTTATCATACAATATTTTCATTTAAAGTAATATTAGATTACTTTTCATAATTATAAATATATAGATACTTAAATGTAATTTAATAAAATAGCTCAGTTAACAAATTAGCATGTTAAAACATATGTCCTAATATCCTATATCTCTGGAGCGAATTCGTCATGATTAATTAGTTCTAGTATGCGTCAGTGTTACCACACTACAGAGGGTACACTTAACAACATTTGACTCAAGTGGAATGAAAATTTACCATATGTTAGGGATTATAATACGAACATTTTGAGATAGTGTAATAATTATAATCTTATTTTTTTATCGACGAACGCGTTAATTTACGGAAATACATAATTAAATATTAGAGTGGGCGTTACTTTGCACAGTGCATAGGTATCAAAAATGTTTCAAAAGGACTCTCTATAGAGAATAAGGTTTTATGCAAGTCTATAAAAGTTTCAGTTGAAATAAAATTTTATGGTTTTAGTACTGCAACAGCAAAAGCTGCTCTTAGTTTGAAAATAAAATTTCTATTTTAATGACTATATGTTGCACTTTTATTAATAGAATAGTTTCTCCCGGCGACTATAACTATCCTGCTACGGTTCCGAATAATCAACACATAGCAAACAGTTAGCTATAAGTCTAGTCAATTTTAATTTCTTATTACATGACTTAGAAAAACCAAAATATTATTGTTATGGTTGAGACATAATATTAATTATGAAAGTCTGAGCAAACTAATTTGCATAAGTTTTGCATTTTGTTAAATAATGCAGTGATATCATAAATTAGTTCTTAAAACTTTAAATTTGTATGTCTCCTCATAGAGCAATGATATAAAAAACATGGTTGTCTGTAAAGTCGGCTTACGGACGATAATTTTATGTGATAACGTCTTAAGAACACATTGATGAAAAATTGCATACTTTTATGAATTGAATTGAATGATTATCAATGAATTATCGATGGAGTGGAAGAGAGATAGATGTCACTAGCCGAGCGCTTAGGTTGCTCTCGTCTCTCTATCGCTTGTTCCACGCTCTCGCTTGCACGTTCGGCTCAGGCGAAACGTGACAATGAGTCATGCTTTTTCGTGCGCGCAGCCGGCGTTCATCGATTTACAAGACGTTATCACGTCGAAACTAAGTAAACGTGACTCTTAGATACGTTCGACGTATATGTCAGAACTCTATCTAGTTATCGGATAAACGCCAGATTTAAAGTAACATTTATTTAGTTTTTACATCATTTGGTAAATACCTAATGCACTGGATACTGATCCAGAATACGTCGATAGATCGTTTCTCGATCTAACCAACATATGTTCCGCATTTCAATTTTAAATATTTGTATATATTTTTACTCCTAACAATATTTTGGCGAATGGAATGCAGCCAGTGTAAAAATATGTAAATTGTATTCCTCCGCTTACACATGAGAAAAAATATAATAGAGTGACGGGCGTTCCCGCGCTTGCATAAGCTTAGCCATGCGAAATGTTTTAGTTCCTTCTGTTATCTATTTTATTTATTATAAATAATATGTATTATTTTAAGTAAATATATTATGTTGTGTTATTATACGTTTTAATATCCAATACATATTATTAATAAAATAACATAACTGGTTGTCGTACAGTTTGACCGGCGGAATAATAACTCCATATTCGCAGGTTGAACCTTTGGTTTTACCTTTGGTTTCGGAATTCGTGAGCATTTATTAATCAGAAGTGGTAAGAGAAAAAAATAAATTTGTGGATATCATAATATGGTTGGAATTGCCAGTACTTTGTGAGCTGTGTAATCATGACCGTACCTTTCATCGGGCAGAGGTCTCCGAGGATTGATTTGACGTTATGCTTGTGACCACTTTCCACCATCACACCGTTCGTCATCTGTAGGGATTACAGGATTCGTAGGCGGTAGAGCTACGCTGAAGCTATTACTGGTTTCAGCATGAATGGGTCGGCTCGCCCGGGGTAGTACCACCCTCTCACAGAAAACCTACGTGATGTAACAGTGCTTGCACTGTTGCGTTTAATTCGGTCAGTGAGAGCGCCGGAGGCCCACATATATTAAAAGGCCGGCAACGCACTTGCGACTCCCCTGGTGTTGCTAGTGGCTATGGACGGCGGTGATCACTTACCATCAGGTGACCCACCTGTTCGTTTGCCCCCTATAATATATATATAAAAAATTACACTCTCACACCTTGGAACCGAAATGGTCACGGACGATCCGGCTCCATAGAATTTTCCTCCCTCGAACGCTGCGGTTGTGAAATGAGCGTCCTGCCGAGCCTTTTTCAGAGGATTACAGTATGGGGTTTTCCAAGAGGGAAGTAAACAGGTTTCTAAACGGTTGGCAAATCGCATGTGATACTTCCGGTGTTGCAAGCGCCCATGACTGCGGTGATCGCTTACCATCAGGCGACCTGCATGCTTGTTTGCCACCAACGTAGTATAAAAAAAAATCGTTTTGAAAATTAGCTACTGTTATAATAAAACATCTTTACTTATTAAAACCAATAAGAATGATAAATGAATAAGAATGAAGTACGTACTCAGATAAAATTAATTCCAATAACATTTGATAAATAGTGTGGCTGGAGTCACGTCACCATAATGATACATAATGTATCATTCTCATGCGTTCTCACGCATCGCATTACCACTTAAGTAGACATTAAGTATTTTCTGTGTAATCTATAACAATAGGCTATTTGAAACTAATAATTTGATTAAGTTTCCTTATTATTGATTAGTTTATATTTAAACTTTTTATAATGGATATAATGTTAGAGTTGTTCTGCTATCTATCGGTGAAATATATAATCTATATTTTTAAAAAGCCTTTCGCCGTCGGCCACAGCCTAATTCGGGTGAACGACAACTAGTGATAATATTACCTAGAACAAATTATAGAGACATTTTTCATAACCGAGAAAAGTTGTTGACTCAATTTTTTTGCTATCTGCAAACGAATGAAGAGGCTTTGGAATAAACTTAATTAAATTCGCTGAACAAAGATATCACTCAAGTAATCTTATTGCATAAACTGCAGTTTAATGTGTTAAGTACGTATGACACCGAAATACCGATTATTTTCCTATATAAAATCGGGCGAGGGCCTTAAGCGCTTCCCTTAGTAGTCCGACGAAACTGTAGAGGCCTTGCCAGGTCAACAGTGTAGTCAGTTCGAAAAAAAAAAAACGATTCTTTTGTAGTAAACTACCTATATGTTACAATTCTATCTATTTACACAAAAATTCCAGATCAATAAAGATTAACCAACATGCGATACTATTTAAACTAGAAATATGAATTTTTGTGTACATTGTACTAAATAGATGAAGCTATCGAATATACCTGATAAAAAATGTAACCCACGTAAGACTATTGGAACCGAGACCAAAAAAAAATATATATAGAGTCTAAATTAATCTATGTATATTACAATATTGTAACTTTTGAAGATGTATAAAATCTCATTTTAATCCATTAGTACCTAAAACGTTTTTTTTTCAAAGTTTCATACGGTTAATGTAGTAAATTGAATATAATAAACAAGCTGTACCCGCTGTTCCGCACACGTTTGTTACTTATTCTTGTATTATCCTTGTTAAAATAGCCACACATTCAGTCAACAGTGCAAAAGGTGATTCGCTATAGTTCCATCCAATGGTGAGTTATAGTAAAATGGATAGAAAGCAATATTCTCCGCAAAAATATACTTACATTTGCCAACTTCCATGGAGAAATGTCAAACGTTTTTCCAATTTATGGATGTCATCTAACAACAAATAGTTTTATTTATAACTAGCAGGTCCGGCGGACGTTGTCCTGCCCTGATGATTAAATATATATATATATATATATACGTATGTGCACGAAATGCTTAAGGTGGATAACTAATTTATTTAATTTGTTAAGGATTAGTACCGTATCCGTCTAAATAGCCTTCCAATTACCTCATTACATGTGACCATTTTTTAGCAGATAGATGGATATAGTAAGCTATCCTTAAAAGATGAGGAATATCTCACTATGCATTGTTTTATTATATCTTAGAAAAATTAGGCAACGTTTTCGATAAAAGCTTCCAGGCGGATTGGTTTTTTCCAACACTGTCAACAATTATCGTTACATTTCAACCAATTTACACAAAACCTTGACAAATGATATACCTAAACCTTCATCATGTATTACTCTATCTTTCGGTGTAGCATCATTACAATCAGTTCAGTATTTTTGAGTTTATAGCGAACAGACCGACGCGGCGGACGACTTTGTTTTATAATATGTAGTAATATACAAGATAATAAATTTAGAAAACACGCTATAACCTGAAACCAAAAAATTAACCGCTATTAATTAAACACTATAAACAAAAAATTAAACCCTGATTTAAAAAAGAATCGGTAGGCAAGTGGATTTTGTGTTATAAGAGTATTATCATGTGGACAGACATATAGATGTTACCTATTATTATTTATAAGGATACGAAATATATATTTTTTGGAGTATGAAGCATCACGCAGACATGCGGAAAACCCGATATCAAGGGGTCTTTGCAGCTTATAATGATTAAGTATGTATGTAACTAACCATCTCGATTATAATATCTGTAATCAAAGACTAATCTCAAAAGAACACCGTTCTAAGCGCCAATCTTAATAATTTGCTACTCTTGACATAGGTTTAGCATAACCTAGTATATGTTAAATTTATGACTCCTGAGCTCTGAGTTGAAACGGTTTGTGTGCCAATACATTATGCCAACTTGGAGGGAACACAGCAACGTCGGTACTGTTAATCAATTAATGTTAGTATTATAAGATATTTAGCAAATCTTAAATATGTAAAAGATTTTCATCTATTTCTGAAGAAAACCGTAATTATAAATAAAACGTTGTAAGTTATTGTAGAATGTTCAAAAAAACATTTGCAAAAAGACAGAATGTAAGTGCTAAAATATAAATGAGATGACTTTTGTGGTATGTTGTAAAGTGCGTTTGGGAGGACGTGCACGGGGCTTGCGCGAGGGTGCAGGTGCACCTGGGCGGCGGCCGGCACCCGGCACTCGGCAGCGCCACGTGCCTCTGCTCGGCGCCCGGGCGACTTAGTCGCTAGTGAGCCGCCCGCCGCCGTTTACGTCGTGTCGTGCTGCCGCCGCTGCGCTCGCAGTCGTGCCCGCCGCCGCCGCCGTGACGCGCCGACAGCGACAGGTGGCGCTCAGCGGCGCCGACGCCCGCCGCCTGCGCGATCTTCTGCTAGTCTGCCTCGACTTGCTCGTAGCCTAACCACAATAAATTTTATACGATCGGCTTCAACAAGGAAATTTAATATTACTGTTAGTCAGTTTATTGTAGTGCAGTGTTTATTCGTTGAAAAACAAAAAGTGTTTGCCATATGTTAAATGTGATTATGTTTCAAAAATGCGGGGAAACTATACAAGATTTTGAAATATACGTTATTTTCTAAAACTCTGTAAGTACTAGCGTAAAATCAGTTATGTCGTAGTAATACTGTAACCTAATAACGACGCAATGTTTTATGGATTTTTGTTGTGTTAGGTATTTAAATATATATAACATTGAGTAAAAAATAAGCAAATTAAATATTAACATACAAAATAAATTTCTTATGTTAATTGTCTAATAAAAATGTCGTATTTACACTAACATATTTATTGTGATCCGAAAAACGCTTATCGCGAATAAATCTCGTATATGCAATATGCATATTATATCATCTCATTTAGTATTGATAGAAAAATTTTAACGAACACCTATGTATGTGGGATTTTTTTTAAATAAACCATGAGTGTTAAAAAGCAACGAATAACAACAGGAGAACTAAAACAACGCTTGGCACTCAAAATGAAATACTGCCGTAGGTGCTTCATTATCGTGAACTCTCAGGTGGGAAATAACCAAGTATAATTAATAACTTCCAGAGTCACATCACACAATGAGTAATTAAATAATGTGTTGATAACTATCTGGGGAAATGAGCTATTTGTGTGTTTAAAATCTTATGATACACTCCATGAATACGTATGAACATATGCAGTCATGACGTAAAAATACAATTACGGCTATTAAAAAATACAAATAAAGCATTGTTTTAATTAATGTAATATAACTTTAAAAATTATATGATTGAAAAATAAACATATCGTCACCACACCCACAACAAAAAAATATTAAAACGTAAAATTAATTTTTTAATGATGTGTACATAGCTTTATGCAGCTACAAGGGTGCTAAACATCACCGTGCTAATCTAGTGACGTCAGAATAATTACTCTTTTCCACTTATTTTGTATATAAGACTATACATTTTTTTTAGAGTCACGATTATTACTAAGGTTTTTGAACGCAATCTGTTGAATTGATTTTCACTATTTTTAGTTTTTAGAGGAAAAGCATTTAATAAATACCGCTGTTTAATTATCTGAAGGTGTAATAAAAACATTGATTAGTTTATGATGAACAACATGTAATTTATATTTTAAACTAACTGTCAGCTCCGGCTAACGAAGAAAATGGGACCAAATCTTTCCTTCCCAGTACAACCATCTAATTAAATAAAATGGCAACCAAACAACAGAACATCAGTGGCAGTTCTGTTAATATTTTTGAAGATCTCGCTACCGTGTTCTGTCTCACTCAGTCTCCGGCTTTTTTATAAAGAGATATTTTAACACCTGGACTATCCAAAACCACAAAGGTTTAAGTTCCATACAAACGAATGTAGAGCTCATGAGCAGCATAAGCTTAAAAATACCTAATTTATTATAAAACGTTGAAAAATAACAAACGATCTATTGTAAAATTATAATTTTTATGTAAAATGTATTTTAATTTTTTTTTATCTGTACGAACTTTTTCTGTCTAAGCCATGAAATTTACGATCTATAATGTTGTGAAATTAAAATCATAAACCGCCATTTTGAGATCTGGGGCTTAAAAAATCATCCGAGGTGTTAATCTCAATATTTCGCTTTTCCGTATGATGTTTCAACTATTTTCTTTCTTATTAACCTTGTCCTGACAGTTACGAACAAGACAAAAAAGATGGAATATGGCAAATAGATGCAGCCGTTCTAAAATAATGCGCTTACATACGAGTACAATCGACAGTTGACTCCTATTTATATAGATAACAGGAGTTTTGACATAGTCAAATGCTTTTACAACTAGTCTAATTATTAAAAAAAAAAGTTGAGCTTACACTCACAATAATGGTTGTAGGTCCCCCGAGAACTGTAATGTAACTATAGTTAATGCTTTTTTGACTAACTGCAAATAAACATTGTTAAGATCTAGATTTAAGTGGAATATTATCCATTTGATTCTGCTCTAAAAAGGCATAAAATGAGTTGATATTTGTATGCACTTTATAAATTTGTAAAAAATATTGAAGAATCACGATAGAAAAACAGTAACTATTATATAACTTATATATTGTTTTTTCGATAATTATCCAGATGCTGCATTATATCCAGGTCCAATTCACTTAATAGTTTAAAACTCTCTTACAGATGAACAAGACAGTAAAAATATTTTAATATAAAATAATTGAAAGAATAAATATTAAAAAAATTAAAGTACTATATTATTAAATTTATTAAATAATATGATAAATTAAAAATAATAACTTTAATGATAGTGTTATCATATTGTAATATATTGGTAATAAACACATTACATACAGACAATACTACAGAAAAATAATTTATTTATTTCCATTTCTTATTTCAGAATGACACAACCACGTGGGTTACGTTTTTCATTAATTCTTCCGTTCATCAAACTTGTATCTTAAAACACGAGTGAGAAAATAATGAATTATAAATGGAAGTTATTAAATATTCAAAAAAAAAATTTTTTTTCTAAATTCATTACAAGTTTGTGAATTCGTAAATTAGTTTATAATTCAGATACATTCAGTAACTTTGGGCTTTAAATACCCAGATAGATCTTTAAAAAATAATGAATTTCTTCTTCAGTCAAAACATACCTAGTTTAATTCCCTTTTGATAATTACTAGATACGTCACTGGCTATTTTTGTTTTATACTTTGTATTATAGGTTTTAGCGTTTAACCACAGTCTCATCTGATGTTAAATGACGATGTGGTATAAGTTGGTAAGCATACTAGGCTTAGAAGGAACTGGCGCTCAAGTGCAGCTGCTGGAATACACCAACAGATGCCTGGCGACAGATTTCCAACTTGAGTGTGGTAGCTGGCTAGGTCGACTTAGAAAAACCCTATCACTGTGCAAATAATATTTTGTGTTATTTAATACGGTTCTATAAATCACAAGAGTTTATCTCCATATTTATATAACGGTCAATTGTCGAATTATGTAAACGCATTACTTCAGAACGGGTACACCTTTTTGGCTTTTCCTTTTTTTGTTATGTTTGTAAATTAAGATTGTAATATCGAATTTTATGAATTTCAACTAGCTCCGAAATAAAAATATATACTAACACAACTATACAATTATTCTTTATTAAACTTACGAGTGAAAAGTCGGCGCTTCTTATGGCCTTAAATTCGTCCGGCTAATGCTTTGGTCAGCGGATAAGTATTGTCATAAACATGACCAGCTTTCTGATACTGATTATGATTTAATTACATTAACATGTAAATATAAAATAAGATTTATTACCATATGTTAAACACATAAATCTTTCACGTACAACGAATTTGGCATGTATAATTTACGATAAGTAAATACAAATTAACATTTTAGCCATATACGTTACATGTTAAATATTACATTTAGTAGTATTGTTTGAATAATGCACGTTGTTCGTTGCACGCCAATGACGCACCAACTGGTACTCACGAATTCTTTCCCGTAAAAACGGTTTTGTTAATTCATTGGAACTATATAGTTCTATTTGCATTGATTGTAGTGTATCTTTTTATATTGTAATCTTGTCATTACTACTTACACCTTACTATAAACCTCTTACGGATTTTTAGTAACCTTTGTTAAATTTTACCATTACCGTGTTTATCCATTGTAACTATATGTTTCACTTTGATTGATTGTAGTGTATCTTTTTTATTGCAATCTTGTCATTATTACTTAAACCTTACTTACAAATCTTTTACGCATTTTTAGTGACCTCTGTTAAATTTTATCATTAGTACTTAGTCCTTGTAGAAAAGCGCAATATTTTGCTTGAACAATATTCTGGTAAGTCTTCTATCTGCCAGTAAAAGTCACGTTATAATCGGTTCAGCCATTTCAAAGATTATTCCAACCAAACAATAAACAAGTTATTTATCTGGGTAGATTTCGTTTCTCGGTCGTTTGATTGATTCTAAGCGATGGTAAATGCTGCAACTGTAACAAATGAGTAGCCATTTGCAACTGTGCAGTAACTAGAAACTATATAGCGATTTTGGTATTATATAACTTATATATTATATTGCCTAATTAAAACATATAAAATGTAGGATTTATACATACAAATCCTACATATAATAAAATAATTAAAACGTAATGTAAGTCTTTCAAATAAACTTCTTTGAATATTAAAATTACACTATAAAGTCGAGAAAGCATACTGTTTAGAAGATGTATCTGCAGAAGCCGTTTTGTTATTCCAGAATATAGTAACTCTATCATGAATTGAAGTGGCCCACTTGTTTAATGTTTTACTCATATGACATAGAAGCAAGATGGATTTAAGTTTTGCCAAAAAAATAATATATATTTTTTTATTATTCAGTAGTCAAATCGTACGTTATTCTATCATTTCATGTTTAACCGAAATGCAAAGAGCCAAACTTGCCATGTAAAAATATTTCATTATGAACAGAATATTAGGTAGGTACCGAGGAACTTTGAAACCTTGAGAAAATAATTTCGCAAGTTTTTAAAAGTATCGCGATTGCTATTATATATGTATATATATATAGCTGCATATTTATTAAATTAACTTGTGTTAAAATATCCCTGCTTTCATTTTAAAGTATATAAACCTTAGTTATCTTATTGTTCGTTATTAAAATTTCTACGAAGCGCGGTTGGGATTAATATTGAAACACTGATCCCTTCAACTTAGTGAACGATGTTTTAGGAAGCACGTTCATTCAAATTTCACAAGATTCTTAAAGTATGAATAAGCTTTTAATAATAAAAGAATACAATTTAACATAGTGTATATTACAATCTTATAACAAATGAAGTAACTAGCTGTTATCCGGGACTACGACCGCGTGGAAATTAATAAAAAATCTGTGAAATCTTAAATAAAAAGTGCGTGTGGGCTCGGCGGTTCTGGGCACTACTTCTTTTGTTTATTATGTTTACACGGAACCCTAACTTTTAAAAAAAATTAAGCCTAAAGTACTCTTAATAACATTAGCTATCTGTGAGTGAAAGTTTCGTCAAACTCGGTTCAACCACTTCAAAGATTAGCCGGAACAAACAAATAAACAGGAACAAAATTGATTGTTTTTTTTGTGATAAGTACCATATATACCTTCACAGCCATCTAGTAAAAAGTTGTTTTTTGACATTACAAACAAACACTACCATTTTATTTACTTGTATAGATAATAACAATACAATGGTTAAGTCAAAATGTTTGGTTTATTTTTTAATATATTCCTTTATTAAAAATAAAGTACATTATTTAAAAGCAAAAATTAAATGTATTTGAAAACTAAAAAATTACGCCGAAGTGTGTATTTTCAAGTTTTATTTGTTATTATATTTTATTTCCATTATAGAAAATATACGTGTATTAAAAATATATAATAAACGTTACATTACGAGCAAAATACTTACAAAATTTAACAAATTGTACTGCTATATTAAAAAACCAAAAAATATTAGCTAGTTATAACATCGAAAGAAGAAAAATGAGGATGTGAAATATATTTCAAAGATGGAAGGAAAACAAGAGTCATAAGAAGGTAAGATGTAAAATCACAATTTATGGTTGGAAGCTATGAGAATGTAGAAAGGACCTATACTGGGCAATTAAAATAACTGAACCTATCTATGGTGTAACCTCGATTAATTTATGTAGTCTTTAGAACTGCACTACCACAAAAGAAACTTTACTACAAGGGTTATGCTACCCTATTCATTTTGCCTTTGAAGAACTGAAAATCTATTCAGCTGTAATATGTAGCTAGTTGCATGGTTTTATTACAGTACTATGGTGAAGATATCAATAAGTAAAATATTCAATGAGTAAAATAATAAAGAGATTTCCATACAAGAGACCTGCTTCTTACTGTACTTATTTCCTACTTCTTCAATAAAAAACTTAGATAAGCTACCATTTGTAAGAACTGGCATGATATTTATACTAAAAATAATTACAATTTAGCTATTCTGTAAAAGACTAGTCAACTTTTATAAGGCATTTAGGTAATGTTGTTTGTCGAATATGTATGTATGCGCATCACTTCAGAACGTTTACACTTATTTGGCTATTTCTTTTTTATTGTGCTTGTAATTTTCAGGAGAATTTTTGTATCAAAGAAAATCTTGGAAAAATCGTATGGAAAAGTGAAATATGTGTCTTAAAAATATTTACATATAAAAAGCGAGTGAGTGAGTAAGATATAGAAAATAGTAGGAAGATCATCAAAAATATTGATAGAATTGATGGAATCTCGTCCAGTTCCTCAGTTGCCAATTTATTTCATTACGTGCATTTACTGTAAAGGGAAGATGTGGTTTGATTTTCTCGGTTAGTACACCGTTGTAAAGCCTGGGCGGACAGTTAGTATACAGTTAAAGATAAGCCTGATTGAATAGCTTGCCTGCTCTTCTTTACGACTGGTTTGCAATCCGAAACGGTGGTAGAGTTTTAATGTTCATAAGCGCCTTCTCAGGATCTAAATAGAATATACTTTTTTTTATTTTCAATTATATTTTAATATGTTTATTTTAAATCCCGGCAGATCCCTTTTTAACTGACTACACCGTTGGCTTGTTAAGGCCGCTACAGTTTCACCGGACTACACCCGGCAGATCCTTAGATGTCAATGACAATACATAATTATTTTATACACTTTACCAAATTAATTAATAATTTATGAATAAAAAACATTTTCAGCTTTTTAATAACGAGTATATTTTTTAATATATCCGACCCTACTTAGGTGCGATAAGGATAAAATGGTGATAATATTTTTTTTTTTAAGTAATGGCGAAAAAGGACAAGATACGGAAAAGAAATACCAGTGAATCTCTTGAATTAGATTTGCAGGAAGAAATTCGTGTGGCAAGGCAGACCTAAAACTAGAGCCTGTGGAGGTGCAATACACGGATATATCGTACACAAGCGTACCATTTGAATCCTTACCACATGTTATCGAAAAGTCAAGTATCCACGTTTGGCATCCATACGAAGTTAAGAAGTTAAAGTAATAGCGGTACTACAGAATAATCCTAAGGAGGGTTGACGTCAGGTAGGCGGCCGTAAATCTAAAATAAAGTAATATACAATAAAAACTAACAAAGTGTAAGGCGGCTTCGTGCTGAAGATTTCCATCTGGATGAAAGCAAAATATTTCTTATTTTAATATATAATGTGTGGTGGAACGGTACCATTAGTACATTTATCCGATTTTTAATAAACACTATTTGAATTTAAATCGTCGTGATAGCATATTCTTGCTCGACTGTATAATACCACATAGATACACAGTAAAAAATTCGTTATCTTTACTAATTTAGGCACTTAAAATTTTGTAGTTATATTCAAACGCTTATGTGCCACCGCATTTTATGCATTTTCACGCTTATGTTGTTATATTAACAGGGTCTCTTTGATGACTACGATTTTCCACGGATATTCCCTATAGATAGATGATTCAATCGTTATTGGATGATATGTGTTTTAGGCAGGATAGTTATTCTCTAAACGAGAGTCAGTATCGTATAGGAATCTTATAAACGAATATATCATCAGTTGATTATACCAGTCACCTATGCTCGCGATTTCATACGTATTTATTATTATCTGTTGTTAATATATTAAATAGTTGAGGTATAGTTAATATTCTCTATGTTTAACATCACATACCAATTTCCATGAGGATAGGTTAAACGGTACAAATACTTATGTGCTACAGTGATGAGGTATAATAAAAGGGATAACATTTCTTCATGAAAACAAAAAACTTCGATATGTCAACGGTCATTATGATCGGTCTAACGCTGTTGGAGATTATTAATCAATGATATACTTATATACTGACATTCAGTTGTTTTATATTCAGTATTCCCGATTAAAAACGTTGTCATGTCGTTAATTGAACTCTGTTAATCACATCGAGACTTTCATTTGGTCGTGTCGAATTTAAACTATTTTAACTCTGCACACGTATTTATGGAGTGTTGATACAAACATAGATAAATTAATTGCAAATATTATGAGAAATATTATTTGAATTTGGAAATAAACCTTGAGTGTTGGCTGTACCCATGATTTTAGCCGGATCCAGGTACCTCATCCCAGAGCTAGAGGACTTTAATTTAAAGTCTACAGCTTGGGGTTCCTCGACCATAGACACAAGGAGTGTCTCGGGAAAATGAACCATAACATCATACCTAATATCATTCAATAGGAGTTCCGAGTAGTACTGTTCGATATTGGGCTTTTCGTTCGCCAATCCTGGCAGAATGCATTTTGGTGTGAAACATCTATAGCCGCACGTAAAACTGATTGCTGCCGTGGCGACGCGTCGTTACATATACAGTCTATATCATGTAGTAGTGTGTACGGTGCGGCGACGATAATTGAGTTGTCACAATCAGAAATAAATTTTTTAATTTTGAATTTTTGTATTTAATGAAAATAAATATTTACTAAATAAACAGACATCGTTTTCTGTAAAAAAATCGTAATATTTTATTTGTTCATTATGCCATATTTAGTTCCTGACGAAATCTGTTCTATTGTGCATATTACTTATACAAAATAATTTCGATGTTTCACATCTGCCAGGCATCCTGCGACGGCTAAAAGTGTTTTTTTTTTTACTGGAAAGTCCTCAAACAGATTAATACGTTAGGCTGAATGGTCCCGAAAATGTAAACGTGGAAAAGCAAAGTTGGGTTCGATGCCTTGAAGGCTTTCGAGGGGCTACTATTGTGCAGACATATATCGAACATTGACCCTCAGTCAACCAGCCAGCGTATGTAAATGTAGTATCCCGGTGCTCTGGGGATATAATAGTTTATGGACTTGTTTCTATTGCACAGGCTGGAAGGTTACATCACCCACATATAACAAGTAATGTGCATTATACATTTACATTTTTCCCTGTATGTGGAATCGAATGAATTTTTGAATATGTTTAAACACAATCCTTATTAATATTATAAATGCAATTGTGACTTTGTTTGTTATACTTTTACGCTTTAATTACTTAACCGAATATCAAGAACTTACATACACATTGTCAAGGATGCAGACAAGGACATAGGGTACTTGTCATCTTGAAAAAAGAACTGTTTCCGAAATATACGTCATATTTACATCAATACGAATGAAATCGCGAGCAAAGGCGACTGTGGTTTCTGTATTTCTAATTTTTTGTTTCGAGAGCACTCCGAAAGAACGTTTACCCAACGGCTTCGTAGATGTGAGGGGACCAGTCCTCTATCTGGTTACACCCATGAAAATCTCTATACATAAAACAATAATACTAATACTTATAATCGTTTGTTCTTCTTCTTTGACGTATTGATGTTGTGTACATCATATTATCACATTCTATCCTTGTATACATACATATAAATAAAAATAAAGCGCCTGTTGTTTGTTCTCTGAACAGGCTGATCCTGTTTTGACGATACTTTAACACGCAGGATTTTTTAAGCAATTATCAATGATAAATATCATTACATTATATCACCAGAACAATAAAATTTAACAGAGGTAACTTAAAATCTATATAAGGTTTATAGATCTTTGAGATTATTAGCAAAATTTTAATTTAAAAAAATAAGAGATAGCCTACAATTAATCCACATAGAAGAAACAAATAGTTTCCATGAAACAACAACATACCTATATTCACGACAACGAAGTTGTAGGTACCAGTGCGTCGCAAGTAAAATAAAAAAATAGGAACTCACGCCGTATTCAATAGCGGATTAAGGAATTTCGCGCCCTAACTAATTTACTTTAAGATAGTCCCTTCCATTAAATGCTGACGATTCGACGATTGAAGGCTAAAAAAGCAAACGGAAGATATCTTTCTAGGACAACTAACCTACTTTTCGGGTGACGGTGGCTTATCTTTTCAATCACCACTGCTCAACTTTTCAGCTCAACCTGATCTTCAATTATCTGCCATAATATGTAGTTCGATACATTATCCTTATACAAATTATCTATATTTATTTTTCATCCAACAAATTTGAAAATGGTGCTCATACAATATATTCACATTAGAAACAAAAAAATACAATTGTTATATGTACATTGGACTCGAAATATAAACACAAAGCGAAATCTGTTCGTATTGGACATAAAACGATTGTTTTTTTTTATGTTTGTCCATAATAAATGATTATTTCAATTTAAATTGTCATATACATCAGATGTTAACACCCGTCGTAGTGGTACGCATGACAGCAACGTTTTCTTATAGACTGTAGATTTCTGGGTGTTTGCCGTTTGAATTACACTGTGTTTGTCATCAGGTATAGTGACGTCAATTAGCTTTGCTACGATTAAAAAGAAAATTGTACAGGTTTTTATCTGTATTCTTAGGTTTATGATTGTACATTAGGAAAATAATCTCTAACGCCTACTTAAGCTTTTTATTTAAAGACAGACTGAACTAGAAAAATAAAACTTGTACAAGGAATATCTTTCTTTTCTCAAACGTACTTTAAAATTCATATAAATAAATAAAATAAAAAACACTTTCTAATAAAGATATATGTAAATATTTCGTAATTTAGTTAAATATTAACTTTTTACATTTTATATGTTTAAAAATCTGTAGCTGGATCGTGGACATTATCCAGTGTCTACCTTAATCAATTTCAATCTTTTGAGGTTGGTATATTGTAGACAACTGTCAATAAGTCTGAATGTCGGGCTGACCTTCAGTCAACATTAAGTGAACTCACTATATGTGTAGAGCACATAGTAAATACTTTTTCTATATTCTTAATGAATTGAATCACATGCTTGATATTTTTCATCATTGCTAATATATTGTATATGATCTCTAAGCGTGGAATCGACAATTTAATCAAATTGCTATAACATTGAGAGATGACTTTAAAAAAATATTTCTAATAAAGAATAAAATCCTTCTCATGATTTAAGATCAGTCGTAACGAGTTCTAAAATTCATGACGACGCTGTTTCACAAGTTCAACCCTCATTCCGCGGAATTTTATTGTGACATCAACTTTTCTTTCTTTTTCACTTCTCCTTTTTACTGACTGTAATAAAATCAATTTGTATTTAAAATTACCATATTTCTTGTGGTGTCGTTTCACATATTTATAAGTAACTAGCAGTACTGGCGGACGTTGTCTTGCCCTGATTATAAAAAAATATACACTTATGTGCATGAAACGCTTAAGGCAGCTTGACTTTTTCCAATTCTTTCAACAATTATCAATATATTTCAATCAATTTACAAAAAAAGTTGACAAATCATTTACCTAAACCTTCCCCGTGAATTACTCTATCTATTGGACCGCATTACAATCCGTTCAGTAGTTTTTGAGTTTATCGCGAACATACAGACAGACAGACAGACGCGGCGGACGACTTTGTTTTATAATATGTAAGTAATAACATAAGAATCTTAAAAGTTTAAATTAACGTTATATTATGACTATAAACTAAAATCTAATTCTTAAATATATTTGTCACACTATTCATCTTTTTAAAATCTGTAATATAATGGCATATTGTTAATGTAATAAAATAAACACGATTCGAACCATTCAACACACAAATTATTTTCTCTTTCAATATAAGAGAACTCGGATCAAACATTAAAAACAAATGGATACAGCCGAATTTAGAACCTCTTCCACTTTTGTGATCGGTAAATCAAAGGAGGCAACAATATAGCCAACGGCATAGAAAGTGTGATATATTAATTCGAAGAAAGAATATTAGTTATACCCAACAGTAATTAAAAAAAGAAAATTAACAATTTATTGAAACAAGAAATCATATTAAAATTGTCGTTAATGCATAATGGATTGCATTTATTTAAGAAAACGAAATTATTTTCGCTTACCATTGCAGAGACAATGTGTTATGTTTGATAAATAAAATATTTATTTAAAAAAGTCGCATATTAAACCTCAATATAGTATTTTTTTTAGTATTATAAACAGTACATAATTTTAAGTACTTCACTTAATAAATTTATTGAAAAAAAAGTTATGTAACAAATGATCACCATCAAACAGATTATTTCATTAAATTAGCGGTGAGACCATCGTTTATGTCTTGTCGTAAAACATGATAGATTTGTGCAACAAATAAACCTACAACAGATATTTTCTCCGAATATAATTTGAACAGCTGCTTGGCAAGCATGACCCTTATCAAAAGTTCCGACCGACGAAGTCGGCTGACTGCCGCCGAGGAACGATATGCGGCCAGTTCAATGGCGCCTCCTTACTATTTCAACTAGGCCCACAACGCGGTCAAAGACAGTTTAATTAATTTGACTTTTGTAATAATTATTAAACATAGACCACCTGTTGTGACACAATCGAGGATTTCTATTATTTCCTTTAATTATTAACTTGTTTGTTTCTTGCGCTTTCGCGCTGCAACTAGTCAACCGATAATCGTAAATGTTAGATGTACGTTGTCAGGAGTTCCAAAAAGGCGTAAATAGAGTATTTTTCATCCAGAAATAAGTAATATTCTCAAGGGATAAGTCAAATCTACTTAATGCGAGTGAAGCCACGGGCAAAAGCTAGTATATCATATGTCAGTAATTCCTGCTAAGACTTTCAAGCGCATGGTCATAGTGTTGCTTAAAACCAGTATGCACTTGATTTATATTTCATTAATCATATTTATTGCTTACTTCAAATTTATTATTAGATAATGATGTGTAGTTCCTAGACTATAATTGAATAATAACCCTATGACATTCTATTAGGTTATGGCTTGTGAGTAGTAGTGGTCATTCAAATGCAAGAAAAATATTTTTTTATTATATACTAGCTGTTGCTCGCAGCTCCGCATATGGTTTTTTTATAATTGTAAATACTTCTTATAAAATCAGCTATTTGTTAGTGAAAGTTCCATGAAAAATGGTTCAAACGTTTAGGTGATAGTACTGCAAGCGAAGCCATGGGTAAAAACTAGTCCAAAATAAAAAGCTTTAATTACTTTTTATAACGTTAGCTATCTGTCAGTGAAAGTCCCATGAAAATAGGTCCAATTGTTTTGGAGATAGTACTACAGACGAAGCCACGGATGACAGCTACTCTAAAATAAAGTAGCCTATGTCACCCGCTGTAATTATAACTATCCGTCAGTGAAATTTCTGTCAAAATCGGTCCTGCCGTTTCGGAGATTACCCAGAACAAACAGACAGACACACAGACAAAAATTATAAAAATTGTGTTTTTGTTATCAGTATCGTGTATACGTTTATATCCAATCAGTAAAAAGTCGTTATTTTGATATTACATACAGACACTTAATTTTTATTATATGTATAGACTAGATGACCCGGTGAACTTCGTGTCACTTACATATATTTGTGTAAAATGAGGTCAAAATTTACTACAACATTTTTATTTACATTATAAATATAACACTTATGTATTTAATCAATTTAAAGCTTTCTCCTGCACTTTTTTTTTTCTGAAATGCACTGTTTTATATTCCATCAAAACAGACTACAGAGATCGGACCCCATACTACAGCCATGAAACAGACAAATTTCTGAACGCAACTATAAATATTTGACAAACGAACGTCATTTATTTCTAAAATGACAAAAGACATCAAATATTTCATATCTAGGAATATTATATGTATTCGAAAATTAAATTCTTTTTTCAGTATTTTCCTTAACTTATTATTTATGTTTCTCACAGTTTAAACCTTCCCTGAGCTTCCACGAATATTTCAAAATCAAAATTAGCCAAATCGGTCCAGCCATTCTCGAGTTTTACTGAAACAAACGAACATCAATTCATTATTTCATATATATATATAGAAGATAGATTAAGATTATATTATATAATAACTATTATACTTAGGCTGAGTTGCACCAAAATCGTGGTTATTGTAATTGTTAAAGTTAACTTTAACAATGACAAGACTTGCTAACAGTTACATTTGCCAAAACGAGTTGCACCATCAAACATTTTGTAATTGTTAAAGTTATTAGGGTTGCTACTTCAATAAGCCAATTAGTCCCTAAAATCGAAAGGGGTAATATATTTTACTTGGCAGGACTTTGTTATAAGTGTCACCAAGTGTCACTATTGTTATTCTGTGACTGTCAACAGATTTTTGATGACAGATTTCAGATGTCAACGACAAAACGTTAGCGTTTGTCGTCCTGTGGACATTTTCCAATTCTAGGAAATTAAACTTTTTTCTTTCTAAGACGCAAATTATCTTCAAATATATTGATTTCGTCATCGGAAGAACTATTTTCAGTTTCCCACAGGATTTCTCTTAGCAACGACATGATATTATAAAGTTTTTTCTAGTGAACATGACAACCGATTCAAAAATTGACATTAACAATAACGGTAACCGGCCAACATGGAGCGGTAATAGTTAACGTTAAATCGTGACGTCATTTTAACCATTGTCAATTGGTGCAACCTATTTTTTGCCTAACAATAACTTTAACCGAATTTTTAACTTTAACATTAACTGGTGCAACCGAGCCTAAGGCTGAGTTGCACCAAAATCGTGGTTATTGTAATTGTTAAAGTTAACTTTAACAATGACAAGACTTGCTAACAGTTACATTTGCCAAAACGAGTTGCACCATCAAACATTTTGTAATTGTTAAAGTTATTAGGGTTGCTACTTCAATAAGCCAATTAGTCCCTAAAATCGAAAAGGGTAATATATTTTACTTGGCAGGACTTTGTTATAAGTGTCACCAAGTGTCACTATTGTTATTCTGTGACTGTCAACAGATTTTTGATGACAGATTTCAGATGTCAACGACAAAACATTAGCGTTTGTCGTCCTGTGGACATTTTCCAATTCTATGAAATTAAACTTTTTTCTTTCTAAGACGCAAATTATCTTCAAATATATTGATTTCGTCATCGGAAGAACTATTTTCAGTTTCCCACAGGATTTCTCTTAGCAACGACATGATATTATAAAGTTTTTTCTAGTGAACATGACAACCGATTCAAAAATTGACATTAACAATAACGGTAACCGGCCAACATGGAGCGGTAATAGTTAACGTTAAATCGTGACGTCATTTTAACCATTGTCAATTGGTGCAACCTATTTTTTGTCTAACAATAACTTTAACCGAATTTTTAACTTTAACATTAACTGGTGCAACCGAGCCTTAATATTATTCAATATGGTTAAAACGTTTCAATAAAATAGTATAAGCATTACATATACATTATATTATGACGTAAGTCACAAATAGCTCTTTAAAAGGGGGGAGATTGCTTTTCACTGTCCCTTATATCGGCCGACTCTCTCACATAGACTTATTTTAATCTCTGTCAAATAAATTACATATATTTCTCATTCATCAACACTTATTGATTTTAAATTAAATCAATATTGTTCGTTTTCAATAGTTATTCGCATTTCACCATGTAGTGCCCAAAAACAACGACGGCTCCATTATTCTGCCCTTAGCACTAGTTACAGAATAAACATTGAAAAAAATCCTAATGCTAGTTTACGTACATTACTATGAAATATAAAATTGTTTATCTATATACATATGTATAATGAAAATATAGTATCTTTGTGGCTGAATGACGTCAAAACCACTGAGCATATCGGCATAGGACTACGCTCACTCGATATGGAATTATTCGTAGATGGATCTAGGCTACTTATTTTTTATATTCCACCTTTTGCCATTTTTTTATTGCACAACGAAGCGGGCTTATGTCAGCTACTTTTAAATATAGGAGAATGTAATTAAATAGACACAATCACATTTATATTTTCAGTTAAAACAGTTTTTGGCAGGATCTTGAAATATAATTTAGTGGATTTTATATTTTATTCATAATCTTGCTTTATTTGGCTCTCTATATTTTCTAATATTGGCGGCGTCTTACGTAATATAGTTTGGTTATTGTGCACAAGTGGCTGGGAAATATTGCTACGGAACATGGATTTTGACTTGCCTCAAAAACTCCCTAGAAAGTAATAACAAGACGGCCACCATCTTGTTAGATCATTGAATTGGTACCAATATACTTGTAATATATTACCTACTCGACAATGTTAGTAATCATCTACTAGAAGATTGGTTGACAAAAAAAAACAAAACAGAAACATTAAGATAGTTATATGACCATCGTTTATCTTGAACTTCAACTTAACCATACGTACACATAAGGTTCCTAGAGTGAAATCTGACATGTTTTGCAGTGAAACTTCTTATGGAAGGCCTTTTAAATTCTGATCGGCAACCTTTTTGTGTGACGAAAAGTGTGGAGGTAAACAATGTATCGGGTAGTTCACTTCTGTGGTGTGTCTTTATGACATACCGTTTTTTTTTTCCAGAAATTGTGATATAAATATTTGAATGCAGGTATCGGTGATATTAAGGTGGAGGTGAATGCTACGAGGCCGTTGTTGCTGTTTTATCACTGCCGTGTTGCTATCGTATTGGTGTTGGGGCGTTGAGACATGTTGCGGTGATGACGGGACTGGCGGCACGCGGCATGCCTCGCTGACATGGCGCGAAGCCGCTCCGCCCTCCTTACGCTAGCAGCTGTTGCAGCACTTGCTGGTAAACTATAATTTTTGTAATATACTATACACGTTAATTGAGTGTTATTTAAATTATGGTATGACACAATATTTGAAACCTAATAGAAAATTAAGGCAGTTTTCTCTTGCCTTCTTCGAAATCTTTCATGCATAAATTTAAGTGACACGCTTTGTTATCGGCAGTTACTCACGTAGCTACAAACTAATATGGCGAACAGATCACCTTCATAAGCAGATACACCTTTTATACGTACTAAGACGTCAAATAATTGATATCCTTTATTTTTTTTTTCAAGTTATACATTTTATTTATATTCACTGACACGCGTGAATTTGTTCTCGCATAAATAATTTTATATACAGTATAATATCTTATATCGAATGCACTTACGTTTACGTTTGTTAACTTTTATGACAATTATTTAAGTAACTATACATCTTACATATATATATATATATATATATATATAAATGAATTGCTGTTCGTTTGTCTCGCCAAAACTCGAAAATGGTTGGACCGATTTGACTAATTTTGATCTTGAAATATTTGTGGAAGTTTAAACGTTGAGAAACATAAATAATATGTAAAGGAAAATAAATGTCTTATATATTTTTAGAAATAAAAAATGACATTCGGTTGTCAAATATTTATAGGTGCGTTCAGAAATTTGTCAGTTTCATAGCTGTATTTTGAGGTCCGATCTCTTTACTCTGTTTTGTTGGAATACAAAACAGTTCTGTTTCAGAAATAAAAATAGTACACAAGAAAGCGTAAATTGGTTAAGTGCATAACTGTTGCATTTATTATGTAAATAAAAATGTTGTATGAAGATTTGACCAAATTTTACAAAATATGTAAGTAATACGAATTTTACCGGGTGATCTAGTATGGTATAGAAACAATAGTGCTCTGATTGCTTTATATATAGATATATAGCATAAAAGTAAGTATATATTAATAGCAATCAATGTCGAAGACAATATTATAATATAAAATACATCATGGAATATTTTTATAAATAACAATAAAAGTCAAAACATACTATTATAATGTAAAAAATGTTATAAAGTACTTTAGCATAAAAGCTGAAATAAATTTTAATGAAAGAGTACCAAACATACTTTAGTTCGTGGTTTTCTCCGCCTATAATATATACTTTCTAACAAACAAGTAATATTTATATTACAGTATAATTTTGTTAGCTTGTTTAGGTTGACAAAACACTTTTTATTCTGCACTTTACACTTTAAAAATTCAATGGATTATATTATATTCTTATAGTTACTTAGAAAATGTTTTTGAAGTTTGGAATTTAATACTGTTTTGTTTTCTATAATTTGGTATATTTTCTTCATGACATTACCTGCTCAAATTTAACATATAAAGTCATTAATTCATAAATCAATTGTATTAATAGTATAAATGGAATTGGTACTATTAATAAACCCAAGGATTTTCACATTTCTGTTAGTGAGATAAATGGTTCTATTGAATTATTAGAGATGAAAACAAAGAGGCTCAGTTAACTCCATCAGAAAGACGGCTTGAAAAGCTCTGTCATTGAGTTGTCAATTCTCCTTACTCTATTCATTGTTATAACTTCTCATCATGAGATATCATTATATATCAGCCATTATATTTTTTATTCCTTGAGAGTTAAAATTGACTGTAGATAAGGATCGTAATTCATATAGTATAAAAGAAAATATAGTTCGGAAAAGTGGAACAGGAACCATTTTTATAAATTATTAATTTTTTGAAGCTGGTTTGTTATTGGTTTATGTATAGGCTAGTATATGTATACAAAGTTTAGATGACTGATACACTAAGCTTATAAATGTACGTAGCTTAAACTCTCAAGCGCGGCTTCCTAAAACCGGTAGGTGCTAGCCGATAGATTTTTAACATAAGTATGGCAGTTAATTACGCGACTACTAGTAACGAGTAGTCAGATTCCAGATACATGTATGAGCTCGTGAAACATACATGCATGGTACACGTGTATGTTTCACGAATTGATATACGTATGAAATAATAGTTAGTTTAGTTTAGCTTGGCTTAGTTAGACTCGGGATAATTGGTGACAGTGGAAGCTGAGGCGCGCCGTGCGCCCTTGTGCTGGTTGCCTATATAAAATCGGGTGAGTGCCTTAAGCGCTCCCCTTAGTAGTCCGGTGAAACTGTAAAGATCTTGCCAGGTGAACAGTGTAGTCAATACGAAAAAAAAACTACCAGTAACCCATACTGCATGCAACGATAATAATATAGACTGATATTTTTGTTTACATTCAACATTTGAAATAAAAAAAAGTTGCTTTAGTTCTTTGATGTTTTTTTCATACATCGATGTTTTTTTCATATATCGATATTTGATAGCATTCCTACAACTAATTTCTATTTTGCATTTTCTAAATAGTTTACTACTTTCTGTATCAACTGTGTTAATTGAAATTAGGAAAATTGAGCTATCCTACTGGCATTTCTCTTTCTAGGCTTACCTTTTTTAAATAACCGTTAGTGACACTAAAAACGAGTCCTTTAAGCCTAACTCTGTATTATTATCTGTTTTCCTGTATTGTACCTATTCTGACAATGATTATTATATATTTTCAAGGAGTTTTTGTAGTTTGTCAGAATTCACTTTATATGTTGTCATTTATAATTACTTCACTTGTGTGTAATATTCAAATAAAGCATGTTTATGCACAAGAAATATAAGAATACTACCATATGATAGATTATTTTCTCGCTAAAAATTTCCTAGGCTTAGCTTATAATATTGGCATTTTGGGCATTATGCGAGATCGTTGTCAGACTATAAGTCGATAAAAATAAACATTTCATCATTGTTTGGCTCTCATTTCCTAGTGTCGTATTACTATTATATATAGATTTATTGCTAAAGAAAATACTTTTTCATTGTTTTGTGACGTTACGATATATATTTTTTTTTAAACGAAATAAACACGTAATGTTATTCCAAGTTATATAATCATATATACTCATATGAAAATTGTCTCCAACCCTTGTTCGGATACGAGCACACTAAAAAAACTACAACGATAAAGACTAATAATTTTAATTCTATTAATTTACATGTACAAAATATATTTAAAAATGTACCTATACCTAATCATAAAATATATTTCGAAACGCGCACAACATGTTTCGTTTTATTTCTAATCATATTACATTTTCATAACAATTTTTCGTGTGCAGCTAGGAGTAATGACAATAATATACTCTTTCTTCAATTTTATATTTAATTTAATAAGCGTGTCGCAACATTCTCGCCAAGTTTTTCATCATTGATCGCTGTTTCCCCCAAGTTTTTGTAACTTCAAACTTCGAGATTCTTGGACAAGTATCAAGGGTTATTTCGCTTTAAATTATTCAAACAAGCGTCACTTGATTATGCTATGATGGCACTGATAATTATCACTGAACATAATTTTTTTGATAAATCAAACGATTGAGATAATGTTATAACTAGGATTAAATGAGCTTTATGTTGTTAGACTGTGTAGTTTTGTTTGTATGAAGCCCGCGTGCAGTAATAATCAGATGTACATTGTAAATTAAGAGTACGAAAATATCAAGACAATCTAAAAGCGATTACTCATTTTGAAAAGATGTTAAATGGGATTGAACTCATATAATTTAGCGTAAAATACAATGTACTAGTTGTAACGTATTTATATGTGAATCATCATCTTCTTACCCTTGTCCCATCTAAGTAGGGTCGGCACAACATGTTTATCATGTTGTGATGTATGATTTGGTTTAATTTTTACGATCGGCCACGTGCGCCTGACATCAACCGTCCTTGGGATATTTAGATATAGAAGCCTATTGAGATGTGTAATTGTTTTGAAGAAGCATATGTTTTTTTTTTTTTTTTCGAACTGACCTACACTGCCAGCCAATAAGGCCTTCACTGTTTCACCGGACTACTAAGGGGAGCGCTTAGGGCATTCACCCGATTTGTTTTAGGCGATCATCTCAAGGGCACTCAGTGCACCTCGGCTTGAGCTGTCGCCGAATTTCCCGACCTAACCAAGCTAGCTAAGCTATCTATCCATTTCATACACATATATGAATTTGTGAAAAATGCACGTGTGACCATGCATGTTTCACAAATGTATATGTGTATCTGACTACTGTGTTGTGTGACCTATTTCAGTTCGATAAGGGCAAAAAAACAGCCCACCACTGTGTGCCTAGGTGTGCATGTGTGTGGGGTGATCGTGTAAATGAAAAACAAGTGTGAATCATTGTATTCGCGCGAGTAACATACTCGAGGGCTCCACACCGAGGGACAAACCTAGGCTCGAGTTGTTACAAGAAAAATCGCGACGGTGTGCAGGATCGTATCTTCACCCCCCGCTCACGGAGGTGTGAGCAGAGAGAGTCGCGGGCGTGGGCGCAAGCACGTATCTTTTAAGAGGACATCGAGCGAAAAATAAAGAACAATGGCACGGTGCCTACTTAACTATACAATTACGTACGAGTTCCTAATGTATCGGTCTATTGTATATGAACACGCGGGTTCGAACTGATGTTTTGATTTACGCGAATTTATTTATGCGCGGCGCGGGTTAATTGTTGTACCGTAGTCGCGACGGCCGAGAAAGCGGAGATAGCGTTTAAGAGCCCGAGCTCAGACGTACTATTAACTAGCGCGTTAAATGCGATTATCTCTTGTACATCGTGTACCAAAAGAAGACGAGCTATCCAGTCGATACCGGAGGTCGATACTGAAGCCGCGATAGGTGGCGCAGGAGTGGACAGAGCCTTTTGAGGCTGGGGCTTGGCTTTAGGAGCCGAGGGAGCTGGCGGGGAAGGCTTTACGTGCCAGGAGAGCGCGCTCGGCGCAGGAGCGGATGCTGCCGGCGCACTGGAGGTGCCCGGCAGGTCAGGGAAAGCCTTCTGGCTTTGTATGGGCGGAGGCGGAGGCAGATTCGTCCGAGTCGGCGGGCCGTGCGCCCTAGACCGGGTCGCACGACCGCCGCGGCGGGGACGGGTCGAGCGAGGCGCACGGGGACACCCGCGATAATTCGCGGTATGACCCGTTTGCTCGCAGAGGACGCAGCTCGGAGGCTCGGTGGATTCGGGAGTGCGGGGGCACTCCTTAGTGGAGTGATCCCCGAGACACTTCACACACCTGGGACGCAGGTGGCAGTGCTGGGCGGAATGACCGTACACCTGGCAGTTGTGACACTGCGAGGGTACCTGGGACTTGCGAGGAGGCTCGACGAAGACTGGGGACAGGCCGCAAACAGAGTTGAGGCTGAAAATAGCCTTGCCTTCCGAGGTGCGGTCCAGTGTGACCATCACCAAGTTGAAGGGGGCCTTCGTACGTGGGTGGTGCATGCGCTGCACGCTCCGGACCGGGAAGTCCTGACCGTGCAGGCAATCGGAGATGTCGTATTCGGTGAGTTCAGAGGGAACTCCTCGAATGACAACACGGAGGAGGCGCTCTTCCTCGAGAGCGTGAGTGAAGAAAGGGAGCTGACGCTCCCTGAAGTATCTAGTGAGCTTGCGATGCTCATCGGGGGTCGATACACGGATAGAAATGCCGGCAACAGTGTTGACGGCGGATTTGTAGACGATTTCTGTCGACTTAAGGTCGTTAGAAATATCTACCCAGCGGGCTTTGTCACGGAAGGTGACGGGAGGCGGTGGGGGTGGCTTCTTAGCCGCGACCGCTGGTTCCGCAGCCGGAGCTTTAGCCGAATTCGTGGCAGAGGGCGTGGGAGAGGCTCGGGGCACCCGAGCGCCACCTATATTCGACTGCTTTGGGACTGAACGTCCCGTAGCCGAGTCGCTATCGGTCGGATTCGCGGTGCCTGGGCGTTTACCGCGGCGCGTGACGGTTGTGAAACCGTCTTTATCGGCGGACGACGTCGCGGGCGCGGGCGCGGCCGCGCGAGGCTCGTCAAGCTCCATGTCGGAGTCGGAATCGTCGTCGGAGTCGCAGTCGGACGACGCGAACGGGTCATCGCGGAAACAACGCGGGACTTTAAACTCACTTACATTCCCGTTTCGCGCGTAAGTGCGTCTGAGTCTATCGAACTCGGATACTAGCAACGGGTTTTGCTGACGCGCGAACATATGGAACCGAATAAGGTCCTCGAGTTGGACGGTGTCATCTAGGGCCTTAGGGGCCTGAAGGGGCGGCGGAATTGCGGGGGTGGACATGACTAACCTCCCTGCCTGAGGGGCAGAGGGGTGCGCCTAATTCAAATCTAACGGACAATCCGTGTCCGGGTCAAAGGGAAACGCGACGCGACGCGAACGCGAATCTTCTCTTCTAAACTGCACACGGCGCGGCGCGAAGAACGACGCTCTGCACGGCACACGACGCGCTGCACGACTCTCGAAGCGCAGCACGAGGCACGACGCGTAGCACGGCGACTCGACGCACTGCAAACAGTGTGCACGGCTTCGCACCGAAAAGTGCGGTTTAAATGGTGCACTAATGGAGGTGCACCGTCGCTCTGAAAAGAGCGTACGATCGACAGTAGCCGTTCGAACATACTAAACTTCCGGACACACACGAAAATATCCGACAACTGCGCGCGAGTTGCCGAACGAACGGACCGTCAGAGCTGCGAGCGGGGCACGTGTGCACTCGACCGCTGCTCAAACGAGACTCTCTCCTCAACGAGACTCTCTCCTCATACGAAACTCTCTCCTCATTTTTTTTTTCTCAAGAAGCATATGTCAAAGCAAAGTCAATTTAGGTCTTTTGGTGTTTTCTCGTGAAGTATAGCAGTAACGGTGGATATGAAGATAGTGCCGTCCAATTGTGAGCATCCACATATATATCACAAATTATAAGTGTTTTTGAAAAAAACAAATTTCACTCGCGAATGTCACTTGTATTCTTTTGATGTGAGAATTCTATTCTTACATACTTATGAGAAAACACCATGTGCACGTATTTAAAAAAAATAATAATATCAAATAAATGAATTGCTTAATTAATATTTTTCATTCCTTTTTTGAATGGATTTTATAGTATATACAAGATAACATTGATTATATTTATTTTACTCAAAAAACGAAGTGCTATATAATATTACTTTAAATATATTACAGAAAAGGTTAAATATTTCAATTTCACGGGCCAATAAGGGACCTAAAAAGACGTACGTGGTTAAATTGTGTACAGGTTGTTGTATGAGCGCGCCGCAAGGCAGTGTGCAGGGTGGCGTGCAAGGCGGCGCTCAGGTCCCGCCTGGAGTGCCGCACTCCACCGCACCTCCCGCCGGCATCGGTGGCGTTCGGAGGTATGCAAAATTTTACTCTACTTATCCTCCTTTACTACCCATTAAAACATGAATAACGAAAAATGATACATGTTTTATGAACTTGTTGTATATTACGATAACGCTTGGCACCGACCTGCTAATATGATTTTTTCAAAAGCGTCGTTATAATGGTAGTAGAAAATAGATGTAAATCAAACGCACAAAAGAAATGCACCTTAAGCACTACCTATCATGAAAATAATGCCTAATATAATACCTACCTGCTATTCATTACTATGTTATGAATATTTATCACAAAAAAAAAGTTCCTATAAAAATAAAATCTGAACAGAACACGAACATTAGTTATTATAACAATAAAATAATTTACCTTTCATCACGAAAATCTCTAATAGTGTTTACATCTATTAATTCAAAAATAAATAAAAAATATCACAAGCTTTTTGGAACATAAAAACTGTGACGTATCTATATTTGTGTAATATATACGGTATGTTCGTGAATATGTACAACCAAATTCATTATGCATCATCAAGAGTACTGTCGTATTTACAAACTAACGTCGTTTATCGAAAAACAGTTCATTAGCTTATGGGTTAAACATCGAGTGACATTAAAAAAAAAAAAAGGAATATAGAGTACTTTACTTCATAAAATTTTTATGTAAAACTATTTTGACGCATTTTACTGCCAATAATTTATATTGGTTACTTCCAAATAAAAATGTTGTCCTACATATTATAGATAATATGCAAATTCATTATCTAAATACTACGTTTGTCAGAAATTACAACGCAAGTAGGTATATCGTGAACAGATATAAGATTTCGCATTGAAAAATTCTCCACTTTGTTTATGGAAATACGTTGTAGTGGTTACGTAGGCTACATTTAGAATTTTACATGTATCGCAGGTGCGCTTCTAAACTATTACGTTGCCAATACTAAGATATAAAACTCGGTATGCTTGAATGAACCATCAACTTTGTTTCAAGTAAGTATTTGAGGATAAGATGTCTAAATTGTATTTTATGATTTCAAATATTGACTATGTATACAAATTGTAGTTTGAACCATGTAATATATGTAAATCCTTTTCCTTAAATGTTTTGTTTATAATTCATTATCAATTATAAGAATAACAGATATAAGATATGAAGCTCAGTTTCTTTATAAATAATATAATTTTACACTCTTTTGAGTCATTATAATTAGTAAATGCTGTTTTCGAAAGTAACATATGCTTATAAGTTAGTGGCGGAACTTTTTATTTAATGACCCAGGACCAAAAAGTTCTTAAGGATGGAATCTCTTTTTTCAGCTAAAGTATATAGATAGTGTTTTCTACGAGGTATGACCCAATAGCCACTACGATCTAGGAACACTATCACTATTTTCATTATGGATTAATTACGACCTCTTTATTACTAAGAGTATCAGGTTATGGGTAAGATTTTTACTAATTTTTGCTTAAGGATCCTTGTTGGAACATGTTAGGAATCCTATAGTTCGGGACCGCGTATCATTCATATTGTAGATACAGCGCTATCGACGCCCCTGCTACAAGTATTAAATTCTAGTCAATACTAACGTCTTTTTATTATTAAGTAATAAGTTAATCAACTAGCAAAAGACAGACACCTTATGTAGGTTGTCAAAAGTGAATAGATTATAACAATTATTGATTTGTAACATTCCTTTTACTATGTGACGAAGTTTGTATTACAGAATTATTTGAAATAATTTTCTGTTTATTTTTATTATTGAAGTTATACTTCTTTTGGCGCTTTAGGGAAAAATGATGAGAGTAAATTTTTACGATGCGCGCGCACACCGTCACGAAAAACCGATACCCCGAAGTTAGCTATAGTCAACATTTTATTCAAAAAGTATGTATATATTGAATACCTTTTTTCTATTGTTAGTGTCGTTTTTTCTACAAACGTAGAATAAGGCGAAAGATTTAATTTTTAAAAAGATTTTTATCTTGTTACGTCAAAGAAGTATAACTTCTAACGCGTGTACATAAATACACACTATTTTTTTTCCAGTATTATACAGTTAAATTTATATCTACTTTGTTGATGTTTAAACTAATCAACATAATAACATATTAGACTGAGGCGATGGACGGAAAATAGTTCGTAATAGAACAATCGATAGTCTCATGAGGATATAACAAAACACACTTTTAGATACAAAATGAAACTTGAGATAACAAATAAGATTAACATTTTTATTTAATACATCTTTGAAAATTAGTATTAGTATATTTGTTTTTAGTTTAGGTATTACATATGTTTATGAGTTCAAAATTTTACCACAATCCATAATAATTTATTTGAAAATATTGGACATAACATTTATACAATTTTATTATCCGCAACATAACGGGTGCGACGAGATTATGTAAGTAATTTGTTATTTAAACATATATAAGAATAATATTTTTATAATAGCTAAGGAGCCAAGCAAATATCAGTTTTAAACCATCATCTGTGTCTGATGGATAGACAGGCTCTGCATGATAGTAACATTATGTAATTAACTTATATGTGCACGTTTCGTTCACCAGTAGTATTTCTGATCGAATATGGAGTACTAAAAATGAAATAGAAATTAATATTTTCGGTTGACAGGTTCAAAACATTTTTGATTCTGTTATTACAGGTTCGTTTATTAGTTCACTGAAACATAAATGTTATTATTGAAGAGAAATACTGATATTTTAAAAAATATTGTCTTCTATAATTTACCTATTTATTATTTTAAAACACGATAAGAAATACTGCGAAATTGAATTGTTTTGAAAAAAATATATACACGTACAAGACATTATTCATTCGTAAGTAAAATTAGATATGATAAATTGTGTTAACTCTTTAATTCCCATTACTTATATAATTATTCAATTATGCCTCTTAGCTTGAATTTTTAAGAAATACGGTTCGCTTTATTGTCTGTATATCCCTCTATTATCACGGTAGTTGTTATTGCATTCGCATGAATCACTTATTTGCACGAAAACAAATAATATTAATAATAATATCCTAGGGACGGAAAATAGTAACAATTCAATTTCGCTTTTTTTGCTATAGAATGTGTCAAGGTCCAATATATAAGGGCGAATAGCTTCAGCATTGAATGCTTGGCTTCATGCCAGATATTATGATTTAAGTATCTTTGGCAGAATTGCTGTCTCATTATAAACATTGGCGTGACATTATATTCGCATCGTAGGGCTTGGTTATTGTGTGTTATATGAGGTGATAACGTTCAGATTTGATTGCCACACCTGATAATATTAGTAAGAAGTAACATTATTTATAATGTATTCGTATTTGCACACAGATTCAACCAATATTCCAGAGGGCGAGGTTACCGTGACTGGCGTACGCGAGGAGATCCTACTCTCATTAACTCCCTCTGGCGCAGCCGGCAACCCCTCGGAATAAGGAAACAACTAGGTTAGATTGATAATATTTATTCAAACATTAATATTTTATCCCATTGTTGACCATCAATTTCATCTAAAACTAATATAAAATATCAAGTAATGTATTTTAAATAACATGCTGTAAATACTTATAAATAACAGATTGTTGACTGCATTGATCTATTAAATAGTTTTGTTATTATTTGCTTATCACAGGCAACGCGGAAGTATATATTATACTTGCGTTACTGATTGGGTTCGTGACAGTAGTAGTAGGGTGCTGGCTATCAGACAACTGCTGGTCGCCGGAACCAGAAGACGCGCTAGCGGGCGGCTGACCCGTAGCGGCGGGCGCGTGCACGCACGTGTAGCGCCCGCCATCCGTGCCCGTCGACAGGGAGAGCCCTCCCGGGGAGGGCTCACTGTCGCCGGTGCTGCCGCCGCCGCCGGCGCGCGCGCCTGCACTGCTACACGCAGCAGCGAGACACCTGTGTCGCGGTGGCTGCCTAGCTTTTCCCTGTGACGGAAGACACCGGCTGTCTGTTTTTTGACCGGAGCCGACGCACCACTCGTGTCTTGTCCACGAAAAAACTAATGGAAATTATATTTCCACAGTGGCAAACGGAGGAGTGTGCGATAATTAACATTACGAGTAATTTTAATTGTTCTCTTTGTTCTTGTAATGTGGTTGTGTACTTGGAAAATGCTCTGAACTTTTTACTAGTGAAAACAGTGATAAAAAGCAGGTAATGTTCTGGTGAATCGTAAGAGCTTTGATTTAGATATTTATGTACTTATTAATAATGTTATGATTATTATCTATGCATGTAATTGATATGAATATAAGTAATGAAACAGTACGTCGTATCTGATATCTGTAACCGAATATAATAACTTTAGATGGTGCGTTGTGTTACTGAATCATAGGCTACGCTTTTAGCGGTTGCTGTAGTTTAAACTTTTCCGACGAAACCCTTAGCGTGGTGCGGCCACTTTTCACCGTACCATTTTACTATTGTTTCTAAAAGTATGTGCCTTGTAACGCTTTCCTCGACTTGACAAGTAGTTTAAAGCATGTTTTGAACCGTTTAGAGAATTGTTTTTCCTCTCTGTATGTTTTACGTACAAGTAATCCTATAAGTGCAATACACATCATAACCGTGCCTTTACCGTTCTATAGACTTTGGGAGGGACGTAATTAACAATAGGTTTTAAAAAGTACGCTCCTCTTCTCTGAGAACAACTTATCACCGATTTATTTTGTATGTTTGTATCTTGCTTGTTTTGTTACGTTATTCTACTTAATGCGCATTTTAATAGTGAAGGAAAGTGATCTAGGACCAAAAATCTTCAAAAAGAACGTGCGTCAATTGAAATTTTAAAACTTTTTCAAAAGCTACTGCAATAGGATAGGAATAACATTGTGAGACAACGACATGGGTTTACAATTAAAATAGGATTTTGATCATATTTGGCAAGTTACTTATACAATATAAATAAGTATTAAAAGTAATGATTATTATTATTATTAGACTTTAAATAATTATTGAAGAAACATCAAATGTGCTTTTTATTTTTTGCGCTTGTGATGTTAAGAATTGTGGGTAGATTGGTTAATGTTTTCAGTAATAAGTATAATTAAATATACGATTCGAAAATGGTTTCCAGATTATCAGATAAGTTCATTCATGGTAGTTTTTTAGTAACAAATATTAAGTACGACTTTAGGCGATTGTATCTGTACATTATTTAAATAATCTGTTAACAGTAATTCCGTAGATGTTCGCTATATCTATAACATTTTATAGTATTGTTAAAGTATGGCTACATTAATAATGTATGTAGGTACATTTAATTGTACAAATGTTGTTGTAACCACTCAAGCTAATTTCAGCGTCTCGAGAAGTTAAATTCTCATTTCGACGTAATTTGATAAAACTTCAAATATTATTTAAAATACCATCCCGTACTTGAACTCTACTTATTAATTGAAACTTGAGTCCTTATTGATTATTCAGCCTTGTAAACGAATCATGTATGCTATTTATTATTTCTTAGAACTTTTATCTGCCACCGTTTCCGACTCTCACACTATACTTATATATTACGAATATAATTATAGTACGTTCCTCACTAATTTGCAAAGATACTAAAATATGTTTAATAACTGTCATATTTTTGATCGATTTGCTATGAACATGCACAATTATTTTTACATTAATACATTTAGATTATGTATTTAATAAAACCGGTCTTTAGTAAATTATATAAAATAGCTTTGTAATAATCGTACTGGTTAATCTAACAGCATTTATAGCGCATGTTAGATTATATATGTATAAGAGCGTTTATAATTTGATATAAACCGAATAGAAGAGCAATTTTTTAGTCATCCTTAGCTTCTTTATTAAAATTATCATTGTAGATAAGACGGTTTCTGTTAAAAAAAAGTATTGCAAATTACAATACAGATATAACTCTTTATTCTAAATTATGCTTTGACTCGCATAACTATAGGTATCTTGTGTATTATTTACATTAATAATATTAGTGTAAGTCGTGCGATTGTTAACCCATTAAAATAGAATATTCATGGTAACGTTAAGGAACCCGACTGAATAGTCAAAATTTATAAGCATTGTATAAATTATAGTTAGCCCGTAAATGATGTAGAGATACGAATACATTTTCTTGACAAAGGAAACAAAATAAAAGCTCGAAAGAACTGAATATGTGAGTATTATCCAATATCACATTTTTTACATAAATGAATAGATAACTAAAATGATAAAGTAATTTTTTTTACGAGCAGTTTATATAAATCTTTGTATGCCAACAATGTATTCATAGAAAACATATATATTTATGTTTCTGTCATGTAAACGAAAGTTGCAAATTATTTTGTAAATCCGTTGTCAAAGTTTTACTATAATACATAGAAAATTACTATCTCCATTATTCTATAAATCAAATTCAAATTACGATTTAGAGTTTTATTTGATCATTAATTGGTATTTTTTTCTATATTAGATGACAGTAATAACATTTTTCATTATTATAATTTTCTAAAAGTAAATTTTATTGTGTAATAAATGATATTCATTATTGAATGAAAAATGTTTAAATGCGTCTACAAATTAATTCATTATTATTATATTTAAAAAGAAAGGCCAAATGTTATTTCCACATTGCACGATTGCTATATTTGTACATATATATATGGTAGAACCATTATAATATTTAAACAACTTTGACTCTGTCTAAAATGTTGTAAAGAGTGATTTTTTAATGGATTTCCACATGTACCGCGAAGTCTTGTTGGCTTGGCTAATTTAGGAATTGAGAGAAAACATAAGCTCAAAATATTAGCGGTAAAATAGTCATATAAGTTGTCATTTGTCACGAATAAATTTAAATAAATTTAATTGTAACACTTATCGAATTTTCTTTATTTTGACCTTGTAACTGTAAAACATCAAAGGATTATTAATTATATTTGTTATGATATCATTATCTCGTACAAAGAGAGCTTACTTGGTCGCATTAAGAAAATGTTTGTAAGGGAACTTTTAGCATACCAACTGTTTTCATGGAAAATATAGGGCAGGGCGCGGTGCGGCGCGGCGTTCTTCTCGCTTCGCGTCACACTGATGAGACGACATGACACAGAAAGGCTCTTTCGTTTGACATTCCTATACGTTTGTCCTACTGGGCATCATACTCATTCGTATTATTAAAAGAACCTTCATTTCGCAGTCATGGAAACATTAATGTTACTCATGAGAATTATCCCCTTTTCTTGAATTGAATTTATTCATTAAGTTATAATTACCACTAACCTAGTAATTCTTAACATTCAATTTACATGTAATAGATAACTGTGTAAAAAATACAGAGTTATTTCCTCAATCAATGCAGTACAGTATGAATAATGATATATATTGTAGGGTCGCTACTAACATTTTCTAATTTGTGAAAATGAAGTTTGAATTGAATAAAAGTAACGTGGTATATGTTTTAATAGTATGCCTATTGATAAATTGCAACTATGTAGGTGCTTGGCATGAAATATGTAAAAGTATTTGATAGTATAATAATGAATGAAAAAGCAATGTTTTCTCGCAAAATATATATCTATTTTGACAACGTACGTGTAGATGTGATATGAGCTTCTTATTAATTCCAGTTTAATCAAGTACACTATTAATTACGGTAGTACTGATGTTTTGCAAAGATTTGAACTCTACGACGAGCATCGAAGGTGTTAATTCTGATGGTATAAAAAGTTTTTTTTTTCTCCGTCTTTCGTTGGTTCAGTTGGTAGTGTGTTCGGACACAGCGTCAATCGATGTCGGTTCGAATCCTAGCACCTGAGTCGGAGGTTTCGGTGTAGGAAAACATTGTGATAGGGCTTTTCCTAAGTCCGCCTCCACCCTCAAGTTGAAAACCTATCGGTAAGCACCTGTTGGTGTGTTCCGGCAGCTGCAGTTTAGACCCAGTCTCCCTCTAGGTTTAACGTGATTACCATCTTACACCTCATCATCATTTAACATCAAATGGTCAAACGCTAACCTATGAAGTAAAAAAAAAGAATTCTTTTCTTCGCTACTGGTAGGAGGAGCTCGGTGGACTTATGAAAAGCCCTATGAACATGCTATTGTTTCAACACGATATTTGTACAGCGAAAGCTCCGACTCGGTCGCAAGGATTAGGTCCTACGTCGATCGCTGCGGTATCTAAAGAAGCTATCAACTGACCCATCATCGCTTCAACAAATTGATTGGTGACTATATAACTATATATACTATGGTATACATATAACTATAGCATGCAGAAATCAATAAACATCAAGCCAAGGGCATGTCTTTGCCATTTCTTGTCCTTAAAAGAATGACTATAAAAATCAAATACGAATGCTTTTAAAACGTGGTTCGTTTTATGTAAGAAAATTATTTTTATTTCATTTTGATAAGATTCGCATCAACAGGTTCTCTAATTATGAGGTAAGTGTAATTAACAAATTATATAATCTATATCTTAAAAACATTCATTACTAAGATATGTCTTAGGAAGACGAATACTAAAAAAACCTTTAATTCAAATATAACTTTTGACAAACTAAGGGTATTTCATTCCAAAAGTTTGGAGAGAAAAGCGAATGTAGATTAAAATTTACAATGTACGTGTTTCCATTAAGCTTTCTTGTCTAGTGAAGAGTCTTGAGTGAACTACTCTGAACGAGAAACGGAGTGTCAACCGTGTGAGTGGCTATCTCTTAACGAGTACTATTTTTTATTAAAAGAGTTGAAATACTTCGTGGGAAAATACTTACTGGTGTGTCTTGGCCGCAAGTATGTTAGTTTTGTGAAGTAAATGATATTATTCTAATTGTGATGAAGCTTTTAGTATATCGTTTAAAAAAGTAACGTGAATCTCTGTTTTTATTAACTGATTGTTTTTTTCACTATCCTAGGGACTATTTGAGTATTTGTGCAGAAGTTAGTTCTGTATGGATACTCGATTAAAACAGTAAATAAATTACTTTTCCGTTTGTTGGTCTTCATTGCGTTTAATTCAATAAAGATACACTTTTAATTCGTATTATTTTTACAATGATTTACTCGATATATAAATTTAAATATGTTTTTGGGCTTTCTGTCTGTCATTCCTATGTATTTATCTCATTATGTGTATACATAATATGAAGATATTATGGGTCTGAAATCAACACCGCAGCACAATTCTCGATCATAGGTAACAACCGCGAGATTTACAATCTCATAGATAATCACCACTGGTATACAGGACTGGAATCTACTCGGCAGCTGGAAATCACTAACTGACCTAGAAACGCGATATGCCACTATTACGGATGTCACACTTGATACATGGCCGATCGTATCTCAGATATCTGAGAAATAAAAAAGCCTTGTGTATATAGTAACTATTGTGAAAAACATATAAAGTTTTTCATAAAGAGATATGTTCTTCTTTGTCCATCCCTTTTCTCTTTAGTTAGGGTTGGATCTCCTCAAATTTTTGCGCCAAGCCAATCTATCTTTAGGTCTCTCGCAATACTTGATCACCATATCAGAAGTCAGCGGCTTCTACCTCTATTCCGTTCGAGTTAGTTCTAAGCTAGTAGGACTACTTGATCCTCCTTACACATTTTTACATGGCCATACCATCTGATACGGTTTTCGGTTATATTGTCAGTTACTGCTGCAACTTTGAAATATATTTATCTTACAATATTTAGCTTTTCTAAATCACTACATATTATAAAACAAAGTTGTCTGCCACGTCTGTCTGTCTGTATGTTCGCGATAAACTCAAAAACTACTGAACGGATTGTAATGCGGTCTTCGCCAATAGATAGATACATGAGGAAGGTTTAGGTATATCATTTTATTGGGTAAATTTGTTGAAGTATAATGATAATTGTTGAAAGGATCAAAAAAGGCAAGCCGCGTCAAGCGTTTCATGCACATAAGTATAAATTTCTTTATTATCAGGGAAGTATAACGTACGCCGAGCCTGCTAGGAAATATATAAAAACATAAATATACAAAAAGCTTTATGTTCTTTTATTATTTTATATTAATAAAATTATAAAGATTCGCTGTTTTGCGCGTATAACGCAAAAACTACTGGTATAGATTTAAATCCTTTTCGTTTAAGTTTCACTTTTTAGGTACTTAGTCCTCATCACAAGAAAAAATATCACGATATCTTCATTTAATATAAAGTTTTAAGAAACTACAATTTTTATAAGCACTACGCGTCCAGCGATGTAGAAATGCTTATGGTTTTTTTTTCTGTACATAAAATATATTGTTAAGAATTAAATGACACAGATTAGTCGTTATCAGCTACTAGAATAAATATTTAATCTATATCTACATAGTACTCGACATCTGAAATGTGTGGGTTCTTAAGGTTTCATAAAGGCTTTTTTAATAACTAAATTTTTAATTTTATTTAACTTTACGAGAAATTCGCTTAAACTAAACGTCGAAGTGTAATCTGTGGCGAAGCAGGCTATAAACGCTCTGGCCCATATCGCCTCGGCGGCGTCTATATCCGTACCGTATCGCGGTGAGGGTACCATGACGTAGCTTAACCTTATAATAGAGGATTTAACCTATAAATAACGCAGACATTTAACAATGTACGGGAGTATATTTAAGTCGAACACAAGTTAACCTTTTCTAGAATTTCTACAGTTCTCTATTTTGATGGGTTAACGAATGTTTGTTCTAATGTAGTCCGGTGAATTTGTAGAGGCCCCAGGGTCAGCAGGGTATGTCAGTTCAAAAAACAAAAAATGTTTTTGTTCTAAAATTATACATGTTAATGAATTGGTAAAATTGTTAGATTAAACGTTATTTTGCACTTTCACTTGGAATTTATTTGGCCGCTGTCACGTCTCACTGGAATAAAAACGTTTAATTTTATTTGCGCGACGTGTACCTATAAAAGTTAAGTCTGAAACTAGTAATAAAAAAAGCGAAATATCAGTAACTGAAACAACACTCAGGTAAATAATTAGGTCATTGATTAATGGTTAAACATGTAGTCGGTTGAAACTGTTAGTATATAGCTGTAAAATATAAAAGTTGAAATAAATGAAAAAATGTTGTAGGTTAACGCGTAATGACCACAGTTAATAGATTTATACTAGTTCTTGGTTAGTCTTGCCTTTTTTAAATCTTAGTAAATTGATAACTGTATGCAAAAAGTATAAAGTAAACACCGACTAGAATATTTTCTGCTCAATATACATTACAGAAACAGACGTAGAGGACAGAAATAAACAATTCTAAAAGTACCTCAAAACGAGTCTGTCTTCAATTTCTTTCTCTAATGCGTGAACTTATTTGTTCCCATTGATCCAATGAAAGAAGCTACAACGACTTTGCCAGTTAACCTTCGTTTAAGTGTATATAATATCAAATTAATTATATGAAGTTTAAATACAACACATCATATGTATATTAAAATAAAATAGCCAGTCTTCGCATTACCATTTAACATTGCCATACAACGTGGCAATGCAGTCACAATTTTGAAAACATTTTCTTAAACGGCATCCACTAAAAACCATTTACAAATATTACTGTTAATATAATAATAAATTAAGTAAATAAAAATAATAAATAAAGTTAATAAATTTTAAGTATTTTTTTCATACTTTACAGTTCCTCTATAGTTTTTTGGTTTATTTCTCAATCTTAATATTATGTACTGAAGATTTTCTGATACAGTAATTACATTTAATTATTTGCTTATAATATTAATTAGTTCATTACATAAATTAGGCAATACATAAATTAAACTTGCGGTACATTTTGCTAATACAGTGTCCTCGTTGAAAGGACCCATTTTTGTACTATTTCGTTTAATTACCTTGACCTGTATAAGTAGTAGTACTCTAATATTCACATTTATTCTTATCGTCGACATAATTTAAATGTTAATAAAACGTTTTTTTTCTTTAACACTATTCTGTTATTAGCGCTTGCCTGCGACTTCGCTCGCTTTGACATAGATTTACCTATTTCTCGGGAAGGATATCTTATATCTAGACAAAAAGTACCCTATGTCCTTTTATGTTTCCTCTACAGGGTGTATGTAAAATTTCATTATAATCGGTTGAGGAGTTAAGAGGTGAAAGCGTAACAAACAAACTCATATTCGCATTTATAATATTAGTTAGGATTCTTACAGAATAAAAACAGAAAATATGATTATTACAGTAACTATAAATAGAATAAATGGGTTTTCATTCTATGGTAATAGGTATATTATATTACCCTATGATTGGTGTCACTGGCTTCGTTTCCCTAAAAATAGTATTGTTATCTCACGAGAACAATATAGTTTATCTGAATTTATTGTGGGTTGCCACTAATTCAACCCTAAAACTAATTGTATGTTATCTCTGTCAAATATTATCATTAATATTTGACCCTCGTGGGGAAGCGTAATACTGTGTAGTCTAAATAATATTCTGAAAAGTACTCTACCTGCCACTTAGTCTTTTCTAAATTGATTCAATCATTTCGGAGAAATCTTAGTGTGTTATATCATAACACTAGTAGGCCCGGCGGACGTTGCCCTGTCCTGATATTAAAAAATATATACTTATGTGCATGAAATATATTAAAGTAACTAATATTTAATTTGGTAAGGATTAATAGTGTATCTGTCTAAATAGCGTTCCAAAAACCTCATTTTGTGTTAATAATTTTTAGAAATAGATGGGTGTAGTATAAGCTACTCTTAAAAGATAGGTATATGCCATCCCAGATTTTTTTGTAGATCTATAAAAGAGGAATATCTTACTATGCATTGTTTTGTTATACATCAAAAGGCTTAGGTAGCGTTGTCGATGAAAGCTTCCAGGTGGCTTGACTTTTTCTAACAATTCCAACAATTATCGTTATATTTCAACTAATTTACACAAAACCTTGACAAATTATATACATAAACCTTCCTCATATATTACTCTATCTATTGATGAAGACCGCATTACAATTCGTTCAGTAGCTTTTGAGATTATCGCAAACATACAAACAGACAGACAGACAGACGCGGCGGACAACTTTGTTTTAATATGTAGTGATATCGGGTAATATATCGGGGTTAAAGCTCTATTTACAATCAAAAACATTATTAATTACCATTCCACATGAAACAAATAGAGGTGTACAAATGTGGCAAAGAAAGAGAAGAGATGAAGCCCTGAAGGTTCGTCAGGTCAATAGTGATAGTTAGTTGGAAAAATAGGAGCGGAAATTAATTTCGCGCGAATCGTCGTACATCTTACATTTTTAATAAAATCAGCAGGTCGTTACTTTATCTGCTGTATAAGGTATACGCTTTTATTATTGATAATTTGGTGGTTTTGTTTCACTGATCCATTAATAAAGATGACGTCATCAATTGATGTGATGTGAATTTGACATCATATTTTTATAACGTTCTCCGCAACGTTACCCTGTCATATTATATATTTTATAGTTACTTTGTAGAGCTTGATGAAAATAGTCTCATAGCAAAAATACATAATATAAAGAAAGTACTATACATACTATATGACACAAATGTGCTTGTAACACCTACGCACCCTGTGGCCTTTAGCAAAAACCAAACATTAAATTGGCTTCGTCAATTTAGTCACTTTGCTGAACATGAAAACTGTTTCAAATAAACATCTCATGTGTTTGTATGACGGTCTTACATTTGTATATTACGTTACTTACGTATTCTATTTTACATTCGTGTGTAACAAAATCTTGAGGAGTACTTTGCTACCCTTTTGCATTATATCTATCATGTGTTCATTAAAAATCTGTCATAACTCCTAGTCCAATGTATAATTGTAGTATTTGTTTCGAATGTCCACTTTTAATTGTGTTACCTCTACTTCTTTTTTATTATCTGGGGTAAGCAAAAAAAAAACTTGCAATATTTTAAATAGGGGAAAGTAATTATTTTTGTAGACGACATTTTACGATAAAACAAAATGTATGAGATTTACCTTGCTTAATGTTACACAGAAGAATCAAGATCGCAGGAAAATGAATAGGCTTAGATGACAATACTGTATTCTTACGTATCACACTTGATTCTAAATTACAATGGGGTTCTCACTTTCAAAAATAGACGAGAAGATTAAGTTCTGGTTCATTCGCAGTAGGTAAGATCCGCCAGGCAACAGATATTGCCACTGCTAGGTTATTCTAATTTGCTTACTTCCATATCTCAATAATGTCTTATGGTATTTTGCTGTGGTGGACACCATATGTTTATTACAGAAACGGGTAGTTTAAGCAATACACACCATGGTATCTTCCGCATCATTAAAGACTAAGTTTCAGGAATTCGATATCTTAACTCTGCCTTCCTAAGACATTTTTCATAATTTTATCGATGTCCGCAAAAACTTGCAAACGAGAAAAACTGAATTTCGTAAAAGACCGGCATGATTGAAATACTAGAAATTATGACAAACAGGTCATCCCGTGTTTCAGACTTAGTAACACCGGTAATAGTGTTAGGCTTTACAACAAATTCCCAAAACACGTTACCGATTTGCCGTACTGTAAGTTCAAGCGCCTTGTCAATCGGGTTTTGGCGTCAAAAGGCTATTATAGCGTGGATAAATATGTGAAAGTATTATAAAAAATATGTACGTTAAGAAGATAAACCCGATCAAGTTTCTCGCCGGTTCTTCTCGATGACTGGATTGTTTACCGAACCGGTGGTAGTTTTGACGTGCATGACCGCTTTCCTGGGGCCTAAATTGAATAAAGTATTATTGATTTTGATTTTTCATACCGGCATCTACTATTTATTTACAACTGTATTGTATTTTTTTATCATAATAAGAATGCTTAAAGGATAAAAGGAATTTTCTAAAATAGATAATAATCAAATAAACATGTTATAAATGAATATAGATAACCTTAATTAACGCAAAATTTCAGTTAGTTACATTTATGCTTTTCCAACAAACTTAATGATGTACCTACAGTGTTAAGCGTGAGCTTATAGAAACAAATTCTTATTGAAAATACAATTTTCTTTTGATTCATAACTGTTTTACTGAGAAATATTAGTAAGGTGAATATATGTCATATTTCAGACACGTCTACTAAATTTAGCAAAGCTGTCTAAATACTATAACCGATTCCAATTTATTGTAAAAATAATATCATTTTTACTGAGTATTAGATTATTAGATAAGAGGGACATCTCAAACCTATTAGATAAGAGGAAAATCGAGCAACACGTTCAAACACATACAACAAGTTCGAATACAACAAACAAGTTTTTTATTAGTCATATTAAATAATAATTTATTTATACAAATATAATTACACAAATTAATATTTATTCGAAACAATTCGACACTAGAGATTTTATGTCGACACGTTATTACTGGCAGGTATATGAAATAATTGAGGTACTCGTACCGAACGGGCACTTGCAACTGTAGCATGACGATAGGGCATTTACCAGCACTCGCTTTCGCCTTCAAGTTGAAAATCAGCTTTGAACCTTTAATAGTATATTTGGACGGTTGCACTTAAAATCCAATCGTCTACCTAAGTTTAGTAGCGCGTTTAAATACATCGCCCCTTAACATTAGATTTTATTGTAATCGAACATTATTATCTAGTAGTCTACAGACTTTATGTTTTAAAAAAATATATCTTATTTCATACATGATAATATAAATAAAACGATAGAGGTCTGCAGATGTGCCTGCATCACTTAAAAATTACAAGAACAATTTCCATTATTTTTATCATTTTACATCTTAGACACTTGGTCATTATCTAAAATGGAGAGCGTAACTATATCTTCATTTAATGTCAAGTTATTAAAGTTTAAGAAACTACGATTTATATGAGCACTACGCGTACAGTTGTGTTTTGTTATCGCGGAGAAGTGGTACAGGCGGTTTGGTGCTTACATTTTTTTTCTTTTGTATATATATATTTTCATTATTTAAGTCCCATCTCATATAAGAAATTCAACAAAACTCTTAATATTATCCATTTATCCATTTATCAAAATCAAATATAAAAATATATATTTTTAATTGGCTTTTGGATCTAACGTATAAAGAAACCGAGAAGCTGCTATCTTTTACCTAGCTTAGTATTAAATTGTTTTTTTTTAAAAGATGGTATTATCAATTTACAGTTAAAACCCACACATCATATATATACACACTCACGCTTCAGGATTTAGTTTTAAACTATCTTGTATTTATTATATTATATTACATGTAAGGGCTATAGTTCCTTTTATTGTCATGTCTTCTTATTTATAGGTTATATTCATTGTTTCCGGCGGTGAACGATAGTTGCTGCAACATAGATGTTAACTACAGCAGTTACTAGCGTTCATATAAGTATCTATTCAAAGATAACGATAATAAATAAAATAAAATTCAAACGCATCTTCTTTTATATATAATATATATTTGCATTTATCGTAATGTTTTTTTGGAATATTTTAATTGTTTGTAATTCATGTTTTATGGTTTACATCCAATATAATTAATATCTAATATCTATCTCAAAATATAATTAAGATAATAAACGACAAGTAGGAAGGTGCGGTTATAAGCTAGAAACATTATTAACTTTCGAAATGATGTGAATGATTTATAGACTTATATGTATGTCTATTTCATTGTACCTGTATGTCGTTACACTGGTTATTTTTAAACGGGGCGTTGATATAAAAGTTGTGAAGGTTCAAAATGAATTATGAATACAGAATAAGCAGACACACATCGGTCCACGTCAAATATTAATTGTCCAGCTTGTAAACTACCGTCGAATTAACTTTACGTTAACGATATCTGAATTTCATTATATTATTGTCTATTGACGTTTTTGATTAGTTTACACGAAAAAGTTTTACGAAGCCATCGTAGGAATCAATATAATACAAATACTTCAGCCTACAATTCTAGCCGCATTAAGTATTATGGACTTTTGTATAAATCGACATAACAATATTTTATCTCTACTTTAAGTGTTATTTTGAATAAGCGAATTAACCCTACTTTTTCTTTACCCTTGACTGCAGGTGGTCCCGACAAAAACTATTTTAAACATATATGATTCATTTTACTTTATATAATTTTTTTCTTAAAAATATAGAATTTTTTACTTAAAATAAGTTAAAGATAAATGTTTATAAACTAACCGCTATTGTCTGTTTTAATTTTCAAACGTATTTAGCTATTTAACTGGCCAGACACTTTCCGTATAGTAATTGATGCCATGTCCATTATCTGCCAATAATCTTTTCAGGACTTAGTCTTATAATAAAAATATATATTTAAACTTTTTTGGCAAATGTATTAATCAATAAGTTAATCACTGTAGTTTTATTGTGTAAAACATATTCTTATCTATTTAGTCTGTTTTGATTCACAGACGCATACTTAAATATTGTATAGCCTACGTCACTTCCACAAGAGGAATCTAATAAGACCTCGCATGTGAAAATACTTCAAACCAGACAGCTACAAAGGCTACAGACCAAGATAAAGAGAAACACTACCATTCCTCTGTGTAGTTGAGAAAAATTTAATACATAACAATGTACTAGTGTCAACATTTGTGCACATTATATGTGTAATAATTCTATTTGGTTCAAAACAAACACTATTTTGTGCATAAATATCGAGAACTTGACGCTCTTCGTAGCTTGTTTCGGAATTAATGGGCGTTAGACTTCGCTTAACCATGTACGAATGACGTGCATAACCGTTCGAGTTCCATTATGCAATAATTATATTTTCTCGGAATTTCAAACACAGGGTGAAACGTGAGCGTTTGTTATAGTGCGAGAGTTTAATAAGAGATAATACTATACGAAATATCAACTAACTGACTTACGAACGAATACACTACTTCACTTACTCTACTTCTCTTCACATTGTTCAATCCTAAGTGAATAGAGATTTTATTCGGAAAGAAAGAATAAAAAGGTTTTATCTTTTTTTTTTCGAACTGACATACCCTGTTGACATTATGGCCTTCACAGATTCACCGAACTACTGTTTTATCTTCAATTACCTTCATTACAGTAAATAATAATATGCAAACTCACTATTATCGTCAATATAAACATAGAAAATATTTAAATATAAAAGAAAAAATAATTGTTTTATCGTCTTGAAAATAAAATGTTCAAGAATTAACCTGACATAAGAGACATGACTGCGCAAAAATTGGATACGTAGATACACATTGCAGTTAGTTTGCCAAAATAGATATACAATTTAGCTCAAGAGTATTCGAGACGGAATCAAAAATTTTAAAAATTATATTAATTTAAACTCTTAATACTTTACCTATTGTAGGGAAAACTTTTTTATAGTTACGCCAAAATATTAAAAAAAAATCGGTTGTAAAGTAAAATAATTCGATTACGCAGAAGGTTTAGCATATAACGAAAAACAAAATTAACTAAAAAAAATTAAATATGATTGTATGTATTTTAAATATAATGGTCACTATTGGTTGTCCGTACTTTTTTGTAGACAAAAATCTACAATTCCGTACATTATTTTGAGGTAATTAATAAGGTTTAGCCAGCGTCAGCAATGTAACGTCCGAAATACATTTTTACGACTTTATTAAAATACATCGAAATTTATTTACTTTATATAAATATAATGTATATGTTTTGCATTCTTTTTTCTTGCACCTTTTCGGAAGAAACTCTATAAACGGCGGTGAAAATCTTATTAAAATCCGATGTGTAATTTAAAAGAAATAAGGAAACACACACATACGATTAAACTATCTTTGTTTTATACTATTTATATTATATTTATTTACGTATTGGCATCTAATTAACAGCTAAATGAACAGTATTTTATCGTCAATCGTTACTTCAATTAATCAAATGATGAAAACGTAATCATGTTTAAAAATTACTCAATATTAAATACAAATAATACGCTTATTGTGTATTCTTAAATCGTTGTTACAAATAAATAATAGATGAGTCAACATATGTGGGAACCAGGAACACTCACATTGACACCGTGTCACTTGATTATAGTAAGTAAACAACAGGGTTCTAACAATAGCACATCTCGAATCTTGTCGAATTTATCTGATTGACGTCAGCCTTCGAGAGGTTTCCAACCTCTATTTTGTGGTGTATATAAACGTGCAACAGCGGACATCAGCTAAGTACCTTAATAGCTCACCCAATAAAGCTCATTAAAACTATAAAGGCCCGTCAGGCAAACAGAGCTAGTCAATTGGAAAAAAAAGTCCGAGGAAATTTCTGTCCTTGGTATTGGAACGAATACGAAGATATACAAAGAAATAAATCTACACGCAAACTACAACTACAGCTTTATAAGGCGTAAGTGAGATCATTGTGTAAATGAGCGATTGTCAGTTTGTTTAATTTTTGTCTTTAAAATGACAAACAAATTTCTTTTAACGTAAACAACAACTATGTATATGTATACATATACACAATTAGGCGAAGATAAAACATTTCAGTACTATTCGCTTTAGTTTGTTCACAGGCTTTAGTGGCTATAGACAGATGTTATTAAAAAAAATGAGGAAATAGTCACTTTTTCCCATACGATCAATCCAAGCCTTTACTTATAAATATTTATTCATCATACTTCAAGCTTCTTATTCCACGTACATTTTTTGTACAATACTTAACACAGTTTTAACTATTTGGAATAAAAAATACAGGTAATAATATCTATATATTAACATGCGAAGAAAAATCTTTGTAGGACCCATTATTATAAACGATTTACAACTACTGGACGACCACTGGTATTATTAATTTTGCTATTGTAAACCATATCACATAATTCCACAAATCTTAATAAAATTCAGACAGTTTGTATGAAATATCATTGAATATTTTAATTGAAATGCAAAAGTAGAGAATAATAACGGCATGTTCTTTTGTTCGAGATATTATCAATCCAATGTTTGACTTCAATTCAGAGCGAACTCTCAGTAAAGCTCTGTCGAGCGCTTTAGTTCCGAACATTAAATTATACTCGATGATATCCGGCGCTGAATAATGATGAATGATAAATTCGAATGGGATTGTTTTATAACCTTAATTTATATTTATTTAATCTGAATATATTCTACGCATTTAAGAAATCAAGTGTCTAAGTAGAAAGAAAAGACTTTATTAGATATACTTAAATCCTATATACGTACAACGAAGGTTCGAAGCACAATAAATAACAATGAAATGAATAACAAATACATAGAAAAGCAAATAAGAAACTTATATTTCTAAAATAAGGATCCCAAAACTACAAAGGCATATAACAATCTTCTGGCAAAATGAGGCCGAGTCGTCACCAAACTATTTGAAAGCGATCCGTTAATGAGATTGCTTCTATTACTCTTGGTTAGAAAGAGTTGGAAATGTCGCGTACAGCTGTGCTAAATGGAGATCACTTCTATGAACCCTATATTCCTGATGATGGAATATAGGATTACGTCATCATCATGATCAGCAATTGACAAATATGGTAACATCATAGAGTAAATACTGTTGCTTATCCAGAATACAGTGTTTTATCATATCTGACTTTTATATTTACACAAATAAAAGCTAAAGCGATGATTACTCAGTTGTTAGAGTGTTTGGACATCGCGGCCATCGACGTAGGTTGGAACCCTTGCGAATGATATATATATGATAATATATACCTTTAGCAAAATCGCTTCCTGTTTTTGGCGTAACTACAATTTTTTGCAGCAAAGATTTAGGTTATGAAATTTACTATAATGGCGTCAGTACGTTGATTATGGTTTGCTCAATTATAGGAAACATGTTAATTTTAAAATATCTGTGTGAATGATAAAACGCATTTTAATATACCCAACATCAAACGCCGAAATATTTCTTCCTAAGGTAATAAATGATCCTATACAACATATGAAAACTTATTTATAACACAGTTTTAAATTTAGATGCGTTTTAAGTTTCATAATAATTTTATTAGGTCTGTATAAGTATTTAAACATGCAGTCTTTAAAAAAACATCAAACGTTATTCAGAGAACTGTGGACTCCGGAACCACTGTTTCACAGCTATTCTAAAATATCCTTCTCGCTCGTGTTTTAGTATAAGTATTAAATCTTTATATTCTCTTGAGTTAATTAGATAACTTTTCTACAGTAACCTATTGCCCTTGTATGTAATAGGTACATAATAATTCTTTGAATTTTCCAGCTGATCCTGTGAAATGATAAAGAATAACCACATATTCATTGTAAGACAAATAATCTCTATTATATCCTTTTAGCTCTTTAAACCTCCTTTCGTTGTTAACACTGTAATATGTTTGACACTTAATTCTCAAGAGTCATCTTGAACATAGCTCGCTGGAAGGATTTATGTATTTTTAAATTAATTTGAAATATAATTTATCTGTGTTTATCATTTTCAGATGTGAACATTTATGTTTATAATAGGTGATTTAACAGAATAATATATCTAAAAAATATGTTTACATATACGTATTCACGAAAATTGATTTGTAGTTTCGCTGTTAAGTTTCACTGTTACTTTCGACAATTTTGATCATTAGGTACCACTTTACCGCTTAGCCCTTATTAAAACCAATTAGCCTGACATATAGTTTCTTCAAGATTGGTTCAGCTCAATCAATCAGGTCAGTTAGCTTTGGAAAACAACAGACACAAGTTTTATTGATTTGTAAGTATACCTAGAACGCTAAAATAAAAACAATTGTAAACGGGTGACAAAAAAAATTAAAGTTAAGTAAAGTAAAATTAATAAATGATAATGAATGAAATATATGTTACATTAGGTATAATCAACAGCGGATACTTATTTTATCTATTTATTCTACCTATATATACGATAGACGAATAAAAGTTCAGTAGAATATTCTCCTTTTATTGTCAACCATCTTCTCTTTTTTATTTTATTTCATAACTAGTAAACAACTTGTTGTCAATAAAAATTGGCATGATAATTATACTCATTAAAAAATTTAGTTTCAGAAATCTTTATTAGTCATACTACACCTTCATTACGTCCATAATGTTTGTAGAAAAATGAATACAGATACTAACGTGAAGAAAAGAATACTTTTAACTATATTAGTGGTCGTCCAGCGATCGAAATTCGACGATAATAAAGGGTACTATACAGTTTTTCCTTCATGTATTTATGTATAGTTTTTATTATCAGTATTTATTTTTAAATGGTAAAAACCGATAACAAACGAAAGAGATTTTTGTATAAATATTGTGAGTTATATAGCCTAAGGAGCGTGAAATATGACAAATATAGACTTATAAATAAGGGCTACTACTCATCGATGTCATGGGGAAAAAGTAACTATTTTCAAAAAGTTTATTGATAATACTAAAATTCCTTATTAGGTACTCAACAAGAAAAGAATAAAGGAAATCGATGAACAAACAGAGAAGAAGGTATTATACTGAACTGACCTATTTATATGTACATAGATTTACATAAGCGTGCTTACTATACGTGTATTACTATTCTAAAGTATTTTATGTCAACTGTTCTCTCCAGTTCTCGAATTACGAATCTACTAAATCGATATTCTGCGGACCAAAGTACCACCTGAGTCATGTTTTATTACCGCGGCTATAACCTTAATTCTGCTTAATAAATTGATACTATAATACACGTATACTTATAAAATGGTTCAATAAGTACATATACATAAATACACTGTCCATAGATATAGCTATCGAAGTTAGAAATTCATCCGATTTGTATACAATTTTTCTTTAATTTATACACACACAACATTGCTAATGTACTAAAAATAGGCATAAGATATAAATGCAACACTTCTGCTAGTCATTTGTAGTGTTGTGTCTAAGTTATTGATAGTCGTTCACAAGACATTACATGTATTGTCATATATGTTATACATGTTGTATGGCCTTGTTCACTTTATTTCTTGAATATTAGGTCTATATCGTTATTGTATACGTTATTAATGTAAAACATACAATTCTGAAATAAAAAAACACATTTGATTTAAATGTATACAGAATAAGTACTGGCTAGTTTATAATTAAGATATGTGATGAACCAATTACATCTTTTCCAATTTTAATTGAATTATCATCAAAGAGTTAAAACTAAAACTGTACCTAAAAGATGTGATTAATATTCAGTGTATGATCGAATGTCACTAGATACTATAAAAATATGAAAGTGTATAAATAATCACGTTAGACATTTTACAAAATGACAAATTTCAACCTGTCTATAATATTTAATAAACATATCAGGTATTCATTTTCGGTAGAACCACGGTTAATAGAAACATAATTTAACAAAAAGTGTAATTTAATGTACAACATGTAAATATTATTTTGATGAAACACTTTTACGGTGGAACGCCGCTAACCGCAGCGCTTCGGGCCTCGGGTGGACTCAGCCGCTTAACTTAACTGCGACCTTTTCCTGTTGTCTCAATAAATTTTTAATATAGGATACACTAACGTAAGACATCGGAATTGTCTCCGCCGATGTGTATATATAGGAATGAAGATTTGTTCCACTTACTACAGTTAACCTATTTTATCAATAATTTAACATGCATTAAACAATTGTACTCTTTTATTTTCGGATTTAAATAATTTGTCATTTATTGAAAGCTTCTGATATTGTTTGATTACCTACATGTGAATGTGGCCTGTATGAGTAGCAAAGAACTTTTAATCGATAATTTTCTATCTATGTACGAACCTAAATTTTATTTCATTATAATTAGGTATCTTTTTTTTCTAATTAACCCATGCTGTTAGCCCACAGGTCCATGTCTGTTTCACTGAACTACAAGGTTAGGTGTCTAATTCGTATTGCTGTAGGATTATTTTTATTAACACTATTTTATATTAGTGAACTCAATCCTTAGTGGGCGCTTTTCTTTCAAATTATTTTAATTGCGTTGGTTTTGTGTTCAGTTTGATTACCTAATATCGTGTCTTTACAAAGCTGCTCACGTAGGTACTAAATTCTTTACCATGAATAATATAAACTCTTTGCTAGGCCCGAGGTCTTACTCGAACAATGTCGTTTTTTGTTACCATGTAAATCCTCAAGGTATTAATAATTCACTTCGGTTTCCCGTGAAAAACATGTATGTTGTAGACAATTGCGTAAACTTTTACCTACCTAAATTTCTAGTCCTTACATCAATCAACCTGGGCGAGCAATTTCGTTTGGAGACTTCAAGAAAATATATATAAGCGATAAAACAATTCTCTAGAAAAACTTGTAAACTTTTTTTTTTTAAATATTGTGTAACACAAAAAAAAGCATGTAGTTCTTAAACGCATTTATGACAAACAAACTACATTTACTTATATATAAAAACTCGCTTTTGTCAGCGGCTTCGTTCACCTAAATGTAGTTTTTACCTATCTATTGCGAACATGTTTTTTTTCTGGGTGTATGGTACCTTTTGTCCTTTTCTGTACTCCTGACAAAGTGTATAATTTTACGTGTAAATTTTATGATAATCGGTTAAGTAATTAATTAAAGCGTGAAAACATAACAATAAACAAACTCACATTCGCATTTATAATATTAGTTAGGAAGGTTAGGATTGCTCCAATGATATATATTAAAAGTAATTAATTTACTACTAAACACTGAGTTGAATATGTTCCGTGATTGTCTCGGGTATTATAACACTATTTCGACGCAATTATTAATCCGCCACAATTTAATCATAAAAAATCGCTTACAAAAATCTCGAATATAGCAAGCCAATTTTTTTTTCAAGTTATTCGTACTATTTTTCAAATCCGTAAACAATATCCTAAAAGCATGATTATACCCTTGTAAGAACTGTCTAAGGAGTTTTTGTATACACTCAAGATACATGTCTTTGATTGTTATTTATAATTCTCATCATTTAGAAATAAAAATCAAACTGTTTCACGCAAAATGCTATTAACATTATATAGTGCATATTCCAATAATATTATAAACACGAGAGACTAAGATTTTTTGCTACTGTATTTGTGTCTACGAAACATTTTCTTCTTGGTCAGTGACTTCTATTGGCGTGCCGCAAGGCGGAGTGTTGTATCCGTTACTTTTCGGAATTTTCATAAACACTATCCAACGATTTACTTTCTTCTTACTATTCATATGCCGATGACATGCAAATATATTCACAAGCTTCCATTGATAACCTGTCACATGCTATTGATATCATTAACAGTGATCTGACACGCATTAGTGACTGGAGTAAAGCATATGACCTTAGAGTGAATCCCAATAAAACCCAAATCATCATTATTGGCAGCTCTAGGATGACTGCAAAGATTGATAAAACGCAACACCCAACCATCGTCTTTGCAGGTACTATTCTTCCTATGTGTGACAAAGTCAAAAATTTTGGAGTTTATATTGACAAAAAATTATCTTGGGTCCACAGATTCATGAAGTAAGCCGAAAAATATTTGCGTCTTCCGGTTGCCTAAGAAGACTCCGTAGAATTAAGATCAGCAGATAATATAACATTAGAAGTATCGTCTCATTCCACTAATTTTCGTGCAAAGTTCTTCACAGCTCAGGCTGCCCAACTATGGAATGCCCTACCTGTTTCTATTATATTGGCACAGACGATGGGCATTTTTAAAAACTCGTTAAAAAAGTAATATTTGTCAATTTAACATTTCGCTTATGTGTATATATGTATTACTATACTTATTAATGTTATGTAATCTATATATTGTATATTATTGTATTATATATTTAAATATGTATGTTACAATGCGCGTTCTGCTAATTTATGTGGTATTTACTAGTTTTGTTTTACTTGTACACCCTAAATACCACCCACTCTACTCCATGGAACATATCCATCCAAAGGTTGCCTGGAAGAGATTGCTACTAGCAATAAGTCCGGCCTTTGTACTAATCACATAATTGTAATGTTTTATAGTGTTTATTTGTAATGATGTACAATAAAGATTAAATTAATAAATAAATAAGATTTCTTTGATGATACCGTGTAACATTATTAAACTTAAATAACATTATTCTGTACAATTAAGGTGCTATTATTGAAATGTTGAAAATACTTATAAAATTATATTACATATGATTGTAATAAATAGGTATTACCTACTTCTTAATACTTTATTTTATATATAATAAATTGGTTGTCATGTACCTTACACATGAGTTTCTCCGACTTGTGCACTCGAGTGTAAGTTTTTGTAAATTTAACGTTTACCATCATACCATATCGATACAAAATAACAGGTTAGATTGTGATTAAAAATTAAAAATATATAAAAAGCAATAGTACATTCAAGTATCTTATCAAACGGGTTTTATTTGTTTAAAGGCTATTATAGGGTGGATCAACATGTATGTGCACGACGGTGATGTCTGGAAAAGACGTCGCTCTCTGACCATCCGCCACAAGCAAATGTTACCACAAACTACTAAGTTTACTACGTTGTTACTATCTATATTGGTGAACTACGTACGTTGAAATTGTAAACGAGATTCTTACCGGTTGTTTTCGATGACTGGTTTGTTTCCTGAATCTGTGGTAGTTAGTTTTGACGTTCATAAACGCCTTCTTTAGGCCTATATTAAATAAAACTATTTTTCATTTTGACAAAACTAGATCAAGTAGATGATTTTTTTTTAAATTTACGTTAGTTTATCTGTTCCACTAAATTGATAAATACCAAGCAGTAGTAATTCATAACGAAGTATACACTCGATACTTTTCTTTTGTTAATAAGTATTTTCTTCTTCTTTATTTTTTTTGGCTCCGTCACGGTTTATGCACTAGCCACCGTCAAGTAACAAGATTTTGCCAAGTGTTTTGCGATGATTATAATGTTCTAACAAGATGGTGGTCTCCTTGTTAGATCGTTCCATGGAGTTTTGGTGGCATCTCAGACTGCATGCTCCGTGGTATTATGTCCCATCCACTTCACTTGTGCATAATAACCGAACTATATTACGTAAAACACCACCAATATTACAAAATATAGCGTCTAATAACACAAGATTATGAATAAAATATACAAACCACTACCTGACAGACTAAGATCCCGCCAAAAACTCCAAATAAGCATTTTTAGTATCAATACTTTGTTGCCGTTTACAAAGCTGGTATCGATGATAGTTGGTACTCGTATTATTACTGTACGACGTATGTATCAAATTTTAATGTAACTAAACTTAAATTACATTTTGATTGTTGGACGTTTATTCATTTATTATGGAGCAGCATCTTTTAATATACTATGCGTGCTACGACGTGATAAAATTTGAGTTTTATTTTTTAATTGATGGAGGAATTTAACTATCAACTTTAGTGTTTATTCCAGTTTATTCATTCTAGGCTGTAGTTTACAATACATGGCGTCATGAAGTACAACTTTCTTTAGCGAACCCAATTAGCAATATATATCAGAAGAGTAAACATAAAGAATATATTTTTGAATTTCACTATTTTAAGAAATTATATGGCATACAAATATCATTAGGAGTAAATATTCTTAAAAAGTAGCACTAAATTCTTGTGAATTGTGAATGTATTGTTGATTTTAGTCATTTCTAATCATAAGAAAAAATTAACTCAATACTAGTCTGCACGGAAACACACACATAAGTTTCTTTCTTCCGTGACTAGAATGTGTAAATATGACTAAGTATCGTGAATTTTTAATCGAAACTTAGTTGGTATCGATAATATCACATCGATAACGTACCTATCTGTTTTTGGTTGGAAACAAGTAAAAATTTATCAAGTCTATGATTTTTTTAATATATTTATATAGTAGTTTTTGGCGGCATCTTTAATCTTTCATATAGTATTTTATTCACAATATTGAGTTATTTGACTCTATTTTGTTATATTGGTGCTTTACGTAATATTGTTCGGTTATTGAGAACAACCCAAGTGGATGGGAAATAATACTCTGGAGTACACATTCTGAAATGCCACAAAAAATGCATGGTAAGTTCTAACAAGGAAGCTACCATCTTGCTAGAACATTGAAATTATCACAAGACACTTACTCCAGAATTGGCAGTATGAACTAATTCCTTCGCTTGTCCTATTGGACGAATATTACTACTACTATGTTTATACAGCTATATGACAATGAAATTATCTGTGGAAATTATTTTGACGTTTATGGTATATATACATGAGTTTATGTTCGTCGTCATTGTCAACTGTCAATCGTATATACAGTTGACAGTTGTCAATGCGTGGTTATGGCGTAAATTGGTTTTGTGAACACGAAATAGAAAAGAGATTCTTCTGGAAGAGATAGAATGGCTGCACGTGGTGAGAGAGGAATTATAAGAGTACTAGATAAATTAGAAGCTTCGGTTAACTCTGGCCAATACTATGAGGCACATCAGATGTATAGAACACTTTATTTCAGGTAATTATAGTAATGATAACTTCAATAGATGTTTGTATTTAGTAAAGAATTAATCATTGCCATTAATTCACAGGTACCTGAGTCAGAAAAAATATCCTGATTTATTAAATTTATTATACAAAGGGTCTACGTTGCTTCTGCAACGCGATCAGCAAGGTAGTGGCGCTGACCTGGCTTTACTTCTTGTAGACGTCTTAACGAAATCTGAAACCAAACCTTGTGAAGAATGGTTTGAAAAGATAGCGAAATTATTCGAATTAATTAATTCAAGTATTCCTGAAAGGGAAGCATTTCTGACTAATGCAGTCAAATGGTCCATGGACAATAATAAAAAAGGGCATCCAGTTTTACATAAGGTAAATAATTTGTTATAATAGTATAAGGATATTGTCTATACAATTATTTACAATGTTTGAATATCAGAAACCAATTGTAAATGGATATTGTGTTATCAGAATTTATTTGTGTTTACAAGGTTTCAGAGAATAGTTTTTATTAAAATGAAGTGGGTAATTCACAAAAAGTTGCTATCATAAACCAAGTAACTTTTCTTGTAAACAGTTATCAAAATATTAATTACTAAGACACTGTAACATAAATATCAAACAATCCAAGTTAAGTCCATATTATTTACTTAAGTGAAATGTTATATCATTTACAGTTTAAAAATGGATTGTATTTTACTTTGATTTCTACTTAAAATAATTAGTATGTAATATAGTTTTTACCCTTTTGTCTATTTAATGTGATTATATTTATAATTGGCAATTGATAAAATTTCTTTGGGTTCTAGAATGTTCATTGAGTGTAGTACCTCAATTGGTATTCCTATTTAAGCAGAGTTAATATTAAATGAAGAGTTAGAGTTCAGAATTTTATTGATTTTGTTTGTTCATATTCTGTTATATGATAAAACTAATTGTATAAAAAAGTAAAGTACATACTTTTTGTGTGCACTACAAAATTTAAATATGCTCTAAGACTAAACTTCATAGAGATACAAAACTTTCCTCTGCTTGGAAAAAAAGTAACTCCATCTAGTAGAGAATTTACATAAGAATGCCACTATGAAAGTTTATTTTGCAATCAATAAATATGAATGAAATGTAAGTATTTGTTGTTTGATTGGGCTAACATTCAAAACAACTAAACAGATTTTAGCAGGGCTCTTATGAGTGGAAAGGGTCCTGTTCATAGTATTGTCTAGATCAGTGATTCTTAATCACCATGTGTACACATTGGTATGTTGCAAGCACCTGGTAAGTGTAAAATAATATAATACAATATTTTTAGTTATTATTTTATTTAATAAAAATTTTGCATGTAAGTATGTAAAGGTTTTGTAAATATATAAAGAGTATGTTATTGTGTTGGTAAATAAAAAAGGTTGAGAACCAAAGGTTGAGTCTAGACTATACTTTTTCATGTATGTTAAACAATAATTATAAATATACCACACATATAATGATAACTGATAATTTTTCTCAAAAACGATGTCAAGTTATATACATTTTCGAGTGATTAAAATTGTGATAACAACCTGAATATTGAGAAAAGTATTTTCTTTATTATAATTTCAGGCATAACTGAATATGATGCACAAAACTTTTGTAATATTTTATATCATCCTGGGTTTCATAAATTACTATAGATAATTAAGTACCATGACTAGTTTACTCATCACTGATATTCAACAATGTATTAAAATTGATAAAAGTGTTAAGTACTTAAGTCAAAATTAAAACTGAATAAATAAAATACAGCTTCTAATGACTCCAGATAAAACATGCAATTGAATAATAAACCATTTTTATGAGAATAAAGGCACCACCTATTTTGTAATAAAAAAAGATTACTTACAATTAATACAATTTTATTCCTTACAGAAAATTGCAGAAGTCTATTGGAAAGAGAAGAAGTACACAGCAGCGCATAGACATTTCTTACATTCAAGTGATGGTTCCACATATGCTTACATGTTGATAGAACTACATACAACGAGTGGACTCAAGTCTGAGATAGACCTGTTTATTGCACAGGCTGTTTTACAGTTCTTGTGCTTAAGAAATATACAAATGGCATCAGATACATTTGACACATATACTGGCAAACATCCCACGATAAAGAATAATAAAGGGCCACCCTATTTGTACCCCCTATTAAATTTCCTGTGGTTCTTACTACGAGCAATAGAGCAGTGAGTAGATATAAATCTATAATAATACATATTTTAATTATGTAGATAGATTTTTTAGATATATAGGCTTTTCTTAACTTACTTTAGTTTATAAAAAGTTAAACTCAGATTAATCAACTTATCCATTACCACTAACGGATTGCTTCTGTGTGAACAATTACATTGCACATTGACTCTTTTGTGATGTTTATGTATTGATACTACATGACACCCGCGGCTACGCACGCGCACGTTTATGTGGATTTGTCCTATCCCATGGGAACAGTAGTTTATTTGTTGAAGAAATACCTTTCTCACACTATATTTGTTTTTGTATTCCTGACAATGTGTATGAAGATTTCACAATGATCAGTTGAGTAGTTAAGAAGTGAAAGTAACAAACTTACTTTTACTATCAAATTATTTTAGTTTATAGGTTAGCCATCAAAATTAGTCAAAATCATATGGTATGAAGTCATAAACCTAGAGGTCAAGCTTGAGTATAACTACCAGAAGATTGGTGACAGGTTTTCGAGTTAATTATGGTAACTACACAAGTTCATTACATTACAAAATACTCTTACACCATGTTATGGTTTTATCACTGTGTTTTTCTTTACCAAAAGTTTAGAGTCAGTTTTTGTTTAGAATTACATTACTTGTTATGTTACCACAGGGCCATTTCAATAAGTTTGTACAAGATGTAATTAAAGAAAAGTCATGTGATATTTAAGGGTCCAATAAATAGTAGTTTTAGTTTTGTTCGACATGTATACCTACTTTATTTATATTTAAATTGACTGGATTGAAATGAAAATATAATGGTAATTTTCTTTTTCACTAGCTTCAGAATACCATGTTTTGTGACAAATCAAGCTTTGTCACTGGCTGTTCATAGAACAGTATAATGTTGAAACCAGTTATATTTTGATGGATACTTGTACTGGTGATTATCATTATTGTTGAATTATACTGTATTAGAGTGTAGATCACCTATTTATTAAAGCTAGCATAAAAAGGAATCTTAACTTTTTTATGCACTATTATTAACTGTTATAATATTCCAATGTCTCTAAAGAAGTATGTTACATTCTTTTAATTACCAAGTCTATATGATGTGTTATTTGAAATGTTGAAAATGTATTAAACACTTTGATTGCTCGAGGTTTGTGCCCTGTTACACAGATAGTGGTCATGAATATTAGTATCTTTATTACATAATGTAATTTAAATAACTATAATTCCAGAAGACATGCTGCACAATTCAAGATACTTAGAAACTGGTATGCCATTAGTATAAAAAGGGATCCAAATTATTCAGTGTATTTAGATAATATTGGACGAATTTGGTTTGGTATAGAAGTACCACAAAAAAAACATAATCAAAATCCTTTATTTGGAGGACTTCTGAAGTCTATCATTGGTGATGTGGACAGTTCAGACGAAGATGGAGAAATGCATCACAATTCTTCTACTCCTGATTTAGATTGAGATGAATGTTGTAGAGCAGTCATTTTGTTTTTTTTTATTATTATTATTATAACTGCAACCACCAGCTTACCTTGCACTCAAATTAAATCCATCAAACTTTATAGAACTTACAATAATTTAGATTTTCATTTATAAACTGATTAATTAACAAGTATTTATTTATGTCATCATTTCAAATTTATTTTCTTTAACAATTTACTCTTTTTACATTTATTAAAAAGTGTATAACCATAGGACCAATTAATTGTAGCAATAATTCTGATTTTATTATTCACATCTGTAAAACATTAATAGTCAATTTAAATAAGTAAACAAGTTATATTATTTATTCAGTGATAATTTCATAGGAAGACTTTAATGGAAAAATCAGTATGTGCATCTTTTTATTAGTATATATTGACTGATTTAACTAATGAAAGTAATTATTTTGTGCTATAGTTAATAGATGAATCAAATTTATGTTAAGTCCAATTATAAAGTCTGTATGCATATTATCACACTTTTCATCTAAAATGTGTTATGGTCTCGATTTTTACTTCAATTAACCATTGCTATACCCAAGATCGATTTCTATATTCTTACTTAATGCACCAAGATGTTAATATTATTTTAAGATATAACAATACAGTCGGCTACTGAATTATACACATAATTAGACAAACTATAGATTTTGTTGTAAATGATTTCTGTGGTAAGTTTTCATGTGTAAGTATATTTTTTTGCAATATAACTGGTGTATGGATTAAAAGATATATATTATTACTGTTCCCACATATTTATTTGTCAACAGATTCATTAAACCAAAATAAATCCCATTATATATAGTACATTGAAATAAAAATCAGAAATAACAATTTGTATCTTTTCAAAAATCTTTGTTTCTTGATATACAACAAAAATATTGTTAGATAAGATCAACAAGTTTTATGAATGTTTCTGATACGCCATCAGAATCAAGAAATAAAATGTCATTAACATATATTATTTTAAATATATCTTAATAATGTATGAAAAATATTTTTACTCTAATGTAAAATGACACAATTTACATTAAATTGTATAATTTTGTCTGGATAACTATTACACAATTGTAAAAAAAAATAATATTATAAAGTATTTTTATAAATAAATTAAATATCACAGAACCAGTGACAAAAATAGTATAACAAATACAAATTTGTATAACATTCTAGGAAATTACTTTAACATTAGCTGTCATTTATCATAATGCATCTTCTAGCACAAGAGATGAAATTTCTCTTGAAAATGTTCCAACACTGACTCTATTTTTACAAAGGTCTAGTTTAATTTTTCTTTTCTTTAAATCCAAAGCTTGGTTAACAATAAATCTATTAAATTCATGCACATGTGGATGATTCAGATATTCTTCCAAATCCATCCACTTGCATGCTGCTATTTCAGTGTCTGATTTAGTTATAGCTTCAGAAGTTGCTTTTAGCAATACAACTACATATATGTCAGAGTAACCGAACATCATGTTATGGGTGTGTCTCAATGTCACCATGGATTCAAATGTTGCATCTATGCCAGTTTCTTCTTTTACTTCTCTTACTGCAGCATCTTTTATATCCTCACCTTGAAGATAAATTTGATGTATAATAAAATGTTCATCACATTGCTTTAAAGAATTAATTATCTAGTGATTGCTTATGTTAATAAATCTGTCATCAAGGGTTTATCTGTGTCTACACAGGAATTTTTCACAGGCAACATTATTTTTAGGTATGGCATGTTTAAGAACATTTTCATATAACATAAGATTGTAAATTCAATATTAGTCTATAAATCTATAGTATTTAATAATTTAATTAAAGTACAAAAAATTTACCTCGTTCAACATAGCCACCAGGTAATTTCCAATGAAAGAACTCTGTATGTAGTTCATTTACAACTAATATTTGATTATTTTCATTAAACACAATTGCACCCACGCCAAGGTTTGTGTGACAAGCTGGTGGTAAATTTGATGAAGTCTCAGTTGGTAACCATTTATACATCATCACAAAACTGTCTCTGGAATGGTGGAAGTTGAAACCTTCCTGAAGTAAATACAATTTAATATATAATAATAATATATGTTAAGAATATAATAGTTCAAAATATGCAAGAGTACTACTATTTAATTACAATAAGCAATTTTTTTTTTATGATTTCTATTTTGAAATTAAATTTTTTGATTTAATTATGACCCACTACTATTTTTACTGAAGTACTGATTTAACTAGCAGTCAGGTACTTCAAACAAAGTTAATGCTGGGCACTAACCAATTATGAATTATAATGGTGTTCTACCCTCAATGAACAATGATATAGTCTCCAAGAAAAAAATATCAAGCTAACCTAAAAAATATTGCTAAAACATGAACTGAAATGTAATGAAAAAATTTAGTGGTCTCACCATCTATCTACCTTTCATATATGTTACAAAAGAATGCTTATCTGCACTACACTGAGTTTGTACAGTATTTCAGTAGAGTTTAACAAAAAAGTAAACAAACCACTAAGTATTTTCTTTGTTGGTTTTACTATTATGTCAATATAATAATTTAGACATTATATACTTATTTTCTATATATAAGGTTACCACTAATTGTTATAAATTAAATTAAACTAAGTATTGAACATGACCTTGAAACGTAGTAACTAGTGGAGATAAAATCAAGTGGCATTTTCATACGTATGGATACTAGATAATAATGAATCATTATTTTATGGTTAAAATATAAAACCGACAATAACATTTGAATTAGGACCTGCAATAACTTCAGCCAGGAAATTTGGAATTTTACGTGCCAAAGAGGATAGAGGCTACCCTTTCATTATGAACTTCCCTAAACCTTCAGCTTATAAAATGATTCTAAAAAACTACAAATATTTATAAAATTGGTATCAATTCAATTGTAAGAAATATTGCTATGAACATTTACATTAGCAAGTAGAGGCACCCAGGACGCGTCTTTAATATGAACTTTAAACCATATACATCTCTTGTTTTCTTCTGTCCATATTTTGAGAGAATCTGGAAAATAATGTACATAAATGTAATAACGAAAATAGTCAAAAATGTATGAGGAACACGTAACATTTATTTCGTACATGTTTCACAATAATTACGTAGAATAAATATGATTATTTACCGGACAATTTTTCTATAAAATTTGTGATATCGTCACATGGTTCTTCAATGGAATCTATTGTAACTCCATTATATCTATCTAAAACACCTTGAAAAATTTTATGCGCCATTTACGTTAGGTACCAGAAAGATTAAACTAATACTATATATCTAACTTGCTTTCGTAATGTTATCAGACTATTTTATCAATGAACTTAAAACAATCATCGCATCGCACAATAGACGTAGTAAACCAGTGTTGCCATATATTAAAAGGCAAAATTATATCGCAAAAGGTGCTGATTGTGAAACTTCCATTTCGTTGAAGTGGGAAACGGAAAGCCGTCACTATTTGAAAAAATGTAATAATCATTTTAAACACACCAGATTAAATTATTACGACAAAAAAGTAATTGTACCCTCAATATTACTTGATAGTAATTGTTAATATTTTTAAAAGTTCATTAATTAAATACAAGTGTAAGGTATTTTAATAAACTTATTTTATATGAAATGTATCTGCTAACATTATTAAAATATATAATGGTACTCAAAAGTTTATAAAAGAATCATCGGTTACTAAATTGAATTTTAATAAGCGAATTTTAAAATTCAGCCAATATGGAATGGCATCTTTTTCTTACTTTGGCAACCAATACTCTGTAATATTATTATTGCCCTTATCAATAAGTAATTAATTATTACAGTTTAATACTATAAAGATGTAAGTAAAAAACCCTCTTATAATAAATTACATCACAAGACAGTAGTCGTACTGTAAAAAAAAGATTTGTTTTCATTTTATACGTTATTACACATGTGCAAAACAAGGGCAAACAACTGGTATTACACAAATTAGGGTTAAATAACATTAGGTTACAAATAAAAACTATTGCATGAGAGATCTTGAAGCTTCATATACTAGTTTTATTTATTTTAATGTAGCTTCATATGGATTTTGCTTGATCTAATTCAAAAATGGCTAAATTAAAGTAATGCATTGCAGTAATCTGTAATATTACAAATAATTTGATTATGTACGCACAAATCGAAGGAAGGTATTAAAATTCCCATAATTCAGCAGGTTTTTTGGTACAATTTTGTAACTCACAATCGTATATGGCAATAATGATCATAGGTTATCGAGTGACCTTAAGTAGGTAAATATATAAAAAAAGTTGTAGGTATTTTATTGATTTGGTACATAGATTAACAAAATTAGGTATGTATCTAATAATATATATTATGTACAATGTTGAACGTTGTTTTGATATCAATATGTCAATATTTTTTTAAATCACAACTATTTCATTGGTGATAAATAAAAATCCTGTTATATTTAATATTCAATGATTATATCGCGCCTGCATTTATTTTCGTCTGCTAATGTCACTGTTATTATGACTAGATTCACAACTCGATCATATGTCAGTTCACTGTTTGCCATGTTGATTATTTTTAAGTTAATATTCAAAATTTTCGACTAAAGGAAGTTCCTTTTACTTCGGTGAGTTTGCGGATACTAATTTTTTAAAGGAATTTACTTAACGCTGTTGCGGTAGCATTTGAGTGATAGAAATCGTTATGTAAGGATAAAGTGTTATGCGATATGCGTCCTTGTCTTTCTGTCCCTTTCTGTTTGTTACTAGTATGCAAGCGCAAGCATCCTGGTTTGATAGTTGTGTTATCTTAATAATAAACGCATGAAAAATTCATTAAAAACTTTTTATGTAGAACTTTTATATAATCTACTTGTAGTGTAATATACAATGAGATTTATATTTAATTTTTTTATTTGATTCCTTACAACACGTTAAATAACTTCGTTCTTAAATGAGAATCTCATGATCGCACACGTTATAATTTTATTGAAGTGAAACTTCTTTAGAATCGTGATTTCAAACCGGATGCAACGAAAAAACGACAGGTAAGAGACACAAATACAAAAATGTGTAGGATGAAGCCGACAAAGAATGAGACAGAAATATACATACTATTTTATATTATCGGTCTCTCCTCTTTGTGCCATGTTTCGTAGCATGCCTGTAATTAGTGAGCCAGAGCGAGAGAGCAAATGTCGGTGTGGATGTATATTCCACACTGTTTAATACTTGGTTGTATTTCAGCATTTAACGTGTGTTAGTATATGTGAAAAGTACGTGTACTACTGTACACTATATGCGACTTCGTATTACAGCTTTTTATTAAGAAGTCAGCGTGGTGTGTTATTATTTAACAGTGTTTGTGAGTATTTTTATCTTGTTTATTGAAACTGAAAATATGGAACTTGAGCAATAAATTATGTAACATATGTTAAATAAAATATCTTTTAAAATTAATCAAAATACTTTCATTTTTAAACAAATAAACTTTGTAATGTCCTACTCTTGTTATATATATTCATCTCATTCCTTTGTCGATTCACTGAAGTTTCACTTCTATCGTGTGTAAATCGCACACACACCTTTTTTTATAAGCAATTACTTCTTCTCTTATTAAAGAGTTTGACGCACTTACTTGGAATTATTGCATTTTATATTCAGTAACAAATGTAATTGATGATTTACTACAAAATATCCATTTTTACACAGAAGATTCACCAAATTATATTTACTTGCTTATAACAATTCCTTAATCAATTTTACAACATTGCAATATTTTGTTTTAAAAGAAAAGAGGTGTGATGTGGCAGTAAAACGCAGTTGTTCTTTATGTTTTTAATTGCAATTCTAATTATTCTGTTAATCTATTAGATTAACTAAAAGCGCTTACTTGAAAATCACCGTTGGATACGGAGCGGCAAGTTGCTTACAAATAAAATAATGTTTGTCCCACATCACGCGATTTATGTCATATTTTTATCTAAACGCGATCGGTATATAGAATATTTTAAGTAGGCCAAACTTTAGAATAATCTTCAATATCCTATTTCAAATAACAACAAATTTTTAGCAGGGTGCGACTTTTCGTGCTTGGTAAATAAATTTATCATCATACGATGGAATAAGGTGAAGTGATAAATTAAGTAAATTTGTATAACTAACCACGCTATATATAATAGAAATCATGAAATTATGTAAATCACGTAATTTATTGAAGCAAATTTGTTGTCGTGTCTTATGTAACAGACGTTTTAAATTAACGCTATCATATGATAGGTTGTTTATGGTGTGAAACATAGCAGTGAAACATGAAATGTCAGGTGTCTAAAAAAATAATATATATTTTTTTGTTTTGTTTTTATCTTTTGGAATAAAAGTTTTATAAAATTTTGTATAAAATATGTATCAAATATGTTTTAACAGGTGATATTTTTATAACTTTCAATGTGTCTATATTTCGATTATTTACATCATGAGTCTCAATTAAATTTTATTATGTACGCATACTATATTTTCTTTCTTGTTTTAGAATAAACGTAATTAGAAAATTTTCAAGTGCTATAATAACAAAACCAATGTTTAAAGGTGAAATAGATAGATATAATGGTATCACAATTGATTCTGTGAAGGAAACTTTCACTGAGAAGAACTTCAATAGCATATTAGATGGTGAGTAGGTCCTATTATATTTTATTGTACACAAAATTCTATTGTAAACATTCACGTTACGTATGCACTTGCTAGTTTGTCAATTATTATTTTAAGAATGATAAAATGGACTTGTTATTTTTATTTCTTTTATTCTTAATTTCAATTATTTTAAACTGATGACAGGTTTTCAGTTGCAAACTACAAGCATTATCTAGTAAATTTTCCTCGAGGGTTTTCTCTAAATTTAGTTGTGAAAGTACAATATTTAGATATATTCCCTTCTTTTATTTCCCTTTTAGATAACTACAATCCAAATTACAATTAATATTTTTTTATTTGACAGTTGTTTTCTGAGGAGTTAGACAAGTTGTTGTTAGTGACGTATTCTCAAGATCCCGGACTAGCACCTATATATGGTTGCTAATTTTATATTCTTTTATTAATTATATGTAATTACAAGTAGAACTGTTTACATGTAAAAATAACTTATCAGTATCAAGTCATTCAATAACCATATGGATGAAAATTTGGATATTATCACAGAACACACTGAAAATTAACTTGTTTCTGTTTTTGTTTTGCATTTCATTTAGGGACTTTTATCATTTCTGATTTGTCAATCCCTTTTTTTTTTTTTTTTTATTAACGTGGGGAAATCCATTATGGATACCCATCCTCCAGGGGGAGAGAATGGGTTATGTCCGACTCGCACGGACTAAAACCCCACGGTGTACCGGCCACCGCTTTAAGTTGGGGCGGCATGGGACCATGCTGAGCTATCACCATGCCGCCCCCAGCGGTCAGCCCGGCGAGAGATGGCCGCCGGGCTCCGTCCTTATAGGGAGGTACACGACCAACTTACAACTAAACCCCTTATGTCTAAAATAAACAAATAAAAAAAAAACAAATTGACTAAACAGGAAACTTAAAAAACTACACAGCTTTTTCAAACAGCCCGATGTGGTTTCTGCCAGATTGTTGTTTCCGTTATGACCAATAAATTGTTAACTTTCTTTTCGTGGAAACCAGTATAATTCCAAATATCAAAATACTAGTAAATGTTGTACAGTAAGGTCATTATAAGATGCCATGATAAGATAACCAAATTTTCTTTATAATAAATTCTGTAATTTATTTAATGTTTATTAATTGTATAATTATTTAAATAAAAACATATAAGTAAATTGTATTAATAATGCTCCCATAAAGAAAAGGTTTACATTTAACTGTATAACACAAACTAGAGAAAAGTCAAGCGGTCTGTAGTTTGCTACATTCGTAAAGTGTTGCTAATTCATTTTTAGATTAAATGTAATTCCAGAACAGAAGTTCATAAGGCAAACAAAAATATAATAGTACATATACCTTGTTTCCGTATTCTAAATATATGTTAATAATGTATTATAAAACTCAATATTCTGTTAGAAAGGGCAGATGATCCCCTTTATGGTAGGATATTAGTAAATCTAATATATACATTTTTTTTTCGAAATAACTACACTGTTGACCTGGCAAGGTCTCTACAGTTTCACCGGACTAAAAATCTAATATATACTATTATATAGTAAAAGTGAATATATTTTTTATTATATATTTTAGAATATATTATTATTAGAACGAATATTCATAGAATTGGCTATTGAATTGAAAAGAAAATAAATGGTAATAAGTTCATACATTTATTATTCAATTACTTTTTATCTACTTTGCAGTGATTTAAATATAAACCTATAGATTGTTATACTGATAATATATAATAATTATAATCTTTTGTCCTTATCAATTATGATTTTCATACCATTATTATCTAGTGAACAAATTTATGTTGCAAATGTCATAGTCCGGTGAAACTGTAGAAGCCTTGCCAGGTCAACAGTGTAGTCAGTTCGAAAAAAAAAAAAAAAAAGCAAATGGTCGGTATGCAATTGATATGTAGTGTCAGTAACTTAGTTTGATGTACTATCAGTTTTATTGAAAACTTTATTTTTTCTATGACTTTAACTATTCTTTCTATGACTTTAACTATATGTTCTATCATGTATTTAGGATGTGAAGTAGCTATGTCTTACTCCAGTTTCAAGGGTACATCTATTACAAATTTTATTGAACTTCAGAGGTTAGATCATAGATACTAACAAACAAACGAGCAGAATTACTTTTGCACTTCTGATATTAGAGTTGATTTGTTCTAGTTTGTGAATAGAGGTATTTAAATTCATATAACAATTTATGTTTTAAGAACTAAATATATGTTAGATGTTATAGTCTTTTTAAATAACATTAATGAATATTATTTATTTCAGATTCTTTGAAGACATGGACGACTGAGGGGAGAGGGTGTGTTTGGTTTAAAGTCAATATAAACAATGCATTTCTTGTTCCTGCTTTAGCACAGGTAATTTTAGTTAATTGCTGAAAAATGTTCAAAATTAATATTAATTATTTGCTATCTACATTTAAGTATGTATTTTATTTTATTTTTCAAAAACAGTTCATTATTCTTAGAAAGGCTTTAATTTTCATCATGCCAGAGAGGACTTTGTGATGATGTATAAATGGCTGCCAAAAGATAGGGAGTCAAATCTGCCTCCAGCATGTCATACAAACTTGGGTGTTGGAGCCATGGTTTTCAACGAGAGGGACCAGATACTTGCTATTTCAGAGAAACACTATGAGTACCCACACTGGAAATTACCTGGAGGTTATGTTGAAAGGGGTAAATATTAATACACATTTTAAGGACATTGTAAATTTTATTAATGTAGAAATTCTTTAATTTTTTTCACACGTTTTGATAGTAAACATCTTACAATATAAAATTGTAAGAGCATTATTACAATAAATATCTTGTTAAAGAACACCTAACAATTCACAATTACATAATTAACCTAGACTTGATATGATTTGAAAATTTAAATTCTATGAAAAATATAAGTGATTATATTATAAATGAAATTTGAACAAATTAAATGTTTTGTAAATTTTTTAAATTTACAATTACATAATAAAACTAACCACAGCTCTCGCCAACCTTTTTGACTTCTGTGTATATATTGCACAGAACACTAATTTTGGTATAAATGCGTATTATATTATCTATATAACATTTAGAGAACTTAATGGATAAGTAAATGCCAATTTTAGATTCCTATAATAATATTTTAACTTTATTTTGTATTAAATTCTAAAAGCCTGAAATTAAGGCTAACATGCAGAACATACAAAATGATTAATGAGAGCTGTAAAAGTGCTTATTGTATTTCTTACTCCTACCAATGTGAAATTATATTTAATACTATTTTTATTTTTGCTATTGCACTGTAATGAAGTACATTTTACATTTTAGGAGAAGATATTATAGAAGCCGCTGTCAGAGAAGTTAGAGAGGAGACTGGTATTAAAGCAGCATTTCAATCATTGGTAACATTTAGACACTCACATAACATGATGTTTGGGAATTCTGATATATATATTCTTCTTATGATGGAAGCCCTATCTGACGAAATTGTCGTATCCCAAAGAGAAGTGAAAGATTGCGTATGGATGAAAGTTGAAGATTACACAAACCATCCTCATGTCCACGAATTTAACAGACTCGTAGTTAGGAAGGCACTCGAATATAAAAATAACAATATAAAACTGGATATCCAAAAACGTACTGTTAAATGGTCACAGTTTGTGAGAGAAATGAATTTTTTAATGATTGAAAATTTCAATTAATTAATCTTGGACAATCGTAAAATTTAAATTTTTGTAAAAATGTTATGCACTGTAAATATTTAAAGGTTATCTTTACAATTGTTATAATGTACAATACAGGTTTATGTTCAATTTTCTGTTTGTTTTCACGATTACTTTTCACTTCATCACTTACAAAATTGATTAACTACTATTTATTATTGTTGTTTTTATTATTGATATCAGGACAGTATAATGATGTAGGCAGGAATAGACTTGGAATTTTCTTCCACGATATTAGCAATGATTTTCCGTGTTCCGTAGTGGTCCGGTTAATCTGAAATAATAAAATTCCTTCAATTACAAAATTCAGTTTTACGTATTGTTTATACAAAAAATAACCCACTGATCATTTAAATTACATGATTATGTGTTGGCGGTGAAAAATATTACGTGTCAGATGTAGTTTTGTGATTCATCTGCACAGAGTTCAAGTTGCTGGCTATAAGTATTGAAATTGCTGTATGGTAGTACAGACATTTGCTGAGACGCGATTTGTTATTGTAATAAAAATGGTGTTAATCTATTGTATGGGAATTTAAACACCAAACGTTTTATAATTCAAAGCTTTTTCCTAATCTAAATATAAAAGTACGAGTTAACGTTTTTTTTTATTTAAAACAGTTATAGTCTCTAATAAGAAGGATAAACAGGGAAAATAAAAAATATACTAGACAGATGGCCGACAACATAATTTGTGTATGTTTTTGAAAACACTTAACTACATAGATTTTTCTATTTAACACGTTGCGTGTCACGTGTACCACCAGTGGTACACGTTAAATTTAGTCTTCAGCCCACGGGCCAATACGTTGAACGGAATATGTTTTAAACCTATTTAAGTAGTTTATGAAAAAATATAATATTATGTGTATCGTCATACATACCTACATTCAAAGTGCTATGTGTACAAGAATTCAGAAAAAACAATCGGAAGCGGCATTACGAATGTCCGAAATTAATCCGATTAAGCTCGCAACTATTAAAGATTTGCCGTCCAAGTGGCGACCATATACTACCTGGGTGTAACTGTATTCTCACGACAGACCGCTCAGGCACTGCCGTGAATTGATATTAACTTTATTTATTTCGTTATAGTCTTTATTATTTTATTGCCCTGATGTATATTATTAATTCTTAGTTTACTTTTATTTTATAACACCAATATTGCTTGTATATTAGACCACTGTATTCCTACGCACGTGTTCTGTTTTTGGCTTGTTTAAATATACCTACTCAACGGAATGAAAAAGATTCGTTAACCAGCTACCAAAGCGGTAACAAGTCAACACCAACGGAATCAGATCTATTATTTCACCCCAACCTTCTGAAAGTAGCAACGCGGTACTCACTCTGCCACTACTGCTAAATTATGTTGGTTTTACGCACTTGTTATGGTCTAATATGTTTTTTTTGTCTTCTTATATCCACATACACTTAAAGAAGCTCCGCGATTTTTAATATTAGGTGTTAAATAATGACAAGAAAATTTAAATTAAATAAAAAAAAAACTAGATCTTCACATATGCGTGAGTGCTACTGTAAGTTGATATGATATAATTTTTTTTTTCCAATGAACCTTCCCTAAACCAAAAGTGTCCATGTATTATATAATTTGTTTAATAAAGTGAAATCTTTAATAATAAAATATAAAAAATAATTAACACGTTCCGTGCCACTAAAGATCAAGTTTAACGTATACCACCGGTGCTACACGTGGCACGGACGTGTTAAATACTAATGGTACCAAAATCTAAACTGTCTAAATTTAAAAGTATTATATATATAAAGTATACGTAGGTAAATATAATGTTAGTCACATTCTAATGATTTATAATAATTTAAAAGTTTTTGCAAGGTTGACTTCTTTTTCCTCTTGGTTACGTATCGCAATAATTAACTCTGTGTCGTTATTTTCACAAAAAACTCGCTTAAAAGAATCATCAAGGTGATAAATAGATAATAATTGTTTTCAAATTACATTTGTACTGGTAGTTTTGATGAATTCTACCAGTTACACGTTCTTAACAAATATATTCGTAGGCTAGTAAATATTTATAAATGGCAATACGAAACAGACATTACTAGACTGTCCACTAGTAGCATGTTAGTTGCTTTTTATAATTTAGATAGCGTCATACATTTAAACTTAACAATCTATATAAATAAAATAATAGAAGTCTGCCGTAGTATATGTATCATGAAAAAGTTACATTTGTTTATCAGATACTTTGTCCTTGTATTACAAATTTCACGATATCTTCATTTAATATAGACTTTCAAGAAACTACAATCTTTATAAACAACACGCGTCCAGTGATGTGTGAAGTTGGACAAACGGTGTGGTGCGCAGTCGCGGTGTGGGAAAGTATACATAACGTTGTTTACAAAGAAATATTGTAAGCTAAGTGTGTTTTTGCTTTCAATTTTTTTCTCCTCTGAACATAAAACATTGTAAAGACAATTTCATTTTAGTAAACAGTGCAGACGAAGAATAGTAATCAATATATAGCTAATCTATGTGCCTACTGTTAATTTAAGGTGTAAAGATCGATTCAATTTTACTCAATTAAAATCGAAGGTATTTAGGACTGTACAGCTCACTGTATGTATTGATCAGTTTATCGTATGATTGGACAGCTGTAGCCGAGAATACTTGGCATGACACATATAGACTTTACCGGTTAGTAATTATAATATTTTTATATATATTGTCTGTATAACAAAGTCAATATTAACAAAAATGCTAATTATCCTACATCAATGCGATTTAATGAATGCCCATATTCAACCGTTTTCTGCATAGTCGTTGAGAAACGATGTAAAGTTATTATAGCGGACTCTAAACCGTAATTTCATTCATTCCTGTCAATTTTGTGAGATCTTTAAAACTCCTTCTTAGAGGTTAGGGTATCTGTAAAGCGGAGAGTCAATTTAATCATGATAAGCTTGATTTACATAAATGACGCGCAACACCGACATTGATTTTTTTACGGTCGTTGCACACTTGTATTGTATTGTAGTTTTTGCACCTGAGAATGAAGTCTGAATGCATTGTGTGACAATGCGTTTTGTTATATCGTGTAACATGAGACTAGCTGCTTCGTGACCGAGAAATGAGGTAGCGTTGCTTACATTGACCCCGCCACAGAAACTGTAAACTACTGGCAATTTATGTTCTATAGCTCTCTTGCTCAGTGTCAATTTACAACTGAGAGTAGCATTTAAGCGCATTTAACACATTTAAGCGTCATCACAATCAAATTTTTATCGGAACATCTTCAATACAGAATAGATAACTGGATTATTTACCCAGCGATAAGATTAGTAAACTCATTTTAAACTGTCTATTTAAATTATTGATAATGTTCAAGAACTGATACTATGTATTATCAATAAATAGTACAAAATAACGTTATTTTTCCGTGTGTCTGTGTGCTCCTTTATTTCTTCTAAGCTACACGATGGATTTTGATACAGTTCTCCCTATTGTTTAGAGAATTTCTTTCTAAAAACGATTTTCCAGGGTCTTTCATTGTTAACATTGCTAAACCTTATGAGACACATAAAAATAATCTACTATATATGTGTACCTGCATCTAAAAATACCTACAGAAATATCCACGTTTGTGTTTATCTCCTAAGGATAATTCACGGTAATCATTCTTATCTCTTACATATTTTTAAAAATAATTTGTTATTTTCACCAGTATAGTATTAATTCCTATACAAATAAATATTTTAGTTACGTTGGGCATTTAATTTAAATCAGAATTACCTTTCATCATTTTAATGAATGTCTTAGAAGATATTAAAGATTAAAAATTATGTACAACAAAAATAAAAAGATATTTTTTTATTTATTAAGTATTAAAATGCTATAGTGCCAAATGCCGTGTTAGTTGATTATACCCGAGCAACGCCGAGGCATGTCACTATTACTTTTTCTATATAGTATTTATTGGTCCGTGTTATAAAATGTTCTCGCAAAGTGAATTAGACTTACTTTTTTCCGTTACTGAGATAATTTGATTTCAGTATTTTGTTTCTTTTGTTTACTATAAATATGTTGTATAAAGTCAGAAAAACTATTTCCGAATTACTTAAAACTACAGTGAAATGACGTCACATTACCTTAATTTTAAATTAAAACTCACCTGTTGTTGTTGTTTTGTATTTTTCAATGTGAAATATAATGAAAAACTAAGAAACAATAACTTCAGTGTGATAGCGACAGACACAACGATTATAAATGCGTAACTCATATTTGTTTGTAAAATGTTTCGTTTATTTATTAAAACACGGCGTCGTTAGCCAACACTCACAGTCCAACTAAAACTGCACGAGAACTTACAACATCTTTGTGGTTATGTTGATTTTTTTTATCGAAGTCAACTCCGACGCCGCGCGTCGAACTGTACAGAACTCTTAATAAATAGAAGTGACATCTTCGAATATTTTAATAATTTGTTCGCATAAATTCGAGAATGACTGACCAAATGACACAATTTTACATATTTGGTATTAAGTATGACTTCATAAGGTTAATGATAACTTAGATATAAAATTAAAATTTGTATATCCTGATAACGATTTCCTGTTCTTAATATGTTTACTATTCTTACTATTTATGTAATCAAATGTTATGTAGAAGTGAAATATTATGTTTGCTTACTCCCAAAAGAGATAGTTATGCAATAAAAAAATATATTACTTTTTTTTTCTTTTTAACCGTATATAATTGCTCTTCTAACTAAGGAGCGCTTGAGATACAGACCTGAGAGAACACAAGTCGAAGACATTTGTTATAATTTTTACATATGATTAGACAATTTATAAATCTATCAGTTTGTGTGGCATTGGTCTTATATTTGTCTTCTTTTTCTTTTGAAGTCATATTTTGTGTCCTGGTAAGTGTCACATATTTTTTTCCAATAGTTTAAAATTGCGCAACCGGGTTAATTGCAGTAAAACGTGTTTCGCTTCTAAAATATGATTTAATTCTACACAATAATATTTATCGCGGTTATGCAAACGCTACAAAGTAGCACAGTAGCCCTTCGTTTGTTTAGCCACCAGTCAGCACAACGTGCGATTCGACTAACCCTTGATTCATCACTGCTTACCGATTCAACCTTTGCATGCATTCATCAGCATATCCTATGATTTTTACTGCCCTAGTGTGCATATTGATCTAAAAATTAAACGATATAGTACACGCGGTATTTACTTTCATTCATCGCAAGTGCTGCAGACGCCTGGCTCACGGTACACCGTGTACTACGCGTGAAGTGCGTCTCTCACGGATTGTCACTGGTTGATCTACTTAGCTTCAGTGTGTAAAGCGACAGCGATTTAGAGTGGTTAAATCATCATATCGAAGTTGAAGCAGCACAAGATTTTATTACACAACAACAATTAGAATGAATATTGTTTTTCCAATTATAGTATTTTTCATTTAAGTTTTTACTGTATAGTTTTTTCACTGTTATTCTAAACTACGGTCTTAGTAATTTTAAATACTAGTCTTAACTAATCCTAAACAAAGATGACATAGTCCGTTTTCTTTTAAATACATCCAATGCAGTTAAGATTAGAATAACGTGTTTACACTAAGTTTGTGTTAGCAGTCTAGCTTAAAAATACAAAAGAAAGACAAGTTATAGTCATTTCTATAAAAAAGAATCATTAACATTGTGGCTTAAACCTACATAACTTCAGGTACCGATATTGTTATTTTTATTAAAAATTTCGAAACATATGAATATACTATATGAAAACAAATTATGGTCATCTGACGAGGTGACAGCAAAATTGAGAAATATTCCTATTATGGTTCTTTAAAACAATTGAAGCTAAAGTTCATATCTACATATTTCATAGGAAATTTATTTTTTCACTTGTGTCGAATTGTACGAAGCCGTGCGGAGGCCTCGTAACGACGACGTTCACTTTATACTATGTATTTGCACTTCGCATGCATTATATGCACACTGTTGATATACAGGATTACGTGGAAATTATTTGTAAATAATAATGTAATTATGCTTTTCAATTTATTATGTATCACCACCACTCCTTCAAGTGTACAAGTGTAGTGCTAAATTGTTATCATCAAATTATTTGGAACATTTGAAGAATGTAGATACTGTAAACAGTATTTATAATATAAAAAAATGGAATATGAAACTGTTTATGAATGCCTTGTTAGCTCAAAGAATAGCAAGTATACTATTTTCATTTACTTGGAAATTCATATAAGACCTTATTACAACATTGAGACGATTTATTTATTATATTCTTTTTATACAGAGCATAGAGTTCAATGTTGATTAACAATTAAAATTATTGCCACCATGTAGATAGAATATTAAAAAAAATGTTATATGGCTTCTGTTTTCTATTTAAGCTACGTGTCTGCAAGTGCCCAGGACAATCGTGCAAATTGCTGTACCGAAATCATATTAGTCACTTGAAACGTGAAACCTCGACCTCGAGTACCTAGTAACTACTATTGTCTTCTTGGTTAGCTTTTAACATTTCCAACGATCTAGTCATATAATTGATATTATTTAGACTAAGGCTACTTAACTTTGTGATAGTATTTGTTTAAAAAAGATGGTTTTATTTTGTTCTTGATAAATAAAAAAAGTATGAAAATGCAATGAATAATCAGAGTATATTTTTCAGTATGAGTTTTTACGTTGAGCAATACGACACAGTTAAATAGGAAAGAAAAAAACTCTATACCTCTATTATTAATTTTAAATGGAAATACATTATATAAATTATCGCAAGGTACATAATTGTACGTTACTTTTTCCTTTCATTGCGTACCAATGTTGTATATTAAATTGTATATTCCAGTGTAACTTGTAATAAATTAAATTTTTGGTTGTAATACACTAGTTGTAATCTTCTACTATGTGATCTAATAGATGTAGAATATGTAAATACTTATAAGAAGGTGTAATTATATTCTTTGATTTTGCATTAATATTCCTTAATGTTCTCTGTGACTGAAGGTTTACGGAAACATCCGTACATATCATTTGTTGAGGCCTTGAACACTTGAAGTATAAATATGGTGGATTTTTCTATTGATATAAAATGAAATTCAGTTAAATTAGATTTATTATACAACATACAAAATTACACGTATATAATGAATTATATTTGCTAGGAACAGTTGTGACGGTACTGTTGTAATACTTTTAATAATCGTTAAACTATTCAAGGACCTAGTTAGGGGTACAAAAAAGGATGAAGCTTCGGTCACACCATATCTGCTGTATTAATAATACGGGGCCCCTGGGTTACAAGGGCTCCGAGGTGTATTATCAAAAATACGTATCCACAGCCTCAAATTATTATTAATAACACACTCTTAGACAATTTATGGTGTAAATATAATAAGTAAAAAGCATATAATATCAGCAGCAGCAGCGACGCGTCGCAATACTCGTGCTTTATACATCTGCAGACGGCCTTCTTGAAATACAGATGAAAAAATATAGAATTCTGGATTTCTCGGAGTTTGGAATGATTAATACGTCGTGGGCTAGCGTGGTGATTACGTCCATACTGTCTTTCAAGAAAAAGTCTAGGGCCCTGGATTTTGAGGTCTCTTAGACATTTGTGGAATATAAATAGTAAGTAAACATATCTTAGTTTTAGTAAAGGTTTCTTTCGATTGTGGGATCCGTTTCAATAGTAGATTTCGGATTGGCTATGGTTGTAACAGATTTGTGAGTATGGTAATAACAATATCAATTTTTTTGTTTTACATTGTAAAAGGCCTGGCGACATCTCAGAAAGATGAATGGAGGCAACGTAAACAAAATGCTATAAGAATGGTTACGGCGAAGTAAAACTTGAAACGTGGGACTTCTTTAAGACAGGCATTAGAGGCATATGACGTAAACATTTCTCTTTGATGAGATAAATACGAGTTATTTCCTGAAGTCGATGTATTTAAATCATATAGACCCGGAATTACAGGAATTATAGGATATGAAAAATATGACCAATACACATTTATAACGTCACAAATACAGTAGCTCTGAAACAATTAATAAGATAATAGGTGATTGCAGATCTATATCAAAATGACTACAAACACCGACAAAATTAAGTAGTATCCATCATTCATTACCAGTAAATAGCCTTGTAGATGCGGGAGCGTTATCGCGTCACTATTTTAGCATGACGTGGCAGCGTAACTACCACGTAGCTATTATTAGAATGTTGAAAGAGATAAATGAAATATCTGACTCTCATTGTGCCGACTTGTAAACGTTTTGGCAGCAGGTTTACCAAACCTCTTTTTTTTCGAACTGACTGACTACTGTTTGCCTTTACAGCTTTCACAGCTTCACTGGGCTTTAAGGGCGAGCGCTTAGGGTACTCAGCCGAATGGCTACAGATTCAACGGTGCCACAGTTTTCGAACTTCGGCTTGAGCTGTTGCCTTCGATACAACACGAGTCGAACTGAACTAACCATGTGATTTACCTTTTCATTGAGACTAGCTGGCATATTTATGTGGTATAAGATATGGCACATGCAAGCATTACAAATATTAATATACAGGTATACAAACAGTATTACAGTTATGAAGTAAAAATAAAAACTAAGAATGAACTGTACACATCTGAACAATAAAAGCATAAGGAATGAACAAAGGAAATAAAACAATCAATACAAACAAAAATGAGCCGGGATTAGTGGAGTTGTCTGGCGGTATGTGCTTTATTCTTTGCACGTCTCACGTGCGTCCTTAATCTGGCTAATGTGCGCGCATCTTGTAGTTCTAGAACGCTTGGTATTGCAGAGTGCCGCTTTTGCTTTCTCATCTTAATTGTTGAAGTGCACACAGTAACGTTATCTGTCAGTTATGTGTCGCTACAGCCTTATTAATTTTAAAAAAATCCATAGAAAATATTTAAAATCCCATGAGCTGTACTAGATTTTTATAAGGCTCTAAAGGGATCGAAAGAACCACATTAACAGATAAATCAAATTCTTGCACAGGCCACATATCACATCATACGATAAAATTAGTAAAACCGTTTATCTTATAGATATAATGTATAAATGAAAACTCAATAAAGAGTAGATAATACGTTTTTTGCACAAAGAGGAAAAATAAATAGAATAAGACAAATAGATTGTATGTTCTGTTGTATGCAGAAGTAATACAGAACAACGTATATTGGTAACAACGGTGTCGGTTGTAAAAGTCTCTGGTCACATATCAGAGGAGTGACAACAACCATATATACAAAAGTAGAGTTAGAGATAAAACATGTTTGTAATACGTATTGTGGGATCAATCTTCATGAATATACTAACTAGGAGTAATGTTTACCCGAGAAAAGTGGTAATCTCTCATTTTGAAAAGTTTAACTGAATTTGGGCCAAAAAATCTGTACATTTATAATAAAGAAAAACCTGCTGGATTATCGTAAGACATAATCTGTGGAACTACTAATCTGATTTTAATATTTTGTTTACACACAGTAACTGCGTTTACTCTGAGTCAAATGTGGTAGGTATACTTTATCTTTACCAACTTTATATTGTACTCAACGCAACTTAAAATAGAAAATAAGCTTTGCATTCAATCCCAGTTCATAATTAATTTGATTTATAAGCCCATTTCATATTGAAATGTGGGTTCATCGTTGCAGCAACAATCAAAATTTGAGTACTTTAGGACCGCTTTCATGTACTTAAACTCCGACGCGTAGGTACCAACTTTTAAAAACGGAATTAATACTAATGGGATCTTTATTTATATGTTTACGTACTTGTTACACCATCGCAACGCACCATAAATGCTGACCAAGAGTGAAGTCCCACGGTACGCCAGGTGCACGAGGCATCGAGTCGACAAGTTATGTGGAAACGTTCGGCAATCTGGTTCCTCAGGTCACACATTGCTTTGGTATAATTTATTAAACCAAATTGTCATTATTTAGTGTTAACCTAGCATCGGTAGCATTTATACATTGTTAGTTTTAGTTTTACTTTGTAATTTAAAATAAATTAAGTTAAAGTAATTTAGTTTTTTTTTGGATCCTCCGGCTCTGACCTTCGTAATTTATTGATATCCGAGACTCCGTCAGCATTGTTTCAAATATTTTAGCCCTACATTTTATGATCAGAAAAAAAAGTAAAAGTAAAAATATACTTTATTTACAAAATTTGTATGTAAACAATGTTATTAGTTTCCTTCCCCTCTTCTGCGTCAGTGTACCACACAGCTTGTCTCACTCATCCACTGCAAAAAAAATCGTCCCTGGACGCGTAGTGATGATTTAAATGCTTTTATCATATCCAATACTGTGAAGTCTTTAGAACTGATTTTAAACGAATGAAGACTTAGTTATCCTAATGACATTCAATGCCCAGTGTAAGAAGTAAGTAAGGCATTTCCAAATACCTGATAAGCTGGATACCAATGGCAAAAAGTGATGGTATTCAAAAGGGAAGTTATTTAAAAAAATCTCAACAAGTATAACTGTGTACAACAAGTACACTGTTAAGTAATATTTAATGGGCCTGTCTCAGATATGGTAGCAATATTCTATACATAAATATAGTAGCAATATTTCACATATGGCCTTATTTGCGATTTATATAGATTTAGAAATTGCGCTATCGTAAAGTAAAGCCTCGTCCTGTAAAGGATTCCCTATTTTTCGGCGATCCTTTTAGCCATGGCCCCAATCTAACGTCTAAACTTAAGATCGGCGTTTAAATGCATCTCAAGGAGTTCAAGGTTGTCGGTAATTAGCACGGCTACGCCTTGAAGAGTAGTAGTGGACAAAAAGACATGCCTGCGTTTTCGTGGCATGGAACTTGACAAGGTTTGCATAATCCCAGTCAGATACGAACCTAAGTGTAAAACTTAAAATGTCTGTCATGGGCTATCTCAGATCGCTAGTTATTATCCTTTCAGCAGGAACGCTTGATATATAATTCTTTGTCATAGTGCTGTCGTTTGCGTAACTAATAATATAGAAATTAAACAAGTCGCTATTCTGTGGTAAAACAGCTGATCACTGAGGTATTCCGGCATCAATTGACCAGAAGTCATCAACCTACCCCTCGTATTCACCGTTTAACTATTTACTACAATAAATGGTGACTAGAACAAATAATGACAATAGTTAATGTATTCATAAGTTTTATTGTTATTATAAATGTATACTACAACAATATATACCTACCTATGATTTCCACAACCAAGTTACCTTGAATGAAAATGAAATTTGTATCAAATAAATTACTACATATAAAATTAATCGTAATAAAAATGAAGTGTTTATAAATCACGTATTCACGAAGTGATAGAAAGTGCGTGGAATCAATACGAATAGGTAAATCAGCTGAGTAGGCTATCTAATTCCGTATAATACATTTTTATATACGATTTTTCAATGCGTGCATAATATTCATTATTTTGTTGTATGTTATCTAAATATTCACTGAACGTGCTCATAATACGATGTGTTGTTATTTTTATGAAGTCACGAAAGCTTATCGGAAAGATTTTTCATAATAATTACCTAAACACATATAGTTTAACACATTACAATATTTGAAAAAAAAAATGGAAAAAACATGTAATAATTTACCCAATTGTATGAGTATATTTTATAACATATAATTTGCCTTTGTATTGATGATGATGTCCTCTTTGGCGTATCCGTCAACGGCGTATCTTGTTAGTTTCGGGAATGAGAGCCAATGTGGCTCGCGAAACCAATTTTAGTTTTGAAGGTACGGTTACAGAGCGCACAGTATAACTAACCAAAAGAATTTAAAGTGTAAATATAGGAATGCTTGGAGCGGTTCATTGCGAAGAGGCATTTTGCATCGAAGTCGTTTAGTCAATGAACCTCGAATACTTCTTTTGTTTTTTTAACAGGATCGCGCCATTCTGATCTCTGTTCCACAAGCTCTTCCCACTTGTGCGGAGGAATTTACATGTGATGAGATGGCGTTTAATCATATCTCTGTAGTGAAGGTACTGGCCTGCTGGCTAGCGCTTTCCATGTTTCAGCTGTGAATAAAACACAGACTTAGGCAACCTAGAGTCACTCACTGAGCCTGGTCCGCCGAATAATTTTTGAGTTGAGAATATGGTCCTCCCATTTCACACGAAAGATCCATCGCAAGCATCTCATCTGAAAGACATCAAGTTTCCGAATGTCGCTTCTATAAAGACACCATGTCACAGTGGCATACATAAAAGGGAAATACAATTGCTTTATGGATATGAATTTTAGTGTGTAGTTTCAAATCATGAGAATTCTAAACTCTGGTCCGTAGTTTTCCGAAGGACTAGGCAGCTTTCGAAATCCTTGAGGAAATTTCAGTCTTCAGGCGGTTATCGCAACGAAAGTTACTGCCCAGATATCGGAATGATGGTACTTCATCGAGAATCTTACCGATCAAAACTATCGGTGATGAGTTTGTAATTTCTTGGTTGTTTTAATATAGGAGTTTTAGAGACGTTTATGACTAAACCAACCTTAGTGTAGGATTCATGTAGGTGATTCGAGAGATACTGCAAAGTTACAGGGTATTTAGCCATCAAACAAATATCATTTGCATAATAGACGTATAAGGCAGACACGTCTTGCACCATGCGTTTGAATTTGAAATGAGTAAAATGAAAGATGCTTTTATTTGTCCTAAAATTGAGGGTGACTGGTTCAGTATAAACCATAGATGCGTTATATACAGTAGATACATCCTCATTACGTCGGCAAAACACGCCGAAAATAGGGTAGGAGCCGCATCCCTACTGTAACACCACAAATTACAAAAAAGCAGTTCGTGTAAACATTATCATGTTACTTCCTAGCGGTTATGCCCTCATGGAATTAGCGTATAAGGTTTAAAAACTTTGCAGAGCATCCAGCTGTATTAAGTATATTCTAAAGAGTACATCTCGAAACTCGGTTGAAAGCTTTTTCTAGGTCGGTAAAGCACATATCTAAGGGACACTGTTGTTCTATGCTCTTTTCTTGTAGTTGTTATACCACAAATATAACGTCCATAGTCCCCCTATTTGGCCGCAAACAATACTGAATTTCAGGTGAGCTACGCTCGGCCAGCTCACTTAGCTAATGATTGAGAATATGAGCTCAGAGTTTACACGCAGCCCTGAGTAGAGCTATACCCCAATGAATCTCCTTTGATTTTGTAAATTTTGCAAATAGAAGCGTCTATTCAGTCTTGGAGCACTTCTTTGGACTGTCATATTTTCAAAATTAATTCCAAAAGGCTATTTTGGACATTGCGATGACCATATTTATAGATCTATATTAGTTTTGATGGCGAAGCCACCAACACTACTTGTTTTATCTCCTGTGGGTTTTCTAATCCAGTAGTACGTGTAGATTCCACGATTCTTACGAAGCTCCCTGCTATCAGCTAGGCGGGTTTCACTTAGGCTGCTGTATCAATTTTATATTGAAATAATTCCCTTGCTGAAGTTTTCGCTCGGGACATATATTAGTAGGATTGTTCATCAGGGTTCAAACATTCCATTCCATTCTATTCCAAAGTTTAAACATATTTTTGAGTACGTTTTCTCTTTATTTATCTTTCGCTCGCAAATTTAATAGCCGCTGTTATTTAGGTGTAAAGTAAGGCGGACTATGCTTAAGCCACCTTTTCTAGGCCCCTTCCCTGTGCAGGGTTAGGCAGAGTGATCCTAAATAGAGCTGCTTAGACATCAGATGTGCTTCAGAACTCGTAATCCCGTCTCTGTTGATTCCAAGATCGACCACTCTCATCTGACCGCCTATGTTGAGAGCAAAAGTTAGAAGACAGGCACACCGTGACCCAAAATCCCAAAACCACTGCTCAATCCCCATAGGACTTATGCATGGAATCTGAAATCGTGCCAAAGTTCATCTGCGTGTGAATTGTTTTAAGTGGTTACGCTGATGCAAGCCCACTCCAGTTTTATCAGACTCCAATGGATCGGTTGCCCGGTACGACCGGTAATAGTCAGGATGGAGTGAGCTGACTGCCATCGCATAAGGTCCCTGATGGAGACCTATAATCATATCTTTATGCATAGTTCAGAAAATAAATAACTATTGAAAAATTTCGTAATAATTAACTCAAAACTCAAATCATTAACCATTAAAATTTTATATAAGGTATAGATTAAATAAGATAAGGAAAGTAGATAAACCGTTGTTCAAAAACAAATTGAAAAAATATTTTAATTTTTTTTTCATTTATTTATATACTAGCGACCCGCCCCGGCTTCGTACGGATGCAATGTAGATACTAATATGAGGCAGTCTGGAGTGATTAATAATATTATGATTAGTCTATACTACAGGATGTCTTTTATATACAATATGTACAGCTGATATTTACGAAGTAATACAAATATGTTTTCTCTGGAGATTATTCTTGAAAGCGCGATACACAACTGGCTGTATGGGAAACACTCAACGCTCAAGTCTAAGCCTGCAACGTTGAATGTTTGACCCTGTGACTTATTAATGGTTATTGCAAAATATAGCTTTACCGGAAATTGCAGGCGCTTAAATTGAAAGGGTAACGGCCCGCCGACCGCTGTGCCTTCGCGCTTTATATCTCTGACATCTTCTAAAATATCCATTATAATGAAATGCTGTTAAGGGCAGTTTTGATCTTCATGACATGTACAACGTATGCAATATATTTAATTGGATAAGGAACTATACTGTATTGTAAAAAATAGCTTGGTATATAACACATATTTTTTGTAATATGTAAAAGATACTGTGAGTTATCCTTTAGAGATAAATATATACCATCACCGACTTTTTTATCGATTTTTTTAAGATATACAGTTACTGTCGTACATTAATTTGATGTAACTCGTAAGGTTAGCCAGCGTTTGCGATTTAAGCACACAAAAATATGTTTGTTACACCACATTACAAATCATTGATCTTTTCGGCTTTTCTATAGCATGCCATGTATCCATTATACATATAAACCTTCCTCTTGAATCACTCTGTCTATTGCACTCTATGTATTGCATTAAAATCCGTTGAATAGTTTAAAAGATCTAAGCGAACCGACAGCGGAAGCGACTTCATTTTATACTATGTTAAGACGTTAAGTAATATGAACGTACAATATAAAACAAGAAGATGAAGATCACGTAAGTAACTGTACTTAATAGTCTTTATTGAATAGGAATGTTTGTAACCTTATAGTATTCGTAACTACTATAAGGCAGGTTCGTATATATTATAATATTAAAATTAGACATTATGTTTAAGCATAGCTATCAAGCTTTATAGGGTCAGTATGAAGGGTCACGGATATAGTTTCTTGTACATTGTTGGAGCACTTTTGATAACACCCTTCGAACTTCATATAAGTAGGTAATTCAGGAGCAATAACAGTTTACACTATTTTCAATTCGTTTTTAAAATTTTGTTTAAACTATAAGTGTTATAGAATGGCTTAATCCCTCCTAAAAATACTTAAAATGTCTTTAATTTATTGGTAATGATTCCTACTTTTTTTTGTTCAGTTCGCTTTCATCACAAGCATCATTAGATGATGTGGATTAGGTAGATAAACGAGAAACAATTTTGAATTATGATTCTGTTAGTTTATTTGTACCAATTATAAATTTTAGAACCGATTGCTAGATGACAAATATATAAATTAAAATGTTGTGTCACGTCATAAGTTATATGAATAACACTTCTGAAATATTTTTCTGATTAAAACATTACAAACCCTCGCCAGGGTTACTGATACTATTGTGACGTATGATTGTGTTAAACAATCTCACTTGAGGCAGGCTTCCTCGAGTTGGGACATCATGTTGATTCAACACCAACTGAGCGACTGACAATTGTGACTTCCTTGTACGAATATCCTGTAAAATGAATGAGTTTATTTTATAATGAAGCTGACACTTAAAAGTTTGGTAAAACGTAATCTATACCAATAAAATTTAATTACCGCATGTATGCGCTTACATCACTCCGGAACATCTACACTTATTTGGCCGATTCTTTTTTGTTGTGCCTCTAATTGTCAGGGTATAAAAGAAATTGTTTGAAAAATGTTACAGAATAATGAAAAAAATAGGTGGAAAAAGCGATTGAGTGAGAGAGACAGAAGATAGTATAGAGATCATCAAATAAAGTTGGTAAGCGAATAAATTGAATTGACGTTGAGTTGTTCACTTGCTATTTTATTTCCTTACATGTTCGTAATGTAAATGGAAGATTTGATCTCATTTTTTTTCATTATACGGCCGTGCGAAGCCGGGGCGAGCAGGTAGTACGAAATAAAACTGGTAAATAAATAGTTACTCTAAATTAAAGTGAAAATTCGTCAATGGCTATGTTCAAGTTCTATATAGTTTTTTTTTTCTGTTTAGTTTAATGGTGGAAATATGTTTATTGGTATGTCTTTTCCTAATGCCAGCCTGGCTATGAACTACTACTACTACCACTATCCTACTACTATCCTCAAGTTAAAAATGTTACACTAAACTTTTGTTGCCGTATTACGGCAGTTGTACCTGAATATTTTTTTCGAGCTGACCACGATATTGTCTGCAGACTAGGGAAGGTCTTTGTGGATATCAGAGGCAGAGGACGTGGGTGGGCGACGGTGGCAGGTATCCTAGACGGGATCGCATGTGTGGGCTGCCAAGGACACTTTGTTGCGCAGCGCGTAAGGCATACCCGACACTTCGCAGGGTGTCCCAACTCGCCAAATAACAGGTAGCCTGCTAAGGGGCTTGGGGTGCTGGAACAGTCCTTAGAGGGATAATCTCCGAGGCATTTAACGCACCTGGGACGCAAATAACAGTTACGTGCGGAGTGTACATACACCTGATAGTTGTGACACTGTGAGGGTACGAACAATTTCCACTGGAGCTTAATGGTAACGCTGGTGAGGTCGCATAGAGAGGACAAGGTAAAAATAGCTTTTCCCTCCTTGGAGCGGTCCAGAATGATCAACACCAGGTTATAGGAAGAATACGTGCAGGGGTAGGGCATTCGATGTACCTCCCGGACTGGACTCCCTCGTGACTTAAGATTGTTCGAGATATCCTCTATCGTAATTTTGACCGGATCTCAACTGAGGACAACGCGGAGGAGACTCTTCTTCTCGAGTGCGTGTGTAAAATATGGGAGCTTTGCTTCTCGAAGCAAGGAAGTTAGAAGTCGGAGATCTTCCGTGGTCAGCACCTTCACTTACGAAGGTATTGTCGGCAGCTATATAGAATATTTTCTTTGAGTTAAGATTCGAGAAATTACCTAACCAAGACTACTTATCTTGGATCGCGACGGCTGGCGGGGTGCGGGGCATCTTAGTCGATACTACATAACCTATAGCTTAGACTTGAGACGAGACGGAGAAGGCGTGGCTACGTGTCGATGTGTGATTGTTGCTTTGCGCGGGTTTTGTCCGGGTACAGTGAGAATGGTGAAAGTGTATTCGCTATCGTATCGAAGGAGCAGGATGAAGCAGTTGGGGATTTCTCCTTCCGTGGTTTAGCCTTGGCCTTCACTTTTTTATTCGAAACCGAGAGACGCAATCGCCGGGTTTCCCTATCAGATTCATCGGACTAATCCTCGTGTTCGGACTGTGAGGCAAAAGTATTCGGACAAGTCTGATTAAATTTCTTAAGTGAGTGGGGAGCATAGGTTGCGATGATATGTCTCACGTCATTCGATTTGCAGTTTATCAAAAGATGGGTCGGCTATAACGGCATCCGGGGAGCGGGTGGAGGGTGCAGGGCGGAACATGATCGACAACTTTATGGAGTCCCGAATAAAGGGACTTGCAGGCGAAGTGCAATATCTCCCAGTAAAGAAAACGTACCTGGCCTAGAGGGAATCGCTACCAAGCTTGAGACCGAGAACGTAGCCCTGTAAACCGGGCATCACCAAAACAAACATTTGAAGATGGAAAAAGGGGAACGGAAATGTGGGAAGGTGATATCTGGGCTTAACGATACGACTTCGACAAGGCCAAACAACCCTGGTTCGTCTGCCTTTACCGCTTACTGCGGGCCAATTAGCGAGCGGACAAGTCGATCTACTAACTCGTTGGCACCGTTAGATATTCCTATGAGCAAACACAAGAGTGTTTTTCGTTTGACAATGCGGTTCACACCGAAAAGTGCAGTTTACAGTTGCATAAAAATGAGGCTTAAATCACTCTGAAAAGAAGCTAGAAACTGAAAAACATTATAAACAAATACAATAATACGATTATTATCAAAGTTAAATATTGCGCAATCGACATTGAGAATTCGCAAAACGAGCAACGGTCACGCATAGAACACGTCTGCACAACACCGTAGACGGATCGGAACTGGAAAAAAATAACCTCCACCTGATAGCCAATACAACACTCTTAGCTAGTTACAATAAAAAAATAGACTTTCGTGAATGAAAATTGCTCTTAAAATGTAAGTAGGCACTTCAAGATAAATACACCAATCATCAGAAATTATTTTTATAATATTGAAATATGTTACGTAATGTACTTTAAACCCACCTTATTTTCTTTTGTTTGTAACGTGATAACGAACGATACCGTTATAAACAATATGTTTATAATCAAGACTACAACGGCTATTATCAAAAATGGAGTCATTTTAAAAATATGACTTTGAATAACACTAATCAATATTGTATTTATTTCTATAACTACATTTATTAATAAATAACACAGAGATACTGAACTGTACGAGCTCTATCGCAAAATTAAAATTAACTATGTGAACAATCAATATTTGATTATGTTTATCATTATTTAGATGCTTGATAAGTTTCTTTATAGAGTAGGTAAGTATAATAACGTCAGTTATTATAAAGTACGTATATGTGTTAATAATAATAGATTAATGAACATATTTCATAATATATTATTTTATTATTATTCTAGAGAAGGCTATCACTGCGACCAGTATGATCTATTGTGATCGCCCCACAATATCAAAGCTCCCTACCTAGTCTGATAGCATTTATGTACTGTGGGACTTTTTTGGCCGAAAGCGCTTGTACCTCATCCGGGAGCAATACATGCTTTCCAAGAATCGAGTTGCGTGTAGACTTCAGTGGATCACTTTCAAACAAGAGGTGTTTTGGAGTTTCATCACCGCGGTCGCAATATCTACACTCTATTGTGCTCTGAACACCCATGTTATACAGGTGTTTCTTTTGGGAGCAGTGACCGGTGAGTGATCGCACTAGAACCCGTATCTGATTCCTACTGAGCATCAGGGCCTCTCCTGCACGACGCTGGTTGAACACCCTGATAAGTTCTTTGGAATGTTTTGACCTGGTAAATTATACCATGATAAATTTCATATTATATGATGAGAAATGAACATAGCATTATAATAAAATAAATATTTAGAAATTGTAGTAATCATAAATAAATTTGAAAGATTCAACTTTTTTTTTCGAACTGCCTACGGCTATTGGCCTGATAGGCCTCTATAGCTTCACCGGACTACTAAGGCGAGCCCTTAAGTTACTCAGCCGATTTTTTGGTAACCAGCTCAAGGGCGCACGGCTCGCTTCGGCTTGAACTGTTGATACGGATACAACACCGCGAATATAACTAAGCTGACTATTCATCCATATAGGAATTTGTGAGAGTGACATGTATACCAAGCATGTGTACCTTACGAACTCAAACATGTATTTTGAATCTGACAACTGAGCTAAACTAAAGTCACTCAGTTGGAATAAGAGAAAAAAAAATAAAACCGTTCCACTATATTTGCACTTATTCGTGTGTGTGTTGGGGGTGATCTGTGTTATGTTGTTAAGTTAGTAATTGAAATTTATAGTGTTACTGTAGCGCTAGCAGCGTACTCGAGGGCTCTACTCTGGGAGATTGTATCTAGGCTTGCGGCGTTGCCAAGGGGTTCCGTGGTGAGTGTGTGGGAATGAAGCTTAGCGCCAAACTACGGCGGTGTGATCTGGAGGTACGCTGGTGTGGGTGTATACACGCTCTGTTTAGAGAGGCGGACAGGTACTGATCGTTAGCTGCTGTCATTTCGTCGGAAGGATCAGTAAAGATATGTCGTGGACGTATTATACATCGCGACGCGTTTGGTATGGTCTCGTAAGTCGTAGCAAATACCACTAATAGACTGGCATGACTCGTGGTTTTTTCAAAATAACTTGTAGTGTGAGTCTTTTGCATAAGCCGAGACAGACGCAAATTACAGGTCCCTGGTGGAAGTCGACTGTCCGGGCGTACCATGGAGCACTGACTGCTTTATGTAAGAAGCAAGCTTACAGAGTCTGACACTTATCAAAGCGACGTCATGACATGTGCACAAACAACTATTTGCCAGAACAGGGCAGACAAAGGTATTTATTATACAGCGTAAACTTATTTCTGAGTGACATTTTACTCTTTGATCAAATTAACGGGTGTAAATTCGCCAAAACCATAGCGGCCTTGTTTCGTACCCTATCAATTGCGATTTCAAACTGAGACGTCTATCGAGAGTGGCTTCGATGTACTTAATCTCTAAGGTCCAAGGAATATTAATTTTATACAGTGTGAGGCGCTTAAGTTTATGTGGACGTGGAACGGAATCAAAGAATATCGCGGAGCTCTTATCGGGGTTGACTTTGATCTGCTATCGACGGTATCATTCGCAGAGAGCGCGAACAGTTTGTTGGATACGGTTTCTAAGAACGTTTGGTCGCAAACCGGAAGAGTAGATTACTCTATTATCAGCATAACAACCTACTTCGACCTCCGGATAACGAGGCAGGTCACTGATGAGCAGATTGCAGAGTGAGGGCGCGAGGGGCGATACCAACAAATAGATATTATATTTCATGGTAAACTATTTTTCGTAGTTTTATTTGCTGTTATCTATATATATTTTTTTTGTTAAATATGTAGGTACTTGAACGTTATTATATGATTCGTTATTACTAAGTATTTAATTACATACTTCTAAGAGTAACACGTTTAATTTAGCACCTCAGCTTTAAATCAGTACTTTTTCATTAAATATTACCAACTCTCCATAATATCGCAAGCGGTAGCCACAATATGAAAAACATAACACCGAGGCTTACGTAGTTTCACAGATTACTTCCTATACAAAAACAACCTCTACGTTACAGTTACAGTATTTGAGTCATTTAAACACAAATTCACGTCATACATCATTGTCATCATCATTGTTGATTACTAAAATGATCTTTGTAGGTATTGTCATGAAAGGTATTATTAATATTTTCCATATAACAGCGATGTATATACCGTCGTGAATACCTGATTTATCATCAGCTGATGTTACACTTACGTATTTTTCTTATATATTATATATACTTTCTTAATACGTCAAATTTATAGATTATTTATACAATTATTAATCATAACTTAAGGGCGTTATAAATGTCGAAAGTAATTCATGTTTATTTTTTTTATGAGGAAACTCTCATAAGAAATTAATAATTACCCATGTGAATATCATAATTTTCTTACCCTTATCCAACCTAAATAGGATTGGCTAACATGTTTGTCATTTTGTGATGTATAATTTGGGATAATTTTATTATAGGCCGCGCGCCTGACATCACACCCTCCTTGGGATTATTTTGTAGTACCACTATAACTTCAACTTCCTAACTTCGTATGGATGACAAACGTGGATATTTTGACTTCAATAATAGGTGGCAAGAATTCAAAACGACGCGTTTGTGTACAATGTATCCGACTATTGCATCGCCACAGGCTCTGGTTCCAGGTCTATCGTAGCCATGAGGATTTCTCGCTATAAATTCGATTCAGGAGTTTTACTGGGATTTTTTTCTTGTTCTTTTTCAGCATTATTATTAAAAAAGAACATTATTATTATTAAGCTAAATAACAGTGTTTTTATTCAATTATACATTAATTTGTAAATTGTATAAAATAATTTTGTATTCTCATTGACATCTCGTAGCCTCATAAGTATAAAAAGGTACAAAAATATTTTTTACATCTTTGTCTCGCTCTCTTTGCTTATCAATAGAACGTAATCCTAAAATCCTCAAATTGGAATGATATAATTGACATCTATTCCCAATTTGATTACAATACTTCTAGCCAATCACGTGTTATTGATGGACAATTAATATATTATAACTACTTTGACACTTATAATTTATACTTTAGAGTGTATATTACATTGGATAAAAATATTAAATAAGGGATTATTATGGATGAAAAACATGTTAACAATATTTATTAATAAAAATAACTTACGTTGTATTAGTTTATTACCTATAATTACACTAATTTAAATATGCAATACCTTGAGAGATAGCAAACTGTACGCCAATCGTTTATCATGGAATTAATTTTCGGGGTTTTGGTAAGATCTTTTAGCGTTGATTACATATCGTAATACAATATTTATTGTAATATTTACGATTTTTGGAATTTCCTGAAAATATATTACTTAACAATAATAATTTGACTATTATTTTAACGTTACCAACGTAAACTTTAAATCGTATTAATTTAGTGCAATGGAAATAAAGACTTTCTATTCGGAATTTCCTGATTGTTATGTAAGCATTGTTACATATTTTTATGTTACACTAATTATAATACTTCATTACAGATGTGTAAATCCGAAGGATGGCAGTTATGTCTTAACTGCGCTAATTTGACATTTTACATGTTACGTGGCTCGTATGTGAGGGATGGAAAATCGCTCGGGATGATGCAAATAAAAAAAACATTATGAAATGTTTGATCTATGGGTCCCATTGCTGGATTACAAAAGAGACGGATGACAAAATATTACGTGTGATGTAAGTGAAATGAATAAAATTATGAAATACTATAACAGAATATATTTGAAAGTAGCACCACTGATAAAGAAAAAACACCAAGAAGAGGGAAACGTTTTCGTAGTTTTAAAAATGTAGTAAATTATAATTATTTTTAAATTTATTATATATTATTAATAAACATATTTTAAAATAAATTATTGTATTTTAAATTATTATTTTGTATTGTTAATATACCTTTTCATCAACAAGGTGCAAGTTGTGATTACTTTAATAGGTTCAGTGTATTAAATGCTAATTTTTTCTATGTTTAGGGCACTGGCCACGATGACTACTGGCAGTTACAAATAAATACATAAATATTGCATGTTTTTACAAAATATATGATAAAAACAAAATTGTATGTACCTATAAGTAGTGTTTTCCGCTTAGTTACGGCTGGGCGGGCGGCGGCTTGGCGTCGCGCCGTGGGTGGAGGCTGTAGGTGGTGTACACTTGTTGCTAATCCATCACGACCGATGAGCCAACGCAACAAGTTTATTAAAACATTTTCAAAATATATTTACGTTAATCTTATTTAGGTATTGTCAAAACTTTTTTAAGCATTTTCGTTTTTATCTATTCTTAACCTTTGTCTTGCAGTTTGAGGTTAATAGTCCACCATCACATAATTAGCATATTTTTCTATATCTCTATTGATACCATAATAAAAATACTATATGATTACGCTAAGCAAAAATTTACTGTATGAATATGCCTTACATTTAATTATAGCAAATGTTTTAAGATACGACAAAACATAGACAATATGAAAACCTGAAGTTTTACTGTGTTACTTACCTATTTCTAAATAGTTCATCAGTACTGTAGTCTATTATATATAGTACACTGAAGATATGTTTTTTAATGTTTATAGCTGCGTGGAAATTGCAGGACTGCGTTATTAAAAATCAATACAATGAAATAGTGGGCGGGTATCGTTGAAATGTTAAAATAAAAGTATTTGGTCAGTTGCTAGTATGTAATAATATAATTACTTATCTATCACGGATATTTTGGATGATTCGTGACTTAATCGTGGTCATCGTAAACATAGTAAAAGAATTATGAATTCGCTTGGGGACAGTAGGTTCACGTCGATTTGGTCATCATTGTTCTTAAATTGTATTTATAGCACGCATGAGTTATGCCATCGCATTATGTACTGAGTATAAGTTATGCGAAATTTGGCAGACTTGAAGTTTGCACTACGAAAGAGTAAGGTCATCTTTGATAATCACTTTGTGACCCTCAAATTTGAATACAAACTGAATAGTCATTCGATAATGTACATGTTTGTAGATTTTTTATAACATATTTCTTAGAGAAACTATTTTTCCTTTTTAATGGATAAAATTGAAAATAAAATTATAAATCCTTGATCAAAATAGAAATATATAGTTTTTTTACTGCATTCATTTATGCTATAATTGTATTTATATTGCTAAGTTTGAAATACTGACAAATAGCCAGAGAATCATTGAAAAATTATAATAAAAAAGCATTAGTTTTATAACAATTTTCAACTTTGTAATACTTTATTAATATATTTTTTCACAATTTTATTGAAATTATTAGTGAATCGACGTCTAATTGGGAGTCTCTAGGACCTCTATCAAAAACAATTCTATAACTGATTTCATCGTCTTATCCCGATTAATTTTCTTTAGAAATCCTGTGAACTATCAACATATAAATTGAGTTTTATTTACGTATCTACATAGCAGCTATGTACATATAGAAATTATGTTTGTTGACGATAAGTTTGTGAAAAACCATTTCCATCGTGGCGTCCCGGGTGGGTGTTGCCTCCCCCGAACAACAGGCGCCTCGGTCGAGGCGGATGCGACGTCGGCGCGGCGCGGCGCGACGCGTTGAGTAAGCTGTTTAGATATTTCGTACCTCCACTTCGCGTCGAGTAGTCGTCGCGAGTGCAAGCGCCACGTGCTACCATAATACCTACCTACCTACCTACATCAACACTTTTACTCGAAACAGAATCACTCGTCGCGCTCACGGAAACTATCACTTTCGTTTCCTATCGCAATCTATTCACAACTATGATAACACAGTGAATATATTTGTGTTTTGTTGGACTTGTTCAACGACGGCGGTACTGCAAGGTTGGTAAGTTTATTTCATCAATAGTTCTACAATCAGATTCAAAATTGAGTCTACGTGTCAGTTCCGAATGCTAAGTGAAAGGCAAAACTCTTTGTTAAATTACGTGGATAGGTTGCCATGGTGTTTCGTTGTGTTGATCTCTATAAAGGCATACTCGTATTGATATGATTCGGTTAATGTTAAAGGATATCATTTGACAAACCATTGACGCGTCCGTTTGTTCATCATGGGAATTCGGTTTTGTTATTGATGTGTTATCAGGCTTATTCCCACTTTTTTATCACAAATTATGGACGCATAAGCACGCTTTAATTCTTGAAAAGTTATAATTCATGTGTCCTTGACATTTTCGACTCCTTAAATAAACTTTACTATTTCTAATAAAACAACTTTAATATTATGTACGAGTTATAAGTAGCTCTATATGAATGATAAGAATATGTATATATATTTTAGTCATGCATTTTAAATTGTAACTGTAATTACTATGCATGTATTGTAAAATACAGTGAATGTCTGTTTAAACAGGCTTCGTATTATAAATAAAGCCTTTCTCCATTTGCGGGGATAAACCACTTACAATGATGGCCTCTCATAATTATATTTATGATAAAATCGGTAATAGACTGTTTTTTTCATATTTTACCTAATCTTAATTGGTTTCATTTTTACAATATACGATTTAAGTATCCTAGGAACGTAATTTATTATATTCCAACTTATTACAGTCTATGTCTAATAGCAGACATTCACTTCGCTATAACAACCTACCTAAAACATTTACAAATATAAAGGTACTAGTGCATATACTGCATGTAAACATATACGTATCTAGGTGTACACTATAGTAAATAATGATTCTACAAAACCTTGTCGGCTAGATGTGTGTTTTCTGTTTGAAAAAATTAAATAAAAACAATGTGAAAAGTGAAAACAATAATATGTAAAATTAGTTCGTTATAAGTACGTATATCTATAAAACCATGATGCGTGATAAATGTTATTATCGCATTGGCTTTATTACGGGTCATAAATTATTAGGAATCTAGTATCTATACATCGTCTTAGGACTAATCGCTGTTTCCTTTCATACATATAAATATTTACTTTTATGTGTAATAATTCAAAAGATCTTTCTAGGTTGTTGAGTTATTTTAAGAAAGACTTTCCTTTTTTATAATAAGTAAATTCCATCTTGTCCATTAACAACTTAATGCAACAGTGCAGAATAGTAATATATATTCAGATAATACGCTAATTTATATATTGTAAAAATGTTGATTATTCACATTTAAAAAAAAAATAGAAATACTTTCCAGGCTTATAGGCCTATATGCAAATATCGTCGCAACTGGTCCTGCCATTTCTTTGTACGTTTCTTTCCCGAATACTTATAACAACTTCTTATTTTAACTTGGTCCTTAATTAATATAAAATAAAGATTGAAAATCTATCTTATGTTTTAATTTCCATAATAGGTTACTGGCTATTTCCCAGTGGTAGAATTGAGCGAAGTCTAATTATAAGTGACGTCATATTTGGCCTATGTAACTTTGATAATATTTAAAAGAAAAAATGTCAATACAAAGACTATTACTTTTTTATTACTCATAGCATATTAAATCTTTTGCTTAGAAAAAAAAAACCAATATCAATTTAAATGTATTACGAAATTCGTATTATTTGTATTATAGAGTTTTAGTCCTGTATTATTTTATACTATTTATAGTTTAGTTTAATATTTTCAAGTTTTTATTATTGATAAAAGCCATTGATAGAGTAAATGTATGGTGAAATGCGAGTGGATAACGTAAGAAATTAATAGTATATCAGAGCAAGTTTTCAAAAAACATCAGTGGCATGGAAGTTAAGAGGTAATAAACAGGCTAATGTGTGAAACACCAGAAGATGTGGATGTGGGATATAGAAGTAGAGAAAGACCGAAGACGATATAAATGGTTTGTGAGAGGAATGTATAGGTATACATGAAAGGTGTGAACATGGAGTTGACAGCTGATAGACGAGAGTGGAAGGAGAAAACATGTTGTGGTAAACCTACTTAAATGGGGAAGAAGATTCAGGAGTTATTATATTGCTTTTTTTTATAACTGTCTACACTCTTGACTTGGTAAGGCCTCTACAGTTTCACCGGATTACAATATTATATTACTATATAATTGCACTGTATTGTCTAGCGATCAGTAGTCAATGAAAAGCAATTACAAATTAGATCAAAACTAGTAAAGAATTTTTCAGTATGATTAGCATTAACTATGGGTGTACCTTTAAAATAAGAATGAAAAATTAATTCAGATTATGTATAAATAATTATAAAATGCTTACCTTCTTTGATTTCAAAATTATAATAAACTGAATATGTAATAAATAGTTATTAGAAACGTGCACTACAATGATTGATGCTGTTGATAATGTTGTTATATAATAATACCGGGTCATTGCATCTAGTTTACGGGGGCAATGCAGCGGAATATGGACTCTTTATCAATAATATAATAACAACTATTAAACGAGCAAAAATGTAAGAATTGTTTAAAAAAGATTATAGCTTTGAATATGCATATTAACTCGTTTTGTCGAAGGAAAATGCTTAAACGTTTTTTATTACTATTGTTTGTTGTGGACGTTGGTATAATAAGAAAATGTTTAGTTAGTATATTATCATACCTATAACGTATCGATTTCTTTTACTTTTACATCATTCATCCACGTGCTCGATTATTTTCTCCAGGATTTTACAGTTCCTTGCAACGGTCATTTAATGTTTTGTTTTCCCCGCCATAACGTAACCACGTCTTCACTGATTCTATACCTAAACAAGTATCTTGCTTAATACCATTTAAATTTTAATTGTACTTCCTTATTTCGGATATCCGTATTTAAAACTTGATTAATTAAGATGCTATTTGTGCGCTTAATTCTATTTAATTCGCTTTATTTATTGAACGGTTTATTTGGTAAATGTTATTGTTTTGGCGTTATAAGTCATTGCTAACAGTATAACACTATTATACCAGAACACGTTTTGTTTTAACTAAGTACTTTATAACAGAATATTATCTCTGTGGTACCCATATCACAATATTACTTTTCTGTGATTGTTCTGTGTCGTGCTATTTTAGGTTATTCTACGTTATACTGAATATTTGGCGCGATTAGGTATAAAACGTGTATTTGTCACACTTGACACTGGCAAAATTGCCTAATAGACAGATGCTACACTAGGAAAAAAAGAATATGTTTGATTATCTGTTTGTGTCTGTTTTCTCTCAAAATAATTAAGGTCACTTATCGATCATTTATTGCGATTAATCAAAATAAATTACAAGTGCAATAATATATTAAGTATACAGAATAACATGTTATCTATATAATGTGTATAAATAATATGATAGAAGTTTGCCGTTGAGCGCCCGTCACTCAAAAACTGCTTGATATATATCCACCATTTTTTAAAAGTTTTACTGCTTATTGATTTAGTCTTTACCATATATAAAAATATTATGACGATGTCCTCTTATAACATTAATAAAGTTTTAAGAAACTACAAGTTTTATAAGCACTATAAATGACCAAAAATATATTATAAGCTATCTATATCTGTATCTTTGCCTTTTTTTTCTTTTGTTCCCCTGTACATAAAATATATAGTTAAGATGATAAACAGTACAGACGATGTCGCGGATATCACCTAGTCATAACTATTTGTCTTTGAATTTAATGAGGGATTCGGATATATATCGTAATTCATGGCTGTATTTTAGTGGTATAGTTACTATTAAAAGCAAATATGTTATACAGATGTATGAAAATGTAACGTTGTATTTACTGTATGTAATTACAATTTTAACACTTGACGATTCCGAGTTGAAGTATTGTCATAAAAGAAATTAATCATCATAAATCACTAATGATAAAGTCGTATGTTAAACAATTTTGATACTGGTTTATCTAGATATATTTATATATATTTTTTTTGCAGTTACACCTACGTACTAATTATATAGAGAACTGATTAATTGTAAACGTAATTTCGTTTCTGTTTTATAAAAAGCATACGTACACAATCGATAATTCGATCAAACACTTAGATCATGTATTTATTTAGGTACTTGATCTATATCTGAATGCGATTGGTATTGTTTATTGTAATAAATCGTAGACTTATAGCAAAATGGACATTATATGTGTGAATAATATGTCTTGTCCGTGTTCAGGCATACATTTAAATTTTCGTGTCGGTGTGTTGATCTGTGAAGAAATTGGTGTACGAGTACTTTAGCAAAAAATAGCATAAAAAACTTTGCGTACCTAATAATTAAATAACATTTTAATCACACTCACTAAGCAAACAAAAATTGGTAGTAAATATAACTCTCCCCTTATAATTTATATTAGTTACCTATGACATAAAATTAAATACGATATCTACTTTTCTGTTAGAATTCGTTTTAACATTTTTCTATCATATATGATAATTGTGTTATGCATACCATAGTATTGACTTTATTTATTCAGTAGGAACGTATTCTATTCGACTGCGTTATGGATAGCTTGTAGAAAGTATTCTAATAAATTTGACAAAAAAATATACAAGCAACTAGAAGAGGCCGCCGCGACACTGGGGGGAGCCGTAGATATGCTAGCGAAAGTGTTACCTTCACTTCCAGCCTGCCTACTTATGTTTAACAGCATCTATTGTGGCCGTTATAGTTCATGAAATATTATCAATATATTCTATAATGTTCTTACATCTCACATGATTAGTTATAAACAAACGTGATCGGTAAAAGCGTGGATAAAAATATGATTTTTGACAGATTAAATATGTAATGGACAATCTGTATAAAAACATTGACAGGTATATGATGTATATTGCTTTTATTTTTTTTAATTAACCAGATGAGCCGTGAACTTCGTATCACTTACATACATTTATGTAAAATGTGGTCAAAACTTAATACCATATTTTTATTTACATTATAAATGCAAGACAGTTATGCACTTAATCAATTTAAAGCTTTCTCATCTACTATTTATATTTTTGAAACAGAACTGTTTTGTATTCCAACAAAGCAGACCAAAGAGATCTAACCTCATATTACAGCTATGAAATAGGCAAATCTCTGAATGCACCTATAAATAATATTTGACTAACGAATGACAATTTTATATTTCTAAAATGACAAAAGTTATCAAATATTTCATAGCTAGGAACATTTTGCATTTGAAAATTAAATCATCTTTTTTAGTATTTTCGTTTACTTATTATTTATGTTTCTCATGGTTTAAACCTTCCCTGAACTTCCACAAATATTTCAAAGTTAAAATTAGCCAAATCGGTCCAGCCATTCTCGAGTTTTATTGAGACAAACGAACAGCAATTCATTTTTAAATATAGATGTTGATGTTTTAACACAGGAGTTTTAAATATTTGGTATGATGTATCGTATCGTCTTTTTATGTTTAAGTTGACTCGCGATTTTCTTCGAATTTATCTAATAAACAGGTTGCTATTTACGTGAAAAATTATATAATACTAGCTTTTGCCCCTTTGTACCTTTAATCCATCGGGAACTGTACAGTTTTTCTCGATGGCGGTACTCACCATAAGATCTTTTCTGTACCCCACAAATTTATACATTATGTTTCTATATTGATATTGCTAAAACCGGAAATGTTTTTTATTATACTAATTGTAATTAGGCTATTATAACATTATTGATTTCATCATATATTCAAATAAAATGTTATGAAATTCATAAACATTTTATCATGAAATGTATCAAAAACATTTGGTTCATATTATTTATTTATTACTAGCTTTTGCTCGCATTACTTATTCTACATATGAAGCATCCCTCGGGAACAGTGTTTTTTTTTTCAATAAAAAAAAGTACGTCCTTTTGTGTACTCTTGACAACGTGTATGCAAAATCTCATGATGATCGGTTAAATAGTTAAAGGGTAAAGATTTACGTAGGTGGACACTTAAGCCAAACATTTAGAATAAGCATTGGGTTTTGAATTTATGAAACCTTTTGTCAAATACTTTTCTATAAGCAATCTGTCTGTTATGCTTACTTTTTCAGATATATAGTAAAAAAATGTTATACATGTTATGATTTGGTAAAACAAAATGTTGAATTTTTAGATTTCAAAAATAACGAAGACATTAACGCATTCATGAATTTACCGTTACATAGCGATATATTCTAATAATGTAATCTAAATTAAGAAATTGCGATAATATTGAAGTCATATAGCTAAGCATTCATGACTTATCTATTAATTGTAATTACGAGAAAATGTCACGAACAATGGAAATATAATTGATTTAGCCGTGATGGCAAAATCGTGTTATATAAAACATGTGATAAATAACTATATTTTTGTCAGTCTGTGATACAATATTATAGAGTTTTCAGATGAAATGTACAATTAATTGTATACAATAAAAGTTCATGGTTAAAAAGCACACCATAATTTGTTACAAATATCTGTCATAAGGTGTTGTTAAAATTAGCACCAATATGCCAACACAAGCTAGTAATTTATATTTCGCTATGTCTATATGTAAAAAGCAGATGTTAGTAAATCTGAGTATTTTATATTTAAATATATTTTAGTTAAAATAACACGTTACGAGGTGGCGCTTTAGCACATCAATTTTCATTAATCTTTTTTTTTTAATGATCATCATCTAATTTTTTGTTTTTTACTTTTGTTTCCAAAAATATATGAACACTATTTTATTACTACTATATAGAAAATTAACGAATTATTTCTTAGCTTCCGAAGCTTTATTCTGTTTCACATCCCAAAACACGGGTTTATCATTTTAAAATTCAATGAAGATATATATATATATACTAGCGGACCGCTCTGGCTTCGCACGGGTATAAAATATATAGCCTATGTTATTCACTGAACAAATGATTAAAATCGATCCAGTAGTTTTAATTTATTAATTACTGCCCGTGGCCCGCACGCGTTAAATTTGGAGTAACTTCAAAAATAACAGTATTTCTCCAATATTTAATGTATGTTATTATACATATAAACCTTCCTCTTCAATCACTCTATCTATTAAAAAAAAACGCATCAAAATCCGTTGCGTAGTTTTAAAGATTTAAGCATACATAGGGATATAGGGACAGAGAAAACGACTTTGTTTTATACTATGTAGTGATATGAAACTATTCAAAGGCGCTTTTACGAAATAAACATCGGAAATATATGAAAGTAATACTGTGTCAATTAGTATTTACTGTTGACCCAGCTTGTAATATTCGAGACGGTTTTGACCTATAAAATATATAATATTGTAATTTTATCCTCATAATGGAATAAAATAAATATTATTCAGCAGCACCTCAGATGAAAATTCAACGTAAATAATGTAGATTACCTCACTGGTAACGCTTTCTGATATCGCTTTGAAGGACGTAGTTTTAAATTATGTAATTAGACTAAGATGTCGCTAAATGTCGTTCGTAATACAGTCGTAGTTATCCGTCTGTATAGTAACCGTATCTACTGTCAAATAATATAAAATAGTTCTATATATACAAGTTAATTACGTTAAAACTATTGAACGTATCGGCATAGCATTATGAGCATTAGGTGGGGAATTTTGCGTAGATGGTTCCAGGCTACTTTTTTTTATTAAAACAATTTGAACGCAGAACGGAGCTGGTTGGTATCTAACTACTACATGGGGCTCTCCAAAACGGTTTTGAAAAACGTTCTTTAAGGCCGGTAACACAACAGTGATACCCTGATCATCTTGTCAACCATAGACAACGGTAACCATTTAGGGAGATTATTCCACAATACCAATATCTTACATATCCCAGTGTGCATATCACGTACATATCCCAATAATAAAGTATTTCGCAAGAAAAAAGCATTAATTAAAATTGTTATTACATTAAAAATTTGATCTCGAAATCAGAACGATAAATTCAAGTTATGTACCAGTAATAAGCAAGTCTTAGCAAAACAGTTACTGTGTTGCTTCTGTAAAATTTTCCTACATATAAATCTATAGAGAAGAGTGCAGATTTTAGTTTCATTATAGATGGTACATAAACTATCTTTTCCATTTTGATCAATTTGCTTTTACGAGATACGTAATTGGACAGGCGGTATTATGCCATCTTTGTTCGAAAGAAGCTTCTCATAATGACTGACTTCTGTACATTCTTCTTTGAGCTGAATTACTCTCTAGGCACTTACGAGTTTCGCTCGACGTCGTTTATCGAGAAATCCATCGCTCAGCGGCTGTTGTTCATTTTACAAATGTAGTGATAATTTTACTAAATTGGTATTAAATAAACAGGTATATATTCGAAATAATTAAAAATTATTTTCTTACTTGAATACACTTTTATATCATATTGTATATTCAATTTAAAACACATTGAGTTTTCACGTTAGTAGATAACATCGCAAATGAAGGCAATTTTTGATTACGTGAACAGTTTTCGTAATTTCCGTAAATAATTTCACGTTGCTTGCAACAATTTTAAGCTTGCTTATAATTTTTGATGTTGTAGTCCAAGAGGCCTTGAAATAAAATGATCATAAAGCAATAGTATGACCACAATAAAATTGTTTAAATTGTTTGATGTTTGTCCAGTTGGTACGTGTATGTAGTGGCATTCAAAACAGCTTACGTAGCAATTTTAAAAATTGATATTATACATCTAGTGAAATATATATATATGTATATAATATAAAAAGTACTATATAAATGTGCGTGTACTATGAATGTTACCATGTTAGTAAACATCACATTATTACTTATAATAAAACTATAGTATGTTACTGAAGGAGCTTATTATAATGGTAGTAACTGAAAATAAAAAAGAATTAGCATCATAAATATATCAGTTGGCCGGGCTGATGTTGTTCTGTACTTTTTTTTATATTATAGGGGGCAAACGAACAGGTGTGTCACCTGTTGGTAAGTGATCACCGCCGTCCATAGACACTAGCAACACCAGGGGAGTCGCAAGTGCGTTGCCGACCTTTTAATATATGTGGGTCTCCGGCGCTCTCACTGACCGAATGAAACGCAACAGTGCAAGCACTGTTACTTCACGTCGGCTTTCTGTGAAAGGGTGGTACTACCCCGGGCGAGCCGACCCATTCATTCTGAGACCAGTAATAGTTTCAGCTAACTCTACCACCAAGACAACGATACTTTTCGCAAGTATAGTAACTCGACCACAGCGCCACCGATTAGGTCCAGCTGTTGTCATTTTATTTTTTTGGATATTATAAATATGAGCCATTGTAGTCTATGTATACATAATTTATTAATAATAATTACAACAAAACCTATCAGATCCTAAAATAAATTTAAAACATACGAAGTTTGTGATTTCTTTGTGTTATTTATCTTTGTCGATCTGATTTTATTATATTACTGTTGTCGGTATTTCAAGTTACTAGCTATTGTCCTATCTCCATTAACCAGCCTTTCCAATGGTTTTTTAATTAGCACCAGCTAAATATTATTCATAGTTTTGATGAGACCCTGCACACGTCTCGAACTTTTGCGTTCATTAGGAACAACCATAAAAAATACATTTGAATAAAATTCAATTACTAATCTATACATAAATAGGCGACAATAAACAGTTCAGTACCTTTTATCTCTTCTGCTAGTCAATCGATTTTTCTGAGTTAATATAAATTGACGAGCTTTAGTGTTATCAATACAACACCGTTACTTTTTTTGTTATAGCATCGACGAGTTGAACTTAAGTTACGTCTCTATTCACCATACTACACGACGCCTACATTTAATAATCTACAATATTTATATACTCTTCGGAAACAATAACCTCAATAATATTACAATTGAAAAGATTAATAAATTATGAGAATTTCGATCACTGGACGACTTCTGGTATTTATGAATTATTTACCTTGCTAAGTTATTTTGTCTGGTAAACAAGTAACAAATATGTACGTTGCTCACGTGATTTTAAGAAATGCTTACTGCAGTTTAAATGTATTAAAAAACCACTCTTTAAAAAAAAAGGACTGCGGTCCTAACTGAAGCCAATTAATAGTAGATTCTTACACCTGGTGTATGAGATGTAATGCTGTAATGCCAACGTGCTACTAAAACAATTTTCAGACTGGAGAATACCAGGTAAATTGTAAGGTTTTAAAGGCATGACATCGATTGACGAAAATTTGAGTTTAGTAAAAGTATTTCCGCTGCCAAATCTTGCACAAGTTCTATCACTTGTTATCTTTATTATCAATCTCATTAACGCGTTCCATCGACCTTAACTTTTATTTACGCTATCGTGCATATTATGCAATCTCTGATCTAGTGTAGTAACAATGAAGGCGATAAGCACAAGTGCTCTAATATAGGTGGTAAGGTGAAAGTGTCCGAGTGGTCGTTGAACGAAGGTCGTCCGCTATGTCACTACCGGACATTGAGTGCTGCAGGTGACGTAGTTCCAGCCAGCGGTATGTACACCGCAATTCGTAAGTCGTACGCACCGGCGCAGCGTCACTGACGTTACTGTTTGAAATGTCACCTAAATGTCAACCATTGATCGGGATTGTAAACTCGTTAAATATATAATCAATATAAACATATAACAACGAATTTCATTCAAAAATAAAAGCGAAAACAATGTTAGATTAATTCAATCATACTGTTTTGGATCAGGTTAAATTAAAAAAGGTATAAGTATCTTGGTTAAACTTCGTATCCGTCGATTTGTTAACTTAATTTCACGGTAAAATTAAATAAATTGATAATGTTTTTCTAGGATTCCAATCGGAGGGATAATAGTGTTTAGTTTTATTTAACATTGTTGCAAGTAGGTTGGTTTCGCCCTCGACACAGTTCAAACCAGTTGATGATATCGTGGATTGTTCTACCGTTTACATCATCATGACCACTTACTTTATTTATTACTTTACTTTTTTTATGACTCAATTGAATCATATAAAATCTACTTGCATAGCAAATATGGTAAATGGTTAAAAAATGCATATTGGTTTTAAATTTCACAGTCAGTAATACATATGAAAACGTTGATAAATAGCTTTCCTCTTGAATTTCGAAGTTTCTCAGTGGCTTTCATAGTAAATGTCTTATAACCACTTGGGTTTTTTTAAATACATCATACTCATTTTTTTGTTGTATTTTACAATTTTATATATTACGACTATAAAAGGTTGTCGTCAGATTTAAAAAGGAGGTTGCTCAAATTTGTATAAATGAACTGCTTCCAATTTTTCTACTTGTCTGTTTTGGATATACGTTATTCTTTTTATGTATGGTAAAATAAACTACATACAAACTTGGACAATATATTTTTCACACAAACATAATACGCGACAAACTTTTATAATATATAAAATTGCATAATAAATAACAAGAAGAACGGTTTGTTATACTATTGGATGTTTAATTTTTCCTTTTTAGAGTATTTGAATAAAACCTTGTTTTTGAAAATATATCCTCTACCTATGTTAATTTAAAAATTGAAATTGAATATATATATACTTCTCAAACACAGTATGTACTATTTTGATATAGTCAGTCGTAAAATAAATAAACATCATTATTAGAACAGGTGCATGCTTTCTATGATTATGTGACGCAGGTCGTTGATTACAAATGATCAATTCATATTGAATACGTGTGATAAACAATATGTTTCTTTTAACACCATTATGATATTTACGATGTATATTTGTTAAAGTCGTAGCTATGCACGTAGCTCGGGTATAACAATAAGTAACAAATGAACGGGTCGTTTATTTGCAAAATCATGTAACGTTTTATATAGGCTGGATAGAAATGTGTTTTGAAACCATTATAATTTCGAAAAGTAGAAACTGTGGTTTAAACGCAGCAAATTCATCTTTTACATTTATTACTTCTTGGTTCCCGCGTTTTGATTCTCTAGAAAATGTTTTGTTTTATTTTGTCTCGTGGAGATTAAATACATATTTCTTTTGGGTTAATTGAGAACTTTCATTTATTAAGTCATGTATTTGTGATGATAGATCACCGAGATTCTGTCTACGAGAAGTGAATGATGGTATACAATTATTTTATACAATTTACAAAAAATATTTGTAATGAAAAAAAAATTATATTTAGCTTTATAAGAACATTCTTTTTTAAAACAGAAGCCGAAAAAGGACATGAAAAAAAGTATTTCCAGTGAACCTGCTTAATCACATTTGTAGAAAAAAATCCTTAAAAGATTACAATAGATCTGGAGCCAGAGCCCGTGGAGATGCAATACACGGTTACATCCTTACCACCTGTTATCGTAGTATTAAAGATATTCCCAAGGAGGGATGATGTCAGGCGCGCGCGGCCGATCGTATAAATTAAGCCAAATAATACATCACAACATGACAAATATTTTGTGCCGACCCTACTTAGGTGGGATAAGTACTTGACATATACCAAACGTAAAATTATACTACGTTGGAAGTATATGACCTCACTGGAGGACTTACTTCAAAATCAACCTATAAGAGACCCACTGCAGAACCATAGGCCTTTTCCAGAAGGAAGGTATGGGCATAATTACCACGGCGGCCCACGACGTACTGGCGATTTCAAACTCTGAGAAATCCACAGTTCTATATTTTGCCCCTATATGATGGTACTATACTACAAGAACATTTCTCAGGTTCAGGGTTCCTCACGATGTTTTTTCCTTCACCATCAGCTAATTACCAATTTAAATTAGTACTAAATGTACGCAAATTTCGAAAACTTGATACATGCCGGGGTTCGAACCTGTGGACATCGGATAGATAATCACCTATCAAACCACTAAACCGCCACTTGCGTTCACTTACTTGACTACTTACTCGACCGGACTTATTTAACATATCTGCGTATACCTACTATTGATTAGAATTAGAAAGAAAGAACAAAAATCATTATATCATTATTAATTAACCACTACAACACTTGCCGTTTTTAACTTAACTCGGTTAAGTTTTATTATTATTACTTAGTTCCTATAAAAAAGCGCAATGATTTGTTTTCTAGTTAAAATAGTTTAAGAAGTCCTCTATCTGCATGTGAAAATATTATTCACATCGGATTAGTGATTTCTTATTTTATTAGCGTGGAAAAAAAAGATAGACTTCAATTTTACACATATGTATATGCATATATATAACTAATACGGCTCGTGTATTGTGCTTGTTAAGTAATAAATGTACAATGTAAGCGTAAGCCAAATTGATGGATATGTTGAGAGACGCACACACGTGCGGGTTGCACGCGATCGGTGCACTGCGCTTGGAGAGCTGACGATTACAAAACATCCGGTTAATTACTTATTATTTCATATTCGACATTCTAAGATTTTGAAAGATTTAGTAATACAAACTGCATTAAAGATGTAGGTTAGTAGATTATAAAATGCGTAATATTACATATATTAATGTTCATTGTTTGTAGCATTTAATAAAGTAATAATTATTTAAAATGTGTAATCGTTCTTATTAATAGCTTGGTGTGTTCGGTTACCAACTTGTAACAATTTTTGAAGAAAATTAGTATCAATGATTTTTGTTATTATTCCTCTTCTAAGAGAATTCCTTCTAGATATAAAAATCTCGATTATTATTTACTTTTGCTAGCGTTAATAGATTTGAGCAATCCCTCGGAAACAGTATTTTTTTTTTGTATGTATGATGGTACTATATGTTTTTCTGGCAATATCTATACAAAATTTTATAATAATCGGTTGAGCAGTTAGGGCTTGAAAGCGTAATATACAAACAAACTCACTTTCAAATTTACAATATTAATTAGAATATATTTTATACACATACATGTGTACTCATAATACTATAATAAGAATAAACGAAAACTTACTATCGTTTGCTTTTTTATTTGTTGAAGGAAAATTATGAATATTAATGGTTCCGGTCAAAAAATAGTTAGTTCGTTTTTGATATTTAAAAATTACCTATGTGTTTTTATTATCATTAGTGAATCTCACCTATTATTACTTTTGGCTCAAGATGTCATACGATGTTTAGTTACGATTTGATAGACGGTTCAAGGTGAACTTAGAGAAGGAACTGGCTTTAAAGTACAGTTGGTGAAAGACAATGATAGCTGATTAGCGAAGCCATTATAATTTGAAATAAGTATAAACCCAGGCTAAAATTTCACGGTGCGTTATCGCCATGATTTAATTTGATCTGTATTAAAACTATTGTAAACATAATAGGTATTGTACCATTCAAATCTACATCGATAGGACTCAAACCCATTGAACCATCATCGCATTTAAGTTAATTGGACTTTTTATTTTATTTTTATTTGATTGTTATTTGATGTATGGATGAGGGTGGCGTGTTCTCTTTGAACAGACCTTCGACAAAAATTAAAAGAAAAAAATGTTAAAGTCCAATATATATACTTATCTATCAAATTGTTCAGTCATCTACTAATTTTTGATTTAATAATTAAATTGAATACAGGTTTTTCTAAGCCCGCTTGGCTAATTAATACCCTCAAGTTTGCAAATCTATTTCCTATCACTTACAAATGTGTTCTAATAGAGCCAGTCCCACTCCAGGTTTTTTTTTTTTTATATTATAGGGGGCAAACAAACGGGTGGGTCACCTGATGGTAAGTGATCACCGCCGTCCATAGACACTAGCAACACCAGGGGAGTCGCAAGTGCGTTGCCGGCCTTTTAAATATGTGGGCCTCCGGCGCTCTCACTGACCGAACGAAACGCAACAGTGCAACCACTGTTACTTCACGTCGGTTTTCTGTGAGAGGGTGGTACTACCCCGGGCGAGCCGACCCATTCATGCTGAAACCAGTAATAGCTTCAGCGTAGCTCTACCACCTACAAGGTTTCGTATTTTTACCATTTTTGACCATACCATGATGATGGGGTCATTTAACATTAGGTGAGATTGCGGTCAAATGTCTACAAGGTATTTAAAAATACTGTATATAATTTAGTATATATTACAATGTACCATGTAAATTTGATTGTAGCTTAATAATAGGTACTCTTTACGAAACAACATCGCTGAACATTGCTTTAAAGTAATTAATTTTTGATTTTTGTTTACCACACAACCATAAATGCAATTCGCTAGCCTATACAAATGATCCAATTAATTTAAAAATAAATTCTATGCGTCGAACATCAGGCAAGACCATATAATATAAAATACTGTATTTATATGATACTCTAAGTATGCGAGTTCTTGTTGTATGATAATAAATAAGACACCCTTTTATGTAGAAATGAAACATTTGAGTAACAAAATTTATCGAATTACCTCTTTGAATTTGTTTCACATTTCGTATGTAAAGTATCTACTATCTTTTCTAACAGTAGGTCATGAAAACAGACGGTATTAGCCAAATAAATTAGTCAATATTTATAATTAAATAAATATTTTCTAGATTAACTTTAACTATTGCTTCGGATAAAAACGAGAAGATGATACGTCGTAGTATAAAATATTATTCGTAGGCTACGGCGTAGCGCATACATGTAGCAAGGTGACGTGGCAAGCCACTTATTTTTTCTATATAGGAAATTAAAGTGTTGTACGTTGTATTTATCCATTCTTTTATCTCACACTATCGATTGAAATTGTGAATTGTTACACGTGTTTAGCACGAAATCATTTATAATGTCTATACGTGAATACATTTATAATGTAAATAATTTTGAAATTTTGCAGTTATCATGAATATTTCTGTAACAGACTTTTCATTTCTTTATATCAGGCCTTTAATATCATACGAAGTACCAATTATATTTCTTTTTCAGTATAAGCCAAATAAGTAATTAAAGTTTGCTTATTTGTGATGTAGGTAATGACATATACAAGACATTTCCTAGCGTGTTATTTGTCACCCGGTTGGGCGCCGCGTGGGTGTCGCTGTCGCCACGCCGCGTCGTGCCGCCCTGTACTCGCTGGCGCCAATACTCCTGCCCCTACTATATACAAGATGTAGGAGTGTTGTGATTATCAATCGTATCTACCTACGCTCGATCTTTGACCTACTCATTGATCCAAGTATTATCATAGGGATTAATGTTGATAATAACATATTAATTAATTAAAATGTTAATCGTATAGCAGTTCACTATATGTAATAATGTAACTTGTTTTTATATTGGGTCCATAGTTTATATGGTGTGTATATAATTACAGGATTATAAAGTATCGATTTGAGTTGTACTGTGTCCTCAGATTAGTATGCTATAGTGTAAGTACCGCCATGCTTTGCTTTAGTTCTGCTCGTAACTACATAAAAAAGAATTCATAACTGTAGTGGTATGAAGCCGTTATTAAGTGAATATCCGATTATCCTTTGTAACAAAGTTTTTGTATGACGCTGCTTTAAATTCTCAAATTTCACAAAGTACAGTCAGATTCGGTCTATAAAGTCATATTCAAGATATATCACTGTTTTTTAGCCGATAATAATATTCATAATAAAATATTGGTTATACACTGTAAACATAACCAAATAATACATTCAATGTAGGAATAATCTTTCTTTTTGACGTGGGGAGAACCATCATGGGTATTCTCCTGCTTGGGGTAGCGAGAAGATTATGTGAGGCTACAATTACTCATTAAAATCCCACAGCGTTCGTCCATCGCTTTAATGGCGTGGCACAGCATCACTTGCGCCTGCAATCGTGCCACCCCAGCGGACGACCCAGTGATCAATACCGCCGGGGCTCGACCTAGTCAGGAGATGACCGGGTACAGGCTGGCCGTATCCCCGTTCGCCGAACCTGTGCAATGCGAAGATAGGCTCACTGACCCATCTTCCTAAGTTTGGCTATGGCAGCGGAAGGAGTCATGCGAAGCATCGCCTACTTCCACTGGTTCCCCGTTGACCGAGAGGGCCGCTCAGAGGATCTTCTTCGCGTACTCTCTTTGCCGCTTCTTTCTGTGAGATGACCACCTGGCATAGCGTTCACAACGCACTTCAGTAATAAATCGTCACCCACCACCGTAGCTAGAATGTGGCGATGATCTGCGCATACAGCACACTCAGTCAAAGTGTATTGCGCAGTGTTCGGGTTAGCGCCGCACTTGTGACAACGGTAGTTGGCTCCTTGCTTGCGATTCGGTGCAGGTACAACCGAAGTACCCGTGGCCGGTTAGCACTTGCACTAGACGAAACGCGAGGGAGTCCCATCTTCTGTTACACCATTCCAACAGTATCGCGGAGACGGCGTCGATACTACATCAGTAACACGTGTCCGCCAGGTCCTATCTCCATCAACTCTATTGCTCTTCTCGAGCCCGCGTCCGTAATTTTTTAATTGTCCTGGAAGCTGGAGGCTCCCCCATCCGTTTCTTGGCCTTAATTTAAATTTTTTTTATGCAGACGATTATCATGCTATCCAATTTACTATATTTCAACACTAGATGACGCTGCAACAAATTAGCTTTTTTTTCGTTCCACCAATTGTTCCTGTAAATTAGTGTAGATAGCTGAAAGTTAAAATAAAAATTAAATAATACAAAGAGTAATAAAAATACATGCGAAGCCTCGGGCACAATATATAAACAAAAAATTAAATTTTAATAACTTCATAAAAAATAATAGAGAAAACTGTAATTGTATTGTGCTGATCTTTTGTGGTATAAAGTATATATTCATTTATAGATACCATGATATTATTAATGTTTTTTTAATAATTTGTAACACTTCGACTGGTAGTCGTCGAGCCTCTAGGATATGAAAATAAGGACTTAACATTTAAAACTATTTCTTCAATATACACATTGTTTTTTTTTCTCTATTCATCCAGCGTATGGACAGCGATAATATTTTATTACAGTATTGGCCACACATCACGGATTTAATCTAAACGTGACAAATGTGACTTCGAAGTTTAGTATAATTTATAACTACGCATAGTACTCGGATAATTAAGTATTTAATATATCGTATATTTTATTCATAATGTACTAGCTTTCGCTCGCGGCTTCGTACGGATAAATATAAATTTGGTGTATCCCTTGGGAACAGCTTATATTTTTTCTGGATCTAGTTAAGACGTGACAAACAAACAAACTCGCTTTCACTTATTTGTACAAAAGTAATTGGTGTTATCGTAAGTGATTACCTAATTTGTTTTTTTATACAAAATGAAATTACACGGCATTGTATTATTTTTGTCAATTAAATAAAATATAACAGCGAATTCAGCATCAATATTAAGACGCATACAATAGCTATTTGTATGGAAATACAAACGAGACTCAAGTCACGACTTTAACGTCAGATATAAACAACGCTGTGGTACTGTCACAGTCAAATATTGTATTCACTACCACCTACATTTACAACGTTATTTATTATGAGTAGCCTATATAAGTAGGTTTTACACAACATAAAACATTTAATTCATATAGATGTTTTCTTTATTGTTTCTAAATGGCAGCGTTTTCATGGTCCACCATCTATAGTCGGGTTGTTTTTATATATATCTAGCTGCCCGGGCTACCGTACAAAATGTCTACAAATCTTTCCTCTGCAGTTAATCCATGTAATCAAATAAAATAGTAATTGATCGTCAATCTGTCAATTCTGTCATTATTTTAGAAGATTGCGCTACTGTCTTCTCTCTTACGCAGTTACTTACTTTTTTTATATAGAGATTTATTATTCAACGTTTTGCACTTTTCCGAATGATTTTTCAAACACCTTTTTTCATATCAATTTTTTATTCCACAAAAACAAGAGTTAGTCGTTGATCGAGCCGCTCTAAATACATACGAAAATTAAATTTTATATATATATATATATATATAGGTAAATTAACGCAGTATGTAAATGAAGACAAAATAGTAATTGCCAGAATTTATACTATTCATGTTATTCATATTTATGATACAACCATTTTACTAAGATCGTCGTCACTCTATCTTGTAATCTTGTAATGCAGCCTCATAATGCGCTTGCTTAAGCCTAGTCCTTGCTTGAGAATTCATCTACTGCATCGGTTATCGAGGACCCTTGTTCTCCGATGAATAATTCCAACCTTATCGCGTGGAGAAATTCCAATCAGCTGTTTCTATCGCCTGCTAAGTGATCGCTAACTAGTGGGTCAGTCGTGACACCAATGTATATATTTATCAATATTGTAAATAACATTATTTTGTTTATATATTTCTCAGAGCTACAATGCCTCAGTGGGCGAGTGCCGAAAGTGGTGGGAATGAGGCGGAGTCACCGGATCAAATGATGTTGTATTACGAAGATGAAACTTCTGAGTACTACGACAACAAGGCTGATATTACTGATAAAATAGAACAAGCAGGTGGTAAGTTCAATCATTATAAATACAGTCTTTAAATATACGAAATAAACGATAAGATTGTTGCTCTCAACGTATAATTACAGATTTAGGAATTAAACTTGGGCTATTAAGCAATAAGAAGTCTGTTTACCCCGTTATATATAAATAAGATGTATGTGATTTTTCAATAAAAAAATTAATTAAATTAAAGAACGACTGTAACATACATATCGAGTACAATTATTCATACAAACGTTGAAAGGCACGAACCAGATAAGGGCATTACGAAAATCACCCGTAGCCGTGCGTACAAATCGATTAGTCTGCACTCGAACAGTTACGCAAATACTTTATCAAGCGTGCAGTCTCGTCACGTAATGCCCCAGGTTTCGTACAGACCAGCTGACTTGTTGCACAAATACTTTACCAAGTGCTCTCGCTGCTATGTCGTGCTGTTTCTTATTATGCTATCGGTAAGCTTTACTGACGGGAAACGTGGCTCGTTCGTTACCGTTTATAAACTAGGTTGTTACTTTTTTATATATAGTTTTTTACCTCAACTACTTATTCTACCATCGTTATTTCCATTGCTTTCATTGGCTGATATAGTAAACTACGGTTGCTATACCGTTTTAAATTTAATGACACCAAAACAGAAAGTGATACTTCCATATTACGTGAGTTGAAAATTATACAAAATGAGAAAGCGGTCTCCATATTAACTAATACATTCGAACACAATTAGACTTTTTAAATTTCCGACCCCACATTTATATCAGTCGCAATTATGTAGCTGGAAGAATTACAAAGCAAGGATAACGTGTGACAATAGAATAGATCGTGAGAAATTTAATATTGCTGTAAAATTTAAACGATAAATGAAAATAAACTTTTAGTTGACAGAAAAATAAGCAGAATTTATTGATATTTTGTATTAAAATCTCTCGTTGCTTTTTGTTGTAAAATTAAAATTAAATGTTATGAAGTAGAATTGCTTGAATTTCTAGATCCTAAAGTATTAAGTAACCTACATCTTTATCTATGCTAATGAAACTGTAGCTATTATGCATGCCACGCATAATACGAATACAGGTATTATGCTTTAGAATATACCTAAAGTGTAATCTATGTATATGTATAATGAAAATACAGTTCGTTTGAGGCCCAATCACGTTGAAACTATTGAATGTATCAACATAGGAGTATGAGCATTCAATGCGGAATTTTTCATAGGTAATTATAGGCTACTTATTTTTTGGGTTCCATTGGGTCTTTGCATTTTTTAATGCACAGCGAAGCGGGCGGGTTTCAGCCAGTGTATTTAATATAAATTTAAGTACCTTAAACAATAACGGGTTGATATGTGAAATATGATTGTAATAAACGTTAATATATTAACCTACTGATTACTTATGTCACATTGCAGATTTCTATGACAGTGGAAGCGGAAGTGATGAACAAGTTCCTCGAAGGACGTGCCGACCACGTCGCACACCGGCGGGTTCGTCGTCATCCGCGGCCAGTGGTAACGGTTCCACAGGTCCCGGCAGACGACGGCGCTGCGGTATATCTGCTCGTGAACGCAACCTCCGTAGACTTGAAAGCAATGAACGTGAGCGGATGAGAATGCATTCGTTAAATCGAGCGTTTGAGGTGAGTATATATTTCGAAATGTGTCTACTTAAACCTTTAATTATCAAAATCTGTGGATATAATTAAGTAATTATATAATATATCATCCATTTATTGTGGTATGTACTAAAAGTTTGTCAGAATAAAAAGTCATTTATTCCAAACAATGGGATGAAGAACTCCATAATTAGATATTTCGCAAGAGCGAATAATAGATTACAAAAATTGCTAAATATTGCTTTCAAAATGACAAATTCACATTATACCACCCATAATCTAAATTAAGATGTATACTCTTCTTTACAGACTTATTGGTTAGGTAATACTAAATAATAATAATATGTAAACTGGTAAGGTTTTGATGTTACGTATACGAGGTAGTACTGGAAAGTACTCGACTTTTGATTGGGTACATCGGGAAGTAGACAGAGATAGTCATCTAATTTGGTTTCGTATGACGTTTGACGCAATAATTGCGTTGTGCGATAGAAAGAGAAAGAACGCTTTACAAAATCTTAACCTCACGATGTCACACTTCTTCCCGACGCGACGTGCTACATTAAATGCCGGGTACTGTAGTTGCTTTGCTAATAAGACTTGGTTATGACTGATGATATCCTCATATTGAAGCCTATATTTATCGAATTTTAACATCGTCTTCTTCTTGCGAAACACTTATGTAAAATCTAACTCAACTTGAAAAACAAGGGTACATTTTTATTGTTCGTTTCAGTTTGGTAATCAAATACAAAAACTTTTCCTGCCACAGGGATGATTAACACACCAGTATTGATGCTGTTAAATATCGAAAATTATTGATATATGGTCAGTATTCATATTTTCTTGTGTTCGTTTTTTCAGGATCTTCGTCGGGTTATTCCACACGTGAAAAAAGATAACAGGAGCCTCTCAAAAATAGAAACTCTCACTTTAGCCAAAAATTATGTGAAAGCCCTCACAAACGCGATATGCACAATGCGAGGTGAAGTTCCACGTTATCAGTGAGTATATCGTGTTTGAAATAAGTAGCTAATTAAAAAAAAATGAGACAATGATTATTCACAACGAATTTGAACAACTTACTTTGATTAGGTCGTCTAGAAATTCCAGTGTCGTGGGCGAAATATTTTGTAGCACCCTTATTGGCTTTTTGCTGGATAGCTCATCCCTTTTCAAGATCTAGGCTAGAGGAGATTAAGTCTGCACATGACCTATACCAACAATGTCAGCGAATTTAGGCACAACAAGCAAACGGCACTCCTGTGTTTGGGTTTGTACTCTCTAAACCATGCCCTTATTAAAATGATGTTAACTAAATTGGCAGAAATTTAAAAGTGATAAAAAAATTGTTAATTTATGGTGACGAGCAACATTTTATTGACAAATTCCGAGAACTGTTTCACCTTACTCTTAAACGACCGTAATGACAGCCATACATTTTTATTTTTATAGATTTAATAGTGAAGATGAAAATGTTGAACCTGCTTTCGTGTTAAATAAGGAACAAGAGCAGAACAATAATGTACCAAGTGATCCTGAGCAAGATGATTCGTCTGCAAGTACGCGTGGCTATCTTTGACAAAAGCGAACCAGCGCCCGCCTCGCCGCTTTGCGTGCCCAATGTAACGACGACTATTAGACATGCATCAATTGAACTGAATACATGAATCCGATATAATGTAAACATGAATACGTCATCCCTATTGTAATAATTAAAATCTAAATTACATATACCATTAAAATTTGATGTTTTTAAAAATAAAGTGTATGTAGTTAGTTACTTAAGTAGATATAAATATATATATTTTTTTTGTTTTTTGCACAAAAGCCGTTTGGTAAAGTCTCTAAAAAATTATGACCAGTTTGTGTAGCATTGTTATCAACTTGTCAATGTGTATTAATTTTATTTGTGAATAATAACACAGGCTTGTGCTGTGTAGTACACGTAACCTGAAGCGTATTCTAATTGTGAAATAAATAATTACATAATTCGATTTTCGATGAAATTATTAGGAAATATTTATTAGCTTGCCTAAGTATTGTAAATCAGTTTCATGCTTTAGGTTTTGTGTATTCATGTTCATTATTTAAACCATTTCGTCACTGTCAAGTTTATTTAAAACGTTAAGCTGACCTAATAACGATGATGGCTTATGTTAGTCAGCCATGGTCAGCCATTTCAAATAGAGACTGAGTGAAGTACTTCATGGTTTTAAAAGTGTATACGAACTTTAACCGTTATCTAAATTCATCTAAAATTATTTCTACACACCACGTATGGCTATTATTTCTACTACTTTTATCGGCGTACCTTCTATGGACCGAACATATATTGGTTCTTTAATCCCTGTATCCGTGTAATTATCACTATGAGTCACCACATGAACCGATTTGTCGACATCGTCTTCAATAACTTTGTTCGTAGTTTTATGTTTGTCCAAGTTCAATGACAAAACGAATTTGGACTGTGCATCGTTTTCACCGCGTTAACGTATTCTACCATCATAGGCGATGTGAGTTTCTCGTAGTATTTCAGCATCAAGAAAAGTTTATTCCACGTATTTGGCATTTCGCTTACATATTCCGTGAACGCCTTTATTTCTACATTCTTTATAGAGAGCAGTTTGTACCGAAGCTCTCGCTTCAATGACTTTTAATTTGCTTCTCGTTTTTATATAATTAAATTAGTCTTTCATTTCAGTATGCAGTGATAAATTTATCATATGGGATACGGAATTCTTTATTAACCTTTTTGCACTTTTCTGCCCCCACAGAATTGATCAAAAGCAAATATCAATTACTCATTGGTACGTGTCACAAAATTTTTATTAGGCTATTGGACTCCTTGGTAAGGAAACGGTCGCATTTCATCTTTGGCGTCGAATGTAATAATATTATATCTTTTGTCAATTACGTCTACGGCTACACGGGTATTCCGCCGCATCTCTTTTTCGTTCAGAGGTCGCATTCTCATCACAATTTTAATGTTATCAACCGTATTCTATGTAGGACTGCTTGTCGAAAACAGACACTGCTATCAAAAGACCCTTTTGATCCGTACTGAGCGGAAAGCTTGCTCAATTTTAACCATTTAAAATTCTCATAAGTTCAGTGATAAAGTGATTCTTTGTGACAAATCTAACTTTTATATTATACTTAATCATCCACTGATATTTTTTCTTGTTGTTAAGAGATAACGCTACTGTCGAGACAGCTCGCTCTTATATTTGATCGCTGTCTTTGTCATATGTCGAAGACATATGGCGGTTATTTTAAGTTCCGTACAGTCACCGCCACTTTGGCAGCGTCTCAAGCCTAAGTTTGATATCCCAGAGAAGAGTCCTCGAGCTCAACGTTCACGCGATACATTAACACGGTATTCGCTAGCTCATCATACATGCTACATTCCACTCCACATACGTGCTCGCACTCATGGTAGGTACATATGTTGTGGAAGGTTTTCTCTTTTTACCATATTTTCATTTACTTTTTGGTTAGTTAACCTTTGCCAAAATTGCCAGTTCCGAAAGACATGTACGAGTTCGTACGGCACATATGAAGGTACGCCTATTTGTCTCAGCAACGCATACATGTATGGTTATCTTAGCTCGCATGGATAGTTTACCTCGCTACGCGATATTGCATGCAAGGCAATAGCTCAAGCTAAGGTACAATTACTTTAGTACCCTTGCGCTAGTTATCGGTTGAACGACCTAAGCGCTCTCCTAAAAAGCGCGATGAAGGTGCTTCACCCAACAGCGGATAGTCAGTTTGAAAAAGTGCCAAATAAGTAATAGTACTCTCGTCTCCTTGTTGTCTTGTGGTCGTTCTATCATCTAGGTCGTATCGATTGTACAAAAAAGAAAGGGCTTAGCATTGACAAAATTTCCGTAAACAGTGACTTTGAAATTGTATTCTAGATCTCAACAGGTCTTTTAGACCAAATTTTCTCAAGGTGCCAAACTAATGGATAGTTGATATCAAACATAACTATGTGCGTTGCACAAATATTTATATATATCATACAATCAATTATTAAGCGTATGGTGTTACAGGTATTCAGTCAATTCTTCTTTTGTAACTTGACTCTAGCTCGTACAAAAGTGTACCAATTACTTATGAGAGTAAATAGGTACTTAATAATTCTATAATTAACTTTTCACCTTCATTTATCATTATAATTTGACCACTGTTATTATTCCTATGTGAGTACTTATTTACGATTGATAAGAAATCTCAATTTATAGTTATCTGTAAATTTATCTTGTAAGTTTATTTTATAAGTATTCCACCTACTTTTATGATACGATTCTTACCTAAATATTATATTCTGAATGTTTTCGAAATTTATATTCTGCATTTTTCTAAGGCTTGTATTAAGCATTGTGTTATATGGATGTTGTGATTAAATCTATTTATAAAATTGTGTATCATATTTGTAATCCAAAATTAAAACGATTGTACCTAGGTATTGTAATTGTAATGCAATTATATTATGAAAAGCAAACTAAAAATGTTGTATTATTGATTAAATTATTTAGCAGTATACAAATAGAGTTATAGCTTTGTATGTTTATTTGTCGGGATAAATAAGTAGCAAACAACATCATTAAATATTAATTAATTAATCAAGAAATATTAGTACTTGGTTTAAAATTTGGAACTGTTAAAATAAAAACGTATTCAGAATTCCCGGACATTTATATATATACATATGGCATAAAGTCACCTCTCCGTACCACGCCATAGTACTTGCCATAAAGTAAGTGTTGACTTTGTAATTATAGTATGAAACACCACAGAATTTTGAAGCGATGACGACTTCACGGTAACTTGGTCGCATGCTGCGTAGATAGAAGTGGGTTCCAGTCTTATAATGGATTTCGATAAAGTAAGTTAGCATAATGAAATACTAGCATGGTGGTAGGGAATTTTCTCATTAATCGCCAATCAGCTATAAAGGTTTTGCTCCGGAAACTGTACTTAAAAGACTATCACTTTAGACTTAGCATGGTGCTATCAGTAACATTATTTAAAATCTGATAATTATGTGGGCTAATGCCAAAATTTCTCTAGAAATTTTAGTAAACGGGCAACTATGTTATTAAAGTGAGACCAAAAATAAATTACGTACAGTTACAGAATACCATACCTTTTACAGAATAGCATACATTATACGAGTATTAATGACAATAGTCTCTATTATTACATTCACAATTAAATTATTCTTTGAAACTTAAAAGGGTGTAATGTGCTATGTTCAATAGGTAGTATGGTTTGTCAAGATTCGGAATTAGTTAGCGTATATTCAGCTGCCGAGAGACACCAACTGTCGATAGATTGCAGATTTCTTGTCGTCATCATTTTTGGATTGCATTGTGTTTACCATCGTCCAGTGCCGTAACTTTTACTCTGTGGTAACTTTGTTACACCACAATTAGGGATGCAAGCGATATATTGGTTTATAAATATTGATGTAATGTTCATAAACATCAATTTACCCTAACATATCGATACATTGTTTTTTATGGTCATGTGTTGGGTCAGGTATTGTATCTTTTGTCCGCTCGTTTATGTACAGTCTTTTAGTTGTATATTCCTCCTATTCGATATTTATCGACGGCGATGATTATTTATATTGATGTGTACTAAGTACTAAGTAGCCGAACGAAGTCAATGAAAGAAAAAACAACAGACGAAAAGTATGTATGTTATGACTATATGAAAGAAACGAAAACTTCTTTATAAAAAGTATAACAAAAAGCTAACGTCACCCGGTGTTCCCAGGCTATCACTCGGTGTTCCAAGGTGGTCGCCCATCTAAGTATTGATCGTGTCAGACATTGTTGCTTGCTTAACCTTATTCCTTAATCTTTATAAAACTTGCTGTTCTCAATATCGATGTTTTCCTACTGAAAACATTATGGTTTTTTTAAGCGATGGCGTATCTCTAACTACAATTAAAAAATATTATTTCTTCGCCGCAGAAGTATCTGCCATTGTCAATGTTTTATTTCAGTGGAGGTATTGATAATACTGTATGATATTAACATTATCATTCTAAGATACTGTGCAAGTGTATTCAAAGTATTCAAGTGATTTTATGGTTAAAACGATGTTTAGTACATCATGTGTACATTTTAATTTAGCTATAAAATAGTGTTACGACTCTACTTCATTTTACAAGTTGGAAATCAATATCTAAGTTCTTTATGGCATGTAAATAAAAGAGAAAAACTCATAACACACTTATTATTTTTTAGTCGATTATTAACTAAATAAAAAAGTATATATAAACTATTGATTTCTTTTGTTTATGCTGGTAACACCGCTATTTCGACAAATTTACAAAAATCTTCATGTGCATGTGTAACGAGATAATTTGGTTTTACAAAGTTCACTGTAAAAAGGGTGGATGTTTTAATGTCATATACAATTCAGTATATATATAAATAATCCTTGATTGTGGAAAAAAAATATAAAGTACGACCATTTTTATCCAGATATCATACAATTATTTCATTGATACAGTTGTGCGTCTATCGCAATATGGCCGTCTTGTAATGATTTGGTGGTCAGTGATATTATTGTGATTTCGACTCCTAACGAACAATAAAATGGAACTTCGTGTCGGTAACAAATACCGACTGGGCCGTAAAATTGGTTCAGGATCTTTTGGAGATATATATCTGGGTAAGTAATAGAAAGGAATAGTTGTAAACAAAGAAATTGGTTGACCAGCTGCAGTTTTGATTTCGAAACTACCAAATCTAAGTTTATATGTTGCTCATTTTGACGATTTAGCTTAGTTGCATTAGTAATGTGGCTAGCGGCCGCTCTTTTCAAAATTGACTAAAGGATTTGAAGACTAAAAGTAGTTATTTTATGATTAATTCCTTTTTCTGTAGTTTTATTTTCACATTACTTTGCATGCTTTAATTTGTAAACCTTATCGTATATTAATCTTTCGTTAGCCTATCGACTTGCAAATATAATAAATAGACTATGAGACCACTAGTGTGATTATTACTTATTTATAGCTTAATTGATCTTGCAAATAAAATAGAACCTACCTTTTTTATTTACGTATTTAAAATATAATTTTTTAAATTAACGTAATTTGAGTTAAGTAAAATAAGATGTTTAAACACTGAAACTATGTTTTTTTTCAAAAGTTTTTACTACATTTGTGAATATATATTTATTTCAGGAACCAATATTGTTACCAGAGAAGAGGTAGCTATCAAATTAGAATGTATTAAGACAAGGCATCCACAATTACATATAGAAAGTAAATTTTACAAACTTATGCAAGGAAGAGGTATGATTATAGTTTTCCATAATTTTTTTTATTACAATCTTAAAAGTCACAAGTACTATTTTACTAGAAAATAGATTAAATTCATAGATATTAAGCATATAAAGGATTATTAGGTTTGCTCTCTTCTGAACTTTCTTGGAGTGAAGTATGTTTTGTGTAGTATTGTTTATTTGATATCGTTTTTGTTGAATAAATTATAAAAAAACGATCTCTGAGAACATTAAAGTCAACATTTGAGTGTGCTTCAGACTAGTTCGAGTGTAATTTTGAGAGCTTATGTATTATAATATCATATGGATTTGTATTGAAATACATACATTATAATATTTCATACATACAGCAAGAGCTCCCCTTAGTACTACAAACAATGATATAATATGGCGCTGTTCTTTTATTAACACATTATTGACTGAACGTGAGTTAACTTGTGTTCAAATGGTCAAAACTTGCCGATCGGCCACAAGTAAGCTTCAGTAAATAAATACAAGTAAAGAGATGAGGTATTTTTTTGCAAAAACTGAAATGGCAAACAATATCAGGTAAGATGAGATAAGTTCTCAGTAAAACTACCAGTTAACAATGTACTCTTTTTGTCCTCCATCTTATACTCATTATAATAAAATGTTTTGATTGTTATGAAACAGTAGTCCATATTTAATTTAAAAAATTTAAATTTAATCTTTACCATTATAGGTTGTTTACTATTATTTCTATGTTATTGAATAATACAAACTTAATGTCATCAATCAATCAATAGTCACATTAAAATACTGAAATCCACTAAAAGCATTTTTTATCAGTAACCAATAAATATAAAAACAAAGATACTTTTCATATTTGCATGTTTCTTTAATCCTTCCGATCTACCCAAGATTTTAATATGATTTAGAGATTTCTTTGGTTAATATATATATATGGATTTTTGGAGGGACTAACATCAGCATTGGTGCTACAAGAAAATATCGTTAAGAGACAGTTTTTAAGATATTTTAACCTACATTCATAAATCTATAATAAATAAATCCATCAGCAAGAAAGTGGTCAATATATAAAGCTTTTTTGATGCCAATTGATCCTTTTTCTTATAAGAATAAAAATTAATATTTACCAATGTCTGAGTTTTAGAAATATCCGAAATTGTTTAAAAATGTTTCCTTTACATTTCCCATTTAATCCTGACTTTGTTGACTTTGGCTAACAAAATTACACATATTAGCTGTTATAAAGGCTTAAAAAATTAGTATATGTTCTATTTGGGAAAATGCAGTTATTTTGTTGTAAGTAACCTCCCACATTTTGTGAGAAAAAAAAAATGGTATGTTTTTTAACAATAGTAGAACAGTAAAGTGGTAGCTTTGTACCTGATTATGAGTACAATACAGTCCAAGATTGACAACAATCACTGAGAGATTGAAATTTACTACTTTTGCAAACAAAGTGCAAAATAAGAGAGCCCTTTGTCATAAAAAATCTGTATATAAAAGCCATCATAAGCATTTTAGTTTAACTGGTAAAACAGGATTCAGTGAATAAAGTTATATTAGGAAATAGATAAACTATTGACAGAAAGAAATAGGAGAGTGTTATTGAACTGTAGAGTTTACTAACAACTGCTTGTATTTAATGCCTATGTTTGCTCTGTAGTCAATTAAGTAAACTTAGGAATCCTTCAAAACTTACGACCTTTTGACCACCTCATATTATTATGCTTGTAGATTACCAATTTTCTTTCTGTATGTACTTTTTTTTTTTTAATTAAGAATCCAGTTCAAAGTGTCCCAAAATTTAAGGATTCTGGGAATGTTTTCTTGTATCTACAAATGATTAAGCTCTGTTACTGCCTTATCCCAAAGTCCACCTTGTACAGACTATGCATATATACATTTATTATGTATATAAAAAGTTAAGCAATATCTTTGTATTTTAGACATCTATTAAATCATATTTTTAGGATGCTTACTTTTGCTAAGCTGGATAAATTTTATGAGGTACATCAAAATGACATACTATAGAATTTATATTATAAAAATGCTTCTAGACAAAAAAAATATACAGTTTATATTCAAATAATAACATACAAATATTTTAGTTATGTCCACATATAGACTTGTATGTATATGGTATGTAATAATAATTGTCGTTTGTAGAACTTGTTGAAGTATCCTTCAAGTAACATTGTAGTAATTCATTTCTATGAATGATATTAAAAAAAAAAACAATTTGCTTAAGAAAAAAAAATTTGTTTGTATTAATATACAAAGCTTCTATGACTGACTTTGATGAACTGTTAATGTCAAAGCACACAAAATGGATATAAATCACTTAAATAGACACTCAACACCACATTAGGATTTTGTAATTGTTGGTATATAAGAATTGATCCAGCACAGGATTTGTTCTTATTTTGTAAATAATTCTAGCCATTTAAAAATGTATCTAAGTATTTGATTTATTCCTATTCATTGTTTTTATTTTTAGTGTAATATTATCACAATCTTACATCCTAGTATTCTTAGGACCCTAAAATGTGAGAGAAGAGATTAAAGAGCTATAAAATTAACCTATAAAAATGATATGTATGAAAATTATATCTTGTCTGTGTATTCCCAAAAAATAATATTAAGTGAATGAACAGCATGTACTGATATTGTTTTAATAAATTATATACCAAAAACAGACACCCCATCAAGTTTCTTGCTGCTTCTGCTATGTAATTCGAATATTTTCCAAATTGGAGGCAGTGTTTTAACATTCATAACTGTCTGATTTACATGTGAACTGAATAAAGTATTTTTGGTTTTGAATAATTGTTCACAGTTGGCATCCCAGCTATAAAATGGTGTGGTTCAGAAGGCGACTACAATGTTATGGTAATGGAACTACTTGGTCCCTCTTTAGAAGATCTGTTCAACTTCTGTTCTCGCCGTTTTTCTCTGAAGACTGTACTATTACTTGCAGACCAACTAATAACACGTATCGAAGACATTCATTACAGAAATTTTATCCATAGGTATTTTTGATGATTTATATTTATTTAGTCAACAGTAACAAGCCAATAATTGTCATATCCAATATAGCTACATACTCTTCTACTTGATACTTTGTCAGCAGTTTTCTGTGACTTTGTCCTTTATTTTTAAATTTATGGAGTTTTTGAACTAGAATGTTTAACAGATATACTAACAAAGTAAAATTAGTCTGACAATTTTCAATATTACAATAAGAATACTGAAGATTTAAATTCTCTGTTTGATGAAATATTTTACTTTTTTGAGATTTCAATATTTCACATGAAATTATTTAGGTGATGTTACAATATTTAAATATTTGTTGAGAATATATTGCGTTTAATATTTAGCAAAACAATTACATATTCTGTGATGTATTTTTTAATGTCTTATTATATTAAACTTTCTGTTATGCCATTTGGAATCATGATTACATGGGTCTCTGATCAATAGAAAAAGCAACCTATTTCTTATTATATACTACGCATTAAAGGCATGTTTCGTTTATAACTTATGTTAGTTTATTAAATAAACATAACATTTTATATTTATTCAGTGGCAAGGACTCATTTGAATACATTAAAATGTAATGTATTGAAAATATGAAATTGATGTTTGAGCAGGTTAGTAGTGTGCAAGACTGATGAGTTGAGTTATTTAAAGAGAACTGAAGCCTTTACATAACATAATAATACAATAGATTGTTTTAACATATAAAGATTGTGATGAATGTTTCTTTTCACAGAGATATCAAACCAGATAACTTTCTAATGGGTCTAGGTAAAAAAGGAAATTTAGTGTACATAATAGATTTTGGGTTGGCAAAGAAGTACAAAGACCCACGCACAATGCAACATATCCCATATAGAGAAAACAAAAATTTGACAGGTAAAATAATCAAATTAAAATAAATCAACTATTAAATGTTTTGATGTATGTTCAATACGTTACATTATTGAAATTACAGGTACTGCTAGATATGCATCTATAAATACCCACCTAGGGATTGAGCAGTCTCGCAGAGATGACTTGGAATCTTTGGGCTACGTGCTCATGTACTTCAATCGTGGTAGTCTCCCTTGGCAGGGACTTAAAGCTGCAACTAAACGTCAAAAATATGAGAGAATATCGGAGAAAAAACTATCCACACCGTTTGATGAACTTTGTAAAGTAAGCCTTCTTTTAGTTTGCTTTTTATAATACAATCTCTTAAAGTCAAAATTCCGTCTGTGATGTTATTTTTAAATTAATTAATTAAGAATTTGGTACCAGTGAGATAGTTCTTGTAATAAAGTTTTTTTTTTATTTCATGGGAACTATGCGTCTTATACAAATTGTCAGTTGACTTAAACCTTACTACTCATTTATTTATTTTAAGCTACCTTTATTAAAAGTTATCTTTACTACTTAGGCTGTGTGGGAAAGCGTAGTGATGTAGCCTAGGTAAAATTCTGCTAAGTCCTCTATCTGCCAGTAAAGTTTTTGCTTAAATCGATTCAGCCATTTTGGAGTTGACAATAGACGAAACTCACAAATTTTAAAATATTAATTACATAAACAAAAGTGTTATGATATGTTTAAGCGAATTTATAATCGTTATTGATAACATTCTGATTTTGTTTTCTAGAACCATCCAATCGAATTTCAACTCTACCTCAAATATTGTCGTCGACTACGCTTCGAAGAGAGACCGGACTACAGTCACCTACGTCAGCTGTTTCGTACGCTTTTCCACAGGGAAGGCTTTACCTATGACTACGTGTTCGATTGGAACATGCTAAAGTTTGGTGAGTATGATATTATGTACACTTAAGAGAATATATTCTAATTTGCTCTATATTCATATTTTTTCAATCTCATAGTACAATATTGTATAAAATATAAGAATCTATATATAATTAGGTAAAGACAAAACAATTCAGTACATTTTCGTCTAGTGTTTGTCAACCAATATATATATATTTTTTGTTTACTAGTTACAACACTGAATTTAGTCAAACTTCAGTGTTGTCAATAAAAGACCATATTTTTTTAATCATTCAGTCATCGTTAAAGTTCAGTTGCATTTTTGAAATTTTGTTTCAATAAAATAAAAAACTTTATTGTAACATTGCGTGGGATATAGGACGTTGGATTTTTTTTTGCTCCTTACGATGTGTGCTTGAAATAAACTGCTTAATAGTATTTTTACGTTAAAAATTTTCCAGGCGGACAACGTGGTAACTATCAATCAGCAGGGGGCAATGACCGTACACTCAGACGTCATGAACAAAATGCAGAACAAGAGAACAGTAAGTCGTGTTACTCATATAATGTTAGCGACACATTGTTAGTAATTTAGGACAGGACAATTAATGGTTTCGCTTCAATTTGATGGGGAATTATGTACCTACTAGATATGCAGTCCTAACTAACTAATATTATAAATTTGAGTTTGTTTGTTTATTTGTAATGCTTTCATTCCTTTACTTCACAACCGATTGTCATTAAATTTTTCATACACATTTTAATGGGTACAGGAAAATGATATACTTTTTAATCAAGAAAAAAAATACTTCTCCAGGGATGGGTCATATTTGTAGTTGGTAGTTTCGTAGTAAATATATATTTATTGATGGGTCATTCAACTTCGGCAATGGAGAGCTTGCATAATTTTAATTTGTTAATTTAATATAAATTTAAACACTCAGACGAGCATAAAGATAACAAACTTACAAAGATGAATAAATTTATTTAAACAAGAGCGAAACTTTCACTAATTTGACGTGATGTCATTTCGAAAGACACTATTTATGTCGAGATATAACTATTGTTAACCATAAAACCAATATATTTTCAGTTCTATTTAATAAATTACACTTTGTTAAGTCTATGAGTAATATTTTAAAAAGGAAAGATATGTCTTATAAAAATAATTGCAATGCTTAAGTGTTTTACATGCAAGTAAGTGCTTTGGAAAGTTACATTTAATCGGCCTCCCATAAATTTGAGAAATATAGATGACAATAGTTAGAAGAGAACATTTGCGATCTTCATAATTTGAATTGTCCATCCCCATTGTCTTAGATCATTGTAGCTGTAATTAATTGATGTTGTAACGAAGAAAAGTAGCCTAATTCCGTCACTTTACAATAATACGACCACCTAATTAAATAAAATGGCAACTAAACAACTGAACATCGATTTGTCAATATTTCTGAAGATTTCCTACTGTTTTCTGTCTCACTCACTCATTCCGTTGTATGGAAATATAACCCCTCGGCTGATTTTTTAAGACCCAGATCTAAAAATGGCGGATTATGTTTTTAATTCTGTTTTAAATTTCACTACATCGTATATTGGAAATTCCATGGTTTAGTAAATAAAATTTGTGCAAATGAAAAAAATGATTTAAACATACATTTTTCAAAGTTTCGTAATAAATCTGATATTTTTTTAAGCTTATGCTTCCAACAGTCTGTTGACCTGTGCCTCATGAGATCTACATTTGTTTGTATGGAATTTAAACATTTAAGGTTTTGGGCAGTCTAGAGGTTAAGCCAAAGTTTTCATTTTTTTTTAATGATTTTTCAAACATTCTCCTTTATACAAACCTTGTTCCGGGCAATTACAACAAAAAAGAATTATAGGTGTAGCCATTCTTAAGTGACATGTTTATTTACATTCAGCTATTATTTTTTATTTATATAGTGTGTCTTGAAGATTTTTGTGCGATTTTATTTGTTTTTTTTTAATGTAATGAACGTTGATATTGAGGCAAAGGGTATATTCCAGCGGCGGGCGCGGCCGGACAGCCGAGTACCACGGTGCCCGCCATATCCGAGTGGCGGTGAGGGGTCTCGTCGCGCCGCGGTGTTAGCATCACTAATCTGGAACCGTTCGTATTGTGACCTGCATGTTATGTTCCACAACACACAGACATAACACAGACTCAATATAACCAATGTATTATGACAGTGTATTTAAAAAAAAAAACGGGCGTCTTTAGAAACGCCGCCGACTCATTCTGTATAGGAATTGAGACGTACGTGTGTGCATACTGTGCGGAATATCATCAAGCTCCCGGGATTCGAAACCGACAAAACCAGTTTCGTACGCATTAATGTTAACATTCATAATATTGTAAATTATTTAATTTTAGGATAATTGTGTGAGATGATGCGTGGGCCGTCGGATAAAACATGTCGCCATTTTTAATATGTCTCATTATACTAATAGAGATAGTGTAAGGCCTACCCATACATCTGTTGTACTTTATGCTCAGTTGTATTTAGATTTAAAATAATTAATAAAGTCTTATAAGATTGACCGGTTTTAAATAAAAAATCACGTTCAACTAATCTCTTAGGATAATTGAGATGATATACAGTTATATCCGTTCAAATAATTAATAAAGTAATATTCTTGAAAAAAAAACAATCTACTGAGCTTAGTACTACTGATCAGCGACTGGATTTTCAGAATAATATTCAGAAGAATGGAACAAAAATTGCTATAATTAGAAACTTGAGAAAAGTTTTTTAATCGAAAAACACTAGTTCCTAACGAGGTGATTCGGAATACATATTACGCATTTGTTTTATAATACAATATACGTGGAGATGCTAGTCATCATACTTGGATGTTACAAGAAAATTAATAGGCAATTTCACAGTACACGAAAATATTTATATGAGTTCTTGTGAGCTTTAGTTACGTGTAATTTGAAGTAAATGGCATCCGTTCCTAAATTTACGTTAATTTCAACAGTGATTTATTTCATACAACCCCTAAATGTGAGCTTCGTTAAAAAATAATAATAAACACTTTAAAGAATGTCGATTCCAACGGTGAACAATCCATGAGACTATCAATGAGCTTGCATCTCTGTTTTTATTTTATAACTAATACATCTTCAACATATAATTTTTTTTTGTTACGATACATTGTTTTTAACCAAAGATATAATTTTGTCCCATAATTTTCGTATTTTATTTATGTCTAAAAATGAACAATATTTGTATATTCAATAACTAACTTTTAAGATATATATTTTATACTAACTTTCCTTGTGGTTTCGTTGTAATTTAAGCATAATATATTTATAATTATGAAGGTTCTAATATAGATTTAAAAACACTTACATGGATAACTGGCGGATTATTCGTTAGGAGACAAAATTACTAAAAATACCATATGTCATATGCTTCGATTTGTTTTTAAATCAGTCACAGTGCGTTCTTTTGATGACTCGGTCACTTTTAATGTGTGGTTATAATATCCCATTACGATGATGGCGGACGACTGATTCTTATTTGAAACAAGAAATCGCAGCATGGTGGTAGAGTATTTTCTAACACATGTCTGATTAATTACCATCCTCACGTTCTCCTCGAGTTACGTTGTGTTTAGCTTGAGGTCTAATAACTCAGAATGATTCAAATTACACTAATAATTAGTCACAGAGTCAATAGGTACTTTCATAAACAATTTTAAAAATGTGTTCGCTCGGGGGACCCTGTCAGGAAGGAAGTTTATTAAGGTAAAGAAAGTAATCAAGTGAAAAAGTTTTATTTAATTATGTATATATTATTTTATTAAAAATGACATAAAATAGTTTTTTATAAATAATATAAAAAAATGTTAAGTAGAAATAAGTTTTTTAATGATATTTCCACGCGTTCAGTATTAAGCTATATGTTCTATGCTCGTCTGATCCAATTTAAAAAATCGCATGGAGAGTGCATAACGCTTTTTCTTTACGTGACGATTTTTACCAGTCAACTCGTACCGCCAGCCGCGTTAAGGAACTGAGTTCTTATAATTTCTAAAAAATATTCTTGGAAAGAAAAGTTCAACTCCGATATTGTTTACTCGAACCAGATCAACTGTTTAAAATTGATTTTATCATTATTCGGTCTATAATTTGATTGGTACAAATTCTAGCTTGAAATGATTTGTCAACTAACGTTGGTAACTATTAATTATAAACCGTGATAGCGTAAATCAAGGAACGGATGCAATTTTGTTCAAAAAAGCTTTTATCAATGATTCGGTCTTTCATAGCGTATCAATAATATCCAGTCTTTACATTTCGATATGTTATTGTGCAATATAATATGACTTTATTAAACTTATGTTATAATTTCTCTGTATACATTATTTAAGGTTCTTTTTAAATTAATCGTCTTCCATGATTATTCGGAATAATCGATTTTCGTAAAATAATTCGAACCAATTTTAATGAGAAATTTAGCTGCTGCGTATTTATTCTTTTTGTTCGGTTTTATAAATAACTCGGGAAATTTCGTAGAAATTAAAGGAATTTGTGATTATCGAATTTTGCAGAAATATTTGAATGGTTTATATACTTGATATTATGTATCATGCTTAATGTAATACGTGATATATCATTGTAGTTAGTGTTACATATTTAATTCGTAATAACACATTGAAACTTCGAAATCATGATCTCACTTAAATTACCAATTCGAGTATTTGACGTAATTGAAAGTTTGTTTGTCAATCAATATTATTGGTTACCATTTCCATATTTAGAGCGGCGTTTATATCAGAGGCGGTATAGTGATTCTCGGACGGTGTTTTCGATTCGTCTCGTGCAAAAGTGTATGATTAACGGAGATTTGTAAATAAACTTACTGTATTTACTAAATAAATTAATGTGGTATTGTTAGTTTTCGTACATTTAACAAGTATTTACATAGAGCGTCTAATATAGAACGCGTTCTTAACGCCATCCATTTCATATCTCTTTGACTCGAAGTATTGTAGTTTGCCGAAACATTAACCACTGGGCTGATTTTTTAAGACCCAAATCTCTAAATGGCGAATTTTGTTTTTTTTTTTATTTCATCATATCATACATTGTAAATTTCATGGTTTAGTAAAAAAATGTTCGTACAAATGAAAAAATCATTTAAAAATACATTTTACATAAAAAAAAAAAATTGCAATACATCGTCCATTATTTTGAGAGTATTGTAATAAATCGGGTATTTTTTAAACTTATGTTGGCAACATTCTGTTGACCTGTGCCTCATGAGGTCTACATTCGTTTGTATGGAAGTTAAATTTGATCGTTTAGAACAGCCCAGTGGTTAAATATTGTATTATACATAAGTTTCTATAGACAACGCGTTCTATTATAAGGTTTATTTAATATACAGGATTCTATAAAGTTCTCAGAATACAGGCACACGTGTATTCAGCGCTTCTTTATTACTGTCGGACCATCTATATCATAAATATGACTGAGAATTAGGTTCAATCTCGTGTAAATATAACGAATTAGATTTATTTTAAGTGTCTTGTATGATACTGGCGTTGAATATTAAAAAAAAAAAACCATCTAGTTGTCCGAGTATATGGCATATGATTTAAAGGTAAGGATGAACAACAGTTAGTGATTTATTTGTCATGGAATTGAGCTTGTTAATATTGATTTTCATGTATGACATTGCGATGGTATTCATTTAATTTCAGTTTATAGACACCTAGTTATTTAATAACCATCACAAATTGGTTAATCAACAGGGTAATAATAGCATTTTGTTGATTTAAATTCGTCAGTTGAGTTCAATATTCCACATTTAAATATTGTGCCAATGTTAGTAACAGTCGATATGGAGTTATGTAATCACTATTTTTATCATTAGACGTTCAATTATTATCCAAATATGCTTAGATGATATTGTGTTACTAATTCTTACATAAATATATTAGTTACTGTATATTTATGATTTATATCGATATCGAGGGTGTAATAGAGATGATACGAACAAGCGGAGTTTTGTTCGATCGCGACTCGTTATTCGTCTATAATAGTTATACGAAACAATACGTCTTCGTCTGTAAGTCGTTTATGAAACATTTCAATAACTAGTAAATTTAAAATTACGTATTGAAGCAGTATTGTTAACGACGTTATAATAAAGTATATGGTTCACATTTCTTACAGAATTACTGATTTTGGGATAATTATTAATATCGCTAAATGATACTGCGTTCAATTTAGAAAGTAACAAGAGATTTAGGAAGGGATATTCAATTCATACATAAAAGACGACCCTTTGTTAATTTCATCAGTTTTACGTTTTTCAAAGTAATATGAGTAAGTTTCAAGCTTAAAGTGTTTCCTAGTATGTTTTAAATTTTCCCGCTCATCGTTTTGTTTAGTCTTCATTATTACATTTCTAACATTAATCTCTTACCTTTATAGTACACTAGCAGCAGTCCACGATTTCGTTTGCGTGAAATTACAATATAAAACGTAATAAAACTGAAATTCTTGCTAGCGCCATCTAGACACGAGTGATAATAAAATGAATAGTATAAAAACCTCCATGTAAAGCATCAGTTATTCATTATAATTTGCTAACATGGTTTTGAAGTTTATCAATTTCAGTCATAACAACATCCATTTTTGTATATTATAGTTGCTGATATTCGAAACTTCATTTGTGTTGTTTATTATCTTAACAATTATTTTATATATAGAGGAAAAACATAAAACTTAAAGCAGGAATATACTTTGCTTACCAAATTTCTTTGTAAATAATGTTATCCGCTTACTTCCCCTTTCCCGGCGCATGCGCACTACACCGTTTGTCCAATTCTCCACAAAAAAAAACAACATGGCTGAACGTGTAGTGTTTATTAAAAAAAATTAAAACTTTGTATTAAATAAGATATCGTGCTAATTTTTGTATTGGATACCAATTGGATTGAATACCAAGTGAAAAGCCTTAGTAGCACATTCCAGCAATTTCTGTAATCTTTATTTGATATATTTCGGTAGGTACTTTCAACTTTATATAGGTTAATAGAGCTATTAACCTCTCGGCTGATTTTTTGAGACCCATATCTCCAAATGTCGGATTATGTTTTTATTTATTTTTTTATTTTTCGACATTGTACATTGTAAATTTCAAGGTTTAATAAAAAAAGTTCATACAAATGAAAAATAATTTAAAAATACATTTTACACAAAAATAATAATATTACAATACATAATTTGTTATTATTCAAAGTATTGTCATAAATTAGGTATTTTTTAAGCTTATGCTGCCAACAGTCTGTTGATCTGTGCCACATGAGGTCTAAATTCGTTTGTATAGAACTTAAACCTTTATGATTATGGACAGTCCAGGTGTTAATATAGGTTATAACTTATATTAATACTTACCAAACTATCAAATAAGTTTACTAATATGTGCTTTCGGAATATAACTTCATATTATGTAATGCTCAGCAGCATTACACTCTAGCTAATTCTATTTTAAATATCTTAAATAGTGTACCATAATCTTAATAATACCAAAATCTGTAGTTTATATAGAGAAATCTGTTATCGGGTCAATATGCGTTTTTATAAAATATTTTTTATAAAAACCATTGGAATGTAAATTCATACAAGCACTCGTGTGAATAATAAAATAATGTCTCCCCCAATATTACTGTTTAATATTAGCCTATTTTAAATATGATCATTCTTAAAAAAAAAAATCAGAGAATTAATAAACTAAAATGCCTACGTATTTTGCCAAAATTTCTTTATTAAAAGTGTGGTAAATATTGTTTAGCTGTATAATTAAAGGTACAAAAATAATTACTGGTTAATAAAAAAAACTGTGCTTTTAAAAGTTTAATCTCAATATTTAAGTTGTATATATTTCAAACATTCAATATGCTATGTCCATTCCATCTTGTTAAAATTTATCAATAGAATGTCATGCGACTTGAATAAAAAGTATTGTAGGGGAAATTATTCAACTAAATAATGAGTTGCATAACATCAAAACGGGCAAAATAGCACTGACCTATATATGGGGAATTGAAAAAAATACGTTTAGTAAATATCTATTGTTTTAACGTGTATTTGAACCCAAGTCGACAAAATTAATAAAATAGCTTATTTTTTTACAATCGTTCCATTTCACCGCATTTGATTTTACACGATTCGTGTGACAATTGTATTGTTACAGGACCAGTTTCTTTGTATTCTAGCGGGCTCGGTAGGCAGACGTTGCTCAGGCTAAGACTTTAATAAGTTATGACTATAAAAAATATTGAGACACGCTGGGAGATTGAATATTTGCGATCAAAACATTTTTTTCATGTGAGTGATAAAAAAGATTTGGAAAAATAAAAAAACAATCTAAAACTAGACAACAGCGTCACCTATCGTGTCCAATTGTAGCTAATAACCATCTTTGTGACCTTATAAATACAAAGAAAAATTTAAAAAACGGTCAAACAGTTTAGGAGAAGAATTACGAAAACACCCACACCGGAATTTTAAATATATAGCACACCTTGTATTACGTAAGGCGTCAAGCGTATTGTGGCGGATAGCGTATTATAGTGAATAGCGTATTGTGGTGAATAACGTATTGTGGTGAATAGCGGATGGTCGCGATCGTATCGCCGCGTACTCGTAATTAATGTCTAGTGCTTTTGGTGAATGTGTCGAGTGCAGCAATATGTATCTCAAACGCTTCGCGCAAGTGACGATCGTAGCTTGATCCCGACGTTAGTGTACGTTGTGTTAAGTTTAAACGACGAAAGACTTTATGGACTTATTTTGTATATAAACATATTTTAAGATATTTAGATAAGGAAAACACTGTTTTTTACAATATCCTAAATACTGAGAATATATACATTCGTATGTAGCATTAATATTATACGAATTGTTTTGCTGTATAGTAACGATTACCTTGTTTTCGTGAGTGCGCTTTTGTCGCGGAGAAGTTACGAATCACTATTATATTACTTCATACATTTACTCGAAAATCGAGGAGATAAACTATACATTTGTAGTTTTAGTGCGAATAAGATATTTAGAAAAGATGTTTCTAATATATCTGAAAGTTCTGTTCCCTCCGATAACGAGTAAAGACGACCACTAAACAAACAATTTTAATAGATCGGAAAATATTACATAATTATATTTCAGTTTATCCAGTTGTATGTTTTCTTGTGTAAGTAGGAAATACAATTTAATGCTAACCTATCTTAGCACACGCATTATGAACGAGGAAATTGTTATGCTTAATTTGTTTTACGTCTTGTATGTATAAATTCCTTTGGCACAATAAATTCATAAAACTCATTACTGTATTTATCTGTTCATAGCCTTTGATGCTTTTTAAATAAAATACGGAACTATTTATGTAGCTAAAAATCCTCCGTCCACGGGCAACTCGACGCCAGAGATCATGCTAGCACCGTCGCAGAGCAAAAACAATATAGCATTGACTACTTCTGGCACCTCTCCAAATCTATAAAGAAAAATGATTTTCATAATTATATTTGTTAGTTTAATTCGTTTGCTAATAATCTTTGCTCATTGAATTTTAAGATTATTAATCATTCTACTTCGTCATCTACTCAGCACAAAATTATTAGAAAGTCTTCAAATTATTATTCGCACCATAAAAAAAACGTACAGTAGTTTACACGCGATAGACGTGAAACATAAAATATGATAAATTTTATTGCATAAAAAATTATAAATGTACTTTATTTCATTCCCTCGCACTTTTAAGTCCCATGCATGTATGTTTGTCTCTTTCTAATGTCGCTTTTTCGTTTCATCGACTTTCAAATCATAACGAGGTTAAAGATATTATCACTTCAAAAAGAAATAGAAATTTCTATTAGTAGATAGGTATTTAGTCATTAAAATATATAAGTACTCAGTGCTTTAGTACCGAGTTCGGGCATTTAATCGTGAATATTGGAAATAATAATATAATATTACCTGCCAAGCGGTATTTTGGAAAGCATGCCCTGCTTTTTAACAGGTTCAGACCAGACTTTACGGCCGAGTTCTGTCATGATTACTGTTGGATTTACGGTATTAACACGAATACCATGCGGTCCTAACTCCAGCGCCATTACCCTTGTAATAGCGTCCACAGCGCCCTTTGATGCGCAATATACGACGTGGTCTTTTAGTGCTGCCTGTTGGTAAATTTTATAATTAGTAATTCCTCCTAGCGACCGCTCTAAGAGCAGGCTACTCGCATATGGTTCTGCGATGCCGAAATTTAATGATGGCATTTTGACTGTCACGTCTTTAAAAGAGGGGAGGATGGGGTTGCAGAAAATGTGACGGTGTGACGAAGGCATCTAAAAAGGTAAAAATTTTTCGTGACGTATTTTATGAACGGCCTACTCTGGTACGCCTAAACGTCACAAGTCTACAATCCATCGATGTCATACCGGATAGTAAGCCTTTGGGTAGCGGGATATGCATTGATTGTTCACAGAACGCGACACTCCCTAAGTGTTTACATTTGCTATTTAAAAAACAGCTATTCGGTCTGGTAATTCGTTAAATAATGACAAGTATATTTCCATAGCTCCTTTATAAACAAATTTCATTTTCGCTAATTTTCATTGGATGTTTAAATTAGTGTTTCGTTTTCGATTTGAAGACAGGAAATCGATTCTTAAAACCGTTTTATTATATATATAAATGTAATAACGACGCTTACTTTCGATGCTTGCGATGAGATATTTACAATTGAACCCTTTATATTATTTTCAATCATTTTCTTTGCAACTATTTGGCTTACGTTTATGATGGCTCCAACATTAACAGCAATCGTTCTGAAAAGTATTTACATATCTACATATAAATGACTGTATTCTAATCTATATCTTGTAAATATTAACTTGTATAAGTATGATTGTTTACTCATTAAAACTCTCAGGTGAACATTCCAAAAACGGTTCTATTATAGCCACACCCGCATTGTTTACCAGCCCGTCGAAAACTCCGAGAGAATCTATAATTTCTCTGGTTTTATCCCAGTTACGTAGATCCACGAAAACAACTTCTACAGTAGGGTATTCTTCTTTAAGCTTTGCTAAATTCTCGGCATTGTTCGAGAGTGTGACAACATTCGCTCCTTGTCTCCATAACTCTAGAACAGTGCCTTTGCCGATACCTGATTTGAAAATTAAAAAATCTTGTATAAAAGGGCCAGTTTGAATCAAAATAATGGTATGTTCTAGGGATTGAAGAGCCTTACAAATAAATGTTGGGCATTCTACACATTAAAAGTGTAAGAATATATATTTAAATTTGGCTTAAAGAACTTAAATTAATACCAGTTTTGTTTAATAAATTATCGTGTCTCGTTGACAACCATAAGTACAGAGAGTTTAATTTGAAATATATGTGTATTTAGAAAGAAAATTGTACATAGTAATTTTATATGAAATATCGAGAATCAATACATTGTTTTGGGCTATGGAAGTGATTTTTTTTTGGTCGGTTTGCTTTTTAGAAATATACACCATTTACCACTTCAAAAACTAAGAATTAATCTTACCTTGACAGCCACCGGTAACAAGTATCCGCTTCCCTTTAAAATATTTATCCATTTTTAAATGATAATTGTCGTGTTTTCTTTGGTTCTACGAGCCGTAATGACGAATTACAATTAAAAAATATCGATAAGATAGATATTCAGTCGGTTACACCTCCGACCTCGTGATAAATTATTGTTTTCGATCCAACTAATACACAAAGTTCTGATAGTAAACAGTAAAATAAATTATATCAGTAGATAACTATTTTCTGAAAATTTAGATTATAAGTTAAAAAAATAGCAATCTAAACAATAAAACGAATTTTCCTCAATTAATAAAGAGAAATAATTATCAATTTGGCCCGTCATTGTTTTCATTATCAAAGTAGGTACCAAATGACTTACGTTACTGTACTTTTTATGGGATTTTATTACTACTTAATAATTAAATACTTATTATTGTAGTTGAAAGATAAAACCATTACCGGTTTAGGTGAAGGATTCATCACTGAATAAATTTAAACATGAAGGTAAAAACGTCGGTCGAGCGCCCTTATATTTTTTTTTTACTTACCTAAACCATGCTTATATGAGTTATTGTGTATTATTAAATTAACTAAGAATAATAATTAGGTTCTCGTTCCTATTTCTATAAGAGCTGGCAATTACTTGCAGTTTATTGTAGAGATATTAGTTCTTACTTAGATGTTTTTGTTTCTTATACACCTCAATTATAGAAACTGTATATTTTTAAAAGAGGTTTGTTTACGCATAAAACTTTTTATAAAACGATAACATCAATTACAATTCTGCATTTTATTCACTACATGAAGTTGTAATTAGATTTGTTCAAGCTTTCTAGTTTCTTTAATTTTCTTTTTCTACATCGATTGTTAGTGAAAGGATTTGAATTCAAATTATTAACGGGAATCTCAAAATATACTTTGACACTTACAGGGGCAAGAGTATACAGTGTTTTTTAATTATATAACACCACTGATTCTTAATTCAGACTTACTTCATCTGTTTCATATGTCTTGTACGTATAATGTCAAGTTCATAAACCATCAACGGACTGACCCATTCCCTTATATTTTAAATAATGCCTAACTTTTGTAATTGTTTACCATTCGCAGGTAAATTGGTTTGACATATAACTTAGTTACTTACTAAGTCTAGTGGGGCGCAAGTTGAGTTTGGACATCTTAAGCATTCAATTATCGCCACATATCGATATTATTGAATAAAAATATATCAATTATCTTTGTAACAAACATCGTTTATTCAACAAAATAGTAATATCTCCTCCCCTTCATGTCCTGGTATTATTACAAATTTCCCCACATATTATTTTATGAACCCATTTTTATACATATAACAATCACTTTATCTTAACGCAAAATATAACATTAACTTTAAATATTTTATTATTTTGTTAATTATGGCTTTATAATGGCAAGGTTCTATATATACAAAATTAAAGAAAGAACCGAATAAAAAAAAACATTTGAATACCTTTTCCATTGCTGTGTGGCAAAGTTTCGGTTACTTGTCATGTTAGAATTAATTTTTAAATATAGTCTTTTGCAGCGTAGTTTAAACGCTCCCAGACACATTACTGCAATAGTTTGGAAATAACGTCTTAACTTAACGTCCACTGTACTTTGATGTGTGTAATAACCAACAGTCCAGCAATCGTTATGAACTGGATAGATCGTAACTAATGCCAATTATTCTATCCCAGTTAGGTTTATTGCGATCGTGGTGGACGATATAACGAATATTGACGAAGCATAATTATATTTTACTATGTATAAAACTTGTATTTTTGATTTCTCGGAAATCTGTTCTGTATTAATAGAACTACTTTATTCTAAATTTACATATGATAATTCTATAGAATGATAAGTATTGTTAAAGTATATATTAAAATACGTCCATTAGTATGTTATGGTAGGTATTATTTGGATATCAAAATCATTCTGGATTTACGTGTTTACCAGAAAAAAAAGGTAAATAAAGATTATAAAGTAACAACGATCTAATTTTTTTCTAATAATTTTCACATAAGTGGTTGATGCATTCAGAGGGTATTCTATATATAAAAAATATATATATTAACTTGAGATCTATTAGAGTTACTTATAAAAATGAACATATTTGTTGTATAAATGTAAATATTTAGTCAAGTGCTAAATTAACATTGAGTTTCCTGGAAGTAGTTTGTTTTGCACTATTTTCATTTTACACAAATATATATTAAAAAAAATTAACAATTGTTAATAAACAGATATCATATTTCAATTAAACAAACAAAAGTAAACACAAAGAAAAATAGAATGAAATAACTAAATATCATAACCAAAAGAAAATTCGTCCATTAAAATGTAAACATTGAATTGGCTAAAGTATTCAAATATGTAAGTAAGTCTAAATAAATGCAAAAATGTTTCTTTGGTTATCACATCTAATATAACACTATAATCATTGTAAGTAATACCAACATGTACATTATTATTACAAACATAGTTGAACAAGATATTAAGGACAAAACACTAAGGTAAATATTATTTAATGTGTTACCAAACATACATAAGTATAATAATTGATAGTGCTTTCTTTGGTATAAAGGTTGAATATATATTATGTCGCGAGGAAACCTCCATCGATGGGCAATTCGACTCCGTTAATCATGCTGGATCTTTCACTTAAAAGGAAGACTACTGCATTAACTACTTCGGATACTTCACCAAATCTAAAAAAATAATACAAGATAACTTTTAAAATATAAAAGGTTAAAAAACATGAAACTTATTTTTTATTACAATCATCCTCTTTTATGTTAAACAATGATATAGTTTTATCTTATCATTGTAGTTTTTTGTAACTATCATATATATATTATGTTTTATATATTTTCATTGCATAATATGATATCCAATACATTATATAACACCACACAACACTCTTTCTTATGTTTTAATTATTGATTATGTCATCAAAACTCCATTTGTACTGTGGTAATAAATGTTTATAGTTAGATAACAATTTTATTACAGAGTAACAATATTCTTTTTACTATTAATGATAGTAAAATGTAATTAAGTTGCTATACTTGGAAATAGAACATCAAGGGATCATTCATTACACGTTGACACGTTGTCAATCCTTACTATATATAATACTATAAATGCGAAATTGTGTTTGTTACGTTTTCACGCTTTAATTACACACAAAATTTGGTATACATGTTGTCACTGGTACAACACAGCCAGAACAAATGTGAGGGTTCCGAGTGATAAATCAAATCTATATTAATGCAAGCGAAGTCGCGAGCAAAAGCTAGTATGATTATAAAAAGTTTTATTAGGAGTTCTTGACTAGTGGTAGGTATGTGTACAAACAGAGATAAGTTTTGTTGTGAAGCTTACAGTTCTTTTTAGCTCTATTTATGTTTTAAAAACTCTTATGCGTATGTTCGCATGACCATAAGAAAAACAGTGTATGTTTAATAGAATAATGAAACGGTCACAATACAATTTCGATAAACTTGAGAAGTCAAAAATACACTATATTTATAACAATAAAAACTTAACATCTATGAATGTTGTAATATTCATAAATATATAATTATTTTTACCTTTTCAGTGGGATCTTTGATAACATGTCATTAGCTTTAGCTGGCTCAGACCATCCTATTTTGCCCATTTCTGTCATAATAACAGTTGGATTTACAGCATTTACTCGAATACCATAAGGCCCAAGTTCCAAAGCCATGGCACGAGTCAAAGCATCTAAGGCTGCCTTGGAGGCACTGTATATAGTATGATCCATCAGTGCTGCCTGGAAAAATTACTTTTATTTAATTTATGTAATTAACATTTCAAGTGTTGATAGCTAAATGTTTAACATGTTCGGACACTGCACTGATCGACGTAGGTTCGGAATCTTCCGAATGGGCCGGAATTTTTAGTAAAGGAAACCTAGTCATAAAATCATAGTATTGTGATAGAGCTTTTTCTAAAGTGTCGTAAGCTACCACCACCCTCAAGTTGAAAATTTGTCATTAAGCATTGATAGGTGTGTTCTGTCAGCTGCACTTGAGAATAAGTGAGGGGACTTATATAACATCAGGGGAGATTACAGCTAAACACCAAACCTATAAAGTAGTAAAAAATATAGCTGTAGCATTGATTGAATGTACTAATGTATCAATATACATTAGAGAAATTATAGAAATTAGGTTATAAGGATTATATTGGGGAGAGATATAAAACCCAGCTGTATCAATTTCATATAATATTTATTTTATACCATGCACTTTTGTCGTATTTTGAGGATAAAATATCATATAGAATGTTATTTCCCCACAACCTCACCTGTCGTTTAATAACACTGAGACCGAAGACAACAAACTACACACTTTATCAACAGACTATATTTCTCAAGTGAAACTATCATAAAACACTTAAATATGTGTTTTGAGATTTTCAACTTAAGGCTCGTGGCTAGTTTTTTGAGCATTAGAAAATGTACTATTATCATATGTTTACATCACAATATTTTCCGTAATAGAAAACCCGGGCTCATGGCATACCATGACATTCCAACTCATATTAATCATTGTGGCGTCCAAATATATTGCAATTGAGCCATAATTGTTGAATTACAGTAATATGAAAAATGACTCTCGAGACCAGTTCCGATGATAATAGGCTTCTAAACAAGTTTTTTTATTGTAAGACAACTGAACAGAGATCCAAGCTATTAGAGTTTAATTATAATGCTAGAATCATCATAAAAAATAATTTGGTTAACCCCAAAGTCCCCTTCAACTTTAATGGTATTGCTGGCTTAGTCATCAATGCCCCTTCCCTTAGTAGACTATTTGATAACACATATTTAAGAATTAATCTATAAAAACCATTGCAAGTGAGAAGTGAGTAAGATGTGACAGTGACCAAATAATGCCAAGGGTAAGTGCGAAGTAGTGTCAAAGTAATGCCTTCATCAATCAAATAAAAAAATAAGATTACATCTCTACATTGTACCTACTTTAGAACAATAGAAAAACTCAAATAAAAAATAAAAATGAGAAAAGGCCTCAAAGTATATTTTAAATCTGGTAATATAGAACTGTAAAATATTAATATATTTGGATAGACACTTCCATCCATGATTTTTAGAAGTGAATAATGTATCTGTTCCTATAATATCATACAACATAATCACGTTATCAAGACAGTACAGCTAAGGATATAAAGATAAGAATTACATATGTAATCCTAATTGATAAACATTTATAAGATAATATATATAGCATCTTGATTTAAATAGTTGATAGTTTAAAATGGTAAATATTCTTACTTTAGAAGCTTGGGATGATATGTTTACTATTGCTCCATGGATTTTGTTTTCTACCATTCTCTTGGCAACTATTTGACTAATATTGATTACAGCTTTTACATTGACATCAAAAGTTCTGGAAATAAATTATTACATACATTATCTTACTAGAGAATAATTGTGTGACTGTCATTTATCTTTCAATAGCAAAAACAGCAATGTTTTAATTTTTTTCTAATGGTTCATAATTATTGAAAATAAATTATATTTTAATTAATACCAGAAGTTAATTCACAGATTCTGTTCTACAGTAAGCTACAATAATGTTACTCTTCATTTATACTTTTTGCTTGTTTATAATTATTTTAGCTAGACATTGCTGCTTTTTCCTTTTATAGTATTAATCATTTATATGTATATAAAGATGACTTTGAAATACTGTATGTGTATCATCAAAAGAATGTTTATTTACACAAGTGGTAATTTACCACTGGTTCAATTATATGTTGTCAGAGACTTAACCTGCTATCGTCTTGCATTATTATTTTAGTGTTTTACCTTGGTAATAAATTTAAAGGGCTCATTTAGCCGGATATAGTAAAATATAATTCAATAATGTATAATAAAGAAAAAAAATAAGTGTTACAAAGAATACAGCATGTAATGAATATTTTTAATTTTTGAGAAGTCACTTTCACATACTTATCAAATTCTGATGGAGAGCACTCAAGGAAAGGTTCACACGAAGCAACAGCAGCATTATTCACCAAGGCATCAAAAGTTCCGAGAGATTCAATAATTTTACGAGTTTTGTCCCAATCGGCAACATCAACGTCAACAATATCAATAGATGGGTATTCACTCTGGAGGCTCTCCAAGTGAGACCGAGTCCGGGATAAAGCGACTATATTTGCTCCAGCACGCCATAATTCTATTGCAATACCTCGGCCGATTCCTGTTATACGATAAAATTAAATAACTTTTTTTCACATCTCACAATTAAAGATCTCAATATAAAAGATGTTTATAAAAAAAAATGAAATACAAAACGCAGAAAAACTGATAGCAAAACAACTAACCTTGTCCGGCACCAGTGACAAGAATCCGTTTGCCTTTAAAGGAGATTTCCATTTTGTTACGATAATTGTTAGATAAATGGAGTTTCTATGACACGTAATCGCACGACTCTGCCATACAGCAGCCAATAGTTTACAATATGTATTGTGTATTTATAAAAATGAATAATCAAACGAAGAAGTAAACCACAGAGTGCTGAGAGATTGGGAGGAAACTACGCAAAGTTACCTATATTACAAAGTACTCTGTGACGCAGATTATGTGTGTATGTATTATATCTGTACGACTAATAGACTGTGGTATGTAGGAGACAGAGTTACCAATTCTCAAAAATATTTACCCCTGAAAGTAAAGCCAAAATTGCGAAAAAAATTAATGAATACTTGAAAATGCCCTAAAATAAAAATGAATAACACTGACTTTTAGAAATATATCGTAATTTTTTAAATAAATTACTACTACAGTTATAAAAAATATACTTATTAATTGTAAAATTTTTACATGTGCATTATCTAACTATTCATACTAATTTGTTTATCAAAATGATTCCACAAATTAACTAGATTGATTTATATCAGAGTATATGCACACGATAGAAGTAAAATTTTTGATATAAAGGAATTCATTTTAATTAAAAAAGTACAACAAAAACTCAACGTCACACTTTGTTACCAGGCGGTCACCCATCTAAGTATTGAATGCTCCCGATGTTGCTTAGCTTTGGTGATAGAACGAGAACTGGTGTTTGTAACACTCTACCCAATAGAGTGTTTAACCCTTACCACTTTTTATCACACACATGGTTGCAGATTAGAAATTCAAAACTCTCTCATAACAAGTTTCACTTCAAAGAAATACCCCTAAGCATATACAGTCCCTAAAAACATTCCATCGCTTTTAATTTTAAATTTAAGAGGAGAAACCCTAAGTTGGGTACTAATGTAAAAGACTGTAAAATGATTAATAAACATATCTGTATTTTCCACTGATATACTGAACTATAACTGAGTTTGAAAGTGGACGGATATAGGAGTAGAGGAAGACCGAAAAAGGTATGGATGGATTGTGTGAAAAACGATATGTGTATAAAAAGTGTGAATACTGAGATGACATCTGACAGAGGAGAGTGGAAAAGGAAAACATGTTGTGCCGACCCTACTTAGGTGGGATAAGGGTAAGATGATGATTGATACTGAACTAGTCCGATGTATCAAGCCATTCAATATCGTTGTATTTTCTTCGATGTGTCGAGCATTGGATGTTTATTTGACGTTTTTACTCTAGTCTTGTTTTACATACAGAAATATCTGTACTTGGCCACTAATTTTTATCATTGTTATCAGATTGGTAGCAAAAATGCACCCTTAACTTTTGACGAAAATAGTCTTTAATCGATTTTATGAAAATCTTTTTGAATGTATGATTAAAGTACAGTTTCTAAAGTTATACAATATTATCTACAGCTATATAATTACGGTGGTCAACTCTGTACCACCGCAATAACGTTTTAACCCAGCAAACAAAGCGATTAGAAGCTAAAAAAGTCAATTAAGGTCTGTTTATGGAAGGTTAGAATGAAGAATTTTGAGAACTGCAAAAATTTAAGACACCTCGTGTATATTGATCGTATGTTTGACTATTACGAGAGGCGTTTTATTTTCGTTCATTATAACCTCTGTGTATAATAGAGCATAGAAACTCCTTGAATTTAAAGGGAAATTTATTCATCTGACATCAGTGCCACAGATAAAACATAATGTCACAGAGTGTGCGTTTATGTATCAGTTATCTATACATATAATAAAAATGAAGTGTTTGCATGTAATATCAAAATAACGACTTTTTACTGATTGTATATGAACGTATATACGATATTAATAACAAAAACACAATTTTTAAAAATTTTGTCTGTCTGTCTGTTTGTTCCGGGTAATCTCCGAAACGGCTGGACCGATTTTGACAGAAATTTCACTGACGGATAGTTAAAGTTACAGCGGGTGACATAGGCTACTTTATTTTAGACTAGCTGTCATCCATGACTTCGTCTGTAGTACTATCTCCAAAACGATTGCATCTATTTTCATGGGACTTTCACTGACAGATAGCTGATCTTATAAGAAGTAATTTACAATTATAAAAAAATGCATGCGGAGCTGCGGACAACAGCTAGTATTATATATAATGGATATTATTGTTAAAATAATTTAAGGGGTTTTTAATTTAAAAAAAAAATCGTAAATTTGTGTGTATTCGTAGGAAGGTATTAAGTACATAACTATGAATATAATATAAAAATTCCGATACAGGCCATTTTCATTAAGAATATTTAAAAACTAGTTACGATGTTTGAAACTCGAGCCCTTTGACTTTAGAATGCACTTGGTTTCATTTATTTGTCACCAGTTTTTAAATTTTAGTGCCATTTTAAAATACGATTTTACGACGGACTTAGGTCTTAATTTTCGTAGTTTGATTAACTAGGATTTTAAGTGTAGTTTGATGTCTTAGAAGATTATCACTTGCCTTAAAACCGCTTTTGGCAATGAAGCATAGCTAATTTTCAAAATTACGATGCAGTCGTGTTAATATTACTGACGAATTTTGTGATGGTTGTCTGTCTACCGCTGTCAACAATGAAAACATCGACGCTGCATGATCAAAACAAAGAAGGGTGTGATCTACCATGGGATTCGAGCATTTTTAGGTATAGGCATGAGTCAGATACAATTGTCACTTGGTGCAAAAAAGTCCCGCAACCAGAAAGACAAACAATTTTTTGCCAGGCGAAAACCGTGATATTAAGATTGATCCTGCATGTAGCCCCAATCTGCCACCATGTACCATGCTACCGCGTACGCCTGTTTTCAGAAATCAGAAATTATGTACGTGGTCAACGATTTTCAACATCCGGAGAAAAGTAAGAGAGTATGTATAAGTAAAAGCATGTTTCCGACGTCACAAAAGAGGAGTGCCATATATATATTTTTTTAAATTGACAATAAATTAATTTTGAATCAGTTATAGGAAGTAGTATATTTTTTATTCCTGTAACTTGTTGGTGTGGCCCCATATGTACAACAAAAAAGAAAGCGTTTAACTACCAAATAAAATTTAACAACAATGAAATATATTCTAGTGTCACCTAGTAACGAGTTCTAGAAAGACCGTTAACCAAAAACTTCTTCGTGACAAAACACAGAAGCTAGCCAACTTTCATGACGATGTGTCAAACGTTAAAATTTAAATAGAAAAGAAAATATAATTCAAGTTTAAACTGTCACTTGAAAATAATATGTACTAGTCTTCAAAAACGTCATTCTTGATAATATTAATAATTCTGAAGAGATGATCAGTTTAAAGCATCTTCAGACACCGCGTTGATCGACGTAGATTCGAATACTTACAACTGAATCGGAACTTTCACTAGAGGAAAACATCATGCTGAAACCATAGCATGGTGGTAGGACTTTTTCTAAGCCCGCCTGGCTAGCTACCACCCTAATGTTGAAAATCTGTCGCCAAGCAACTATTGGCTTGTTTCGCCAGTTATGCTTGAGTGCTAGTCATCCGTCTAGGATTTGCATTGTAGTCCGATGAAGCTGTAAAGGCCGGTCAGGTCAATAGTGTAGTCAGTTCGAAAAATAAGAAAATGTTAACCACATGTTCATTTAATATAAATAGTAATTTAAAAATTACTAAACAAATAATTATTTTTGATGTGTCCAAAAAGTTTTTATAAATTAGTATTATATACTATATGTATGATGTACCATATTTTTAGAAGAAAACAATCAAATATATAACTTGATATTTATTATAAAGCTTAAAAAAACCGTGACTTTGTTAGTATAAACCGAGATTTCAATATAATAATTAAAACTTGAGAAGTCAAGGGTTGAAACTTGAGTTCTGCGAATTCCGTATTACTGTTATCACGTGTTTTGCTTAAATTATGGTTCGTATTCTGTTTTTACATTAGCCAATGCGTGATAGCGCGTGTTATAAGTGACAAACTTTTGTTTTGTGAGCGCTTGCATAATACATAGCATGCAACTAGCAGCATATATAATTTTGTTAGGTGGGATTTATAATGAAATATAATTTATAATGATTCATTTCTTATCCTATGCCTCTCCCTCTAAGGTCTCCTTTTATATCGATTTATGAGTACCCAAGAAGTACTTTATAGGTTTTTATAATCGGTCAGTGAGTAGGACTTTTAGTATTAAAGACGTATGGAGATACGTCGATATACAGAGGTATAGCATTATGAGGTCACTAAATTTAGCTTTCGTTGTTGGTTTTAATTTTATATCTTATGTCGTTATAGAGAAAAGTGACTTATGACGCGGGCGGACAGGCGGTCAACAAAATGATCATCAGGGTTTTATTTTTTCATTAAGAGGTATGAAACCCGAAAACGTTGAGATTTGATTTGATATGTTATGGACTGTTATACTGATAAGTACTCCTATTTTAACCACAAATTTTAGTTGATTAATGTGTCGTTGAAAACATAATTCTAATATTTGGAAGATAGTAATCCTCTTGTGAGTTAAAATTCGCTATAACAACTACTGATTTAAATTTTACAATCGTATAAGTATGTGAAGCAGCAATTAATCACCCTTTGCTCTTCCAATAGTATATCAAAATATATTTTGCAAATTTAAATATATTTTTATATTTATTAAGATGTTGATCCTATTTAGAATGACCCTCAAAAACGATATAATATGACAGATAAGAAAGTGATTTGATTAAACCAGCTTGGCAGATGTATTATTGAAAATCTCTAAAATAATAACAGATTTTATGCCCTTCAGTGCGTCACTAAGCAGGTTAATTATCGTGTTTGTTGTGCTTTAAATAATGGAAATATACTTTTTAGTATTAAACATTTATTTATCCTTAACAACTATGAATTATTTATTATATTTCATACAAAAATAAATTAACAAATATGATCGCTTAAAATAAATACATTTTTAAGGTAACCTGTTGATAAGTTCATAAAATAAATATTTACTAATTTTCGTTGTTTATTTCTGACTGAAAGACAAAATTACATGGTATATATACCTATTACAAACAATATTTTTAGAAAATATATATTTTCTTATGTTTTACAAAATTTATAAAAGATAAATTAATTACGAGTATTTATACAATGTTATGTATTAAAATACCCAGAGAGAACTTTCATTTATACACATAGATCAAGCATTCTCTAGAATACTTCACATTTTGTACGACATACAACATCCATCACTTGGCGATTTTATATAATAAGTTTAGACGTATAAAATGAAAGGTCAATAAATTAAAGCTAATGAAAAATGTATATTATTTTTTCATATTTCTATTCCTAACGCAGCGGTTTAAGTATTTATTCGAAAAAAGAATTATTACTGAAATTAAAAATGGTGAGCAATGTAAACGATTGACAATCATTCAAATTAAAATATATACATATATGTATATTTATTTAAAATATGGTTTAAAATATTTAATTTAGAAATAGTAATCAATGATGCAAAGAGATTTTTATCTTTAGTAGCAGGTCTTAATGGACGTTAATTCTTAAACATTTTTTCGAGAAGGATAAATAAAGAGATCTTACAAAAAGAGTTTTCATTATATATATTCGTGAATGTGAAATATTATAAGCCTCCGTTTTATATTTCAATATCATCTTTTTTTCAGTTAAAGTATGGGTGATGTTAGATAAATATAAATATTGATTTACGTAGAATAGTTTTAACGTCTGTACGGAGCTTTCCGATATCTTCCTCGTTCTTCGTCGTCGCGTACGTCAAGGTAGTGGCTGAAAATGACTGCCCATAAGTAGAGAAACACACCTGGAAAGGAGATGTTACATTAATTTTCAAAAATGTAAACAGTGCAATTGCAAAATATAAAATAAACTTCCAAATGTATAAGAGTTGGTATTTATAATTAAACAAGTGCTTATAGTTTCTAAGCAATAAGGAGAAGTGGCGTATTGTTTAAAGAATTTATCATCTCAGTAGGTGATTTAGTAAATATGGATGCTCGTGGCTTTGCTAAATTTATTGTATTCCTCGGAAGTAGCACATTTTTTCTGGCTAGAAGGTACCCTATTATGTAACTCTGACTACTTGTATACATAACTTAATTATGAACGATTTAGTAGTTAAGGAGTGATATCGTAACAAATGAACAAACTTACTTTCACATGTATAACATTAGTTAGGATAAGTTAGGATACATAATGTTGTTTATAATGAACTGTCATAAATAGAATAATCAAATGTTTTCGAATAGCTAATTTTATACGGTTAGTTAGGTAAGGTTCATATATTATGTAGTACAATAAAATTATTTCCTAACTTACACAAATAGAGGAGCCCGCCAACAAGGATTATGGTAGCTTCTACAACGTGGTTTTCTTTATCAAGGTAGTAAGTAATGGAAGTATGCAGTACGCTAATGAACAGTCCAATTGCTAGGACTATGCCAAGTACCACCCACGGCAGCATTAACCATGATCGTCTCTGGAATACATGGAAAAATGAAGAGTATTTTTATTCATCTTCCTTTACTGTATAGTTTTATCGATATGATATAATGTAAGTGACTAGAAATTAAAGGACTAATTAATATATAATTGTAGCAGCATTTATTGTTAAAAATGTGTTAACAAATGCCAAATTCGATACTTCAAACATTTATAAATTAAGATATAAAAGTTGTAAAAGAATAATATAAAGTCATAATCTAGGACTACTAAAACCTTACCGAAAATGACTTCTAGCAGCATGTAATAAAAAAAGAAAAATATTGATGATTTTGTTTATGGTATCAAAAATGTTTAAAGTTAAAAAAATTACCTTTTGTACAGCTACAATAAGAAGAGTGCATATCAGGATGGTGAAGCATAAATTGATTGTCAGTATAATCCTCGGAACTGAAACAGAAATTGCTTTTTTTATAATTCATTTTTATTTACTGTGGGAAATTTACAGTTCTGCTGAACTAGTTGAACGAACTGTACTAAATACGCTAAATGAAAGTTTTAATTACGATAAAAAAAAAACCATTAAATAATATACGATATTATTTATTTATGTACAAAAGATTTATTTTTGTTAAACTTTTTGCCATATAAACTCTTTGTACTTTTTTTTTTTCATTTGAAATATTGTGTGTATGTTAACAATAGCGGCCCGTTTCAATGCACGAAAAAAAATAACCAAAAAAAATATCTATGTTAAATTTCATTAAAATTTGCTATGCCATCCTTTGAACTTGATTAATAGACAAATATGCTAACAAACATACTTTCACCTTCAGAAGTACCAACCTTTAGTTCTTTATAATAACTAGTGGTCGTCCAGTAGTTGAAATTCGACCATAATAAGAGATACATAGATTTTTGTACACATGTTAATCACTACATTTTATAAAACAAAGTCGTCTGCCGCGTTTGTCTGTCTGTAAGTTCGCGATAAATTCGAAAACTACTGAACGGATTGTAATGCGGTCTTTACCAATAGATATAGTAATACATGAGGAAGGTTTAGGTATATAAATTGTCACGGTTTTGTGTAAATTAGTTGAAATGTAACGACAATTTTTGGAAGTGTTGGAAAAAGGCAAGCCGCCTAGGAGCTTTCATGTAAAACGCTGCCTAATTCTTTTGGGATATAACAAAACAATGGATGGTGAGATATTCCTCTTTTATAGATCTACAAAAAAGTCTGCATATATATTTTAAGGATAGCTTACTATACCCATTTATCTTCTAAAAACTTGGTCACTTACAATAAGGTAATTGGAAGGCTATTTAGACATATAGAGTATTAATTCTTATCAAATTGAATACATTACCTTAAGCATTTCATGCACATAAGCATATATTTTTTATTATCAGGACAGGACAACGTTCGCCGGGCGTGCTAGTAAATAGATATTGTAATGTGTATTTCCTTTTTTTTTTGTAAATGGTAAAAACTATTAAGTACTGTTCTATTTATTATATATATATTTATCATATTCAGCTATTTATATATAGATAATGTGAGAGTAATAGGGAATTAGGTACTTACTGTCTAATTCTGATAACTTCTTGTCGAATTTCTCGTCGAAGATAAATGTGCTAAAGGTGATTCTATGGTTGTCGACTGTCCATAAAATGATGATTGTTACGATAGAGAGAATGATGCCCAGGACCGCTGTGATCAGAGAGCCGGTACGCGTCGACGCACAGCAACAGCATGACTGGAGTCGTTTCATATTTGAAAATGTGTTTTTTTTTAATCTAATAAATGTGTTCTTGATATCCTTTTACGACCTCATGACTACTGTGGAGAAAATAAATAATAATTAATAAATAAATAAATTATATTTACGACTCAGTCGTTAACGACTTCGGACACAGCGTCGATCGACGTGTGTTTCGACGCTGTGTTCTAATTCTTATGATTGTTCCCGAGGTTTCGGTGAAGTAAAACATCGTGGTGAAATCAAAGCATGGTGGTGATGATATTTCTAAGCTCGCCTCGCTAAGTACCATCCTCAAATTAAAAGCCTATAAAACGTATATAAACGAGAACGTATATGTGTGTTTACAATCTTAGACCTCAACAAACACTTCGACCAAATATTTATATGTGTATATGTATGAGTAGGTTTGTATTACACATGAATTCACCTCAGTGTTAAGCTTATTTTTGTTATTACATTGTTTTTTTTTTTGTTTGCATTAACTACAATAAACTTTTATTCCATAATTAGCTACCATTGGTTAGCTGGAAAAAAAAATGCTTTATGACATTAAATTGCCAGGATACAAAGTGCGATATAATATTAATTTAAAGTCATCTAATTTCAATAGCGTATAAAATAACTTTACATTTGTACTAGGAACATAAATTGTAAGCGTTTATTGCGGTTTAGAACACTGACCCACTTTAGAGTGGTGGTTCACCTTGATCTTGACGAGCATATTGTAGGCAATTCCTAGAACTGAACCTTGACAGAATAACTAATTACTTTAATTGGTTATGATCTATTGAATTTGATTACAAGTACACGTGTCGTAAAATTAAAAACTTTTAAATATATTTTAGATATAATATTGGATCTTAATATTAAACTTCTTAATATTCTTAATATGAATAAAGGTACGATGCACCATTTTTAAATTAATTAGATTTAAATGTTTAGCAATTTATATTTCGAATAATTAACAATGATAAAGCAACAGTTTAAATAATTATATTCAGTAATAATTACAAAGAGTGCAATGAGTAGATGCCTCGACAGATAAATTGTCTGTCCTCAATTTGCGACAACGCAAGGGGTTTCTTTTCGAACTGACTACACTGTTTGCCTGACAGGCCCCTACAGCTTCACCGGATTACTAACGGGAGCGCTTAAGGAACTCATCCACGTAAGGAGTTTTAATGGCTTAGTTTATATACGTCTGATTTTAACAATATATGGTAACAAGTAAACATATACGAGTACTTCGCCACTTCATATTTTTTTTATTTCGTCTGTGAAAAATTGTTGTATTGATGTCAAATACCTATATTAAAATCTATTCATTCTTTATTAATATTTGTGATAACCCTGTGGCTGAAATTCGAACAAATTCATTTTTGAAAGTTTTATGTGAGGAATAGAAACATATAAATGAAGGTTGGGTCGCCTATGTTATGGAAGAAAAACGTACTATTTCTAATATTTTTCCTTGATAACACATCAGTACTCATTAAACAAAACAAGAATTAAAGATAATCGTTTGACAAATAGTGGAGAATAGTGCATTGAACTGTTTTGTCTTCGCCTGTTTATATATAGATTGTCAACAACCGAAGCTAAAATTATTTTTATTAGGTCAAAAAAGTATTTAAAAACGAATATTAATAACTATCACGCTAACCAATGAAATATTATCGTGTTGACACCGAGATATTTAAGCTGAAACATATAATTGTCATCGTATTATTTTGTAGATTTATCTATGTGCCAAAAACTGATACATTGTACTAAGTTTTGCAATAATATAATAATATGTTCTAAAATACTGGAAATACGTCGAAAAGAAGAAATCATATATTGATAAATTTTATTATTTTCCTGCCATATACTTATCTAAAATATTTATAATCTGTGCATTGACGTCACTTCGGTTAATTTGTTATTCCGGTCAGAATAATTATATTTTAAAATAAGAAGTTTTTTCTTATAAACGCATAATTTAAAGATTAAATCTAGAATAGGTTATATATACGTCGTGTTTCTTTATGCAAATTACAATAATTTAGTGTATTTTGTTCCACTTTCTACATGAGACGTTAGTATTTTAAGAACGTATGAAACAGATCTAACATACATACCATGGCTCTAAATGTATTTTTGAGTTATGAATGCATTATAAATTTCCCAACCACAATCAATTTCATCGATTGCGAAACTAAGTTCCGAATAGTATACAGAATTAGAAGTATTACACAATGCGAGAGGAATTGCGCTACGTACCTACGTATAAACCGGGCTTTTGAGACTTCGTTTATTTATAGCTTTGAACAATTATTGTTTCCGATAAAAATCATTATCACGTACAATTAAATTACCGAAGTATTATTGTAAGGAAGTTGAATGTTTTTTCTTCGATAATAAAATAACGTCATTGTTCTCTTGTGTATAAAATTAAATTTATACATAATATTCAAATTGAAGTGCATGTTGTTTATGCAGATTAAACTCCGAAACGGAGGAATCGATTGTGATGGAACTATTATTGTCAAATAAAAGACTTCTTAAACTATTATTCGCTGTTTCATAGAGGCTAAGCAGTCATGATAAAATTTAACAGACGTAATTTAAAAATGGTTAGGTGGATTCAACAGAATAGCAATCACAAATATAAAAGACAATTTAAAATTTCCCCTGTCACGAGAACAAAGCCGAGTGCAGTAGTCAGTAATGAATATTAAACAATTATAGTGTAGAATATTAGATTTTTATTTAAAATTACACAATGTCCTAAATAATATTGTAGATCAGTAAGAGAATTTGTTTCTTACGTATTCATGCGTTAAATTTTCAACCGATCATAATTCAATTTTGCATACACGTTGCCAGGAGTACAGAGAAGGACATAGGGTACCTTTTATTCAAAGAAAAAAGTAGTGTTCATCCATACCCATTAACTCCAGCGAAGTTGCGAGCAAAAGCTATTACAGAAGAATAAAACAAAATATATCGAATGTTAATTTTACAAGTCGGTCACAGTCAGTGCAGGGCTGTGTCTCGTCGACATTGACCTGACCTACTAGGAGTAGCTCAGAAAAACCCATTATGTTACCCACCCGACAGTGAATACCTAAGTTTATTACCATCCACTAAAGGGCACACCCAGACATTTAACACCCTAGTCTGAATCGACCTTGAGAAGCTTTTACAGCTCGGGGTTGGTTCAAAACAAATATTTAAGAACTGTAATTATTTGTTGGATGTTGAAATTATTTTGGAAATTAAAAAAATAAACTCTAAATCTCTCTAGATCTATTGGTTTGAATTACAGTTAAGAACCTCGTAGGTGACGGTATAAATATATGAAAAAATCAACATCGGTAAAGTCCTTTAAGAGAGGAAAAGTTATGAAAAACAGATTTTTATATACAAAGATATGATTTAATCCGTTTATAGTTACACGAAATTTTTAAACCATTTTTTGTATTCATTATTCTTTTTATATTAAATGAAATATATTTGTGCATGTTTAAAATTATACAAGACATGCTCGCGGCTTAAAACGCGTTTGTTATTATTTTATTACCTACGTTCAAATATCTACGTCTACCAATTTTCATAGTGATCAGTTGAAACAGTAAAAAAGTTGATTTACTATAGCGCCATCTATTGACTAGATGGTATAACAAAATGGATACCATGAAAATGTAAGCGAGTTACTCTTCATCAACTTTGGTGTTTTGTCACTTGTCTATCCGTGACTTGTATGTTTTAAGAATTGGGAACATTATTATGATTTATAGCAACTAATAATTGGTATTATAATACATTAACTTTGATTATATTACCTTAGTAGTTTTTTCCGCGGCTTTTCTCGCGTTAATGTAGATTTCACATATCCCTCAGAAACAGTACTTTTATCTGTACCAGTGGCAACGTGTACGAAACTTACTTTCGCATTAAAATATTAGTTAGAATTCTATATCTCTATACTTGAAACATCATAGCAACTGAATATCTTAAAACTAACTCAATGAGTCAAAGTAATTTACGAGTGCATCGCAAGTATCTGGACGTAATTGATATAATCATTTTACTGCGGGTTAGTCTATCTACGCTCATTCCCAGACGAAATACTCTCGATTACTGGCACCAATTACCGCAAATCCCACTAGTATAATGTTGCCATTGAGTTTATCTTGTTACTGAATGGTGAAGTACTGGGTTGAACGAAATCTGTATCATGTTAAACGCATCTTATCATGAGTACATATTACGTGAGTGTTTTAATAACTACGATTAATTTATTGAAAGAGTTACTTTTCAAATCGAAATATATTAGTAACACTATTTTTATTAAAATATTGTATATACTTTAAAGGAGAATATACAGTCTTAGTATATATACATGTATATATATAAAATAAAAGAGGTCTGCGGTTGTGCGTGCGTCACTCAAAAAAGTAATGGCTAGATCTCATTTTATTTTTATTTTAGTTCTTAGACACTTGATCCTTATCTTAAAAATATCAGTTTCATAATTTAATATAAAGTCTTCAGTGTTTTAAAATATACGTTCTTTAAGCACTACGTATTCAACGATGTGTGTTTTCTTCCTGTGGAGAATTGGGGCAAGCGGTGTGGTGCTTACGTTTTTCCTCCGTACATAAAATATATTTTTGTGATAGCAAGCGACGCAGACGAAGTACTACGGGTATCAAGTACTTATCAGTAAAAATAAGTTAACAAAATGGCAATTGAACACGCGTCCAAAAGAGACATACAGGTTCCGATACTTGTTGTTGTACAAATAATGCGATATACTGTTTTTCCAATGTTAATAAGTTGTTAGTTTCTCAATATATATATATATATATTTTATCTATAATATATTCAAATGTTTGAGGAAAATCGTATATTAATTTTCACTTAAAATAGTGCATATGTTATACAAACCAGTCGTCGTTCAGTGGTTGAAAGTCGATCGTATTCATTTTTTTAAATTTCAATATCAATGAGGATTTTTTTCCGAAAAAGTACACAAGTATTGTAAATTAGTAGACCTAAGTAGTGTAAAGTATGACGAATATAGACTTATAAAGGATTTTTTAGTCTCGTCACTGGAAGAAAAACTATTTTCACAGTTTATCTATTGATAATACTAAAGCTCCTCAATACATACTAAATGAAATATAAAGAAAATCGGTTGACAAACAGAGAAGGGAGAGGTACTGAACTGATTTATCATCGCTTATTATTTATACAGCCAAAAGATAACAGAGGCTACAGCAGTCAAAGTCAACAAATAATTAAAGACGTCCTTGTCACAACGACGACGATATACATGAACTACATTACTTATATTTTAATTGTCAGTAATGTGTGTATTATCCGATCTATGTTATAAAATACTACTCATGTCCGCGGTTCTATCCGCGTGAATTGCAATATTTACGTATATCAATTTTTATGATGGTTGATTGAACGGTATAGATGTAGATGTTCTGTAACGCCATCTTGTGGCGAATTATATTAAAATCGATAGCGTAAGAAACCATTTAGGTAAGCCAAAAACAATACTTATGTGTAGTTTATGATAATTTTCAGGACAGCTTATTTTTTCCGTCTCTCTCCGTCTCGATGGAATGTTCCAAAGCGGTATCGAAATAAATCTTCGTGTATATTAATATAATACAAATTTAATAATTTATTAGGAACATCTATTATAATTATTTGACAAAAATACAGTAATAAACATCGGACGTGAACTATGAATGCGGTTTGTCTCCAGTTAACCCGAAGGTCGTCCGAGTCACCCGCGCCCGCAGGTGTTTGACGTTCGCGTCGGCACCAATATGATGACATATTGACTATACTCGTATGTACTTTACTTGCACGTGTCAATTATAAATAAATAACTGCCCGGATTATACTAATTGTTTGTAATCCTTAATAAACCATATTAAGACAATAGTAATTATACTAGAGTATTGATAATTATTACGGTGTGCAGTAATTATTTCAACCTTGATACAAGTCCAGTATTCCAATTCAGGTTAAATGAAACAAAGATGCTTTAAAAAAACTGTTTACGGTCAATGGACCTTATATGTACGTCTAATGTACGTGTTGAAAAAGACTACGCAGGCTACTAACCAAGGTCAGCTACTATTTGCTACCGTTTTACGAAAAAGGTATTGTGTATGTTAGCCGTGGAGTCGTCTATATCCGCATTGTTTACAAGGATAGGAAATAAGGTTTAGAGTTTCTATTTTTTCAAAACTATTTGAATCTCTGCCAATTCTGGCCGTGTTTAACGATTGGCTCTGGTACAATTCTGCTACTCGGTCAAGGTTCTGTTACAAAGTGACGTCATCAACATCAACCAAGTTTACTTCGCATATGTCACGTTTAAAAACAAGATAACACATTTTCAATGTCTCATGTATCATGTCCAATATAAGTACTCAGTTATTATAGACTTCATTATTTGATCTATTAAGTTGAATTCATTCTCTTTTGAGATTTGTGTCTTCTTATGAAGCTTAGCATAATCATATTTTAGGTATCCTATACATGACACGGTATTTAAATTAGCATGCATCTGGCGATTGTCGATATGCATTTTGAAGGTTCATACTACTTTAGCTCGAATTTTAATTTACACTTGACTTCCGTGATAGTTTAAGTTTTTTTTTACATTGAAGATAATGGTAATTTACCAAATTTGAAAAAATAAATAGTATCTGCTTTATTTTTACTTCAATTAATTTATGCAAAATTTCAAGTTGTAATATGAAGTATTTATGAATGCTAGGCGGTTTATTGAATAGTTTATAGGTAATTTTGAACTTTTTTATTATCATGAAATTTTTTTAAATAATGTGTTTCCTAATTGTAATACGTAGGTATACATAGCACCAATCCTGAACTTTTTTTTATATACTTTGTACGTTAGCATTTGATCACAATCTTATGTGATGTTAAATGGTGATGTGGTTTAAGATAATAGTCATGCTAAACTCTGAGGGAGACTGGCTCTCAAGTGCAGCTGCCGGAACACACCAACGGGTGCTTGGCGACAGATTTTCAACTTGAGCGGTAGCTAGTCAGGCGGACTTAAAAAAAGCCCTACCACCATGCTATGGTTTTATCACAATGTTTTCCTTTACCGGAAGCTCCAACTCAGTTGTTAGGATTCGAACCTACGTCCTTCGACGCTGTGTCCGAATATACTACCAACTGAGCCATCATCGCTTCTCGTTATTACAGAACTAGCTTATTCTCGTGGCTTCGCGCACGTCAATGTAGATTTTATGTATCCTTTATGATTACTTCTTGTAATTCGTACTAGCATTACGTGTGAAATAACTTGCTTACATCTGAATATTGCAGAAATTATGAATTTGTACTCAAAAAGATTAATTTCCAATGTTGTTTATTTATTCTCGAATTTATATAGAAATTTAAATTATTCTGATGATCTCATCTCAACAGTGGGTGTTGTTATTACGATGTGTAATCCAATATGCAACAAATGAGTCACTAAGTTACGATATAACTGAGTAAACTCAGTTCTGCAAATCGTTGAATTATTGGTCCAAGTCGATATTCTCGAGTATTATTAAAACGGATGGCATCAAGAATATTTTTTCGCACCTTTCGGCATAATGCATGGGATCTGTGGTAGAGTATGAATCTTGGGAATGTGTTAATAGGTATAGCAATAACGGTTAGATATTAATAATGAATTACATTGTTGTGTTATTATAATAGATGTTTATACGAACTGTTGTCAGTTATACTGCTGTCGGCTAATTTGCTGTTTTGTATCTTATTGAAATTTCTAACAATAACACGTTATTAATGAATATCGATTATTCGTATCGTGACTTTGATTGTGAGCAAAGTGCTCTTGCTTCACATCTGTTGGTTGTTGCATAGCGCTTTCTTCTTCTCACGTAGTGATGATACTGATCAACTATTATTGTTGTCAATAACAATGTGTAAGAGACAATTAGCAGCATTACCTGCGTGTATCGCCATGAAGCTTTGTCTATGTTCGCAATACATTTAGATCTGGGCAGACATTACCATCATGCGTTACAAACTGATTGACTATATGACCATAGACGCAGCACAATAGCTAGGCTCATTGTCCTTATATACATCAAAGAGACTTGGAAACACTAATTTTAAGTTATTATTGAAGTGACAAAGGGGTGCGAACTTTATTAGTTTTTAGCATGACAAGTAGCCGATACTTCGTCACGCATGTCCGGGACTAGCATAATATATATAGTATTAGAAGTACAATTTATATACATTTCTGATAGAAATCGGAATAATATTTATTAAGTGTAAATGCTAATATACCTAATTGTAATTTCATTATCAAAATTTCCAACGTGTTCTCAAAGTTTAAGAATACTTCTAAAATATTTGTCAATACTTTAAACAAGAAAGAACATTTATGAGTTCGATGAATCACATATTTCATAACAATGAATTTTGGAAGTTGGTTGCTCCAGATACGAGCTAATTAGTGCGTTAAAACTGATAATGAGAAACGAACATAAAAAGGGTCAATGTTTCGAAACAATGATGATTAGCATTGTTCTTTTCACATACCGCTGTAACTAAAAAAAAGTAGATTGTTGTTCTTTTCAAATTCTAGAACACTTTATTATTGGTGTCTTTATTGTATTATCACAATTCAATGAAATAACAGCGCGTTCAATGGTATTTTTCATTGGCCTCATCTTAAGAATCATGCTATTTTTGACCTTCTGTTTACCCACCTAAAGTGAACAAAATTGAAAAATTATTTCTTAGTTTTCTTCAACATTTTATAAGGATCACCAATGTAGAATTGTATTCTTTTTCGCTTACTGCTGCCTTGCTATTTAGTCAGTTTTTACAATTATATTAAGCACATTTTTAACTGTACCATTTTTATTTATCCACATATTTTTTAATGATCCATATAAAAATATCCTTTAAATATTGTGATTTTTGGTAGTGCTTTTTTTTTGGTAGTACTACTTTATTTATTAACTCAATAAACTTTTGTGTAAAACTGTATGTTGTTAAAAATTCTGAGTGTTACAGATTTATTTTCACATATATTATTAATTCTATGATTTGAAATGTATATCAGGGACCTAAATACCAAATATCGCATGGAAGTTAAGTCGTCTAACTTAGAAGTTTCTAATTTTCATATACATTCTTTAGTTATTTTTCATTTTCTCAGCAGGCGGATTTTTTATAGGGTAATACTTTATATTTAATTTCGCTGTGGTTATTAAGGTATTATTAAAGAATCCATGCATTCAAGTATTATTTTTATCACATTATAATAATTTAATGATGATGTCTAGTGAGAACCTCATGATTTTTTAATTACATTATTAAAAAAATCTTATGTGCATAAAAATTGTATACATTTTTTTATTTGGTTTCTTGGTATCAGTAAAATATACGCTAAAGACCAACCAGGGTTTCCAATCTCATTCAACATGTTTGCGGGTAGTGTTACATTAAATTTAACACAGGCCATAACGTCTTCTCCGTATTCGTTACTAACTGTTGGGCTACATATTTATAAATAATTAAAAACATGGTCATTATAAAGAAGGTTAATGTGTGACGTAATCGACATTTGAGTCATTTCAATACTATATACTTAATATACGCGGCTGTGACACAAGTATATAAGTTATAATCCATGAGTGACACATTGAAAATATACAAAACATTTTGTGTAATACGTTTTTATACAGTGGTAAATAAACACAGAAAAGGGAATAACATTTTATATTTCATTCATTAGTTGAATCATTTGTCATTAAATTGAATATTTATTGTTTATTATATATCACTTCAAAACTTGAATTACTGTGTAATAGTTCGCTTTCATTGTGATGACAATGAGTATTACACAAGTAATTATTTCTGTCACAAGCATAACAAATAACAAGTTAAAATAGGGTAATGAATGTTTTTTGTCTAAATCAATTTAGAAACAATTGTAATCAGGTCTCTTCACTTGAATAGAAAGTGAAGCGACAACGTAACTATTTGTTAGTCGAGACATAATGGCTTGACAAATTGACACCACGCCGTATCAAGTGAAATCTTTAGATATATAGGTAGTAGAACGACCAGCTATATAAAGAACCGGATGAATACAAACGGGTTATATTGTTATATTACTGAATAAACGCCTGTTTCCTTGCGAAGGCGTGTGTATAATCACCACATTTGTTCACGACAAGGTATTATTAATACCCTAATATATCTAAGAAATAAGAAATCGGTGGTTATGTATTTTCCCATTTGATAACGCTAGTTAGTTTACGACAATATTTTAGATAATGTTTTCCTTCATATTTTTAGATTGTAACACGCTTTTATAAGACGAATTAAGTTTTATGTCGAGCTCTCCACGATTACAATGATGTTTTCTGGTTCACCAGTAGCTTGGCCATTTGAGAGGTATTTTCTGGTTAAGAAAAAAGAAATATGAAAGTTGCATTTTATTAACATTACTTACAAGAAATATATGTTGAGTCTGTTTATAATTTAATTTGAAATACATAACCGTAAGCAAAGCGTAAGTCATCTAATTTGTAGGTGTATTTACTTACAGCACTAGGGAGTATTATATTTTAAAATGAAGTAAAACATCAGTGACTCAGCCTTCAAGGAAAAGATGATTTTTTTTGAACTGACATACCCTTTTGGCCCTGGGGCCTCTACAGATTCACCGGACTACTAAGGGGAGCGCAGTTATGGCACTGGCCTGATTTGTTTAGGCGATCAGGGCAAGAGCACACGGTGCGCCTCGGCTTGAACTGTCGCCGAGTTTCCCGATCTGACTAAGCTAAGATAAGCTGTCTATCTTATAACTATATGAATTAATGAAAAATACATGAATAACCATGTATGTTTCACGAATGCATACGTGTATTTTGTATCTGACTACTAAGTTGTGAAAGACGTGAAAAAATAAACACGACTTATAAAGGGTTTTTTTTTACCTTAGAACATTTTTTGTGTGTAAATGTTCGCGTTGCAGAGATTTAGATTCTATATATGTTAGATTTTTTTTGTATATATTATAGTAGCACAATTATTTATGTATGTTGAAATTCAAATGTGAAATAAACAAAAATTCTAATGACAGACGTCATATTTATAGTATAAGATATTTCTACGAAAAACTGTACTTATAGTTGACTGTATTATCAAAGCGATGCTACACATATTTGCCCGTCGAGCTAAGGAAGTTATTCATTTAAAATCATCGAGTTGTAGAGGTAGCAGAATCAAATGTTGATATGAACAAGATACAGAGGTCAGATGTTTTAAGTCAAAGATAAATGTATAGACAAAACAGATTGTCTTGATTCGTTGAGGGTTCAGATTTCGAGTAATGGAGGATTCGAGCTTGGTTTTCTAGTTATTGAGGTTCTACTTTATTATACATCTAACTTAAATCTTTTGAGTGATCGTATAGTATTCGTATTCGAATAAATCTCTACCACAATATATACATAGTAAAATTTCAATACAGTGGCTTATAGAGACGTTCAAACCAGGTGGTTGAGATAAATCAGTACACACTCATTTGATTTGGTAATCATCGTGGAGTATATGAGCGGCATAACGAACACTATTATTGATAAATGTTACAAATGGTAAGAATCGCTATTGTTTTTGCATTAGGATTATCAGGTGTTTGGTTTTTGACCGAAATTTTAACTTATTGATCAGCGTTCGATGTGATAAAAAAAGGAAAATATGGTTGGTTTATTTTATTTTTTCCAACCCATTCACATTTTTAATTCAGTCTTGGAGTTTACAATACAATTGATCAACACACTGTTATACTGACAGTCCTATGCAACCATGTTTATATCAAAATAGTATTTAACCATATAACCATTTAAAGAAGCTTCGACTCGGTAATTTTTGAGTTATTTGTTTGTTTGTAATATAGAAGTTATACGAGCCGAATTTTAAAGGGAGTTTCAAAGGGGATCGTAATGCACTTAAAGCATGAAATAGTAATCCTCACTAATATATTAACCGTAAATATGAGTTTGTATGTTTGTTTGCATGAAATTTTGCATAGACGTTGTTAAGGATTCAGAAAAGTACATAGAATACCTATTATCCAAAAAGAAGTACTGTTCCTAAGGGCTAGACCATATCTACATTAATGCAAAAGCTGCTAATAAATATGTATTTCTAGTGGCTTATGCCTTTTCTTATTAACACTCAGTTTTTTATTTGTTCAATTTTTTTTCTCTTTTCTACACAATATTTTATATACTCGGTGTGTAGAATAGTGTAATTTTGGGTATCACTTGCCCGAAAATATATTAAATAGAAAGCAGGGAAATCAAAGGTAGTCGATGATACACATATACTAAGGTATGTCAGCATTACCTTATGTAGTTCTACCGTGTATGGAAAGACCCGGGAACAGACACGTTCTCACGTGCATGAGTACGTACTTGTCACAGTCATCGTACCGTTTTCTGATTGTGATGTACCTAAGTTACGGATGAACAGTTAGTTGTTAGAACTAGTTAAGTCATTTATTGTGAAGTGGATTTATAAAGTGACGAACTTTTTGTAATGAAACTGTTTTGGATGATTTTTAAATGGTCAAGTTGTTCATATAACATACCTATTTATATCACTGCTCGTGGGAGTCGAATGAACAAGGTTAATGTTTAATGTATTTCTATAAGTTACTAAGTGTTCGCCCTGGCTTCGTACGGCTGTAATAACGAAGAAAATGAGACCAAATCTTCAGTTTATAGTACGACCATATAGTGAAATAAAATGGTAACCGAAAAATTTAACGTCAATCTGTTAATGTTGGCAATATTTTTGAAGATCTCTGTAGTGTATTTTGTCTCACTCATTCCCTTTTTAATATGGAGTGTTTTATACCAACCCTAACCGTAACCGTACAATTTTTCTAACATTTTGACAATACACAAACACAATAAAAATTAATTAACCAAATAAATAGGTGCTGCCGTTCTGCGGTGATGCGTTTACATACATTCGGCAATTAATTTTTATTTATATATATTTATGTTTCTGTCAAATATTTTATGATACTCATGAACAGTTCAAAAGTCAAAATAGCAAGCTAAAGGTTAAATGAAGTTGCTGAATTCTATAAATTCGATTTTAAATTTAATGTTCGATAAAATAGGTACGTACATGCATTTACCACATCGTCAAAGTGCAGGAATATAGCATAAAATTTGTTGTCGTTCCGAAGAGGTCGAATATAGGTTAGTAAATAAATATTTATCACTACAAGCCATTCACAATTGAGTCCCAGAGTACCTAACTACCTAAGTATACACCAATATAAATTACATTTGCATAAAAATATTTGGGAATGAAATACAAAAACAAATATAAAGTTAAAACTACACTATATTATAAAATGTCGCTTGTTTCGGTGTGCCTAATGGCAAATACCTCCTATTTTATAGACATAAAATCTAAATTAAATTAAATTATCATATATTAAAGGCTTATAGGCACTTCTGGAATCATAACCATTTTAATAAAAATTAATCTAAGTAGATTGATTTGAGTATTAACGGCCTGTAACTTCTTACGCTTTTATTCTAGTATGAAACATAGTAACCTGGTTGTGAATTATATTATTATCGATAACATAACGACCACCTCAGTAAAAAACACTAAGGTGTGCCAAATTTCACGGTGACCGGTCAAACGGTGTCGAGTTTATTGATCTCAGGCATGCCAAGATCTATTTTTTCATATATAGATACGACCAGTCTAATAGGAAACAGGTATAAAGAGAGACCAAACTAGTGATCTTTGATTGTCTCCTATTAATTCGTGGTCGTGTATGCAAATATTTATCGGACACTTCGTGACTTTATACCTTTCAGTCATTGTCATACCTTACGTCTAGTATAATAAGAAAACTAGTGTTGTTGGATTATCATATTTAATTTCCTCATTGTAGAGATATTTTTAATTGATTATAAAATACTTTTAATAGAAGAAGATAAATATATTATTTAATAAAAAATCGTATAAAATTATATAATTTAATTCTTCTTTCTAATATTTTTTTTTATTCAATTTAATGCAAAGTTATTATTATCAAAATTAACTTTAATATGTGAAAATTTGTTCGATATAGATAACTTGTTGTATTACATCATTATATAAGCATATTATTATTTAGTCAATTATACACAAGTTTGTTCTTAAAGGTTATAATCTGACAATTGTCTTCGCACTGACGGATATCTCAAATCTACACTAACGTGAACGAAGCCGCAAGCAAAAGTTAGTAAACCTATAAACTAAGTTTAAAGTCTGTGGTAGAAGACGTTTTCACACTGTAACTACTTTAAAAAAGATAAAGATTGGCATTTACTATTACATATCTTATTATTTCAAAGTGTTATTTATTTTTATAATACAAAAGTAAGTAACAGATTCAGTTTTATTTTCAATTCTTTAGTATATCTATAATGGAGTTTAAAAATAAGTGTGCAAAAATGTAATTCTTTGCCATACGTTTTTTTATTGGGGAGGCGTAATATGCACCTACGCATTACGTAACGAAAAATTCTTGCTTAAACAACGATGCAAAAGCTGACAAAACATTTTAATGACTGACTTATATAATACAGGTAATGTTTATTAGACCATTTTCGTCTAAAATATTTTACACAACGTTGTCCAAATATATTAAAATTTTTATAAAAGTATGTAATTAATTTAAATTTATGACAAAACTCACTAAGCTTTAGAATTTACTATTGAATTAAAGTACATAACGAACATTATTTGCAATAAGATTTGTCTCACGAGGAGCTAAATAAATTAACATGTATATTAACATCACAAACCTTACGTAGACAGTAAAGAACTAAATAATAAAGTATTAAATTGCATGTAAAGAATGACATCACTTGTATCTTTAACTTGACCTTGTTGGTGGGAAATACTTTGATGGAATTAATCTTTAAATAATAAACTGTTACCTTAAACTTCTGATAGTTGTTACTATATATATTATCGTTAAACTTAGATATAAATAAATTGATAGTGTCTAAAGTGTTATTATTAACTGAACTTGAAATAACACACAACAATTCCGTTCTTCTAAAAATAATCAACTATAAATTTACGTTTTAGTTACATTTTTAATTGACTGTGACATAGGCAACAATTTTAACTAAGTACTAGTATCTATGTAAAATATTGCGGCTATACTTAGGAGTTTATACAATTTTCAAATCATTGAAGGCGTTTTCATGAATTAAATAAATACCTTACGACGTAGTGTGTAAAGACAACAAAATTAAAAATAACTGGCAACTCACGCCGCTCAAGGCAAAGGTATTACGTATCCGAAATATATATTTTTTTTAACAAAATCAAGGTTTCTCATACTAAACGCGCATTTGCATGCTTTTTTAATTAAGAAAAAAGTTTGTGTTACCTTAGTGAGACGTAGTCAGAAGTAATCGTATGTCACTCAACACTTCGTATACTAATACACTGTTTATTCACTTTAATAAATTAGTATTCAGATAAACAAGACAGTACGTGTGAGCGAAGTTGTAAATAAATTGTAGCGTTATTACGATTCAACCGACGATATTACTGGGCGCGAGTTGAAGATCGTCTGTAGCAGCGTTAAGCGTAGGAGCTCGCGATTCTCTTTGGTTACTGACGCATGATGATGCCAGCGCTAATCATGTACTACGCTAACTCCACCATTACCCGCACGTACACCGGACGAACTGATTATTTATTTCTGTAAAATTCAACATGTTTTCGAACTTCTATATAAATGAAAAATCAATTGCAGAATGTATGTAAGTGTATCACTGTAGAACGTTTTCCTATTTGGCCAACTCTTTTTTGTTATATTTGTAAGTGTCAGGACAAGGTTTGTGTGAAAAAAGTGTTTTAAAATTCGTACGGAAAAGTAAAAAAAAGTTGGTTAAAAATTTGTAAGTAAAAAGTGTGTGTGTGAGTGAGATAGAATAGCAGATAGATCTTCAAATATACTCGTATTATCAAAATTGTCAGATTGACCATTAGTTGTTCAGTTACCTTTTAATTAACCCCTGAACTGTCCAAAACCGTAAAGGCTTAAGTTCCATACAAACAAATGCAAATCTAATGAGGCACAGGTCAACAGACTGTTGGCAGCATAAGCTTAAAAAAATACCTGATTTATTACAAAACTTTGGAAAATAACAAATTGTGTATTGTATTTTTATATTTTTTATGTAAAATATATTTTTTAATTATTTTTTCATTTGTACGAACTCTTTTTTGCTAAGCCATGAAATTTATAATGTACTATGTCGTGAAATTAAAGACATAATCCGCCATTTTGAGATCTGGGCCCTAAAAATTCAGTTGAGGGGTCAAATATATATTTGTAATTTTTTTTAATTTTTAGGAACTTAAAAAGAAAACTTTCTGTGTACAGACCGATTCTTACATAACGTCCCTCATAGCGATAGAGAAGGTACATTTTATACTACTATTTACTTAAATAACTGTACTTTTTGTATTACTAAACGTAACAATGCTGTAAATATAGATTTATAACACGAGACCTGAAAGTTATATACATCACCAATGACATTTTGTTATGTCAAGGTGTCTTGCAAAATGTCATAACATAAAATAATACAAAAAAATGCAACTTAAAGTTCAACCACAATATTCGTGTTCGAAATGAAACTGTACTCGCCATGTACTGTCAGAAGATAAGACATGATTAACATATTATCCTATGTAGGAATGACCGCACAGTCTGAGGTGTGTCTGTGGGCGCTACTAGGGCTCATGCGAACGATCTTCGATGCCACACTCTTCAAAGTGAACGCTAATTTGAAACAGGTGCGGTCCATATTGATGACAGATTGATGATATCGTGGCGTAAATGTATAATTTTAGTTTCATATAAATAGCTTACCGCGGACTTAAAAAATATTATAATGAATTATTCTTTATTTAACATTCTTTTCATTGATCTTATTCGGGAAGGGAACGTATATTCTCTGTCATAGAATTGGAATAGTTATATTTAATTTGTACTATGAATTTTCCCTCGCGACAGAGTTTCAAAATTGAATATTACCTACTTGTGTAGTGATATATTAGTTTATTTAATTTAATTACTAGCCGATTCTCGCCCGCTTCTTTGAGCATTAAAAAAATGTCAAGGGTGAATCGAACCCAAAAATAAGTAGCACCCATGATAAATCCACATCGAATGGTCATGGTCCTAAGCCAATAATTTCAGTAGTTTTGACATGATTGACCCCTAAAGAACTGTATTTTGATTATATAGGCTATATTGCAATATTTATAGATGATTAAAATAAACACTTTAGCAATATACAATGTATATTGTGTGTAACATTCGCCTAAGCAACACGCTTAAAAGTATCATGTTCCAGGAACAATTGGCTTGCAGGCCAGCGTGATATTGACGACTGGCGACGTATTTTAGATCTCTCGGTGCTCGCTGTTATTTTTCAATTACACTGTGTTTATCATTTACTGTGACGTCACTTTGTTATGCTACAATAAACGAAAACAAGAATAAAATTATCTGTCTCGCTTTGTTGCGTGGGCAAACGACATGTGTTACAAAGAAACAAACGTAGACGTTGTTTCTTTTGACGTTTTTTGTATATTTTACTGGGCTTACAATAGTTTTAATAACGTTAAGGCGTTCTAAGGCTGACTTTAAGGGTAATCCTCTACATACTTGTATTAACCTAGCGTACGTAAACACAATTGCAATTTGCTTAGTAGAGTACATTTAAGTAGTTGCAATATTTGTTAGTCAATGCGGTTGTTATCTGATATTCACGCACGTTTGGAGTAAATAAGTTTATATATCGGCAGGTATGGCAAATGACGATGCCCGAAGAATTGTCGCTACCCATTCAACGATTATTGCGTACTGTGATATCTAGTGTAATGCTGGTTCAGTGCTTCACTGTATATGTTTATCTGGCTTCTTATATTGTTCTCCTATATCCCGTATTTCTGGTAACTATAGAATTTTGTTATTAATTAAGTCACTAGTTGTATACCTCGTATATCTAGATAAATTTGTAACCTTAGTGTAATTTATGGTAATTGCTTCGCTCTTAAGGGTGTAAGATAACATATAAACTCAATAAATACATCAATTAATAAATAGTCTATAAAATTCAAAAAGGACAAACTTCCGATCTTTGTAATATTCGTGTAGACTTTATAATCTAAAGGGTTTAAGACCATTTTCAATCGTTCTCGAAGCCAAACTATACTAACACATAAATAAATCCAATGAAAACAATTACAATTTATTTATCAAAGATTATTTTTAGATATCAATGGGATATAGCTTTGGGAATTCTGTCTTCTAAATGATAATTGTTCAAATTCTTACTCGTAAGGCTTTGCACTCTGTAAACCGCTGAAAGACACCTTAAAGAATGTTAAATCCTTATATCAATATGGTAATATAACCATAACAATTCATATAATATCATCATATATGTTCTTAGGAAGAGCGTCCAGCATTAGTTCTCCCGTGGCTGTTGCTTGCTGCGATAAGGAAACTATTGTGTGAACTGACCAGCTTAGCTGTTGGCCTGGGAACATGTCTCCTAGTTGGCCCCGCGAGGCCACCGTGTATAAAGTTTGTAATAATAAAGGTCACCTCAATTATGCCTGCATTCTATATGTGGATGCTAGTTTTTAGGTAAGGTCATTATAACCTGTTATGTATATCGTATGGTTCAGAGAGATTGTGTATAATTGTTGTAAACAATAAAATTATATCTACTTTGAAAATTTACAATATCAGAATTGTAATTAAAAACAAGAACCTTGATATTCTATAATGCCAGTCCCAGTAAATACATCATATTAATTTTTCTTCACATATAAGATCGTATTTGTCACATATGTCATAGTATTGTAATGGCAAATTACTGTCATGTATTAACTGGGATCTATCGTTAAGGACATGAGTATTACATGAAATCTTTGTACAGTAAAATATCCATTAATTAACTAAGATTAATTATAAATACAGCATACGTCGTTTTAGAAATGAAGTGTGAATATATAACAGAATTATTTGTACATGTGATTCTTTATAGCTACTACCATACTTTAAAAGTAGCATCCGCATTTAAGACGTTCTCGACTGCATTGCCACCTGGTGATAATGATTACGGATTGGAACTCGCCGTGAGAAGGCGGCGTACGAAGTCCTTATTTGGAGAGGAACAGCTACGCAGAAAACTCGTGGCGAGCTTGTACGTTTTATAAACTTATGTATAATAATATATAGTAGTGGTTTATAATACGTTTATAAATTGTAGATACGGAGAAAGACATATTACCACAATGGGTGGAGAACTTTGTCTTATCTCTAATAAAGAGCGGTGCTCGCGCATGACCCATTCTACAGAAACAAGCTTGGAGAATTCTAAAGAGGAGGTTGAATTTTTACAACCGATTTCTGGCACTTCCAACCGACTATCTGATACAGGATCATTAGAAGAGTGGCTTAATAATGAAGGATCAATACCTAGAGATACTGATCGTATTCTCGAACAAATTGTATTGATGTTGTTACGGATAGGTATCTATTTAAAAACAGAACGAATGGTTTCTATTGACGAGCAATCTCACCGTTTTCATCCAACTAATAAATCAAGGAAATCTGATAACTTAAACTCATCAACTACACCTAACAATGATACTGAGTGTTTATCAGTTTCGTCCATTGAGAAAGGTAAATACAGTTGTTAATATTTGTTATGAGAATACATACGTGAATTCCTTTACAAGTACTTTAGATTTATCAAAGAATTTCGTGACACTAAGCATTAACATTTTGCAGTAACAAAAACTTATAAAGAGAATACCAATAAAAAATTGACGAGACGTTTTTAACAAAAGACTTAAAACAACAAAAAAATATGAATGTAAGAATAATTAAGTATTACATAAAAACTTTAGCTCTTTATATTTCTATTTGGAATAATTTGTGGCAAGGTTCGTGTTGCACCACATACGTAAAATGTACTCGTATTTTGCAATATAATTTTTTAATTTGACTATGATTCTTGTAATGGAATATTACAACGAATTAGCATTTCTTTTTATTAATAAATATAGTAATTAATTTTACAGCATTTGATTTTTTTAATATGAATAATGCAAGCAATCTTTACAGAGCAAGTACAACAAACAAATGTTAATTATAATAAATCTTTGAATGAAGATGAAATAAATAAGCCAACAGAGCTAATGAGTTCTACTGCTTCAAACCATACCATTATAGAATCGACTCAATCAGATATAAGTTAACGAATTGAATTATAAAAATCACAGAATAAAACAGTAAAATAATATTTATTTTATTAATATATTTTAAGAAAAATACGAACAAACCAGGCAATATAGTATCATTTCCTTTTTTAGTCGTCAAAGTCATCATACCATCATAATCACGCAGCAGGCTGACACACATTGCCGAGGGTCGCTATCATTGGATCTAAGTACATTACTCGATAATTGTAATCGTCCGGATTTATTAAATTGAATTGATACATTGGTAACCTATTTGTAATAACCCAAATTAACTGGGGCACCTCGTGATCTATGCGTAAATCATTTGGGAATATCATAGTTCTATTATTTTGTGCCACAATCGCTATATTCTGATTTTGATATGGCTTACGAGTGTCCCAACATCCGATACTGTCTTGTGAAATAAGGTTAAAGAACATGATACCGTTGCGGTCGACGGCTGCGGCTGATACTTGTCCATCAGCACCCCTGCTCTCGCCGAGTAGCTTAAATTCACTCACCGCGTTATTAATACGCGAGGGGTCTCGTATAACTGACGTCGGTACTACAAATTCTAAAGAACTTGACATAGAGTGGTAATACAATGGCCGATCTCCGAGATGATATTTACCTAACGACATACCGAATAAACCATCAGACCATTGATAGTTCAGTCCATGCAGGGTATAGTTTGACAGTAAGGGTTCCGGGTAAAAACTATAGTGGCTATACCTCCAGAATGCGGCGTCAGCATTTCTGAAGACAATTAAGCCGAAACGCCAAGCGTCTGCGATATATACATGCAAATCTCTGCAGCGTCCGTCTCTTGAATCAACAATCAGATTTGTTATAAGGGAATTTTGAAGTACGAACTCGCTTGGAATGGGATATTTTGCTAAAACGGTATCCGTTTCGACGTCAATAGCGAATAACGTCGGTGGGCACAATTGACGTGGCGTTTCGAAAGCTTCAACTTGCCCAGAATCGATAACCCACATGGTACCGCAGTGATCAATAACCATTCGGAATATAGATGTAAAGCCGGTGCAGTTATCTACGAATAAGAAATACAATTTGTAAACAATTGATGAAATATGTAAGGGTAAATTATTTTATATTATGAAATAAAAGATTATTTACCTGCATTATGCCAATCCCAGTTAGGATACGGTGCTAGAGGAGGTGATTCAGATTGGGCCATAACTGGTACTGACGACAATGTAGCTGGGACTCCTTTTTTCCATCCTGGTGTACTGATAAAGAGACGGTCTTTCCATCGTTCTATACCAAGTGGTATAACGTTGGTTTGAATGAATTCACTGAAAATGTTAAATATATGAATCGTATGGGATAATTTATTAGCAATAATAGATAGTGTTGCGTTACTTTAACTTACACAATAAATCACTCAAAATTCAAATAACCTTGTTAGTGTCTCAAAGTTTTTAATAAATAGTAGGTGTCGTATATGTGGGTGGAGGTAAATAAAGTAGTCTTAGAACCACCAAAAATCGAGGCAAGCTTACTTATAAATCTGATTGGACCACAAGGCTTTGATATATATCAAACCTTTCAGTTTGAGAACGAAACCGAGAGATATGATATTAAAGTAGTGTTAAAAAAGTTCGACAACCATTTTAGCACAAAATCGACTACTACGCTCGTGCGATATAAGTTTTTCACACGTAACCAAGAAGAGGGTGAGCCAATTATTCAGTATCTAAAAGTTAATCAGCAAAGATTGCGAATTTTCAACTTTAGAAGATGATCTCATTAAAGACCGTATAGTGTGCGGCGTTCGCAGTACAGCACCAGAAATCGATTATTACGTCCGGATAATGACTACTTTATTTACCTCCACACACATATACGACATTAGGTAAGTATGTTAGTTAATAGAAAAAATGTAACCATTTTTGTTACATTTAATTTTTTTCGAAGGTTACATTTAATTTTCTTAAAAAAGATTTTATTTGCATACCCATTATCAATCGCTTGTTTTCTTTGTTGCTCAGTAGGATATTGATAGTCGATTTGCTTCCATCTGTACAAAGTTGCTATGGCTCTAACACCAGGAGTTTTGTTATATTGGTATCCGTTACATGTTAAAATGTATACCAAGAATAGTATTTGTAGCAGTAAATGATTCATCTATAAAAAAATAGTAATAAAAACATTAATTTACATGCAATTAAAATCATTCTTATGTATTTTTCGTATTGCATTTATTGTTACAATTACAGCGATTTCAATTTTGATTTTTGGCTTTCTCAATTAATACGACACGTTACTCGAGATAGCGAAATGTTACACTGAATATGTAACTATTCAGTTACAATATTGGGTCTCTTCATCATTATTTTATGTGTATAATTGAACATGATTAAATTCTTAGGTAAATAGAATACATTCTTTGTCAATCTTTTTGGCACCTCTGAATACAGCCACAAGTTCGGGCTTGCGGATAATACAGTAAAGATTTTAATACAAAGCAAAATAAAATAATTATTATAGGAATCTATTTCTCCTTAAATTGTCTCGATGTTACACATATAATATTATACCTAAATTTGCATTCAGAGCGATCAAAAACATTGGCGAGGAGTGCAGAATAATGGGGTCTCTACTGTTTAACATAATCGATATATAATATTTTTATATGACTATCATTATCGACTTTCTAAATTTGCCTATTCATTTCAATAGAAATCACAGTGAACTCGTTAAATAAAAACGCTTTCTGTCAAGAAAAGTGATAACTTTTGATTTTTAAATTTCAAAACTTTCTTTAACTCTCGATAGAATGTAATATTAAAAGAAAAATCAAACATTTCGAAAGATTTTGTGCGCTGACGCGAGATTTGAAGGTTAATATGATCATTAGTATGATAATTTATTTATGTTACATAAACTATGTTTGATAGTTTTTGGTTAACGCAAGACTATAAAAATTTATAACCAGGTTAAAATGTCCAGGTATAACAGGTATATGATAACATACATAGGTTGTTAACACACATATTTATTAGTATGTCACGTATGAATTAACAGCTAATATAACTAATAGTATTAAACAAACAATTTTTATATACAGAAAAGTTTTGGTAAGTATAATTTTTTATACAAGGTTATTGAATATACGACGATTTTCTAGAAATTATATTAAAAAAAAAATTGTTTGCGGTTGCTGACATCTTTATTTTTTTTAATACTTTATAGATACAGTAAACCTAGAGGGAGAACATGCTGTCAAGTGCAGCTGCTGGAACACACATATAGGTGCTTGGTGACGAAATTTTAACTTCAGTATGGTAGATAGCCAGGAGAGCATGGAAAAACCATTCTATGTTATGTCTGCATCACTATGTTTTCCTTCTCCAAAAGTTTCTGCTCATTCGCAAGGATTCTAGCCTACATCGATCGACGTGGTTTCTGAACACGCTATTCGCTGAGCTCACATCGCTTCGTAACAATTTTTCTAACTCCAACGGTTAGGATTACATTTTGTAAATAAGCTATATTTTATTTTCCTAGTTTATGCTGTCATTTATCAGAATTTTTATTTCTTAAGTCGTATCGAAAAGCGATACTCATTCACCCAGAACGGCTCTTTAGAGTGTTCCAATATCAGACTTGTATTCTACGTATACACACGTAATATTTATTACAATAAAGTAATAATATTTTGAGGTTTCATAAAGGATATATGGCTGCAGGATAAAATTGTCGACAAACTTAATTCCTTGGCATTTGCCTGTTTCTATCCTTTTATGTGGGGCTAATGAAACTGGCAAGTACAGTATAGAAAATTCCATTTAGAGTTTGAATAAGTGTAATGGCTTAAATCTTACTTTTAAATACATATAATGGAGATATAAGTTTATGACATATTACTTAAGTCAGATCCACAAAGCAACCCACAAAACCCGCTGCTTGCGCAATACAGTTACACTATAATTCACTATCTCACACACTATAATTCACTAGCTCACAATTTACACAACACTGCACTTCACACCTGCATAGCCAACAAGTCGGTGCACATGTCTTGTAAGGATTTTTTTGGCTAGGTGGAATCAAGCAAAAGTTGTCAGATAAAATCAATGTTTATACGCATATATGATATATATCAGATTCAGTTGGCAGAACTACATGTAAATCAATAGTGCAAGCCGAGCTACTGTCAATACCTTCCTGCAGTATTACTATTTATATTTGAATACTCGTCGAAGAAGGAAATAAACAATAAAATTTCATCGCGTAGGTAGTTATTTACTGCATTTAGGTATTTGGAATCCCCCTTTAATATTACTCTACAAAAGCATTTATTCATATAGTATATATATATATATATATATATATATATATGTAAGGCCGTCATAAGTCCCATTTTTTAAAAAGGAACATAAAACCTGTAATTTTTAATTTTTTCAAACATAGTTACCTATAATTGGAGTTAATTATCTTATATTTTATGTGGTTTTAACGTTAGATTTATCTAAATCAAAAATAAATCTTCATTATAACATTTTATGTCAATGAAATGACATAGTAAGTAAATTGAAATGAAAATATGTACCTGAAAAAATATTTACCAGAAGTTGGAAATCTTAAGTAGCATTTCAATTTATTTATATTTTTATTAAGTAAACTTGTTAAGTACAGTTTATAATTTGGAAAAGCTAGGGAATTAAACACTTTGCAGAATCCAAAAATTGTTTGTGTTTTGATAACATTTGCTGCATTCAAAAATGGTACTTTTGGCGGGTTTATAAACGGCGGTTCATATACGCTTCATTAAGTGATTATTCCTAAATATTTAAAGAAATATGAAAAACAAAACGAAATCACTAATGACATTAACTAATTTAAAGAAGTAAAAATACACCAATAACTTTTATTACCAATAACCTCTAATGTTTTTACTAGAAGTATCATATAATATGTCGGAGTGAGGTTAAAATGGCGTCTATGTAAGAGTACTATGTAAGTTTCAATTACGAAAAAAATATATACACACATCAAAAAAGTCTAAGCAATATGCGTGATATTACAAATTTTACCATTTATATTAATTAATTTCTAAGTATTTACTCAAACAAAGTGCGTAGGTAAGTAAACTTTTTTGTTATTCATGACACACTGGCTGGTTGTAAAAAAAAATCAATTATGTTTTGTTTTTTCATAAAATTCAAATGACTGCGAATTTGTTTGAATTTAAGTGCGTTTTAATTGTTACGTTTAGTCTTGATTTTATAATTTTACCAACCATTTAAATAAAGTTAGCGACAAAATTGAATTGTTAGATATTCTTTACGTCATGAAGCGACGTCATTTGATGGCAGATGAAATGCAAAGAGCTGTAGGGATGTTGCAAGCGGGAAGTAATCAATCTCAGGTATCTCGACATTATGGCATTCATAGAAGTGTTATTTGTCGTCTTTGGCAGCGCTACAATAATACAGGAGAACCCGCTGAACAGCATCCAGGCCGTAAAAGGAGTACAACCACTCGGCAAGACAGGTACATACAACTGACTGCAAGACGCCAGCCGATGTTAACCGCTCGAGAGATAAGTTTGAGGTTACAAATTTCAAGTGGTGTTGATGTAAGTCCTCAAACTGTGCGAAATCGACTGCATGAGTACGGCCTACGAGCTCGACGCCCAATCAGGTGCCCACCGATACGTCACGGGAATCGCGCTCGTCGATATGAATGGTGTAGAGAACGCATAACATGGACCCAGGAACAATGGGATAAAATTATGTTTTCCGATGAGTCGCGATTTGGGTTTAAGCCTGATATAAGAAGGGTGCGAGTGTATCGTCGGCCCGGAAATACTGAAAGGCTCAGGTGCGTTCAGGAAGTTTATCCATACAGCGGCTCAACAGTTAATGTTATGGGCGGGTATTATGAAGAACAGGCGAACTGAGCTCGTTTTTGTAAATGGAAACATGAATGCTGAAAATTACATTGAGAATATTCTCAGACCTTATGTCTATCCATGTGCACAAACCTTTGGCTCCGATTTTGGGTTAATGCATGACAATGCGCGTTCACATACAGCTCGGTGAACCAGTGAATACTTTGCAACGGAGAACATCTGGGTATTGCCCTGGCCTGCACAATCGGCAGATCTCAACCCCATCGAGCAAGCATGGGACATGCTCCAGAGACGTGTTTTGAAGGACTTGGACGGAGTGACAACAACCCAACAGCTGAAGGATTTGCTACAATTCCATTGGGAGCGAATACCGCAAGATGACATAAACAGTCTCATTAATTCAATGAATAATCGTTGCCGACAAGTTCTAAATAGCAGAGGAGACCATACTTTGTATTAAATTGTTCTATTCTTTCACTTCTAAATCCTTTCTTACACAAAAATCTTTAGAAATTTCATTTTGTAAAAAAAAAAGGTTTAGTTTCTTATATATCTTAGTTTCTACAGTATATTCTAATATTGTTCATTTCTGTTATTAAAAGAACTTATTAAGACAACAGCTGTTATTTTTACATCATAGAACCCTAAAGATATTATTTTAAAAATAAAATACAACGTTATAATGTGAAGAACCATCCTAAAATTTAAATGAGTACATGTTGCTTAGACTTTTTTGATGAGTGTATATCAAAGAAATAAGAGTCCAAATCTTTTATTAAGCTGAAAAACGATTTATATTATTAAATCTCGTTAACAACAGCAACAGTATTACAGCAATGATGGGTTAGAAATGGAGCGCCACGTTAAATGACATATATCTACTCAGATCCTACAATTAGTTTGAGCTTACGTCAAATAAAGCGATGAAACTATCTGCTGTGAACTGTTCTTTACTGTTATTCTTGGTTAGCTATCGTATTAGTAGCCAAGGACTATTAATGGACAGACAGTATTAATATGTTCTGACGATTGAGTTTGCGATACCATTATTAGCAGGGTTAGTATGTCATAATCATTATAAAATCAATAGCTTCCATATTTATGTAGGGTTCAGTAGCATCTCTTGCGTTTGTGCTAACACAATTTAGCGTGTAACGCAATGATTACACATTCTATAAAGTAGTTCCCTTACTGATCATCTATCAATGTACTTACTACTCATATTTATGTGCATAGAATTTAAATATTTTACACAATGATTAGTCAAGCGAGGTGAGCATATACTAAGAAAGTAATAATAGGCATTTCACTGTTATATTCTTAGTTATAAAAATAAAAAAGATACATAATATAGTAATTTGCAATCATCTGTCCTTATTATTTCCTACGAACTAGATTAATGACTCTTTTAAGAAATAATAATTAACCGCGGGCGAAACTACTTGTTCAAGTTAGTTAAGTACAATTATCATATTGTAAGACATTTCTTATATAACTTACAAACATTTATTAATTATCTATATGAATAAAGTGATAGAGGTCGTGCGCGTATTACGCAAACTATTGGATAGATGTCATACAACTTAGTTTAACGTTTAGACACTTGGTCCTTATGTAGAAAAAGAATTATCACGTTAGCTCCAATTAATTAACCCTTTGGACTCAGAAAGCGACTCTCGCTCACCACCTAATTTAATGCCACGACTCGAGAGGCGACTATCCCGAACACCACTTTTATTAATCTTTAAGAGATTATGTTCGTAATGATGTAAAGACTAATTAAATATTAAAATTTTAAAAACATTCTATGCGTTATTTTGTGTGTTGAGATCATCTTCAGTTAGGGTAAGAAATCCACCAAATGCGCTACAAAACATTTCGAATATAAAACATTCCGTGCGAAAGCGGTCTCGAGTCCAAAAGACCTGGACTGTCCAAATCTATAAAAGTTTGAATTCCATACAAACGAATGTATAGACCTCGTGAGGCACAGATCAAGAGGCTGATGGCAACATAAATTTAAAAAAAAACTTGATTTATTACAAAACTTTGAAAAATAACAAATGTATGTAATGTACAAATGTATTATAAAGTTTTAATTTTTGAGCAAAATGTATTTTTAAATTATTTTTCATTTGTACGATTTTTTTTTACTAAACCATACAATTTACAATGTAAGATGTCATGAAAAATAATAATAACATAATCCGCCATTTTCAGATTTAGGTCCTAAATAAATTAGCCGATGAGTTAGTTTTCAGAAACTATGATTTTTTATAAGTACTCGTGTTCAACGATGTGTGTTTTCTTTCATGGCGAAGTGGAGCAAGTTGTGTGATGTCTTCATTTTTTAAATCTCTTTGTACATTATATAGCTAAGACAATAAGCGAAGCAGACAAAGTTGCGGGTATTAGCTAGTACTTCTAATTAATTGCTTAAAATCATTTCGCTTGTAGCGATATCTGTAATTATCATATGAATAAATTAAATATCGTTGTGTGATTTCTAAAGACGACTTTGAAACCGATTACGTATACCGCACTAGGTCATTTACGTATAGTCGTCTACTATGATTGATTACTTTGATATTACTGTACATATATTATATTCTTTACAAATTTATTATGGTCATTAATAGAACGATTAATACGTTCCCTATCAGTAGCGTGGCTAGTCTTAAAAGGACCTGGGTACCAAAATTTCTTAGGAACTACTAGCATCTACAGACACTGTTGTTATTTTCATATTTCCACTATTATTTCATTATCTGCTCCTTATTAATACTTTTAGGTTATTGGTAATATTAGATGATTTTTTTTTGCACTCGTCGAGCTTTCTGTATCATTAATATGACTGCGGGGGTTGTCGCTACGTCCTTATTCCCTACGATTTTTCCTTCTATGAATGCTATGTCTATGTCATACACATTCTAGTGGTACAGTATATATACATTTCATTTTATTATGAACTATATTGCTTTGAGTGGATAGTGACTATGCCTATTTTTGAAGTTATAATCTTGTTACCAATAAGAATGGACCTCGTAGTTTTTAATTAAATGTGATGTACAAATTAAAATACGTAATATTTAAAATTGTTTTAGGTACTTAAAAATACTTTCAAGATATAAATTATTTTCTATGTCATAAATCTTACAGTAAATCTATTTAATAAAGAAAAAAAAATGATCTAAGAAATATAAAGCTTGTAACACTGAATATCTCACTAAGGTTTAACATTTCTTAATATGTGTCTCATTAGCAATGATTACTTCTAATCATATTTTAAAGTTGTTTCAAAAACCTTATATATAAATAATAATAATAGTAAAACATACCTTTATTTTAAAACTCGCAGTTCACTTCTGTTGTGATAAATATGTAAAAATTGTACCTACCACAATCGAAAATATTTTTATGATGCCCGCGTCTGTTCTGCGGCTAGTTTACAACTTTAATGCTTTCAAAATTCAACGAAGGCCTAAGCGTGTCGTCATTAGTGGTAGTAGTCCTACCGGTTTAGTAAAGTATCGCACTTTGAAGGAAAATTAATATTTTGCTTTAAGTATTGCAAAGAAAACCTAACCTAATAAACATTTCTTTAAAAAAAATTAATATAATTCAAAAGCACTTATTTGCGAAACATAAAAGATAAGAAAAAATAAACAAAGGGGAAAAGAGAATCAAAACGTTTTGCCTCTTTTGGGGTTCGAGTTCGATTTTGTGTTGCAATAAATTTGTTAACTGAACTATGCCTTTAGCCATTTATAAAACAGTGTTTGATCAGACTCACACTCAATGTTGAATTAAAACAGTAGTACAAAATATTTAATTGAATTATTTATTATAGAATATACGGCCACTAAAATTTACATATTTATTATATAAAAGAGAAAAATTGTTGTTGGGTCATTTTCAGCTAGAGGCTGTTTACTAAAAAATGGCATATCATCATATTGCTGTTCCGGAGCTTAATTTTTTCTCCAACTAACTACGCTGTTAGCCTGATGGGCCTTCACATCTTCACCGAACTACAAAGGAAGCTTCCACTACGCTATTATTACTTCAAATAGCTTGATTGGTGTTTCTTTAATTCATGGAAATAAGTCAGTAAGTGATGTGAAACATAGCATGTGAATGTACAGCTTGGTATTAGAATAACAATTTCTCAATTGTACTGAGTTAAGAGAAACTTCTCTAGGTTCATCATATACAAATTTAGGCTACATTATCATTTAATCTGAGATAAAATTGTAGTCAAACGCTAAAACCGTATAATAAAAAAATATGAGGTCGACAGCTGAAATAGGATTTCCTATCTTGTTGCTATATGTGAAAATATTAAGTGTGTAATAAATTGGAAGTGCCTTTACAATTTAATAGCAGAATCGTCCGCAGTAATCATTACTGCCTTTGTTGTTTTCAGGCGTAATATTATCACATCGCACTAAAATTATTGATTGTTTAACCACTTCGAAATAAAATTCATTTTGTGTTTGTCTCCTTTATTGATTTTATGGCAACCATCCTTTTACTAAACGCTGAACTATAGTACCAGGGGGTGCAGTCCGTATTGTGGGGTCGCAAATTGTTCCACGTACAGCTTCAGCAGAATTTGCGTACATGATCCGGAAATTGTAATCGTTTGGATCTAAAGGACCCGCTTGGAACATTGGCAAACGATTGGTAATAATCCAAACACTTTGATCACGGTCTTCGTCAATTTTTATGTCGTTAGGAAATATTAACGTTTCTGAATTCATAGCCACTATCCCAAGAGAATTTTTGCGATATGGTTTTCTTGTATCCCAACATCCAATACTATCTTGTGACACTAAACCGTAAAACATTACTCCGCGACTATCTATCGCAGATGCAGACGAATGACCGTAAAGTCCTCTGCTCTCTCCAACAAGATTAAATTCAGAAGAACTATCGTTGATACGAGACGGTTCCCGCAGAACAGATGTTGATACGTAGAATTCTCTGTAGCTCGATAGAGGGTGGAAAAATAATATACGTTGTTTAACCTGGTCCACAGGAGTGAGCGCTAAACCAAAAATTCCGTCTGCCCATTGAAAATTTAATCCATGAAGTGTGAAATTAGATGCTAGAGGATCTGGATAGAAAAGCGGATGGGAGAATCTCCAAAAACTCTGATCTTTTTGTCTAAATACTAATAGGCCAAATCTCCATGTATCAGCTATATAAGCATGTAGGTCTGAACAGTCTTCCATACGGGAGTCTAGAACGATGTTTGCAAATAACGAATCTTGGAGTACATATTCCTCTGGTATTGGATATCTTGCAATAAGCCTATCAGTGTATAGATCAAACACTACTATACTGGGCCGACATATTTGCTTCGGTTTGTCTTGGGAATCAATCTGTCCGGAATCCAAAACCCAGAGCCTGCCGCAAGAATCAGCTTTCAAACGAAACACTGATGTAAGTCCAGAACAATTGTTGTCATCGTCTGAAATTAAGAAAATGTCTTATCTACAGTTTTAAACATGACACCTGTGGATCCGAACACGTTTTCTAAATAGTAAATAACTTCGGCTCATTATTTTATTAAAATATGGGCTATTAATTTTCGAATAATATATATACAACATTTAAGTAAATCCAGTTCAGATGAAATAAAAATTTGCGCACTACATTAATTCTGTTTTACACAACTTAATCAAAATCGATTGGCAATGAGGGTAATTTAAACTATTTGAGATAAAAAAAATCCGATTATTAAACGTATTAATGATAAATTATGATATCTGTTTTTACGACTTATAAATATAAATAGATATAATAATTTTAGTGTTCCGTTAATTAAAGAATTATATACCCTTCACATAAACAAAAGTTCATCGAATTAAGGTTTTTGAATTTCTTTTTATGATTTTAAAATAATTTTTATATTTACCTATTACTTCAGTCATGATATAAGCTTCCAGTGCATAAAATTGAAAAAAAAACACGATTGAGCTGTTTTTGAGTTAACATCGGATATACCGAGTGTAATTTTTTTATCGCCATATTCGTGATCAGTTTGATATTTAACACAAAATTTTGAAAAAAAATATTAATTAAATTTACAGACACACAAAAATCCTCTTACTAAAAGCTCTGTGGTAACTCCAGTCAGGATACGGTTTCAGAGCCGGTGATGGTAAACCACCGGCGCGAGGTAATGTGGCTAGCGTTGCAGGTACTCCTCGTCTCCAACTTGGCACCGTCACCCATACCCGAGACCCCCACACTTCCAAACCCAGAGGCAAGATATTTTCAGGTACAAATTTACTGAAAATCAAAATTAGTTCCGTATATTGCAATATTCTTATACAATTTGACTCTATGTCTTATGGAATTTTGGTGCGAACCTTTTTGTAATAATTTAAAAAGGGTTAAAGATCAAATTCAAAATATACTTACCCTGTTGCAAGTGCCTGGTTACGGTGTCTTGTCGAGGGGAATTCGAAGTCGATGTGCTTCCATTTGTAGAGAGTGCTAAATGGCGGGGTGTCGTTGTCCGCGGGAACCGATTGCGGCCTTGCGACACCCATCATGGCCAGCCATAATGTTAATGCGGCGGACCGCGAATAATCTGGAAAAAGCGTTTAATATATATACTATAATCTCTATTATATAAGAATCTATAAGGAGTAAAATTACTTTATGTGCGGCTAAGAGATTATTGAATACATTAGTTAATAACAGAGTTACGAAAGCGTAACAATACGTAAGTAATAACTAGGCTGTTTCCGTTTAACTTACATGCATATGTCAAATTCATGCTACATGGGAAGTGTAATACCGTTAAGACCCGGTGGTCATTTTTATTACTACATTAATGCGGGCACTGTAAATAGTACCTTTAAAGTTAAAATTAACTACAATAGCCACCAGTGCACTTAATACAACAGAAGAGCCTTCGATCACCTCAACTATGCTTACGTAACGGATTTATTTGGGACAAAAACGGTTAGGAACACACATACATTAAAAGTTTGTCCCTTAAGTATAAATGAATCCTGCAGTATAAATGAATAATTGAATTGATTTGAATAGTAATTTTTATTATCAATATAATTATCCATTAAATATTTTTTTGTATATTGAATATAGGTTAATTTCAAACGCGCTTAACGATTCATGAACGAATGAATGCTTTATTACATTTTTTGGTTCGTAAACTGGTGAGTTTAATGCCACGGGGTATTTGTTTTAGCTTACCAGCGGTATTGTGGAGAAAAAAGTTATTGTACGCAATAAAAAAAATATAAAATAAAAATTTTATAATAATAGAAATAAGCTTAACACAAGGTTACACGCATAATTATTTATTTGCAAGTCGGGGTTCTAAATCTGCCCTGGTGTCCAATTTGGTGATTGCTTTGATGATTATCTTTTTATATTCCATAAAAAGATGATTTCTCTTTTCTTTCGCTTTACTCCGGACCTATTTGCGGTTTTATTGGTTGCAATATTTGAAGTTTCTAATAATTATCAGAAAAAGTGTACCTAGTCATGAGATCAATCCTACTTAAAAGCAAATATCTCACCGTTTTTACTAAATCCATGTTCTGATACTGAGCATTGATATAAACAATAAAAAATAATGTTATGTGTATAGACTTATTGAGTTTAAAATTAAGTACATTAGCAATAACTGTTGGTATAATGGGAAAGGAATATTCTAATTTTAAAAATTAATTCAATAATATTTTGCAATTGCCTGATCACGTGTGTTTACGACCCTTTTACATGCAAATATACCCGAATTTCTTTTAAACTACGTGTTCTAACTTTTATTCCTTTTTAAGGTTAAAAATATTACATTTATAATTTTATTATTATCACAAAGAATCTTTACATCATTACGACATAGTACAATGAACTATTAAATAATACAATTTGGAAATTAAGATTGCGTACTCATTTCTTGCTAATAAATACACCAATATATATTTATTATAAGCCACATATTGATTTCATTAATGACTATAATATAAATTGTAAAATTATAATAAAACTCCTATTCCAACATTGTTGCAATTCAAAAGGCCTCTTGAAATACAAGTATAATAATAGTAGGTATTTCTTTTCAAACAAAACTAAACGCTGTAATTTTGTTTATATATCATTGAGAAAATTATTAGTTAATTTAGCATATATATTTGTAACGATTTTCAATTTCCACAATTTAAAGCGGATGCAAATTATATACAATCTTCATTCAAAGTATCTACAAATTATGTAATTTTTCTACCACGGTGATTTTTTAACGAGGTTTTCTCCCACGGGATCGTTTTAGCGAGGCTTTCTCCCTCCCTCCGCCCGAAGGCCCCCCGTCTGTTTTTTAACGAGGTTGTCTCTTCAATAAACTTCAAAATTTTCAAAATTTCAAACTTCAAAATTAAAAACTTTGATAAGCTGGAGTTCGTAAAACACAGGCATGATTTAAAAACTAGAAACTGTGACAAACTGGTCGTTCCATGTTTTAGACTCAGTAAAACCAGTAACAGTTTTTAGGTAATAGTGTTAGGTTTTATAACAAAGTCCCAAAGCATATTACTGATTTGCCAGACTATAAGTTTAAGTGCCATGTCAAGCGGGTTTTGGTGTCAAAGGGTTATTATAGAGTGGATCAATATGTGAACGATGGTGATGTCTGGAATTGACTCCTCTCTGTGCATTCACTAAAATCGATTGTAATGTATAATGAATTTTAGTTATATAAGTATATGTTAAAAAGATAAACCCGATCGTGTTTCTTGCCGGTTCTTCTCGATGACTGGGATGTATTCCGAACCGGTGGTAGTTTTGACGTTTATAAGCGCCTTCTTAGGGCCTAAATTGAATAAAGTATTTTTGTTTTGATTTGATTTGAATACCCTTAACTTTTTAACGTGTTTTTCTTCCATGGTGACTTTTTACCGAGATTTCCTAGATCCCACCGCCCGAAGGCACACACGTCTGTAACTTTTTTACGTAGTTTTCTCTCATGGTAACTTATTAAGGTGGTTTTCCCCCTCGACCCTCTGATGGGCGAGCCGAAGCATGCCCGTTCTTACTCCATGCCCTGTCCCCTCCGATAAGTAGAGGGGCACTGCGAGGGGCATCTTCTGTCAGGGTATACGCCCCGACCCAGTTTTAGAACCGAGCCCCAGGAGTGTTTATCGGCTCTCTAGCCTAGATCCGTAGTGTTCTTCTAGACAGGGTCACCTCGTGTAGAATGTGGCTCTTCACCACGCACTGACAATCTTGGGAGGTAAGCTAAGGCTCCACAAGGGAACTGTATTCGCCTGTGAGTCTACCCCCTGCGGTTCCGAGGTAGAAGTATCTCGTCCCCACTTGACCCCCCCAAAATATGCCCGTACTATGCTAACCTATTACTCTTTAACTCCTCTGTCACTGGTGCTATTTAAAAACTTCCTTTTATATACTAATTTCTAATATTATCCATTCTGGGTACACCACATTAACATTCGCATCTCCGCCAATTATACTTTTCTCTCATCTATCTCTTTCGTAGCCCAGCATTCAGATACATACAGCACAACATAGTTAATAGAAATTTTGAAAGTCAAATTTTTCTTAATGTATCTTATAACGAACTATTGATGATATACAAACAGAAAACTTTTTTTCTATCAAAATCGGAATCGGAATCGGGACCAGGACCAGGGACGGGACCATGACAGGGACCAAAACCAAAACCAAAATCAAAATCAGAATCAATAATATGTCGAGTATATACCTTATATATAAAATAAATATCTATGTATAAATATGTCACGACAAAACAGTTCAGTACATCTGTCGTTCTCTGTTTCTCACTGGATTTTCGATTCGAAGCATTAATTTTTATTTCTCTATTCGTCATACTTCACGCTCCTTCCGTCTATTTACGTTTTTGCAATATAGATAATAGTGTCAATATATTCAGACATGAATAAAGACTTCGTGTTCTCGGTTTTATGGTATAATTTCGATCACTAGATTGCCAATACTAATTAATAATTGCCAAATTTTGTTTTAACAAATTATTATACAGTTAAATTTACTAAAGTTGATTAGCGCTTTATCGGCGTTTGAATATAAAATTACCATTAATCGCTTTCGTAGTTCGTGAACTGAGGAACACTTTCTTAATTCACGCTACAATAACCACGGTATTTTATAATGCTTTACAATTATTTATTTTATAAAAGTTATTAACTATAACTATATACAATTATTTACTTTGTAAAACTCGTTAACTATAACTGCATACGATTACTAGCTGTGGCCGCGACTATGTCCGCGTGGAATTTCTTCTCTCATTTATGCGAATGCGATATATATGTAAAACATGTTCTATGTGTTATGCCGGCGTATAATCTATCACCATATCGAATTTTGTCAAAATCCGTCTAGCAGTTTTTGCGTGATACGCGTACAAACGACAGACAGATAGACAGACAAAAATTCTAAAAACCATTGAAATACGTTCTGTCATTGATTCTTAGACCCCCCAGAGTATTTTTTTCTTAAACATATTTAATGTACAGATTCCGACTCTTTAGTCTTTTATTAAATGTATAGATTTACTTTGTAAAACTCATTGACTATAACTATGTACAATTATTTACTTTGTTAAACTCATTATATAATAAATGTAGAAAAAGAAAACAAATATGCAAAGTGAATAATATATTTTTTTAAATAACAACTTCATAAGAAGAAATTATAATTAGCTCTGAGACCTCGGACTATGTGCCGCACGCCGTTACGGATTTATTAAGGACCAGTTGATACCTGCAATTTAGGTCACGTTGTCTTGCGCATGCGCAGCACACCACTTGCTCCACTTCTCCACGGCAAGAAAACACACATTGCTGAATACGTATACCATATAAAAATCGTAGTTTTTTTTAATTTAAACAACTTTGCTTGATATTAAGCTATAGACAATTTGTTTTTTTTTAGATTAAGGGCTGTAAATATCTAAGAAGTGAACTTAAAAAAAAAAATGATCATCTACTATCCAGTTGTTATTGCGTGACGTGGCCACAACGGCAGACATCTATCATTTTATGTACATAAAAGATATTGAACATTATTAAATATTATAGGGCAGCTGATCCATGATGTAATTACAGGCAAAACAGCTTCCTAATGTGAACATGTATGTGTTACAATAGATTTGAAAACTACTCCGACATAGAAACTACTTATCCGAAATACTTTTCGTAATACTAATAAATCGTATACCGTATGTACGTCCATCTCTTTTATACTATATATTCGTTTTAACATTTTGTTTAATGTCTAACTTAGCGTAACGTGTTGCCATATTTATAAAATAAATTAAAAAGATAGTATTACAAATTAAGATTATAATGGGTTTCGTTAACAAGACATAGAGAATTGAGAAATATTTACACTGTAAACGGATAAAATCGAGGTCAATATATAATAGCAATTTGTATTTGATTGATAGAATAATAATATTATGATTTATCGTAGTAAGTGATTAATCTAACTTACTTATAAGACAACATGTATAATGAAAACTAATCTTGTTTCTTACTCACATAACGAGGACATCGCCCAAACAAGAAATTCTTAATAAAGTTAATATTGTAATATTCACAAAGGTAATATTGATATTCATCCGAAGTACAGAAAAGATTAATCAATACTGAATTCGGAGAAAGAACGACCGGCCTTAATAGCGACATGTTTATAAAACAGATTTTTACTGAAACATAAAACTATAATCCAAAAGATAAATGAACAATGATGTTGTGATGTGAAATTTTACCAGTGTTTTATATAACTATGGTTTTCAAGGGTAAATAACCGATACAGTTCTTATTTTATCGTGTATGCGTGAAGGTTTATATTATGATCCATTTATAGCCGTTTCTTAATACTTATATGTATGTTTTAACAACGCGTTAATTCGGTTAAAATTACAATTTGAAGTATTGTTTTATACCTGTTCATGTAGCTTAATAATTTTAATATATTTTTGAACATGATACGTATTATTTTGTTTGCATCAAAGAGCATATATACTTTCATTCGTGATTGTATCTTCAAATTTTTTTTTACAAACGTAACTATTTTTTATTTAATAATAACAACGACATAATCTTTATATCTATATACGAGTACATAAATAAATTACATACCGAATGTATGTAAACGCATCAATTCAGAACGTTTGCGCCTGTTTGGTTTATTCTTTTTATGTTTTTAATTGCCAGGATAAGGTTTGTATGAAAGTAAGTATTTGAAAAATAGTACGGTAAAGAAAAAAGTTACGATAAAAATCTTCAAAAAGTTGACTGCGAATCTAATGAATCGAATTATAATGTTCGATTACCATTTTATTTCATTACATAGTCGTATTGTAATTTGTAAATGGAAGATTTTATCTCATTTTCTTTGTTAGTACACGCGTTGCGAAGCCTGGGCGGGTAGCTAGCGTTATATAAAAACGGATGTTCGTATATCGATACATTTGAACACTGATAAATCATTATGAATATTAGTACACCAGAGTTTTATGAAGTGAAACTTCTTTTGGCACGGTAGGGAAATATTTTTGTACTTATGCGTTACGCGTTACCGTTGCTATAGTAACCATTAAAATGTTAACAGTTAGTTAGTTTACATTTTAAAACTATTTTATCATATTCGATGCATCTGTATAAACTATAAATATTGAAAATGCAAGTTATTAGTTATTAAGAACGAATATATCAGAGGAAGTTCTAAAATGTCACCAGTGGCACAGAAGTTGAGGAGTAATAGGTTAGCATTGTACGGGCATACAATGAGAAGAGATGAAAGTCATGTAACAAGAAAAGTTTTGAGTTTGAAAGTGGACGGATATAGGGTCGAGAAGACCGAAAAAAGTGTGGATGGATCGTGTGAAAAATGATATGTGTATAAAAGGTGTGAATACTGAAATGACATCTGACAGGGGAGAGTGGAAAAGAAAACATTTTGGGCCAACCCTACTTAGGTGGGATAAGGGTAAGATGATGGTTATGAACTAGTATTTTTATATCTAATAACTGATATCATACATAAATGTTATAAATATGGTAAAGGTAAAAAAATCATTCGGGTAAAAAAATAGAAATTAGTATTGTAATTATATGTAAGCAACGATTGATTATTTTTTATACTTTATAGATTAGCGTTTGACCATAATCTCATCTGATGTTAAATGATGATGTAGTCTAAGATGGTAGTTACGCTAAACCTAAAGATAGACTGGCTCTCAAGTGCAGCTGCCGGCTCACCGACAGGTGCTTGGCGACAGATTTTCAACAAAAGGGTGGTAGCTAGCCAGGCGTATTTAGAAAAAGCCCTACCACCATGCCTTATGGTTTCATCACGATGTTTTCCTTCACCGAAAGCTTCGACTCAATTGCTCGTCCTTCGGCGCTGTGTCCGAACACACTACCAACTAAGCCATTATCGCTTGAACGTAACTGTAACTGTAGCACATCAACATGTATTCAGCTGATCCTCATGAAAATGAGTATGTGTAGATATTAGAATGCAAAGAGACAAATAAAAACGCGTCCATAATGACGAGCACAACTAATATGACAAAAGGAAACCGCTGTGTAAATTTCAATTTGTAGCTTCTGTCATTGTCATTTTCGATACTCTCACGTTATTAAACTCTTGTATTTACATATAGTCCATTGAAAAGTTACATTTGGGGTTGCGTTTTTTAGAGGACGCAAATTTATTTTTTTGATGTGTAGGAGGTGTCAGTGTAAAGCTAAAATCAAGTTTGTGGGGTCGCCACCCTTGCCCTACGGCCGCCATCTTGAAAATAGGGGTTGAAATGGTTATTACGACATATCTCTTAAACTATTTATCTGATAAAAAAAATTGTCAACATTTTTTGTTGCAAATTTAATTCTCTACAACTTTGTCCGGTATCTTTTTGTCGTAGAATTATAAATAAAAAAGTTATAAGCGAAAATGTTCAGAAATTCGAGAAAAAAAATTATATTTTTCGATATAACTTTTTTTTTATCATTTTACGAAAAAATGATATCAGACCATTTTTGTAGATCGTTTTTTAAGGAATAACTTTTATAAACAACATTTTTTAATTAAGTCAATAGCTAAGGTTTTACAGCGCTCCGAAGTGAGTATTATTTTTCAATACTCTTTAACTATACATATATTATACGTGTGTACTAATAATGTGTCATCAGTTATTTTCGTTTTTTTTTTATTTTGTTATTATAATTTTCTTAATTATTAATTTTGCAATATTATTAATAATTAATTATTGACTCTTTTTCCCCACCACCCACGAGGTAGAGGCTGGAGGTGCGTTTTTTTTTACGTGGTATCGCCAATAGGCATAATCCACGGTGATTTTATATATGTGAACTATTCAGTCCTCAGTCTTTTCGATGGACCACGCTGCGGCTCAGCATCTGATCGGCTTTCGGAATTAAATATCAGTGGGAGAACTGGAGAAGGAAGGGGTGTTAATGTCGGCGGTTCATCATCAAAGTTGTTTTCATTTATTAATTCTGCTAGCTCTATTACGTTGCTGCAAGTCTCTCCAGAACAATGGAAGCACACTGCAGAACATTTCAACCCTGCTTTTCGACATCCACACATCGCTCCACAGTTTCCTTTGCATTTGAAAAAATCAATTTTAGAAGCTCAGGGGGTGCTGGAGGTTTAGAGGTCTGCACTGGCATCAATAATTTTCCACATTTTTTCCAGCCCCAGTCTTCAGGATCATTATTATTACCAAGCCACGACAGGACCTGATGGTAGACTCGGAAAGTATGAAAGCGAGCTGTGTCTTGTGTTGGAGAAAGTGAAGATAAGTTAAATGTACTTTTTGTCAAATGTGCTTTGCCGAATTGTTTGTATCTTAGGCTGTCAAGAGAATTATCATCTTTATTACCATCGTATAAAGAGATAAAAAAACGTTCACCAATTACAGTGAGCAAATCAGGGTCAACTCTCTTGTTGAGAAACAAAGCCGTTCCACTTGCAAACACTATATGTTTTTCCAGGGTTTTCACAAATTTCATTTTACCAATATTGTAAGGAGCTGAAGTTGTGTCACATCCTGAAAAAGCATGAAGAAACAGCAAGTTTTAAAATTATTTTAAAAATAAATAATTGTAAAATTCTGTTATGGAGTGGAAAAGAGTCAATTATTAATTATTAATAATATTTCAAAATTAATAATTAAAAAAATTATAATAACAAAATAAAAAAATAAGAAAATGACTGATGACACATTATTAGTACACACGTATAATATATGTATAGTTAAGAGTACTAAAAAATAATACTCACTTCGGAGCGCTGTAAAACCTTAGCTATTGACTTAATTAAAAAATGTTGTTTATAAAAGTTATTCCTTAAAAAACGATCTACAAAAATGGTCTGATATCATTTTTTCGTAAAATGATAAAAAAAAAGTTATATCGAAAAATATAATTTTTTTTCTCGAATTTCTGAACATTTTCGCTTATAACTTTTTTATTTATAATTCTACGACAAAAAGATACCGGACAAAGTTGTAGAGAATTAAATTTGCAACAAAAAATGTTCACAAGTTTTTTTTATCAGACAAATAGTTTAAGAGATAAATCGTAATAACCATTTCAACCCCTATTTTCAAGATGGCGGCCGTGGGGCAAGGGTGGCGACCCCACAAACTTGATTTTAGCTTTACACTGACCCCCCTACACATCAAAAAAATAAAATTGCGTCCTCTAAAAAACGCAAGGTTAGGCCTAAAAAATGTAACATTTCAATGGACTAATATCATTATTCTACATGTGTTCCAATATATTGTTTACAGAATCTTTAATGATTTCAGAAATATGCCACAATAATCCACGATTTAAATACGATATTTGTATGGGTATGCGGTGCGTGTTTCAACTCAATAATGGATTTAGTCTATGACACATAAAATAATTTGTAAATTACTCATGTGTAGTTTTGCACCAACAATCAAAAACACATTGCACTATATTACAATTCAAATATACTATCCAGTCACAAACATAAGACAAATCAGACCGTGTGAAAAAATAATTTGTATTCCGGCCAATATCGCTTTTATGTTAATGAGTTTACAAGTTATATGTTTTAAAACAATTTCTGTATATCTTGAAGTAAGTTGTGAATAATATACACCTAGGGGTTACATAAAAGTAATAAAATAGGCATAAAAAGACTTTCATACATTTGTAAGCGCAAAAATCTATAAGTTTTTAGGTACAATATTTTGTTGTTTATGGAATCGATATGAACATCGTAAATCAAAATCAAAACTCACCAACAGACAATTATGTAATAAAACGTACCTACTATAAACTATCATTATTTAATCTTGTATAAGTCTCGATTTTATTGTGCAACATTTCTGATTGCAGTTTGCTTTACAAGTATTCATTTATAATCAATCATTTGATTATGTCCTCCCTGTCTATCTAGTTTTTTAGTGTGACGGTCTATACTAGCCGATAAATTATTGGTGTTAGATTTTTAATTCTAGGAAGGTAGTTAGGCGAATAAAGGAAATGTTTTATTGCAATTTCGTACTTTTCTAACGATTTTAAGTAGAAGTATGTTACCGCTAATCTATCATGAGTTTAAACAATCGTATTTAATATATAAAGACACGTTTTTATTCCAAACATGTGTTATGTCGTTGTGTTTTATTTGTTTTCTTATTGGACGACAATACTAAGTAAGTACACAACTCGATTCATTATAACACACGACACGATCAAGTCCATAGCAAGAAAACTACAAAATATATTTCCTTGACACGACATACAGTGTTTGAGAATAAGAATTGAGTTTTGCAATAATTTGTAAAATCATATTATTTTTGTCGGTTCAGTGTCGGTCTGAGCTATGGTTTCAGGTCTGGTTTGGTCCGATAATTTTAATCAACTTTACTTTCACCGTATCGTATTGTGTTGCTTAAGAACAGTACTAACATGTGCTGTGGAGTTCTCGCTTTCAATTTTATTGACCTAAACGTTAAAATGTATATATTAAAATCGATTGCGATTTACATGAATGTACAAAAATTTGTCGAACGTAAGTAATATTATTCTATATTTATGTTTCCTAAAATTGTATACTTATAGTATATACCGTAGTCTAATTTTGTGCTTTGATGTTTGAAATTATTTATTAGTTTAAAATTGATACTTAGCATCAATTCATTATTTTCATTATAAACTAATAACATATTCACAAAGCAATAGGAATAGTTATCATTAATATTTCTGTATTGTCATTGATCCAATATTTATTTATTTTAATATTTACTAATTACTACCATATTTACTAATTTTATAACAGGGAACGCGTTAAACCGGGTTTTTTTTTAATAAAAATTGTTATTTTCGTAGCATTTTCCCTAATAATCTAACAAAATTTGTTCTATGGTCTAACAATGAAAGAGATAAAATTATCTTACCATTAGACCTATAATTTTCACGTGGTTCGTATTTCAAACGGTTGATTTGTAATTCTTCATCATCATTCCCAGTTAAATGATCAAAATTATCACCGTGTACACTCACTCCCGAAGTATTATTCCATTCTGGTTCAAAACTGTTGAAGCGTTGATTAACGCCATTATACTGACTAGTTATGTCGGCGAAAAGCATCGACGGCGCCGACCATTGTATGAACCACTGATGCGACACTGCCATGTCTAATACAATAATTTTCACTTAACAGAGAAGGTTATTTAAAAGAGAAAGAAATGTTAAAGTCCCGCTACATTGCATCGAATGCGTGAGCCGACCACGGCGCTTGCAATTGTCTGCTCGATCGATGTAATTGCATCCATTCCATATGAAAACTTACAGCCCCACTTAAACGCATAAAATCCTAGAAACCTTCCATGAGTACGCATCAAAACGCACTTTAGGTTACAAGAAGTTCTTATGTAACATTAGATACGGTGAGGGAAGCGGACGAACACGTACGTAACTGAGACTAATCGGTTAAATAAATGTTCGTGTTCAAATTGTTGCTTTTAAATTACATTAATGTACTCATATATAATCATCCTAATATTTAGCTAGTCATCTTAACGATCATAAATGTTTTAGTTTTTGTATAAGAGTAATTACTATGTTTTCTTATAGTACGAAAGCTATAATATAATCATTAAAGTAGTTTATTTCACGATATTACATTACATACTATTACTGATACATTACAGTACTATATTTCAATAATATCCGCTTTGATAATATTTTGAAACTTTCTAACAAATTGATATGAAGTTAGCGTTTTATGTGGAATAAGTAAAACGTAAAACAATATTATGGAATCACATATATAATCAATCGAAGTATCTACGATTATTATGTATGTACTTTTGCCATTTTATAGTTAGTTCATTGATTTAATTGTTGAAAAAATTGTGGAAGCGAGAATCAATAAATTCTTTGAAGGCAGTTTGTACCTTCTCATCGACATTGTTTTTTTTTCCCTTGCATGAAATTGTCCTAATTCCGAAAAAAGTGGTAATCTCTTTGAGCAAGGTCCGGGGAGTATGGTGAGTGCCGGAGACATTATAATCGCATCTCCTCTAATTTAACGACCGTCTGCCGGGTAATATGGGGTTTAGCCCTGCCTTGAATCAGCGGTGGGTTAGAGAGATTGACCAGTCTCGGTTGTTTAACTAGCTATTCCATCATGGTTTGCAATTGTTGACAATATAGATCTGCCGTAATCGTCTGGCCAGATTTTAAGAAGCTGTAGTGTATGATACTAACACTGGTCCACCTAACTCTCATCAGTACATTTTTTTCAGCCAACTTTGGCTTGTAGGATTTTGCCGGTTCTTCTAGATTCAACCACTATGATGAGTGTTTCCAGTTATCATAAATGGTCCATTCAATGCGTGTTTGTTGGTGCGCTTCAGTCAATTCATGCGGTAGCTATTTCTTGAGCTTTTTCTTTTTTTTTATTTGTTCCAAGTGAATTAACTAATAAAAAGTCTTGACGTAGTTTGTGATGGGTTCGCTTCCACGAGTCTCTTTATTTCTTCATTGTCAATTAGGGTCTAAAATGGCAGTTGAAATATTTAGTAAATACAATTAGTTATTCATTTAGGTACATTAATAAAATAAAATAAAATAGACGCTTTGCATTGTTTGTATGTGGTAGCAACAGATTTTCATGACATAAGGAGGTAATGAGTGATTGTTGTCTGTTTCTAATATGTAGATAACAAGCATTGTTGTTATAACTTCTTTCCTTCCTCTTTCACAATATGATTGGCTATTTATTATAGGTAGCAATGGCTTATAAGGAAGACTACTACACTAATATTACTTCTCATTTCATTTTGTTTGCCAGAAATGCTTACAAACGGTCGCGTTATGTCTTGGAAACTTTTAGAAAATCACAAACAGCCATTACATAATCTAAAAACCATATGACGTTATTATTTACAATTTTAGTCGCGACTTTACTAGCGTTAAAGTAATTTTTCTTTGGAACAGTACCTTTATTCTGGCAAAAAGTATGTCCCTGACAACGTGTATTCAAAATTCCATTATAATAGGTTGTGATTAAGTTTTGAGAAATTTGAAACAAATGAACTAAGATTCTCTTTTATAATATTAGTTACGATAGAATTATTACATGTAATTAAAATGCTATATGTAAAAAATAGCTAATTTCTAATTGACTGAGATTTGATACTAATTGTCATATTTATGATGACTTTCAACATTTGGTTAACATGCTAAGATAGGCTTTCGCATTACGTAATCAATAAACTGTATAATACAACTTGACGACACTTGTAATAGCAACCGTAAGACGGTTGTGCCTACATTTCGTTGTACATATAACTAGTTATATCTGTTCGATTCACTGTTCATTAAATAAACTTTTAATTATCAAACGGTAAAGGGTAATTAGAATCCCAAAAATAAGTAGTATGCCGATATATGCTGATACGTTTTGTAGTTTGGACGGAAATGAGCCGCAAAGGAACAGTAGAGTTGAATTCAGTAGAGTCCTCGTCATCATGTAGTTCTGATGTTCTTCAATGTTCAAACTATTGTGTAGTGTAGTTCTTCAATTGATATTAATGGAACATAGTGATTATCTTAAAAAAAGTTCGTTGTGAAATTTTGGGTATACTCGGAAACAATTTTTTTAATTTTATTTCAACATGTGGCTTTACTCGCATTAATGTAGATTTTATTCCCAAGAGAAAAGTATTTTTTCTGAGTGAAAGATTCTATGCCCTGATAACGTGGATGTAAAATTTAAAGATGATGAGTTGGAGTGTGAAAGCCTGACAAAGTAACAAATTCGTATTTATAATATTAGTTTCGATTACACTTTGAAACAATAGCGTAAAATAAATTAAAATATATTATTGATTTCCACCGAAACCACGTATTTATAAAGGCCACAAGTAAAGATGCAACACTGTAAATAACTCTACATTAATTGTTTTCGTCACACAACATACTTCGCAAAATATACCTTCGTTAGGTATGAGAAATTTTATAGTTCTCATGATAACCTATATAAAGTTATCCAATGAGCGGTCACCGTGTGGCCTGTGCTACTGTGGTATAGTTAATGGTGCCGTTTACTTTTCCCTCTCTCAATCTGTTAGTTTAGTACAGAATGCAAGTAAAATATATCGCTTTGCTTACAGCGTTGACGAGTACGTGGGCTATTTACCCGTACTTCGACACACAAGATTTCATTTACAACGTGCCAAAGGTGTATAGAATTTCAATCGCTCTAGATAAATTACTGGAGTATTATGAAAGAAAGCCTTCTAAAGACCCGGAGTGGTATATCGCATTAGGTATGGCTCGAGGTTAGTAAAACAAAAAATGAAACCTAATTTAAATAATGCAATGGATTCAAGTTATTATGGCTCAATGATTAGCGTGTTTGGACGCCACGACGATCGACTTAGGTTCGAATTCTTGCTATTAAGCCGAGCTTTCGGTGAAGGAAAACATCGTTATGACACCAAAATATGGTAGTAAGCCTTTTTCTAAACCCATCTGGCTAATTACCACCCTTAAGTTGAAAATGTTCCGACAACTCCCTCCTCCACCCTCGGGGTTTAGTGTATTTACAATTATTGACCAGATACTCATTTAACATTATGTAAAATTGTAAAAACGCTAAAACCTACAAAGAATAAAAGAAATGCATTTCTTTTTCTATTTAAATTTTGCTGTCTCTATATCTGATTAATATTATTAGCATCTACACTTAGTAATACCAAGGCCTCTTCCCGGAGAAAGGCATGACCATAGTCAGCAAGCTAGACCATGACGCATTTGCGATGTCAAACATCTAGATATCTACGTATCTAAATATATACGGCTATTATATCAATATTTTTTGGCCATGTGAAAGAGCTTACCAAAACACATTTATTTAATAGTCGAATTTGATGTCTGAAATGAAATGTTATGTCTTAGATATTTCTTAATTAATAATAGCATATCATAATTTTTGGGATTTTTTTATCAGTATGTTTACCGGTATTTAAAACTGTCATAAAATCCACACATAAATATTATTAATGTGAATGTAACTTTGTTTTTGTATCTGTTAGTTATCTTTACATAATAAAATATCTGAACCGATGGCAATAAAATTTGGCATAGAATTAGCTTGGAACTTGACAAAGGTAATAAAATACCTTTTAAAGATAATCTACATAAATAAAAATAAATACCCTTATGTATGTGAGCGCATCATTTCAAAGCAGTTGAACCTATTTGGCTAATTCTTCTTTATTGTGTTTGTAATTGTCAGGACTAAGTTTGTATGAAATGAAATGTTTGAAACATCGTACAAAAAAGTGGGTTAAAAAATCTCCATATAAAAAAACAGTAGAATGATCTTCAAAATATTGTCAGAATGGATGTTTAGTTGTACAGTTGCCGTTTTATTTAATTTCGTGGTCGTACTGTAAAGGGAAAAATTGGTCTCATTTTGTTTTGTCAGGACACCCGTGCGTAGCAGAAAAAAGATATTTTACATCCTACGATGTACAATAAATACAATATGATTTCATCAAAAGTGTAGTCTCTTGTTTAATTTTAAAATGAACTATATTCATTATTGCATAGTTGTAGTTTTGATCTGTTGATAATACAACTTTGAATTATCAAAGAAATTACTATACATAGTGGAGTTTGATACATGTAATAAGTTACACCTTAGATCCGATATCGGTATGTATTTACATATCCAGAATATGATTTAAAGTTATTATCCTATCATTTTAATTTCAGGTCAACTGGAATATACGATAAATGAATTAGATGAATCTATACCTGTGAAGCTGAAAGAAAATTTGCAGAATATTACCAGACGTATGGATCGCATACGTAACAATACGAATTATAACAATTTGGTATATCGTAGCAAAGACTATGAGTATGGTATGTAATTTATCGATTTATTTAATTAAATGCAAATTAAAAGTTTAAGTTATATATAACAAAAGCATATATAATCGTCAGAAGCCTTACACAGATACAGAATTGTGTCTGTTTATGTCAGATAATTTATAAGGTGCCTGGCAACAGATTTTTAGGTGTTAGAAAGCCATGCGGGTATTAGAGATAGTCCTACCACCGTGTTATGGTTTCGTCACGATATTGTCCTTTACCGAAAGCTCCGACTATACCGACAGAATTCAAAAGTATATCGATAGACGTGAGGTCTGAGTACCCTATCACGGAGCTATTACTTATCATCGTCAGCCTATAAGAGACCTACTGCATGGCTACATGCCTTTCCCCCAAGGAAGGTATGGGCATAATCACCATACCAGCCCACATCGTATTGGAGATTTCAAATTCTGCGAAATGCCCCAGTTCTATATTTTCCCAGATACGATGGTACAAGACATTCCTCAAGTTCAGGTTTCTTCACAAAGTTTTTCTTCACCGTAAATTTAAATTAGTGAATGTACGCGAATTCCGAAAAAATCGTTGCTAAATACCAGGCTTGGAACCTGCGGATATGGAATTGGTATTCCACCAATCTAATCACTAAGCCACCACAACTTTAAACTATCATTACTTCAAAGAATGAACTACCTTCTTACTTATTTAGTAAATCCATTATTAACTATGTCTCAACATTGAGATTATTAACAAACATTCGCTTAGTCATGATTGTGATGGATAAAGTTTTTACAGTTATTCACAAATAAACCAATAATATTTAAAGAAATTAAAATCTATTCATAAATTATTATATTTATTGTTATTTATCATATATTAGATTAAAAGAGAATCGAAATGATTACTGCGTAAGTTAACATATGTTACACAAATCTGTAGAACTGTTTAATTACAGTTAATTTGAAAAGATATACGCAATGTTTTGAATAAATTTGCGTAATCGTATTCAAGAAGAATTGTACACAGTTTGTTACTAAATGTATGCCCGTCATAAACGCTTATCTAAAATATGAGATATATTACAAGTGCAGTTTAATCGCTTCTCCCTTCTAATAACGAGCAAGATGGATGTGATACACGTTTTGTTGCAAAACTTTCGGTGGATCGTGCTTTAGTATCAAGGTAGGCAGCTTAATCCTGAATATCGTTAATATCTGTTAGCGTCTATTATTTTCTATACTCCTTCATAATGCATAACATGGTTTTTATGTTATTATTAATAGTTAAAGTTTGTTTGTTTGTAAGAGATTATATATCGGGAATGATCATTACAGATGATGACAATTCAATCAGTGATACATTCTTGTGTTTTATGTAGTGTCCTAGTGATTGTTATACTTTACTATATTACTTGCTTTACTATATTATGTATTAAGTTAAGAATATAATACGTGAAATATGCCTATTAATAACGTACTTGACGTAACTTTAAGAGAGATAGAATCTGTGCAAAGTTCGATCAAAGAATGGCGTAATTTTACAAGTGGTAAGTTCTGTGCACAGTTTTATCAAGGAAGCATCATTGCTACACTACTATGCAGATGTGCTCGTGCTTTTATATTACGATGCAAAGAGTGTCCTTGGTAACAAACTCTGACAAACGCAGCATTTAAAAGAATCCATGTCTTATTCATTGACTTTAGACAAGACTTTAGGTAGTATGTTTTGAAATCGTTTATAAAAGCAATAACCACTTAATTTTAAATGGACAGCACGTCTGTTTGCTATATGCCATAAAATGTAGTTATGGTTGTAAAAGTATTTCGATGTCGGCTGGGATTACTTCTATAGTCGGGTATATTTTTTAGAGTATAAACTTTAGTACTGAAACTTGAATTAGTCGTAACTTGAGTTAGTAGTAGTGATTATGGAATGTATTACCTGTCTGTTTAATTACAATTTGTAATTGAATTTAACCATATTTATGTGTGTAATAAAATGGAAAAATTATCATATAACAACGCGCAACACTATAAAACTGTGTTATCAATTTGAGAGTAGTTTTTAGATTAATATAGGACTAAGTTCGATGAAGGCTCGAAGCTATATATTTCAGTTTTACGTAGGAACTCAATCAAAATAATAATAGTACACGAATATATAAATGATTTTTGAAACGACGATCCTTCGTGGTTACTTTGTTGGGACATACCGCGTCGATCGCCGTAGGTTTGAATCCTTGCGAATGAGCCGGAGCTTTCTATGAAGAAAACATCGTGATGAAACAATAACGTTGGTGGTAAGTGTTTTGTTCCGGAAGCTGCACTTGAGAGTCAGTCCTCGTCTAGGTTTAACGTTTTTACCATCTTAGACTACGTAGTCGTTCAACATCATGGTGTGTTTGAACAAACGCTAAAACCTATAAAAAGCAAAAAAAAAAAATCATCGTACTTAAAAATATATATATATATCTTTTAATACTATTTCTCACTTGTTTTCGATCGATATTCGGTAATCAATAAAATAGAAAAAAAATATATTCTCTTTGTTTGTAATTGGGGCTTGGTCACAAATTGACCATGTGACCCCCCCAGTGATTACCACCAAAATCAAGTATGTACCATTCTACAGATAGTACACAATAAATTGTTGGTATACACAGTAATCAAGATATCGGTCGTGGTGCAAATGTTTATTTTTTATTAGTTAAACATTTTTATTATTATTATTTTACAGTGATTAAAGCAATATTCGATAATATGGACGTGCTATCATCAGTTTTGGAACCGATTACGCTGGGTACAATGGGAACACAGAAACCTTACCGGTTCACTTTCGAGCAGTACGTACAAGAAGCCAGAACTAAGATGCCCAGCAGAAAAGCAGCAGGTACTGGGTTGTACTTCTATATACATATGTATATACATATGTATATACCAATATATCTGTGAATATTATAAAAAGGTTGTTTATCGTGTCTTCCTGTGGATACCTATAGTACGTTTAAATTATTTAACAGATTTTGACACAGTTTTACTATCATTTACAAAATTTTATACAATACATGTACATTATCACTACATATTATAAAACAAAGTCATCCAGTGAGTCTGTCTGTCCGTCCTTATATACTGTTCGCGATCAGTTTAGTACGAAAACTACTGAACGGATTGTAAACCGGTCTTCACCAATAGATAAAATTATACATGAGGAAGGTTTAGGTATATAATTTGCCAAGGTTTTGTGTAAATTCGTTGAAATATAACGATAATTGTTAGAAGTGTTGGAAAAAGTCAAGCCGCTTAGGAGCTTTCATCGAAAATACTGCCTAATTCTTTTGAGATATAACAAAACAATGCATAGTGAGATATTCCTCTTTTATAGATCTACAAAAAAGTCTGCGATGGCATATACCTATCTTTTAAGGATAGATTACTATACCTATCTATCTTCTAAAAACATGGTCTCGTACAATGAGGTAATTGGAAGGCTATCTAGACGGATACAGTATTAATTCTTATCAAATTGAATACATTAATTGCCTTAAGCATTCCATGCACATAAGTATATATTGCTTATTATCAAGGCACGTCAACGTCCGTCGGTCCTGCTAGTATTTGTATAAAGTAAAGTTGATGTATTCTAATGAAATTGTAAAATAAACTTTTCGTGAGCTTTACATTCATAACATTGTGTACACTTTTAAAAACAATGTACTACAAAATCCTATATCTAACAAATACAGTAAAATTTCTCGATACTTAATGTATGCCTTGCTCCTGAGGATAACTCACCGTATTTTTTTGAAGTTATACTTCTTTTGGCGCGTTAGGGAAAAATGATGAGAGTAAATTTTTAGGAGGCGCGCACACATCGTCACGAAAAACCGACACCCTGAAGTTAGCTATAGTCAACATTTTATTTTAAAAAAGTATGTACGTATTAAATACCTTTTTTCTATTGTTAGTATCGTTTTTTCTATAAACGTAGAATAAGGCGAAAGATAAAATTTTTGAAAAGATTTTTATCTTGTTACGCCAAAGAAGTATAACTTCTAACGCGTGTACATAAGTACACACTACGTTTTTTTTACTTTTACATACAAAATAATTGATAATTTGCGACATTATATTGACGAATATAGCATACAATTGAATGTTTTAAATACGTTGGACATTTAATGTAGATCTAAACTGCTCCTTACCGCATATAATTTCAATGAATATTTTAAAAGTTACCACTGTATTTATAATTGTATTTACACATTTACTATTCTATTACATATAGTTTTAAGCCCTACGTTCGAAGTAAGTCGTGACTCCAATGTGAAATCATTGCGAAATTTTGCATTGGTGCCGTCCGTCCATGGCAGGTCCGTGCACAACTATAGAAGTTTAACAAAATAATTGATTACTTAAAATTACATGCAGCATGTAAATTATACAATGCATCGTTGTTTTTAAATCTATGGCAGTCATGAAAGCTTGTATTTTTGATATTGTGTGTAGACGTTTTCTTAATTTCATCTGTGACAATGTAAAGAAATCACACTGGATCTTAATACTCAAATCAAAAAATAATTTATTCAATTTAGGCTCTAAGGAGGCGCTTATAACGTCAAAATTACCACCTGTTCGGAAAACAACCCAGTCATCAAGAAGAACTGGCAAGAAACTCGATCAGGTTTATCTTTTTAACATATATAGATGTATATTTAAAATACATCACACGTTACAATCGTTTTTAGTTCACGCACAGAGAAGAGTCAATTCTAGTCATCATCATAGTTCACATATTGATCCACCCTATAACAGCTCTTTCATACCAAAACACGTTTGACATGACGCTTAAACTTATAGTCCGGCAAATCGGTAATGTATAAGTACTTTGGGACTTTGTTATAAAACCTAATATTATTCCCTAAGAAACTGTTACTGGTTTTACTAAGTCGGAAACATGCGACGACCAGTTTGTTACAGTTTGTTATTAATTTGATATTAATTATAGATGCTTGCATGATGCAACTATTAATTTCGGCAATGGAGGCTCAGACGACAGCTTCCGAAGGAGTTTGCGAAGTGACGCCTGAATGTGCGGCACAACTAATTAAGGGCTCTGGTCTTGCTTTCCAACAAACTAGCCGGTTACGTGCTGGTATACTAGCTAAACTCTTCGATTGCTTAGAGGGACTTGATCTCCATGCTCATATTTATAAACTCTGCATACAAGTTTACAAAGAGACTAAATCTCTCGAAGCCTGGAATCATCCGGCAGGAACAAGAACACTATTTATGCAACAAAGTATGTGATTTTTTTTGTACTTTCTAAATTAACGAGCCTACTTTATCCTTAAAGGCCGGCAACGCATTTATGATGCCTCTCGTGTCGCAGGTGTCTATAGGCGGTGGTGATTACTTACCATCAGGTAACCCGTCTGTTGGTTGGTCTTCAATCCCATAAAAAAAAATTGAAGTCTACATATATTACAACAAACTACTATATAAATAGAAAGCAAACATGAGTGTATCAAATGATATATTAATTTTATAGTTAATACTCGCGACTTTGTTTACTTTGTTAATTATCTTAATTTATTTTATGTATGTAATGAGGAAAAAACATAAAAAGAATTGAAAGCAAAAATATACTTTGCTTATAAATTTTAATTGTAAACAATATTATCCACTTACTTCCTCTCTCCTGCGCATAAGCACCATACCGCTTACCCATTGCTACACAGCAAGAAAACATACATTGCAAAATGCATAATGATTACAATAATTGTAGTTTCTTAAATCTTAAATTTTAAATTAAATAAAGATGTCATGATCTTTTTCATATGAAATTAAAAGAAAAAAATGATTGAAATACATCCAGTACTTTTTGTGTGATACATGCACAACGGTTGACCTCAGTCAGTTTGTTTATATTGAAGGCATTTTCAGTACTATATTGTGCGTCGCAAGGCTACGGGGAGTTTATAAAACCACGCTGGATGAATAAAGTATTGGCGTGGCAGGAGCCTAAGGGTTGTTATGCCGACGATCGTCAACCGTTTTTGAAGCTTACCGGTTTTATTGGTCCAGCTACGTCGCCGCCACCTAAAGAAAGAGAGGTATTTTATTTCAAAACAATATTATCTCTGTTCAAATGTTCTAGATTTTTCTAGGAATAACACTTCTCTACATTTTATTTAACGTTTAACCACAATTTCACTTGATATTAATAACTGACAGTGTACACTACAATAGTAACTACTTTTTTTTTTTTTTTTTTTAATGTGGGAAGAAATCCTTCATTGGACACCCACAGCCCTGGGGAGCTGTGGGGTGTCAGACTCCTACTGACTAAAAAAATCCACAAGATACCGTCTGCCGCGCTATGGAGTGGCACGGGATCGAACAAGCAAGCACCATGCCACCCCGGCGACAAGGCCCAGCGCGAACGCCCTGACTGCGACGACAGCCCGGTCAAGCTGCCTACCCGTCTACCGAACCAATGTGCAATGGAAAGTCAGGTCCCCAGCCCCTTCCCTCCTTGGTCCGGTTTCGTAGTCAAGGGGTCACCCCCTCCAACCACCACCACCTGTAACTTTTTTACGTGGTTTTCTACCACGGTGACTTTTTAACGAGGTTTTCTCCCTCTCCCTCCGCCCGAAGGCCACCCCTTTGTCACTTTTTAATGTGGTTTCCTCCCACAGGAACTTTTTAATGAGGTTTTTCTCCCTCTTCCTCCGCCCGAAGGCCTCCCCTCTGTCACTTTTTAACGTGGTTTCCTCCCACGGTAACTTTTTCTTGAGATTTTCTCCCTCTCCCTCCGCCCAAAGGCCGTCCCTCTGTCACTTTTTAACGTGGTTTCCTCCCACGGTAACTTTTTAACGAGGTTTTCTACCTCCCTCCGCCCGAAGGCCTCCCGTCTGTTTTTTAACGAGGTTGTCTCCTCAACACCCGTAACTTTTTAACGTGGTTTCCTCCCACGGTAACTTTTTAACGAGGTTTTCTACCTCCCTCCGCCCGAAGGCCTCCCGTCTGTTTTTTAACGAGGATGTCTCCTCAACACCCGTAACTTTTTACGTGGTTTTCTCCCACGGTGACTTTTTACCGAGGTTTCCTCCCTCCCACCGCCCGAAGGCACACCCGTCTGTAACTTTTTAACGTGGTTTTCTCCCACGGTGACTTTTTACCGAGGTTTCCTCCCTCCACCCTCTCACGGGCGAACCGAAGCAGGCTCGTCCTTACCCCATCCCTTGTCCCCTGTGATAAGCAGAGAGGTACTGCGAGGGGCGCCGTCTGCCGGGGTATATACCCCGACCCGGTTCTGGAACCGAGCCCCAGGAGTATTTATCGGCTCTCTAGCCTAGATCCGTAGTGTTCTGCTAGACAGGGTCACCTCGTGTAGGATGTGGCTCTTCACCACGCACTGACGGTCTTGGGAGGCAGGCTAAGGCTCCACGAGGGAACTGTATTCGCCTGTGGGTCCAGCCCCTGCGGTTCCGAGGTACAAGTACTATCTCATCCCCACTTGACCCCACAATAGTAACTACTAACCCTACAGTAACTATCTCTCAAGGTTCAAATGCAACTGCTGGAATATATCTATAGGTGCTTGACGATACATTTTCAACGTAATGATTAACCAGAAAGACGCTAGAAAATACCTTACTATCATGCTATATTTTAATTATAATGAGTCATATAGTCAGTTTATTCATTTCATAAGCAAAGTCAATTGAATTTAATTTGAAGTATTTTTTTCCGTTTAAACCTGTTTCCTATATTTTTTGTGAATGGAGAGATAATTCTTGTTTTTTATGAATATCAACGATGAATTTAAGTGCATTGTTTTGAATTTTACCCAGTAAATTGACATGTAACATGAGATCCTGTATAATCTAAGAATAATAATTATTGCAAAACCAAAAATTCCGTCTATTTGCCTTTGTTTAACTATCCTTATTAGTTCTTAATTCTGACTAATATTGTAAGTGTGAATGTTAGCTTGTTTTTTACGCTTTCACATCTTAACTACTCAACTGATCGTAATAACATTTTTTATACACGTTGTCAGGGTTACAATATAACTTTCATCCAGAAAATAAGTACTGCTCTCGAGAGATAGGTAACATATAGCCTAACAAAGCCGCGTGCAAAATCTAGTATAATATATATGAGTATTTCTGATTCGTGAACTTAGAGTTTTACAGATTTTTTTAAATTTATGTTATGTATGTATATTTATTTACTTGTTTAACTTGTATACCTGTCTTCATAGACAGGAAGTATTACAAAAAATCGCTTACCCGATGAAAGCAATTTTGTATTTTAAATAAGTTGTTTGATAACTACATGTATTCCAGGAAGAGTATAGAGTAAAAAAGGCAGCCTCATCTGACGGCGGCACATGCAACTCATTGACATCAGCCATGGCTCTCGGTTCTTTAGTTGTGTACGTCAGAGCCTTGTTGGAGACAGACCAAGCTTTCCAGTACGATGTTCTTGTTTGATTTATAAATTATAAAATTTTGGGAAGAGTTTTTTTTCTATCTTTATTTCTATCGTATGTTTATTTTTATGATTAGCATATACTACTCTTTGCCAGTAGCGCCGATGAATTAGAGAACCATGGGTTTGTCATACAAAACGAATTGTAATAAAAAACAACCATTTTTTAATACTTTATAGGGTTTAGCGTTTGACTACAATCTCATATGATGTTAAATGACTATGTGGTCTATGATGGTAAACATGCTAAACCTAGAGGGGAACTGGTTCTCAGTTGCAGCTGCTGGTACACACCAACAGATGCTTAGCGACAGAATTTCAACTTTACGGTGGTAGGTAGCAAGGCGGACTTAGAAAAATCTCAATCACCATGCTATGGTTTCATGACGATGTTTCCTTACGTATAAATAATTATAGAGAGAGAGAGAGAGAGAGAGAGAGAGAGAGAGAGAGTAGAGTATATACTCTACTTTTAATTTAATTACGAATCTATAAGGTGTTTTATTATCGTGGAAAAAGCGTCGTAATTACCGTCATAAGTTTCTTAATACGTGAATACAATACAGAATCGTCTGTGTTCACACGATTTGTTATCAAACTTTTTGATGATCCAATTGTAGTAATCACGTTGCAAACTACATAATACAATCTGTTCCTGACCCTGTTTAAACGTGTTGTGAAAAAGTATTCAAGCTAACCACTTATGTATAACGCAATCGTCCTTTGTACTTACTTTTTAAATTGTAGAATCGTTGCGCTAGCTGCTGTACAAGTACAGATGCGATTACTATCACCAGCGACCTATCGCATATGTAATGCTTTACCAAGAGATATAGATCAAGAGCCCAAAATAACATTTAGTTGCAGTATACGCTCATTAAAGATTATCTCTTCATAAATGTTAGCTTCAGTAACATTCACACGCGGGACGCCTATTGCTCCGAGTATACGAGTATATACTGCAAATTGTATCAACGAATTAAATCGGTATACGAGTAATAATACCACGTTATATTTATTCATTTCAGGTCACCACTATTAAGTACAAATTTTACCAAAAAGTATCTTTTGTTAAATTTAGAATTACATCATTTCGTCAATCTTATCCAATTATTATTATTGATGAATAATATAAAATAAAATCGATTTTCGAGTCTGTCTCTGTGTTCTCTTAATTCTTCAAAACTTCGCAACGGATTTTGAATGGTTTCATTTGAGGAATATATTTCGGATAGTTCATATTACAACATGAATATTTTATTAAGAAAAAGAAGATAACAATTGATGTATTGTTATTATCCAGCAGAAAAAATATTTCATAAGTAATGTATTAGGGAGTATTGTATCTTGAAAAGATCTACGCAAAATCCTGCAGTGATATACATGTATGTCTATAATGTAAGGAATATCTACAGTGACTATTGTAATATTTTACATATTATTTAAAAATAATAGGTTACCTGTGAATATGTTTCGGCGAGTATAATGTACTTTTTTTTAATATATCTGTTACCTTGCGGATTGAATGTAGGCCAAAATTAGCTGTTAATTTATTGTGTTAATGAATACCATTGAACAAATAAATATTTGTGTGAAGAGACTCACGAAGCTTCTTTAACTTGGTTGAACTGCCGAGATGCCAAAACGCATGGACAAGTACATTAGTCCCATGCGAATTTAGTTTTTTTTCATACTTTCAACGAATCGAAGCTATACTAGCATAATTCACGCTTCTTACGTCTTCGATTATGTTCAGTTTGTATAACACTCGATACAATTTGTTCTATTTACAAAAAAAAAAAAAAACAAATGTTATTTGTATTATACAAATGAATGAACAAATGTAGAAAGCACTTTGTACCCCTTATTATAGTCGAATTTTAACCACTGAGTCTATAGAAATACAAACGGATGTTGTCTGAGTTTTGAGAAAACTTCAAAACCGCGACGGATCGCCAAGAAAATTGTCAGTAATAAGTGTTCAAGTTATTGTATATTATCCATTTTACTGATCACTATATGGAGGTATGCTATATTTCACTGCTATTACGTTTTATGTTGTAATTTAATACGACCAGAATAGCGCACGGTTGCTAGTTATTCTTAGGAATATTATTCGTAGAAGAATGAAACCTTAAATTTATAAAGGAATGAGTATGAGAATCTCAATGTAGTGTAATTTTTAATACTCGCGACAATATTTTCGGCATTTATAAAGAATCTAATTTTAAGGGTGTAATCCACATTTCTAATACTTGATCACTGGTATCCGCAAATTGCTTTGATCACTGTTAATCACTGTATTTACAATTGAAATTCCACCCTGATGTACTCGACAGCATTGCTAATTCTCTATAATTTTGCTATTATCTACATAAGAACGCGTTCAGCAGTAACATAAGAGTCAACAAGACGTTATTCTGTCTCTTTCTACATAAATAATATTCTCTAAGTAATGTTATGGTTCTAAGCTAAAGTTATTTTAATATATAAAGTTCAAATTATTTTCGTTAGAATTTACTCGACTCGCTGAGACCTCACGTAATTTTGAATTGCACTATGTACCTTGCATTTTTGCTTTATTTCTCCTTTTTCTTAATTTTTTTGTTCCATAGTTATGGATGAGCATTCGTGATATCAATAAAAAAAATAGATATTTTTTCCTTTACTCTTAATGTACTCTTTGTATTTATACCTGCTTACGTAAAATTATATATCAATCTTTGACGTGAAATTCAACTACATTCATTTATTACTTGTCAATTAATTATAATTCGTAGGTAGTAAGTTGTGAAAAAAATGTTACATGTATTTTACAGGTCAATGTGTAGCGTAGCACAAACTAAAAGACTACCCATTCCTGTATTTGGTAATGTTAATTTATAGCTCTTATCCATGAAAATCTTTTAAAATATATTGTTAGACAATAATATCATTTTTATTTGACGATTACAATATTAGATATATATATGAAAATATATATTTTCGCATATATACATGCTAATGGGTACTTGATGATTCTTTTAACTATATTTTTAACTATCTATTGACTTCAGCTATAATAATACCTAAAGCTGTATTGTGCATCTTTGCAATTGCCAAATTTAAGAATAGAAAGTAATACTCAGTTTTTATGTTGTACTCTTTTATATACAGTAATCTTACGATTACTGACTTCTGGACTACTTATTTAATGTTTTAAATATTTTTTACAACTTTGTTCCATTAAAACAGGTGTGGAAGGCCGGTATGTCTCTGCTCTTTACAATGCAGCTCTGAAAATGAACCAAATAGATCAAGTAGAGAATTCTCTCCGTGTTTTGCAAAAGGAACTTTTAAAACCCAAAGTTGTCGATTTTATAGCAACCAGTATGATCTCGTCAACTGCTAAGGCAAAACTGCTTAAGGAAATAGCAAAAGATAGCGGTAAATAGTTTATGCGAATGTAGGAGCTTGTAAAAGATACTATTAATTAGTTTAATTTTATTAATCGACTTTAAAATATTTACAATACACTAGAGAATTCCTCAAAATTAAACAGAATATGCATAATGATTGAGATATTACTAGGTTTATGACAAACCAAGAGCAGGTAGGTACCCAACTATGCTCAAGGATTTTTTCGTGCACTTTTAGTAGTTTTGTTAGACGTCGGTTTTATTTCTTGTTAATATTTTATTTTAGATATATAATTTTTATTGTATATTATTATTGTTATTTATTAGAGTTCTATTCAAAATCCATATTCACATTTTCAAATCGTAATCTTTTTGATACAGTAAAACAAAAAATTATATATATGGTTTATGAAACCACGAGGCAAGTGAACCCTTTTTTCGCATCGTTGCGTTTTAAAAACTGAGACCAATATTTATTTAAATCATTGAACCATTCTGAATTGAGCCATGGGCGCCGCCATGTTGACCTTGGCTGCTTTGCCGAGCGCCTTTCACTTTACCCCTACTCCGCGGCCGGCTGTAATACGACATGCCATAGATGGACGAAAAAAGTTGAGGTGATGTAAAAAAAAGCTTCACTTCCTAAAAGGGTTTCTCAGAAAATTATTTACAATTATCGCTATAACTTCATGATTATAGGTATGCCTGATACTGCGTCCAACTTCCTTGGAATAGTGGCGGAAAACGGGCGTCTAAAATTACTAAGGCGTATGATCAACATGTTTCTTGCTGTTATGGTGGCGCATAGAAATGAGGCATTGTGTGAAGTGATCACCGCAACCCCTCTGGACGACGGTACACGAAAATCTTTAATGGACGCTTTAAAGAAGTTTGTAAAGTCTGGCAAAAACATTCAGCTTACCGAAAAATTGGACCCGTCTATAATAGGGGGTATGATTGTTGGTATCGAAGACAAGCACATTGATATGAGCATTGCCAAAAAAATACAAATGTACACTAATATAATAAAACACACCGTTTAATAAATATCAATATGAATAATAAATTTTTAATTAAAATTTTATTTAATAGTAAACTATAATTGTTGGAAAAATATGGAAGTAAAAATGATCTACTAAAGTAAGAAAAAGATAAAAGCATAATTGTACATATTATGAATCTGGCTTGTATATTATTTTCTATGCTCAATTTCTATAGAGATACTGATTTTTCGATGGAACTTTACACGGTGAGTTCTCCAAAAGGACAGAAACCCGTTCTGCGTGAATTCTGTAGTTTATTCTATCCGAAGTGAGAGTCCCAGTCATTAATCTTTGGAAACTGCACGTGAGTACCCAAAGCTCCTGTTCCCCTTTGAGATTGTTGACGATTTTAACACCGCTAGCGAACTGAAGAGTTTCCTTATCAATCGCAATTTTATGAAAATTTTGTGGCGAATATTCTGTCGCAGAGTTCCAACACCATATACTGGGTGGATCCATAAGTCCGAAATACAAAATACCATCACGATCCATGGCTGTCGCTGCAGACTGACTTGGTCGTTCGTTTGGAAATTCCTGTAAACGAAGTGAAATAGGTTATTAAGTAGAAATTACTAAGAGAGATTACTAAAGAGTTATTGAAATCTTTTTTTTTTTTTTTTCGAACTGACCTACACTGCCGGCTTATTAGGCCTTCACAGTTCCACCGGACTACTAAGGGGAGCGCTTAGGGCACTCACCCGATTGTTTTTTAGGCGAAACATCTCAAGGGCACACGGTGCACCTCGGCTTGAGCTGTCGCCGGATTCCCGAACTAACTAAGCTAGCTAAGCTATCTATCCATACAATACTCATATATGAATTCGTGAAAAATGCATGTGTGACCATGCATGTTTCACGAATGTATATGTGTATTTGGTATCTGACTACTGTGTTACGTGACCTATTTCAGTCCGAAAAGGGCAAAAAAACAGCCCACCACTGAGTGCCTAGGTGTGCAAGAGTGTGGGGTGATCGTGTAAGTGTAGAACATGTGTAAATCACTGTATTCGCGCGAGTAACATACTCGAGGGCTCCACAGCGAGGGACTACCTAGGCTCGAGCTGTTACAAGAAAAATCGCGACGAGTGTGCGGGATCGAATCTTCACCCCCCGCTCAAGGAGGCGTGAGCAGAGAGAGTCGCGGGCGTGGACGCAAACACGCATCTTTTGAGAGGGAATCGAGCTAAAAAATAAAGTACAACGGCACGGTGCCGATTTAACTAAATAATTACGTAACAAATCCTAATGTATCGGTCTATTGTGTATGAACACGCGGGTTCGATCTGATATTTTGATTTACGCGAATTTATTCATGCGCGGCGTGGGTTAGTTGCTGTACCGTGGTCGCGACGGCCGGGAAAGCGGAGATAGCGTTTAAGAGCCCGAGCTCAGACGTACTATTAACTAACGCGTTAAATGCGATTATCTCTTGTACATCGTGTACCAAAAGTAAGCGAGCTATCCAGTCTATACCGGAGGTCGATGCTGAAACCGCGATAGGTGGCGCAGGAGTGGACAGAGCCTTTGGGGGCTGGGGCTTGGCTTTAGGAGCCGAGGGAGCTGGCGGGGAAGGCCTTACGCGCCAAGAGAGCGCGCTCGGCGCAGGAGCGGATGCTGCCGGCGCACTGGAGGTGCCCGGCAGATCGGGGAAAGCCTTCTGGCTTTGTATGGGCGGAGGCGGAGGCCGATTCGTCCGAGTCGGCGGGCCGTGCGCCCTGGACCGGGTCGCACGACCGCCGCGACGGTGATAGGTCGAGCGAGGCGCACGGGGACACCCGCGATAATTCGCGGTATGACCCGTTTGCTCGCAGAGGACGCAGCTAGGAGGCTCGACGGATTCGGGAGTGCGGGGGCACTCCTTAGTGGAATGATCCCCGAGACACTTGACACACCTGGGACGCAGGTGGCAGTGTCGGGCGGAATGACCGTACACCTGGCAGTTGTGACACTGCGAGGGTACCTGGGACTTGCGAGGAAGCTCGACGAAGACAGGGGACAGGCCGCAAACTGAGTTGAGGCTGAAAATGGCCTTACCTTCCAAGGTGCGGTCCAGAGTGACCAACACCAAGTTGAAGGGGGCCTTCGTACGGGGGTGGTGCATGCGCTGCACGCTCCGGACTGGGAAGTCCTGACCGTTCAGGCAATTGCAGATGTCGTATTCGGTGAGCTCAGAGGGAACTCCCCGAATGACGACACGGAGGCGGCGCTCTTCCTCGAGCGCGTGAGTGAAGAAAGGGAGCTGACGCTCCCTGAAATATCTCGTGAGCTTGCGATGCTCATCGGGGGTCGACACACGAATAGAAATGCCGGCAACAGTGTTGACGGCGGACTTGTAGACGATTTCCTTCGACTTAAGGTCTTCAGAAATCTCTACCCAACGGGCTTTGTCACGGAAGGTGACGGGAGGCGGTAGGCGTGGCTTCTTAGCCGCGACCGCGGGTTCCGCAGCCGAGGCTTTAGCCGAATTCGCGGCAGAGGGCGTGGGAGAGGCTCGGGGCACCCGAGCGCCACCTATATTGGACTGCTTTGGGGTTGGACGTCCCGCAGCAGAGTCGCTATCGGTCTGATTCGCGGCGCGTGGGCGTTTACCGCGGCGCGTGACGGTTGTGAAACCGTCGTCATCGGCGGGCGTGGTCGCGGGCGCAGGCACGGTCGCGGCCGTGGTTACCGTCGCGGGCGCGGTCGCGGGGACAGTATCGTAGTCCATATCAGAGTCGTCATCGGAATCGACGTCCGAGAGCCTCGTGAACGGGTCGTCCGGGAGATTCGCGAAAGGGTTCGCGGAGAAACAACGCGGTATCTTACCGGGAGGATTGCGCGCGTAGACTTTCCGGAGTCTGTTGTATTCCGAGACGAGTTGCGGGTCTTCCTTTTCGACGAACATGTGGAAGCGTAACAGTTCTTCGAGGTGGACGGTATCATCAACGGCCGGAAGGGCCGGATGGGCACGCGGGGTCGCGGGGGTAGACATGACTAACCTCCCTGCCTGAGGGGCAGGGGGGTGCGCCTAATTCAAATCTAACGGACAATCCGTGTCCGGGCCAAAGGGAAAACGCGACGCGACGCGAACGCGAATCTTCTCTTCGAAACTGCACACGACGCGGCGCGAAGAACGTCGCTCTGCACGGCACACGACGCGCTGCACGACTCTCGAAGCGCAGCACGAAGCACGACGCGTAGCACGGTGAAACGACGCACTGCACAGTGTGTACGGCTTCGCACCGAAAAGTGCGGTTTATGTGGTACACTAAAGGAGGTGCACCGTCGCTCTGAAAAGAGCGTGTTGATTGACAATAGCCGAGTAAACACACTAAAGTGCGGCTTCGCAGCAGATGTTTTCTTTCTTCGAATTTCACAAGCTCGAGTACAATAGCACCGGCGATGACTCACTCGGCAACAATGCGGGTCGGGCAGCGACGAAATCGTTGGAATGCCAACATCTGGTGCGCAGGTAGCGCAGGTAGGCGAGCGCGGCGAGCCGAACGGACCGTCAGAGCTGCGAGCGAGCGCACGTGTGCACTCGACCGCTGCTCGAACGAGACCTCCGTTATTGAAATCTTAAAAAACTACGATTTTATAAGCACTACGCACTCAGTGGTATGTGGGGTGGGTCAAGCAGTATAGTGCGCATGCGCAGGAGAGGGCAAGTCAACGGAACATTGTTTCTAAGTAAATTTTGCAAGCAAAGTATATCATTGTATTGAAAACAAGTTAGTCAAATATTCATTGCAAATATGTTCTCCCATTTTTGTGTGAACTACCTTTACTTTTAAAAATAATATATTTTTCATTAATTAAATTTATCTATTTGTAAAGTTTAAAATATACATTATATTAATGAATTTATTAATATTAATATAATATAAAATTATTACTGTAACGTCTTTAGAATTCAGTGCGTGTTCGCTGTAGCTGGTATAGTTTCTCAATAGATCAGTCCCCACCACGTTCTCCGTTGTAGAAGCTAGACTATGGAAGTAAAGAGAGCGGGTCCTTTTTGCTTTATAAGGAGTTAGTGCCAAACTAAAAATTCCATCCATTAGGTCGAAACTTTGACCTGAAATAAAAAAAAATGGATTTATATTATTCACAGGAATATTTAATATTACTGCTAGGGGATTGATCATCTTTTTCATATAACATTTGTTTATACTACTTAGCCTCATTGTAAATGAAAACACGTATGCCAGTGTGACTTTAATCCTGCCAACAATCAATAACATAAACACGAATCTGTTGCTTATTATATGCGTTATCGTATACATGTACACACCATATACTATATGTATGTATTTGAAACTCAACCTAGAATGTATTCTAAAAATACATTTTATCTAAATTAAAAGAACCATAACATCAAATGCCATTAAGGTTATGGATTATAAACTATTTGTATCGCGACCTGAGATACTTATTCTTTTACATAAATTTATAATGAATCTCATCAAAGCATATAATATAAAATGCAATTTTCCTTTGTTTTTAAATATTTTAAGGCTTGTAAAAAAACAAATAGTTATGTAGTTGTTTTGCAAGTCAGTTATTTAACGTTTTTACCGTTCAATGATGGCAAGCTTAACTGACAACCTATAAAAACTATCAATGGTTAGTTACTCGATACTTATAAAAACAAATAATTATCTCCTTAGCAGCCAAATGACTAAATACTACTTTATGTCTAACGTTCGTTAGTCATTTATTCTTTTCACCGTTAATATTATTGTAATTTAATTTAAAAACGAATAAAAAATTTATTATTTTAAGCCGCACACCATTTTTAAGGTATACACGATTATTTGAGTTGCGATATGGTAATAATTGATAAGAAAAAATTGATTGTCTATAAACTCGGTTTACGGACGATAATTTTACGTGATAACGTCATAAGAAAACATTGATGAAAAATTGCATACTTTTTGACGGAGTTGTTCACTTTTGACTTCACTTTATCAACAGTTGACTAAACAATTCACGTGTAGGTTGTGTTACCGTGGTTTCTCTTCTACTCGGATGCATTGGCTGATGGAGTGGAAGAGAGATAGATGCGTCACAAACCGAACACTTAGGCCGATCGCGCCTCTCTATAGCTTGTTTCCCACTCTCACTTGCACGCTCGGCTCAGGCGGAACGTGACAATGAGTCATGATTTTACATGCACGCAGCCGGTGTTCATTGATTTATAAGATGTGATTACGTCAAAACCTACTACCTTCAAAAGTTGTTTGTAATAAGTAAAGAAATGTGCAAGATAAGTAAAAGATGACTAAAAATAATAGGCAAAAGGTATCTGAAACTGTGATATGTTTAGGACACATTTCGTTGTTTTTAAAATATAATTATAATTGAATATCGTTACTTGCCATCAATAGTGAAAGTGCCTTTTGAAGGATATGGGTAGAAATTCTTGTGAGTTAGTCGCCATGATTGATCGCGAGCTACATCCACAACAAGCAAGCCAAATCCTGTTACATCAGCAACATATACGAAGGTATCGGAACAGTCTCCTGGAGTTTGCGGTCTTACGTCTACCACCTGAAATCATGCCCGTTATACAACACATATGGAGAAAACGCAATTTATAACACGGCCTCTTCATAACGAATGAAGTATAGCTCTTAATAATAAAAGGTAATTCTAAATAATGTATTTTAATAAATTCTTGACACTGTTTAATGAGTTGAAGTATTTTTTATGCCATTGGAGGCAAACAAACAGATGAGTTAGCTAATGGCAAGCAATCACCACCGACGATGAACATTTGCTACACGAAAGGCATGACAAATGCATTACCGGCATTTGAGGAAGAAGTAGGCTCTTTTTTTACAGGTTTGCAGCTTATATTTAACCAATAAGTATACCGTTTTTGGACTTTAATCAACACTAATTGCCTGGCCTGGTTTCGCAAGGGTATATTAAACAATAAAATCAGACTACATTTGCCCTTTACAGTACGATCGAGTAGTGAAATAAAATGGTAACCTACAAATCCTACTGTCTTATGTCTCGCTCACTCACTCATATTTGAAATAGAGATTTTTTAACCCACATTTGCACTTTTCCGTACGAATTTTTACACATTTTCTTTCATACAAACCTTGTTCTGACAATTACAAATAAAAAAGGAATTTACCACGTAGGTGCAGTCGTTTTGATGTAATGCGTTTACATACTCTAAGCAATTGATTTCTATTTATAAGTACAGATCAATATTTTGAAGTATCTGTAACAGTGTTATAGACTAAGTCTTGTTTCTGATATTACTTAATGTGAGGTAACCTAAGAGTCAGCTTAAAAGAACTGGCTGTTTAACGTAGTTGCCGGAAAATACAGATAGCTTAATAAAGTAATTTACTTAGGTATACGCTTAAAACATAAACCTTGTCATTAATATGCGAGATTTTATACTTGTTTTCTATTATTTTTAATAACAGTGTCGACAAATTATCTAGTTACAGATTTATACAATCAGTACAAATAATAGATAATTAAGATAAGAAAACAAAGATGAAGTAATGGTAAAAAACTGCATAGTAAAGCTAGTATTAAGAAAATAACAAGTCTTATGAATTACTAAATATATTTAGAAGTTCACGGTAAAATCTGAGAATCAGTGGCCTTTCGTAAACATAAATATAATGTGAAAGTATTGAACTTATTTATTTCATACATTTTCTTTATTTGACAATGAAATATAGACATTTCTATTAATATTTCTATGGTGTAAAATAGTACTGTGTAGATGACACAAGATACGAAGTATTATTTCTGGCTCTTATCTCACTGTCATATAACTTTTATTACTAAATAGGAATATACAAATGTACTACATTTATAATATAATCCATATATAAATTTCATTCGCTTTGTTCAATTTGATAATTAAATAAAAAGCTTCAAATACCTATTATTAATAACTGAGAATATTATTTTTTGATAATGTCACAGAAAGTTGTCGGACTAAATGCCAATATATACTAGAAAAGTTTATATAATGTTTTTTTAAAGAAAAAATCATATCAATCATTATTATCATTATATCATGAGCTGGCGTGGTAATGAAGCATGTGTTTACCCTCGGCAAGTTGTGTTTACCCAGTAGTGGGACTATATTAACTCGTCTACTTACAGGTGTGATATATAGTGACCGAGAATTGTAGGTAGCATCATTAAGAACGTGTCGGTAGACTAACTTATCGGTCGCCAGGTCAAACGCGAGGAGTTGCGGCGGACAACGCTGAGCGTCACCGATCTTGCCAGTGTCCATTACCCATAAACGATTACATTCATCGATCTGGAAAGTATAAAAGAAATTTAAAGTGACTCAGGTGTGGTATTACAAAAAAAATTGGTTGTTCTGTAAAGTTGATTTACGGACGACAATTTTACGTGATAAGGTCATAAGAAAACATTGATGAAAAATTGCATACTTTTATGAATGGAATTGAATTATTATCACTTAATTACCAATAGAGTGGAAGAGAAATAGATGCGTCACAAGCCGAACGCTTAGGTCGAATGCGCCTCTCTATCGCTTGTTCCGCGCTCTCGCTTGAACTCTCGGCTCAGGCGGAACGTGACAATGACTCACGCTTTTTCATGAGTGCAGACGGTGTTCATCGATTTATAAGATGTTATCACGTCAAAAAAAAGTGAATACGTTAAACTACCACTGAGCTAATATCATTTAAAACATGCTATAATATCAGAAAGATCAAATGTAAGACATCTAGCACAAATATCAAGAAAGTAGCGTTTCCTTGTGGCTTTACTCGCGTCAATGTGATTTGATCTATCCCTCGGAACAGGTTTTTTTCTAGATGATTTTTTCGAAATAGATGTCATTTTTTGTATCCTTCACAACGTGTATGCAAAATTTCATGATGATTGGCTAAGTAGTTAAAGCGTGAAAACAAACAAACTGATTTTCGCACTTATGACATTAAGTTAGGATTAATAGTGCCTGCGACTTTGTTCACATGAGTTTGCTATTTACTACACATTTACATGGGAATGATGCATGTATCTGAATTCAAAAGCGGCTGTTTTGTATTTTTACTGACGTATATTATTAATAAGTTTCTGTCTTGTAATAATCTAAAAATAGGTTCTACAATTTTCAAGTGATACGCGTTCAAACATTGACATTTTGTTTTTTTTTTAATACAAAATAATATATTTGCGATTTTCTTGTACGTAAGAAAAGTTTAAATTACTACATACTAAAAAAAAAAAATAGTATAGATCAATAACATAATGATGTTTTCTGCGTTAGGAATCTAAATGAGGAAAATTATAAATACTCTGATTATTCACACTCAGGGCTGTTTCAAGTCGTTATATAAAATATTCAAAGCGTTCAATAATTATTTTTGTATCAATTACCTTATTGACATAATAACTATTTACTTATTATTATTATATATACTTATTACTATTAATATTGAAATTTGTAGCAAGCTGTCTATCTCATTTCTACTTACCCTAAGTAATTTGACAAGCTTTTTAGGGATGGCTCGTTGAAACTCAGCTGGTAAAAGCGTATTTTTTCGAACCTAATATATGTAAGCTTTTTCTGAAGATAAGACTGTCCATTATAATACATTAAACTCAAAAACATTCTACGTACATTGACATGGGCTATAAAGTTTCTACGTGTATATTTACCTTGTGCTTAACATCTAAAGCAAATAAGCAATCTTAGGGTCTACTAAAATTAAAATTAAATAATATTTCACACACGGCTCTTTTACTTGTATTATGGCAACTAAACAGCTGATATACATACACAGATATGTAACACCCAGACACTTAACAAACAATTAAAGATAGGAGTGGATGAAGTTGATATGAAACATTTTTTTTTCATGTTATGACCTAAATTAATGTATTTTGTTCATATGCCTTATCCTTCATCTACTCGTGTCTTCAATTATGGTCGTCACACAATAGATAGACATGTTTGACGATTCAATCTACGAAAACGCATCTCAATAGTAAAGCTTACTATCACTGGGCTACACGGTCTGTAAGCCACAACCTTGTAATACTTAGTAGTAAAGCAATATGAGGAAAATAGATAATACAGTAAGTAATGTCTCACAATATTGAGAAAATCAGTATATATTTTATATTCATACAGTGAATTTATATTAGATATCAATATTTAAACATACGCTATTATAGATTAAAATAATACTATGAAAATAATGTCATATACCAACCGCAACTCGAAATACAGATGTGATTCCATTGCAATTAAGTCCTTGATTATCATGCCAACTGTAGTCGGGGTATCCAACTATTCGACCTTGGTCGTCTATAGTGCCTAACGTCACTGGTCTTCCCTCCATAAATCGGGGCACTGTGACGAATATTCGAGATCGAAGTTGTCCTTAAACAATAATCCACATGATTATTTTACTCATAATTTATGATTACTAAAAGTGTTATTGACATTTATTACAGACCATCAATTTTGCAACAAAATGTACTTCCTATATGAACATTTTATTCAAAACAGTTTTGAATAAATACGGTCGTATTTTTTTTGTTTTTTTTTTGTTTCCGTGTTCAGTAGCTAGTAGAAATGTAACGTAAAGTTAAAAATAAAATACAATTAAGGACATAACTACAGTTTTATTAATACAAACAAAACAGTTCTAAGATCAGCATATTGATATATTCTAAATAATCTTTCTAAATATATTTTGAAGGTCAAATTATATGAACATTGAATAATTTTATATACATCATTAATTGTGTTTTCTGATATCATATTACCATGAAATTAATTATATTTTAATCCCTTTGACATCTATTAAAATGTTAATTGTATGGCATAATAACATGGAACGATAACAATTTTATAAACTTGAAACTGGGAATTAGTAAAAATTACTTAAATGCCTTTACTTTTATTATATATTACGTTTAGAGAATATTATAAAGAAAATGTGATGCTGAATCTTTGCTGTTTTATTTATATAATTTATATTGTATAAATTCATTCCTTATTTCAAAATATTGACGTCAACGAAGCTTAATAATCTATTGCGCTTCATCGTACAATAAAACTTACATAATTGTATTTGCATATCCATCTTTGATTGGAATTCACAGAATGGATTTTCTAAATAAATTGCCGATTCCTGATTTATTTCATTTTTTTTTTGTGTTTTCCTTTATCACATTATAATGTCATTTTGTATAGAATTTATTCCCACTTTTGGCATAATTTATCAACTAACACTGTTGTGGTTTGCAATAGATCCGCTTTAAAAGATCACCTTTAATTCTTCACTGTCAACAAGGGTTTCTGGCCACCCAAGAGATTTGTTCCGTAGGTCAACATTTCTACTACGAAAATATTGGAACCAAAAACGCACCCTACTTTCATTTACAGTAGCTTGCCCATACACATCATTAACCCTTAGATCTGTTTCTACAGCGCTAATGCTACGGTCGGACTCGTGTTCGTAAATAGCGTGATATTTTTAGTTTTCTATTTTGTGAAAAAAAAACGATGTCAAAGAAAAATCAAATGGTGCGAAAACTAATGAATCAATAAATTAAAAACGACGAATACCCAAGCCTAGATTATAAATAATTTTGGATTTGGAATTTCTAACGAAACGATATTTGAGAGAGATATTTGAGATCTAAGTGGCCAGCTCTACAAAATGCTAATTTTTAACGCCCATAATTAACAGTTCAAAGTAATATAAAGGTTTTGAAATTGTATTATTGTAAATTTCCCTAATAAAAAGTATACTTTATATATCACTTACTTATTCTATGATTCACCTCAATATCTATTGGCAATGATAATCCAGGAACAAAGTATCGGTTATTTATGGCATTTTGCCTCGCCTCATCGCTGGGGAAAACGAAATCTAGTTCTGCCCATTGTCTCACCACACGGAGATCACTCTTAACTGGCCCTAGCCAGCAGCACGCCAGACAATACGATAATAGGAACACTCTCTCGAAACCGTACGACATCTCCAACTTTAGAGCTTCCAACTGATGTGAATCTGGAGTATTTGAAAAAAAATTAAAATTAGAATACTTGTTGAAAAAAAAATTATAATTATAATTTAAACACACGGACGTGTTCACCGTAGCAGACATTTTTTGGAAATAAGCTAAAATTTAATCTCGCATATATTATTTAGATGACTTCACTGTATTAATATTTATCGCAGTAAAAATCATTGTGAGTTCAAAACGAGTTATTTCTCAAAACTTATAGTATAGATTGATTCCGATACAAATAATACATATAAGTTCATTGATAGATTAAAACCGTTTTTTAAGCGAAATATAAACGAAAATGCACTCGTGTTTTAATAAACCAACTACAGTTATTGTAATGATTTGTATAGAAAGGTAGGTTACAAATTTAAATCAAATTGTTATAATGATTACAAAATGTTTAAACTACATAGAAATAGTAACTGTAATGCTATATAGCACTGTAGCACGTTCTCAAGGGAAAGAAATAATTCAGACGAAGTCTGGATCAAAATTTTATGGAAAATTCCTATTTAAATTACTCAAATGATTATATTATAGTATAAACATACTGTTATATAAATAACATAATACAAATAATCGCCTATAAGCAACACTTATAACTGTATCCATTATAGTTAAATATCCACAGCTGTTAATTTGAATGACAGTGTAAATCGTCACACTGGAGGAGAATAGATATATTTAGTAGACGTAGTTGAGAAATTTGCATCTTGAATCGGAGCTGATATTTAACGCATTCGTTGTCAAAGCACAATATTGCATCATTGACTTTGGGGCAGCTTTAAGAAATGATGTATTTATAGTGTTTCAAAATTATTGTTGTCGTCTTTTCGAAAGCAATCAACATTATATAAAATTTGTCGTAATCAGAAGGACAACTTTCAAAAAGCTATGCTATGCTTTGCTTGCGTTAAGTGATGGAACACTTTAGTAATGCATTGCACTCGAATGGTACGTGTTAGAAAAATTACATTTATATACTAGCTGATCCGGCGAACTTCGTAACGCCTAACAGTCGATTCTTTAGATATTTTTTTTAATTGTTATTCTGCTATTCGGGACCATCGTATAAATATTGACATTAATATTTATACGATACTAACGTCACTCAATCGTTTTGCCTTCCCGGAACCTCTACGCTAACACTTAAACTTTATGCTATAGTATTAAAGTTCAAATTGAGTTTTAAGTATTATTACGAATCGTATAGAAAAGTGTTGTTTTTAGAGTTTTATAGGATTTTATTTTTATTTTCTCTCCGTATGATCCATCCTCGTACTTAAAGGAATTCATTTTTAGCGATTCATTTTTATATTATAGATTTGTGTTTAACGCTACCGATTTCAAATGAATCAGTTATTAAATTAATTTTATAAAACAGAAAATAAATTGATATATTTATTGTATAATTAATTACCTATAATAACTTCTGTAATTGTTGCCTACAACATATCTATACACCTTGAATATAATAATAATACAACGATAAATTACAAATTTTGAGTTTGAATAATTTTTAATATGAAGCTTAAGAAGATAGATTCATTTAAATATCATAAGTCTGAAGAGTTCTTGTGTTTCAGCGCAATAATATCAAGATATACCAGTCCAAATAATAAAAAAAAAATAATCCGATAGTATAGAAATTTTTTGGCTATATGATTTGACGTAAACACCGTAAGAGCGAATCAATCACACGAAGTTAACGCGGGTAAAACCGTGAAGCACATTTAGTCAATTTCATAGGTCGATGACCAGGTTTTTCAATATATTATTGAATCTATATAAGTATAAATCAATCTTCGGGTGTATGTAAGCGCATCACTTCATAATCGCTGCACCTACTTGGCTAATTATTTTTTTACTGTATTTCTAATTGTCAGTATAAAGTTTGCATGAAAAATAATGTTTCAAAAGTCGTACGAAAAACTGAAAAATTTGGGAAAAGATATTCATACAAAAAGTGTGTGAGTGAGTGAGACACAAGATAGCAGAGAGATATTCAATCATATTGACAGATTGACAAATGTCAACAATAAAAATATTGTTCAGTTCCCATTTTATTTAATAACACGGTCGTACTGTAAAAGGAAATGAGTCTCGTTCGAGCAGCGGTCGAGTGCACACGTGCGCCCGCTCGCAGCTCTGACAGTCCGTTCGGTTCGCCGCGCTCGGCCATCCTCGGTTATTTCCGACTCGCCGCGCCGCGCTCGCCTACCTGCGCACCAGATGTCCGCATTCCAACGGTCTCGTCGCCGCCCGACCCGCATTGTTATCGAGTGATTCATCGGCCGGTGCTTTGTTCGAGCGTTTTTGAAGAAACAGACATCTGCTGCGACGCCGCACTTTTAGTGCAAATATAAAACCGCACTTTTCGGTGCGACATCCCGCGCTGTCAATCGAAGACCACGCTTAGTGGCTACTCACGGGAATACGTGTCACGGTGCCAACGAGTGAGTAGAGCGCCCTGTCCGCTCGCCGGTTGCCCCGAGGCAAACGGTAAAGGCAGTTGGGCCTGGGTTGTCTGGCCTTGGCGAGTGCGCCTAGTCAGGTCCAGGTATCGCCCTCCCACCCTCCTATTCCCTCATTCCATCCCCGGGTGTCTGTTTGGGCGTAGCCCGGTTTACCGGTCTGCGTTCTCTGCCCTGGGCTTGATAGGGCCTCCCCCTAGGCTTTGTAGGTTCTTCTCTGTGTGGCATTGCACTTCGCCCACAGCTCTTTTGGTCCGGACTCGGGATAGTCCCGTAAATTTAATTTTGGCGTGCCCCCCTGCCCCTCAGGCAGGGAGGTTTAATTATGTCCTCCCCCGCCCCCCTCGCAGGCCCCGGGATGGCCAGAGAAGCAGAAATGATTGAACTCAGGTTGCTAAAAGAAAGGGTTAGGCGCGAAGCCCCGCACTTGCTTGTAGAGCAAATAGATGTAGTCTCGCCCCGCGTGGCGACCGCGAACTCGTTCGCCGCGCTAGACTCGCCTAGGTCGCCGGAAAATCCATTAGACCGTATAAGCCTAGTCGCACCCACTCCATGCTCGGAGGCCGGCTCCGACATGGAGTTAGATATTATTAACTCCGCGCCAGCTAACGACGGCTTCACTGTCGTAAATAGAAAACGCGTCCGCACGCCGCCCATTGCCGCCGCGTCGCGCGCCTCTGATTCTGAGTCAGGCTCCGGTCGCCCGGCTCAGAAAACATTAAAAGTAGATGGCGCCCGGGTGCCCGCGAAATCAGCCGCGATCGCAGCCAATCGAACGCCTCGCTCGGGCAACGCTAGCCCCGCCCCCTCCCAAGCCGACGCTACGGGTCCCGTAGCCGAGGCTAAGAAGCCCCGCCCCCCGCCCCCCGTTACCATTCAGGACAAGGCCTCCTGGCTCGCGATTTCGACCTATATGAATGGGTCGGGTATCCGTTACACCTCAGCCCTGAATACCGCTCAAGGTATTCAGGTCAAAGTCCCCACCTCCATCGACCACCGCAAGCTGACCTCTCACCTCCGAGAGAGGAAGCTTAATTATTTCACTTACGCGCTCGAAGAAGAGCGCCTTCTCCGAGCCGTACTCAGGCGCGTCCCGGTGGAGTTGTCCACCGAGGAAATCTCAGACTCCCTTAAGGAGCAAAATTTCCCAGTGCGGGAGGTACACCGCATGTACCACCCCCGCACCAAAGCTCCCTACCCTATGGCTCTGGTCATCCTTGACCGTTCCGTAGAAGGCAAGGCTATTTTCGGCCTCACCACGGTCTGCGGCCTCACCGGTATCACCGCCGAACCGCCGCGCAAGACTCATACCCCGTCTCAGTGTCATAACTGTCAGAGTTATGGCCACACAGCCAGAGGCTGTCATCTCCGTCCCAGGTGCGTCAAGTGCCTCGGTGACCATCCCACGAAGGAGTGCGCTCGCACTCCCGACACTCCCGAGCCTCCCAGCTGCGTTCTGTGCGGTAACGCGGGCCACCCTGCGAGTTATCGCGGGTGTCCCCGCGCGCCCCGCCCGCAACGCCCACGCCAGGCGAGACAAGCCCGTAGGGCTCCTGCTGTCTCTGCCCGCCCTCCGCCTCCACCTCTTATGTCCGTTGAGACCTTCCCGGGCCTCCCGGGCTCCTCCCGTACCCCGGTAACTCCGGCCCCGATGCCGTGCGTGGCACCTTCTGTGCCGCAAGCCCCCCAGTCCTGGCGGGCCCCTGTCGCCCCCTGGGCTCCTAGGCCTCAACCTCAGGCTTCCAAGCCTCAGGCGCAGCCCCAGCCTCAGCCTCAAAGAGCGTTGCCCGCTCAGCCCTCTCATGCTTTTTCATTCTCTCTCTCGGGCATCGATTGGCTGTCTCAAGTCTTACTCGAGCACGACATTAGCGAAATAGTCGCATTCAATAAAATTTTAAACAGTAATAGGGACATCGGTCTTTTGAATGCGGTCTCTGCATTCCCAAACGATACAACGCCTCGCCCGCGCCGCAGTAAATAACAATAAATAGTATTCACACCGCCGAGTAAAATTAAACCGCGCGCTCTTTGTCTTTCGTTTTTTAACGCGAGAAATCTCCGTACGCAACGCGACTTAGTAGCCGACTACTTACACGATAGGCAGATAGATATATTGTTAGTACAGGAAACGCTCCTTAAGCCGAAAATGAATAATCCGCGTATCGCGAATTATGATATTATCAGAAACGACCGTGTCGCCCGCGGGGGCGGCACTTTGATTTATTTTAAACGTTCGTTATATTGTATGTCAGTAGAGCCACCCGTTCTTACAAATATGGAAGTGTCAGTGTGCAGGTTAGGAATGACCGGTCACGCGAACATAACGATAGTTTCTGCTTATCTTAAACCGAGTAAAGAGCTTCTCAAGTCTGACTTGGAGGCGCTGTTCGCGTTAAGTAACAGTGTTATCATAGCAGGGGACCTCAACAGTGGGAGCGTCATTTGGAATAGTTCGAGTACTTCCCGCAACGGGGTGACACTCGACAAACTAAGTGGCGATCTCGCTTTTGACGTCATAGCCCCGCCGGAACCCACTCACTATCAGGATCGCTGTCGCCCGACAGTGTTAGACGTAGCTCTTTTAAAAAACGTCCAGCTTTCTGTGCGACTCATACAAGTCGTACACGAACTAGACTCAGATCACCGCCCCGTTATCTTGCAACTAGGTTCAGATTTCGATATCGACTGTCAGTCCGTGCGCGCAGCTGATTACGCGAAACTCCGCAGTCACTTGAAAGACAATCCGTCCTCGGAGAGTCTAAATAGAATTCCGGACGTGTTGGTGTCTAAAGCCGACGCGGATCTGGCTATCGATTCCCTGGTCGACCACCTCCAGACCGCCGTCAGGGTGACCTCGAGAGAGGTACAAGCGGTGAACGATCGCCGCTTTATACTCCCTGACGACGTGAAGGCGTTGATCACGGAAAAGAACGCCGCAACCCGAGCCTACGACACTTACCCGACCGAAGACAATCGCGTTCGATTACGTTCATTACAAAAGTTAGTTAAAACTAGTATCGCAGAAATCCGAGCCGCCAGGTGGGACAAACTCCTGGAGGATATCCAGCCGTCCCACGTGGCGTTTTGGACGTTCACGCGTAAGTTCAAATCAGAGCAGAGTGCATCGATGCCCCCGTTAGACAGAGGTCATGGGTTGCCTCCCGCGTTCGAAAGTATAGACAAAGCGGAGTGTCTCGCCGCGAGTTTAGAGGAGCAATGTTCTCCAAACACTGCTAACACTGACCCTGTCCATATCGAATCGATAAAATCCGCGGTAGATAGCTTTCTCGCGTCTCCTCGCGCGGATACCCTAACCCCGGTTACTTTTGACGAAGTGACGGCCGCTATCAAGCGTCTGAAGCTTAGGAAGTCCCCAGGTCCCGATGGAATCAGGAACGAGGTACTGAAGCTCCTTCCTGACTTCATCATAGCTCTTTTGGTATGCATCTTCAATGCTGCCATGTCCCAGGGTCACTTTCCAGCCGTCTGGAAAAAGGCCATAGTGATAGGCATTCACAAGCCCGGCAAAAAAGCTACGCTTCCCGCTAGCTATCGCCCTATCAGTTTACTGGATACACTAGGCAAGTTATACGAGCGGCTCCTTCTGAACCGCCTACAGACCACGATAACAAGGTTGAATCTGCTGCCGCCTGAGCAGTTCGGTTTCCGTGCACAACACTCGTGCACGAACCAAGTACACCGCCTCACGGAGTACATATTCTCTAAATTCAACGAAGACCCCCAGCCCCAGGTCAGTCCGGCCAAGCCTAAACCGAAACGTACAATAGCGGTCTTCTTTGACGTCGCCAAGGCCTTCGACAAGGTCTGGCACGACGGGCTAGTCTACAAACTGTTCAAGTCTAGTATTCCGGATAGTTTAGTTCACATCATCCGCGAATTTCTCACAGATAGGACCTTCCGCTATAGAGTGGAAGGTGAGTTATCCCAGCCCCACCCGATACGTTCAGGAGTGCCCCAGGGGTCCATCCTCGCGCCCTCCCTCTTCAACCTGTTCATCAGTGACCTACCTCGGTCCCCGGGGTTCGAGGTAGGTTGTTACGCTGACGATACAGTAATCTACGCTTCCGATTGGCGGCCGTCGCATTTAGCTATCCGTATGAATAGGGCCATCGAGGAACTCGGCGAATGGTTTCTTCGATGGCGTATAGAGGTTAATCCCGAGAAAAGCGCTGCGATCTTTTTCGATCCGGTTCAGCGTCCGCGTCCGAGAAATATAGAGTCCCTTAAATTGTATGACACCGAGATTCCTTGGGCCCTTACGGTCAAATATCTCGGTGTCACGTTAGATAGACGCCTCACGTTTAAGCAGCATGCAGTGAGGAGAGTACGAAACAAAGCCGCTATGGTTTTGGGTCGTCTGCATCCGTTATTATGTGCTAAGAGCAAAATGTCCGTCAGACATAAGCTCACACTTTACAAAATGTGTATTCGTCCGATTTTGACGTATAGCTGTCCCGTTTTCGCGCATATGTCAAAAGCGAACTTCAAGATTTTACAAAAAATACAGAACCGTTTTCTACGAAAGGCGATCGGTGCCCCGTGGTACATCCGGAGAGTCGACCTCCATAGGGACCTGGAGATGCCGTCTATCTGGGAGTACGTAAAAACTCTCACGACTAGTTATTTCGACAGAGCCATGAATCATCCCAATCCGTTAGTGGTATCCGCCGCGACTTACGATACCGTGCCAGGCGCGCCGCGTTACAAAAGACGTCCGCGTTACATTTTCACCGACCCTCCCGAAGAAATTTCGCTAGGTAATCAAGACTACCCTTCCGTCCCTCGAAACACAGCGTGTGCGCGCCCACGCCCGCGTAATCACAGATCACGCCGCCGCGGTTTGGCTGTGAATTTTGCCCCAGCACACATTCTTAGGCCTCCCTCGGCAACTGCTCTAGCCGAGGTCCGATCCCCCGGAATGGAGCCCTCGAGCAGCTTGCATGCGCGAACAGAGTACCACTGATTCGATCAAACACTCGTCTACAACACAACACCGATCACCCCACACACGTGCACACACACTCACTCGTAGGTACACATAGTGGTGGGCTGTTTTTGTTTGTTTTTTTGCCCTTCGAACTGTAATAGTTTAGAACACAGATAGATAGATACAAAATACATGTACGGGATCGTAAAACATACATGCTTGGTAACCATGTATATTTCACGAACCCATACATGTATGATACGGATAGGCTTAGCTTAGCTAGTTAGATTCGGGTTTTCGACGACAGCCCAAGCCGAGGCGTGCCGTGCGCCCTTGTGCTAGTCGTCCATATAAAATCGGGTGAGTGCCTTAAGCGCTCCCCTTAGTAGTCCGGTGGAACTGTAGAGCCTTGCCAGGCTAACAGTGTAGGTCAGTTCGAAAAAAAAAAAAAAAAAAAAATGTAAAAGGAAATTTTGGTAGGTATCATTTTCTTGATTAGTACAGCCGTGCGAAGCCAGGGAACTACTTGTTTATATAACAGTTATATGTTATATGTTTTGAATAAAAGATTCTAACACCATTTTGATAGTTCCCATTAATTGGTGGTTTATCCAGTTTAGACAAGTTTGCTAATATATGTTATTGCTAATTTACATCACTCATAAATTCACTCTCGTATTTAGATTACGTTATTCACTTTATCGTAACCGGTTTAATTTAAGCATATAAATAAGATTAAAGTATTGTTTTTCAGTAACAACTGAAACAGTTAAACCGGTTTTGACGATACTTTTTTTATACTACTACGCTTATGTAAAGGCACAAGTTAGGCCGTGCATGGAATACAGTTCGCATCTCTGGAATGTTTTCGTCCAAATTCTACTTGCTGCCCAAGACAAGTTGTAGCAACGGGCTGTCCACATTGTGAATGTTGCTGACATTAACTAACAATTTGTCTCATAGTCTATCTCATGGCCAGTGTCTGAAGAGTTGTTTAATGTCACACCATCTTTTCTTTTCCACTACAGAACTACACGGGCGGATACACGTCTCCACAAATTCACAGTAACAACAATCCCGGCAAGAACGAAGAAGTTCGAAAATTCTTATCTTTGTGAAGATGTGGAATCGCCTCCTGGCCAATGTGTTCCTTCTCTCTTACGATATCGGGTCCTTCAAACGAGGCGTGAAGGGGCACTTTTGTATATCGGCTTGATAGCGACGACTACCGTTGGTATTTAACACCGACAGTCGCCGCTATTTCTGGGCTGTACCGTAATTTCCATCACGTATATTAAAAAAGGTATTTTTACTTAGTTCTGAAGATAAATCTTTGACATTTGAAAACTCTTGTTCCGTATTTTTATGACTTAGCACAAATCATTTCTTGTTTTATATAAATTTTACGTGAAATGGAATGTATCTATTCACTTATTTTCGTTAACGCACTTTATCCGAACACAAGTGCTGCCCTCTAACAAACAACGAGAGTACGTTTTGAATTTCGCAACGTCTTAACCGCTCTAAGCGTAACTGCATTTAAAACACTTGAATATCGGTAATATCACTACAAAACCTGTACAAAATCTAGTTCCGGTGTAAACTAGTGCCTTAATAACAAGATCAGCGACCTACGCCACATACTCAGCCGGGGTACCCCGAAGAAGCGGATCTCCGTGTAACGGTGAGTGATGGATTCATGTCCTGGTAATTTAATTTCTTATACAAGTCTAATCAATGTTTGCCCAAAACAGGTTCATCTATACATACATTTAAACAAATTGAAGTATCTGTTTGTAATGTCAAAATAACAATGTTTTACTAAATAGTTATGAAAGTATATACAGTACTTATAACAAAATTTGTCTGTCGTTTGTTCAAACAGACGTTTGTTCCGGATAATCTTCGAAACGGTTAGATCGACTCTAATGGGATTTTCACTGGCAGATAGTTAATCGTATAAGGAGCAACTTAGGCTATTATTTTAGACTGGCTATTACCTGTGACTTTATCCGCGTGGAGTTTATTAAAACAATTTGTTCAGCGTAAACGTGAACATGAGGCGCATGCGGTACTAGACACTGCTTCTTTAGTTTATTATATTTCCACGGTACAGTAAACATTAAACATTTTTTTTTAGCTAAATTCCACGTGGTCAAGTCACGGGTAATAATTAATTATTTATAGTTAATTAAATATAATTGAAATGTTTATACTTTAGGTAAATATGTATGAGTCTAAACTTAATTGTAATTTTGGTCAAATTGCCGGCCATTTTGTTTTATTTAGCGCGCTCAGGTCAACACAATTTAGTAATCATATCAACGTATGAGAATATTGCGTCGACTACAATGAGCTTTACTTTAACAATCCAATATTAAAAGCTACTTACAGATAGATATTTAATTTTATATTTTAATTTATATTAATACAAAATTTTAACACTTCAACTTTTTCTGTATTTTTAATTAGAAAAATAATTATCAACTTATTGTTTACAATTCAATTGTATAATTAACAGTCATTTTGAAGATAGAACTGAAGATATGCCTAATTACACTATAACTTTGTTAACTTATTGCTTACTTACACATGAGCAGAGGTTATAAGCATGCCTACAATTAACTTACAGTACATGGCGCGCATATCGTACCTACAAATGTACTTGAAAGAGCATTTCTGAAATTCTACATCTTCGTGCAGTTTTACATTTCTATAATTACAATTTAAGATTGCGTGCAAAGCTGAGGGAGTGAACTAATATTACAATAAACTAAATTTAGTATAGACATGACCGATGTCATGTCATGGTGAGGAAATATACCATAAAATGCAAGTTTTGCAGATGGCCTCTCTATGAATTTTTTAGTAATCTTGATTTAGCTAGCATAAATATCTGAGTTTCGTACAAGCAAAAATCAGAAGAAAATATTTTTACTCCAGTTAGCTATTGAATTTTTTCGCCAATTTTAGAGAGGCCCGTAAACAGCAAAAAAAGAACAAATACATAGTACATTGCCTGAATTTATTACAGATGGTTATCAACGCAAAACATGTTAATTAATATATTGTAACGAAAATAAAACAATCAATATTTTTTTAATGTAAAAAATATATTTGCGGAAAATGTACATTGAAAACATTATGTACAATATGCGATGAATAAAAAATTAAAAAAAAGTGATATAAATCGACAATATATATTTTTCTTCAATAGAAATGGGCAGAGGCAAAAGAGTTGTTCTATCTTCCTCCTATATTTGTCAACCGATAGTTTTTTTTGTTTAGTTGATATTGACGCATTTGTGTTATCAAGGAAAAAATTGGAAACAAGTCTTTCTTTTTTCATTTCCTTCTTAAAGTCCATATTTAATACATTCAATCAGAAAACATAGAAGATCGGTCATATCATCAGCTACGGTCGAAATAGGCATGCATTAAGTGTATGTCTAGTGTTAAATCATATATATAACACAGTTCCCATGACAAAATAAATACATTTTTAAGAGGATGAAGTCGCGGGTGTCGCCTCGTATAATAATATAATACTAAATTCATCACATTCATTTTGATAATACTTCCCTGTATTTTGAATGAAATACTAAAATACGAATTAAATATCGCTACCATAATAATTTATACTTTAACATCTTGGCCTATTGGTAGTAAGCCTTCTACTGAGTCGAGAAGCGACAATTTCGATCTATGCATATTTTGACTTTTGTCAGTTCTATGTTTTACAACTGATATATTTTGTATCAACTCTTTAGATTTAATAATACAAGCTATGCTTAGCTTTTTATTTTTTTACATTTACCAAAAAAAATAGTTTTATTAACGTACTGTGTAATACGGCGTTAAATATAGAATAGTTAAGACCAGTACAATATATACAAAGCATATATATTTTACTTTACTGAAGTCTGTGTATATTTTATGAGTTGCGAAATTATTACAGAACATGTGCCCGCAGCTCCACGGGCGTTCTCATCTCATTGTTTTACTTGAGTTTATTAAAATGTGATTATATTTTATAACTTGAAAAACACATAATTTTTGTATGCTATCTATTTTAAAATATTAGTTTGTCAAAATATCATTAAAAGCAGTCGAGAAAAACAAGGTCTTTTACAATTTTTAAAACCATTATTAACAATTCGTATTTGGTATACTTACCAACGTAGCGATGATAAATATTTCTATACATAAAATTTCATAACAAACTCTCGATCAAATTGTAATTTTTATTGTTTCAAACAATATTATTGATAGCTCTCATATCTACTATTCAATTTTGGTATAGCATTTATTTCCTGTCTTTACAATTTCATCGAGAAATTTCGGTTTTTATTTTTACAAAACTAAAAACTAAAACTATTTTTATACCTCATAATTCTTTTAAATTGATTGTTTTTTTTTTAAGTGCTTGAGGTTCATATTAGGTACGCAAAATAAAAGAAATTATTTGTGTACTAGTGCGTAGTGTGTAATGTACGTCATTGCCAATGTTCTGTTTTTGTTTTAGTGTATTCAGTTATTTTTACAATAGCTATTGTTTACGGACTTAAAATAGTTCAATAGTAATTCAAACTATTAATAATGTCTATTTTTATTATCTATTATTGTAACTGTATTAATGAAAAATACTTATGAGTAATTTCTCATTCTAGCTATTCTATTCTATATAAAGGTGATATCAGATTTCTCTAAATGACGATGAACTTCACATGTTAAACTTTTCATGAACATCAGTCAAGATCTTTTTTAATAAAATGCAAGAAGCATACAAACGATACATTTTGTACACGGGAAGCATATTTTATTGTGTATTCTATAGAACTAATGTTCGTCCGGTGGTCGAAACTCTATCATAATTCAATATTTTTTCAGGTTCCAATATTAAGGAAAGAAATGAACTTTATTTAAAAGTTGTTAGTGATAATATTAAGGCTCGACGATATAGCTACTAACCAGAAAGTAAATAAAGAAAATCAGTTAAGAAACAGAAGAGGGAGATGTACTCTAAAACATTTTAATTTTCAATTGATTTTAATTATTTCAATTTATTATTTCATTAATTTGTTTACATGGGAAATAGGCATGTTATTCCAAAACTGACAAAAAAATATTAGTAAAAGATTCCGTAAGTATAATAATTAAGTTAAAAATTAAATAAATGTTTAAACAAAAAAAGAAAAACATTACCAAACTGATTCAGAAGTTGCCGACAGTACCCAAAATAAGCATCATAGTAAGTCTCTGCACACATTTTCACTCAAACGTGATCAAATCTTTTATTGCACTATTTTTAGAAGCACTAATGGCCTTTTTAAATATTATATTTTTAAAGAGGAATCTAATATATATTATAAGCCAAAAAAAAAATTTGAAGTTATGGAAGCTAGTCACTGTTCCAGTTCACGGTAAAAACTGATACTCTCGTAGGTGTACATCAGAATGCTATACGAATTCCGTTATTTCGTATACAAACGATTCTATTATGTAAGATCACCAATGTATCGTTTGATTACAAAATTGAAATGTTTTACTTTTTTTTTATTAATACAAGCAAATGAGATTTCATTCAGGACTAAATATAACGAGCTATTTATGAGTTAAAATGCATATAAAAACAGTTAGTGTAACATTTAGAAACAAATTTAAAAATAACGGTTATTGTATTCTGTTAATAAGGTACAAGATTCGAAGCTATTGTTAGCATATAATACGGTTTAGTATGTAGGCACTACTCATAGAAAGTTTAATGACTTCCTAATATGCATACGTATTGACGTACATCAAATCAACATAATAACCGTTTACCTACTTTTTTTCTAATAGCTATTTGAAGCGTACTTATAGTTCAATGACCGTAATTTTGGTTGAGATTTTTAGGATCAACATCGATTTAAGTTAAATAAACCAAACGCAATCATGTTATTTATTATTATTATTTATTCATTTAAAAACGCAAATATATTGTTTTTAGTGGATATTATGAGGGCTCCAGTATTTATTTTGAAAACATCTATTTATATTGCGTCAGCTAACGTGACTTAACGAATTTTATATTCGAAACTAACACTTGATTAACATTAGTTTAGTTGCAATGAAATAAATATTTAAATTTAAATATTAAAATGTTATTTAAGTATTTGAAATTAAATTAGGTATTTAAGTATACTGAGCACTTTACCGACTTACTATACAAGAATAACTGACAATAATACAATTAAAGAGAAACTGTAATATCCTTTTATATAAGTACTCTTACTTTGTTATGAATGTAAGGAAAATCCTTAGATAAATCAAATCATCATGCTAACGCGATTCATCTGTTTGGAATAAAGAACTAAGTTAGAAAATATTTTTTTTTTGTTTATCTGAGGATTTTATAATTGTATGCATATAAAAACATCACCAATTTACTTAGGTATGTATATACCTATACTATACAATATAATAGGTATGTTTGTAATTTATAATGCCATTATGTTTTTTGTCTATGATAGGATTTTTTTTATTTAAATGGATTGTTATTTGCCATAAACAAAAATAAGTGCGGTTTTGTCTTCATAACATTATTTTTTATAACATAGTATTATACGAACATTGCAAGTGAATTTAAATTATCAAACTGTTTATAGTTTGCTGTAAGGTATCAGAAGAATAAGAAAGTATTTTAAAATTGTTCTATATAGTCTTGAGAGTAATGCATAATAAGACATGTATTAATTGATGACCAGTAATGTCGGATTAAACAGTTTAAAAATTAATTAAAGCCTAAACTTACAGTTAAATCATACACACCTGAGAAATCGTTATAGGGTATACCGTATTTATTATAATTACCCCACTTTTTACATAATTTAAAACTTGAATACATCTTTAAAAAAAAATAGCGTGAACGAATAATGAACCGATCACTAACATTTCACAAAAACTATAGGCTTATTAGATGGAACGTTTACTTCGGTGCCCTGATCTGTGTTCATGGCTTGAAGACGGTAAGCTCTTGCGACACTTAGGTACATCTTTGCTACGCAATACTAGAAGAAATCAGTCTTTGCATGTAATACTGAAACGCCTATTAAATGGAATAATAAAATTTGATATTCTCTTAGCTGTTGATGGTTGTGGTACATTTTTTACAAAGATGCAAAAGGAGATACGTTATACCGTCTGTTCTTTGTATGTATAAAATATTTATTTACATGAATAAATCTGTAGTTTTATATGTATATAAATAATACTGATCACGAATTTGACCTTATGAAAATATGTTGTTTATCCATATAACTCGAAAAGGACCCGAATGATTTTAATGAAACTTTTTAGAGCATATGTCATTGTTAAATTAATTGATAAATTGATAGCAAGTAAAATACTTTTATAAATTACTAGATGAGCCGGTGAACTACATATCACTTATATACATATTTGTGTAAAATGTGTGCAAAAAACAATACAACATTTTTATTTACATTACAAATGCAACACAGTTATGCACTTAATCAATTTAAAGCTTTCTCATGTTCTATTTTTATTTCTGAAACAGAACTGTTTTGTATTCCAATTAAACAGACCAAAGAGATTGGATCTCACAATACAGTAATAAAACAGAGAAATTTCAGAACGCACCTATAAATATTTGACAAACGAATGACAATTGAGTTTTTGGCGGGATCTTAGTCTGTCATGTAGTGGTTTTTATATTTTATTCATAATCTTGTGTTATTAGACTCTATATTTTGTAACATTGGTGGTGTTTTACGTAATATAGTTCGGTTATTATGCGCAAGTGATGGGATGAAGTGATGGGAAATAATACCACGGAGCATGCATTCTGAGATGCCACCAAAACTCCATGGAAAGTTCTAACAAGGAAACCACCATCTTGTTAGAACATTATAATTATCGCAAGACACTTACTTGGCAAAATCTTGTTACTTGACGCTGGCTAGTGCATAAACCATGACGGAGCCAAAAAATAAAGAAGAAGAAGAAGAAGAATGACAATTTTTTATTTCTAAAATAACAAAAGGCATCAAATGTTGCATAGCTTGGAACATTTTGTAATTGGAAATTAAGAAGACTTTTTTTTAATAATTTCCTTTAAATATTATTTATGTTTCTCACCGCTTAAGCCTTTCCTGTACTTTCAACTTCAAAATTAACCAAATCGGTCCAGCCATTCTCGAGTTTTAGCGCGATAATCAAACAACAATTCATCTTTATATACATATACATATAGAAGAAGATTAAAAAATTGTTTGCAATAAAATTGTGAAACAAAAATATTTCTTACGTAACAAAGGCGTGCGGAGCCGCAGGTATAACTAGTATACATGCTTGTTTTTACACAGTTACATACTAGTTTTGTATTATTCTGTTACCGAGATCACTACATGGGTTTCTGTAAATTACTCCAATCTTAGGTCTGGTTTTGGTTAAGTTTGGATTTTTTCATACGGATTTATTTTTCTAATATGATTAATTTTTATAATAAGTTTATGATTATAAGTTTAAGTCGCTTTAGAGTGAATCTTGCCAAGAAATCGACATTTCCCACAGAGAATGAGCAATGTCGAAAAATATAGTTTACTCCATGTTCTCCTATTTCTGTGTATTCAAATACACAAAAGAATTTCTTAACAGCTTCTTAAAATGATCGCTGGGTTGAGGAATATTCAATTAATAAAGCACTGTGAAACGGTTACTGTGACAATGTACATACGTAATATTTGAATTTCTGTTTACAAAATACCCACACACAATTATATAAATTATAGCGTGTACTTTAATATGTTCAACATCTAAGAAAGACTGTCTATCGTAAGACATTGAGCATATGTATGTTTAACCAAAAACATATTTTTATGAAGAACTAACTTCTGAAATAATCGAAATAATACTATTTAAAATAGTTATATGCATTTATCTCTCGCTAACTAGGATCAGCATTATATGATTTCCTCTTACACTCTAGTATATTAACTATCATGTCATCATTCACGTTTCTTATATGCGCGTCTTTATCAACACAATTCAAACATAATTATTTTGCTCTGTATCTACTACATATGACTCCACCCACATATTTAATACTTCTAGTTTTTTGATATTCACCCCTTCACATGACATGTCCTTTCACGCTAACTTATTATTCAATATCTCCCTTTCTCTCACTAGCCATACTTTCATATTTTGCTCTGGTATAAATCATTCGACTAATAATCAACCTGCAGGTTATCAGAGATCTTGTACCCGACTCTCCAGCCCCGCGACAGCCATATCCGTGACATTTCATTTATCGTTTCGGCATTAGCCAGTGTATACCTAGCACCTATGATGTTTACAGGCCGGCATGACATTGACATAGTGTCGTCATTATGACGTACTAATTTGTAAAAAGGTATCTTATTAGACATATGTCAATTACTCAAAGGAATGATGTAGGTGGTATAGCTACGCTGAAGCTATTACTGGTTTCAGCATGAATGGGTCGGCTCGCCCGGGGTAGTACCACCCTCTCACAGAAAACCGACGTGAAGTAACAGTGGTTGCACTGTTGCGTTTCGTTAGGTCAGTGAGAGTGCCGGTGGCCCTCATATTTAAAAGGCCGGCAACGCACTTGCGACTCCCCTGGTGTTACTAGTGTCTATGGATGGTGGTGATCACTTACCATCAGGTGACCCACCTGTTCGTTTGCCCCCTTATTATACAAAAAAAAAAAAAAACTCAACGTCACAAGTGTAACTTACGAGTTTGCCTTTCACCTCTACTTCGTCCAGGATGAATCACTTTAAACATGTATGTTATTTTCAAACATGTATGTGTGTTATTATGTAGCTAATTTCTCTTCACATTCTTATTGTGTGATAAAATTTTGTACTGTCCATATGTACAATTTAGTTTTGGTACGGAGAAAACTTTATTCAGGTTTTTATGACTTCATTAGAAACATCAAATTATCTGGTTTAATATAAGATAAAAAGTATACATTGGAAATATGATGCCTTAGTTATACGATGCTTAGGCAATTGTTTCAAAGGATGTCATTTTAAATTATACAACAGATCTGAATTTTATAAAGACAAATATAACTACGAAACCACGACATAAATCTGTTCTAATATCAGAAATGCAAATGAGAGTTTGTTTGTTATGCTTTCACACCTTAAGTACTAATCGATTCTTGTAATATTTTGACAGAAAAAAGAATTAGACTATCTTTCACCCAGAAACGCATTTATTACACATTAAATAATTACGTTTCGTATATTAGTATATAGTTATGATGGGTTATCAATATTGTAACATAATATACTCTGTGTGTATATATATATGTACAAGTTTCATTAAAATGATTGAGAATAGAAATAAACATTTTGAAATTTTTTTTTTACTACATCTAAAAGTACTAATAAATATTTTATAGCTTACTAATTATGGAATTACCTTTGTTTTATTTCTATAAAATTGATGTTGTTATGTTCAATAATACAAAAACACAGAAGAACAACATGTTTTAAATGTTATATTCGTAATCTTTATGAGAGATTTCTATAAAAATTCAAATTTATGTATCATATATAATATCTGTAATCTAAGCATAAATCGGACAAATCTTTCCTGGATTTACTTCTCAGAGTATTGCATAACTACACATTATAATGATTTTACATGAAGATTAAGCAAATACATAATGATAAAATGTAGCAGAGACAATTTAAAGTCGATAGATAGATAGACAATTTAAAATTAAAACATTAAATGACAGTCTATAATTATTTCAAATAAAACACATAATTACCACGACAATAAAATAATTATCAGAAGAATGAACGGACATCAACTAGTGTACTAATACTACAGGTTACCAAAGATAGTATATACATACGTTTCTTTATATTTCCACTATCGTACTTGACTTATGTAGGTGTCATCTTAGGGAGGTCAAATGTGATGCGTGTTCGTGACTTTTGTAATATCAACATATTATTTTATAACACTAATATTCACAAAGTAAATCATTTCCATGGTAGTGCATACAATAATGTAGGAATTACAATAACGAAAGTTTATTTTCTTTATAGGTTTTTGCAATTTGACCATAGTCTCACTTAATCCTATCTTTTTTTTTTTTAATTTATTGCATGTATAACAAAGTAGGCTGTGTCTACGTCGAGAAGAATTTAATTTTAAGTATAATTATACAATAAATAGTATCTCGCAATGTAAAAAATTAAATTCAGTTTCGTAGACCAAATAAAAAAAAAAAAAAAAAAAAAAAAATCCTTACTAATATTACAAACTAGCTATTACTCGCGGCTTCGCCCGAATGACAGTTCAAGTCTCCAGTAACGTGAGCGAATTCGTGAGCAAAAACTAACTTTAAATATCGATGTTGTCAAAGATAGTAAATAATAAACACTCTCGTCTCCCAAGTGCAGCTTTAGGAACACCTATACGTGCTTAGCGATGGATTATCAATTTTACAGTTAACAAATGAATAATGTAAAGCATGTCTAACGAGCCTAACCTCTTATATTATGTTCCCAAAATACTTATACCCTACAACTAATACATTTTGTCAACTTCGGAACAGAAGAAATATTGGTTACATGCTCCAGTTTCAAGAACTTGCATTTACTAGAACGAATTCGTCATAAGTTACCAAGTCTTCATTTGGTTTATTTTCTTTGATTCCTTACCAATATACGAGTATTATTAATTTAAAATCGTAAACCACTTGAGGACATTAAGGTAATTAACCAGTTACAATATTTTATTTTTATTTTATTGAAATGACTCCTTATGATGATCTTATTTTCTTAAGTTAATTTATTCTATTTTATTTTAATTTTGTATAACCAAGAAAATAAATATTGTGTTCACCTATAATTGATACTTGAATATTACATTAAGCTTTTTTCGTAATATAAATGTATAAAGCGTTATCTGTTCGAGTACCCTTTATAAATAAATAAATAAGATGTACAGAACTCCCTCACCTAATCTGTTTATCGAAAACATGCTATTTTAATTTAAGAAAAACAATAATACTCATTGTTACTTATTTCCTATTTATAGTTATGAGGACAAACGACCTAATAACCCTGTAATTAGTATAGAACAATGGATAATTTTGCACATTGATACTGTCAACTGCGTAACTTATTTCCCCCATTAAACTGTTTTTTTATATTTTTAATTTAATTGAAATAACTGGATTACTTATTTTTATTATCCATTGTTTTGATAGTTGTTTAGGCAACACTTCCTAATTTTAAGAGTATCTTATACAATAAGTTTCATTTCGCATTTGACATAACCGCAAGTTCATTTATGAAGAAGATACATGCTTGATACTGGAATGATGTCACGTACAACAAAATTTTAATTGCGTGCCGAATATATATAATTTATAAGTAGTATAGTATAGGTAAGAAATGCAATTTTGCATTGAAACTACAACCCCGTAGGACTATCAACAGGATTTCTACGAATACAAGTAATAGTCATAAAATTACAATACTAATAATGAGAAGACTTTTACGAGAGTTTTATTTTCGTATTCGCGATGTAAGTAACCACTGTGGTCTGCTTATTCAAATAGATTATTATTATACTATAGCAACCTTAGAAAGAAGTTTTTCTTAATAATTATCCGTAGCCTCAACTCACCTACTGCTAGGTGTGGATTTCTTATTTTATTTATATAGATAACGGAATATTTTGTTCAAGAGTTTGAAGGTTTTTAGTAAAACAGGCAAACTTTTTTAAAATAGCAGAATATAATTTTTAAATATAGCTGAAGATAAAACATCGCCAGAATTTCAAAAACATGTCTAATTTGAGCACTTTTTTTCTTTCTAAATTACACTAGGTATATTATTTTATTTACTATCTAATTTGTGTAATAAATAATATTTACTTTCAAATTATCTTTTTTTATCACTCAAGAGACAATCTAATAACTATAGTAATGTCCGACAACTAAGTCCTTCGATAACCCACAAGAGTTGTTCCCTGATATAGTATAAAGTAGTTTGATAACATAGGTAACGTTCGGATACTTGTACCAGCACATATTTTTTTATGAATATTTTTTTAATTAGTTATTATATATGTAATATTTATTATATATTATATATGTCTCATGGTTCTTTGGTCTGACGGAATTGATGCGAGTTCCTACAAAATTGGATCCTCTTAGTGGCAACCCATGATGATTTATCTATGCATGTATGTATATACATATATGAACTGCCTAACTGTCAACCTAACATTTAAAAAAAACAAGCACTAACAGATGCGTCACGCATATGCATATCACGGAACTGTGGATAAATGCTACATCTACATACAATAAAAAGATACAAAATAAATGCGTCAAATAGTCAGATATATCATGCGTTTAAAATAAGTATATATTTATTTATTCTTACTTTTATAATTATATTTTTACCTTACTTAAAGTAATATTGGTTTTGTATAAATTGCCAAGTTATATTAATTTGTTCTATATTAAACATCGAAATTAGAGCTATTTGAACATAATTGTATAAGCGTGAGATTATTTTAATATTGCAATAATATTGTGGCTGCATAAATATTCAGCTGCTATTTAAATTACCTTTTAAAATGCTTCCGTTTTTTTGTGCAGTGAAAGCGAAATCTGTTCAGTCCTTACGATGAAATCTGATCAAAAGATATATTGTGTACTAGCTGATACCATCGATTTTGTTTACATCGTCTGTTATCTTAACAATGTATTTATGTAGAGAGGAAAAAATATAACTATCACACCGCTTGCTTCACTTCTCCACGATAATAGAACACATAAAGCTAAATGTGTAATACTTTCAAAAATCGGTAGTTTCTCAAACCTTTAATAACTGTAACCTAAATTAAGCTATCACGATAATCTTTTTGGAGTTTACTCTTTAAGAATCCATTTTCATCTAAGGCTCCAGGTATGATAAAAATATGAAGAGCAAAATTTAGTGATCGAATGACGACAGCGTTACGTTTTTTGTGCGCAACCTATTGTGCGTACCATTCACAAGATGAAATTAATACAATTTTAAAAATTCCGAACTTAATTTAGATATTGTTTCTGAGAGAGCACTGGAGACGACGAGGTATGGTTTTACTTATGTATAATATTTGATTTAAATATTTTGCCGAATTATCATAAAAAAATGTAAATAGAATAAAAATATATATATTCTTTAAATATTTTCATGGATGCGTTTATTAACCCTTTGATATGATATTGGTCTTTTTATGTAGTCTAGTAGTACTTTCTGTGTGTCTGTTCAAAGACAATCGTTCTTAAGGAGTAAAGTCCAGTCGTGCGTCGGATCTTGACATACGATTTTTTTTTCATCAAAATCAATGAAATTGTTTAACTTCGTTTTTGTTGAAATATTAAGTATACTCGTAACAAACAGTTCATGGAAAAAACACTGCGCGTTATTTGCTGTTTATATATCATTGATTTGTATTTCATATTTAAGTTTGATGTTTGGAAAATATTCAACCTTATTGTCCGCAAGACCATTGCTATGTTTATTATTATTAGCTTTGTCTAGTACGTTACCGACGGTTTTTTTTTTTTATAATAACGGCAAAGATTTTATTTAAAAAGTCGCAAATGAATTCAAATTTTACTGGGCCTAATAGCTATATGATTGTAATCTCATTGAGACCACTTTTTCATACATCAATTAAAAGTGAAGTATATCACCTACATTGTAATTCCTAGTATGTTATCAAAGTTCTTAGCCATTTCAATTTTTATGAATACACCAAAAATAAGCTACAGTAAAATAATAAAATGGTAATAAAACAACTAAGCTAAGTCAAATAACTCAGTAGAATAAACTGTTTATGATATATTCGTATATTATAGTTATCATTTAGAAATGTAGTAAAAATAAATAGTTCATTTCAGGGGTTGTCTTTCTTAGAAGGTTATATAATTTACGTAGCTTTTTTCGTACTATCGATCATAAAAAAACCAATTTTATACAAGCTAGCGTAAACAAATTGCAATACCTACTTTAAAAACAATGAAACTGCGATTAATAATATATCATTAACGTTGGGTATTCGAGTTTTGTAATCATTATTTTCATTTGAATTTTTGCTTCATAAGAAAAATGTCTACGACTCAAACACGAATCTTGGTATTTATTTTGTCTGTATTTTAACGTAAACAGAACAAGGATAGTGCAATGTTTCAAGCGGTTATCGTGCCGCTGCCACCGTGTTGAATGTTATAAGTTCGAATTCCATACAGGACAATTATTTGTGCGACTCATAAATTATTGTTTTGTATATGGACGCTTATGAAATGTTTGTCTGTAACTTCATTTACGTTATAAAACTTGATCAGAAACGCAGTTTAGTTATTTTTTTAAAAGAAAATCTAAATGTTATGTATTTTTTTTAAGTATAGAAGCAAGAAATGACCAATCATCATACATAACATTAAATGCACATGTCTAAGAGTAATCAACCGTATTACTATGTACACATTAATATACATAAATAAAAAATAACCGCCAAATGTATATAAACGCATCACTTCAGAACAACTGTAAATATTTGACTAATTCTTTGGTTGTTGTGTTTGTAATTGCCAGAACAAAATTTTCATGAAAAAAATGGTTGAAAAATCGTACGTAAATTAATAAATTTGGGGTAAACAATCTTCATACAAAAAGTGAGTGTGTGAGATCTTAAACCGTAGAAAGATATTCAAAAATATTGACAGAATTGACAGACTGACGTCCAGTTGTTGAATTGCCCTTTTATTTAATTACATGCTCATAGGTACTATACACAAACGATTTGGTCTCATTTCCTTTCTTAATACACCCATGAGAAGCCTGGCGGGTAGCTAGTTAAAGAAGGTTTTTATTAAACGTTATGTATAAATATAATTCCAGTTAATCATTCCATGTGCCAGTGTGGAGAACTGCATTAGGAGCTCCACTCAAATTAAAAACTAAAAGCAATCTTGTTTAAGTTGTGAAACGACGCGTTGATGGCTAAGTTGATAACGTGTTCAGACACAGCGTCGAAGGACGTAGGCTCGTATCTTTACAACTGAGTTTTTTTTTTTTTTTTTTTTATATTATAGGGGGCAAACGAACAAGTAGGTCACCTGATGGTAAGTGATCACCACCGTCCATAGACACTAGCAAACACCAGGGGAGTCGCAAGTGCGTTGCCGGCCTTTTAATATATGTGGGCCTCCGGCGCTCTCACTGACCGAACGAAACGCAACAGTGCAAGCACTGTTACTTCACGTCGGTTTTCTGTGAGAGGGTGGTACTACCCCGGGCGAGCCGACCCATTCATGCTGAAACCAGTAATAGCTTCAGCGTAGCTCTACCACCTACAAAGTCGGAACTTTCGGTGAAGGAAAACAGCGTAATGAAGCCATAGCATGTTGGTTGGCCTTTTCTAAGTCCGCCTGGCTATCTGCCACCCTCAAGTTGAAAATCTGTCACCAAGCACCTGTTGGTGTGTTCTGGCAGTTGTATTGAGGAGCTAGTACCTCTCTGGGTTTAGCGTGACTAGTATCTCAGACCACATCATCATTTGTCTGCGTCTTTACTCGTGATTATGTAGATCTGACCTATGCCTCGGAAACACTATTTTTTCTGGAATGAAAAGTAGTACCCTGTATCCTTTTCTGTATCCATGAAAAAGTATATGAAAATTTCATGATGATAGGTTGAGTAGTTAACCCCCAAGCTGATATGTTAAGACCCAGGTCTCAAAATGGCGGATTACGTTTTTATTTTTTTTATAATTTCACCATATCGTATAACGTAAATTTCATTGATTACCACAAAAAAAGTTTGTAGGAATAAAAAAATAAATAAAAATACATTTTTCAAAGTTTTGTAATAAATCAGGTATTTTTTTAAGCTTATGCTACCAACGGTCTGTTGACCCGTGCCTCATGAGGTCTACATTCTTTGGACAGTCTAGGGTTTAAGGCGTAAAAGCGTAACAAACATTTTTTTCTTTCGAACTGACACCATGTTGACCCTGGGACCTTTACAAATTCACCGGACTACTAACAAACAAATAAACTCAAATTCCCATTTATAATGTTACCTAGGTTTTTACTAACCCAGTAAAAATAGACGCGAACGGTACATAAACTTTTTTTTATAATCTATGTCAGGTCGGCGCAATAGAAGGAATTTCGTATTGAAATTATTTTTTTTTTTCCGAAACAGTAATTACTTTTTACAATAATTAATTTTATACCAATTTAAAGAAAAACTCATTTAGAATGCTTCACAATACATTAAATACATTAAACATACATTAAACATTTGCAAGTACCGGCGATAAAGATAAAACATTTTTTTCTAATAATTATTTTAGGTAATTAGAGATAAATGGTAAAACATTTACTTTAACAACAAAATTTTAAATGTTTTTACCGTCGCATCGGCTATTAACATAGTTTTACCTCACATTATTTAAAAAAAAGAGGACACGAGTATCGTAAGTGAAATAAATACATAGAATATTAATTAATTTAGTGATAGCAGGAGCTTATGTATAAACATGGACATTTTGAGTAATAGACATACTTAATTGAAGTAAATTTAACAAAAATAATACTCGAACTTTTTACTAAAACAACTGATGATTTACATTTTGTGATTATTATAAACGTCACACTGTATTTAAATATAACAGTTTATAAATTAAGTATAAATAGTATAATAATATTACGCAAAGATTCATATGAACAATTATTTATTACCAAAATAAACACCGTATCAAATCACTTTGATAGATCCAGAGCTGGTATTATAAGAACATATCTCAAGTTCAGGTTTCCTCACGGTGATTTCTTTTACGGTCAGCCTATATACATAGTATCTACTCGTATACATAGTGCTATCAATTTAAATATACGTGAATACCGAAAAAATCATTGGAACATGCCGACATTGAATTGACATTCCTCCGGTCAAACCACTTTACCATAATGAAAAACGTTCGTTATGTATAATGGTTTCTAATTATTTTGTCATCATACTAGCAATAAAATATAATAATATTAGACTCACGTAAGTTGCATATGGGGAATTCAATGTCAAATCGACCACTTTCAAACTCGCTCCTTTTTCTCCCCTTCTACCTTATTAAAACTATTGTTTTAGAAATTTTTCAAATTTTCTTACCTAGCCCAAATGACTATTAAAAATAGCTGCTTTTTGCAAATAACTATAACTTCTTTAAAACTTGAATAATTTGGAGGGTTTAGTGGTTTGGTGATGTTCTTTCCAGAAAAAAATATCAAAACTAATGACATTAAAATTTACGAAAATTTACAGCTATTCGAAAATAGTCAAATTTTGCTGCAAGTTTGCCATTTTAATACAAAAAAATTAACTCAAAGAAACATTGATCAATTCCTTACAAAATACCACCCAACTGTAAGTAGAACGACCCGTTACTTGTTTTGAAAAAAAAAAACAATCCATATGGGCTTATTCACAAAACACCACTACGGAAATGTTTAAAAATTTGTAAAGAACGTCAGACATTGAAAAATTTAGATTTTTTTTAAACTGAATTGAATTTTCCAAATACTTGGGTCTTTTAAAAATTCTCAGAAATTGCCAATTTATTTTTTTATGAAATAATGTTTTCTTTTCTTCAGGTGTTAAAACCTCACCTCGCCTCACCTAGAGGCAAGACCCGGAAGAGGAGTGGGAGAGGGAGGAGGCGTCGTAAAGACCCTCCTCAACCCGCTACGACGCCCACTGCTGCCGAAGCGCCGGTGATACTGGAGGCAGACGTGGAGTGTCCCTAATGGCGGCACTTCACTTCCTACAAGGGAATCTCAACCACTGCGCCAGGGCCCAGGATCTTTTGTTCCAAAGCATGTCGCAGTGGTTGATACACGTCGCTGTGATGGCCAAGCCGTACTTCATCCCGCCCGGGTATAACTGGGTGGGTGACGTTGACGGCTCGGTGGCCTTAGGGTCCCAGGCCGCCGCCGGCTCTCCGTCCCTCGTTAACATCTTGAGGGGTCGGGGATACGTAGCGGCGCATCACAGCGGCGTGGTGGTAGTGGGGGTGTACGCACCCCTAAGCATGAGTCTTGCTGACTTCGAGGCCTTGCTCGGGGACCTGCTAAATGTCGTCGGTCGCAGCCACCCTCACCCCGTCCTAGTGCTCGGGGACTTCAATGCCAAGTCTACGGCTTAGGGTTCCCCGGCCACGGACGTCAGGGGTAAGGTGCTGGAGGAGTGGGCCATAACATCGGGCCTACTTGTCCTGAACAGGGGGTCCGTTAACACGTGCGTCCAACAGCAGGGCGGGTCGATAGTGGACGTATCGTTCGCTAGCCCTGCTTTAGCGCGTCGTGTTCGGGGCTGGAGAGTCCTTGAGGGGGTGGAGACGTTGTCGGACCATCGTTACATACGGTTCGACGTCTCCACCCAAACCTTGGACGGACCAGCCCGTAGGACCCCCGTGAGGAACGGACCGCGTTGGGCGTTGAAGCGCCTCAACCAAGAGGCGCTTCTGAAAGCCGTCGTCATGCAGGCCTGGGTGACAGGAGAGTTACCGGACAGGCCTGCCGACGTCGACCTGGAGGCGGAGTTACTCCGAGCGGACGTGACGCGTATCTGTGACGCGGCGATGCCCCGGATCAGGGGGTCAATGCCCGCTAAGCGTCAGTTGTACTGGTGGACCGTCGAAATCGCGCAGTTGCGCGTAGCGTGCACGGCGGCCCGTCGCCAGTACACCCACCAACGACGCAGGCGGGGCCGCTCGCAGGTCACATCCGCAAGGGACGCGGAACTTTACGAGGGGTACAGAGCAGCCAGATTGGCGCTCCGTAGGGCGATCGAGCAGGCTAAAGCTCTCGCTCGGGAGGAGATGCTCGAGATGCTCCGATGATCCGTGAGGGCGCCCGTACCGCGTGGTACGTGGCAAATTACGCCAGGGTGGCCCCCCGGTAACCCAGAGTCTCGAGCCAGATCTCCTCCACGAGATTCTGGCTGCTCTGTTCCCTTCGGTGACAGAGCACACGCCTCCCACGATGGCTTCGCCCATATCCACGCCCAACGCGGATGGCTGCGACGAGGACGACGAGGTCCCCGAGGTGACCCAGGAAGAGTCGAGGGCGGCGGTGAAGCGAACGACATACCTGGCCGTATATGAGTCCTGGCTTACGAGGCCCTCGAGTCCCGACTACTGAGGATCGTCACTGCATCTCTTCAGCAGGGCCGGTTTCCGAACATCTGGAAAACCGGCCGTTTGGTCCTGCTGAAGAAGGAGGGGCGCCCGGCGGACAGTCCTTCCGCCTACCGGCCCATAGTGTTGTTGGACGAGGCGGCAAAGCTCTGCGAGCGAATAATCGCAAGCCGCCTCGTCCGGCACTTAACAGAAGTTGGGCCGGACCTGGCGGACAACTAGTTCGGTTTCCGCCAGGGGCGCTCCATCGTTGATGCAGTGATTAAGGTCAAGATCCAGGCGGAGGAAGCATTTGCTCGGGGTGAGGTGGTTCTGGCGGTGTCTCTAGACATCGTCAACGCCTTTAACACCTTGCCCTGGGCCTGGTACTCCGGTACCATGGAGTGCCTCGCTACCTCCGCCGCTTAGTCGGGGCATACCTCTGCGAGAGGTACGTAACCTTCCCGGGTCAGGGAGGGAGGACAGGTCGGCGAGACGTAGTATCCGGTGTTCCGGGGTCAGTCCTGGGCCCCCTCTTGTGGAACATCGGATACGATTGGGTGTTGCACGGTGTGCTCCTCCGAGGCGTCAGCATTACATGCTATGCTGACGACACGTTGGTATTAGCCCGGGGGAAGATGCACCGCGCGGCCGCGATCCTGACAACTGCAGGAGTCGCTCAAGTCGTCGGTAGGATCCGGCGTCTGGGACTGGAGGTGGCGCTCCGTAAAACCGAGGCCCTGTTTTTCCACAGGCCTCGGCATGCGCCACCCCGAGGGTCCCAGATCGTCGTGGGCAATTGATAACGCGCAGCACACACTCGTGGAGTGTCCCGTCTGGGACGAGCCACGCCGCGAGCTCATCGCGGCCATAGGCCCAGATCTCTCGCTCTCGACCGTCATCGTTAAGGTGGTCGAGAGCGAGACCGGGTGGATCTCCGTCGCCTCCTACTGCGAGACAGTTACGCTCGCGAAAGAGGCGGCGGAGAGGGAGAGGGAGCAGACCACCCGGCTCCCCTCCCGCGGTCGACGAAGACGGCGACGACCTAATGCCGCCGTAAAGAGGGCCTGTGGGCGACGGGACGGGCGGGCACGCCTGTCGCCCTGAGCAGTGCTTTCCTGCACAGGCCCGCGTGGTGGAGGCGCATCGTGCAGTGCGACTCCCACAGTTCGTCGGGGGGGGGGGGGGGGGGGGGTTAACACCCGCCCTCTCTTGAGGGGTTTACCGTCTTGACCCCTCAGACCGCAGACAGGGCCCCTGATGAGGGACCGACACCTGTCGGGGACGCAGAAGTAGTGTCTTTGGCAGTTCCTGCTCCCCGGCCAAATAGGTGTGTGAGGCACCATGGAGTTTTTAGTCCGTGGGAATCGGACGTCACTTACCCCCCGCTGCCCGACGGGGTGAGTATCCGCCACGGATATTCCCCATGTAAAAAAAAAAAACACAAAAAAAAAGCTGTTCAAAATAATGGAAAAAAAAGTCGGTCCATTTCACGTCGGAAGCATTTTTACTACATTTATTGAAGATTTTTGAGTAAAAAAAAACAATTAAAAAAGGTTAACTTCGAGACAAAGAAAGACATTCATTCTAATAAAAAATGTTTAAGTTCATAAATTAGAATATTAAAAAAATAGTTTTTTTGGGTGAATTACATTTAACACGAACATATTTTTTATAGAAAACGTTCCAATTATTACATTTGTGTAAAAGTTATAAATATTTGCAAAAACAGAAGCAATTTTTTTAATACATAACTTATTTTAATTGCTCAGAACATTTTTGAAAATTTTACCAAAACATATTTCAACAGTGTAGAAGAGGAAAAATAGCCCAATCAACATCGGGTTTAAAAGTGGTCGATTCAACACGGAATGCAATATTTCTCTTGGTTTCAGAACATTAGATATCAATGTTTTACTATAATTACATGTGGATAGTAAATAAGCCAATTATTTGTAACAGTTACGCACTAGCTTTTTAGTTCAACAAACTATACTGTATACGAATATCGACCTGTTTCAAAAGTTGACTCAAATTAAATCAAATATTTTACTATTTTATTAATTAATGACGTTTTGTTACACTACAAACTTTAATTTGAAATTAACATTTAAAACTCTTCTTGAAAATAGTTTTCGTTTTTTTTATCCCACTGCTATTAATGATTGATTATAAATAATGAAACGATACGTGTAATCGTTACCTTTGAACTTTACTATACGGTATAATTTTAAGTGAAACACAAGAAAGATAACTAACAACAATGTGTGCGTATGTATTCAAGAAACTGGTTTTACCAACAATTGTTGTCGTCATTTCATATTATAGTGCTATTTACGCGTTAGGTCATCCTTATCTTCTCAAGAAACTTTTTGCCAGTGAATACGATCTCAATCGTTTTCTTTAACATGTTTCTTAGACTATAATGAAAAACTATATGGTAAGTGAACCATCACAATTTTGATAATTCAACGAAAATTGTACATAGTATTTCTCCTAAACTAGTGTCGTCTTGATCAAAAATATCTATTCTAATTCTATACATATTTGTGTAATTGGTACAAGTTAGCTATAAATTTTTTATTACGTAAGTACTTGATTTACACATTTGTTTCGGGATCGCTATTTTAAAAGATTATGTTCTTTTTGTAACAAAATGTAATAATAACACATTACCTTATATTCTTTTATGTGTAATTAGAAGAAATGTACTTGTTAAATTATGTAATAAATATTTACCAAAAATATTTTTTTAACTTGACACTCATATTAAAATGGTACCAAGTGAAATAAAAGTATGTAAAAATAATTGTAACCGCGGCTCTGTACTCCACTTTTATACGATGGTTATTTCTTACTCTGTATTCAGTTAATATTCTATGATTTCTAAAGATGGTAATACGCTAAAATTAAGTAGTAAATAAACTCATTATGTCCGAGGTGTGTACCAAAATAATTAGCAACTGTTCTATCTAATAATACAATGAACATAAAAAATAGATAACAAGTAATTTACAAATAAGTATTATTATATTGTGACGTGGTTATTCTATATTATTCATAGTAGTTTCCGCTGTCGTGTCGTTATACATAACATGTTTTTAGAAGCGAAATGTTTTTTCCAGGGAAACGTAAAAGTGAGTGATATTTATTCAGCTAGATAAATATTGAAAGTTACTAAATAATGGTAACATTCGAATACATACATTTCAATTGTTTGTCTCATGCTTTATCTGATGGACATATTATAGGCAATTAGTCTTTTGTCTGAGTTTGTATTGTATGTCAGCGAAAGTATACGTATTTTGCAAGGTCTGTTACCACAGAGGAACATGCACTTAATATGGAATTATATGATCTTTCATGTGATGTTATCTGCTATGCCCATGGTTCATACTCATGTACGTATCGTTTAAAATTCGGTGTCAGCACGATCATGGCATGCTAATGTGTTCTTCAGTTGATGATGATGGTGATGATGATTTCCGACCGATTTCGGCCAGGGCGACCACTTTGACCCCTAGACTGAGTATACTCGGAGTCCAGTAATGGGAGCGGTCAGATGCGCAGGATATATTAAGGTGCACAAGTGTACGTGCAAGACACAGGTGCACATACTCATCCTTGTTCTTCTAAACCCAGTGGAACGGGAACCGTTACGACCATAGAAGCACTCAGATAGATGGTACAGTATCACGGTGAGAAGGTTACAAGGGGTCAGTACTATCTCACACTCCCTTAATCGCCTTTTACGATACCCACGGGAAGATATGGGGTGGTGCTAGTCTACTCTGCCGGCACCACACAGCAACACTTAGTTGCTGTTGTTTAATATAAATTTATACAAATAATATTTTTTGCTAGTTTCGACAGGGTCAGTAGGGTTATGCTATGATCCGGTGTAGCGATCAAAGGATTTTAAGATTAAAAAATAACCTGAACGATACTTCAATTTGAACTTAAATACGAGAACTAATTTGGAGTTTTACCCACGGTTTATTGCTTACTCGGATATTTCACATGTGATGTATATCACTATATGTTTCATCTCCACATTTTCTATTACGAAAGAAAAAGGATTATACAATATTTTTTTGAACTTTTTGATTTCTTTTCACTCCAATTTAATTATAGTTCAGAGACGAAAGATCTAAAGATTTCAAGTGAATCCTAAAATAAAAAATTACGCACATATTTTACGATAAACTTTTAATTTCTTAAAAATTTAAATCTACAATATATTCTTTACATTTTTGAGATCAGTATTTTTGCAAAAAGGCAACCTTAGAAATGCTTTTAAAAAAAGACGGTTTATGGTTAAAATGCAAAATACATTGTTGGAAATTTTGTTAGTTTCCTAAAAACTACATCAGCCACTTCTAATGAGAGTTTATAAATTTGACAAAGATTATTGCAATAATACAAGCTATCCATCAACAGGAAATAGTCCACGAAAATTTTTTAGTCGTTGTAATTTGATAGTTAATACAGAAATTATTGAAGTAGTAATCTTGAATCTCTTCCACCATATTCTTTTAAATACAATTGTATATTATTTTTGTAAAACTAAATATAAATCTTAAGCGGCCGATGACCACGTTGGGGTAGTTCAAAGTGAATTCGATGGAGATATATACGAACAAGCCTTATTATGCTGATACATAGATGGTTGAAATAATTACTTCGCATCTCGTGATCGATGTTTATTTTTCTACTTGCTGTATATAATTTTTTTAGCAATACTGCTCTATCCGCCTAATATATACATTTTTATCACATAATATAAGTAGCCACCTTTTAAAAAACCATGAGTGGAACCTTATAAAATAATATAACCGGTTTTTTAAATAAAGTACTCATTTGTATGTTCGCCGGCGCGGCGTGATGATTAAACACGTGCCTACACTCGTGAGAACTTCTCTTGATTGGCAAACACTATTCTATGGCAAACTTTACTCTTAATTGATTACATTTTAAAAAATACATCTCATATCTACGTAACACCAGAAACTTAATGTACAAATTTTATATTCGTTGCTTCAGAAGTATTAGTTTTGTATTTTTTTTTATTGTGGCTTATCAGTGACTTGACTATATCGTATTTTAATTGATGATGCCTCTGACGATAATGAAACGCTGAGACTCGTAACGGCATTTGGTTCACTCGAAAATTACCGTGATATATGCAATAGGTGATTGATTACTTTTTTATTTCACTCCAGATAAGAATTATATGAAAATTGTTTTTGGTAAATATTGGTAACACTTTTTTTTTAAATTCTGCTTCACTGTTATTAGACTCTTTCTTAATTAATTCTAAACTTTAAAAAAAAATTTAATATTTATAGTTTAGGTAGTTGGAATAAAATCATAAATGAATGTTTTCATTATTAACATTACCTTTTAAAAGCAATATATTTTAATATTGTTTATTTTGATTTCATAGATAAAGCCAAGCCTGTTATATTATGATTAAAAAAAAACTGGACGTAGTGCGTGTATGGTATGGTGTACATATAAATCGTCCATTGGTCATAATTCGACCACAATTTTATTACATATATAGGGGTATATATATATATCCATAACGAATAATTTAAACTAATAGTGTTTATCTTTTTACCGATATTATTAAATAAATATTAGTTGTTTGTGACGTTATTTTGATAATCATGGTATTCATCTTTATCCAATTAAATATATAAGTTAGGGCATTTGACGTAAATTAAAATAGCTCTATATTATATCAATCCAATAAATATCTTAAGAGGTATAACAGATTTAAAATTACGGGCAATCAAAAATAAATCGTTTATATGAACATTCTTAAGAGGGAAGGCGACTGTTACGGCCGAGAAAATTAGTGACTTTTGGGAATTTTTGTGACTTAGATAAAAGAATTAAATAAGTTTTCTTTATTTTTATGATATTATGCATACATTTAACCTTGTGTATATACATTTTTACGAAAAAATATTAAATAATTTTGAAACTGTCGACGCCCAAAAAAGTAGAGCCCAAAAAAAATCTCCCTTCGTGGTAATATACGATATATGAAAAGAAGTTCATTATTATTTATATGAATGTAGTTATCGTTCTACGTGGTCGATGTTTTTTTGTTTTTTTTGGTCATTTTTTTTCGTTTTCAAACAGCATAAAAATAGTCATATTTAAAAAATTGGGTAGTTGGGTAGGCGAACAAAAAAAATTTAAATTCATTATTATTGCCCGATTTATTGATGGCCTTAGTTTGAAAATAGACGTTAAGAAAATATAATATGTTCTTATACACGATCCACGATTGTTTCTGATGCAGAGATTTTAAAATAATAAGCACGACAAAAAATATAATTAAAAATGGCCAGTAAAAAAATAGTCCGGAAAACATACCAACCGAAGAAAAAATATACGTATAAATTAAAGATAATTACTATACAATTATACTATACTATAAAAATTAATTGAATTTATACAATTCTTTAATTAACTATAAATAACTTAATCATAATTTATAATAAAATGTAATTAATTACTTATTTTTTCACATTGACATTTCAAAAATATTACTAGGATTAATGAAAAATATTTTGAAAAAAAAAAACAATACATTAATAACGTACCTTAGACGAACACAATTTGTTTTCTTTTATCTTGATTACGCTGAACCATGTAGTAATATAGTAAGCGTTCGAAGTATTTCGGTTATCGTATTGACATGTGAAATACGATTGTCCCATGCGAGAGACGTGTGCACACTGTTGCGAAAGCCAACAAAATACTGTAGATTAATAACTGTTGTTCTGTTTTATACGGGATATTACCAGAACATCTTCCTTTTTATAAGCTAGTGGCGCATCAACTGGAAAATCATGTTAGTCACTCAAACATATAACAAATGTTGACATTTGTTATCTGTTCGATAATAATAATGACTAGAAAGATATATTTATAAAACTTCCCAGAAGCAGAGTGAAATCCAAAAGAGGTTACATGCTGCTTTCATGTTACCATGACAACAAACAATCTTACTGTCCGTCGGATGATAGGCTGTTCCGAACGAATACAAATCACTGTTATTTTTTATTACGCGGAAATATCATAACAATGAGTACACGTTTAAATAAATCTCAGTTGTATCTCAAGTTATTGAACAAGTTATCACTTTTAAGTAGTTTTTAGTTATCTTATACATCAATGAATTATTGCAAACTTATCATTATTCTCTTACATAACCTTTCTTAGAAACTTATTTTTAGAAAACTAGGAACACGCTATTAACTTAATGTATATTGGACTACTAATGCTTCTTACACTCATATGATCAGCAGCGTCAAGTTTTCAGGCTTAAAACTGTTATATTTGTATAAAAAAATTACTTTAAAATATCAGTAACAAAGTGCGTTCGTATATAAATCTGTCAATCATAAAAATTAAATAGAAACCGCACGTGATAACTCTCAAATGCTTTCGAAACCTTACTTCCTTTTCTCATTTATTTAATTAAAAACTTCAAAATCAAACTTAGTGGTCATATCAATTAAATTTAATCACAATGTTTCTATATATTAAAACCCTTCAGCACAGGGTTAATTCAATTATATGGATAATATTTCGGTTATATTTATAATTCTTGTTTAAGGTAATAAGATAATTAATAAAATTAATCTAAGCAGTTTGATATATTATACCAATTTGACATAATATAAATATTTACTCTTAATGAGTTTATCAGAATGCGATAAACCTTTATGCTTTTCGATAACTTTTTCTGGTACGGTTTTATAAATGCATTGATAAACTTTTATATTTTTGTTACTGGCTAAGCAGTAATTTATTAAGTATTCTTTTCATTGTAAAGATACCAATTGTTTGTATTGTTGAATTCGAAAGGCAATAAACAAACACCGGATGAAATCAAACGTTTGATTGTACATGTTTTGTAAAATTGGTCAATGTCATGAATCAATTGACTGCATAAATATCTTAAATGAAATCAATACTATTCTAAGATTGTCATATTATACGTGTATAATTAGGGATATACTAAAATTTCGTTTTTATATCATTCAAGCCTGAAAGCAAGAATTATAATATATTCACCATCATCACCAGCCTGTAGGGCCATAGGCCCCTTCACGAAGGAAGGTATGGGTATAATTGCCACGCTAGCCCACAACGTATTGGCGATTTCTAAGTCTGAAAAATCCATAGTTTTTTTTCCCACATATGGTAGTAACTTCAAGAACATTTCTGAGGATCAGGTTTACTCACGATGTTTTCCTTCACCGATAGCCAATAGTGTTACTAATTTAAAATATTTAAATTAGTAAATGTACGCGTATTCCGAAAATACATTAATACATGTTAGGGTGCGAACCTGCGGACATCGGATTGGTATTCCACCGGTCAATCCACTAGACCACTACGACTTGCTATACTATATTAATTACTAGGTATCCACTCCGGCTTCACGCTGGTGTGAAATGAGTCTCGTTTGAGCAGCGGCCGAGTGCGCACGCGCCCGCTCGCAGCTCTGACGGTCCGTTAAGTTCGGCAACTCGCGCGCAGTTGTCGGATATTTTCGTGTGTGTCCGGAAGTTTAGTGTGTTCGAGCGGCTACTGTCGATCGTACGCTCTTTTCAGAGCGACGGTGCACCTCCATTAGTGCACCATTTAAACCGCACTTTTCGGTGCGAAGCCGTGCACACTGTTTGCAGTGCGTCGAGTCGCCGTGCTACGCGTCGTGCCTCGTGCTGCGCTTCGAGAGTCGTGCAGCGCGTCGTGTGCCGTGCAGAGCGTCGTTCTTCGCGCCGCGCCGTGTGCAGTTTTGAAGAGAAGATTCGCGTTCGCGTCGCGTCGCGTTTTCCATTTGGCCCGGACACGGATTGTCCGTTAGATTTGAATTAGGCGCACCCCCCTGCCCCTCAGGCAGGGAGGTTAGTCATGTCTACCCCCGCGACCCCGCGTGCCCATCCGGCCCTTCCGGCCGTTGATGATACCGTCCACCTCGAAGAACTGTTGCGCTTCCACATGTTCGTCGAAAAGGAAGACCCGAATCTCGTCACGGAATACAATAGACTCCGGAAAGTCTACGCGCGCAACCCTCCCGGTAAGATACCGCGTTGTTTCTCCGCGAACCCTTTCGCGAATCTCCCGGACGACCCGTTCACGAGGCTCTCGGAATTCGATTCCGATGACGACTCGGACATGGACTACGATACAGTCCCCGCGACCGCGCCCGCGACCGTGCCTGCGCCCGCGACCGTGCCTGCGCCCGCGACCGTGCCTGCGCCCGCGACCACGCCCGCCGATGACGACGGTTTCACAACCGTCACGCGCCGCGGTAAACGCCCACGCGCCGCGATTCAGACCGATAGCGACTCTGCTGCGGGACGTCCGACCCCAAAGCAGCCCAATATAGGTGGCGCTCGGGTGCCCCGAGCCTCTCCCACGCCCTCTGCCGCGAATTCGGCTCGAGCCTCGGCTGCGGAACCCGCGGTCGCGGCTAAGAAGCCACGCCTACCGCCTCCCGTCACCTTCCGTGACAAAGCTCGATGGGTAGAGATTTCTGAAGACCTTAAGTCGAAGGAAATCGTCTACAAGTCTGCCGTCAACACTGTTGCCGGCATTTCTATTCGTGTCTCGACCCCCGATGAGCATCGCGAGCTCACCAAATACTTCAGGGAGCGTAAGCTCCCTTTCTTCACCCACGCGCTCGAGGAAGAGCGCCGCCTCCGTGTCGTCATTCGGGGAGTTCCCTCTGAGCTCACCGAATACGACATCTGCGATTGCCTGAACGGTCAGGACTTCCCAGTCCGGAGCGTGCAGCGCATGCGCCACCCCCGTACGAAGGCCCCCTTCAACTTGGTGTTGGTCACTCTGGACCGCTCCTTGGAAGGCAAGGCTATTTTCAGCCTCAACTCAGTTTGCGGCCTGTCCCCTGTCTACGTAGAGCTTCCTCGCAAGTCCCAGGTACCCTCGCAGTGTCACAACTGCCAGGTGTACGGTCATTCCGCCCGACACTGCCACCTGCGTCCCAGGTGTGTCAAGTGTCTCGGGGATCATTCCACTAAGGAGTGCCCCCGCACTCCCGAATCCGTCGAGCCTCCGAGCTGCGTCCTCTGCGAGCAAACGGGTCATACCGCGAACTATCGCGGGTGTCCCCGTGCGCCTCGCTCGACCTATCACCGTCGCGGCGGTCGTGCGACCCGGTCCAGGGCGCACGGCCCGCCGACTCGGACGAATCGGCCTCCGCCTCCGCCCATACAAAGCCAGAAGGCTTTCCCCGAACTGCCGGGCACCTCCAGTGCGCCGGCAGCATCCGCTGCTCCGCCGAGCGCGCTCTCCTGGCGCGTAAGGCCTTCCCCGCCAGCTCCCTCGGCTCCTAAAGCCAAGCCCCAGCCCCCAAAGGCTCTGTCCACTCCTGCGCCACCTATCGCGGTTTCAGCATCGACCTCCGGTATAGACTGGATAGCTCGCTTACTCTTGGTACACGATGTACAAGAGATAATCGCATTTAACGCGTTAGTTAATAGTACGTCTGAGCTCGGGCTCTTAAACGCTATCTCCGCTTTCCCGGCCGTCGCGACCACGGTACAGCAACTAACCCGCGCCGCGCATAAATAAATTCGCGTAAATCAAAATATCAGATCGAACCCGCGTGTTCATACATAATAGACCGATATATTAGGATTTGTTACGTAATTATTTAGTTAAATCGGCACCGTGCCGTTGCACTTTATTTTTTAGCTCGATTCCCTCTCAAAAGATGCGTGTTTGCGCCCACGCCCGCGACTCTCTCTGCTCACGCCTCCGTGAGCGGGGGGTGAAGATTCGATCCCGCACACTCGTCGCGATTTTTCTTGTAACAGCTCGAGCCTAGGTAGTCCCTCGGTGTGGAGCCCTCGAGTATGTTACTCGCGCGAATACAGTGATTTACACATGTTCTACACTTACACGATCACCCCACACTCTTGCACATCTAGGCACTCAGTGGTGGGCTGTTTTTTTGCCCTTTTCGGACTAAAATAGGTCACGTAACACAGTAGTCAGATACCAAATACACATATACATTCGTGAAACATGCATGGTCACACATGCATTTTTCACGAATTCATATATGAGTATTGTATGGATAGATAGCTTAGCTAGCTTAGTTAGTTCGGGAATCCGGCGACAGCTCAAGCCGAGGTGCACCGAGTGCCCTTGAGATGTTTCGCCAAAAAACAATCGGGTGAGTGCCCTAAGCGCTCCCCTTAGTAGTCCGGTGGAACTGTGAAGGCGGAATAAGCCGGCAGTGTAGGTCAGTTCGAAAAAAAAAAAAAAAAAAATCACGCTGGTGTAATAAGAAGAAAATGGACTAATCCTTCTCCTTACAGTACGACCATGTAATGAAATAAAAGGGCAACTGAAATCTGAACATTTGTAAATTCTGTCAATTTTTCGAGATTATATATATATTCGCCACTGTCTTCTTTCTCACTAAATTCTTTATATAGTAATTTTCTTACCCAAAAATTTCATTCTATCGTAACTCAAAGCAATATTAATTACTTTTTACTTTGAATGGTGTGCACTATAGGATTACATAGGCTTGTGAAACCATTATTATTTTGGAACAAAATAATTGTATATTAAACATGAAATCCCTTCTGTAAAAATAACTCTACTAAAATATAGTTAGTGTTAAACTTATCAACAGGACAAAGGAAATAATGAAAGTAGCTATGACATGTAATTGACAACAACGAAACTATTCCCAATACGACTAGCACGCACACTAATGACACTAATGCACGTGTCGAAATAGGTGAAATAGGGGACGAAAAAAGTGCGCGGGCAAACCTGCTCCGCATTTACCCCTTCCGCATCCCTCTGATATCTAAATTTGTTTTCTGTGCATACATTTCAGATCGGTCAAAAAGTATGATGCGGACTATAAATAGTTTATGTAACTAAACCAAACCAGACAAGCGTCTATTTGTACAGTATTAGTGAAGTAAAAGATAAAATGACGGTGTCATTAAGCTTGAATGAGGTCGCCTTTATACATTAATTTGAATGGAGCGCCGAACATGGTTCGGCGTACTGACACAAGAAATGTTTACTGAAATAATATTTATCCATAATGTTTGTTTAATGCATAATAAAACATATTCTCAAACTAGCTGCCCGCCCCGGCTTCTCACAAGTGTATTAACAAAGAAAACGAGGCCAAATCTTTCCTTTACAGTACCTATGACCATGTAAAGAATTAAAATAACAACTGGCTCACTGAACATCAATCTGTGAATTCTGTCAATATTTTTGAAGATCTTCCTACGGTCTGCGATCTCACACACTCGCTTTTTGGATGGAGATTTTTAACCCATTTTTTTACTTTTCCGTACGATTTTTCAAATATTTTCTCTCAATAAAACCTTGTTCTGACAATTACAAATACAACAACAAAAGAATTAGTCAAATATGTGCAGCCGTTTTGAAGTGATACGCTTACATACATTCGACATTTTATTTTTGTGTATATAGATAATTGTGTGCATAGTAATACCGTTTATTGCAGCCACACATGTACATTTAATGTTATGTATGATGTTTGCTAATTACTATCTACTGTCTTCGTCCTACTGTCTTCGATTGCACTCACTCATTTTTTTGAATTTTTCATATATTTGTGTTGAATGTATGTTAAATGTTTATAAAAATGAGGCCTTAATCTTATTACTTATCTTTCGCATTTACTTTTAATTGTGTTTTAACACATCTTTAGCACTTACTCGCTTTCAGTATGACGACAACATAGTAGTGGTAGGGAGCTCAGATTCACGTGCATTAGTATGGCCTACAACCATTTAACAATGAAGTGTTTTTTCCACCTTCCATTTGAAAACAAGACCCTTTTCAAAATTTGACACTTTATATTCAGTTGATAACTTAAAATAACAAAAGATAAAAAAAGAGATTTGCCCATTGATTATTGCTGCTTGGGAACTCACGACTTTCTAAGCGACTCAGACGGGATTATATTTGAATGTAACGTATATTAAACTAGATTTTAGCTGATGCTATAAATGCAAACGTGGTTGTTTTTTGTTACATCTTCATACCTTAACTTGTCAACTAATCAATATGAAATTTTGCATACACGTTATCAGGGACACAGAAAAGGACAAAAGGTATCTTCTAATCGAAAAAAAGTATTGTTTGTGGTCAAATCTACATTAACGTTTACGATTCCGCGAGCAAAAACTAGTTTAAAAATATTCTTTTGCGATATAGCCAACATTGTTGTCAATATTACATTACATTTGTTTCACTTCTTGGAAGTATTACTATAAATATATAACATAAGTTATAAGCATAATAATTATCAACTTGTAAGAGACCCTCTGCAGGGTCGTACATAGGCTTCTTCCTGAAGGAAGGTATAATTATAAAGGCATAATCACCACATCAGCCCTCGATGTATTGGCGATTTAGAACTCTGAGAAATCTACAGATATTTATTTTTTTCTCACATACGGTGGTACTATAAGAACACTTCTTAGGTTTAGGTTTCCTCACGATGTATTGCTTCATCGTCAACCGATAGTGTTACCAATATGAATTAGTAAATGTACGGGAATTCCGAAAAATTCGTTGGTACATGCCGTGGTTCGAACCTGTGGACATCGGATCGAAATTCGACCAGTGTAGCTATTAGAACACCACGACTTTAATAAGTATAATGATTATTATTAAATTGAATATTAAATTCCCAAAAACGTAAAAAGATTCATACTATACAGATCTTCTATAAAATGTAATGGTAAATGCAATTGGGAAAATTGGTACATTCCATAATCATTGGGTCATCATAATAAAATAAACAAGCAAACAAACTCATCCTCAGTTGAGATATAAAGAAAAAAAGATTTAGTGACAAAAAAAAAACAACGGTTTGCGTAGATTGTACATTTTTATGATATCTATTTGTGATTATTTTACATTATAGTCGTATTGCCGATAATCTTGACCAGTTTGACTCATTTATATGACGCTATGATAGTTTACTTGGAAAATAGACGTGACCGTATACATGATTTTATTTGAGAATTTATGCATACTGCATAAGATACTTACGTCAAATCCCGAATACATATAGATGCAGTATAGGTATTAATCATCATCATCAGCATCACGTTTAAACGATTTAGACCCATTTAAAGTACCATATATATGGTGCATCAAAATCATATAAGCGTTGTTAATAATCCTTCTTAAAGTCATTTTTTGTAGCGCGTAATTTTAAATCTGTGGTATATTCTAAGATATTTATTAAATGATATGTTGTAAAGAGAAGTTTTGATCCACATTAAATATGACACACCACATTTATCAAATAACCATTTACTTTGAATAGCCCCAAAAATAAAGCCTCTGATGGATATACGTATAGCAGGGTGATTCAAAACAATTTTTGTTTTTCTCGGATCTACGCTCATAAATTTTATTTAGGTATAAAATAAGCCTGCGAAGAAATGAGCTCTTAATTTAAATATTAAGATTGTTCCGCATTGCACTTTTCGATTTTCCATAGGAAAAATTATTTTTGTTCCTTATTAACTAATAAACGATAAGTCGTACTATAAAGTTCTTAACACATTTTTGTAGAGAACTGAAGGTTCTACGAAAAAGGTATCTTATGATTTTTTGATAAATTGAGTCCTTTAAAAGTAATTCTTTAACTTTTTCGGAGAATCTACCCGACTCAATCCATAATTTTACTATTAATAAAAAAAATCTTTTTTGTATACTATAATTATTTCAATAAAATTGAAACAGAAGTTTTTCATGAAAGTTACTTTTAGTTTCCTTTAATTTAATGACAGCTTAAAAACTACAACTGCAGATGATAATTTGATAATTTTCCAATATTTTATTGTTTTATTTGTATCACGCAAGTTTTTTATTTTAAACTTAAATATAATTCCAACAAACTTTTATTGTAATATTGAATTCATGAAAATGTTTGTTTTTGTAGTACTTATATTGGTAAATCAATCGTCTTGACGGTGTTATTTTAGAGTTGACAACTAGAGGGCGCTTAGAGTAAATGTCATTATTCACTGTCGTTGTAATTATTCATGTCATTGCTCTTTATTTTAATATTTTTATTCAGTATGTGTTTTACAAATTCCGAGAAAACTGCTAAATTGACGGTTAATTTCATTTCAACCTTGAATAACTTTTAACCAAGTTAATTTACCGAAAAATGACTTCAAACCTTACTTGTAGAGCGTCCAATTTCCTATATATATATATATTTTTTTTTAAATATGTCTGGTATATTGGCTAAAAAAGTTAGTGAACTCAAAAATTTCTTATAATTTGAAATTTGACCTTAAATTACTTTTGAAATAATGAATTTTTAAAAAAAATCGTAAGAGACCTTTTTTGTAAAGCGTTAAAATCTGTACGACCTATCAATTACAAAATTTACAAGGACAAAATAATTTTTCCTATGTTATTATTATGGAAAATCGAAAAATGTCAATTTAATATTTAAATTAAAGGTTCGTCTCTTCACAGGCTCATTTTCATATGTAAACTAAAATTTAGAGCGTAGATCCGAGAATAAATAAATGGTTTCTTTTGGATCATCGTAATATATAGTATAATATTCGAGGTCTACACAAAATTATTTTGATTTCTTAAGCATCTAGGAAATAGAATAAATTTCATTCGCAAATCTCGATAATAAAGATGTCCTTTAATGAAATGGAATATTTAGAACAATATGTCGAACTTAGAATGTAGCCAAAGTAGTAAATTTATAGGTACTAAAAGTTGCTCACACAATGGTTAATCATGTGCGTAAATCGAGCCCGTCCCTCCTTTACCTTAAAATAACAACTGTCACTGTCATGTTAACTTGCAAGCTTCACCTCTACAGCTACACAGAATGCTACATTATAAAAGAGGCGCTGTTACGGTTTAAATACCATGTGTATAGTGGTCGTAGCCAATCAGTACAAATCCTTACTACCCTTTTTATACTAGGTACATACTGGCTTTTACTGGATTGTGCGTAACCACCGATCATACCGCCAAGGTCGGGCTATAAACTTCGCTTCCGCATACCCGCCTCATCCCCTCGCCAGCGTCTCAAGCCTAGGTTTGCTTCTAGTACACTGTTAGCGCGATACACTGACATACACACACATACACACGATAGTTATATAAGCTATTTTTTCCTTTTTCGTTAGTTAGCCTGACCAAAAATTGAAAAATTTAAAATACATGTAAGCGTTCGTGCGGTACATACGAAGGTACGCGTATGTATACTCACTGAATTAAAGTATACATGTATGTTTAACTTAGCTTAAATGGTTAGTTTAGTTGGATTCGTGTATATATATTCAAGGCTATGGCCTAAGCCGAGGTTCGCTCTCTTTAATGCTTTTAGGCTTATTGAAAAACGCCTAAGCCTATGACTATGGTTGCTGTTATATTTGGTGTATGGTTTTTGCGACCCAGTTAATATATCTAAGTAAAATTGAAAAGAAGGTTTAGTAAGAAAGATTATCGTATTATAACTGTTTGTAATTATAATCGTATTCCTGTATATAACGATAATTATAAATTTCATACATATTTATTATGTTTGCATGTGATGTTACATTCTTGTGGTCAGCGTTATAAACGACCCCACAAGCGCGTACAAACAGGCGGCCGGTCACGATTTCTCACAGTTATTATTCTTATTCGTTAATATTTAATACCTATTATAGTTATAACTTTATAGTTACCATACCAGAAATACCTGGCAGTTTTTTTTTTCGAACTGACTACACTGTTGACTTGGCAAGGTCTCTACAGTTTCACCGGACTACCTTTTTTTTACATGGGGAAAATCCGTAACGGATACCCACCCCGTCGGGCAGCGGGGGTGGGTTATGTCCGATTCCCACGGACTAAAAACCCCATGGTGCCTCACACACCTATTTGGCCAGGGAGCAGGAACTGCCAAAGGCATTACTTCTGCTCCCCGGGAGGTGTCGGCCCCTCAACAGGGGCCCCGTCTGCGGTCTGAGGGATTAACGTTTAATACATATATATTAAACGTTTAATATATATGTATAATAGAGGTTATTCAAATATCTATGGAAAGATTAACGTACGAAAAGTCTTGTACAATTATTATTTATCATCATTTTTGGACGATAGTAACATGAGCCGCCGATAACCTAATGTGAACCACATGTTATTTTATTGTAACTTATTGAGTGCATAATATATAAAAACTTAGCCATATCTAGTCTTATTTAAAAAACACTAATATTAATAATGCTAAAATTAAATCATTTTCTTTATGTTCTACGAATGTCATATGTATATATAGAATAAAGTATATCTTTCTCATTTGGATAAACACATAATATGTATATCGTAAATTAAACCCCAACCGTAATTTACTCGTGTTATAGATTAAAGCACGCCTGAGCGTACCTTAAAGAAGACATCATTATTAAAACATGGCATGGTGGTTAGGGAAATTTCTAATACCCGTCTAAGCTATTAAAGTTCTCGTAAACCTATAACCATTGGGAAAAACCTCAATATGCACTTGTTATCAACCCAGTGACGTATAGAACCAAAGTCGTGAACAAACCATACAATTTTTACCTGTCTACAAATAGTTGAAGAATTAAAAAAAATACGAAAAAGTTCGTCTCCTACGTACGAACACTCGGATACATATTTTGATTCGTTGTTCGAAAATTGTTACAATTGAAGATAATAATAATATTGATCGTTGTGAAATTCGTATTGGACAAACTCATTCATTATTTTATCTATGACCAATGTCCAGGCCCAATGTTATATTTATAGTATAAGTATTTATGGTTCATATTATGGTGTGGTTTGCTAAGTAATAACGCGGTATTTATGAGTAATGAAAGATTTTCAAAGGATATTTCCCAATGAATTGAAGTAAAACGTGAAGCTGTAATTGGTTATCCAGTTTACATAAGATGTAGTTATTGTCGAACGGTAGAAGTTGTAGGTGTAATAGATAAATGTTGTTCCTTCCAAATTTTCTAATCCGCATATATTTACAAAAATTAATTGTCATTAACATTGAACTTTGTACAACTGTCAGTGTAAAATACATAAAAGCATGTCTATAAACAATATGGTTGTACAATGGTTGAATGACGTTAATGATACAAATGCAAATATTTTAATCCATGAATTTACAAAATTTGTACGCGAACGTTTTGTGAGATCTACCAAAGATGTTTGGCATATATCAGAATACAAAACACATTGATGTTTGGCATATATCAGAATAGAAAACACACTATCAGTTTTGTACATTTTATTAATGTGCCGTTAGATATTTAATTTCCAAATAGACAGCATTTTATCCTTAGACCAGAGTAAAAATAATTTATAACTAATATTACTAGAAATACTAAGTTCTTAATATTATTTGAATATATATAAAAGCTCATTAATGCCTTTACAGTGATACTACTGTTCATTATGTATGGTATGATTGGGGAAAAAATGATCGCGTGATGAATATGAGATAATTTCGCACATATATATAATAGTCATTATCATCTTCTTACTCTTATCCCACCTAAGTAGGGTCGGCACAACATGTTTTTCTCTTCCACTCTCCTCTGTCAGATGTCATCTCAGTATTCACACTTTTTATACACAAATCATTTTTCACACAATCCATCCATACCTTTTTCGGCCTTTATAGCTCGGCCTCATAGCTTTACTTGTTACATGACTTTCATCTCTTCTCATAATACGAGTATGCCCGCATCATGTTAACCTATTACTCCGCAATTTCTCTGTCACTGGTGCTACTTTCAAACTTCCTCTGATATACTTATTTTTAATCTTATCTATTCTGGTTACACCACACATCCAAATTAATATTGACATTTCTACCACTAGTAATCTTTTCTTATCCGTCTCTTTTGTAGTCCAACGTTTGGATCCATAGAACACAACTGTCTTATTATAGTTTTGTACACCTTCTCCTGAAGTTTCAACGGCATTCATGGGCCACAAACTACCCCAAACACCTTTATCCACATCCACCATGCATTTATCCTATTCCTTACGTCCTTGTCTATGCCATTGTCGCTTCGGCGTATTACCCCAAATAGTTTTATTATATATTTTTTTCAGTAGATTTGGTTTTACAAATGAAATAAATATCAATATTTAAAAAGTCAATTCATGCGAAAGGGATTTAGCAAAGGATCCATTAACAAAAATGAAGTGGAGGTTTCAGACAAATTTTATTGATTATTCCTCGCGGGATAGACTATACTTCGACTGAATTTTGTTTTATTAGATGTAATCAATGTAATTCATCTCATCATGTTAGTTTAAAAATGAGAGCTACAATAGTAAACTAAATGGTATTTTTCAACTTTTAAATAAACTCGGGAATGGTGAATTACCAAATAGACTTGAGTTCGTCGAGGGTATTATACAGTTGCTTCTGCAAATTACAGAAAGTATTGATAACATAATTGGTGATATTAATATTTGTAAAACTATATTGTACAAACAAATTCTTAAAACAATTATGATTATGTTAGATAATGCACTGACAAATAATAATTGTTATTTAATTATTGGCGATATACTTGATTTAAAAAAAAAGTCAAATATAACCATAATGATTTTAATGTAAATGATTATCCACATTGAATGTTTCAATTAATTGAATGTTAACGGAATGACATCTCAAAAAATTAAAGTTAACTATATAATTATGCTCATTCGTAACTTAAATATCGCACAAGTTTGTGATAATGGAAGACAAAGGAGTATGAAATGCTTACACCGCTATACCATTAACTGTGAAATATTATATTAATATTGGGTACTGCTATAAGTAAATAATTTTAATTCCAAGAGTTAATTTAACATTTTCTAGGACAATACTTCTATTTAAATTTCAAAATACATATTTCCCCGTACTACAGTATTTACTATGACCTTAAACAAATCACAAGGTAAAACATTTCATAGTGTTGATGCAAGTAGAGTTCATTCGTTTGATATTTTAAAATAGTATAATTCTAATGCAAATGGTCAAGACAATTTATTCAATAATAATAAAGCCTTTGAAAAGAATATTGTTTCTAGGGAAGTTTTACATACAAATTGAATTGAAATTTCAAAATCAAACTATTTTTGAATTGTTTAATCATGTCATTCCTCTATTTTTGGGACAATTATTAATAATGACTATGGTTGAATTTCGATTATTGGGCGAACACTTGTTTGTAATAATATAATAAAAAGAAAATAATATAATAATATATTAGGAGTTAAAGAATTATTCTAATTCTCAGGTACAGTCCAACGTTCAGATACACGTACTTGGATATAAAACTTTGTTGAGTATACTCGTACATACATATGGGCGTCGGATGACTTCATTAATCATTTATCACAAACACAGAACCGGTTTATTCCCAATGGCAATGGCATTAACACATATTGCGTATTTTTACCTTATTAGTCAGCAAAATTGTGATTGTTGATAAGTTATAAAAAAAAAACAATCTAAGCCCAAAAATGCAGTATATATAGATCCAGTGCATTTTCTTTTTTTAATGTTTGTGAATAAGATTCATGTTTGAAAATATTTACTTACTCTAAATTTCTCAACTTGTTTATTCTATTACAAAATAAAAGCAAACATTACATAAATATATACACCAAGAAGTTTTAAGATGTATAGTAAAATAGTGTGCCTTCCATAATTAGACAATTTTAGATTATGCCTATTTCTGCTATAATAACGGTATAAGTACTTTAATAATTATATTTATATAAAATATTGTAAATTTATTATAATTTATTACATTATACTTATCATAACCGATAAATATGAGCCTATAAAAAAAACCCAGTCATTACCAAGATATTTTTTAATTAGTAACAGAATCTTATCTATGAAGTTATCCGGACCTGGTTAGTCCATTTTTTTATAAATTATAACGGTTAGCAAATCAATATATATATATATATATATATACATGTAAGCGAAATACCACTGACTGACTCCATGTTATCTTCGAAACTATATCCGATTGACTTGACATTTACCATAGTTACTCCTTTTGTGACGTAGAGGCTCACTAAGAACGGATATTAGGAAAAACCTATCCAAAATGCATATTCTGCCATACGCACCATCAGTCACTTACACTAAGTAACGGTTGCTATAGTAAGGTGGTAAGTTTCTATCAGGAACATTTTCCAAAGCTTATTTTGTTTTCATTGAATTGATGGGTTATTATTAAAAACATTTTTTGACGTGAACTTTGTTTCCAATTCTCTATCAATACATATAATAAAAATGAAGTGTCTGTTTTCTTTTGTTATCTGTTTATATCAAAATAATAGTTTTTTACTACATGAATATGAAAGTGTATAAGATACTACATATAACAACAACAACAAAAAATGTTTGTTTGCCTGCATTTTTCTGTTTCAAGCGGTTGGACTGCTTTTGACAGGACTTTCACTGGCAGAGAGATAACGTATGCAATTTATTTTGAACTGTCTGGTGACCGTGACTTCGTCTCCGTGCAATTTAATAACACATTTTTGTTTAGCGTAAACATGCACGTGAGGCGCACGCGGTGCTGGATAATGTTTCTTTAGTTCATTACATTTTTTTTTTTAATTTATTTGTTCACAAAACTGACTACAATCTAGGTATAACTTAGAAATTAGCATTATTAACAAATCATGCGATGATTGCACTCTTCTAGATGTGAACACAGCATACACATAAAATAAAGAGAAAAAAAAAATACATTAGGCGGTACAAAGATGACATGAACTAATGCATCATAAAAATAAAATCTTACAATTACGTTATTTCAGTGTTTTAAGGTTATTTTTAATAGAGGTAACAGATCCTGAAAATATATCAATCTCTGTGCGAATAGCGTTACAGAAGGAAGACATACGATATACCGGCGCATGTTGACGGATATTTCTTCTACAATGAGGCAAGTTAAAAGTTTTTCTGTTATGCAGACGACTGCCCAAACGTGGAATCGCAAAGTTCAAGCGTTTAAGAATGTAGGGGGAGTCTATGATTCCATGTAGCAATTTAAAAAGAACGTTGCAGTGTGAAGGTGTTACACTGAACAATTTTTTTTCTTCAGATTCACGCGGACGTAGCTGTATTACATACTAGCTCTTTCCCGCAGCTTCGCTAGTTAATGTAAACATGATCTAGCCCACGGGAGGGTTCAAAGGTCCCTTTTGTACTAACGGATGTCCTTTTCTGCACTCCTGACAAGGTTAATGCAAAATTTTAGGATGATTTAGTAGTTAAGGCCGGAAAGTGTAACAAAAAAAACAAAATCATTTTCACAATTGTTATAATATATAATATATGGATGATTGTTGTATTGGCTTTTCAATCAATTTGACGGTCATTCTGTTTTACTTACCGCATTCGCATCTATATAACTCTATAACCATGGCAACGTATGGGACTATTGGATAAGTCCGCCAAAATTATCATTTTTGCTTGGAGCAAATAACATCAGAATGTCGACATGAATTTCAACAAAAACTTAGACTTTATAATTCTTCTGATGGTTGGAATTTATCTTTTGGTTTAATCTTCGGTGGCAACCTATCAATATGATTACAAGGTTTGTACATCATTTAGCTTTACAATTTTTCTGTGGATGCCTAGATTTGGAAGACTATTTATAGTTTTTGTTTGAGCCGTACTAGCGTTTGGTTTAAAAACGAAGTTGTTCAAGATGTATGTTTGCTTGTTATATTGTCATTTTTAGGTAACAGAAAACTAGCCAGTTTTGGGCTATTTCCTAGGATTGCATTTTTGTTTTTTTTTTTCCACTATGCGTTGTTTCGGCGTCTTCACAGTACTCCCAAATACCCATTCTATTATGCAATTTTTCATATTTTCGTATAAACTTTTCAAGTTATTACTCACTACTTTTTGTTCAACGTTGGCGCTTAAACCGATGTATATTATATATTAAGTATATATAGTATACACATTTAATATATTTTTCGTACAAGTCCAATTTCAATAATGATGTTATGTTACGATGTGGCCTAAAACATAATACGTTAAGCCTAGATGTGGTTTGGCTCTCAAATGCAGATGCTGGAATACATATATAAGCTTAGTTGATACAATACCATAGATTCATGTATCACATTAATACTGTGATGTATATATATATATATATGTATATAGATGTAATTAAACAGTATTATATTTGTGATATGTAAGATTCTTGAATCAAGTGCTGGGTTAATCAACTTCGCTTAAAATACGTGATTTAATTTCCTATGGTATTTTATATGTGTTGTTGAACAAATGACGTAAATGCCATAATTATATGTAATTAAAACGGGTAATTCGAGCGAGTAATTTAAATTTTACAGGAATTGTTTGTCCTCCCAACACATTTATGAAAATTTAATGTACTTTCGAAATAACTAAGATAGACATAGATAGACTTTTAAATAACAAACGTTCTATACTTAAAATGAAAATAGACTAATTATCCCAACTGTTGGAATTAACATATTAAATTTAAACATATAAAAGTTGATTAAGGTAATTCTATTCGGTTTCACAATAAGCTTCCATAGCTCATTACATATTTGCCGTCCCATGAGTTCTAGGGACATATCAGAGACAGTTTACTGTCAAAAGGTTACTATAGGATTACATGAATTATAATTTGGAAATGACTCCGAATCTGTACATTCACTAAACATAAAATAATCATGAACCCAAGTACTTTGCGGCGTCTTTCGATGACCAGTGTGTTTCTGAAACCGATGGTAGTATTTTCAGTTTCATAAATGAACTCTTAAGCCTAAATGGAATGAAGTATTTTCTGATTTTAATTTTGAGGTACTCAGCGACAGAATTTCAACTTGTGTGTTGTAGCTAGCTAGGAGGGTGTTTAAAAGTGTTCTACGTACAACCATGCTTTCTTTCACCAGAGTTGAGGTTCAATGCGGGATTCGTACTTATGTCCATCGACGTGGTGTCCGATCACGCTACTGCTTATTTTCTTCTAATATCATTAATAGTACAACACAATTGTATAACAAATTCTGTAAATTAAGTATTTTTCAATGTAAAATTAGCTTATAGCTTGTTACAACTGAAAAAACTATGTGAGGATATTATATATAAAATAAAAATAGTTTTTAAATGAACATTTAATTTTCATTTCAAAGTGTACAAAAATATGTTGATGTAAGTACATAAATAATACCTGTATGATGTTTACACAATAGAAAAACAGTGAATAATGTACAAACGTAGAAAAGTGATTAAAAAATAACGAATCTTAATTTAAAATAACATATAATTATTTTATTTTGTTAAAGTAAAAAATTTCATAGAATTTATATAAAACAATATACGTTATACATCTTAAATTATATTTGTCTCTAATTACCATATTTTACTGTCGGATGTCAGATCTGTAACATTTGCAAAAGTTACTGAAGGAAATTTCAGAGTATTTAGAATGGATAGAAATATTCTATAATTGGCGACAAAATTGTACAATTCATCCCTCCTATATTACTGAGAAAGTAATACTTAATGATCCAAAATATGTACCCTTGAAAAGGGTTTTTCAAAATCTAAACAACTTCAATAATCTTATAATACATATATACAACAAATGTTACTTCACTTGATGGCTACGTGTACAATATGAATACAAATATATTTACGAATTTGTAAAATATATGTTAGGAAAACTATACAAAAAAGAATGACTTAAATTTAAAAGGATTATCTCATGAATTATGTATGTACATCAGTTAAATACCTGTTTAAAGGCCAGTATTTTACTAAGCGTTTAACGAGCAGAGGAAGACGATTTTCACTAAACTTGTTCGATCGGTATTTTTATTTAAGCGGTGACTAATAAGATTCTACCTCCAACAACGATAATCTATGTATTGTCTTTAGGATTCATTAATTTTGAGTTCTATCAACCATAGTATTGAATCGTATGATCTGATAGCGTTCTTACACCATATAAATCCAACGAAATAAAGCTTTGTCTTCAATCAATATCAACTAAGATAGTGTGGGCACAATTCGCGTGGAGAATAATCTTTAGCCAAAACCAATATTTTATACCGAGATGGCGAAGAATCAACGGAAGAACTGTGGTCAGTCTATGTTACTAGGATATGTTCAAACGACATTGGAACGCTTGTAGTATGAACCATATATGTTTTAAAACGGTCGTCAAAGAATGATACGACACAATAATTCTTTATAAATGTTGCAAGGTTAGAAGAGAATCGACCGTAAACATTAGAACGTTTGTAGTATTAACTATACATGTTAGGAGGAGCTTGCCTTAAAATAGCCGTTAAAGAATGATACGAGACAATCGTTGTAATTGTAATGAGTGTAGTGGAAATGGAATTATTGTAATAAGTAGTGCAAGGTTAGAAGAAAATCGACCGTATACATTAGACGCAAAATGTCTAAACTTAAAACGTATACCGAAGCATGTTTACACGAATGTCTGCAACTTCAACGTTAACTTCTACTGCTCTATGTGTGACCGGGTCTTCAAAAATAAGTTTGGTTCTGCCATTCACATTGAAGCTTACGTTCAAATAAAATATTTTGGTGTCGCCATCATTATAAGCGACTATGAATACTATATAATCACCTTTAAATTCAGTTACAATTTTGATGCACAATCGCACAATAATTATTTATTTACTTGGAGATTTTACCTAACCCACGTCCAAATGCATAGACGCAAACGAACGCAGGTTTCATATATCTATATTTAGCATATATGGTAACCATTATTATCAATAATTCATAATTGATATTCCACATTGAATAGAATGATGGAAAACGCTTTACAAGTTACAAGAACACTATATGTTAAACTTGAGCTGTAAAGTATGTCACAGTATTAACAAGCATAAAATGAATGCACTAATAAAAGGCCACTTGAAAACAAGCATGTAATTGCCTAATTTACATAGAACCTTAAGTAATTTACACATGAACTAAATACAATAGTGCTATCTAATTAACATTTATGATGTAGATAAACAATCATAAAATAGCTTGTGTTATGAAATATTTCATTTCAAGCAATATTGCTTAGCCCTTTTATTATCACTTTAAAACCTGCACGATTACTACATAACTTTCATGAATTTAGGTATGTAGATATATTAGTTCTTGTTGTTGCTATGCCCTTATATTATAAAATAATTGTTGTATTTAACATCCTTAAACAATATGATTTAAATATATTAACTGGCTTTTATACAAATGCTATAATTTAATTATTATATTTGTAATTTATAATTTATGTATTTATGTACATTGGATAGATACAATTTGAATTAATCAAATATATATCTATATATATATATTTGGAAACATGTATAAATTATTGACATATATAAATACACATACTATGGTTATAAAATGAGTGTGCTTAATAACGAATTACCTTGGGAACACGACCATGGCTTTGCTTTTAGAATAAAATACAAGAAAAGCTGACTATGAAAAATATGAATTTTTATACCTACCTATTTTTATTGTTAGAAAATAGTTTGTATTTTTTCGGAAAGTGTAAAATTGCGCCAAGTTAATATAAATCCGGTGAAGTATTGTAGTTTGTATTGCAAATAAAACAGTACAAGCGGTGTAATAGATCTCTATCAATAAGCTGTGGCGTTGGTACGTCTGGCCGCACGGCGCAGAACATGCGGTTGAAGAGACACGTACGGAGACCCCTCTACCACTCTCACTAAACGCACATTAATCTGTAATAAATCCATGTTTTAATTTAATGTTTATTTATTATACACTCACGGACATATTTAGAGGAACGTAGTAAAAAGGGGCAAATTAATATAAACTAATTTATTTGTACAGTAGAAGCTTTTAAAGTTTACTGAATAGAATCAATTATTGCAATTAACATCTTTGGACACAAAGAAATTCATTCTAAATGAAAAATAATGAATAAATTAGAGGCAGTAAGCTGAGTATTTAAATTTTAAGGAATTTTGAGCTAATATTATGAAAATTGGATATTGTTTTAAAGACTGTTTTTTTTTATAATGGGGAAATAATCAGTATCTAGTATTGCCTTATCTCGCTACAAAACTGCATGCATCCATCTGGGCATACTTTTTATTAAATTGTCAGTTAGACTTTGTGGCATTAGATCCCATTCTTCAACTAACGCAGTTTTAAGATCACTTAGGTACGCTGATGGTAGATTTCTTTAATTAATTTATTCTTCCAGTTTATCCCAAACATGTACTATCGGATTTAGGTCTAGCGATCGTGATAGTCACACCAGAACTTGTATTCAACCTCAGAAAGCTACAGTTTCTGAGCTACTAACTCTACTAACTAACTAGAATACTTACTTAACTACAACTACTACTAAGTAACGTTGAGATCCCTAAATCTCCTAAATCTATCACTAAAACTTATAAAAGGAAGTTTCGATCGCTCAAAAATAATCTTTTTGTTTCCAAAAAAACGATATGGAAATAATGTTAAACGTTTTACAAACAACAAATAGGTGTAGAATTTCGTACTCTACATATCAAAAAAATTAGCAGATAGCAAAAAAAAAAACAAATCAAAGTTGTTACCGTATCGTAAGTCTTTTCGAAATCTTATTTTTTCAAAATACTTAAATAAGAAAATATTTTCTGTTATTCTACCATTTTCACGTTCCTCTAAATATTAATAATTGTATATATTGTCATTTTTATACAAATTATAAACTCACGAATTTCCAAAACAATCTTTAACGAAATTGAATAAATACCTCATGTTTAGATACAGCTCTTCGGAAGTATTTATGGAAGCGAGTAGAGAGTGCCCATATTGCGCCGTTGTCACGTTCAACCCACCTCACCTCAGCGCAGAATTGTAATTTCTCTGGATCTTGCGCCAGAACTCTAAATCGTAAAATGATATTATTTCTACATGCCATAACAGAATAATGGTTCGCAAATGTGTTATTAAAGTATGTGCATGAAAATAAATACTACTTATAGTTAATTGTATATCAAAATTAACAAACAAAATTAAACGAGTCTCGAAAATTCAAAAGTTAAAACCCGACTTTCTTTTTAAAGCAACATGACACCCTTTTGGTTGCCTTTAGTAGGTACTCATAACAACTCTGCTATATATAGTTGAAGGGCCATTTGAACCAAAAAATAAATCATGGTTGAGTCTTAATTTGAGTTCAGTTATCTCATACTGTGTGGGAATGTAAGACAAAAATCTGATTTAAAGACATGAATTCTCTAAGAGAAGTTTATTAGTGAGTAATGTTATTAAATTAAAATAATTCAAAGTAATAGTCCTGGTCATCGAACGGACAAAACCTGTGGAATATCTACAAAATATCCACTGATACCTAAATCCCTCGATATATACTAATATGTAATATTTTTAAATGGCTAATTTTCTATCTTTATTTTACTTTTCTATAAAAGTGTTCCAATATTTAAATCACGATGGATGGACGACAGGAAATTAATTATTATATTTTTCAACTTTGGCAATATTAGTCCTTACATAGTCAGCAATCGAAAAACAACCGATTTATATTTGGCAGTATTAAACTTCAACAAAATATATTAAAACGCTTACTTATGATTATTAGTTATCGGATTCCAAGCAGCAATTGCAGTTTCAGTAAGAGGACTGAAGAAGATAGTTTCGTCACGAGGATCAACAGCTATACCTAGACCTTGTGACGACTTACGTCCTACGAGATTGACAGGCAAGTCTGCACCTTCAGCTGGAGGCCCTGATGCAAGTACGGCAGTTGATACACTGAACAACCTATAACAATAACAATCGATATTAAGTATATCTCCACAATGTAATTGTAAATCATATATATATAACATAACAAGTATAACAGTATATACATTTTAATTATGAATAAATGAAAATAAAAAAGTTCCTTGAAAACAATATAACTTTATTTTTGCATTAAAGACAATCAGTAAAAATAAAATAGGCCCATGAAATCGATATAACTTTATGTTTGTTTTAATGGCAAAGAGTAAAAATAAAGAAATCATAAAATGTTATCATAAGGTGAATAACATGAAATATAAGCGTAGGTATATACTCCAACCGCTAACGTAAAAATAGTCGTATAATTAACGATCCTGTGGATAAAATTGTGTCGAGAATTACTTAAATTGTCAAATCACCATTTTCCTATCATTTTGTATGAAACCGTAATATATAGATAAATTATTTTTAGCTACCAATATAAAAATTGATGTACGATAAATAAACAAAATATTAAAAGTAATATAGTACACGTAATACAGTGTAATAAATGACCTAAATATAAAGGCAGTAGCTGTAGATTTTCCTAGGTAATGGTAAAGAATATGAAAACGTTTATTGATGACCTTATATTACTATTTAGATCAGGTTTGGGTCTTTAGGAAAAGAAGAAGATAGAACCCTTTTGAAATCTGAGGATTCAATTTTGCAGTACAACCATTGGATACATAGTTAAGAATATAAAACGCTTATTTTATACGTTTATCAAGTATTATAATAAATATCGATCAATCACAATAATATCGTTAATGAGAAGGTTGAGCTTGGATTTGAGAAACAAGGTAATCATTGTTGAGCTTTATACAAATTAAATACTACGCGAATATACTTGACAACTTGAATTCTCCATTTAAGAAATATATATTTCAATGACTTTCGCAAGCCAAATCTAAGTCGGACCCGGTGTTGTCCATATATGAATTAGATATTTGTGTTTATTTTCGTGTAAAAGTCAAGCTTCATCGTTCTTCATAGTATATTACCTAGTTAGAAAGCCTAATCGTTTTAAATTAGCAAAAGCATCTATAGGATATATTACAATCATAGGAAGATTAAGGAGGCGTCTATTAATTACGTGAAGGGATCAGGGGGAAGAGTGCCGTGCCTAATTTCGTTAAATCGTACGTGTGGGAGAGAGGACCTTTAGGAAAAATCACGTTTTTTTTTTGGGGAAAAAAATAGTGTGAAAAATGTGACAAGTTCTGATTAATTTAAGGTAAAATATATTTCTGGACTAAAATATGCCAAAATCTGGCCTAATTTATAGGTCAAATAATACTTGATCAGAAAAAAATTGTAATTCAGCATTCAGTGAGGTTTTGTTACCTAACGTAATACCATGACGGTATTTTAACATGTGGAAGAAGTTTTTGGTAGTGGCGATATAGCTGCGTATAACCTATATAGATATATTTCAACCGCAAAGTAATAGTCTTAGTTACTGTTAAAGTGTTCATTTTGTTAGGGTTTACTCACGAAACATTTCAACTTGAATCCCGTAAGTAGCGATACATAATTTATTTATTATATTTGCAGTTCTATTCGACGGTGACTATACGCTACACATTGGTTAGGCTATTGTGATCACTTAAGATCAGGATACACCTTACCATACCATTTGAATATTTTATGCCACTAGAAAATAAATAAATAACTTGAGTAAATCTATCTTAACATCACGTAAACTATTCACTTTTCTCTTACTTACCATGCGTACACAGTTGAGCAAAAACCATATCATAAAAATATTATCAATTTATAGATTCGATTTTGAATAAAAAATTGTGTAAATTAAGTAATAGAACTTCGCAATTCGTATGCTAGAACGTACGCAAGATATACACCACCATTAATTAGGGTAATAATGTATTTGTAAGCACTTATTATCTAGCCGTATGCAATCAGTAGGCATCGATTTATTTAGCGTAGTAATTAGTTTATTAACTAGTATGCGGTAATTTATTAATTATACCTATATCAGCTTATGTATATCTAAACATGGCAAATTTGCTCTGTCTTCTATCTTAGAAATATTAATCTATCTATACAATTATAAAAGGGACTTTTAAAGTGAAATTACCTAAATGTTTTCGTCCGTCTATCGCATGTCGCATTACAGCCGGCCGTGGAGTAGGGGTAAAGCGAAATGCGCTCGACAGAGCAACCAAGGCCAATATGGCGGTACCCATGGTTGGATTCAAAATGATTCGATGATTCAAATAAATATTGTGCTCAGTTTACCAAAAGATTAATAACGCGATTTTAATACCCTAAATTGAATATTTTTCCAAAAATTTTCAGATAAATGTCTATGATCCAAAAAAAGTTTCACTTGTATCATGGTTTCATATAACCACACATTTTTGATAGTACAACCTTCTACACGCAATATATATGTATATATACTTAACCATATTTTGAAAGTACAAAACACTTGCTGTATTATAGGTATATCATAACTTTAAACTTTGTAATACACTCTATTACAGTAAAATCGAAAATATTAAAATAATTATTTTTAAATAACATTATTAAGAACAATTATGTAACATATTGCAATATTTGTTTCAGTTATCAGCGTTCTAGAGCAACTTATAGACGAAGTTATCGCTAATCTTAATGAAATTTATTTGTAATTGTTAAAATAATTTATAATTAAGTAATACATTATATAGATTAAATCACTGAATTTCTTATGAGAACAAAGAAAAACTCTATTTACTTACCTTGACTATAAGTAATGCAGTAAATAATAGAAATGTTAAAATGATACTTGATTGAAATCTACCGCTGTAACTGTTTATAATATTATATTTTAAATACATCGTTTCTACAAATGGATACCATATAACTATACCAATACTAATATATAATATTCCTTTGTTTAAATCAGGCTGCAAAAGTAATCTTGGAAATTATAGACCTATTTCTGTACTTCCGTCGTTAAGCAAAATTGTTGAAAAGATTATGCTCTCACAGTTAGTAGATTATTTCAATGTGCATAAGTTTCTGGATGGTCGACAGATTGGTTTCACGAAAACGAAATCCACTACTGACGCTGGTGCAACGCTGATAAGACATATATTAGGGGCCTGGGAGGATTCGCGAGATGCAATTGGTGTGTTCTGCGATTTGTCTAAGGCCTTCGATTGCGTTGACCATAGTACGCTTATTCTTAAATTAAAACACTATGGTGTTTGTGGATCTTCTCTCGGCCTTCTAGTCTCTTATTTAAAAGATCGCTGTCAAAAGGTTAGCATACATGGGGTAACCTCTGCGGGATCGTTTGCGCGGATTGGCGTCCCACAGGGCTCTATTTTAGGGCCGTTTTTGTTCTTGATACGAGTATATATAAATGATCTGCCGCTAATTGTTAATGACTGTGCTTACATGGTGCTTTTTGCAGACGTTATTTCACTTATATTTAAAGTAAAAAGGATAGATTCAGAGGTTGGGTATCTGAATAATAAGTTAAATGAAATTTGTCATTGGTTTGCGTTAAATAACCTGTTGCTAAATACAGAAAAAACGAATTGTATGAGATTTACTTTACCTAATGTTCCACAGGTTAATAGTAGTATCAAAATCGAAGGGGATTTGGTAGGATTAGTTAATAATACTGTATTCTTGGGTATCACACTTGATTCCAAATTACAATGGGGTCCTCATATAAAAAAATTCGCTGGAAGATTAAGTTCTGCTACATTCGCGGTACGTAAGATTCGCCAGCTTACAGATATTGCCACAGCAGGATTAGTCTACTTCGCTTACTTCCATAGCTTAATGTCCTATAGTATTTTGCTGTGGGGGACAGCAGCTGAGGTAGACACCATATTTTTATTGTAAAAACGAGCAGTTCGAGCAATATACAATATGGGACCTCGCGAATCATTAAAGACTAAATTTCAAGAATTCGGTATCTTAACTCTGCCTTCCCAATACATTATGGATAATTTAATGTATGTTCGCAAAAACTGTGACAAACTGGTCGTTCCATGTTTTAGAACCAGTAAAACCAGTAACAGTTTTTTAGGTAATAGTGTTAGGTTTTATAACAAAGTCCCAAAGCATATTACTGATTTGCCAGACTATAAGTTTAAGTGCCATGTTAAGCGGGTTTTGGTGTCAAAGGGTTATTATAGAGTGGATCAATATGTGAACGATGGTGATGTCTGGAATTGACTCCTCTCTGTGCATCCACTAAAATCGATTGTAATGTATAATGAATTTAATTATATAAGTATATGTTAAAAAGATAAACCCGATCGAGTTTCTTGGCGGTTCTTCTCGATGACTGGGATGTATTCCGAACCGGTGGTAGTTTTGACGTTCATAAGCGCCTTCTTAAGGCCTAAATTGAATAAAGTATTTTTGATTTGATTTGATTTGAATATACAAAACAAAACCAACATATAATTATACCAATACGAGTAATACGTAATAATTTTACGACTTTTTCACATACAGATATTTGCCATAATTGGATTCTTTTTACAAATATTTGTCCGTATAATCGATTTACCTGTCAGTCGCAAGTGGTTGGTAGTATAGTAGTCCTTGAGCAGGAGAGTGAGCCAGACCAACCACGCCATCCATTAGGGTGAATCTTTCGCCACCAATGTCATATTCACCAAGATTCGGGTCGGGATACATGGACGCGTGGGTCACTCGCCATGCGTTGTCTCTACGTCCGTCATAGACAATGATACCTAGAATATATAAAATATATCTAGTTTATAAAAACAAAACACTACATTAGTCGTCTTAATAGTCGCATTAAAACACTCTGTTTGGTTTACGGTTCCGAGAATATTGAAATGTACTAAAAAAAAATATATCTTAATGTTTAGGCAATTGAAAAAGAGGTTATTACAAAAAAGTTAATGATGTCAGACGTTATATTGTTCTCTACATTGTTAATATCATTAGTATAATTGAAAGTGAAACCCATGTAATGAAAGAAAATGGGAACACAATAATTGAACATCAACCTGTCAATTTTCACAATATTTTTGAAGAGATCTCTCTACCGTCTTCTGTCTCGCTCCCTCACTCACTTTTTATATGATTTTTTTTTATACCTAACTTGCAGTTTCTTTAATATAAACCTTGTCCTGACAATTATACGCACAAAAAATAGAATTAGTCAAATAAGTGCAGTCGCTCTGAAGTGATGCGCCTACATACATACGTATATATATTAAATATAGGCAAAATATAACCTAGCACACTAGCAGCAAATGCAAACCTAGCATATATATACCTCTATACTAACCTCGTATTATTTGAAGAATGAACCATTTAAGAAATACTCTCGGTTGTTACTTTTTTAACTGTAGAACGAACCGAGGATACAGAGTACATTACGATCCAAAACAACGGTCATCAGCGAGAGCCGTAAAACTACTATTGTCGCTGATGTGCTAGATAACCTACAAACCTACACATAGGCTGGTTGATTCCGAAACACGATAAACAAACTGAGAGGCACAGTGGTGGCATTATCATTAAGTACACGGTGATAGCAATCCAGTCAGACACGAGTACAGGTTAGGTATCCTATAATTCCAGTTGTATACTGAATATTGATCACTAGAACCCGGAACGCGACATTTCTAAGCGTATCACTCTGAGAGCAGTTATTGTTGGTGCATGGTCGCGACGAACATAAGCGGCATATTTTATCCATCCCACATTATAACCAATTTAAAATATACATTTGAGTTATACTTCAGTTTTATTTTTATTATTTTAAGTGTTGTAAATTCTCAGAATGTTACTGTGTTATATTAATTACTGCTTATTATATTATTGTAGGAATTGCGTCACGTTATTTCGGTGAAAGCATCGTTTTAATTTTAGTCTCGCTACACGCATCGTTACTCACTAATCAACAAAAAGAATACATGAGGTAGGCAGTCATCATCATATTAACGGTAATGAATTCATCCGGCACAAAACGAGCTAATTATCAAAATAATTAACGTGTCAGTCGTATCGACAGCTTGAAGTAATTTTTAATTACCTCATGTTTGTTTTTACTTAACGTTTAACTTATATAAAAGTGGACCTTTTAAATTAATGACATTGAACACAAAAATAACCATTTTAAAAGAATTGTCATTTACATCACTATTATTTTCTCCTTGCTTGCATTTACTTTCACGAAGTGGGATCGAAAAAAGTGTTGTCTTCGTTCACTCTTTATGTTTTATATGTTCTGCAATCTTAATATTCAATATTTTACACACATAATTCTTCACATAGTCCATCTAGAGCTAACCAGCTTCTCTTGTCTTTCGTCCATTTTTACATTTTTTTTATATAAATTTCATTATTTATTGCTCTTCAACTAGACTGTCAACGGTATCAAATTACCTTAATAAATAGTTAACATTTGCGGTATGGTAATTAGCTTCTGTACGTTAATTATAACTTGAATAATAGTTGCAAATGTGCTATTTATATACAAATGTTCTTAAGTTTTATGTAGTTTGATGGAATTAGTAAATATACTCATTACCTTATTCTATTGTATTTATTTTGTTTTAAGATAAAATATGATGTTACATTTAAGAAAATAACAAATAACATAACTATATTTTGTCTGCGACTTCTCTCGTAGTTTTGGTCTATCCCTCGGGAACAGTACATCTTTTCGGGATGATAAGTACTCTATGTTTTTTTCTGTATTTCTGCTAACATTATTTTTTTTCGCTCTGACTACTCTGTTAACCTGTCAAGGCCTCTACAATTTCACCGGACTAATAAAGGGAGCGCTTAAAAGGCACTCTCCCGATTTTATGTTAACAAATGTCATGATGATCGATTAAGTAGTTAACGTACGAAACAAAAAATAACAAAAACAAACAAAATCACTTTCGCATTTATAACATTAGTAAGAATAACATAAATAAGCTAATTTAAAATGATGTTATAGTTAGATAAATTGAGTCGGTATATTTATTTATTCAATTTCTGATAATAACCTATTTAACTTCAAGACACTCCGCGTGTGAAAGAAATATATATCAACGGTTTGCGAAATGCTGTATTTTGTTTGCTATCTATGACTAAGTATATTGTTACGTTATTGAACGTTCTGATAAAATGTCGAAATCATTGCAAAATGCCAATCATAGCACCATAACATATTAATAGGAAATGAGATTAATATCGTTAAATAATGTATCGAACACGAAAGTAATATAATGAAAAAGTTTAAACAAGTGTAATGATTAATTAATTGTAGATAGTCACAAAAATATAATAATGAAAGTAAAATAATTAAAAACTTTAAGATATGTGTAGTAATTGAACAGTAGTGAGGAAACGTAAACGCACAACAAAAGTGTCAACAATAGAACAGTCTACGGATAGTCAGCGGAGATTAAAAAAAAACCCATCGTGATTTTCAAACTAAAGAAATATGTTAAGGATCATTGTTCTTTTTTACGTTAGATAACACGGTAGAAAAATTAAAACTTAACGAAAATGCTTTTTTTTTATCTGATTCCGACTTTATATTGTGCACAAGCGATGAGGAATTCTTCTGTATGTAAATTTGCAAACATCGTACTTGGACACAAGTAAAACCTTGCTCTTTCGCCATTTTCTTTGTTTTGTTCAATAATATTGTATTAATAATTGATTATACACTTTGTTCATCGAGACAGCACAGGCTAAAAGTAATCGGCCTATTCTTCTTTGCTGCTGTTAGACAGTTATTTTTGACGTACTACCAATTGTGTATTGATATAATTATATTTTTCCTTTTGTTTTTCTTTCTCATTAGGACCGTTACAATATAATTATCTTTATATATAAATGTCATGCATGCCTGTGATCTTAATAATTACACTGTAATTTTATGTTAGAATTAACAATAAGTCATTTTACCTATATGTAATTTTTATGTTGTTGTGTTAATATATAAAATAAAAAAATATATTGATTTGCTGTTTTGAAATTGTGCAACCAATACAATGAAGGAATGAACAATATTACATTGTCATTCGAGATGTCTTAAAAAAAAAACAACTTTGCGTGTATCAGTGTATGCACGCGGAGGTAGTGAAACTTATTTGGCTTATATGTACCAAATTCTATAATTAAGCTTTTTATTGTCAATTAGGCTTGTATTTAAGTAAGACATTTATTAGTAACATTGTTGCTTTAAACTATACATAATAAAATAATTGATCTAGTTTAATCATGCTTGATATCAATACAAATAACACAGGAGGTAATTTGTATCCAAAAAAGCACGGTTTACGAAGGATATCTCAAATCTACATTAATGTGATTAATGCCGCGGGCAAAAACTATTATAAATATAAGGTCTTAATTGAAGTATCTACATCAACTCTCCACGTACTCGAGGTCAAAAATAAACTCTCTGCTATATTGTTATACATTGTAATAGGAAAAGAATAACCTAAAATTGGCAACAGAGTCGTAAAGCTTTGGTAATAATGGCAGATACACAATTAAATAAAAATTACAGCCCACAATTAAACTACATAAATCACGTAGTTTCTATGAAACAAAACTTTTTTCTCGAGAACGACGAAATCGCGGGCACTGGTAACTAATAAATAAATTTAAAACTAATAACACAAATAATTTATATGCAAAATTATTTACACAAGATAAAATGTACCTGGAGCGACAGTGTCGCTGATGTAGGCAAATAGATTATCACAAGTAGCTGACAGATGGGATGAGGACGAACGTGTATCGTCTAACACCAAGTTAGTGAGGAGCGAGCTTGGTCTTAGCAGTTCACGTGGAAAATATACACTTCGAACCTGAAACGTGAATTAATCGTTATTAGTGGTTATTACATTTTGAGTTTCACGACATGCATCTTTCAGTGTATATACAATCGGCAATTGATATATATATATATATATATAATATAGGTAGTTGGAAGACGATGTTCATCTAAAACGAATTATACGGAGCGTTTGATTCATTCTGCTTTTCTATTAAATGTCTATGTGGAAACATATATTGTTACATTGCCCTTGACTATCAACGAATGTATTACTGAACGAATTAAAAAAAACCTACAGGAACACGAAAATTACTTTTTTGAATTATAGGTTTTTTTTTTTATATAACACCCTAGAATAATTATTTTAATTCAATGTTAAAGTACAATATGTTAAGGAACCGCTTACCCCACTTCACTTATCGCTGAACGCGTAGTACTTATAAAAACGTAGTATCTTGAAACTACAATAAGTTTATATTAAATGAAAATATCGTGATTGTTTTTTTCTTCGAATAAAGATCAAGTGTCTAAGAAATGTAATAAAAAAAAGATCGAGATTCATTGTCCAGATTATCTGGTAGTTCTTGTGTGATGCAGACACACAACAGATCTCTATCATTTTATTTATAAATATGTTAGTTTATACAAATACTTTGATGTAATTAGTTAGATTCGTATACATTAATTTCATTTAGGTAGAAACTATTGTACATTTGCATGAGTGAGTTTTTCCATGTAAAGCTTAAATTGGATATTTTATAATGTAGACTTTAAATTGTATATATAATGAACTTACGTATCAACTTTGTTTTTAATGTATTTATTTGCTCTTGAAAATCTAATTCCGCTTCCTATGAATGTAAATTGTCAGTATAGCTTGTAATAAAAAAAAGTAACAAATTTAAAACGAATTATGTTATTTACTAATTAATATATTTTTAGTAACGTTAATTTAATAGTTTGTAATTTAATGAATACGGTAATTTCATTGATATTTAATTGCTCTATAGTTGATTACTTTTTATTCTTAGATTCAATTCGAGCTACATGCTGGATCACAATTTACCAAAAAAAAACTTAAAAGTAATTGCTGAATTAGTAACACTTCGTAAATCTGTGTATAATTATTGCCAGCCAATTAAATGCTGAGCATAAACAAAGAATAAACATGTATCTAATGTTTCGATCTGACTACAATATTTAGTAGTAAATTTATCCAAGTGAAGAGTAATCATGAGAAAGAGGAAGTAATTAGCGCGTTTTTGATTTGAAGTTTGCCATATCTTTGCCACATCGCATTATGTGTAACTAGCTGATACCGCCGACTTCGTCTGCATTGTAAACTGTTACAGCTATATAATTTATGTAGAAAGCACGAAACATAAGCACCACAGCACTTGCTCCACTTCTTCACAAATAAGAAAACACACATAGCTAAAGGCATAGGTGCTTATAAAACTCATAGTTTCTTAAAACTTTATATTAATTGTTAATTCATTCGTAATAATTTTTGTTTTAGACAAGGGCCAAGTGTCAATAAGTAATAAAAAAAGTACAAAATATTTCCAATAATTTTCGCGGGATGCGCGCGCAACGATTGACCTCGGTTACCTATTTTATTTATACGGATATAAAATTGAGTTTTAGTTAAATTTTAAATATTGTATATTATCATAATGTAAATTATCAAAATCAGAATAATTATAATATAAAATATAATTAAGAATATATGATAGGTATAATATGTTTGTAATCTTATATTAAGGTCAAATGATTAGTGAGTTTTGAAAGCTCAAGAAATATTATATTCATAGATAATATTACGGGTATATGTCACGACTACAATTTCAATTATTATTATTTAGAATAGGTAATACTATTGAAACTATGCATGGGAACATAGATTTTTCTCCGATACCTCACGTCTCTTATCACAAAGTATAAACTGTATCAATAAGTGGAATGTAAAAATGTGTTTTTTTGTGATCGTCATATTAAATTATTTTAAGAAGATAATAATTTATATATATATATTAATTTTCAATTAACAACATATAAATTTGTTAAATTCATCACAACGAATATATTACTCGTTGTATAACAATTATATTTAATACGAAATCTACACATGTAATAAAAGGCTAACGAGACGAAGTCTGTACATTAAATATATTTAAGAAATCTTAGGGGGGTCTAATCAATGACAGAACAAGTTGCTATTGTTTTTAGAAGTTTTGTCTGTCTGTTTGTCGTTTGTACGCTCATTACGCAAAAACTACTGGACGGATTTTGACGAAATTTGGTATGGTAGATTATATACACCGTTATAATATATTGTATATATTTTCATTATAAAATATGAATGAGAGGAAATTAGTATATTAAATATTTTTGAGATAAATATCCGGGAAGAAAGGGGAATTGATGGTTGAATACCTTAACACGATTTTTAGAATTTGTCTGTCTGTCGGTTCATTTGTACGCGATATCAGACAGAAACTACTCAACCGATTTTGATGAAATTCGGTGTGGTAACTGGTATTTATTCACTGTTGTTGAATCTTATAGATTAACACATTTCACGTATTATTATATATGTATATAGATATGTATATCAACAAAAATCTATACGTATTATAGATATATTGTAGTTTGAATCGAAATGAAATATAATTAATCCGAATTATTTTATTTTCACGTTAATTTAATTAAAAATAGAAACAAAGATATGAATTTTTCACAGCAGTTCATAGATGGCGCTAAATTTATCATTTTGTTGATCTAATGGCCTAAAACACGCAATTGAACATCAATACATTCGCAGTTCGTAAACTGCGCAAATTTTGCCATTGCTATGTTGGTCTACTTCTCTTACGTCCATAGGTCAAATGGTAAAAAAATGGTAAAAAAAAAAAAAAATGGTAAAAAATGGTAATGGTAAAATGGTAAATGGTAGTGGTATGTAATGGTCAATGTCTAATGGTATTTTGCTGTAAGAGCCAGCATCTAAAATAGATACCATATTCTTACTATAAAAACGGGCAGCTTGGCCAATTGGGGCAACATGGGGCCTCGCGAATTATTTCAGTTTGAATACACCTATTTATGGTTTTATTAATCTCTGTATTTACATTTTTATCTATCAGCTAGTTATGTATAACCATATTAATATTATTAGTAAAAATAACATGAAAACACATACGTTAACTAAAAGTAATTTTCTGGCAAGAATCGATTGTCCTGTCTGCAACTGCTTATCATTGTAAAAATACATACCTTAGTTGCTAAGCAATCCGAAATAATCACGCGTTGAATTACACCAACCATGGACAATCGGACATGCCACACCCTTTCAAATCTAAAGAATGACCTCGGTATTCGAACTCGACTATCAATATAACAAAACACAATATTCGTCATTATATAGTCATTGATATAAATTGATATATGCACTTTTTGAAATGCATGGATATATACATAAAAAATAATTGTTGAATTTACGTACATAATCATCACTTCACTTCAGTACGTCTGCACCTATTTGATTAATTCTTTTTTGTTGTATCTGTGATTATCAAGACAAGGTTTGTATAAAATGGTTTGAGTAATCGTAGTAAAAGTGCAAAACTATTGGTTAAAAAATCATCATCTAAAAAGTGAGTAAGCGAGACAGAAAAAAGCAGTGAGACCTTCAAAACTATTAACAGATTAACTTTTAGTTATCATTTTATTTCATTGTGTTTGAATTCCATTCATTATCCAATCGTTTCTGAGTATATATTTTTTTTTTATTGTAAAACTACAAATATTTTACAAAACAAATATATGAGTAAGATTACAAATCAGTGTGTTGCGTACACAATATAAAATACAATTCGAATAATCTACAAAAAAAAATGTGAGAAATCCTACTAAGATGAGATGTCATTTCAGATTCTTCATCTATTACTTCTGTATTGTAATTTTACCAAGTCGGGGATCAGTTTTCAATAAAAAATATTAAAAGATATTTAGTAGAAATATAGTAATTGCATTGCATTTTTTTATATTTAATTGTATAATAAATTTATAATGCTGTGTACTGTAACTACAATATTTTTTCTTTTATTTTTTAATAAAATTATAACAAATGTTTGTAATTTTCCTAAACGAAGTTGGAATAAGTCGTGTAGTGATTAGTTTGCAAAAATTCACTTCTTTTTTTTGTAAAATTACTATAGACATTTTTTACAGTTTAGTTTGTGAACACAATACACTAGACATAACATTCGTTATGGTGACACGCTTAGACTTATCGCATTTTGGGATTTGTCAGTGTACATAAAATTGAGAGTAAAGGTCCTTTTGCCATAACAAAATCACAATTCTGTAATTTTATCACATGTTTGACAATTTCAATAAGTAACAAATACGTTGAAGTACAGATATCACAAACTAGTTGATACCCGCTACTTCGCTTGAGTTGTTTATGAATTAAACAGTATTAAATTACATACACTTTGCTTACAAAAATTATATAAGCTTTTGTAGAGCTTACAAAAATAGTAATTTCTCAAAACTTTATAATAAATGTAGATATCTTGATAATGTGTAAGTAGAAAAACTAAAATCAAAACTTCAGTACAGTTTGCCTTTTTATATGTATGTATGTATGTATGTAAGCGCATAAATTACATATTTGAATGAGGTGATTCATACAAAAATACGTAGTTTTCTTGATAACTGAGAATATGCATACAACAGTATAAATAAAAACATTTTTTTATTACATTCTACTGTCATTACAATTATGAATTTAGACTTTTTCTCGCTGTTCCAGTAATATTATTTTTTTATATTTAAAATATCTTTTACAAACATATATTGAGAACATAAAAATGCATAGAGTTGCTCGAAAATCTATAGTTTATATTATAAAAGCGACTAAACATGAATACGACTTTAAATTGTTTTGTTTGTACGTCTAGATTTAACTCAGAAACGGTACATTTTACAACGGTAAATTTTTCACGTGCGAAGCTTATTTAATCACTTAATTGATACGGTACAGATATTCAATATTAAAATATAAAATAAAATCATTTTAACGGTAACAAAGTCGCGGACATAAACTAATTGCACATAGAAATTCATCAATGACGGTGTGCAAGTAACAATACACGTGTTTTGGTTCGCAATGGCTGATAAATGTATAAATATAAGGAAGTATATGCAAATTTGTGAAAACTGCACCAACGAGTTGTTACGTTAAAAATAAACTTTGCCAATTTCTAAAGTTACTCGTAGCATTAATTGAAATTGTAAAGGAATTACCTAGATTACTACCGGAATATCATTAGCTATATGGTTATGATAATTGTTGTAAGAGTCGAGTTGTCTAAATTACCATTTAAATAAAGTCAACTATCAAAGTCTGCTATTTTAGTGCACTGTACTCTAACAGAGTAAGTTAGGAAAAATATTGTCTACATACAAATATATATAAATAAGCCAGGATAAAACAGTTCGATGCCTTTTTCTCTTATATTTGTCAAGCGATTTTTTTTTGCTAATTAAATAACGACTTTGGGAAAACTTGGAAACAGTTTGTGATTTTTTCTTAATGTCGATGACATGTAACTTTTATTTATAAGTCTCAAGTCGTCATAATTTACGATGCTTACGTCTACTAATTCTATCGAAAATCACAGACATCAGAAGTGCAGAAAAGGATATATGGTACCTTTTATCCAGAAAAAAATACAGCTCCCGAGGGATAGACCACATTCACATTATCGTGAGTAATAACTCAAAATTAACGTCCTCAAGCTCCTTTGTTGTGTGTTAAATACACGAGCACAGTGCTTGCGTTGTTCCATGCGATAGTTCGTAATGCATGAGGATAATATGTTTCCCACCTGCATTTATTGTGACCATAGACAAAACTTCGTGGCGACGCACGTAAGTACGGGAGTAGCATTATAGTTGTTGTCCAGTCGGAAAAAATTGTGGTATTTTACCATATGACGTTCTAGTTAATTATACGTAAAATCGTAATTGCAACTATTTTCATAATTATTATATGTTAAGTATCGTATTTCACGTTAATAATATCCAATTTAACTAATTCGTCTACTTTGGCTACATTTATAATAAATGTCCGAGTTGTACTAAATTTTAAATATATTAATAAATATAATAAATAAATTAAACTTGGTCAGTTTGTTTTATTATAAGCAAAATTCATTTTAGGCTTTGCAGTTTTTTTTTTATTTAGTCATCGTATAAAAGACTTGAACCTAATGCAATAATGATAATATAGACGTACAGAGCACCGAATAAAGAAGATCATAATATATACACAATAACAATAAAATATTGATAAAAATTCGTGGTTAGATCAAATCTATTATAGTAATCACTATAATATAATAAACAATTACAAGGAGAGTGGTCATGACTTTTATGGCGGCAGCGAATATTTTATAGTTGGGAAAGCAGTCTACATAGCCAGCAAGGTTACGATATGTAGTTCAATTCTGATTGACAACTTATACAATACCGATCAAAAAACAAAGTTATTAAATGAAACTAAAAATGCAAAGAAGATTAAAAGGGTTTATTAATAGTTGATTCAAAAAGGAGAATCTCTGAGAGCCAACAATCAATATTTAAAACAGTCCAATATCTTCTAGTCAGGTGATACATAATAATTATTCATTTTACAGGGCTTTTAATACTAGGTAGATCGTTTTTAATAAGATGTTGGAGTAAATACAAGATGTACGTTCAAATTGATTATCAATATTAGTAACATTCAATTATGTGTATAAATAGAGAGACTTGTTCGAAAATCACATACTGAACATCGATGAGGCGAACTACAAAGGAAATGAGAAAGAAGATCGGGTTGTAGATGTTTAGAATTATTAGAGGTTTTCACTTAAAAATAATGTTCGCATATGTTTAGATTTTATCTTGCATCATTTTCAGTTACATAGTTAAAGTAAATAAAATGTATAAAGTAAATGAGGAAATGTAATTTCTAAGAAAGAACATGGATAAACAAAATTAAACTAATATTGATAAACAATATGAAACAACATTCTTAAAACCGATACCTTGCTTATATTTCTTCGAGCTATAGAGGTTATTAATTGAAAGTTGTTGAGTTATAGAAATACTAGAATAAAATATTGATATGATCAAGATTCCATAGACCGAGCATGTATTATATATTTTTTCATTTATAGAAGGAAATAAGTTATTGTTGAGGGCTCAGAATTAGAGTTATAGATTATCGGAGATTGAAAAGAAGGGAACCAAGGTTCCAAGATTGCAATGTTTAAGTTCTTAAATAAACCTCGAGTGCTAAATAAAGTAACATGTACTCTAACTTAAAAAATAATAAGCTACTTTCGAGGCTTAAAAACTCATTTACATTGAGTTATTCAAACATAACACAAATATTATATTACAAGGAATAGTTTATCAAGAAAAATAACTAGTAATGGTTTATAAATTTGTGAATCATATCCAAGCTTTAATCAAGTCTGATGGTTGATGTGCATTATATTTCTATAACTTAGTTTTTAGTTCTAATATATTTAGTTATTACTTTATGTTTCTGGTGTGAAGAGGGCAACAATAATTATAATTACATTCACATGAATGTAACCGTCACGATGTAGCGTTATTTGGATGGAAAATTTGTTCTGTCTACGGAATCTCGCAAATATAGAAAATACTGCTAAGTCAAAAAGCTACACACTCACCAGTCGGTCAGTAGCCATGTCAAAGATAAGTATTTTCGGTGGGCAAACGCGACGAAAATCGTCAATGCTGGTAATAACTCCGGCGTCGAGGACCCAAAGTCTATTGCATCTGTCAGCTCTTACTCTGTATACTGAAATGAGTCCCGTGCAATTGATATCTTCGCGGCCTGCAGTATGCCATGACCAGTCAGGGTAGGCCTGCAAAAACATTTAAGTTTAAAAATATTATTATTAATTATTGTAATTGTAATATATGTTAACTTTCCTTCGCAAATCTCTTATAACAATGATTTGCATATAATGTTAGTACATGTTTTTATATTTTATTTATTTGCCTGCATAATACGTAAAAGAGATTATTAATTGTGCGACCTTATTATAATTGTACAAGTTGTGAAACATAACATAGAATTAGACTTTTCAAAATTTTGTATTACATTACTTTTATACCAGTTAAGATGTGCCGCAAACACGACTACGCTTTTTATGAACGGCATAAACTTCCTATGAACTTCAGTTTACCGTGAACAGGCGAAGTGATAAACTACGATAATCACGTTCCGATTCTGACGATAGTTCATTGATAAATCAAATAATGAAAAAAGGAATGCCAAGACTGCTTCTATACAGGTTTGTATAAATAAAAGGTAGATTCTTATATTCCATGTTCGTATTTGTACGATTGTGAGATTTAACGATAGAACCGTCTGTACTAATATCGTGATCACACTCCGAACCCCGTTGTGTTTGTCACCAAAACCGGCGGGCGATTAATGGATTACTGTGCACACGACTTGAAATACCAGTATATACTATTGAAGGACAGTTCGTGAGTTGACGTCCAGAATAGGAGAATTTATTTCTAAATGTATTTCATATTATATTTCACTTTATATTTGAATGAATAAAATATTTTATTAGTTGTTGTATAATTCTTTACAAACACAAACTAAATATAGCTTGAATATATAAAAATTGGACATAAATACATATCAAATATCAATATGATGCCGTTTGGGTATTATATTAATATATTTAATTTACTCGATATGTATTTATACCGGATGGTTACATACACACGACTAAGAATAATGATCATCTTATAAAAGCTATATCTATGCGGAAATTGAATCCAATACACTGTGATTCAACGTAATGCTAATTTAACTATTATTTAATAGGTCTTTCCAATCATATATTATTTTTGCCATCTTTTTTTTTTAAATAAGAAACGCTTTGCATGTCTTGTTTAACATAAAGAACATAAATTATCTTAAATTACATATTTTCGTGTTATTTATGATCTCTTTAAAAGCCCATGTCTAAAAGTCATGTTCTCTATTATGAAATCATAAAATTATAATGGCGATATCTATCTTTACGATTTCATTGTTTAATAAGGAACTTTACCGAGACACGTAGTACGGTCACGAGAAGCATTTCCTAATTGGTTTAGTTAGCTTTAGTAGCCGTTAGTAAATGCGATATGTAAAATGAACAGACCCATAACTATATTACTTATATTAATATTAATGAATTAAATGTATGTATTAATATTCATTGAATTAATTAAGATAATAGAACCCAAGAGTTTACACTTTCAACCAGAGATGTTACATCAACCTTACCGCCATATCCGACCAATACATATCAGAATAATGTATCGATCGCACGAAGATGGCGCTTACAAAGATTTATACTTTACTAACTGATATCTACAGATACGTATGTATTTATTAGCTTAACGATATATGTACAGAAGAAAAAACGAAGGAACCATACAGCTTAACCCACTTTTTCACGGTAACAAAACAATGTGCTTATAAAACCCGTAATCTCTTATAACTTTATAATAAATGAAGCTATCGTGATAATCTTTTTTTAAATAAGCACCAAGTATGTAACAAGTAAACAAAACAAAATTAATCGAAGTCTATCCAGTGGTTATTGAGTGAGGCGCGCACGACGGCAAATTTCTAGCATTTTTTTTTATTTAGATAGCTTGTGCCTATCTATTTTAAATGCAAATCAAATCAAAAATACTTTAATCAGTTTAGGCTCTGATAAGGCGCTTATGAACATAAAAATTACCACCGGTTCGGAAGAACGACCCAGTCATCGCGAAGAACCGGCAAGAAACTCAATCTGATTTAATTTTTCATCTAACATAACATAACACATCTTTTTAAGTACATATATGGTTATAGTCATAGATAATTACATTCGTTTTTGTTGGATGCATAAAGAAAGGCGTCATTTCCAGACGTCGCGATCGTTCACCTATTGTACCAACCTTTAAAACCCGCTTGACATGATGGTTGAACTTAGTATCTCACTTAGCAGCTTGAACAGAACAGCGTAATTGATTATAAATATTTAGTAATTATTGCCATCTATACTCATAGCCAACCATATAAGCAATCAAAACTGTGATAGTGGTGCTGTTTTATCATAAATCTATTTGCATAGAAAGTTGTAGACTATTGTAAAATTTGGAAATACGCAATTTACCGTGGTTTAAATACCCACTAGCTCTGCGAAGAAAACGACATCCTACATTTAAATTACTTCGGCATTAATTTAAAAGCGGGACATCTTAGAATATAAAGAAGGCAAATAAACACTTCAATAATATAATTTATTCCCTCTAAATCCAAAAATAAAAAGTTTTTATTTGTGAAAGCAACATCCAAACACTAACATTTTCTAATCACGTAATGGGAAAAGACTTGAGTTTAAATCTAGAAATTCAACAATATGTGCTAATTTGCATGAATATCAGTATTCTTAGCTGGTTCTTCATATTTCATTAGTGTGTCGTATAGTACGTGGAAAGAATTGCCGAACTCTTTCTAAATTTGAAAAAAAGTAAATTCCGAGTTTTTCTTAAATCATCAATAAGCACTGGTATAAAGAAATAATAAAATACCTGAGCTTGTGTTGTAAAAAAATAACAACACAGATAAGGTATGATCATTGGTTTGCAGGACATGCTCTGGTGCTTATGACCGTGTGTTTCTCAACCTAAAATACTGTAGTTTATACTTTCTCATTCATTTTTTACATAATTATACGCAATAAAAACTATTTTCGTATTTGTCAGCCGTTTCGTTTCGTGGGTGTGGCAGGCTAGTACGTCATTCGTAACTCCGCATAATATTTAAGGCTGTCTTCAAACGAAATAGTTTATGCCGACTATTTTTATTTATAAATTAAGTCATCATGAACATGTTTTACTATTTTATAATCAATCACTAATTTTGAAAATATATTCATCTTCAAGAAAAGCAAAGACTATCAAATCAAATTTGTCATATTTTGTTTTCTACAATTTTTATTAATTTAAAGATTTATAGTTATACCGATTCACTCGCTCTCTTAATAAGATAACATTAATATAGTAGAAGGAAAATGTAGAGGCTAGTCGAGATAATATGCTTCTATGCATTATAAATTCTAATCAAATACAACTTTTCAATGATTCGTAATCGATAAACAGATGGGCTACTGCAACAACTTTCATTCTGGCTTAATATGCATGGATGTTAATAACAACTATACAGCTTACGAAATGTTACACAACACTCACTATCCTTTCGTTTAAATGTCATTCCAAGCGGTAGTTCCTAGAGACGACAACTATATATTAAGTAACTTGAAGCAAAAACGATGACTGCTACTATATTCCTATAATTAACTATATCAAATAAAACCAGGCTTGTCAACTTATACTAGATTATAGCTGAATGTGCTGAGACAAGAAATATGTCAATTATTCAAGGATTTTATGCAAATGTATCACCTAATCGAGTGAAACCGGTACAAAACCCATGTTATATTTTTGTATATATAACTGTATACATGGTTAAATCTTGCGATAAATTTCTATTAATGCAGTAATTGTCAATTTCGCGTTTTGATATTCTAGTTGCAATAATACGTATTTTTATACTCTGTCTGGAGGCAGAGTAAAGAGTAACGGATAACACATATACAAACAAATGATATTTATGAAACATACATTATATACGCAACACGTAAAGTTGTCCATGTACTCATTAATTTAATTACTAATATTATAATTAATAAAATATAATTTTCAGTATTATAAAAAAAATCTCTAGAATGCTAATATTCTTCTCTAGGTGTAAAATAATTCACAAAGAATTCTCATTACGCGTGAGAAGCTTACCTAACACGGTAATACATTGTTGTAATGGTTTCAATGTGTATAGAACAATTTAGTAACCGACCCTATCACATTTACTCATACCTATATAAAGTACAGTTCAACTATCAATGTGCCAGCAATGAGCGGCAATGTGACTTTTCTGACCGGTCACAAGTTACCGCGCGACGTGTTGCTCAAGGTCGCTTAGTACCGTGCGCCTAACGTCTGTACCTTCCGTTCACACTTTCTCGTGATCTATACGTAAAGTGTTCTATTATAATAGCATTATATTATACAACTTTATTGGACACATAAAATGACGTTCAATCATTGAGTAGAGTATGTAGAAATCACCACGTCATTCAGTGACGTAACTATATTTTTAAAGCCTATGGCAATTAGATCAACGCGCTATAGTGATGCTTACTTTATTACTATATACCGAATGCGTTTTAAGGCTGGAAGTATATTTTCCTTAAAATGTGTATAATATGTGTTGTATACTTATGAACTTAAATAAATGGAATATAAAATGAATCAGGATTTTAATTATAAATACAAATATTAGTGACTTGCAACAGTCTCAATCCCAAGGCTGTCTCATGTCTATGTCTCTAGCATTTTGACTGTTCTGCCACTCTATTATTACGCCACTGACGTTAGGCTGCGACATATTGGCAATTTATAACGTTAAAAAATCTACAAATAGTGTGTATTTTCTCCCATATAATGATCTCAGTGTGAGAATATTTCTTAAACATTGAATTTTCTTCACTTTTTACCTTCACCGTATTCACAATTGAAATGTTCTTGGATTGGGAAAAATTCCATGATTCTATACGAGACTCCAAATTGCTGATATAAAATCGGATATTTTATCGACCTTAATTATTGCACCATTATGTTTTTAACATAGAATAACGTTATAAAATATTACGTGTGAAGATGAGATGGATCCTTTATTCGTATTAATACTGTTAAATAGTTCGTGTTAAATAGTAATAAAATTGGCGCAAACGTGTACAAGTTATCTGGAATCGAACTCCGTTGTATAATTTTGATATTTCACAATAGGGAAAAGCTATACCCTGTCTTGTTTGAGACACTAATTAAGACACTAGAACTGTGTATGTACGAAACGTTATCAAATGAAAACTGCGTACTGAGGCTTAGAGTCTGGTACCATGTTCATATAGCTTTATTTCGTTTGTAAGCGTATTAAATATATGGAAAATTATAACTGTATATTAATTACAATAATCAATATATTAGTAATATAAGTAGTTTATCCTTACTAATAAGAAAAAAATAGTGCTTCCTAGGGAAGAATCTCTAGGCAAAAGCCTACTAGCGGAGGTCGATTCTACCTTAACGCGACCGAAGCTACTGGCGAAAGCTTGTAAATTATAAATAATTTAATAATACCTATTTCTACAAAATAAGACTTAAAATATTTACTTGTATCCTATATAAGTCCTATATAAGATAATATCATTGGAATTAGGACTACGTACGCGTAGCAATGAAATAATGACAATAATATTAATTGCATATTATTGAAATAAATGTCAACAGGTAACTGTGTACAATAATTTATAGCTATGTGATATAATAAAAAGTTGTAGAATGTGTGTAAGGTTCAACGAGTGCAGGAACAGCACTGTCATACGTATTTCTATCATAAAGCAACAATGTTGTCTTTCCTATATCACCAACGAAGAGTACACCCACTAAGACATGAATGTTGTAGCAGTTTACCATTAGCTAGTCTCAGTTAGGACTGCGGTCATATTTCAAATTGATTATACGAGTATATAACCACAGGTTATTGTACTATTGTGATTTATAAAGTTATAATATTAATCGGAATATTTGTTTTATTGCTACTTCGTACCGTAAACAAACCGAAACGGTCGGTAACACTAGAACATATAAACACAGTTAAATTACAAAGTTTTTAACAATAATTAATATCATGCCATTGTATTACAAAACTCAAAGATATTCAAATATAGTCCAATCTCTATATTCAATTTAAAACTTCTGTCGTGGAATTTAACAATTTAATAATAATGTAACTTTTAATAGATATTAAAATTAGAAATAATTATTCAAAGCAATAAATTACTATTTTTTTTATGCAAATGCAATTCAGGCAAATCTATATCATTCACTAACAATTTTTAGACAAGAGTTTTATTACCATTTACTGTCAACCGCCCGCGACTCCAGACGTGAAAAATATTGATAAATTTTTATCTTAATAATTTATTAAATACTATCTTGTGCTTGCGGTTTCACTCGCGTTGATGTAGATTTGAGCTATCCCTCAGAAACACTACATTTTTAGGTATCCGATGTTTTTTTTTGTAACCCTGTCAATGTGTATGCAAAATTTCGTAATAATCGGTTTAATAGTTTCAGCGTGAAAGCGTAATAAGCAAACAAAATCACATACGTAATTTTAGTAAGAATTTCTATAGTAAGTACTTAAGCAGCGTAGTATACATTTTTATATTTAACAAGTGTTGTTATTTATTAACATTATTATTTGTCTAATTGCAATCTTTGTTGTTACAAATAGTTGAACAATAGCGAAATTGACATTAAATAAAACAAAAAATTAATTGGAATAGTTGTATATACCAATTTTTATGACAATTAGTTTGAAGGTTTTATACTATCCAATTTATTGTAATTCACCACTTGGTGCTACTGTAGTACATTCGGTTGTGTGCTATTGTATAGTATTTTATAGTACACAAGTTAATGTAACGCAGTAGCACTAAGTGGTGAGTTACAATAAAACGAATAGTATAAAACCTTCTCCGTCAAAAGGTATAATACCTAAATATGGCAATTTTCTCACACAATGGTTGACGCGGGAGTCGCATCTATAAATGTAGTATAAAACAAATGAGCTCTAGATTTTTAATGAATTTAAAAAAGCTCCCATTGTAAATTTTGATAATTAACCTCTAGCCGAGATTACGGAACATGGGAACAAAACAAAAATCGTTGATATTCTTGGTAGAATTTTTAGTAGAATTTATAAAATTAAACACCTATTTATCTCCACTTACACTAAACTCAACTTAAAAAACTTCTCCATACATCAAATATATGACCATAAGAAAACGAATTCTACAAAACAAGAATGACCACTATTTGGAGATAAGGAAAAAAAACAGATTTATATAGACACCTCTAGATAAATTTGTCGTAAAATCGTAGTTTGCACCAAAACCTTAAACCAGATTTAAATCCTTAAACCTAAGACTAACAATAAATAGTTTCTACATCTTGATAAAACAAAACTGAACTTTAGACTAAAACTAGATAAAATTGTTTCATATAACCGGCCCCAAATTACTAAATGAGTTCTTCGGGGTTTCTATAAAATCGACCTATATCAGTCGCAGACTTTATCACAAATGTTTTAACATAAAACAATAATATATTTCCCCTATTTGAAAGTATTTATCCAATGCACCTCGTTAAAACAACGTAAAGCAGCGATCCGGTATATTTTTCTTCGATTTGCTTAAAATATTAAAGTCAGTAATAACGAAACATAGATTATATCATAGATCATAGATTATAAGGTTTTCTACCAATGAAATTTGTTTAGTAAATATTTAGTAAAAGATCACTTGTTCCCACAAACATATTTACAAGCTCACAAACTTTACAATATCATTATAGATTGAGCGTACATTAAATGAACAGAATATAATATAGTATAATTTATACCGGATATGATGCCATTTATGGAATCTTGACCTGTATTTGCAATAATAACTTTACACATAATTTATTAACTAGTAGCGAATGTCAATTTGAGTTATATTCTATTTTAGGTCAATTTATTTGTACTAACGATCAATCAGTTGTCGATATTCGACTGTAATTCATTACTTTTTTAAGTTTGAACGTATCATATAATGTAGCATCTATGATCATTGCATTTTTTTATTTTGTTCAATTATATCAGCCACATGCGTTTATACATGCGTGCGAAACTATACATTTATTTTCGATTTATTGAAATACATTAAATATAACTTATCTACTGTTTGTCCGCAGATTAATATGTGTTTGATATTAAGTGTTTTACATTGAGTATGAACGTAGACAGATAGTGTCGCATTTTATTTAATTTAATGTATGTATTTTCAACAAATATTATATATATATTCAAAATTCCTACATCGCTTCTCCACATTAAATTTTAACTATTCCAAATTTTACACACCTATACAGTGGTACTCAACATGCTGAAAACCAGGTACAACGTTAAATAAATGAAGTATTAATATATAGAAATTAATTTATACATGACTAAATACGGTCGTTTATAATTCCTTTCAGTTTCCAGAAATTAAATTGAAAACCCCAAATTTGCAGTGATATTATATATTACCTACCTTTAACCATTAATAAAATGTATGCAATGATTACCACCTAAACAAAATTAAGATAAGTCCAAACTAGTATATAATATAATACATGTAAATTAAAAGCGCTAGTTAAGTTTGACCTTTTGTTGACATTGTTGCAAGACTAGTTATATATTATTTGTACATAAATCAATAGTTAAATAATTAGACAAGTAGAATGTCAGTTCAATAGTCACTATTTCTCGCCTGCGCATGCATTTTGGTATATGTACATTAAACCTGTTACTGAATGTCTTTACAAATAATTTATACACTAACACTTAATATAAAATCATTCACCTGCAATACTGGACTGACACCTGGCGGTAGACTTCTAGGTACCCAAGCCAGTGTTGCTGGAACTCCAGCTCTAAGGCGTGGTATTCCCAGGTACAATTTATCCCAACCGATTTCTAATCCTGTTGGAACTGTATTCTCTGGCTGAAACTTTTCCAGAAGTACCGGATCTGGCGGGAAGTCAAATTGCAGTAAATTCCATTGGTTGATGACTTCCAAACTGCCATTAGCTATAGCTAGGCAAGCGCAGAAAATAATTATATGACACCTCATTATGATTTCCTGCAATAGAACAAAATTGTATTTATTATTGACCAAATAAAATTTGCAATTTAGTTTGATAACATTTTTATTACTTTATATGATATAGCGTTTGACCATGTTTTCAGTCAACATGAAATGGATAAATGGTCTAAGATGGGGCTTTAAGCCTAAAGGTGGACTGGCTCTCAAGTGGAGCGGCCTGAATACACCAATAGGTGCTTAGCGACAGATTTTCAACTTGAAGGATCACCCATCAGGCTAGCCAGGCTGACTAAGTAAAAGCCCTACACCATTATGCTATGGTTTCATCACGATGTTTTCCTTCACCGAAAGCTCCGACTCAGTCGCAATGATTCAAACTTACGTCAATTGAAACATACAAGGAAAATAGATAGATTTTTCTATTCGTTCATAAAATCATCCAATTTTATTTTAATTTTATTATAATTACTTCTTCTGCTTTCTTGCACAACCAATCCTTATGATTTTACTGTAGTTGTATTATGTCTTATAGAAATCTAAAATTATGGTCTCCTTGTGACAATTTTCATGGAGTTTTCGTGATTTATAAATGCATGTGATCCAAATTCTCCTCACTTGTGCACAACAGCAAAAAAAGTATTAAGTAAAATGCCACTCATATTACACAATATAGGTTCAAATAAATTCAGTTTATGAATATAAAATAAAATCCAGCACGTGACAGACAGAAATCTCGTCATAAACTGCAAGTAATCTACATAAATGGAAATATAAATGTTCTTTTGTTCTACATCTTAAATCTCCGAAAGTTCTTCGTCGCTTAGGTATTTAGAAATTTTAACACAACTTTGTAGTCGAATAACCGCGTGTTTTTATACACTCTGTGAAAAGAAAAACAGCCACCGCGACGCGTGGCTGGTTAGAGCTAGTTTAGTTACTTACGAAAATTGTTTACGTTTTTCTTGTATTTACATTATTGATTTTACAATCGTCTTAGATTGAAAATAAGACAACTACATATTTACATAAATACGACGTTATGGTATTTATAACTCAAAACTAAGTTAAATCTGCGTTGGGCAAAATTCGTACAGTAAATCATTAAAAATGCTGAAACTTTGCATTTTTTTAATAGATCTGTTTATTATTTGTTTATAAGCAAAAGTTAAAACTGTGGTAAACCTTAGGACGTTGTTGTAGAGCGTGTATATAATACCACAAAATAAATGAGTATCGCTGCCGATTGCTTGCACTCAGAAATTGCTCTGACGTAACGAAGAAGCAAAACAAATGCATGGTAATGACCTTAATGTATTCTACACGACTGACCTTTATACACGCACAGTTCAAGGACATTTTCGCATATAAAAGTTGCTTGTAAATTGGAGCAGTGTATAATATACGTTATAGCCAATGTGCTCTTTGGGACACTATTTTTTTATATAAAAGTTTAACAAAGTGGTAATCATTTTCCTGATGATAAGCAGGGTGCAGTCTAATGCTACTGCCATACCTGCGTGTATCACCACGATGTTTGGTCTATACTTACAATAAGTAATGATGTGGGTCTTCCCATTATCGTATTATCGTCATGCGTTGGGAACTATCGGGCTGCGTGGCGATAGGTGTAGTCTGAGAACTGGACCCGCAGTTCTTCATCAAAGGAATTTAGAAACGTTAATTTTGGGTTGTTATTGTAATGACAAAGGTGCGTTGAACGTTATTCTGGTTCTTTATCGCAATTAATTTTGAGATTAGATTTTAATGGGACAAGTAGTAGTAGTAGCATTCTTCACGCAGATATGGGAGTAGCATAAGAGCAAGGGTGACAAATGAGAGATAGAAATCGTATCGCAGTAAGTCGCTGTTACATCAGTTCTAAGGCTCTCGATTGCTGGGTTTACCAAAATGCCATCAAAATCGGTCCAGCCGTTTAAGAGGATTTCATCACATACTCATATACAGAAGAATTATATGTATAAAGTTATATAGAATAATAATTGACTGATAGAAAAATGACAGATTTTTATAGAAATTTTCATTGAATTGAATTTGCAACAGAAAACTTTTGTCAACATTATTTATTGTAATGGTATTTCCTAAGATCAAGCTTTTCTTTCCTATATCATAATGTTAATTGGTTTAGTTACAAAAAACATTACAAGAAGTCTACATCTGAAAAAACATTATGAATAAAAAAAAATGTGCACAGAAATAGTTGTTGATGTTAACTAATATTATAAATATGAATGTGGGTTTTTATCGTTTGTTACGCTTTCAATACTCTACCGATCGTCTTGAAATTTTGCATACACGTTATCAGGGGTACAGAAAAGAACGTATGGTACTTTTTACTTTAAATAAGTACTATTTCCATTAATGCGAGCGAAGCCGCGTACAAAAGCTAGTAATATAACATAACATGAAAAGATTTCAAAAGCTCCTCAGATATGAAAAGGACAAGAAGGTTGAACTTAATCATTACAATAAACACTACACATAAGTACTTTTAACGGAAATCTCGTTTCAATATATTATTTAAATATACACAAGGTTATGATTTATTTAGAATTTGTTAGCTTTAAATGGCTATTTCACAACATAATAGATTTTTTCTCACATGAGCGTTGCAGTATTTTTAATTAGCATTTTGTTTTATTATTATAAATTTGAAAACTTATTTAAATTACTTGATAAGCTACAATAAAATTGAAATAGATAATATACTTTTTTTTTTTTATTTTGCAATTATTTCGTATTAGTATTGCCCGATGTCCTATTCTAAATTTTCATTGTAACGATTGTCACACTTCACTTTCGATAGATAACGTATTCAATGTTAATAATTGAGTTCATTGAAATGTTCGAACTACTCAGTAATATTATACTATTTTTTATATTTATATCCAAGAAACAAATCAAAAATTTGAATATTTCATTTACGTATTTAGTACGACTGACTTAACCAAGTTAGTTATAACCCAAATTTATTAATTTTGTCTATATAAGAAATTTGTTTAAATACAATTGACACATATCTGTTAAAAGGGAACGTTCATATCGGGTTATCTTGATTTGTTAACCAATGCCAATGATTCCACAAAATTATGCAACAGTGAGTAATGTGTTACGATTCTAAAATTGCCCGCGAAAAGGGTAATAACTGCTAAATATCAAAAGAGAAAAAAAAAATATGTTTGAATAGAAGAGATATAGCAACTATAAATTACTAAACAACGTTATCATTCATGGTAAACTAACGCTAAACTTCAATAGAAATGTGATGAATGTATGTATTGTTTTCCCCATAAAAACATGCACAGTTTGCTTGAGAAGTTGTATAATACCAGCAAGGCAGTTGCTGTTACTGGATACTGATCTTCAACTGTTCACGTTATTACAAAGCTGTCATACATTTTTTTTTAAGTATAACGTGAATAGGTGCGACATTCGTTGAATTTAAAGGTCCGTACATAAAATACGTTCACGCTTACTGTGACCAGAAGTGCCAAGGGGTTATGCGGTGTCCAAAGAAACGTGCCTCTCGCAGCTCATCAATTTTGCTAATTTTTCTCCAGTTTTTTTTATTTTTTTGTTATTATAGACAGTGCTTCGTTTCATATTTGTGAAGCTATAAATATTTTTTTTATTTACGTGAAGCGATTTATAATTCGTGACGCAATAGAGGTATGAAGTGGTTAATGTAAAATATTACTTGCAGTATTTTATGAACGGCCACTAAGTAGTTTCGTCTTATGATTTAGCTCAGATGAGTGTAAAATAATTTCATGCTTATTTAAGACAACTGCAACGTAGATATAAGACTTAATAAAATTTAAAATAGGATAGAGTTATTAACCTATTTTGTATCAAGCTTTAATACTTCAGGAAATTCATACAACGTATGGACAAAAACTAGTTATATATAAAAACCAGTAACGATATAAGACAATTAACTAAATAAATATAATTAGATAATATGAAAAGTATAAAACCAACTTTATTGTTGTTTACAGCACATATAAAAATATAAGCATTGTTCTTTCATCAAATTAGAGAATTACTCAATTTTAATTGAATACTTAATTTGAATTATACAAGATATTGAGCATATATGTGTTTTTATAATCGAAATAAAATACTATATTCATTCTTTTGTTTGAGACAATTCAAAACGTTTCAAATTCATGATTACAAGAACAATTTAGTGGGTAATGGGCTCACGTCCCATTTCTTTAGCGTGGAATCAAATCCTCGCAGATACCAGTAGATGGTTAAACTTCGGTACTAAGAGGATAACAATCGTATGATGAAGAAAACATATTGAATTCGGTGGGTTTTACATTAATTATAATTGTGGTCTTGTCATTGCGCGGCAAATGTTTTATGTTATATTCAAATTAGACATTGGTCACAAATTAAAAGATCTCAATTAATAGAATAGTCATAATTAATTAATCTGCCTAATTGAAAAATGTCATAATATCAACAATATTAATTACTATGTAATTAAATTTACGTTCGAATGTTTTAACTAATATTACCTTGTAAATGTGGAACAAATTCATAAATAAAACAAGTGAATAGACTCTTTTAAGTACGTGCGTAGAGTATTTGCTCTGGAATTACGGAAGAGTGTTTGTACGCAGGTTTTTGTCGTATAAAGTCCATTACCTGACTGCAATTACCTATTATATCGGTTTCGGTTGTCTGTTTTTGTATGATAGAATTGTTTCCAAAATACATTGAATTCAAATCGAAATTATATATAATACTATCCAGTGTATAATATAGCTTAATTATGGTAACATTGAAATGTGCTACCGTTTCTAAATTACCAGTGTAATCATAAATAAATTTAGAAATACATCAATACATTTTCCTCTATAGTTTCTTCAAATCACGACAAAGGTAAACAAGAAAGCTGTTCGCCGGATGGTAAATAGTCACCGCAATCTTTGGACCATTGTTACATCAGAAGGCTATTCTATTACAGGGTGGATCAATATGTAAACGATGGTGATGTATGGAAATGACGCTCTCTCTCTCCATCCACTAAAACCGAATGTAATTATATGTATCTATGTTTATAACTATGTTTTAAAAATATGAGTTATACGGAATACAACCGAATAAATTACTAATGCTACAAATTAATCCGTTGTACAATCCATGAACTAGGAACAAAAAAAAATATGAATAGCTTTCACCGCCGGGTTTATCCTAAATAGGCAACTTGTTAATTAATTATAAGCAAGCGTGCAAGTGAAAAGGGGAAGAATAATTATCAACTTAAATGACGTAACACTAATAGTAGTTCACTGGCCGTAATGAAACATTAGGTTCATTTTAAATAAAGCATCTTCGTAAATGTAATATCAAGAAATCCTATTAAAATTAACGATAATGCATTGTAGTAATACAAATGAGAAGTTTCTCAAAATATACATTTAATATTTCAGTTGTTACGCATATTTTAAATGATAATCATGTAACATGATTCTCTTGGAAATATATGCAATAAACACTCATATATAAATAGCCTATCAAAAGCATTTCCTATATCTGTTTTATTTTTATTCGCGCATCTAAGATAAAAATAAAATTTGGAAAATTAATTTTAATATAACGGCTTTAAAAAATAATAAATTTGCAGGTTACAAAAATCAGTACTTGTTCAAACAAAGGAAAAAAGTACCCAAATAATTTAATTGGACACCCAAGAAAAAATTAGCCTATTTTCATTTAACCCCATATATCATGCGCTAAAAATAAATATAGGTTTATTCCCACATCATTTTGCCATTTTTTAATGCCTAACCAATTGAGCGGGAATAAACTGGTATACAATATAACAATGAATATCGCTTAATTAGATAAGAGTCATACTAATTAAACAATTAACTCGAATAATATATACATATTTGGTAATTTGTGTAATGTGTGTGTGTAACAACTATACGTTCGGAATATTTACATTAATTTCGAACTAGCATCGGACAATGGCTATGCTTGGGAGTACGACTAATTTGATCGGTTGGTTTATATAAAAGTAGACAGGTAAAAATCGGATTGGGGTAATTTTTACATTTTCCTAACACCATTAGTGCTTGCTGCCAGTATCGACTGGAGTTTCAGATATTTATTCGATAACAGAGACATAATAATCTTTTACATGCTCTGCAACGAAATTCTGTATACGGAACATTACAACATTATTTCATAGCCATTTGTGAATTACAAGACGGATCGAAATAAAAACTTTTTAAGCCATTCACATACATATATTTTTAACAATTACGACAACGCACCACTTACACATAATATTATGTATTATAAGTATTTACTGACGGATTTGCTTGCGTTCATTTACATTTTGAAAACGGAACATAGCCCATGTAACTCGGTAATAATATAGTTTTCTACAGGTGAAAGAATTTTCCAAATGGAATAAGTATATTTTGAATTTATTCATTACAAACAAAAAAAAATCAAATAATTTTTCTTCACTCTGGTAATATGAAGAGTATAATAATGAGAATGTGATTTAATAACTGTGGGATTTATTTGGTTAACCTTACTTTGAAGGAATAATAATTATAAACAAATTATTAATTCTCTATGGCGCATAATTAAAATTGTTTGCAGTTCAAGATAACCTTAAACTTTGAATCTAAAATCTTCTATCGCGTTTTTATCATATCTCCAGAAATGGAGTAGGTATGTAACATTGATATGATTTTGTCATGACGCTTCAGATTGTCTGTCGTGGATTTGTAACAAGGTTGTGATGCAAGGCGAAACCAGTTCAAAGAATAACTTAATACTTTTACCTAAACTCACAACGCGTGCTTTGTATTGTTCATGAAATGCATATAAATATCATTATTCATTTAAATAGGACGTTAAGTATATTACAGATCAGTCAATTATAGTCAATCATAAATCAATTCGTTAATGTCAAAAAAAATACTGATCATATTACATACTCTTCGAAATTGAACTCTTCAATCGCAAAAATACTTATGTTGAAGATCATTTATCAACGTCACTGTTCATTCATACGTAGGTATACGATTCGTACGTTCTATACAAAATGATTCGAGGGATTATATCACCGGATCGAAGTGTGTAATTCACCTATTTAAAAAAATATTATAAATCAGTCACTTCACTATTAACTTTAATATGGTACCGATTGATATAATTCTTTTATTATGTTCTACAAAAAGGAAAAAAAGTTTGTGGAAAATGTTAGTATTACTCAAACATATTTTGTTAAAATTATTATTTTGTTTTACATGATGTAATTTTCTGTTTGCTTTATTTAGTTTTAGAAAATCTTATACTACGTTATTTCGTGAAATTAATAACATCATCATCATCATCTTACACTTATCCCACCTAAGTAGGGTCGGCACAACATGTTTTCCTTTTCCACTCTTCCCTGTCAGATGTCATCTCAGTATTCACACTTTTTATACACATATCGTTTTTTACACAATCCATCCACACCTTTTCGGTCTTCCTCTACCCCTATATCCGTCCACTTTGAAACTCAAAACTATTTTTTGTAACATGACGTTCATCTGTTTATCTTATCATTACTCCTCAACTACTCTATTGCTGGTGCTATTTTCAAACTTCCTCTGATATACTCATTCTCAATCTTATCCATTCTTGTTACACTACAAAACTAACTCAAAATTCCCCTTTTATGCCACATCTGATCTTTTCTCACCCGTCTCTTTCGTATGAGAAAGAATGGATAGCATCATCAAACTAGTTTAATAACGAAATTTTTAAATAAAAGAATTATATATACGAAAGTCGGAATTGAATGCTTATTGTCATACGAACAAATGTAACAATATCACCTGTAGAAATACCTTTAGTTACTAATATTAAAATACTAATTGCATTTTATCCTAGCAAATATGATATGCTAAATAAATTTTAAGAAAAATAAAAGCATTGCTTATTTTTATTCCTTCACTTAATTTACCTGATTTTATTGTGCTTCTTTCTTTAGCTGCATTGCTTTTCAGTTATCAGTATTACACTATTAAAATCCTAGTGTCTCAAATACGAGCAAATAAAATAATAAATTTAATTTCTTAACCTTCATATTTATATGTATAATTATTTGAAAAAAAAAAACGCCACTATAATCTGGGTTTATGTGGGTAATTTTCAGTCGTAATTGGCCATAAATAAACAAAATAAACATGAATCCATATATTTAATAACATTACGCTACCAATAAATTAAAATTGGCTTTCATTACTTAGAAGTTGGTAATTAAATGGATGCATCTAACGCATGAAATAACTTCCTTTCATCGTTAGACATCCACGCATTGTGTTCATGTGTTTGTAAACACATAACGGCCAATTTATCAGACAATGAACTATTGTTTACCTTCAGTTATAGGATATTGCTTAAATATTATCCCAGACAATTTGTCAGTTATTTCACAAATAATTAAAAAACAGTCACAAATTCATATCCAATTAATGAAATTCAAATAGCAACTCAAGTCTGAATGTAATGTACATATATATGTATTGTAGATAGATGCGTAAAAATTAAGGTATATATATATATACATATATATTATATATATTTATATTAGATGTATATGTGTAAATAGATGTATTATACATATAAGCATAATTTGTATGCTAATGATATAAATAGATTGCGTTTATATAATGTATTTACTTTCTAAACTTCGTATATACAAAAATAATCTACTAGACAAAATAAACCAGTATAATATTTACCAGTATGTATAATAGACTACTCTGAGAATCATCGCTTTATAATTTAGATTCAGATCGTATTTCACTGAATAACGTTCATATTAGTCATTACCTTCTTACCCTTATCCCACCTAAGTATGGTCATCGCAACATGTTTTCCTCTACTATTCTCTCCTGTCACATGCCATCTCAATGCCTTTTATACACTTATTATTTTTCACACAAAACATCTATACTTTTTTCGGTCTTCCTCTACTCTTGTATCCATCCAACTTCATACACGAAACTATTCTAGTTACATGACTTTCATCTCTCCTCATGATGTGCCCATACCATACTAATCTATTACTCGTCAGCTTCTCTGCCACAGTTGCTATTTTCAAATTTCTCCTGATATACTCATTTTTAATCTTATCCATTATGGTTACAAAATAATTAAGCGGCGTTTTCAATGACAGCTCCCAAGCGGCTTGAATTTTTCCAACACTTTCAACAATTATCGTTATATTTCAACCAATTTACACGAAACCTTGACAAATTATTTACCTAAACTTTCCTCGTATATTACTCTATCTATTGGGGAAGACCGCATTACAATCCGTTTAGTAGTTTTCGAGTTTATCGCGAACATACAGACAGACGGACTCGGCGGACCACTTTGTTTTATAACATGTAGTGCTGTTTTAGATGAGTTATCAATCCATTACTTCACAGCAATAATATCTGACGTTAACATATAATATAATATACCATACACTTTTGGTGAAATACGACGATAGATCGACATACAAAAAGTTTGCAATGTGAACGCCAGGACAACGATGCCGTCAGCAATTTAAAGAATAAGGGTAATAATATATTGACTTAAACATCGATATTTCTTTTGGTATAATTGCCAAAAAATACAAAGAGCTTATATTAATACTAATAAACGTTCCAAAAATAAATCTTACATCTGATAACATGATTTTAAATCAGACATGTATTTATGTCGAGGTCTTTCATTATTAGGCGATATGTCATCAACTTTGTTAAAGTATTAATTTCATATTATTATAATAATAAGACTTCTGAAGTAGTATCAAAATAAAAATTATAACAGCCAGTAGATATCTCAATTCTGAGAAAATGTGTGTTCGTGATGTGAAATGTTATGTTTTAGTTGTGTTAGTTGGTAGTGCCAACGCCTAAAATATATGCGTATTCTACAATTTTGTTTTACATATTCGGCCAATATTAACCACTACATCACTACAATTAAACGGATAAAATCTGTTTTAAAATAATTAATCTAATTACTGTAATTAACAATTCGTGTGATTAATTTAACAAGTTAGTAATAAAATTTTCATAACTATCACGTAGTAGATTATTAACTTTGAACAATAATAGTCGTATTTTGGTTTCGTTATTTTGACTTTATAGAATTTAATTTTAATTCTAAACTCATAGCAAAATTCGCAGTCATTGATTCCTTGCGTAACTGAGCGCATAATGATACAGGTAGGCTTAAACCTTTCAAGGTTGCATAGCACCGCACAAAACATTTGTATTGTAACATATAGAAATTCTACTTGCTGAAAATTAAAATAATTAATGTTTTATATCCAATCTTTGTGGAGTACGATAATAAACAAGATAAGAAATAACTTTAACGTATAATTCTACAAGTAACTAAATTTCTATAAAACATATACAGAATTCAGTATGCTTATACTGGGAATATTCGCTATACTTTAAAATATTACACATGAAAGGAGAAATTAAGATAGAAAAATAATAATTATTGAATTGTGTACCTGTGGAACGTGATTCCGGAAACCGGATCCGTATTGAACGGAGCACGTGCTATATAGTGGGTGAAGCGGCTAAGTGCAAGCGTGTCGCAGCAAGCCGCCCGCAATCTACACTGTACGAGAACCTTACGTACGTACCAAATTTACCCGCCCCTCTACGATTTACTTACACTACAACATAACACCTTAAAAGTAAAAGTGACCGATCCCGAAGGCGTGGCTACCACAGCCGTGGCTTCAGCGTTACCTATAACAAGACACGGCAATGCTATTTTGTTATCAAAGTGCAATGTTTGCAGACATTGGTACCAACTTAACTATTATTTTAATCTGAAATATCAAGGACGACCACGGCTTTTATAATGTCCCAGATGCAACTGCAACAGATAAAGATGATAAAGATAGTAATGCACGATTAAGAACTGCATGCGAAATAGCGTTTATACATTAATAAAGATATCCTCGTCCTAGTAATTTGGAATTGTAACAAATTGATAACCTAGTAGAAGACATAGAAATTAACATCGAATAACGGAATATTTACCGTAAATATATAGTATAAATGAAACCATGAAATTCAAGTTTTTGATCACATAATGTTTTACTTTTCATTAATTCCATCAAAGAGTTTAATGATATTTTCGAAATTAACATTAACAAATTTCTTCGTACTCTGTTGTCTATTTGCCACAAGTTGGAATTTTAGCTGTAAGCAACTTAAAACATTCTCTTATAAAATACGCTAGGTTTTCAACAAGTCTATAAGAATTCTTCAGTCTTCAGGAGTCTATCATTTAATAAAGATACAAAATCGATGCCTAATATTATAGAAATCTTAAATTTGTATGTCCGTTGGAGATAATTTTTTTCACTAAACGGAACTTACATTATCACTTATTCACAGAAGCTATGCTTTATTTTGTTGATAATAATATTTTAACTATAACAGCGATATCGCTGATAGTTGCCCATTTTACATATTTCCGTTTCTTATTACAGCCACAGCATATGAACATTTTACATTACTATGGGTTATAAATGTTTGAACCTTTTTAGATAACGAAGGAATCGTTTTAGATCCATTCGCATATCTAATGTATAATAATATACATGTAGTGTTGCATATCCCAGCTCGTACAAATCCAGATAGTCCAGATCTTTAGCGTCATAATCAATGTGCGATAAAGCCCATACTCGAGGATAAAAGAAAGATCATCAGAAATATGGGAGTCAAAATAACATCTTTTTTTTAATTACGTCTGTTCGTAGGTATATATTATTAAGTAAAATTTAGCTTCATTTAAATTTTTGAAAAACAGAATAACACTGATTCTCCTAGAAGTATCCGCATTGTTGAGTAAGTATAACCATATAAAACTACAATTGCACAACTGCTTTTTACATGAGATAAGATTTATCTAAACAAGTTATCTCATAAAACTTATATATCTTTTTTTAGTTTATGGAACTAAATTTCGTAAACCATTCTACTGAATATCTTGTTGATGTCAATATAAATGGCAAAAAGTTGAGCAAGCCTTGTGACGTAGTGACTGCATATATCAAGTATAAGATAAGCGCTGGATAAAATACGATTTAATGCACATTAAAAATAACTTCTAATACTTCAACAAACATTAACAAGATGCAGGTGCAAAACAAAACGTATCCATACACAAGTATGTTTCTCTTATACCGGCTGTAATGAAAGTAATACAAAAATAACTAAATAAAAAATTAGATTACATTATGATACTTGATGCCCATCTAGTATATTAGTATATTCAACTGACAGAGATCAGGTTTGCATTCAATAGACTTGGTAGGTAGACCTATGGATTAGAACGGGTCCAACGATTGCAGTAGGTCCTCATCTATCGGCAATCGTTACTGCACTTTATGTCTATTTCAATGTCAAGTCAACTGTCGTAATAACTCGTGTGTGTATGTCCAACGGGTTTAAATTAAAAAAGATATACAATAATATTTGAAAATTAAATTCAGACTAAATACATTTTTAAATTGTATGTATAAGCGTTATGAGAAAGCAGTTCGTCCGGTTATTATAAGAGCAGTTATGGCATCCACTACCATTGTAAAGAATATTTCTGTTACTATGGAAACTCCACAGATCTTCTTAAAACGGTATAAGATTAAACAAACAGATGAATATTTAAACCGAAAAACAATGTTATTTTTAGAGGTACCTATACCGATAGCTATTGATTCCATGTTTTATGGGATAAAATACAAATAAATGTATTGTACTGTTCGTGTCATGATCTAAATATACATAACTAACTTATTACTATACACAACTAACTATATACGCTTATAAATAATAAAAACGTTAATATTATTCACAGAAACGATTTTGCTGAATATGAAATAACAACTATATAAGCATACTAAACAGTGACATCTAATAAAATATAATACTTTTCAAATGTTACTAATAAAAAAACAATACTACTTAAGATCAACAATAACCTCAATTATTATATCTATAAGTCTGTAAATCGAAATGATACATTAACATTTTGTTTATTAAAACCTTAGCAAAAGCATAAAGCATACAGATTACCCCAATAAAATAATAATAGAAATCGGAGTTGTGGTTTCTGAAAAATCCAAACATACATTAATTTATCTGTATGATATGATTACATTATGTCTTTATGTCAGAATTACAATATGTAAATTTGTTTTCAATGTAATTACTGTAAAGATATTATAAATTGTTACAGTTAAGATTTGCTACAGATATAAAAATAAAATATTAGGGAAACGGAATACCTTCCTTATTTGAATGTGAGTTAATAAAAAAATCGCCAAATTACAATTACGAAACGAGATTATAAATACACGAAATTAATGGACAAGCTGAGACAGATAAATTATGAAAGGTCTATATTTAGAACTGAGCAAAGTAATATCCTTAGTTATACAAAAACGAGCTGCCGCTCGCGACTACGCTTGTCTGATATTTTTATTATACATCAATTAAGGCATCAAAATTTGTCATTCGTACTCGATAATGAAATAGTGAAACGCTATTTCGGATAATCATACATTATACTTTAAAAATAAAAATACCTTATTTGAAATGGTTAAATCTTTATAATATTAATTTTATGTATAAAGAAATTGATAGTCATTTTGTAAATATCCAATAATGAATCAAATGAATCACTGAACTGGGAATCTGTTTTTGAAAGCAACCTAACATGTCAACATTATCAACCAGAGATAGTAATAGATATTATTCGTCCAATTGGACAGGCGAAGGAATTAATCCACACTACCAGTTCTAAAGTAAGTGTTTTGTGATAATTGCAATGTTCTAGCAAAAAGGTGACTCCCTTGCTAGAACTTTCCACGGAAAATTAGGTTCCAAGTCAGAATCCATGCTCCGTGGCATTATTTCCCATCCATTTCACTTGTGCACAATAACCAAACTGTATTACGTAAAAAGCCACTAATATTACGAAATATAGAGCCAAATAATACAAGATTATGAATAAAATATAAAATCCACAACATGACATTACAAGATCCCGCCAAAAAACTCGTCAACCAGAGACACAAAAATTATTATCAAAGTTATTGCTTCTAGCTTATGTTTCTCTGCGTGAAGCGGCTTGGTTTAATAACAATAGAAACAAAAAAAGATTATTGAGATAAATGTAGTCTTGAAATAATATTTTTTTTAACTTATGATGTGAATATAAAACTATAATTAATATAAGTTCAGTCTAAAATACGCTGTTAGACGTTTATTGTAGCCGAAAATTATTTTGAAAAGAAGAATCACTAATTTAACCCCTCTAAATTATTCTCAACGAAGTGTTTCCCAAGAGTGTGGTATATATTAAGTATTTGTAAGAGTTTATACAATGTGATTAAATTCAAAAACATTTTATAATAAAATCTATTTTTATAGTAATTTACATCCTCCATAATTGATCGTATAATAAAAATAAAATCTACTTAATTTCCTGTATTTAATGATATCCTCGATATATTTCTATATACATATAATGAAAATTAGTTCCTGTAAGACTTAATAACGTCTAAACTTCTGAACGTATCAGCATAGGACTCCTTTTACCCTTAGCCATTGTTTTTAATTAAAAGTTTATTTAATGCACTGCGAAGTGAGTGCGAGTAACAGCTAGTTACTTGTTTAAATATAAGACGACAATCCTAATAACTATCTTTCTAAGTATATTGTTTAAAAGTGTTTTAAGTTGTTTATTGTGTATAATCGTTTATAGCGATTTGGTCAACGATAATGGACCACTTGGTAGGGTGCGGACACAGCGTCGAACGACGTAGGTTCTAATCTTAGCAACTGAGTGAAGCAAAACATCGTGATGAAACCAAAGCATAGTGGTAGGGCTTTTTTTTTACGTCCGTCTGGCCTATCTACCACCCTCAGGTTGAAAAGCCAACTGTTAATGTGTTCCGTCAGCTGCACTTGAAAGCCAGTCTCCCTCTAGGTGTAACGTGACTACCACCTTAGACCACATCATCATTTAACATCAGATTAGATTGTGGTCAAACGCTAACCTATAAAGTATAAAAAAAAACGTAATTCGGGAGATATCATTTTGATTCCAGTTCAGGAACTATTCTTGTCTGTATAAAGAAAATCTTATATACCCAGGACATTACTATCAACGTTATTATGTTTTATTTTAGTATTTTAGTTTTGGAACAGACAGACAAAATGTATACAAATAATTTGTTTAAGTCTCTATGCAATTAATAAATTAAGACTGTCTACTACGAGAATTATATACAGACACTATTTCATTAGAGGTATATTATTATTATTAACACGTAGACTTAAGTAATATGACCTTATCCTACCTATGCATAAAGATAACAAAACCCACTTAGACTAGTATGCGAACTAGATATAACAGTTATACATTTTAAGACCTACATAAGTGCTATTTTTATATTTTACACTCACCGATTTAGCAAATTGTTTATGTAATATGATTAAGTATACATATAGTTTGCAAAATTACGTAAATGTAATATGGTGTATTATGTAATTATTTAAGTTGTCACCTGCATCGATTATAATGCTTTTTTATAAAATAAAATAACTAATTCTTCCCGTCGTTTTTGTTAATTTAAGGATAATATTTATAGAATTACATAGTCTTAACCTCATTAAAAGTAAGCTGTATTTTTTAAACTTTACCTTTAAAGTTACTGCTTAATCCTTGTACATAAGAAAAGCAAAAGAATATCTAGTCTATTTATTTTCTCGGATTTCAGTCATATTTTTTTTGTTATGAAACCAGAAGGGATAAGATTAAGAATGAGTATATCAGAGGAAGTTTGAAAATAGCACCATTGACAGAGAAGTTGAGGGAGTAGTAGGTTAGCATGATACGGGCATATTATGAGAAGAGATGAAAATCATTTAACATAAAAAATTTGAGTTTGATAGTGACATAAGGACATAAAAAAACCGAAAAAAATGTGTATGGATCGGGTGTAAAATTATATGTGTATAAAAGGTGTGCATACTGAGATAACATCTGACAGGGGAAAGTGGAAAAGGAGAACATGTTGTGCCGACCCTACTAAGGTGGGATAAGAGCAAGATGATGATGATTAATTTTGAATATTAAATTTATATAAGTAGTTTTATAGTGGTGCATATTTACAGCAATTTAAGCTCTATACAGTCGCTTATGAAGGTTTAACAACGACTGGTCTAACAAAATTAACCTTTTTAAAACAAATAAATCCATGTATCTAGTAAAGCAAAAAATTGCCATTGTGGGGCATAGGTCTCCCCAAAAACCTAAACTAGGACATCGATTCACCTTGTAGCGAGTTTGCTTACTCAGAGCCTTCCGGTGCATCGTCCTTACTTGAAAACTCATGGGCCCCATTGCAGTAGTGTGCCTTACCCATAACTAATAATAAATCTAAAAAAAGAAGAGCGTCATCGAACGCACGTCGATCGACGAATGAGCCGGAGCTTGCGATGAAGGAAAACATCTACATTTAGCCATACTATAGTGGTAGGCCTTCTTCTTTCGTGGGTTAACCATTTTCTGAGCACTTTACCTCAAAACCAACGTTACTTCAATGATAGAATACATATAAACTATAACTTCTATAAATCCAGATCTAACAAAAAATCCAGAGTGACTAACATTGATTTAAATAGATGTAACCTTAACTATTAAGCTGTAAAAGTAAAATTTTGTCTTGCTCACTTTAATTATGTATTCAAGCTGCATAAGCTTTAAAACGATTTACATTTAGGACCATTTCAGATAACAGGTACGGACCAAGAGTAGCCAAGAAAAATAAATAAACTATAAAAAAAACTTCTATACACCACTTGTCAAGACTACATTTCAACAAATACAGGAATGAGATAAATCTAAGACCAATATTAATATAGAATAAATTCAATCATTAACCTATCTAATATTGTTAAGGCGAATATGGCCTTGTTTGTTTGTTGCCCTTTCACGTCTTTGCAACCGGTCATCATGAAATTTTAGCATAAACGTTGCCATGAGTACACACAAGGATATAGGCTACCATTCATCCAGAAAAGCAGTACTGTTCCCAAAGTATAAGATCATATCAACATTAGCGCGAGTGAAGCCGGGAGCAAAAGCTAATAATATAATAAAAAAAAAACAAGAATTAATCTTTATGTGTGAAATCAAGGCTGTTAATAGCAAAAGTCTATTTGCATGACTCGGTTCACATCATGTGATTTCCCTCAACGCGAAGCGGTACACCTATATTAAATTAACTAGTCTACAAGTACAACACTGCAATTAAATCAAGTATCGAATAACGTTCTCGGTACCTTGGCACCGACTACAAGCATTTATTACCATGTACGTGTCTAATTTCGCAACTTGCTAATGTTCCCATGCAGCATTTCTGTTTTTGTCCCCGATCAATGCATTGACACACAATTCTCAACGATAAGAGCAACAGGAAACACGAGCCGATCCCTCTATGACGGAAGAGCAGTGTTACGTTCCTATTAATAGAATCAGAGCGAAACTGAATTTGGGTCTAATTCCGTCACATTGTTGCAACGGTATAATTTACATAAACAATATAAGATATAACTTAATAAGACATTCATTTACAAGTATGACTAACAATGGAGTTATTTCGTGTCAAATTTTCGTTTCTTAGAATATTCTTTTTTTCCAATAAACTCAATGTCATCAACAGTTTGGCTCGTACCTGTAAGTTACCATTTTGTGTTTGAAGCGTAAAACTGTGCATGTATTCCCTCGTTTGTAATTAAATAATGTTTAAATTTTATCTTTACCTTAAAATGTTTCTGGTTGTCATATGGCTTTTAAAACAACTTAATGGCTATCCTAAGAATTTGGCATGGACCGGTGGTGTAATACATTTACAATGCGAACAGGGATCAGAAGTTTTAACCAAGAGTAAGGGACATATTAAAGAAAATGTTATTGCCATCAAGGTGATATCGTATATGGATGAAATTTACGTTATAACACCCAGGTATTTATAATACATGCATTATTCTTTGCTTTAGAGAAATGATATAATTTTTTTTTCTTTTGTTTTTTTTTTTCGAACTGACTTACACTGTTGGCTTCGTAAGGCCTCTACAGTTCCACCGGACTGCGGAAATGATAGCATGAAAAGGATGTGTGCATAGTTTAAAATGTGAGAATGTTTTTTTAACGTGATTATATGAAATTATTTGAAATGAGGGGCATAATAGAAACAAGAATTAGTTGGAAGATGTCTCTCGAAATAATAATATTTCTTTTTTATGACATGACGTGAAGATGTAGACGGAAATGGGGACGCTATAGTTATTTGGCAACAAATTATCGTTCACAATTTTTTTAACAAGCTTATTTTATTTATGATATGATTACATTGTTAATTGGTATTGAAATGTGAAAATAAAAATATATTTATAGGATGAAGCATAGCATATTGGCCACTGTTTGGCTGATTGTACGTGAACAACGTAGCGTTGAGTTACAACCTTTTCCACAGCTGCGTGCGCACACTATCGCAGATTGTGACGTAATACAGAATGCTGTAGATTTCTCCTTAGATTCATTAGTAAGTACCGTCAGCTTTGGATTTATTAGTAATTGGTAAATACTTCAGCAATTAACATTAAGTAAGTACATATGTATGTCAATTATTGCGTATCTATTTATGAGATGGAATTATATACATCACTTTATTCTAGAACGTATCAAAGTACCTTTGCATAATCAAATTTTTTGTAAGACATATTTTTTTGTGTAATAGTTTTATTCCGAAAATAGTTAATTTAAGTCTACGTTAAAAGTACAAATAATATAAGTATAAGTATTTATTTTACGAATAATAAACGGTTTCAAATTGGTTTCTGTTTATACTACTAGAAGTAGACTTAGCTATAAAAATCTGACAATATTCATATATTATCAGACAAATAAATTGAGTATTTGCATAGTCTATTTCATAATTAATAATTTAATTACTTTATAATGTAGTAAATACAGGAAGGTGTTGTTGTTTCCACCAGTTTTACCTTCACTCTTAACTACGTAATTGATCAGTAATTAAATCTAATCTAACTGTAGCGGCCTTTCAGCCCTTACCTTGAGGATGGCAATTAAGGTCAATTGCCCTGTCAAAAGAAGGAGTACTACTTTTAGCAACTTAGAATTAATTTAGAGCATTTAGAGATAGAATTAATAAAATAATTAACAATATAATGGAATCTCGGTAAATCAAACCTGAAACGAAAACCTCTACAATTTGAAAGAATGTCGTGTTTTCTTTTCATCAAGCCACGATACCTTCATTACATGATACCTGAGCCCTCTCGACATCGCCAAGTCGAAATAATTATATTTCTCTACAAAGTATTTTAGTGCACGTTTTCTCTATACACTTATAAAACATATTTATTATCACCGTCATCGGGACCATATCGATTAATTGTACTACCTCGACAACGCGATGAGTTTAAGTTAATACACTCATAATCCGACAATATGTACACATATAGAAATATAGTAAAAATGTAAAAATTACCTCTGTAACAAGATCTTTTATTTATTTAACTTCTGTAACTCAAAATTAGGTAGAGTAGAATCTAAACCTGCATAAATAGAACAGTTACGTAAAAAAAACTCTTTTATTGTAATTTACTGACCCAAAAGTCATTTAATATTTAGATAATAACTATACTATAATTAATTTAATCTCAGTAATGAGTCAATGGGAACTAGTTTTTATGATCTCGTGTAACTGATGCGTTTAACGTGTTCACAATACGACATGATGATGATGATGCTTCTGATCGATTACCGTGACAGCGATTATTTAGCTCCGACTCTGATATGCTCTCATGTGGCCTATATAGCTAACCTTTTTCGAAAAGATGCGTACACATATCGGGCACGTAAACACACCGATCTCATAAAATTGATTTCCGCTTGGTGTGCGGGCTTTCAATTAATCACGCTTGGCATAAATCATGGTTAGTCGACGGACTTCAAAATTGCTTAGACTGGATTTTACCAGAGCTCTCCATTCCATGCGTTCCATTTGGTAGGTTTTAGGTTACATTAATATTCATCATTATTGACACTGTTAATACTTATGTTCTTAACCAAAATCATTTTCAACTATTTGGTTAATACGTCACAGCTACATAAAACAAAAACGTAACAGAAAATTCATATTTACATATATTCATATTTTTTGTAAGATTATAAATTTTAGCAAAACTGTATTTCGAATTATTTATGTTGCGGACATTTTTAGTAAATAGGTGGATATAGTAAGCTATCTTTAAAATATAGGTATCCTTCCTATCCTTCCTTATCCTTCCCAAGCTTTTTTGTAGATCTCTAAAACAGAAATCACTATGCATTGTTTTGGTATATCTCAGAGGGATTAGGTAGCGTTTTCGACGAAAGCTCCAAGGCGGCTAGACTTTTTCCGATTTTTATAACATTCAACATTGTATTTCAAACAATTTACACAAAACTTTCACAAATGATTTAACATTCCTCATGAATTACTCTATCTATTAGTTAAGACTGCATTACAATCTGTTCAGTGGTTTTTGAGTTTATCGCGAACATACAGACAAAGACGTAGCGGACGACTTTGTTTTATAATATGTAGTGATGTAGTCATTAAACAACGTCTTCCCTGAAAAGAATTTCTGTATAAGCGTTGTTGTGTTGTTTCTGTGTGAATGACGGCAATATAATCCGAATAGGCTTTAGTTTTTTTATATACAAGGACACGATTTCACGCACAACCATTTAATTCCAAATAAAATATATTAACTTACATTAGAAATACGAACTTGGATTTGTATATAACGTTTTCACGACTTAACTATTGAATAGATTGTTATGGAATTTTTCATACACGTTGCCAGTTGCACAGAAAATACCATAGAGTACTTTTCACTCAAAAAATGAACTATTCCTGTGGGAAAGACAAACTCTTTTTTTTAATGCTTTATAGGTTAGCGTTTGACCACAATCTCATCTGATGTTAAATGATGACGTGGTCTAAGATGGAAGTCACTCTAAACCTAGAGGACGGCTGGCTCTCTAGTGCAGCTGCCGGTATACACCAATAGGTGCTTGGCGATAGATATTCGACTTGATGATGGTACCAGGTACCAGGCGGACTTAGAATAAGTCCTACCACCATGCTATGATTTCATGATGATGTTTTCCTTTACCGAAAGCTCCGACTCAGTTGCTAAGATTCGAGCCTACGTCTTTCGATGCTGTGTCTGAACACGCTATCATCTAACCCATCATATATATATATATAATGTATATATATTATATTTATGTACAGTCCTCGCCAAAGTTTTAGCACTCTAAATATAGCGGCACTGAACACAAATGTAGGTATATACGTATCAAATTACATGTATAAAATGGAGACAACTTAAGGAGAGACAAATGCCAATATTTCCAAGAATAATATTTTAACTTTGCTTTTCATTAAACACTTGACTATATTACGCTCAAGCCCGAACATACACCTTCATTTAGAGCCGTCAAAAAGATCGAGGACTCTATATATGGTGTATGGTGTATGCATTATAGTACTTATACATACGCTATCTCGTGTGTTCCCCTGTTGGTGAGTAAATAGCGAACATCATTGTCATGAAAGCCGCGTGCATGTGTTGACGGCTGAACTATATGTGACAATTATATAGGTAAAAAGGTATACTTATAAGTTATAATGTCATTGATATCTATTCATACGTGGGCATTGCCGAGCCAATGAAGCACAGGATTCGCTAACTAAAAAACTGATATACATAGGTAGATACTTAACACCTAGACCCTGAAACTTGTGTGAATGTAAACAGATCGTAAATACAAAAACGAAATTGAAATTTTATCCTTAGATATTACTTAAAGTCGATCACCAGTAATGATGATGTGAAAATACCATTAATTTTCGCACCTCTATAATTGGATGTGAATGATTTACGCAAATGTTATACAAGTCGGACACTTTAAATATGATGTAATTAGATTATATGAAACGGATATATTAGTGGTACCTACTGCATATTGATAGTATAGTATTTAGACAAATTAACTCTAACACTAAATAATTAACTCTAACAAATTAACAAAGGCACTCTAAGGATATTAGGTAATGCAAAATGATGTGAAAAATTAACATTATAATATAAACACTGAATTATTTGCTTATATGTTTGTGTCAGCGATGACTATCCCCTATCAATAACACGGATCCCCCAATATACAGGAGCCCTAACAGACATAAGCCCTAAGACATGTAAGTAAAACCTTTTTCTAAGCCCGCCTGCCTAGATACCACCCACAAGTTGAGAATCTGTCACCTAGCACCTGTTGGTGTGTTCCGGTAGCTACACTTGAGAGCCAATACACCTCAAGGTTTAGCGTAATTACCAACTTATAGCACATCGTCATTTAACATCAGGCGAGATTGTTGTTAACGCTTAAAATCTATAAAGCAAAAAGAAAACGTATTTATATTGTATTAATTATAGCGAGAACGTAACAAAAAAAGATACAAAAACGATGGTAAATTATATTGCAAGTCACACGCCGTGTAAAACATTACAGATGAAAGAAGCCCCCAACTGTCTCCACTCCCCAATAAATGTTGATAGCGGGCCACTTTAAAACGAACTATACTCCATGAATACTCCACGTGCTTATACAATTTTCACTAATATATATTAAATAAAAACGTTCCGTGCCACGTGTTCGCCCTTAGCCTGTAGATCAAGTTTAACATGTACCGCTGGTGTACACGTGCCACACAACGTGTTACGATAATACGTAAGCGTCAGTTAAATTTTATCAGAAATGCATGGTTCCCATGAATAAGCATAATGATTTATGAAGTAACTAATAGTGTAAAAAATCGTCTACAAGTAAAAATCTCTTAAAAAGGGGTACTTCAATTTTATTTATATATTGTATTCATCACCACAGTTCCATATTCAACCTAACATTGATTATCGATTGTGTATGTTTTATTGAGTAAGTATGGCAAATATCTCCATAACAATGGGTAGCGTGGGTAGTGCAGCGGCCTCGTGAGCACAAAACGTACTCGAAACTTAGTTTCCACGTACTTGCTTCATGGTGAACTAGTCAATCGGCTAATTTATAAAACTGGTGATCGCCTAATAGTCGATAATCGACCATGATTAGTTATTTTTTTACGTTTCAATATTATATAACAACGCTAAGTCTCCTCAATATGTACTAAACAAAAAGAAGGAAATCGCTTGAGACGTAGAGGAGAAATATATTCTTAACTGTTCTATTTATATGTAGAAGATAGTCCGCATACATAGTAGTCTTTTAATATTGTAACATTACATTGCACCGAAATGATTACTTGACTTGACTTGGATCAAAAACGTTTAAGTTCAATAAGACGATAATAAGCAACAATTACCTAGTGGTAAGTGTTAGGACACCGCGTCGGTGAATGTAGGGTCCACTAATCTTACAATGAATCTGAAACCTCGGTATAGTGATATATCGTAACGAAACAATAGGGGTAGGGATTTTTCTAATTCCCACATAACCGGTCTAGTCATGTTAAAATTCCGCCGCCAAGAATCTGGTTGATGTGTTTCGGCAATTGCTCACAAGAGGCAGTTCTCTCTAAATATAGCGTGTTACCTTCATGGATCAGTTTGGCACTTATCATCTCGTGAAGTTTTTAAAAGCAATAAAATGTGTATATAATGGACAAGTACCTATCTACTCGTTGGTTAACTCCTCAATTACGAGTACTATAGACATAAGAACAGTGATATGAATCTTCTGTCTTGTAAGAGTATGATATTTTTTATGATCGGCGGGCGGAACCCAGAGAACGAACGGAAATATGAATAGCTGTTTTGAATTATAATTAGAATAACTTAACCAGTTACGTCCTTGTATATATATAAACATAGTATCCGTTTGTTGAGCAACTATTTATCTACATGTACCTACACATGTATACTTATTATCTATATAAATAAAATAATAGAGGTCTGCGCGCCTCCCGCAAAAACTACTAAAAATATAAGGATTTTCATTTAATATAACATTATTAATGTTTTAAGGAACTATAATTTTTATACGCATTGCACTTACAGTGATGTATGAAGTGGAGCAAACGATGTGGTGCGCATGCGCAGAAGAGGGTATGTAAACGGAAAACATTGTTCACAAAGAAATTTTATAAGCAAAGTATATTTTCACTTTCAATTTTTTTTTGGATTTTTCTCTGAACGTTAAATAAAAAGGTAACTTTTGTGATTTTTTTTAATGCAGGGTATAGTTAATCTCTACAACGACTTAGTTACTAATCCAATTCTAAAAATTATTTTATTAATTAAGGAAATTAGATTACTCTGTATTGTATTGTCGAAACCACGTCAATGGAAGCTATATCAGCCTGCGACTATAAAACTTTTTAAATAATTGAAGTTAATGTACCTAAAATTCTATAATATTGCTACATGATTATACCGCGTACAGTCACGATTGGCTCTGACATCCGATATACTGCAAAACGACTTAAACAATATTCAGGAATCGTGTAACTCTAATGATATGATACTTAATCCAGATAAGAGTGTCCACATAAAATTTACAAGAAAAAAAATACCAACTCCAGTGGTCTATCACATGAATAGAACCACACTTTCCGAAGTATCCTCGATTCGAAATGTAGGTATCGCAATAGAACCGAACTAAACTTTAGAATACATGTAAATAATATAATTTAAAAAGCGTAGCAATTAGCAGGTTTCATAAATAGACAAACGAAACTGTTTTGACAATCATCCTTGACAATTTTATTTTATAAATACATCTGTACGCGGTATTTTAGAATACTCCAGAACTCTATGGGGAACCCTTGCTATCAGGTCCACATTGATAGAATTAAAGAGTACAAAACCAATTCTTATACCATCTTGCATACCTTGATAATCAGTGTCGAACTCTAGATTCATACAATAAACGATTACGACATTACAAAGTGGAACCACTGCAGGTTCATAGAAAAATAGCCGATATTGTTTTACGTACAAGTTAGTTCATGGTCATGTAGATGCTCCAGAGATATTAAAAAGATTGTCTTTCTGTATTCCACGCCCATCAAGTCGTCAGTGTAACCGCAAAACATTCACGTTACCACAATCGAGAAGCAACTTAGGTCAGCATTCTCCCATTTATCGAATGTGTTCGTCATATAATAAATTTCAAAAAGATATACATCTGTTTCTTTATAGTCCTATAGCCTCATTTGAAACCAAATTAAAGCAATATTATATTAAATCATTTTGAAATTTCTTCGTCCTTTTTTTATTTTGTGTTGTTTTCTTTTTAATATATAACAGTATAACCGATAGCATTAGGTTACTACTTTTTTTTTTTTTATAACCGTACTTTATTTGTTAAGTAAAATTTTAGTTAACATACGCGTCATGTTTGTTTTTGTATCTTGTTTTTTATTTATTGCATGTATAACAAAGAAAGTTGTGTTTACATCAAGAAGGATTTAATTTTATGTATAGTTATAGAATAATTAATAGCATCGTATTGTCAAATTAAATTCAGTTTCGTAGCCCAAATAAAAAAATTGTTATACGCTAAAAGTTCTGCTAAAAAGTCCATGACACAATATGTATAAATCATAATATGAATTATTTAAGTAATAAATAATTTCAATATCGTAACACAATGTTTGAGTAAAACTGTTTTATTTTAATCTAAACAAATATTAATATAGGATTTCTTAATACACGAGATCAATTTTTTTTAAGTGACAGTATTTCGATAAGTAACAGTAGTAATAAGATATTTGATATATAGTAATCTATACTATCTATATATAATTGGACGTAGATAAAGTAGTCCAGTATCTTTTTCTTTTGTTTTCGTTAAAGGATTTTCTTTTGTTTAGTAGCTACTTATGTTCCCACATGTATGACGTATCGCAGTTAAGCTTATCTAGCGTTGCTCTCACGGGATGAGATCCCGACGCTAGGTCAGCATATTTAAAATAAGTTTAATAAGAAATTAGTTTAAACCAGTCTAGAATCAATCCTCCTATGTTTAATACGTAGATTAAATAGTTTCTAATGGACTTGTAGTTTTTTTGTTTTATGTAATTTGAGGTGCTCCCGAAGTTAACTTCCTATTATGGAGATTTAATGTTATCAATAAAAGGTATGGAAACATGCTTTTCCTTAGCATCGACGAATCCAAGCCATTATAAAGTCTCTTTATGGCATACTTTACGATCTTTACGTTTACTAATCTACAATATTTGTACACTATTTGGAAACAGACCTCAATAATATAGAAACTAAAAAAGAATATAATTTATGGTGGAATTTCAACCACTGGACTATCTCCTTTTATTTGAAAAAGGTGAAGTTTACCTGTTTGTAGAAGATAATTATCTGAATTAATGATACTATTCTTTATATTCATTGACAGAAAACTAGGTTCTTCTTGAGTGACACAGGTTATATTTATATTATAATTACCGGCAATAAATACGCGGGTGGCAGCTAGTATATTGTTTATTTTTCTAATTATTAGCTAAATAAATAAAGGAGTTTTTTCCATATTGCGCAAGCATAGTCATAAATATCTTAAATTATAAAATAATTGCTTTATTATTTGACTATTTTACAGTTTCGGTATTACAGTATAATGGATTTCAACGTTTTTTTTTATAATTTATTAGAGTTATTTATTAGTTAGTTATTTACAGGAAATGTATATAATCTGAAGCATATATTCATTTTTGAAGATTTTGAAATTAGTTATTTATGCTCTCTAAAGTTATAAATTTAAAATAATGGTTGAAATGTAGTGTCAACCCACAACAATTAGCAATATTCTTATTCTTTTATAATATAATACAGTAATTTCTATTAATAACTTTACCTGTGCAAAAGTACAAATTTTGCTTCAAATTAAGCATGATTTTTAGCTCTATAGCTTTGTTTAGTATAAATGCATAGATCACCGCTATCAAAACAAAGCTATAGCATAAGATGATTGGATATACAAGAGATTATTTTAGTTTATTGAAGGTTATTATTTTTAAGTACAAATAATAAACCATAATCAGTGATTACCAATGACAATACTTAAGATCTGTCTCGTTTATTAGCTTATTATCTTACGATTTATATCGACATCATCACTTAACATCATGTGGACAAAGCCTAATTTGTACTTACAAATATATGCCTTATTTTTCAATTTATTACATTACAATAACATATTAGATAATTTGAAATTGACGTTGTGTGGAACTGGCCGCTTTGATCTCAAATATCTGATGTTTGATTAGGAATTCCAAATTAACTTTATTTCAAATTTAGGGTTTATGACATCATTCTTTTCACAAAATGGACAACTTTAAATATCGCCGTATTTATAAATACAAGTTTCACTGTGGCATCAGCGTTGCAGAAACAGCTCGAAAGTTGAATGATGTGTCTGGGGAAGTTATTGTAAATGAAAGCAAGGTACGCTTTTGGTTTCAAAGTTTTCATTCGGTAAATTTTGACCTACTGAACAAACCTCATGGACAGCCGGAGATAATCACGTCGGAGTTAGCGGCAGTCTTTGGTGTGAGTGATAGAATAATTGTAATTTACGAAATAAATGGAAAAAGTGATGAAAAGAAAATGAAATCGATGAAAAGCTCGAGAAACGGGTACCGCATGAAGTGACTGAAGCATACCAAAAAACACGCATTGAGTACTGCGATACATTACTCAACCATCACAATGGATCCTTAATAACATTCGGAAATACTTATCACAGTGGTTGAACACAGGAGAACTGACCAAATCCTATCCTCAGCGAAAGTTGACTCAAAACGGTACTAGTGAGTATGTAGTTGACCAGTGATGATGTCATACACTACAGCTTTCTATGGTGTGGCCAAACGGTTACGGAAGAACTTATTGACGACAATTACAAACCATGATGAAAAAACTAGCCTTTATTAAACAATCCAGTCTGGTCAATCTCTCTAGCCCACTGCTGCTTCAGGATGCCCCATACTTCACGACAGATGGTCGCTAAATAAGAGGAACTGTGATTGGAATGTCTTCGACAACCACAATTCTCACTGGTCCTTGCTCCAACGAAATACCACTTTTTTTTTAATTTGGACAATTTCTTGCAAGCAAAAAAATTGCAATGCCGATGAAGCAGTCCAAACCGCCTTCATATATTTTATTGATTCACGCTACCAGCAATGGAATCAGTGAACTCTACCTATAAAATGGTGAAATAAATAATAATGGTACCTAATTCAATTGATTAAATATCCATATATCATAACATTTCTTTTTGTTTTACTTTTTCCATATACGACGACAATTTCACATGTAAAAGCCTAATAATACATACGTGACAATAACGACAACTTCCAAAAATCAAAATCATAATCAAAAATACTTTATTCAATTTAGGCCCTAAGAAGGCGCTTATGAACGTCAAACTACCACCGGTTCGGAATACATCCCAGTCATCGAGAAGAACCGGCAAGAAACTCGATCGGGTTTATCATGTTCCACATACAAAGATCCTAATATCTTGAAGTGTCATATTTTCGTAACATAATAATGAGCATTTGGTGTCTAGAAATAATAGCAGAACTCTTTATGATACGTCTAAATATTAAGATTTTTTCATCAACTATGATAATATATAACACGAGGGTATGATGACGTTTTTTAGTATTACCTACAACTATACAGTATTTCTTTGAAAATTATTATCGTTCTGACCTCCACTTAATGTCCTTAATAAAACTCTAAAACCGATTGGCCGACAGAAAAACGGGTATAACCATTAAGTTTTGAACAGGATTTCCTTATAAATAGGGAGCCCAAAAAAAAATCGAAGGCTTTTAAAAACGAATTATAAAATAAATAAGTATGAAAATTGAACCCTTTGGCTTTCAAAAATACAGTTTGTTTCATGTTTATTAAAAAGGGCATTGATGCTAAGGTAGAATATTCTATATTTTGTGAAACAATTAATTCATATTTGACCAGTCATGGTATTTTTTCTTATTCAATCCAGAAACTTTCAATGCCCCCCACATATAACATATACCTAGTACATATATCACTACGAAAGAATTGCTGGTAATTGATTTCTTGAACAGTTCCGAAACAGGATAATTATTGATAGAATACTGAATCCATTACATGGAAATGCTATTTGGCACTCACCTACTTTCGATATAAATTAGCACTCGAAAACATTTCATGGCATTCAAAGTCAAATTTACGCAATTAGTTATATTATATTATATTATATTAATTTAGTAAATATATTCGTAAATATAATTAACGATGGCAATTAGGCCTACTAATTATATATTCAACATTTCTAACCGTAATCTAATTCATTAGTGCATAAAGTTAACATGCAACATAATTATAAAATAGACTAAATAAATTTACTCATATTTTTCATATAACTATGCGCATTCTCAAGGTAAATAACACTACTGAAAAAATTAAACATATCGAAATAGGTAAAGCTAAAGAGACAAAAGGTAAAGTTTTTCATATCGCATTTACAAATGGAATGAACAGTACACATTGAAAAAATAAAAGGTTCTTATATTATAGAAACAATATGAGAACCAGAAAATTATATTTTAGAATATTACTATAATAATCTATCAATAGATATTATAAAACAAAGTCGTCCGCCGCGTCTGTCTGTCTGTTTGGATGTTCGCGATAAACTCAAAAATTACTGAATGGATTGTAATAAGGTCTTCAATAATAGATAGAGTAATTCACGGGGAAGGTTTAAGTATATAATTTGTCAAAGTATTTTTTTTAGGAATTGGTTGAAATATAATGATAAATGTTGAAAGAATCGGAAAAAGTCAAGGCGCCTTAAGCGTTTCATGCACATAAGTTCCTATATATTTTTTATTATCAGGGCAGGACAACGTCATGCCTGCTTTTTTGTATACTACAAATAAATAAAAAATGAAGTAGGGACACTTTATTTGTCCGGGCTAATCTCCTAAAAACGACGTCTTGGTCGAGGATGTGGATTTGGCAAAATATAGAACTACGAATTTCTAAGTTTGAAATCACTAATACGCCGTGGGCTGGCGTGGTGATTATACGCATACCTTTCGTTAGTCTCTTAGAGGCTAAATAAATTTTTACGAGATTTTTACCAGCATATAAATGACTTTTCTGATTCTTACTTAAGCTACATATCATCACACTTATCTCTCCACTTAGCAGCAATTATGAAAATCATCAAAACCGGTAGAAAGGTCATTGTGAAGTATTAAATAAAAATATAAGACAGTGCATAATTAATACAGATAAAAACGTAATTCCCATGAATCGATAAACTATTGACTAAAAAGATCATTCGGCCACCACCTAGCTTATCAATAAAAATCTGGTGCAATTACAAACATTTTTTTATTTTTATTTAACACAATAATTTGCATAGTCCTAACTAATATTATAAATGCGAATGTGAGTTTGTTACGCAGTTGACTTCTTAACTACTCAACCGATCTTCACGAAACGTACCTGTTCCCGAAGAATAGATCAAATCTACATTAATGCGAGAGATGTCGCGAGTAGAACTAATTAATAATGAACAAAACGATATGTTCCAAATTAAATGCAAAACTAAACGCCTTTATGAAATTAGGTACTTTAATTATTTATTCCTGTAAGACGATATCAGTTTTTTTCTTTCACAGGGTAACATCTGGGTTCTGGATAGTGGCATTGTAGACACTTTAGAATCCCCCCGCTGCACCTGCCCTCCTAAAGTTGTCGTCATCAGTATTATATTAGGAAAGATTACGAAACATATTACTCTCGCTTCAGTAGCTGAGCCGACATCGTTACTCCAAAACATAGTGATAGAACATGGGTTTGGAGGAAAAACTTTTATGTAAGTAACAATGAACAAAACTCATCATCTTCCTATTATAAAAACAAAAACCGATTAGTGAATGCATGTACGCGTATCACTCCATAACGGCCACACCGATTTGGCTAATTACTTTTTATATACCAAAAATATTTGGATTAATAAAAAGTGAATGAATACAGAAATTAGTAAACAGATCTTCAAAAATATTGACAGAACCTACGGATTGATTTTTACGGAGAGATTTAGTTTCATTTGCTTTGCTAATACACAAGTGCGAAGGCCAGGCGGCTAGTCCAGGAGGTCATCTCCCAGTAGGAGTCAGCGGAGAGGGCCGAGAGATGGATCTTCGCAGCGGCCCTCTCCACCAAAAAAGGACTGGAAGCAGGCGGAGGCGATATGCCCGCCTCTTCCTACCACCGTAGCCGGATCTGAGGGGATGGGTCGGGGATGGTGATAGCTGATCCCATGCCGCCTTAACTAAAAGCGGCAGCTAGTATACCGTGGGGTTTCAGTGAGTAAAAGTGTCACACTATCTACTCTCTCCTCCAGGAAGGTGGAGTGTCCATAAGGATTTCCCCAAGTTAATAAAAAAAACTAGTATGTAATGTATATTGTAAAATCTTATATTAATGACATTTCAAGAAGGCTAATTATATACCAGTAATTCCTCTTATGAAATTCAAACCTTATTTTACCGTCTTCATATTATTATTTTATTTATTATTATTAACCAATTAAGTGAGTTAATTGCGTTGGACAATTTAATTGCAATCAAATTATTAATTAGACGCTAAACCAAATTACCCTTTATAAAATTTCATCGCAATTATGATCTCAGAAAAATGATGATTTCAAAATACACGCTTAAAAAAGAGTTATTCGCCTGAAGACACAAAATTTAATTGCCTTGGATTAATTATTCTCAATGTCAAAACTATAAAAAATATATAGAGTGACCTGATTTGAGCACATATTATACAAATAACATATTAATATGTCGCAACCGTGCGAAGTCAGGGCTGTTTCCTAGTTTTATGAAAAACTAAACCAAATTGCTGTTCAACATCTATTATCAGTATTCTGATACGATAATAAATGTTTAGCGAAATAAATAAATATTCTATTTAATTATACTTCGATCTAAAACGCTTATTAAAAATCCGTTCTAAGCTTTCCTATATTTATACTCTAAAGTCTACCGGTCAGTTACACTTTGCGCCTTATATCCAAAACAAACTTTGGTGCCGACAGCAACGTTCGCTTTCACCCCTGAATATTTTAGGTTTCATGGTTTATTGATTATGTCAAGAAGGACATCATCATTATTAATATTACAGTAAGTAAAAGCTATTACCTGCGACTCCACACGCGTTTTTTAAACTGTATTAAAGAAATGTAAAATTGTGAGAAAATGTAGTATTACAGAATGCTCTTTTAAAAACATTTGGTATTACGACACGCATACCACATATTTAAATATCTTATATGTATATTAAATACGTAAATGGTAACAATGTGCCGAATGGGATTTTCCATTAGCAACATATATGGAACTTTAACCCACTATATAACTCCCTCAGTACTAACTCACGCTATAAAAGAAACTAATGAAAATTTCAAGTTACACAATATGTCTTTAAAATGTTATAATATAGATATAATATACCCATTAGGTTTTAAAATTTGTTGAAGCTAAAGTAAATTTAATAATTTATTTTTATAGGTTTGTAGCGACACACATACCTACATCAAACGTGGTATGTGTGTACTACAACAACTTAGGCGAAAAACCAGCGGCACTATAATTTCTCAAGCTTAGTCGGTTTAAGACAGTGATATTAAAGACTCACCGCCCAGGTGGCGACCACATGCTACCTGGGTGTAATTACCATCTTGCCGACAAATCCCAGTTACAATACAGCACATTGTTATTGTTTAGTTTTATTGTACACTTATATTGTTTCTATTCATTGTTACTCATTTGTATTGTTAATTCCTTGTTTCTCATTTATTTTACGACTTTAAAATTATTTGTATTTTCTCTGTAATTCTTGCACGTGTTCTGTTTTGGTTTCCTTTAAATATAACCTGCTTAGCTCAATAAAGGGAGATTCGTAATCCAGCTGCCAAAGCGATTACTAGTCTGCACAAACGGAGTCAGATATTTTATTTATACCTTTCAACCTTCTGAAAGTAGCAAAGTGGTAATCATACGACCACTACCGCTAAAGTGGTGACCCCGACGTGATCTCCTATCCGGCCGAAGACGTCACCCGACGTGATCTCCTACCCGGGCGCAGCCGTCAACCGACGTGATCTTCATACAAGCCCGACATGATCTCCTGCCTGATCGAAGCATCTCCCCGTCAACCGACGTAATAATCTATCCGGCCGACATCACTTCTCTGTCCGAAAACAACGTGAGTACCTGCCCGGCCGACAGCATTTCGCTTTCCAAAACCAACATAATCACTTACCGAGTCACGCACCGTACAAGTGGTGACCCCGCAAGAACACGCGAAGAGGTGCTGAACTACACCCCTGAAGAACACGCAATGAGACGCTAAAACGCACCCGCAATAACACGCATAGAAAACGCTGCACACCGAAGCCAGATATCATCAACATGACGAGCGCAAGCCACAAATAATCAGCATAGACCACACTACAAAGAAACTCACTATGGCACTCTCCATGCGCATTCCGCCATTTTGGCGTGACCAACCACAACTCTGGTTTTTCTCGTTCGAGGCAGCAACCAGCGAACTCGGAAGAGACGAAGCACGACTTGCACAAATTCTAATAACGCGCCTTGAAAAACAAGACATCGAGCAAATCGAAGACCTACTCTACAACATGCCGAAAACAAATCAGTACACTATTCTGAAGAAACGCCTCATCGATACATATGAAGAATCCGACAGCCGTCGACTTCATAAGCTTCTGTCAGAAACGAAACTTGGCAACCAACGGCCATCCCACTTACTTCGCCGAATGCAAACACTAGCGCGTAATCTGTTTCCAGAGACAACTCTCCAACTCATTTGGATGAACCATCTGCCACCTTACGTAAGTCCCATACTCGCTGTCATCAGTACGCACACAGAGCTAGACGAACTCGCCGTCCTAACTGACAAAATTATGGACCAGGCACAAGCAGTGTCTACGTTTGAAGAGCCAGCTGTTGTAAACACCGCGTCAAACAACTATACAAGCTGCACCAAACACGTACACACTCTCAATAACGAAGTGCGAAGACTAGAAGACCAATTAGCTGAGCTTAAAGCCACATACGACTCCAGACGTCGCTCAGCAAGCCAACGCCCACAAACACCATCGTACGACAATAGACCATACAACGGTTATTGTTATTACCACGGTCGTTTTGGTGCAAACGCACGCAACTGCACATTACCGTGCAGCTATAACAAAATTCTTTACAGCAAGAGAACACCAACGCCTCTATCGCTTCAAGACGCGATACCCAAAACAATAGTCTCCGTTAACAGCCTAAGAGAAGCCACAGTCGCAAACACACTCAGCCAAGTTCAAGCTATCACTTCCCCGTCTACGATCAATTGTAAGGCCACAACAATCTCACAAAAACTACAAGAGCAAGATAACGGCATTTATCATTCTGTTCAACAAGACAATCTTCAGCCAAAGAAGATGCCTATTCCTTGTGCTAATCGGCCGTTTTCAAATTGCAAAACGTCACAACGAAATTTACCCGAAGAAATCAGATTCAACAGTTTCGACGCTGCACGCAACATAAGCCACCTGGACAGGAAAACAACAAGCACACCAACATTACAAATGGTCTCCCGATCATCTATAAACACCGACGTTTCTACTAGGGCGAGGCCATGCACGCGTTATCAACGGTGCAATATACAACGTCGCATGCCAACAAAGCCGAATAAACGAAACTTGAAACCACCACCAAACCTGTTCAAGATCAAGCTACATGAAGGACACCGCAGACTTGTTTGTTCAAACCATGCGAGCAAATTTCCTCAACCACCAGAAGAACATTTCAACATCGGCAATCAATACGACAAATCCGCCGCCATACAGTTATGCGATCGTCAACATACACATCTCTCATCACACGATTCAAGCCGCCTACACAACCGGTGACGACGCCACGGAACCAGATTTACTCACACGTGACAAGACATAACCACAGAACATCAACCAACAATACTTGCATATCGCCAAACGCCGCTCGCACCGATCAGCCGATCGAGACATATCATTCGTCCACCAGTACGCTTCGCTTAAGGGGGAGCACTGTAGCGACACACATACCTACATCAAACGTGGTATGTGTGTACTACAACAACTTAGGCGAAAAACCAGCGGCACTATAATTTCTCAAGCTTAGTCGGTTTAAGACAGTGATATTAAAGACTCACCGCCCAGGTGGCGACCACATGCTACCTGGGTGTAATTACCATCTTGCCGACAAATCCCAGTTACAATACAGCACATTGTTATTGTTTAGTTTTATTGTACACTTATATTGTTTCTATTCATTGTTACTCATTTGTATTGTTAATTCCTTGTTTCTCATTTATTTTACGACTTTAAAATTATTTGTATTTTCTCTGTAATTCTTGCACGTGTTCTGTTTTGGTTTCCTTTAAATATAACCTGCTTAGCTCAATAAAGGGAGATTCGTAATCCAGCTGCCAAAGCGATTACTAGTCTGCACAAACGGAGTCAGATATTTTATTTATACCTTTCAACCTTCTGAAAGTAGCAAAGTGGTAATCATACGACCACTACCGCTAAAGGTTCAAACTGTCTGTTCCGCAAGAAATTGTATTATCGAACCCTTAAGATAATACGTATATGATCTAACATCTTATTAGAAAGACCATATAATCATATATATAGACCATATATTGTTCACCGTAAACATGTGAGCGAGACATGCACTATACCTGACCCCGAAAACAAATGTAATTGATTAAATTTTAACCATAGCAACGTATAACAATATTTTATCGAGTTCAATGAAGCACTATTTTAATTGTGAGATATTAAAAACCGCTTACAGATAGATATAGATTTTTATATCTTGATTTATATTTATCCAAGATTTTAAGACTTCAATTCTTTCTATATTGTTAATTGGAAAAATAGTTATCAACTCATTATTTACAATTAAACATTATAATTAAAGTAATTTTAAGGAAGAACCTCTTCTAAAATAGTACTCACTGAACTCGATACAATATTCTTATACGTTGCTATGGTAACTGAGTTATGAAGACGCGAGTGCAGTAAATAAAAAAAATTGACGCCGAATTGACCAAAAAAACTATATAATTAAAATTACAGTGAACAACATATTTTTGATAAATTTCATGCAAACGAAGTCGCGGGTAACAGTTAGTCTAAGATAAAATAGCCTATTAGTTAGTTCTTACAAATTCAGTTATCTGCCAGTGAAAGTCCTATTAGTGAAATCGGTTCAATCATTTCGATATTCTACACGGATGTAGTCACGAATAACAGCTAGTCTAAAATAAAATAGCCCCAATTAGTCTTTATAACTTAAGTTATAAGCCAATGGCGTCCTGTAAAAATCGGTGTAATCGTTTCGGATAATCCACGTGGATGAAGTCGTGGGTAACAGATAGTTGAAAATAAAATAGCTTAAGCTACTCCTTATAAGGTTAATTATAGGTCAATAAAAGTCCCGTGGTAATAGACCCAAACGTTTTGGAGAACATATTACGGGCAAAAGTTAGCTATCTGACAATAAAAGTCCCGTGAAGATCTATGCCACCATTTTGGAGATTCAACTGCTGACGAAGCCGCGGATAATAGCTAGTCTAAAATAAAATTGCCTAAATTACTCTTCATAAGGCCAACTATCTGCCAGTGAAAAGTGCCATCTTCATTAAAAAGTTATTATATGTAATATTACATACAAACACTTCAGTTTTATTATATGTATAGACAAAGAAGTGAATAAAATTTGTAAATATATTTGTAGGACCTAATCGCTAAAACACAGTATAATAATTTCAAAAAACTCAATAGTAATTTCAGTATTAGGACATCAAATATGTACGTTGTTTCTGAGTTATTCTTGACCAATATTAAAGCATATTTAATTGTTAATGTTTGTGAAGTCACGAACGGTTGACAGTTGTATATACGCTGATTTCTTAAGCTCTCCTTATGCTTAAAAATATACTTGTCTTAAGGCAAAATAGGCAGACTTATGAGCCTTACGAAAGAAAATTAATTTCGCAAATACTTTCATGAGTTATCGACGCCGCCTCAGTGAATGAAAGAGGTCTGTCTCCATCGCCATTAAGGAAATCTGAACAGATGATAATTCTTACTAATATTATAAATGCTAATATGAGTCTGTTTGTTTATTACGTATTCACGTCTTAAATATTCAGCCGATGATAATGAAATTTTGCATATACGATGCTATGGGTACAGAATGGAATACAGGATATAATTAATTCAGAAAAAAAGTATAGCTCATGAGGCGTAGGTGAAATCTGCATTAGCACAAAGACGAGCAAAAACTAGTTAAAATATATATAAACCATTTTTTTTTAATCTGCTGTATAATGTTTCTGCTCGATAAAAGAGTTTTCCGAAACATATGGTGTTAGGAAACCCATATTAGTTTATGTGGTTTTCTATCAAGTCGTTTATTTCAAAATGTTTAATATATTTACGCGACATGTTGCTAAATATTCCCAACTAGTACATACCTAAAATAGATATTGTAAAATAATTACAACACACATTATTATGAGCTAAAAGATTAAATTCAACATTGAACTGAATTAAGAACGTGCGTCCGTGTTTAAAATATACTTTCAACCAGTCAACGGAATAAAATATTATGTAAAAAACATTACAAAATTAGTCTAAAAATAGTCTTCATTTACAAATAAATACATGCATTTGTATTAAGCTGTCCGACTATTGAGGTTAATTACGTTCTATTTATAACCTAAGTTGGTACATAGATTTTTCTTTTAAAATATAAATGTATTTTACTTTTTAATGTGTTTATTTATAAAAACAAAGGAATTAATAGGTTTTTTTTTCTTCCAACTTTTTTGGGATTTCTCACACTATTAGCGACACTTGCCGTTAATATTTGATATTGATAATAATAAATCTAAATATTCTTGAATATCTTTAGATGCAGAACATGTTGTTTTAGCCTTGTGTAGGAGGTTATATTATATATTTGATATATTTTAACCAGAAAAGGTGAGAAAATCAATTATTGCTAATAATTAAGATATGACAGTTACGTTGTAGAGTAGTTACAACGACCCTTACATATTAAATATTGCATATTTTTATTACTTTTACACTTTATATAAGATATGAAAATGTGTTATTGTAACCTAAGTAATGTTATTTAAATTTTGTGTTTCCAATGTTTGCCAACCAACAATAGGAAAATATTGTTTGTTATAAGCAAAGTCACTTTTCCAATTCCCAAGTTATTTGTTTTTGGTTAAGATTTCTACACTGATCAAACACACTTAAGACGGCATTTCGACGACCCACCCCCCAATAGTCTATGAGATGTATCCGACTTTTACTCTTATTTATGGATCACAAAATTCAAATTGATGTAATTTTCCTTACTAATAACAAACAGGCAGTGTCACTGGTACAAGGTAGTATAGCATCAGTGTTCTTCAAGGAGAGATAAAGACTTTGAAACTCTGCTACCAAAATGATGATTTCTTTTGAATGAGTACTTTTAGTAAGAGTATTGGCAATATATGTAATCTAGTACAAAATAAATCTTATCACAGATATATATCAGATGCGTCCCGCGGTGCAGTCCTAGTCCACGAGGTATCGTCAGGTTCCGAATGGATGGTTGTCGTATGTGCTCCTTCTTTTGGCCTTCAAATAGCGCTGGTAAAGAGAGGTCCCAAGCACACAGTCTTAATACTCGTGAGACTGTTTCAACAAGGTCTACTTGAATTAGACACAGCATCTTTAAGAAGAAAAAATTCTGTTGCTCCATTAAGAAGTAAGTTTACTTAGAATCCTCGTAATTGATATAAAATTTTCATAAAACACTATTTTAAAAATACTAATGCCATACCTATTTCAGTTTATGGAGACCATACGAAACCTGTAATTCTTTTAGGCTGTAACGGCCACCATATATACCTACGTCACGTGGAATGTTCAGACGTGATATTATGGGATACAAAAAATGTTTACAACGTATCACAGTTACAAATTTTACATTCTGCTGGCCCGAAATTGACGCCCACTTCAGTCGCAGCACCCCATTTCAAACCATTTTTTTTGGTACTGGACTCGAACTACGCGGACACACTTCATGCAAATGTAGCCACGTACCATAAAATTAGTTTTGTTGGCAAAAAATAACAAAGATTTGGTCTATTTTTATACATAAAAAATACTCACATCGAATCTGCCTTTTAATGTAAGTATTACCTATAATTACAATGGTGTTTAATCGATGCAACATTGAATAGAATTCTAAAAGTTTGGACACCGAAGGATTTTTGCAAACGAATTTTTCGAAATAAATGTACGTATTAATTACTGTATTTACTAATTACAGTTCATAACACTATTAACTGTCAATGAAAGAAAACATAATGACGAAATTTGAACCTGAGAAATATTCTTCTAGTCATCATTTCATATATGAAAAATATAAGACTCGAGAATTTCTAAATAGCCCATTCGTCGATTCAATACAGGGACATAAATACGGTCGTTTCAATTATACGGGGCTCCGAACTATAGGATACCTGACAAACCATCTTTTAGCTATGACATGTTTCCGGATGGGTGAATTTATGAAATATAAATAGAACTTCTTTGATTATTTATTTTGTATATATTTGTTGTGTGGCAAAAATAAAACTTACTATGGATTTTATACTTTAAAACACTAACGAAAATTTCCACATACATTAAACAAAATATAAAATGGCTGGCTGGGTTTACGGATTTGACGATGTCGTATGGAATAACCTATATTTGTCTAACAAATCAATAGAAGCAGCACACTAAATCGTATTTTAGTGAATATAATCTGTAAAAAATGAAAGGGGGGAATAAGGAAGCTATATTTACAACACAATATTATATGGATATAACATTTATATTTTTTACATAACGTGGTGTTACTAAAATAAACATTTTTAAATTAAATCAACAAACTTAAAACATACTTTCAGAAATTTAAATAACACAATGAAAGAAAATAACTAATTATGTGGTTGAATTTAATCATATTGTGTATCTATTTTAAACTGATTATTTTTAAAATCAAATAGTATACGAAATTTCAATAAATTAAACTCTAAAGAAATAAATAAATATTTGCATATACAAATAGACTCAGCTCATTATCGCCGAATCTATATACAAGTTATAAAATATACTTTTGAGAGTCTGCCATTTACACTTACATATAAATAAGATACTGGTTTATACATTTTTTAAAAACTTAAAACCAAACGATAACTGTCGTGAATAAAGTTCATTTTAACTAAACAAATGTTACTATGGCAAAATTTAGGTGTAGACAAGTAAATCGTCCCTTTTCTGGGTAAACATTGTATTACTACGAAATCACGATTTTACAGAAATCGATAAAACCGATTTTCGGTATATAGTATATAGTATAAAAAAAGTTCTGAACGTTGTTTCATGTTCCGTTTTACATAATTGAAAAGTACTCAATAATGTTTTCCATAAATCGTTTTAATTTTAAGAAAAATGTAGTTATGAGGTTTACCTACAAACGGAGCGAAATAACATTCTTATTAGGAGTGGTTTTAATATACGATCCAGTGTAATGGTAATTCGTAATTAAACATAAAACCTTTAGGCTTACTCAGGATTTCCAGTCTTCTGCTTCTTGCGTCCTCGTTGCCTAACAAATATGCCTATATCCTGGTGCATAACGGATCACAGGTACATTATAATATTATAGGCCACTTTTCCAATATTATAATCCTACATATACACTGTCTTTTATCAAAATCAATAAATTTACAAACAAAAATGTGCACTTTAACTATATCCTAAGTCGTGTGTTTATTATATTTACAAAAGGTTATTCCAAAAAAACTAATATCATATCTGATTAAAAAGAGCCAAACGTGTCCAATATAAATTATTTATATAAACAATATACAAATCACAAATGTGTGGTACAATTTTTATATAATAATAATAATAATAAATTTTATAAAAGTTACATCAATCTATGTTACAACAACTCAACAGAAAATTGTAAAAAAAAAATACATAATCTAATACATAATAAATCAGTCGGGTACTATTTAATGATAATAGAAATTATGGTGAAATTTTCTTTGATATAGTTATAAAAAAAAGTGTATTCTCAAGATAATAATGTAATTTATTAAAGATATTATACTTTATAAAATCACAACATCTCTAACGCCAAGGCACATTATGTTTTTTTTTTTTTATGTAGGATAACTATATTTACTTTAATATCCACGGTGTTTAAAATAATATATGGTAATTTGCTATATACAATACCCAGCTTTTGATTTGGTATGTTAGTGAGAAGACAAAGATAATCGACTGAGTTCGATATCGTATAACGCTTTACGAAGTAAATTTATTACGAATTTTTGTTATGGCATATATCACTAGATGACGCTGTTGTGTAATTTTGGATTTTTTGTTATTCACGACCAACATTTTGGCGACTAAACATGAAAACTGTATGCTAGTATTATTTCATTAAAATAAATATATATCTTGAAGATAAAAACGAAGCAAGTTGATTCTAACCCAACGTCTCACTCTTCTGGTCGACGTGACAAATCAAATACAGGGTACTGTAATTAATTCCCTATGTTAGATTACATATAATTTCCATTATATTATTTATCAACATGATCATTTGTATAACAGGGCAATATAAAAACAATATATTTCTGTCACAATTATTAATATTTGCAAATAAAAATCAGTATATTGTGAACCAGTCCACTGATGCCCTCATCATTTCATGAGTATTACACTTTAAAACCAATCTTTGGTAAGTATTTATTAGAAGTAAACATCTTAACCTGTAAAATGTATAGTTCATTTTAGATTAATGCGAAGACTTGGATCTATAATAGCCACACACTATGAATTTTCTTGCAACATTATTACAAAATATAAATTAAATTGACACATTATTAGAAGCCTCTGCTTGTTTTGCATTGAAGTCATTCTCCAATCTATTATAAATAATTAAACTGTCATCTATATAATATATTCAGATCTACTGATGATTATAAAATAAATAAAGAACAGTATTGCAATACATAAACGTAACTAAGTAACAACTGCGGTTTTCAGGTCGATATTCGAGTTTTCCATACAGATGATTTTTCGCCTGCAACATTATATAAATATTAAATTCTTTTCTAGATTTTGGCGGAAAATTTGATTTGTTACAGGGTAATTTTAACTATAATTTATACATTTTGCTTTATTTGACACTGTTTAGAATTTTGTTATATAGTTAGGTGATTGTGTACAAATGAAATGGATTAGAAATAATAACTAGGAACCTTTTGAGTTATTATAAAAAATTACCTGGACAGTAGTAGAGGGCTATCGTACCATTTTATTAAACAATATCATTAAATATTGGCATTATGCGCTATTATTATAGTATGTAACAATAGAATCTTAATATTTCGTATATAATAACCTTCTCATATGTACATAGACTTATCCATCAAAAGAAATATAAAAATCGGTTGTGTAGTTTCTAGAAAAATCTTGCATGTACAAAAATATTAGATAAATACAAAACATACTTTTTAAGCTCGTTAAAAATAGTATGGAATTAGGTTTAAAAGAAATCAATGGTAGCAATACGCTATGATAGCCGTTTTAACGTTACCCCGCTCATGAAGGTTAGTTAAACATTTGTATTTCCGTTCTATAGAACTTTTTAATTAGCTACAAATTGCAATAGTAATTATAAATCTTAAAACGTATAAATATGATTCGTATTTGATTGTATTTTATTCGAAAGTAGATTGAAATTTAACGTCATCATTGTAATGTGTCAAAACGGCCATCATAACGTGGCGCTACTGTAGCCTGTAGCTTGCAAAAACAAAAATCGAAAACCGATCTGAATAATAATTTTACTCAAGTACCTGTTCTACGAGATTCGCCCGTTATGTGATTCGTGTGCCTGGGAACGATAAACTTGGACTCCTGGAACATTGTCAACATTAAATCTTCTGTGGTGGGATGATATTCGACTTCGTTAATACTCGCAACTAATGGGGAACTCTCATAATTTCTGTTGCCGTCCCTCGAACCACTACACCGAGCTGGATAGTCTACAGACCGCGGTCTTCTTCCGTCTACCGGAGTCATTTTCGGGTTCACGTGCACGTCTTTATGTATGTAAGATTCCATGGGTACGTTTGTTTCATTCTCGCACTCGCTTTTAACTTCTATAGTTATCTTATTGTTTACATCAACTATAAGAGGCCTTTGCAACGCTGGGGATTGTATCAACGTCGTACTGTGTACTACAGTCGCGGTTTCCTTAACAAATATTTCCGCTTCAGCCATGTTATCATTAGGTATGCTGGCAATACTTCTGGATAATGATGGACTACGTGTCATCTCTATTATATCCGATTCTGAGTCTATTTCACGACTGGGTGTTTCTATTTTCACAGCCTCCGAATTTTCATCTTTCGCTTCAATCAATTCGGTTAACGTCTCATTCGTTTTCTTCAAATATTTCGGCATACGCAACGCCCAGTGGCCGTTATGATCGTCCGGTGGGCATGTATGGATGAAATTCGGTTTTTTACGCCGATAAAAGAGTATATACGCCGTATTATTAACCAATTCGCTATAAACGTTATCATCGTCTACTAGAGTCACCTTTGAGTCGTCAAATTTATACCAACGACCATCGTATGGGTTCTTGCAGGCGGCTGTATAATGTCCCGTTTCTAGATCATCGCCATGGTGGTAACAGATGGCGTATAAATCGTAAATATTATCATGGCCAGTGGAGATTTGTGGTTTGGAGTGCCTTCGTCGGGGTGAACGAGAATGACCGGGTGAATCGACGACTTGCGAATTCTTTCTGACGAGATGCGGCGTCATATCGAAGTCATTTAAGGGAAAATCAACCATCGTAGTCAACTTCGTACTAGTACGACCTTTCGCTTGCCTAAAAATTGCGATGTTATTAAATTATCAACGAAACCAATTATTGAATATAAGTAATGTTTTAATTATACTTACTGTCGAAATCTTTTCAAATGTATCACTAATATATCTGGAAGCGACCAAAGTCCAAGCGTCTTTACCACAGGCATGTACCTCTGACACTGAGGACACCTGAAAAAAAATTATATAAATCATATAATTTTTTAAATTTATTAAGTCAACTTTTTTTTTTATATTATAGGGGGCAAACTAACAGGTGGGTCACCTGATGATAAGTGATCACCGCCGTCCATAGACACTAGCAACAACAGGGGAGTCGCAAGTGCGTTGCTGGCCTTTTAATATATGTGGGTCAACTCTAACTTGGTTTAAATAGAAAGCATTTCCTGAGTTGTTAATGCTATATTATATTATTATTATAAATCCTATTGAACACAAGCGTACGTTATAACGATTGGTTACTAATTATTCACATAAAGTATAAAACATAAAATTAATATACACTGTGATTTAAACAAAAGCTGTCCCATAAATTCCGGTGTCTGTATCTTAGTAAACTTGTCGTGTTAAATACACTTTTTGGGAAATTATTAGCCTCTAATTAATTCTTGTAAACTTTTATTAAGAAACAAGAATGTCATTCAATTATCACAGTGTTTTTCAAAATGTCAATTGTTATAATAGTCTTAAAAAGAAAAAAAAATCGAATTTTATTATTATCTAAAGTATATTTATAATCATTTAAACTAAAAACAATGAAACTAACGAGTATTTTAAATACGGGTAAATCTTCATATTCACACTGATATATGCTAACATTTATGTCACTCAACACTTTATTTACAACAATATTTTTCACATATCACACAACTACCATAAAAAGTGTAGGTCAGAAAATACGTCAGGATAGAACGAAGTACGGACCCTAATTACAGAGAAAACGGGTGTCACGTACAGCGCAAAGTTAATTCGAATGAAATAGCTGGGTACAGCTTGTCTATGTAAATAAAATCAATTGCCGAATGTGTGTAAGCGCATCACTTCAGAACAACTGCACCTATTTGACTAATTCTTTTTGTGTTGTAATTGTCAGGACAAGTATTGTATAACAGAAAATATTTAAAAACTAGTTAAGTCAGAAAAATATCCATGTAAAAAAGTGAGAGAGTGAGACAGAAAACAATAGGGAAACCTACAAAAATATTGACAGATTTGACAGATTAACGTTCAGTTACCATTTTATTTCATTATATGGCCATACTGTAAAGAGAACATTTGGTTTCATTTTTGTCGTTAGTACACCCGTGCGAAAGCGACACGGACAACTAGTTAATGTATGAAAAGAAAAAATCAACTGTAATGTATTAAAGTTTGTACGTAACGTGTCAAAAGTAGTATAAGTGTACAAAAAAATACATGAGTTACCTCCAGGCGTCTTCCTGTGCGAGTGTTTCCGCGCGCGTGTAGTGCGTGAGACACGCGTGCAGCGTCAGAGGCGCCGCCGACTCCGCCGCCGACACGTGCACCTCGCACGCCTCGCCCGCCTCGCGAATTATACTGCACACGTTCACGTACACGTTACACACAAATTTGGTAACACATCAGTTGATAACACATTAATGGGTAACACACCTGTGTTAACCAGGTGGTTAACACACCAGTTGGTAATACATTGATGGCTAAGACACCAATTTGGCAACTCATCAGTTGGTAATACATTAATGGGTAACACACTGGTGGTAAACACAACTGTGGACAACACATCGGTGGGTAACCACACCGGCGGGTAATACTGAACATTCTCAAAGTAACCTCACACTTCGAACTTTAACGTAATATGAGCTAATCATAAATTTAACACATTCCTTGCCTCCGGTGGTACACGCAGCGATAACTACTCAAAACGAAATAATTACTTATACATTGATATTATAATTATATATCATATGATAAATACATCATTTTTAAATGGAAAATATAAATGACCTAAACGACATGTCAGGTAAAAATGGCTTGGCACAGAACATGTTAAACGAAATTACATATGATATCGAATTAAAATTTTTAAGTAGAGCAAGACCGAAAAAGGTGTGGATGTATTGTGTGAAAAATGATATGAGTATAAAATGTGTGAATACTGAGATGGGATCTGACAGGGGAGAGTGGAAAAGGAAAACATGTTGTACCGAACCTTCTTAGGTGGGATAAGGGTAAGATGATGATGATGATGGAATAAAAATTTTATAAAAAAAAAAAACAAACAGTATTTAAAAATAAATATTATGAATTTCAGATAAAAACTTAACATGAAAACATATGTAACATTTGTACATAATAAGTATAACTTAATAATACCGAAGAATGAGCAACAGATGGCGTTAGGATAAACGTAACGGTTACTATAATCATAAAGCAGCCAATCACACTATTCTAATTAGCATAGTCTTTGATAAGTAACAAATTTAAAAATGTAGGAAAAGCTAGAACAATAATTATTACCTGTCCCGGTGTGCAGGATCCCAAAGCAATTCTAACCTTAGATGAGGATATTTGTCATGTGAACACAATGCCTGTTCCACGTCGAGTGCAAACAGGGGATGTGGAAGCTATAATAAAAAAAAACTTCACTGTAACATTTTAAAGTTATGTTTATTTTTATATCTATATTCTGGCAATAAATCCTCGCCATTAAAAAGTATTAATTAACTGTCACTATCGAATGGATAATTGTGTCGTATTATACTGTTAGTATGTTCCGGCGTTCTATCAAAATAGTCACCTTGTTAGTCTTCTTGCGCCATCTCAGAATTTATCTTTCATGTTATTATTTGTAACCCATTACACTTGTGCAAAATACGACCAATACTACACATGACACAAATTTATTATCTAAATGTAATATACAAACATAAATAAAATTAAGTGTCTGCTATTTGCCTTATATAACCTCGAAAATAGCTGAACCAATTTTGACATGTCTTTTACTGGTAAATAGAAGTTCTTCAGTGTATTTATCTAAGTTCTATTATTACGCTGCCCTATAGGTGTAAACCGGAAATAACTTAAAATAAAAATAGACAGAAGGACAGACATAACTAAAAAAGACAGTTCCCATAAAATAATAAAACAATTGTCTCGGCCAGTAAGTCACGGGCATCAACTAATTTACATCGCTCTAAAACTATTGAACATAATGTTATCAACTCTTTTTTGCAGTTCAAAAAAAAACAACTCTTTTTAATTACTTTTTAGACCTTTGGCCCTTATATAAAGAAAAGATTAACGGGATAGTTTTGTTTAATATAAATTTATTAAAGTTTTAAAACACTACGAGTTTTATAAGCACTACGCGTTCAGCGATGTTTTTTTCTTACCTTGGAAAAGTGCAGCAAGCGATGTGATGCTTATGTTTTTCCCTCTGTACATTTTTTATTGTTATGATAATAGACGACGCAGACAAAGTCTCGGGTACCAGATAGTAGTAATAAATAAAAAAATACCGTCAGACTGTTTCACTGACAACTCAAATCTAGTCGCCACACTGTACACACAACTACATATAGGCTATATATGGCAACACGTCGCCACGGCATGCGTCGCCACGCAAGTAATTCGTTTTAAGTGCGACTATAAATGTTCCACATCAAAACCTGTACATAACAAACTAAAGCTTGGCCCAAGTCTTTGCATATGAAAAAAATAGTAATTACCTCTGGTTGTAAATAAGCCGGATCACGAGGTCGATGTGTTTCAGCGATTCGGGCGCGAAATATATCATTACCCTGTGAGTTCTCGAGTACCCTCTCAGCGATTATCTGAGACATCTCCTTCAATATAAGTTTTTGAAGATCTTCGTATGAAATCTCACGTGGTACTTGCATAGTATATGGGGATCCTGAAAAGCAAAATACGTGATTGTAAACCAAAGGCTGCGGTAAATTTCGCCATGTCCAGTATATATAAGCCTCGGATCTATCAATTTTAGAAGTCAAAACATAATAAGCCCTTGTCTTCAGAGTTCTAGCTGTGTTGGTAATTCCTCTAACCTCATTACGCATATGTAAAACAAATGAATAATTTATAACACTATGTTTTAATGAAATTTCCATCAAAAATGAATAGGAAAATAATAAATAGGAAAGTAAATAGTCAAAGGTGAATATTAAACCCGTGCCATTTCGCATGTATGCAATCTACTAACATGGAGTCATGAGTATTTGGAGCTTTGACACAGCTCATCAAAGTCATACACGTTATATAAGACAACTAATATCTTGTTGGACGTAATATTAAATCTGTGATATTTTCTAAGAGATGCATTAAAATAATATAATGTAAAGGGCACTTCTGAACTACATTAAATAGTATGTCCTTTTCTATCAACGTGTATGTAACTAACTTGTATTGTAACTAACTTCCCTAACAATGTGTATGTAAAATTTTAGTAAGTCAATGTCTAAATACGGTAAGTACTCTAACTTACCGAATCTTTCTCCTTCGAGAATGTTGACCCATAGTATTAAGAGATAAAGTGTCGTAGGCGCTTGTAACAATGGCGGAGCTTCCACGCAGTATAATGAACCAAAATCTAAACCAGCAATTTCCCAACCCGCTCGAGCGGTACACCAACCTAGAATCACATAAATATTATACATGCAAATTAACTCCAATACTATGTGGTACCAATGTAAGGCAAAATACACTGTAAATTTACAGCAAGAAATCAAATCGACTGTAAAAGTTCGAGAGTAATAGTTGCGACCAAATTAGAAGCTGCAATTACCATGTGGCATCAAGGTCTAAACAAATAGAACTGTATAATAATATCATATGTTTTTAAATTATTCTTTAAAAACAACATATGTAAAAAAAAATCCCGAGTGTTTAATGTGAAACGTCTATTGACGCGTTTTAGTAATAAAAAAAGATCCTTATGCCGGTAAACGGTATGACGGTCATGTATGAATTCACGAACCTCTACACAATTGCTCTCGAATCTTTTGCGCTTGTACGCGCATATAGTATAACACTTCGATGCTTCTCTGTGTGAACCGCTTACTATTTGTATCCGACTATAGTATACTTGACACATTTTAAATTATAAATTGTAATATTAACTTAAACGTATCATATCTGCCATCTTTTTTATCAGCTTAATCTTTTTTATAAATTTATTATAAAAAATATCATTTAAATAAAAACAGTTTGCTTAACCTTTTGATGTTATCTTGGCATCTACTGGCAGGCAACACTTGTTAATTTGCAATTCAGTTTTTAGTGTCAAAGTGGTAGCAAATGTTGGAAATCCAAGTTTTAAAACATTATTGTCAAATGATTGGAAATGATCTGATAATAAATGATGCTTATTGGAAGATATTATTGTTATAACATTTATATTAACAAATAAAAACCATGCAATAAAACAAAATAAAAAAACGTAAAAAAAGTGAAACAATACCCATCTCATTAATTTCCGCCATAATAATATTATCTCGTTCAATGCCAGTGTCGGTGTGTAGTATTGTTCGTAAATCATCCATTGTTGCGTTTTGTGTCAGTTCCACACCTATGCGCACTTGTCTCGGTTGCTGATTTACGTAAACCACCTATGAAATTAAAATATATCAAGTGATGAGAACTTTCGGTACCTGGGGTCGTTGAAACAATACGACGGTGGCATAGACAAAGACGTAAGGATTAGGATAAATGCAGAATGGATAAAATGCCGAAAGATGTTTCTTGGTGTTTCTTGGTTTCGCCTGTGATCGATGAATGCCTATGAACCTCAAAGGAAAGGTACATAAAACTATTATAAGATTATAAGAATAATTGTCGTGCTGTATGAATCTAAGAGCTGGGCTACGAAAGTGACGAATGAAAGATGATATTAGATGTTGCAGAGATGCGAATGGTAAGATGGATGTTTGGTGTACTAGATCCCGTATAAGATTAGAAATTAGTATATCAGAGGAAGTTTGAATCTAGCATCGGTGACAGAGATGTTTAATAGTAATATGTTAACATAATACAGGCATGTCATGAGGAGAAATGACAGTCATGTAACCAGAAAAATTTTAAGTGTGAAAGTGAACGGATGTAGTACTAGAGGAAGGCCGAAAAAGGTATATGTATAAGTGAGATGACATTCCACATATAAAAGTGGAAAAGGAAAACATATTGTGCCGACCATACTTAGGTGGGGATAAGGTTAAGAAAATAATGATCAAGCGATGAGAATATACAGCAATAACAGACGTTCAACTGAATCTTACAATTAGCTTAATATGCTTGTAAGGGTGGAAAAAGTTGTAGTAAAACTATATAGTGTAGCTACCATTCTCAAGTTGAGATCTTCTTTCCTATGGCTATCGTATCATCGCATTCAAACATATCATCAATTCAGGTATAACCAAAATCTAGCTTATAATGTGATAAAAAAAATGAATAAACATAAAGAACTACGATATAAAAAGCAATACAATTTAGTAATTTGCAAAAGTATGAAAAAAAAGTGAGCTTTTGTACTTAAATAATCTGTGTCACAGTCATGTCACAAACGAAGAAAAGCTATGTTTGTATATAATTAGAATTAGTAATAATTGCTGTTTATAAAAAAATAAACAAGACATAAAAGGTTATTCAAGTATTACGTAAGGAACAAAGGGAACCCACACCCTTATGATGTGCTTATTTTTTATATGGGAAATAGGGTGTCTGAATATGCCAATATTTATAGTCATAAAATTGGTACCATAATAATAAAAATACATGTAACGATCTCATCTAAAATGTAAGACGAGTCGAATAATATTTCAGTCACTTGAACTTACCAAACAAGGAAATGTCAATGGCAATGGCGCGAGAGGGCGGAAACTTGATCTGAGAACTTGACATTAGGCATTGTACTCAACTGTATGATGAAATATTTCATCAAATACGTGTATATGCACCCATATACTTGTCTTTGGACTTTACTCACCAGACACACATACAATACATATCGTACATATATATCATCATCAGTCTGTAATAGACCCACTGCAGGCTCATATGTCTCGTCCCGAAGAAAGTTATGGGCATAACCACCACGCCTGTCCACGATGTATTGATGATTTCAAAGTCTGAGAAATCCACATTTCTATATATTCCCACTTTCGGTAGCACTACAGTAATATTTCTCACGTCTAGGTTTCCTCGTGATGGTTACCTTCAGCGTCTGCCGATAATGTTGTTACCTATTTAAATTAGTAAATGTACGCAAATTCCGAAAAACTCATTGGTACATGCCGCGATAAGAACCGATCAAACCACTTGACCACCGCGACTTTCTATTATCGTACATATAGATCAAAATTACACTCATGTCACCAAAAAAAAAATTAATTTAGTACTTACATTAACAGGAAGTGGAGATGGCTGCGCAGTAGCCAATCTGGAAGGAAGCTGCACACTCACGCAATGAAATGGATCGAAGGTACAAGATGTACGCTCACATTTTGCACACATAAGCGCAGACCTACATACAAATAAAAATTATATATATACAATGTACACCCTTATGTTTATTACGCTTGATATATACACCCTTTTTATGCAGTATATTTTATTTTAAAATGGGCATATGTTATGATTTTATAATCCTTATAAATGATTATTCATATTTTTATAACCTATCAATTTCAAAGTGACGACGATAAACTTCGCGTGTATAACCATTTTATTCAAATAAATTCGACGATGATATAAAATTTTAATTTCTGTAATGGTTTGTTACGAATTCAAAAAGTAATATTGATAAGTTTTATAACCTATCAATTGAAGAACGATTCAATTTCATAAATTCGTCATTCGTAAATCCGTTTTTTAATTAAATCGAGACAAACGCAAACATCGATATAATCTTTTTTTTTACGGCATACATTATATAGATTACTAGATATTTATCACTAAATCGGGAAAAAAATGACACATACAACTAACTACAGATTTATTCATATACACAATATTGTCTAGTTTTAAAGGTCAGGAGTATTTATAGACTTCATAATTGTATATTTGATTAACTTGTATTTTATTTATAGGTCAACCTTGATCATTGTAGATTGCATTTGAATTTTTCAAATGATTTATTTTTATCAACACTTTTATAATGTATAATTAATGACCGACAATAAAATAAGACAGACAAACTATTAAAATTCTTACCTACCTATATTGTGCTTGAAAAACAGCTTGTACAAATGAGCTATTTCTTCTTGCATGGTTCGCTAATGTTTCTGCTGCAACTACTTCATCCGGTTTCCCACAAGTGTTCTATATAACAACATAAATTAGCATGAGAATCAAGTAGAGGTTAAACATAAAGGTAATTTATTGCATACACTTCCTAAATGATCAAACAATATCAGCAATTAGTGTTGAAAGTTATTTCTTAGACTACATAAATTTTAGACCACATTGCATTTTGTATTTTTATATGTTGTTTCTTTTTGTTTATTATTTCAAAACTTCCGTCATTTATAGATTAATATGGAAACTTATTTTATATTGGAACTGGGATATTTTCAAGATGAAGATAGACCATAAAACTTCTTAAAATCGAGTAGAAAATGTGTAACCATTGAGATTTTTGGCAGGTTTATGGCATTACAAAACCAGGTAACGTCTATGGTCAATGATGTTCTGGTGCATTTTTTTAGAGTAGTTGTTTTTGAAGTTAGTTTAATTTTTTGTTAAAACTTTTTCATTACCAAGGATCAAATTCGTTTTTTTTTTATTGTAGTACGACACAGTGACTGCTCCGTACCTGATTGTAAGCACAATGCAATCCCAAAACATTATGATGTATGGTATATATATAGATATATAGATATTTTGTAGGTGGTAGAGCTACGCTGAAACTATTATTGAATTCAGCATGAATGGGTCGGCTCGCCCGGGGTAGTACCACCCTCTCACAGAAAGCCGACGTGAAGTAACAGTGTCTGCACTGTTGCGTTTCGTTCGGTCAGTGAGAGCGCCGGAGGCCCACATATATTAAAAGGCCGGCAACGCACTTGCGACTCCCCTGGTGTTGCTAGTGTCTATGGACGGCGGTGATCACTTACCATCAGGTGACCCACCTGTTCGTTTGCCCCCTATAATATAAAAAAAAAAAAAATAATAATAATTTAAAGTTTTTACAGTGGTAATAATTATTTTTCTAATTATTAAATAACAATGCCATATTATACCTATAGCAGTTCAAGTGTGAGTCTTCATTCAAACTATTTTTAGAGGACCTTGATAATGATTTTTTTTAAATCTCCTTTTCAATTGAGATATTTGTATAATATTTTGAATGCACACAAAAATATGAATAATATTTACTTGTAATTAATATATTGAACATATACATGGAAAATATATCCGAAAGCAGTTATCCAAATAGCTACATTCATACATAGATCCTTAGGCAATAAGTTTTGTTTCATAGGGTTATTAAGTTTATACCCATGCATTTTCCTATATTTACTTTATATACGAAAATCAGAACATTAATTATAAATGTACACCACATAGTTTGTACCTTAATGGTTTTATATTTCTTCTTAGTAGCTGTATTCAAATCTTCATGAACTTTATCAAGTAACCAAAATAGAAATTCTTGTGCATCATGTTGACTGTTCCCTCTGTACTGTGTTCCATGTCTTTCAACTACTTTCTAAAAATGTATAAAAAATGACAAATCGGTCATAGTATCATCGGTTTTAGTATTATAGTGTTACTTCTTGCACAATAATCTCATATAGACATATGAGACTAAAAATGTACAATAAATGTATATTAAAACTAAAATATCTAAAATCTGACTTGACTAAACGAATTTTCATTGGCAAGTTTACATTACGTATCAAAAAGCATTTCCATAGGAACAAAGTAGTTATGATAAAATACTTAAAAAAGAATAAAACAACCGATTTTAATTGAATGCCAAATTTTGTCATCTAATGAGGCTTGAGTGGTCCAATTTGCTGAATTTATTGATTTGAAATCCATAGATTGGAAGGCTGACCTATAGCAATTTCGCATATGTTTACTCATTTTAATTAATTGCATTATAATTTGACAGTATAGGCTAATATTGTGAAAATACTGAACTTGGGAAATGTTCTTGTAGCACTCCAGTTAGGTAAAAATAATTAGATAAGAACAACTAGAACTATGGATTTCTCAGTGTTTGCAATGAAAAATCGGTAATGAGGCAGCTGCTGATTATACTCATACATTCCCTCGGGAAGAGTCCCTTTGACCCAATAGTGGCGCTTTTATGGACTGATATTATTATTACTATTATCATACATAGTAAATGAAGAAAGTGACAAGTACTAGCTACTAATTTATTTAAAAAAAAAAACAAACCAAAAAGCATAAAATAAGTACAAAAAAGTAAAATAAGTCTTTGATGAATTTCATTTTAACACAATTACAATTTCACACAGAAATAGAAGATAATTCCAATACACAATTATACTCATAGTTATAATGAATCACATACCACATTATACGGGCTTTCAGAAGTTCTAATTCTACTTTATTCACTTGTAACTAATGTTCGTATAAGCAGGACCAGCAGGACCAGAATCATTTCTCTTCCATTCTTTCAGCTAATCATCTCAATATTCTCCCTTTTTAAGCACAATCATTCTTTTTTAATACTTTATACGATAGCGTTTGACCACAATCTCATCTAGTAATAAATTATAATGTGGTCTAAGATGGTAGTCATGCTAAACATAGAAGGAAACTGACTCTCAAGTGCAATTGCACTTATTGCTAGAACACACCCACAGGTGCTTGGCGACAGATTTTCAACTTGAAAGTGTTAGCTAGCCAGGTGGACTTATAAAGAGCCCTACAACCAAGCAAATTCTTCTTAAAATCTATCCATACCGTCCTTAGTTTTTTACTACTCATATGTCCATCCATATTCCCAATTATAGCTCTTAGTTACTAAATTATAGGCAATAAATAAAGTTTAAAAATATTGTCAAATCTTACTTTGAAATCTGTGCTCATATCTGGTGTATAGTGACAAGCCCATAATGCTTTCAACAATGCAGCCAGCTGTTCTGTGACTTCACCTCGTGTACCATACTTTTTTGAATTTATTTTATTTCTCTTTTGTAAATCTACCTGAGGATATTTATTTCACTAACTTTATTATAAGAAAATGAATCGACTTATTTGTGAATATATATTTCTTATGTTATCACTGTTTATTTTAATATATATATGTATGTACAGTTGACAAACAATTATAGACAATTTATTATGTTCACAATTTAAATTATTTTTATATGGTTTAGTACAACTTAAAGAATATGAACTATTTCAATAGCGTGTTTAACATGGATATGACTTAACTTCACATAACTCGATTACTACCATTGCACCTACTTATTATGGAAGATCACTAACATCATAACACTCATTATAGTGAAGTAAAATTGTATATTATACATTGTTGATATTACCACCAATTTAAAAAAAAAGTAAAAAAGAACTTATGTCACTCACAGATCACTTACAGATCAAATATAGACACAATTATTATGACTATCAGTTTGTTAACAAGAGTGGTATATTAATATAGAATATACTGAAACTTTCTTATAAAATATGAATTACCTCACTAAAACAATCATAAATTCCTGTAATTTCTGAAAATAGTATACAAATAGAAACATACTAGGAAAATAAAGAATCATCCAATTTTTAAATGTAAGTCACAGCACATCTTCAATTGACAATTGTGATACAATATGTAATATAAAACCTGATTCATGCACTAAAATGAATATTCAGTATCTAACACAGGTGAATAATAGAAACTTAAGTTTATAATCTTGACATTAAAAGCGACTTATGTACAATTATTATTTGTATGTTATGAAAAATGATTTTCAACCAATAAACATTATTATATTTTTCTTATCATATGTAAGAATTATTTCTTATCTCTAAATACTAACCTTGTAAAGATCCAATACGAAGTACTCCGCAATAACATCAGTATGTGAAAGACATTGTAGAACAGCATTCATATAACAAGTATTGCCATGATTCTTTATACCAGTTGCTGCAGGAACTGCACCAGGTGGCCATGGAGGGTCACCACTACATGGAATCCTTTCTGTGTTCATCAAAGCTGGTACTGATTTAACCTAAACATTATTTATCAAGTCATTATTTCTAATTTTTCCACAGATGATGTTTGTAAAACATGATATTTCTATACATAATCATACTGGATATCGAAACTTGTAACACCATGTCTGACTCTATACTAAACAGTCTTTAGCCCATGTAAATAGTGGACATAAATCTTTTCATTAGGAGTGCCTAGCTCTACTCTTTGAACCGAGAAATAAAATATGCATAGGTCTCCCAGATAAACATCTATTACTGTGTTCTCCCTAGATTTACCCAATCTTTATTACACAACCTCCAAGTTATAAGGTTGTATGCTCATTCAATCACCCTCTTGACTCAATTTAGCCCGACGTTCAGATGTCTATCACCCATAACACTCTAAGTAGAGATGACACTGAATCCACATGAATTAAAATTATATTTATCAACCTATAGATACATTACCTATGGGGAAAAACCTCTTTTTCTAATATTTGTTATGGATGTGACTTATTTAAAGCACTAAGGATAAAATAGTTCTTATAATTTACTTTATGACAATATTAGATACTAAAAATATATACACATGGACACTTTCCTAACAATTATATACCATTAGCTAATATTGTTAATAAATAAATTGAAATGAATATATTCAGAACCAGCAGAATGTATTAATATTCTACTCATCATAACTATTCAACCACTAGGACCAACTAAATTATTGTATATAATTAAAACTCTGCAATGGATTAAAGGGCCATGTGTACTCTGAAAGTATAATTCTAACATTAATTAAAATACCAGGAATCTAAAAAGGTTGTGATTAATTAGATATGCAGAGATTGATACCAAGAGTTTGGAGTCTTATCATCATATTATACCAAGTAATTCTTATAAGAATATAACTGTAGAACAACGTGAAAATAAGCAATAAATACTCACTCCAGCCGCATTAACTGTGCCCATATGCTGCGCTATCTTGTTTAAAAACCTTTTCCATGATGGCCTTCTAAATAACTTCCTCTCAATCACAGCCTCATCCTTTTGCGACTCTCCAATGACGGAACTGGCACTAGTTGGCTTATTATCATTGTCATTGAGTTTAGTCTTACTAGAGCTCGGTTTATTACTACCAAACGGATTACGAGGTAATGTAAAAGTTCGTTTCAGTCGTGAGCCTTCTACCTGCTTTTGTACCATAGTTGTTTCCGAAGCCTCATTAATTAATTCACCTTCTGAGCATGATTTAAAAACGGATGTAAGATTACTAGTAGACATAATAAGGCATTTAAAAATTAATTATACACTTAGAACTTATTTATACCAAAAGAATCCAATAGAAAACATTGATATGTCACTGCCAAAGACGCCATTTTACATTAAGGGTGTTGCCATGATGAGAAATACTAAATTAATGAAAAAGTCCTATGTGTTCATACAATATCTTATAAACTAAAATACAAAAATGAATAAAGGCATATTTTATAAGAAAGACCTATTTAATTGAAACGTTATATTTTATATTAGCAGATTTCATACTGTTTTATTTGTATGATGTTATTATAAAATTATCCAAATTTTTATTTTTTAAATTTGATAAAATGTAATACAATATTAATTTGTACATAATTTGCAAAATTATGAAAATAGGCAAGTAAAACACAAGACTACATTTCAACTTTTTTTTGTCGATCTGGAACGATCATGAAATTAGAGACAAAGAAATGGGGATACAATATAGGTAGATAGTAGAAAAAGTTTTTTTCTCTGGCTGCGTACTATACAGTAATCTGACAACACTGTATTTTGTAGTTTTTTGTCAAGGTATATAAATTATAGGACAGATTATAGAAGGTACATACTTTCCTTGATATCACCTTACATCATTGTTCAGTTCGTTATCTGTATGAACTCTATGGATATTATATTCTGTGAGAACAGTCTGTTATGATAATTATAGAATAGTGTACAGATTTTTTTATAAAGTGTAAAGTGCTCCGTATCGTAGGCACTCAAAAAATGCGTGGAAAAAACGTAGTGTAAACCATGAAATCATCTTTTATAAACTAAGAATCATAAATAGGTTTATATTACGAGGTAAGTGTTCTTTTAATATATATTCTTCGTAAATATAATAAATTTATTAGACGATAATTATTCTGCGAAAAAAATATTTCGATCGATAAATTTACTAAATCATGTTATGAACGGTTTTGTAGAATTATATACGTATGAACAATATATATATGTTTTACTTACAATATTTTGAATCAACAGTGCTGTATATTTGTACAAACGTATTATCGCTGTCTTTAAAACAATGCGATTTTAATTAAAATGAGTATATCATATATAATTTTACAATTACATACAAATCTATATATGGGTAAGGCCGTCAAAATTATGTTTTTTGCCTGGAGGAAATATCAAAATGTCAACATCAATTTCAAGAGAACCTCAAACATTATAACTCTCCTGATGGTTGGATTTGCGAAGTAAAAAGTTCGCTATCTTTTCCAAATCATAAACTGTACTTAACAATTTTATAATAGAAATATAAACTTAAATGTTACTTAGGACTCTCAACTTTAGGCAAAAATAGAGGGTCATTCAATGATATATTATATTAATATTAAGATCTCTTTTGTATTTTTTAAGTTTGATAAATTTAACTTTAAAAACCACGTTCAATATTAGATAATTTACTCCAATTATAAATAAATATGTTGTGAAAATATTAAATATTACGGGTTTTATATTCTATAGTAAATATGCCTATATATATATTGTGTTACAATTTCATATATTTTTTATATAAACTGAACTATACATAAAAATTGGGTTACTTTTGTGTTATAAGTGGAAATTATGGTGGCCTTATCCACATATAAATTATATGAAATGAGTCATATTATATTATTTATACTCAAATTGAAATAAAAAAACTATGTTGAAAATAGAAATTGATAAAATATTTGTTAAAACATCTTCGAAAAAAATGTATGAGTATTTAGATCCTGAATTTATACAACACAAAGCACATATGTTTTGTTTGTTGTATATTTGTTCAATATTTTCGAGGAAACTGATTCTTCTATAACTTTTTTTTTTAGATTAGTGATAAAAATTCAGCAATGGCTGCTTTTAATAAACTGAAACTTCTGATCTGGAAAAATTTCCTTCTACAAAGAAGGCATAAATGGCAAACAATTTTTGAAATAGCATCTCCTGTCATATTTTCCTTATTTTTGATACTTACAAGATGCCTTGTAAATCCACAATCAAAGCCACCTATTACTTATCCACCATTCCAGCCTACATACTTTAACATAAGTGGAAGAAATTTGTAAGTATCTTATTTGTATTTAAAAATTCTTTATAAGCAGAATCATGTAACTAATAAAAAATATATTTATGTGTATTATGGTGTAATTTATAACTCTTTGAATAATTTTGTCATATTAACTTCATAGTTATGATCTTATATTGAATATTGGGATATCCACAATTTTTATGGAAATTATATAATTTTTAGATTAAAAATTGACTCATTTTAACATTGAACTTTTATTGACAGAATAAGATTATAATTAATTTAAAATGTTACTAAGATAAAATATTCTTGACTTGAATAAAAATACAATAAATGGATAAAGTGATATTTCAACGCTGGAATGACTAATGTGCAAATACTGATAATGGCTTATTAGTACATTTTTCTTTCCACTATTGTTATGTTACTGTATTATTACATATTACTAAAAAATAATTATGAGGCACTTTGTACAGATGGCTTATCTCATAATATGCCGTGTTATAGTTGACATAAGGTAGCATTTTAGTACAGATAGAATTGATGTTAGAACTACCAAAAGTTACACAACCTATTTTTGCCACAAAGCAGTTAGCTCTGTCGGCTATGTTTTATTTCAATGCAAAGGCTTTGCTCTAATTCAAAACCTTAATATACATATTATAAATATGAAGTGTCTGTGAGTAATATTAAAATAACGGTTTTTTACTGATTGAATATGTAAGTCTAGATGCTAATTATAACGTAAAAAAACATTTTTTTATATTTTTATCTGTCTGTTTGAGTTTTGCAGGTAATCTTCGAAACGTCATCATCGATTTAGACGGAAATTTTATTGTCAAATAGCTGTAATTACAGGAATTGACATAGGCTTATGTTATTTTAGACTAACCACTACCCGTGACTTCATTCGCATGGGAATATTCGAAACGACTGAACCGATTTTTACGAGTCTTTTACTGGCAGAGAGCAGACCACATAAAAAGTAACTTAGACTACTTTATTTTAGACTAGCTGTTACCCGCGACTTCGTTTTTGTAAAAATTAACAAAAATATATTGTTCACTGTAAACATGTGCGAGAGACATGCGCTATACTGTACTCTGAAAATAAATATAATCGAAATTCATATATTCGTATATATGTATCTAATTTGAATTATATTGTCTATTTGGTCAATTTGGCGGCCATTTTGTTTTATTCACTGCACTCGCGTCTACATAACTCGGTGACCATAGCAACGTATAAGAATATTGTATCGAGTTCAATGAGCATTATTTTAGTTGTGCAATATTAAAAACTGCCTATAGATAGATATAGAGTTTTATAACTTATTTATATTAATACAACATTTCAGGACTTCAACTCTTTCTGTATTTTTAATTAGAAAAATAATTATTCATCGTTTAAAATTCAACATTATAATTAAAAGTTATTTTGAAGATAAAAGAGATCTTTATAATAACATATTAGATCGTAAACGTACTTTAAGAGTTCCATAACATATTTTCTTGCGGAACAGGCTAGTGTTTATTTTTATATGATTGCAAAATCTTAATTATATGGTCATTATCGGCATATTTTATATATATAACAACATTTTTAAGACATTGTTAAAAGTGTACAGATTGTAATTTTCAATACTTTCTTATATATTGTAAGTGAGCACTGAGAGAGTTATATAGTGGGTTAAAGTTCCAAATATGTTATTGATGGTATATCCCATTCGGCAGTATTTACATATTTAATTAAGACTGTTACATGTTACATTAGTTGGAGTGCGTGTGGTACTTACAAATGTTTTTGGAAGAACATTTCTGTAATTGAGAAGAATTACACAAAGAAGAACACAATTGTACATTTCTTTAATAAAATTTAAAAAAAACGCTTGCGGAGTTGCTGGTAATAGTTAGTATTAAATAAGCTTACTTATAAATTTCATTGTTTTCGATGTACTGTCACTGATAAAGAAACACAAAAACATTCGTTTTTTATATATAGCTTACAATAAAAACACACATAGCCGAGCAAAAAACAAGTTAAAATAATTATTTATCAAGTTCTTCATCTATTATTTGCCCAGAGGAAATATGACTACTGCAAAAACGGGAACTTTGGCATTTTCACCTGAAAATCCGCTTACCAGAAATGTAACAAGGGATGCAATAGCAATGGTTGCTGAAGATAATTTTAGTTTTTTATTTTCGTTTTTATTCGATTCAAATGTATTACCACAACCCAAGGGATTTAAAAACGCAAAAGAAATGGAGCTGGCTCTTACGCAACCCAATGCTATGAACAGTATCCTTGTTGGCATAGAGTTCGATGACAATATGGCTAGTAAGTAGATTACGTTTTATTTTGTACTATTTGATTTAATGTTAAAGTTTAAACCGAATCTAGTTTCCGTTATATTCAATTCTCCAAAATAATGTTTGAGAATAATTTTAGATGCTACAACGTGGCCTGATGACATTGTGGTGGGTCTAAGATTTCCAGCAGTTATGAGAACTCCAATGGTGGAGCACCCCTTAAGGGCTAGTTGGAGGACAAACTTGTTATTTCCTTTGTTTCCACGTCCAGGACCCCGCGAACCGGATGATATGTATGGTGGAAAAACTCCAGGTAGGAATAATTAATTATATTTGATTTTCATACTTTAAAAAATCAAATAGGTAAGATTGGTTTCTGATAGGAGTACAGTTCACTCTGTGTGAAGAACATTATGTTTGGTGCAGCCGAAATAAAAAGTCGTCATCATTGTATTACCAGTGATACAACGAAATAATTATTTTCATACTCTAGCCAGATCAAAAATAAATACAAGCGTGTAAGATAAACCAGTGTTTTCTAATTATAAAAATATATTATCTATACAATAAATGTGAAAGAATTTTCGTTTTTAACTCTTCTTTTGTATATTAGGTTCTGTAAAATATTATTGAGTTTTTAAAATATTCTTATAAAACTTGGTTGGTTGATAACTCGGTAGCTACTTCTACTCGTACAGAATATTCTAGTATAAGCGTTTTGATAAACCAATGCTGTACGATTTTCGCGCACTAATTTGTTAACTAAAACATTTAATGCGAATTAAGTTTTACTTTATAATTTCATATAATTACTGAACAAGCACATTGTTCTACAGGATATTCGCCAGAAATGTTCTTAGCTGTTCAACATGCGTTATCACAAGAAATAATAAAATATAAAACAGGGAAAACTGTTAATAGCAAAGTATACCTGCAGCGATTACCTCAATTGGCTTATAGAGATGACCAACTTTTGATTGCGCTAGAGAGATTTATCTCAATGATAATCATGCTGTGTTTCGCTTATACCTTTGTAAACACTGTCAGAGTAGTAACTGCTGAGAAAGAGTTACAATTAAAGGTAAGAATTGAGTTCATATTTTACGTTTTAAAAATAATATCTATTTAATATTTAGACTTTTTCAACGTCATTGTAAAATTATTACTTTTTAAGAAATCATAAGTAAAATATGAACTTTACAAATGACAAGTTCATAACCAGTATAAGGATATAAATATAGTTCAATTAACGCAATTGTTTATTTTTGTTTTATTATGTTTTGTTATAGTAATTTTTACTCGGAAATGTATAATGTATATAGTCACCGAGTTATTTTCTCTTAAAATTTGCATACTAATCTCGGAACCTATCACCCTTGTAAATTTGTACCTAAGTAACTGTAGATATTTCGGCAGTTGCATTTGAGAGCAAGTGTGTCTAGGTCTAGCGTTTTACAAATTTTGGCCTCATGATCACTTTATATCAGGTTAAATAATTCTAAAATCGAATCTAAACATAATACAAAAATATTATTATAATAGGAAGCTAAAATAATAAATGATTCACTAATAAATATTACATATCTTTGATTGATTTTTTTTAAATAAGAGAAACACATATTGTTTTATTAAATTTAATAAACTTGTTAGAAGCCCGTGAACTACAAAACCAGTTATAATGATCGACAAATGCTCATGAAAAATTCAAATATACTAACGAGATGACAATCATAAAATGTTTCTAACTAAACTTAATAGGATGCATTGATATTTAAGTAGTCACAGAACGAAACCAGTTATAATTAACTATTAACTTGCATCGTTTTTTTATCCTTCACTAGTTTGTGCTCTTGACTCCCTTCCCGTGTAAACGGCTTTTTGGTTTCACGGGAATTACGAGTTTATTCTGGATTATTATGAACAAACAATATCCCAATTTCCCACAAAACTTACCAATCAAAAATAAATAAAAACACAACCCACTCACAGTAGTTGAATCAAAATTAAACTTGAATAAATAAAAAAAATTCACAATAATGTAGAACAAACTCGTAATTCCCCGGAAACAACAAAACTATTTTCACGAGAATAAAATTATATATGGGTGATATATAGAGGTTATCTTATAACCCCTTTTCCGGTTTAAAGTTACCTTTGTTACATTGTATCATTACTGCTTAATTTCTAAGAAAAAATGTAATAATAGGTAATACTCAGAAAAGTCTTGTATTTGCCTATTAAATGTTATATGTTTCTAACTACTACATAGTTGTTAATTGAAATCGTAATTTTCGGTTTTTTATATTCGTTCGGTATATTAAATTACGTATAAAAGTCACTTTTAATTATGACGCAGTGTAAGTATAATTAATATTTACGTTCCTCTGTAAAATAAAATAAAAACGGATTGATCGATTTTGTTCTGCGACTCCTCAGTTAAATTTCGTGATAACAACTGTTCCTGATGAACATGGTTATTATAAACAGTGATACAGTAGGAATAAAATACCAGAATTATTATTGAAAAAAAAAAACTTATACTGTACTGTACTATATTACTGTAATTTATACCTTTACTGGTACTGTAATAAAAAAATGTGAATACAAATTGATGGTTTGTAACAGGAAACAATGACGATAATGGGACTACCGTCGTGGTTGCATTGGCTTGCTTGGTTCATCAAGCAATTCTCATTCCTTCTCATATCTGTCGTGTTATTAGTCGTCCTTATGAAGGTAGGTGGTACTTATTATACCTCGATAATTTACAATGTTGTTTGCAAAGGATATGAAAATCAATCATTTATTGACAATTTGCTATTAAATATATATTGAATATTAAAAATATTTTCATACTGGGCGGTAATATAAGGTAGAAAATTGAAAAGCCACTCATTTTTTTATTTTATTTTTTTAGATACCTTTCAACCACACTGAAACCGGGGATGCTTATTCCGTGTTAACATTTACACCATGGTCCGTCTTGTTTTTCTTCATGGTACTTTATGTGATAGCATCGCTGGCCTTTTCTTTCATGATAAGCGTTTTCTTTTCTCGAGGTAATTTTTTTGAGTATTATTTTTTTAAGTGCGAACGTTTTGTACGCATATTGGCCTAACAACAGAACCTGTTTTTTTTTAATAACGAGTAGGTGCTTACTCTCTGTATTGATATCTGATATTTCACAATATTGCATAAGTCTTGGTCTCATGTTTATGTATTACTCAATGGATTTAGGATTATTAATCCTTAACGAGTTAAATAGTGTTATCTAGATAACTGCGGACATATTGTAAAATGTATATTGGGTAAATATTCTACCTGTTGAAATATTTGCACAATCGAATTTTTATAATGACTGATTTTACGGTACAGTTATTAAGGTACTGTCTCACCTAGTGACGAGTTATGGTAAAATGGATAGCATAAAAATCTTTTCCGTAAAAAAACGCTTAGTGCGCTATTTTTCACGGAAATCGACCAGTGGTGGAGCTTTTTTTTTCGAAGTGACTAACCGCTGTTGGCCTGACGAACCTTCACAGCTTCATAGAGCTTTTAATGCATTTAGCCGTATGGCTACAAGCTCAAGGGTGCCAAAGTGGCCGAATTTCGGCTTGGATTGATGTGTTGGAGCTTATTAATCTTATGTGTGTATACACCAATATCCATTTATATATACCAGCAACAGCTCGCGGCTCTGCACGTGTTTTTCATGGAGTAATTATTTTCGACTCGTTATTTTATTTAATTTGAGATAGGATTATATGATTTATAAAACTATTACTGTTTTTTTTTCAATTGACTAGTTATTTCATTGTACACACCGTCATGAAAATCGGCTGAAAATATAAATATTTTAAGATTAATATTTTTGGCAATCCTTATATTCTATGAATTTTGAAATAACGTATGCTTCCTGTGTACAAAATGTTAACAAAAATGATTGAAATAAAACATTTGTTTACTTTTTTTTTACGATTGTAATAAATATTATTCAAAAATATTTTTACCCTATCAATCCAGGAATTATATACGATTTTCATGAAATTTTTTTATTTATAAAATTTATCAAGCCCTTTTAGAGTTATATTCGAATATACAGACAGACAGTCACATTATGTTAACGTGATATTGGTGCTCTTTACTTTTAACCGTTGTTTTAGACAACTATCACAAAAACGTGCAGAGAGAACTATAGATTTATAAATATGGATTATCATATTCATAATACTGCTAATAGCAGTTGATAAAATACGTCATTCAAAATTTTTAGTTGTTAGACCCCCTCCCCTTGTTACGCTGTTCCCCCCTTATCAATATTCCGTCACGAATAATAATAGATTCTCTCTCTTCCGCCCTCCCTGTACATACAAATATATACATATAAATGTCTATATATTTAGAAATAGGAACTTTATATCTAAACATAAAAATAAATAAATAAATAATTAACAATGGAGAGATACATTTGGAAAATTGTTTGATGAGCTGCGAAGGTCACGTTGGTTCGACCTCTGACCTTCCTCGTCACATTAATCGGCACCCCCTCCCCGACGTAAGTTGCGAACGTATTTTATGAACGGCTTTTAACATCAGGTGAGATTGTGGTCAAACGCTAAAACCTGCAAGGAATTAAAAAAATACATTTCCAAATTTTTATTAATTGCAATTTCCTACTTTCCCACAGCAAACACCGCCGCCTCGTTTATGGGATTAGCTTGGTTTTCATCTTACTCTGTGTTCATGCTCACACAAGTACTGTACGAGGACATAAGTTTGACGACTAAATTATCTTTGAGCTTAATATCAAACACAGCAATGGGATATGCATTTCAAATGATTATAATATGCGAAGGCACATCTCGAGGTATGTTCATTATATAGGTATTACATTACTCAGTGTCAGACAGATATCCTAATTTAAAATTTGTTCACCGCTATCCGATAAATATTATAAATATACGACTATTATACTATATTACATATATTTGTGTTATATGGATCCGAGTGCGAAAGAGACGGATGAGAAAAGATTACATGTGACAGAGATGCGAACCTTAAGATGGATGTATGGTGTGGTGTAACCAGATTGGATAAGATTAGGAAGACGGAAAAAGTTGTGGATGGGAATGTGTGAATAATTGTATGTATTTAAAAAGTGACTACTGAGATGACGTCTGACATAGGAGACTGGGAAAGGAAAACATGTTGTGCCGACCTTACTTAGGTGGGATAAGGGTAAGATGATGATGATGATTATATATAGTCATGTCATGGTGGTAGGGCTTTTTCTAAGTCCGCCTGGCTAGCTACCATCCTCAAGTTGTAAATCTGTTGGTGTATTCCGACAACTGCACTTGAGAACCAGTCTCTCTCTAGGTTAAGCGTGACTTACCATCTTCGACCACATCATCATTTAACATCAGATGAGATTGTGGTTAAACGCTTACCTATAAAGTATATTTAAAAAAATGTACTAATGTTTAATTATATTAAAATAAATGTGCTTAATACAATAAAACGTGCCTTGCAAAATTTCAGCTTACACTAGAGTGTTCTTCCTGGTAATTTAGCAGTGGTGTTAGCAGCTATTTATTATTGCTAATGTATATATCCGAACAATATAATGGTTATTTATAGAATTCGTTTTTACGGACTATCTTGTACAGTTCTTGTCAATCTTTATGGCGAACAACATAGGAAAACAAAGTTCAAATATTATTATAGGAATATTAAATTAACATTTATTCATCCTTAAGTTATCTCGATGGCATATTAAGCTATTTATTGAAACGGAAAGACTAACATGAATACGAGTATTGTCGTATGTCTGGTATCAGAAACAAGGTTGACAACAACTGACTGATCACTTATAAAAAAAAAATAAGCACTCGAAATTAAAATATAATACGTATTTATAACTAAATGTATGTTCTTCACAACTATATTGAGTGCGGTCAAAAATTTTGCCGTGGACTGTACTTAGTACTTGTTAAATTCTGTGTTTTATCAAGGAACCGTTTAGTACATCCGTGTTCAGGTCACGAATACATGATTTGATTATTGATAACTACAGCTATATTGATCGCAAATTAAAGGTTACTAAAATCCTCGATTCTATATCATTCTCATACTATTTCATGTTTACCAGTGACAGAATTATCATCAGAATCCTTGTTATTATTGAATTGATTAAATGCGTAATTCTTAGATCTATGTTCTTAGTAATTATTTTTTCAGCAAATCAACGTTTGAAACTTTTCTTCATTTTTGGATTTACTTTGTTCTCTTAATTTTTTGTAAATACTAAATAATACCTTTTTTTATTTATTGGGGTTCTTTTTTTTTAACTAACTACACTGTTGGCCTGGCAAGGCCTCTACAGTTTCACCGGACTACCTTATAGAGGAATATAATCACACCATTTATAATCGACTTGTTTGTCAGTCGTGTTTTGGATGTGTTTCTCCCGAACCAATTTTAAATGATAATGTTATGACTACCTATTATATATAAATAATACTATACTGCATATTTAATGAACGACTCGAATTTTTTGTGTTACTAATAAGTGGTGTGTCATTTTAAATATCTTTATTAACTAATGAATATATAATTTCCAATATGTTTTTTTTCTTAATAATGTACAGGATTACAATGGAACGATTTTTTTTCTCCTATATCATACCATGATCAGTTCAAGCCAGGTCATGTAGTTCTTATGTTATTGCTCGATACTGTTCTGTACATGCTGATCGCAATGTACGTGGAAAAGATACGGCCTGGCCTATATGGCGTCCCATTACCTTGGTATTTTCCATTTACAAAGAGTTTTTGGATACCGAATAATTATAAAATTGCCGGTAAGTGAATATATATTCTCTGGCATCAATAAATTAGATTTCTCATGATAGTAAATTTAGTACTGTCTGATCTGAGAGTATCTGAGGAGGATACTGTAGAGGATATTATGTTAAAACACTTGAATATGTAAAAATATTTTTATATTCTGAATTCCTAATATAAATGAGACACACATAAAGAAATCTGTTTCGGAGATAAATATTAAAGAGTAACTTCCTAGTTATGGATAGAAATACCAAGCGATTTAATTTCAATTTGTATTAAATAAGTAGTCTATAAATTTTTTAGATAAGGACTAAAATCTAAGAACTGAAACTATAAAAAGTAGATCGAAATCCATCTAGTAGTTTTTGCGTGATGCCGCACAATAGCAAACCTCTATTAATTTATTTATATGGGAGGCATTAATTACTGCCGACTTTCTGCTTACTTGTAAATTATATTATTACAATACTAGTATTATAGAAACATATAATTACAGCGATTAATAGAAGGGACGAAAATGACGCAGTGTACAACGATGCTCTGTTAAAGGTCGTCCATGATGAAGAACCAAAGGGAGTACCTATGGGCGTTAACGTTCAGGTAAGTTATTCCATACCTTTACAAAATCAATCATATAGGGTTTATTCTTAGTTAACCGCAGCAGTGCGGTTACTTAATGAATTATACAAGACAAAATATAAAAAAATCAGATTTATGAGAAAAATCGCTAAATTATTGGATAAAGCCGCCAAAATTATCATTTTTGTCTGGATCAAATAATATCAAAAGCTCAACATCAATTTCAAGATAAACTAAATCTTTATAACTTTCCTAATGGTCGGAATCTGCGAAGTAATTAATTCATTGGTTTTCCAAGGTGTAAACAATTTTATTTAATATAAAAAATTAAATGCGACTTAGGACTACCAATTTTAGGCAAAATACAGGGTGAAATCATAAACTGTACTTAATAATTCTATTTAATAAAAATATAAACGTAAATGCTACTTGGGGTTCCCAATTTTAGACAAAAATACGGCGTCGTCCATTAATATAAAATGTTTTTATTAAGATTCATTTATTCTTTTTTTTAAATGTAATAAATCTAACGTTAAAATCTCATGAAATAAAATGTAGCTATCCCCAATTATGAGTAATTATGTTGCAATAATATTAAATATTATACGTTTTATGTTCATTAGAGAATATTCCATAATTTTGCTTTTGTGTTACTAATTTAAATGTTACGATTTTTGTATATTTTTATATGAAGCAAGCTTTTAAAAAAAGGGCTACTTTTCTGTTACATTTTACATTTTGGCCACCTTACCCTATTATTAATTTTAAAAGTAAACATTCCATAAAATGCTTAACATACTTTGGATAGTTACTGTATTAGAGTCAAACGTTGTCACATACTATCAAAGGTATATTAACATTTAGCAACTAGTTATTTTAATGTAGTATAATAACCAAGAGACTTAATGGGTTCAGTTCAAGGGTATCGAAAAATAAGAACCGAAAACGCAAAGTTTACCTTCAGTCAATAAATCGACAATAATTTTTATAATGGGGTAGAAAACCGATTACGTTCACGATCAATTTTATCGTTTATTTACTTAGTAATATTATGTGAAATTTTTAAAATTTGATTTATCTTCATAAAGTAATCATCATAACCATAATCTCGTAACTATTTGTTGTTATTTGTGGTATTGTTATCGTGATATGAAAATTCATCGCTCTTAAATAGAACCAAGGGATGTGACAAGTGTTCCGTATCGATTGGTAATCGTCAACTTTTTCAATGCTGTTCGTGACTTTCATTCTTTTTGAAGTGCATATTTCTCTTCTCATATTAATAAACTATGGAAAACATTTTCTTATATATAAATTCTAGACATCATTATAAATATGTTTTAGAATATACTTTTAGTATAACTAACTATATAGTGATTATTCACAAACACGTCGGTTGATTAAATAAATAGATAAAAGGTGAACGTTCGAATAAACTTAGTTGACATTAAGAGAAAAAAAAAACCATTTTGACACTTATTTATCACAAAATTAAATCTCGGAACAATGAAGTTTTGTCGTTGCACACCTCCTTTGTAGAATAAGCTCTTATAATAGAGAATACCTAATCCCTAATCATCAAATAAGCCATACTGTCATATCATTAAAAAAAAAGGTGAATATATTACAAGACTATATCATTATCATTCAAATGTGTAACTTTATCGGTATATACAAAAAACTTATTATTTTCTTTGTGGTATTCTTACGAAATAAAATGTCACCGGAGACGGTGAATACATTAATATAATAATAACAAGCAGCTGTCTATTTTTGTCTAGATTATTTTTATCCAATGAATGCTAATTTATGCTCATTTAAAAACTAACTATAATACATACTGTTCTATGTTATATACTATAGAGATTATTTGGGCAAATTTATGTTATTCATTCTTCCTGAAACTGTAATGTGTACATATTTTTAGGTCGTTAAATAATAAAAACTACAACCTAAAACCTAGCCAGAAAATACACGTCTATTTAATTTTTCAAAAATTACTGTAAATCGATTCAGTGATTATCTCTTTATAAATATACTAATGGACAGACAGACAGAGACGTTACCATGTACATTTGACATTGAAATATTCTATTAATAAATATATACATGAATTCTAACCGGTTTTAATGTAAATTTTAAAACTAAAGGAAAAATGAACGGATTTCAATTAAAATACCGTCAGACTTAAGATTAATTTTACCCGTACTAACTTGGACTTCCAGAATCTGACAAAAATGTACAAGGGTCATAAAAAAGCTGTTGATAATTTGAATCTTCGAATATACGAAAACGAAATAACCGTATTACTTGGACACAATGGAGCCGGAAAGACTACTACTATATCTATGCTTACGGGTATATTTTGTCCATATATTTACGTCTTAAAAAGTTAAAACGTTTACAGCGTAGTGATCATTACTTTTATATTCAAGGAATGGTACCACCTACATCTGGTTCAGCGATTATAAACGGTCACAACATTGTAACAGAGACGGAACTAGCACGCAGCTCTTTAGGTATATGTCCGCAACATAATGTTTTATTCCCGGATCTAACCGTCGCAGAACATATTATATTTTATTCAAGGCTAAAGGGCATTCAGTATAATAAAATAGAGGACGAAGTAAATCATTTCGTGAAACTTCTTGAGTTGGAGGAAAAAGTGAGTATTGTAAATGAATAATAGGTATGGATATTCTAGAGAATTAATTATTGTAAAATTAGCAGAACAGTATAAGTTAGTTACATATGACATTGTGTAGTTTATATGCTACAATTATTCAAATATGATTCACATTTAATAAAAAAAAACTCGCTCGTTCAAGTTAATGAAACATTTTTTTAATAGTAAACACTGTGCTTTAATTTGCTTCAATTTAGTAAAAAAAGCTAAAATAGACTCGGAAATAAATAATTTATCCATTCTTACTCACTAATTATTAAAATACAACTACTAACTACATTCCACAAATCCTGTAACTATCGCAATTAAATTGCCATTTGATTGGTTTTAGAAAGCAATTGCTATTTTATAGTACTGGTATACTGCTGATAGAGTTAATAGTTATTAGGTTAAAGCACATCTAATAATTTACGAACAAACTGTAATCTGCCAGGTGGCAGGATACAACAATCGTGTCCAACTGTATGCGATCACCATACATCGGATGTAACATCCGCTATTGTGTACATATAGCCTGTCTCGTTCCTAGACATCCACTACCGACTTGAAATTTTGTTAAATATGTCGAAAAAAAATCCTTAAAGTTACTAGAAAATATTGTGATATTTTATGAAATGTATCAATAATTCCAAACCATAAAGGTTGTATACTAATTTATGACTGGTGTTAAAGTTTAATATGTCGAATACCTAATATTAATCTAAGCAATTGGGTCTATAACACCTTTTTTGTAGGAAATTAGATTTCCATTAAAAAAATCTGTACAGTTTGGGAACCTCTGGTCTAAGTACTGAATCTATATAGAAGTAGCCGGAGATAAAACTGTTGATTACATCTTCCTTCCTTCTTTAGTAGCTATTGTCGAGCTTTAGTGCTTTAAGTAAAAAAAAATAACTTTTTAAATTATGGTTATTTAATAATTGGTTTTTAAAGTTTTAATATTAACGAATAAAAATTACTTTTTAAATTATGGTAGAATTTCGTCCACTAAACTATCACTAGTATTAGTAACTAGGAAAAATACCCAGATAATATATTTTACAATAACCGGGATGACACTATCGAAAATAGAAAGAAATAATTCTCTCGTAAATTCACCAGCGGAATACGTTGTCATCACGACTATCTGGTGGTCAAAAGCGACGTTTGTCTGTGGGCTGTGCGATGTGCGGTTCGTCTCGCGTAGTACTGTTAGACGAGCCCACGTCCGGACTGGACCCGGCGGCGCGCCGCGCTCTCTGGGACCTGCTGCAACGGGAGAAGCGAGGTCATTCGCACGTTCATACGCAAAAAAATGCACCCAATTCCTAAAATCAATTAAAATCCTATTGTGTTATTCCACAGGACGTACCATGATCCTCACGACGCACTTCATGGACGAGGCGGACGTGTTGGCTGATCGCATCGCGATAATGGCAGCTGGTCGCCTCCAATGTGTTGGCACACCTTATTTCCTAAAAAAGCATTATGGTGTCGGTTACAAATTAACTATTGTCAAATCTGACGATTGTGACGTTGATGACGTAACACGATTCTTTAAATCATACGTTCCTGATATTATAGAGAATACAAATATAGGTGAATACTTTTAATGATTATTCTTTTGTGTTGATTAAGATTGTTTTTTTATTTCATTATATTACTTTTCTTTTAAATAGAAAATTGGTTGTCTGTAAAATCGGTTTAGCGACGATATTTTTACGTAGTAATGTCATAAGAAAACATTGATGAAAAATTACACGTCACAAGCTGAATGTTTAGGCCAATCGCTCCTCTTTATTGCTTATTCCGCGCTCTGGCTAGCACACTCGGCTCTGGCGGAACATGACAATGACTCATGCTTTTACGTGCATGCAGCTGGCATTCATCGATTTATAAGACGTTATCACGACAAAAATAATTATTTACTCTTTTAAATTTATAATAATATTCTAATATAAGTTTTAATAAATTTGTATGCCCTCAAAAACTATATAAAAATTTTCAGGTTCAGAGCTAACTTATATTCTGCCAAATGAATACGTTAATAAATTTCCAAATATGCTTCGGGAACTTGAAGACAAGAAAGAAAATTTACGTATATCTAGTTATGGGCTATCAGTAACTAGTCTGGAAGAAGTGTTCATGAAGTTAGTGACATTACATTACTCATGTATATTATTGTTATGATTTAGTTGAATTTATTATTTTAATTATGTTACAGAGCGGGAGCAGAGGATATCGTAGAAAAAGCAACTAAGAGAAATAATCACGTCGGTTCTAATAGCGAAAGTGTAATTGTTCCATTGGATACACAAAGTAACGATTCCTGTAAGTCATGGTTTTCTAATAAACAAATGTATGTACTTCGTTCGCAAACTCGAATATTAACTTTCTTTGTGTTTATTTACAGTGGAGCCCATAGAAAACGTACGAGGAATAAGACTCCTTAGAAACCACATTAAAGCGATGTTTCTAAAATTATCTTACAACGCGATGAGAAATAAATTAACGGCATTTATACAATTCGTAACACCCGTGATCAATATAATGATCTCTGTGGTTATATCGAGATCATGGAAATTTTTGTCGCAATTACCTCCGTTGACTCTGAGTTTAGAGAGTGGATTCAGAACAACACAAACAGTTATATCATATTCAAAAAATTTGACGGACGGATCTATAGATTCTAAAGCAATGCTTGCTTACAAGGACTTTTTCAAATCTTCTCATTATCCCGGTATGACCCTAACAGATATCGGAAATATGGATCTCGGAAAATTTTATTTAAAACTGGTATGTAACAAAACAAACATTTTAAATAAGTTTTGGTAACGTAATTCCTCATAATGCTATGTTGGATTTGAGTAGATTTGGTTGTTCTATTTATGTGGATTACATTTTATTTTTATATCCCAATTATAAGCTTAGATCTTTATCGTGCGATTTACAGTACTCAGTTTTAATCTTTGGAGCATATGCATAATAATGCAAAATAACAGTGTGTAATTTCGAATATCACTTGGAGACAGGTAACAATAATAACAAGTAACAAGCCAAATCAACGCCATTTCTACCGAAAAGTTTACTTTGTTCTGGTCTGAAGGGTGTGATTGGCAACACCCATTGACACATGAGGCATTCAATTCCATCCCCAGTAGAGTTGCCTATTATTGACTGGTCCCAAAATTGCAGTCCTTTTCTAAGTTTGTTTAAAAATATAAAATTGATTCAACGCGGAATTCAAACTTTAAACATGATTAACTCGGTAATTAGCGGAGTTACAGAGGGAGATTGACATTTGATAATTGATTGATATGGAACTTACTCTATCCTAAAGTTAACGTGTAGGCGCAATATACTCGAAGAAAATCATCGGCCATTTTGTTTGAAACTAAATGTAGTGTGACTACTATAGTGATGACTGAGTAGTATATCGCCGTCTCATCTCTGCATTTAGACGTATTGTACGAGGTGTGTTCAAAAAGTAAGGTGACTTTTCAAATTTCGCGGGCAACGTACTTTCGATTATCGATTTTTGTGATGTTTTGTTATGTTGATACACTCTTTCCGAACATCTGTACCAAGTTTCAAGTGTATAGCATTTTTTGTTTGGTTGTGAGAGGCGTAAAGGTTATAAGTGTTTTGCGTGCTCGGCTATTTCTTGCTATCGAAAAATATGGATCAAAGGATTTGCATCAAATTTTGTGTAAAAAATAAAATAAGGTGCTCCGAAACACTTGAAATGTTGACAGTGGCATACTGTGAAACTGTTCTGAGTAAAAAAAATTGTTTACAAGTGGTACAAACTCTTCCAAGATGGCCGGGAAGATGCCAATGACGAGCCTCGCTCTGGACGCCCAAGCACGTCAACAACTGATGAAAACGTTCAAGCAGTGAAGAAAATGGTTTTGGAAAATCGTCGAATCACTATCAGAGAAGTTGCTGAGAATGTTGGTATATCGCTTGGCTCGTGCCATGAAATTTTTTCTCACGTTTTGGGTATGAGACGTGTGTCAGCGAAGTTTGTTCCGAAATTGCTAAATTTTGACCAAAAGAACCGTCGCATGAGCATCGCTCAAGAACTGTTGAATGACGTCAACGACGACCCAGATTTACTCAATAGGGTCATAACTGGTGACCAATCATGGGTATATGGTTATGATATCGAAACCAAAGTCCAATCGTTCCAATGGAAGAGCCCAGATGAGCCAAGACCGAAAAAAGCACGCCAAGTTCGATCAAATGTCAAAGTTTTGGTCACTGTTTATCTTCGATTATCATGGCGTGGTGCATCAGGAGTTCTTACCATATGGTCGTACGGTCAATAAACAGTATTATCTTGAAGTTATGCGCCGTTTGCGAGAAGCAATACGAAGAAAACGTCCAGAATTGTGGAAAAACAATTCATGGCTTTTGCGTCACAATAATGCCCCTGCTCACTCATCTTTGCTTGTGAGAGATTTTTTGGATTTGATTGATATTGATAAATAAATAAATATTTTTTTCTTAAAAATACAAAGTCACCTTATTTTTTGAACACACCTCGTACATAACGAAAGAGACAACCGATATATAGTTCTAATGAATAAAAACTTTTTTACAGAGTCAAGATAATCTTCCTAGGATTCGATATGAAGTACTAGTAGGTGCCACTTTCTTTCCTAAAAACATCACTGCGTGGTTCAGTAACTACGGGTACCACGATTCTGCTATCTCTCTCGGACTTGTTAACGACGCGATATTACGCGGTCTGTCACCGGGTAGCTCTTTAAAATTCGTAAACCATCCATTACCTTATTCGATTGAAAATTTAGTAAGTGTTTCATGAACTAATGAAAATACATACAAATTATGAGATAATATTATTAATATGTAGATATTTTATAGGTGAAAGTTATGGCAACTGGCAGTAGTATGGGTTTTCAGTTTGCCTTCAATATGGGATTTTGTATGGCTTTCGTTACGGCTTTCGTCGTACTCTTTGTAATCAAGGTAAGCTGGAAGGTTGCCTGCGTTTATATCTTCTACATAAATAAAATGATAAAGTTCTATCGTTGTACGCACATCACTCAAACACTTCTGAAAAGATTTCCATCTATTATAAAACCAGTCATGGTGTATGCATCTGAGTGCTAGGCTACGGTAGAGACGGATGAGAGAAGACCACATGAGGCAGGGCAGACATGCGAATATTAAGATGAGTGCATAGTATAACTAGAATAAGATTAAAAATGAGTATATCAGAGAAGTTGAGGAGCAATACGTTAGCCTTATATGGGAAGGTCATGAGGAGAGATGGAAACCGTTGAGTCTCGTTCGAGCAGCGGTCGGGTACACACGTGCGCTCTCTCGCCGCTCTGACGGTCCGTTCGGTTCGGTTCGCCGCGCTCGGTTATCTCCGGTAATTTCCGGCTCGCCGCGCTCGCCTACCTGCGCACCAGATGTTCGCATTCCAACGATTACGTCGCCGCTCGACCCGCATTGTTGCCGAGTGATTCATCGCCCGGTGCTTTTATGTTCGAGCGTTTGAAATTCGAAGAAAGAAGACATCTGCTGCGAAGCCGCACTTATAGTGTGTTCGTTCAGCTATTGTCAACCAACACGTTCTTTTCAGAGCGACAGTGCACCTCTATCAGTGTACCAATTAAACCGCACTTTTCGGTGCGAGCCGAGCACACTGTGTGTAGTGCGTCGTGTCCCCGTGCAGCGCGTCGTTCTTCGTGCCGCGCCGTGTGCAGATACGAAGAGAGAAAAAACCGCGTCTCCCTTTGGCCCGGACACGGATTATCCGTTAAATTTTAAATAACTGCCCCTCAGGCAGGGAGGTTAGTCATGTCCACTCCTGCGGCCCCTTCAGACCCTCAGGCCCTAGACGATCTTAGTTAAATCGAAGACCTTATTCGTTTCCATATGTTTGCGTCTCAGGAGAACCCGTTGTTAGTCTCCGAGTTTAATAGACTTAGAAAAACTTTCGCGCGCTCTACTGCCGGTCGTCATGTCCCGCCGTGTTTTGCCGCGAACCCTTTTGCGATTCTTTCGGATCATAACTTCGATGACGATTCCAATTCCGAGGGTTCCGACATGGACCTCGACGCCGTTCCCGCGCCCTCTGCCTCGACTTCGGCTAAAACTCCGGCCACGGAACCCGTGGTCGTGGCTACGAAGCCACGCCCCCCGCCCCCGTCACCCTCCGTGACAAATCCCGTTGGGTAGAAATCTCGAAGGATATTACGTCCAAACAGATTTACTACACGTCCACCGTCAACACCGTTACCGGAATTTCTATTAGACTCTCGAACCCCGATGAGCATCGCCAGCTTACTAAGTATCTCCAGGAGCGAAAACTCCCCTTCTTCACCCACGCACTCGAGGATAAGCGCGTCCTCCGTGTCGTCATTCGCGGTGTTCCTTCAGAACTCGCCACCGATGACGTCCAAGTCTACCTGGAGAAGCAGGATCTCCCAGTCAGAAGCTTATATCTTATGTATCACCCCCGTACGAAGGCTACCTTCCACCTAGTTCTGGTCGCTCTGGGCCGGGATAGGTTTGAAAGGGACATTTTCAAACTCACCTCCGTGTGCGGTCTCTCCCGCATCTCAGTAGAGCTTCCTCGCAAGACCTATGTACCCTCGCAGTGTCACAACTGCCAGGTGTACGGTCATTCCGCCCGGCACTGCCACCTGCGTTCCAGGTGTGTCAAACATCTCGGGGATCACTCCACTAGGGACTGCCGCCGCACTCCAGAGTCCACCGAGCCTCCCAGCTGCGTCCTCTGCGAGCAACCGAGTCATATACCGCGAACTATCGTGGACGTCCCCGCGCGCCCCGCTCGACCCGTCCCCGCCAATGTAGACGTGTGACCCCGTCCAGGGAGCATGTCTGGCCGCCCCGGACGCAACCGCCTCCTCCTCCGCCCATACAAAGCCAAAAGACTTTTCCTGTCCTGTCAGGCACCTACAGTGCATCGGGAGAGCCCGCGCCGAGCGCGCTCTTTTGGCGCGTAAGGCCGTTCCCGCCAGCTCCCTCGGCTCCTAAAGCCAAGTACCAGCCTCAGAAGGCCCAGTCCTCTCCTGCGCCACCTACCGCATCTTCAGTATCGACCACTGGTATCGACTGGATAGCTCAACTGCTATTAGTACACGATGTACAAGAAATACTCGCCTTCAACGCGCTCGTCAATAGTACGTCTTAGCTCAGGCTCTTAAACGCGATCTCAGCTTTCCCGGCCGTTGCGACTACGTTACAACGCCTAACCCGCGCCGCGCATAAATAAATTCGCGATAATCATAATATCAGTTCGAACCCGCTTGTTTATGTACATTAGACCAATACATTAGAAACTCGTACGTAATTGTGTAGTTAAGTCAGCACCGCGCCCACTGTTCTTTATTTTTCGCTCGATGTCCTCTTAAAAGATGCTTGTTTGTGCCCACGCCCACGACTCTCTCTGCTCTCGCCGCCGCGAGCGGGGGGTGGAGATACGATCCCGCACACTCGTCGCGTTTTTTCTGGTAGCAACTCGAGCCTAGGTTTGTTCCTTGGTGTGGAGCCCTCGAATATGTTATTCGCGCGAATACAGTGACTCACACTAGTTTTACACATACACAGATCACCCCACACACGTGCACACATAGGTACACATAGTCGTGGGATGTTTTTTGCCCTTTTCGGACTGAAATAGGTCACACAACATAGTAGTCAGATAATAAAAATACACGTATGCTCTCGTGAAACATACATGGTTATACATGTATTATTCACGAATTCATATATGTATGAAATGGATTTTTTTTAATGTAGGAAGAAATCCTTCATTGGACACCCACAGCCCTGGGGACCTTTGGGGTGTCAGACTCTTACGGACTAAAAAAACCCACGAGATACCGTCTGCCGCGCTATGGAATGGCACAGAATCGAACAAGCAAGCACCATGCCACCCGGGCGACAAGGCCCGGCGCGAATGCCCTGACCGCGACGACGGCCCGGTCAAGCTGCCTACCCGTCTACCGAATCAATGTGCAATGGAAAGTCAGGTCCCCAGCCCCTTGCCTCCTTGGTCCGGTTTTGCAGTCAAGGGGTCACCCCCTCCAACCACCACCACCTGTAACTTTTTTACGTGGGTTTCTACCACGGTGACTTTTTAACGAGGTTTTCTCCCTCTCCCTCCGCCCGAAGGCCTCCCATCTGTCTTTAACGAGGTTGTCTCCTCAACACCCGTAACTTTCTAACGTGGTTTTCTCCCACGGTGACTTTTTACCGAGGTTTCCTCCCTCCCTCCGCCCGAAGGCCTCCCGTCTGTTGTTAACGAGGTTGTCTCCTCAACACCCGTAACCTTTTAACGTGGTTTTCTCCCACGATGACTTTTTACCGAGGTTTCCTCCCTCCCACCGCCCGAAGGCACACCCGTCTGTAACTTTTTAACGTGGTTTTCTCCCACGGTGACTTTTTACCGAGGTTTCCTCCCTCCCGCCGCACGAAGGCACTGCCCTCCGTAACTTTTTTACGTGGTTTTCTCCCACGGTAACTTTTTAAGGAGGTTTTCTCCCTCCACCCTCTGATGGGTGAACCAAAGCAGGCCCGTCCTTACCCCATCCCCTGTCCCCTTTGATAAGCAGAGGGGTACTGCGAGAGGTGCCGTCTGCCGGGGTATACGCCCCGATCCGGTTCTGGAACCGAGCCCCAGGAGTGTTTACCGGCTCTCTAGCCTAGATCCGTAGTGTTCTGCTAGACAGGGTCACCTCGTGTAGGATGTGGCTTTTCACCACGCATTGACGATCTTGGGAGGCAGGCTAAGGCTCCACGAGGGAACTGTATTCGCCTGTGGGTCCACCCCCTGCGGTACCGAGGTACAAGTATCTCATCCTCAATGGATAGCTTAGCTTAGATTAGCTTAGTCAGATCGGGAAACTCGGCGATAGTTCAAGCCGAGGTGCACCGAGTGCCCTTGCGCTGATCGCCTAATTAATTCGGGTGTATGTCTTAAGCGCTCTCCTTAGTAGTCCGGTGAAACTGTAGCGGCCTTAACAAGCCAACAGTGTAGGCAGTTTGAAATTAATTAATATATCTACAAACTAGAATAATTGTACAATAAACAATTTTTAACATAAAAAAAAAAACAAAACGAAAAGAAATATCGATAATAATATCTAAAAAAACTTTGTAACCCTTATAACGAATATGAAAACCGTGTTTTTTGGAAAAATGAAGCTTGAAGATGGGCGGATGTAGGAGTAGAGGGAGACCAAGAAAGGTATAGATAGATTGTGTGAAAAATGATACGTGTATAAAAGGTGTGAATACTGAGATGCCATCAGACAGGAGTAAGTGGAAAAGGAAAACATATGTGAACCTTACTTAGGTGGTATAAGGGTTAGAAGATGATGATGAGTAGTTTTTACGTGATGCACGTGCAATGTCAGATCTCTATCATTTTATTTATATAGAAGCTAACATACATTGCAAGTTTATGCAACATATCCAGGAGCGCGTTAGTGGTGCGAAACTCCTTCAACGCGTGTCTGGGGTACGTCCTGCGATAATGTGGGGCACGGCGCTCCTTTGGGACTGGGTGTGGCTTTTCCTCGTCTATCTCTGCATCATAATCACTTTGGCCTGCTTCCAAGAGATCACCTTGTCAACTCCTGAAGAACTAGGTAAATGCCCATATATATGAACCTATGATATTCGGATATAGTTTATTCCTAGCAAAATTATGAAAATATGGAAACTACTAATTGTCCTTTGGGGTTTAAGTCGCTATTCTGTGTTGAATCTCCATTAGTAAAATTTGATTTGAGAGAATGCCAGTTAATCTCAAGTATATAACACTTTATTTTCAGGTAGAGTACTGTTAGTTCTGTCGGTATTCTCTCTAGCAATAATACCACTCCATTATTTGGCATCGTTCTTTTTCGAAGCAGCTGCGACTGGATTTTCAAAAATGTGTTTCTTGAATATTTTTACTGGTAAATATCATTTCTTTTTTACTTATCTACATTAAGTATTTTCAAATTTAATTTAATTGTTTCACTATATTCCTAAAACCTCCAACTTATGCAGTCATTCTAAAGCAACTATTCAAGGTACTATTTCGATTTTCAGGTTGTATGCCTTTTCTGATAACCGAGGTGTTACGTATACCAGAAGTAGGGAGTCCATTTTATGCTCATATCTTCGACTGGGTCTTCTCCCCTTTACCGATTTACTGTATTAGCCGAAGTTTCAGGTGATATTATTTAACTGTTTAAATAGCTTTTACACTATTTGTACTAGTTTTATGTTGTCTGCTTGAATTTGTTTTTTCAGAGACATGAGTGTTTCGTCATTTTCAATGCTTGCTTGTGACGGTCTCTGCGATCAGTTGAAGATAGACAATTGCACGCGGCACACGATATGCCACGAGCTCAACCTCACCGTGTGTTGCAGTAAGTGACTCTTGTGAGTGTGTGTTTTATGTAAGCACTGCTTCAATGTGAACGTTTCAGTCGCATAAATTGTTTTTGAATACGCTGTAATTCAGATTTCATCGATGTATTTATCTTAAAATATCTTGATGTGTCAAAGTGTAAACGAAATGTAAAGATGTAAATGAAATATAAAACTTTAAGTGAAATGTAAAATTAAAACGTATTCAATCCTTACATTTATAGTAATTTTGTTAATTTTGAACGTGGGTCATTTTCTGTTCGAGGTCTTACATTTTTTATTGAATTACTACTTCTATAAAATGTTACGACAGAATTTCAAATAGTTCATTTAAATGTAATAAGCACGTTTTTTTATAAGTTGCATTATGAAGCTAAAATCGATATAATAAATGATCTTGTTAAAGGCATCGGAAATCGATTTATTGTAAAACGGACCGTTGTTTGTCCGTCAAGCAAGATGATATAGATTACTATAACAAAGGCATAAAAGTCGTTTTACAAGTAAATATTTTTCAACATATTTGTTTATTTATTGTTGGCTTTTGACTGTTTTTTTAGTATAAGCTAAACTTCACAAAAAAATATAAACAATAATTAAAATATATTGTTTTTACAACAACCATTTCTTTTTATCCATAGCATATTACAAAAGGGTGTTTATTATAACTTTACATAATAACGAATATTTTTTAATGTTTACATAAATATATGCCATAGTTAGTTGGTAAAAAAATGTTGTTTACTAAAATATAATAATAATTCATTGTTTGCATGATTGTAAATATATTGGACAACTATTAAATTAATACCAGAACATTTTAAATTATGATAAAAAATTACAGTTGAAGATGACCCGTATCTAAAATGGAGTGAACCTGGCATCGGACGATACTTGTTCATGATGGCTGCAGTTGGAATCATAGCATTCACTGTTCTTCTTATTAAAGAATACGAACTTTTAAATAAGGTATAATCACACGTTGAACATCAGTTCATAAACATTAACTCACTAATCTTTGGCATAGCTTCTCAACTTTTCCTGGTTTAAACGAAATGTATAAGAATTACTTTAAAAAAAATTGTTATTTAAGACACTATCTGCTAATAAATTTGTTAAATGACTTGAAACTTTGAGCAGTAATGAGATCATATTTGCACAATTTACTATTTGTAAATGATATTATTGGTTGTAATATTAACACCTGGACTATTCAAAACCATAAAGGTTTAAGTTCCATACAAACGAATGTAGACCTCATGAAGCACGGGTCAACAGACTGCTGGCAGCATAAGCTTAAAAATATACCAGATTTATTACAACCATACAAAAAATTGAAAAATAAATTATATAAAATTACAATTTTTATGTAAAATATGTTTTTAATTTATATATTCATGTGTACGAACTTTTTTGTATTAACCATGAAATTTACAATGTACACTGTCGTGAAATTAAAAAAGAAACAACATTAAAAACAGATTCCGCCATTTTGAGATCTTAAAAAATCAGCCGAGGGGTTAACTTCTCTCTTATTGCATACGAATGAGTGGTTGCTACGAGAATTTTTGTTTTGTTAGAACAGTGTCTTGTATGAATAATTTATTATTTATTAGGTGCTTTATTCCCCCCGGCCGCATCCCGTACCGTCGATTCCAGAGAGTGAGGATAGCGATGTCGCTGCAGAGAGATATAACGTTACACAATTCACACGCACTGACGAACAAATCCACAGCCTTGTGTGCAAAGACCTGACGAAGTACTACGAGCGGTTTCTCGCCGTGAGCAGACTGTCGTTCGGTGAGTGGTATCCGTCTCGTATGTGAGTATGAGGCGTGAGGGATAGTTGAGTATACAGGTGTTATGTTGTAGCGGTACACAAGGGGGAGTGCTTCGGGTTGTTGGGTGTGAACGGCGCCGGCAAGACGAGCACGTTCCGCATGGTGACGGGCGACGCGCGTATCTCCAGCGGAGACGCGCTCGTGCACGGACACTCCATCAAGACGCAAGTGCGGCGCGTGCACCAGCTCATCGGTAAGTGACGAACAAGTGGAAAAATCTAGAAGGGTTATGGTTAACTACCGTTCGCGTCGATTTTTATGACCGCTTTGAATATAGATGCGCTGAACACAAATTTTTGTATAAATACATATTATATGTATAATATCGAGACAACTTAAGGATAAATAAATGTCAGTTTTAGATTCTTACAATAAAATTTTAACTTTGTTTTGTATTAAATTTTTTGTTCGTATTATGCGCATTTAGTGCTTTAACTACAGTCTTCGCCAATCTTTTTGACCGCTTTGAATATAGATGCGCTTAACACTAATTTAGATATAAGTACATATTATATGTAAATACCAGAGAGACAACTTCTACGATAAATAAATGACAATTTTAGATTCCTACGATAATATTTAAACTTTGTTTTTTATTAAAATGTTTGACATTATTATGCGCAATTAATGCTGACGCCGTAAGTTGATAATACCAACTACCGAGTCGCAGGCACAGTTGCTTCAAAAACTCGAGCAGCTTGCTATCGCTATTTTGTCTAACAAATGATATAGCGTCCTAATTCCCTTTCACTCTGCATGATCTTTAACAGCTAGTAACCTCTATTTGCCGTACCACTTTTAGATAATCAGAGGTAGTTTATCGTTTACAGTAAAAAAAATGGTCTTAATTTGATATATAATTGCTGAATATACGTTATGTACGTATAAATGTAACAAAATATTACCTGCTCACACCTGGCTGCGAAGAAGTTGCGTATTGGTGAGCGACGACAATTATTATATTTTTAAATTCACTACAAATATGTCTAAGAAGTAGAGTGCAGTTCATTTTAATAACTGGTAAATCATTTTTTTTCCATAAACTCAATTAATATTACTTTAATTAAAAATACTAGCGTGCACATTTTAATAGGTAATCCGGCTAAAACATATTGCCCATTTCATAACTGAAAAAAAAGATTTTGATTATATACTCAATGAACGTAGAAATTTTACAGAAGGATCTTAGACTATATATTCAGAGTGGTAAAAAAAATATTCTCGAAGACTGTAGAAACATTATACTTAACTACAGTGTAATTCTTTGTCGACAGGATACTGCCCACAGTTCGACGCGTTATTCGAAAACCTTACTCCACGTGAGACTCTACGTATTTTTTGCCTGTTACGTGGTATTCCAGTTCAAGTCGGAGATGCACGCGCACTTCGACTTGCCACGGCGCTTGGATTCCTCAAACATTATGACAAAAAGGTGAATAACACGAGCGTAATCACTTAGTGCTTATTCATTATATAATACAACTAGCTGGTACCCGCGGTCTGCGTCATTTATTATCTTCAAAATATATTTTTTGTACAGGGGAAAAAACATAAACACCACACCGCTTGCCCCATTTCTCCGTGGCAAGAAAACAAATCACTCAAAGCCTACTAGTTATGGAAATTGTAGTTACTTAAAACTTTATTAACTTCTATATTAAATATGTCATGATATTTTTTTAGATAAGGGCCAAGCTTCTAAGAAGTAAAAGTTTTTTTTTAAATCAAAATGTATCAGTAGTTTTGAGTGATGTGGGCACACCAGCAAACCGCTTTCATTTTATTTATATAGATAATTATGATAACCATAGATTATTTTCTTTAGGTGCATGAATGTAGCGGTGGAACAAAAAGAAAAATAAGTACTGCAGTAGCTTTGCTTGGAGATTCACCATTAATATTCCTCGATGAGCCTACAACAGGTAAATCCTTCATTATGAAATAATTAACAAATTCTTTGTATATACTAATACTCGTTTTCTGAGGTTCACAAACAATGTTTATACAGGAATGGACCCTGCTTCGAAACGTCTAGTGTGGTCTGCAATAAGCGAAGCTGCGGTATCCGGTCGTAGCTTAGTTCTAACATCTCACAGTATGGAGGAGTGTGAGGCGCTTTGTTCCAGACTCACAATAATGGTCAATGGCACATTATGTTGTTTAGGATCCTTGCAGCATCTCAAAAGTAAATTTTCTCAAGGTAAATGAAATCTTATTGTAAGTAGGTGAGGGTAACTTTGACACGAGAGAAAAATGATGGCATAAATGTCTAAATAATTATTTAAAAATAATACAAACGTTCTTAGAGCTGTCGAAAATAACAATATTCATTCCTAATGCTTGCAAAAAAATAAAGAAATCACATATAACTAAAGCAAGGCTTTAAAAAGAATAACTTAATTCTTGAGTGTATATGGTCATAAAAAGTATAGTTTATCTGCCTTTTACTTATAGTAATAGTTTGAAGGTTCAAAGTTCACGTAGTCACTATAGATGTATAGTTTTTTTTTAATAATAATTTCATTTCATCCATGAAGTTATAATAGATTAATAACGTTTACATTACTTTCCACAGGATATACACTAGTAGCAAAATGCAAACAAGGTCCAGATAGAGACACCGACATAGCTAATATAAATATGTATATTCTTGAACATTTTCACGAAGCAAAACTGATGTAAGTATTCCTTTTTTAAATTTTATTAGAAAATATGCTTTCATATTTCTTAAGGATCGATTTTTAAAGTTGTTGGTTGCGCTTTGGCAAAAATTTAAAGTTTATTGAATAGATGAGATATGTATATGAAGATGGAAGCCAGTATAGAAATCGGTAGAATCCAAAACAGTGCTCGATCACTATAAATGTTGCCACATATAATAATTTTCTCATTTTATGCTATCCAATTACTATATCTCGCCACTAGGTGACCCTGTAGCATATCAACAACTGTTTAGTTCCACTGATCCGAAGTCAAAGTTATTAATAATTTTGCAACAGATTGTATATTAATAAAGATCAATGTTAAAATGTATTGCCTTTGGACATCACATAGCGTATCACAATCTATAAATGTACAAATATATGAACATATTATAGTTATTCTATTCGACAATACAGGCCGGTAATCAGAAGTAAAGAAGAAAAAAGAAGTAATTCGAAAATTTCGAATTTAAATTTGCTGAAATCGGACATTGTAACATGTAGGTTATGTTAGTTTCATTCACAAATTACTTTTAAATTTAAAACCTTGCCGTATGACTTGACATAAGAGCGCGGGTAGGTACAGGGTATTTTGGTAAGATGTCATTTGTATACATCTATAAATGTTGTCTTGTGTACATAATTGCCCTTAAAAATAAATTTTGATATTATACATGGCAATTTTACATTAATAATTGTTAACCTGTACCTTCAAGACGATTAAATTCGAAAATGGATTTTATCCTAAAAATATTTTGTTCATTCCATCAATTTAATTGATATCGCGCACCAATTCACATCCTTACTAATTTTAATGTGAGTTTGTTTGCTTGTTACGCTTTCACTCTTTAAGTTCTGAACCGATCATTATGAAATTTTACATACAAGTTACCAAGGCTACATAAAAGGACAGGCTATATCTTTCATCCAGAAAAAATGTACTATTCTCGAGGGAGAGTTCAAATCTACATTAACGTGACCGTAGCCATCAAAAATTACTGCTTAAATTATAAACAAGTGATGGTTAACAATACACAATAAACAAATCTATTTGGCAGTGAATCCTACCTGGGAGTTAGTTCATACTATCTGAACGATACGGACCTGCCCTGGTGGCGCGTCTTCCATTTAATGGAAGAGGCACGTAAATTGTTCCCCATTGAGGACTACTCCGTCTCACAGACCACCCTCGAACAGGTGTTCCTCAGATTCACAAAACTACAGGGGAGTAATCAAGCTGATTAATACATTAGTTTTAATCTTTACTCTGATTAACTAACCGTCTTAACGAATCTTGATATGTGAATACTATTTACCTCTTTCGAATATTTACAAAAACTGATATGATTAGTAAAATACTTTTTTTTTTTTAATGAAACTTGTAAATCAATAGCTTTTTGGAATTATACATGTGTATACTATCACGCAATATCCATATAGGGATAGGCAAAAATGATTACTGCAGTTATCTTGGAAGCCTTTTTAATTTAAATGAACGACGCGATGGTCGAAAAACATTCACGCTAGTTTAGAGCCTTTCTTAGTTTTCCCGCGGTTAATAACTTTTATATTTTTACCTTTTCCATCGTTATACACCAATAAAGAATATACAGACATAGAAACAGAAATGCATAACTTAAAAAATACGCTAGACAATAACACTATGCATAAATACTAAAACAAATTTAAAGTTTTTTTTTTAACTGACTATACACTGTTAGCCCGATGGGCCTTCGCCGATTCACCGGGCTAACTCAAATGCTATCATTGTTTTCATTTTTTAAAGAATTTATTCTCGTTCTAATTTATTACTATTAAGAAGTAAAAGGTTCTGAACTCGGCCGGTAATTTTTTTTAAATGTATATTCTGCATAACTCTTAGCCTGTCAATTTTGTAGAGTTCTGAATATTAATTGATTTCACATATTTTCTTTGCTTCAAAATGCGTATTGAAGCGATGATGGCTCAGTTGGTAGTGTATTCGGACACAGCGTCGAAGGACGTATGTTCGAATCCTGGCAACTGAGTCGGAGTTTTCGGTGAAGGGAAACATCAAGTTGAAAATATGTCGCCAAGCACCTGTTGGTGTGTTGCGGTAGGTGCAATCGAGAGCCAGTCTCTCTCTATGTTTAGCGCTATAATCATTTTAAACCACATCATCATTTAACATCAGATGAGATTGTGGTCAAACGCTAACCTATAAAGTATAAAAAAAAATGAGCCCAAGTCGTTTGATATAAATCACATCAACATCTCCAATTAATCATTTATTTTATTTATGTAATCATATATCTCTGATATATTCTAAAATATAGAAATATAACTAATATTGTTTATATATTTAAATGTTATTATAGTATTTCCCTGTGATACTCTCGTTTAGATTTAAATAGAATCTCTGACCATTGATTAAGATATGACACGGAACTCATCAACGATAAATATTGTGCATATTTGATGACATGAATACATTGTAGGTAATACTTTAATTACATACATAAACTATTGTGAAAAGAAAACTCCAACATTAAATAAAAATACACGTTCATAAAAATTCCAATGTTACGTATTTGTTCGAATCGCAGATCAATTTTAGAACACTTAGTTAAACTTTTTTTATGAGTAGATAAATATACCAATATCTATTAAAATGTAGTGATCGTAAATAATAATAAAATATATGTCGGTATGTAAATATCTAGATGTAAGATTTAGAGGAAGAAAGAATTCAATATGGAATTCTTTATTTGCCACGACGGATGTTATATTTGAGCTGAAATTTTTGAAGTGTTTTAAGTCCACTTAAAAAAAGAGATGACAGTATAATAAAATATAAACACCTCTTCTTTTTTATAATCATACATTTAATGGAGTTTGATTTTTCGTAAAGTAAAAAAAAAATGCCTATAAAATGTTATCGCAAAAACCTGTTTTTTTTAATGGATCATTCCATTATCTTGTCTTAATCATTTTAATTCAAACAATTTTATTATTATTACTGTTTATCTGAAATGAAAATAAAAACTCTTATAATGTGAAGGCCGATTGTCCTCCTCAAATTATGTTTCATAATGTATATTTAGGTACAAGTTGACATATATTGATATTCTATTTACGACCACCATTTTGACGTAACATTATTACAATGCACTGTACTATAGTATATTAGTTTTTATGTAGCTTAAAAGCCACGAGGATAAATTCTCGAACAACTATTTTCATTTGAAGAGTATGGACTTACAAATGATCTGAGAAAATGTAGTTACTTAATTTTTATATTTTAAGGTGACGTATTTTACAAACACCAAGTATTTACCTTACCTTTACCTACCTATTACCTTAATTTGATTATACTCACTACTAAAATGAATACTTGCATTATTCTTTGAGAATACAAGTTATCAAGAATCTCCTATAAACGTTGAATACAGATTGTAGAAAAATACTCGTATTATCTTAGCTGTGGTTTTATATTTATTGAAATCTATTTAGAAAAAAAAAATAATTTTAATATGTTAACAATTACCTAATTTTATTTAATCATTATACATGTAATGAGATAATTCCTTGGCAGTTATTTTGAATCGTGGGAAGTATTGTGTTATAGGCAATAAATGTTTCATATAATGTTATTTTATTGTCTCGTACGTGTAACGTATATTCTAGGTCCAGCTAGACAATGTTTTAATGTATTACCAATTTAGTTATACATAAACAAGTAATACAAAAATAATTTGGATGTGTACTTAGTGTAAAGAATTTTGATAATTGGTCAAAATGGATATATGAATCTTTACTAAATCAGTGATATGCGTACCAGAATTATTTTACATTAGTTTGTCTTAAACTTTGCAAAGCCAGTTTCGGTGGTGGGGTCTAGATCAGTTTATGTTAGTATTAATTTGCAGGGTTTAGTTGCGATTTTTGTTCTTAGAGATTTATGCAATATATGTATTAAGTGGTGTATTAGTAAATAAATGTTATAAAATAGTTTCAACTTAATTATGAGTACTTATTGTGTCTATTTTATGCTATGTAGTTATTACTAAACTTATATTCACTCGCTATTTATACACACAAATACAACTTTTATCGTAATATTGCAATTATCCATACAAGAGATTTTTTAATAATAAATTATCTAAAAAATAAAATTAATACAACACTCTATCCTAATATTTCAGATGCATAACTATTGTGAGTAATAATTTATTCAAAATCAGTTTATTACTACTTACTTTTATTGTTTAAATAGACCGAAATATTGTGACCATTTTTATGTCTGCATAAAACTTTGTACATATTATAATATGGATGTTATGTAAAATAAAAGTAAATTATTATGTTATTAAAATTACTGTAAGCGTTGGCAAAGTTTCTTTTCGCGCCATGCCGTACGCAAATGATGGAGGTCGTTGCCATTGTACCACTAGTTAAGTATGAAAAAAAGTATAAACCGAGCTCTGTTAACTTCTGGATTGTCTAAAACAACAAAGGTTTAAATTCCATACAAACGAATGTAGACCTCATGAGGCACAGGTCAACAGACTGCAGGCAGCATAAGCTTAAAAAAGTACCTGATTTATTACAAAATTTTGAAAAATAACAAATGATGTATTGTAAAGTTATAATTTAGATTTAAAATGTATTTTTTCATTTGTACGAATTTTTTTTTACTAAACAATGAAATTGACGATGTACGATGTCGTGGAATATTTTTTTTTTTTACCATTCTTTTGAGATCTGCGCCTAAAAAAATCATCAGAGGGATTAAGTCGCGTCGTTATAGATACAGTTGGTTGCTTATAGAAACATACTACGTATAAAATCGTTATATGTTATATATTGCCACATATCATATAAATAATATTCTTGTTTGAAAATCGGTAGATGTTTATTGCATATGTGTATCGAAATATTACTTTGCCATATTTATTCATTTACACACACATACCCGTGTGGTTTATTTAAACGAGGATTAGGCAGCAAACAGCTTATAGTCCTGAAAAAATTATGCTTAAATGTAAGATATAATGTAAAATTGTTATTAAAAATAGAAATATTAAATTATTATTTAATATCTCAGTTTAAACACAAATTAAATGTATACTGCGGTTTTCAAAAAAGAATACATTCTCTGAGGACCTGAATCTTACACTGTCGAAACAGCTGATGTATGGTTGTACTATCGATCTTACCTGTGTCGGCGATGCAATATCAGTAATAACAAAACCTTCTTTTACTATTAGCAAATATATTCAATTAATTTATTATTGGTGTGGGATCTAAATCTACTGTTAATAAATAATATTCTGTTTACATTCTCTTGCACACAATTTATGGATGGCTCCGCAGAGGTAAAAAGTCCCTCGGTCGCTTACATTTTTCTTGGTTCTATTGTATACCTTAAGAATTTAATTGGTTTGAAGATATATAAAAAATTTGACAAATAAATAGACGACAACCGACCGAAGGCATTTTTCAAATATATGTGAAAGAGAAATTAACAGACTAATTTTATTACCTCTACTGGTTTTGGACATAGTTTTATTAAAACCACAATTTTGTATTAACGATTAGTATTACCAACTATGAAGAAACTCTAAATATGTACTTATAAATCACCTTTAGTACCTATGTATGTATTTTAAATGATTTATTAGTCTTTTAAATGTATATTGTGTAGCTTCTGTGATTTTATTTTATCTATTATTTCGTATAATCTGTGATAAAATTCATGCATAAAATAAATGTGCAATTCTTATACTTGTTTGTATTGACATTTATCTTTTTAAACATTTACGACAAAGAATGATTATAATAGATTTGTGAATTTGCATAATAGCACAGAAAATATTCATTTTAGATGTTTTTTTTTCTTTCTACAGTAAGTATTAAAATTTCAGAAAACACCAGAGTGACTTGGTTTTTTAACCCGAAAATACATCACCGTTGTTTAAATTTACACAATGTGATGTTATTCATTATTTTTCTTTTAAACTAATCTCTGTGACCCATATATTGAAATATATGAAATAAAAGTAATCATTTAAGAGTTAACTTTGTAATTTCATTTAGGTTTTTTTTAATATATATATATATATATTCTCTGTATAGTAGTGCTTAACAATGAATGAATATCAAATTCCATATTTTGTTTGAAAATGTTGATAGTCGATGAATTAAAAACGAGTTTTTTGTAATTTTGAAAGGCATGACTTGTTTAGGCGCGTCAATCGACATTTTATTTATATACATATGACACATTCTCGTTAGCTACAGAGTTAAAAACCGGTATTAATTTTATTGCGTCTTATACACGAATTTAAAAGAGGATCTTTTATGTTACTAAATATATTTTCATATTTACGTACTTTATAATTATTCCATAAATATTTAATTATTTTAACATAATCCAAATGTTTTCTTTCATTTTATTACAATTTAAATGAATTTCTTCAATGTAAAGTGTTTACAATCCATATTTCATGCGGTTATGTGATTTATAAAGTGATGCATTACCTGTCCGTAAAAGTTACTGAGGAATTCTTAAAGTAGATAGTGTAATGCTTTACATTGTTTAATAAATTTTTGTATTGTTTTACTGTGATCATATTGTGTATACATATTATTATTGTATTGTGATATGTAACGTATAATAATAATGTGAAAAGTATAAGTCTTGTTACTATATATATATATATGTGTGTATACACATTTATTTGTGTATTTTGCATGATCGGTGTAAGTAATGTGCTGTAATAACAATAAAAGTATAACGATTATGTGTTGTATTTTTTTTAACCTTCAATGAAAGTATTTAACGAATTAAGATATTTCTTTATTATAGACTAGCAGGCCCGGCGGACGTTGTCCTGCCATGATAATTAAAAATATATATTTCTGTCCATAAAATGCTTAAGGTAACTGATGTATTTAGTTTGATAAAGATTAGTCCTGTATCCGTCTAAATAACCTTCCAATTACCTCATTATATGTGACCACTTTTAGAAGATTGATGGATATACTATTCTAAAAAGATAGGTATATGCCATCGTAGATATTTTTGTAGATCTATAACAGAGGAATGTCTTAGTATACATTGTTTTATTATATCTCAAAGCGTTTTCGAAGAAAGCTTCTTGACGGCTTGACTTTTTCCGATTCTTTCAACAATTATCATTATATTTCAACCAATTTACAAAAAAACCTTGACAAATTATATACCTAAACCTTCCCCATGAATTATTCTATCTATTAGTGAAGACCGCGTTACAATCCGTTCCGTAGTTTTTGAGTTTATCGCGAACATCCAGACAGATGCGGCGGACGGCTTTGTTTTATAATATGTAGTGATAGTGATATCGTCACCAAATGGTGGGCTAGGCTTTTTTTTCGAACTGACTACGCTATTTGCCTGACAGGCCTGTACTTCACCGAACTACATATACTAGGTTAAAATAAACTCGTATTTTACTCGTATAATCGTAATTTTATGGTAAAATTAAACATTCTGTTACCTTCGCTAATACTTATTATATTCTTTGATTACCGTTACTACGCTGCTTGTAATACAGTTTTTGGGTTGTATCAGTACTTCTCGAAAACGTCAAATGAAGTAACCTTATCAGTGTTTTTTTCGCGTCTGTTGTAGTCACAGAATAATATTACTTATAGCGGAGTTGTAGGCTCAGTGTCAATAACAGTTCTAAAGCCACGCTCGAGCGCCCTCTGTGTTGATAAACATATACCAGAAGCTTTATATTCAACCTTCAACTTTAATTGACGCTATATATATGCAAACATCGTTAAAAATAACGTTACTGAATACTGATTACGTTATTTAAGTGACATAATTTTATGTGTGACATGATAACGTTATTTTTACTATGAATTGGTAAAAACTATCAAGGCCTGTATTGATTGATAAATATTTATACATGTAATCATCTGGCAATACCTACACAGAGTATAACAATATTTTTACAATACGTCATAAATTTCGGTTTGAGTGTAAATTGATTTTACTCTTAAGTTTAATGCTTAATACTACGAAATTGTGTTGTTAGTTGAGATTTTTCCCTTTTTGACTAAATTCAATATTCTCAGTAAATTCAATATTATTACAACCCAATTAAATTGTTTCACACTCAAGACATATACAGAAGGGCCCGCCAAGACGCAGTGTTGGTAACTGTATAATAATTATCATTAAAAAAAAACGAGCGAGCCTTACAGTAGTCGTATATTATGTGTAACATCTGACATGTTATCCTACTATGATATTTAGATGGAATATATGTGAAGTCAATTTATTCGTCATATTATTGATCGAATATATTCTAGGCATGAAAATATATTTATGTAATTCTATATTAAGGTGTGCACTTGCTCAGGCAAGTTTAATTCTAGTCGCGGTAAATACGCAATAGTAAAATATAACCTGAAAAAAAATTAATCGAGTATGATTGAAAATTATTTTTGAAGTTATACTTCTTCTGGCGCGTTAAGGAAAAATGAGAGTAAATTTTTACGATGCGCGCGCATACCATCACGAAAAACCGACATACTGAAGTAAAAAAAAGTATGTATGTATTAAATACCTTTTTTCTATTGTTAGTGTAATTTCTTCTACAAACGTAGAATAAGGCGAAAGATAACATTTTTGAAAAGATTTTTATCTTGTTACGCCAAAAAAGTATAACAACTAACGCGTGTACATAAGTACACGCACACTCTTTTTATGGAATAATTATGTTTATAACATATATATATATAACATATGTTTATAACATATATCCATTTATTTTATAACATATATTTCAGCGTAGCTCTACCTTACCATCAGGGGACCCACCTGTTCGTTTGTCCCGTATAATATATTAAAAAAAATGTTTAATGAAAATTTTATTTAACACAAGGAGTAATACAATTTTTTATCAAAAATAATTATTCTCGTTCAAGTTCGAATAATTTCATATTACTTAATCGCATTTTTTTAAAAATTATGAGCTTTATCAAATTTTATATACAACACTGTTATAACTGTAGATGAGTGCACAGCTGATGCGTTATCCTTCTTTATTCCCTTTCTTTTTCACGTCACACACACGTATACACTGTGTTGGTACCAACCTCACGCAAAATACGTTTCACCATCTCATAGCCATCTCTCCACCGTGCCACCGCGCGCACTCATTGGAAAATCAAATAGCTCGCGCTTCCCCAGTTTCCTGTAACACATTTTTGACCCTTTAAAAAATTAAACTCTGACAAAAAATATCCAGCAATCAAGAATATAGACATCAACAATATTTTGGTATCAATTACGCTATAAATGTAATAAATTTCAAATGGCCACCTATTTAAAAGTTTAAATAAAATTGTAATATAGCCAAATTGATGGAGGGTCTTCCTTTTGTAAAAAAATCTGTTACTATGTTTTACATACGTACAAGGTTTAAACCAAATATCACCCCTTGTTTATTGAGCATGATTTAAACTAGTTTGGGATTTCGGGAAAAATCCTATGGCTTTGCAGTGGGTCTCTTACAGGTGATGTAATAAGATAAGGTATTAGTTTACTACTTTATATTATAAAATTTTTATATTGATACTTATGATATATAATTTCATGTCGATTAGACATTCTATAAGTTTAAATGGTACAACATATACATTATTCAATTGATTTTATAGAGATAAAATCACAAATACTATTATTCTACTACTACTCCTATTAAAAAAGGTGCCTTATTGAGCGATTTAAGATAAGACCTATGGCGATTTATATGCAATTCTTGTTTAATAACAAACCAAAAGAATGGATATAGAAAAGGTTTCTTCAGATTTCTTATTCGTTAGAAACGTTTTTGTATAACGTTATAACGATGTTTCTAGTATTCTGTATGTGGTTAGAGACAAAATATTACGTTTAGCATGTGACGTAAAACGAAAAAGTTCCTATTAAAATTTAATTTAATATGCAGCATCAGCATTAAGTCTTTTTCAACTGTTTTATGTATTCATTTTCATGTCAACAACTGCAATCACTTATCCGTTATAACGAACAATAACGCGTCCTAAAAATATAGCATATAACGTGTTAAATAGAAATCGCATGTTATCCATCCTTAGTAGTGGTGATGATTATATCTGAAGAAGCATTATTTAAGTCGAAGACGTATTAAATGCTCTTCAGTCTTAATTGAAGGTGATAACCACTGTTGATAAACAGCAATCCCAGATTACTGGTAAAGATCATAACTAATGTTTGACATAATTCTGAGGCCTTAACTTGTGCTACGACTTCTAACTGGGAATAATCTGTGCGGGTAATGTTCTGGACAGTGCTATTCTGCGATAATTAGTACTGTACAGAAGTCAGTATTATTATACAATTATGACCTTAATTATCTAACAGGTACAATCGTGTTCATAATTTACTTATTGGCACTGATATTTATTGAAACTATATCAAAAAGTTTATTAATTATGGCCTATCAAAAGTACATTAAAAAATGTGTGAACTGATAATTTATAAAAGTTATAATAAATAGATCGTAATCTATTGACACCCAAGAGTTTGTAGGTAAGTGTTTTATCAATATTTTTATTCGTTCTGAATATAGCCATAAAAATTTGGGTTTGTACATAATATAGTCAAGAGTTTAATACAAAATAAAGTAAAAATATTATTATTGGAATCTAAAATTGGCGTTTATTTATTCTAGTTGTAGCAATGTTCAATCAATAAGTATTTATACCTAAATGTGTGTTTTGCGCATTTATATTCAGAACAGTCGAACAGATTATCGCGGACTGTATTAATGTCGAAATACGGCTGATTTAGAAACAAGGTCAGTGTCGCCGGAAATGAAAATCCTTTTTTATGTGCTATCTATATCAAAAATTCTTTATTCAATGTAAGCCCTAAGAAGGCGCTTATGAAAATCAAAACTACCACCGGTGCGGAAAACGATCCAGTCATCGAGGAGAACTGGCAAGAAACTCGATTGGGTTATCTTTTTAACAAATATATTATATTTAAAATACATTACATGTTACAATAATTTTTTTGTGGATGCACAGAGAGAAGTCAATTCTAGATATCACCGTTTCGATGTTCGGAAGATCTGTTTCGTAAGAACGAGATTTTTATTTTCTTAAACTTTTTTACAATATTAATTAATTAATAAAAAAAGGTTGATACTTAAGAGATTCCACGAGAATATTTACTAACTGACGAATGCTATTAGCCTGACGGGCCTTCACAGCTTGACCGAAATAAACGATTCCACAATATTCTGATGAAAAAGTATAGGTATTAATTAAATTTTCCATTAAAATAATAGTTCGTAATAAAAAAAATCAGTAACCAGAATATCGTACATATTAAGTAGACTTTTTTGTATAACCTAAAACCATCTCATAATTTTGCAATTATCGTTACCTGTTTACCTCTGAAACATTTAAGTAGGTTTATTTTGTTTATATAACGTGATTTCTTTAATACTTAAAAGGATCACCTTGATTTATAGTTGTGGTATTAAAATCTGTGTAATATAAGGGTAATAAAAAAAAAATTCAATTAAATAGAAACATCATTAATGTTCCGATACACATCACTTAATCAACACGCTACTCTATGGAGCGATGCCGAATCTAAGAAGCTGAGCATTTACCCTGCAAAAAGTAGGAACGTAAGTATGCTAAGCAAAATCAACACCTTGTAACGGATGGAAGGGAGCTGTTTGGCTTATAAGTACAGTTGCTAGAATACACCTACAGATGCTTGGAGATAGATTTTCAACAAGATGGTGGTAGCTAGTCAGATGTGCTCGGAAAATGCTATACTACCATCCTATGGTTTCATCACGAAGCTTTCCTTCACTTAAAACTCCGGCTCATTCCCAAGGATTCGAACCGTCGTCGATCGACACGATGTCCGAACTCGCTAACCATTAAACTATTATAGATCGATTCTCCTATTCCCCATGTCATTAAAAAATAAGCAAAGTTTTATTAAAGGTATAACTCTGTTACACAGGTTTAAATGATTATTTCATTAGATGCCAGAAATGTTTAGACATCTAAGTTAAATAAATACATTTTATCCTAAAAAATGTGGTTATAATTTTTCAGTACGAAATGATAATTTAATCATTAATAATTCTGAAGGATAAATCGAATGAAATTGAAATTTATTTATGAATCCTAGAGTAATATTATATACCTACGCGTGTTAATTGTTTCTTCAGAAATTATAGGTTTAGCTTAGTAAGATTCGCGTTGTTGCATCCAAGACAACAGCCCAAGCCTAAGTTCGGCCACTTTGGCACCCTTGAGCTTGTTGCCAAGCGGCCGAGTGCCATAAGCGCTCGCCCTATTAGTCCGGAGAAGCTGTGAAGGTTCATCAAAAGGGAATGATTAACGATTTATATGAAATTTAGTAGAAGTTTGGTCTCCTAAATGTTATAACTAAAACGAAATAAATGGACTGAGAGAGGTACATTGTGTAGTAAAATGAGAATGATGAAACCATAGTATAACGCTAGGGCTTTTTTTTTGGTCTCCTAAATGTTATAACTAAAACGAAATAAATGGACTGAGAGAGGTACATTGTGTAGTAAAATGAGCATGATGAAACCATAGCATAACGCTAGGGCTTTTTTTCTGAATCTGCCCACTTGGCACCACACTGATAATTAAAAATCTGTCTATAAATGTGTTCCGACAGCCGCACTTAAGACGCAGTCTCCCCTAAACCTAACAGGTTTACCTTGTCATATCTTCTATCGTCATTTAAAAATAAGTACCTATAACTGTGCTGAAAGACTAAACTTACTGATGGGTAAAGCATAAAAAGTAAGTTACCGAAAATAAACATTTAAGGTTATATTATTACAAATAACTTTGATGTTTCATAAACAAAGAAAATATCTTAACACTTGATGAGAATTATATTTTTTAATACGACGAAACTACGATTCTAATGCAAAAAAAGAAAAACGAATTAATTGTCTTTTATACAAATAAATTTTGTGATGGTTACCAAGCAATTATATTAATAAATATACTATAAGATAATGTTAACAAAAAAAACGTATCCACTGTTTGACTGTCATTAGCACTTCCATATGAATTTATTTATTAGATTGCCAATACAAGGTCACTACTTGAAATTATTATACATTTATTATTACTGCTTAAAATACGGTTTTAATTATTTATTTAAAGAGATATCTAAGGACCTTAATTACTAGTACCATACTAATACATAATATTAGTTTATACGTGCTTTAATATTAATCTCCTTGATTTCAATTAATAATTTAGTGGTTCTGTCTGTAGATACATGTTTTTGATATCTATTATCACGAAAGTGTTTTAATTTTGTATGTCTGTTTGTATATGTAGTTCTATTGATAATTACGAAATTTTGTATACGGGAAATACACTATATGTCATTACGCAATGAATAAACTAAAGAAATATTAATAAATAATTTAGAAACCGCAATAAACTATTTCAACAAATTTACGTTAATTAATTCTTAACACATTTTAATGAACTTTGATTTACAAAGAGTGTGTATGTATTTAAAACTCGAAACTTTATTTTAAAACTATAAAAATATTAATAATACTTTTAGAAGTTAGAAAACGACGTAGTTAATTACCGTGTAATAATTTCGCACGGAGCCGTGGACACAGCTTTCCGGTTTTTTTAAATATTAGGTACACTCTTTCAAGCACGATTTGCAAGTTTCGCTACCGCCACACAAACCTATCTACTGATTATGTATTTGGCAAATGTAAAGTGACAACAAAAATAGCAAATTTCAATTATGTACTAGCCATAATGTAAACTAAAATGGGTATAGGAAGATTTTGGTCTTACATATAAAGAAGTAGCACTGTCATTGCATTATTAAAACTTGGTTCCTAATGTAAATTTGCGCTTTCGTTTCGCTCTTGTAAAAATTTGGGACAAAACAATGTACTAAGTCAACGCTACGCTTTACCATACTGTAACGAATCAATGAAAGAACGACTTTAACTAGTCGAGTTTAATCAAACGCTATACTCATGCTATAAATCATGAAATTAATTCCTGTCCATACCCACACAGTATATATAGTACACCCATACAGTATATATAGTATACTCATACAAATATATATGTATACAATAAATGCAGATTTACTGTATTACGTAAGGTCAAAGCTTACTGGCTCAACCTGGCAAATTGGTTCATACGTGAATGAAACACATATTACTATATTCTGTACACCTGTCTAATTCTGTACTATATTTAGTATACCTGAAATATTCGCGACGCGAGTTTCTTCACTGATTTACATTTTACAAGTTTCTTAAATAACATCTAAAGAATTTAAACAATAAGCCAATAACTAATTACACTTCCAGATACAAAAATGATTGTGCTTGATAAATTACAACTTCTTATTTGGAAGAATTTTCTTCTTCAGAGACGGCACAAATGGCAAACATTATTCGAAATACTGTCCCCTGTTATTTTCTCTTTATTTATAATTGTAATAAGATATCTCGTCGCACCAAAATGTATACCAGAAATGTCATATACACCATTCTATCCAACATATTTTAACTCTTCAGGACGAAGTGTGTAAGTATAATTGGCGTTTATTTATAAAGTATAAGGCTACAATTATATTCATAAAGTAAATTGCAAAATTTGTTCTGGTTTTGTAGGGAGAATCTCATATCATCAAATATGATACTAGCATTTTCTCCAGAAAATCCGTTATGTAGAAACATAACACGAGATGCAATGGTGACTATTGCTAGTGACAATTTTGGATTTTTATATTCTTTATTTTTTGATGCAAATTCCTTACCTCAGCCAAAGGGGTATAAGGACGCGAAAGAAATGGAACAAGCTTTAATACAACCGTACGCTATGAACCATGTCCTTGTAGCAATACAGTACGATGACAGTATGGCTAGTAAGTATATTACAAAATACTCTATTCATAATGCGAAGTGCTAAGGAATGAACTCGAAGTAAGGATACGTCTTACTGGCATCGTACAACTTAGAAGCTTTCACGCAAAGAGTGAATCGTTATTTATTTAATAGCATGCGACATTCATCATCACTTCCCATTAGTTATAGTTGGAATTAAGATTGCAAATTGTACAAACAAATATTCTTAATTAATCTTATTTAATGTGGTTGTCCACAATCGAATTTAAAATTATCTAGATAAATCTTCTCACATATCTCTCTCTAGATAAATTACTTAATGAGTTTAATGTTTTGTTATTATTAACAGTCTAAACTAATTATTGATTTTAATTTCAGATGCCACCTCATGGCCTGATGATATAAATGTTACCTTAAGGTTTCCAGCAATCATGAGAAATCCGTCAGTGGATTTTGCAGTATTATCGAGCTGGAGAACAAATTTGATATTTCCGTTATTTCCACAATCGGGGCCACGAGAACCAGAAGATAAATATGGTGGAAAATCTCCAGGTGTGATTAGAATTTGACTTGCTTTAGCACCATATAATATTTTGGCATTTAATATTTATTTCCTTCTTTTTCGTGAACACTCAGATACTAAATATTCATTTTTGAGGTTTTTTTTATACAATCATTAAGAGTTCTATATTAATTCTAGGCTACTCAACCGAGATGTTCTTGGCTATACAACATGCTGTATCACAAGGAATCATAAAACAAAAAACAAGAAAACAATTGAATACCAAAATCTACCTACAACGATTACCTCAACTTAGTTCTAGGGAGGATCAACTACTAATGGCGTTGGAAAGATTTATACCTATGATAATGATGTTGGGATTCGTGTATACATTTGTGAATACTGTGAAGGCAGTAACAACAGAAAAAGAGCTCCAGCTTAAGGTTAGCTTAAAGTAATGAATTATTATCATTTTAAGGTGTAAATGATCGTACTGCTATGCTTTTAATATACATCATTATGGACTAAGATCAACTTAAATAAAGGTTTTTTTTTTATAAAGATAATTTACGTGCATTTACTACATAGTTATTTACAGTCTCTAAGTATCCTCTTCTTCTTTAATCGATATGATTGCTAAAGATACTCGTATGTACATATTCTTCCATCACATGACTCCAAGGGAACTATAACAGATCTGATTATGGTAACGTACTTGAATGATCATATTTCGGGATGGAAGGAGATTTTAGTCGTTGTCCCATTTCAGTGAGCGAGAACGAAGTAATATAGCGGCCGGGCCGTATGGCGGGGCGTAGGATATTCAAAGATGAGGGTATGTCGGTCGTTCGGCGAGAACCGAGCATTATCGACAAGAGTTGAACCATGAATACCTAGGTCAACGATGTACCATGTCGCGGTTCAATCGCGTGATTGGTTCTTTAAGTGTTTTGTACGGAATTGAAGTTTACTTTACTGCGTTGACAGTAAATCAAAATTCTGAATTTGAAACACGAGTGAAACTGTACATTTCCGCTTGTTTACATATACTGACATCGCTTTATACCAGTCATGGAATAATAATATAGAATTATACTCTCAGTCAGTCAATCAGTTCAGTTAATCCATAGTCATTAATCATTATATATATTTTTTTATGGCGAACAAAATTAAATAAAAAATTTGTTTAACATCTACGTAACGTACGCCCAAGTTTAGTTCAAGATTATAAATATTAAGATTATTATATAAGAGAATTTTACATACGTCTGTATTTGTATGTTATCTTGGGACATACATATTAGTTTTCTATATATTACACAATCTCAAAACATTCCGTGTTTCTACTAGCATCATTTGAAACTACTAAACCAATTTGAATGGTGTTTTCTTGTTAGTATACGATTTAAGATTATTATTATCTACGTTTTTCTATAGAGACTAAGCAGTAATGAAAGAGTTACAAATATGAAATTACTAGCCATTGCCGGCGGGTTTGCTCGCGTTAATGTAGATTTAATCTAACCGTCGGTATCATTATATCTCGTTGAAAGGTATGTAACAAACTCATACTCGCAAAAAGATGACATATATGCTAATATCAATGCCAATATAAATATTAAAGTACACGGGTTTCACATGATAACGTGGCGCAAGATATTATTACGCCCTAATAAAAAAACCGACTTTCCAGTGCTACGACTAGAATACTATGGTGTTAAGTTTCAATTTGAAGTTGATGAGACGAGAAAAAAGCCACAGCGTAATAGTTTTGATGTACCATAATATTTACGAAAGCTTAAACTTGTTATTATATTAAAGCCCGTATCCTTTGACATGACATTTGAAAGTGATTTAAGCGTTTAAATTTATCTAATACCTGATTCATTAATCGAAATAAAATTTTAATGTTAAAACAAATTCAATAATTACATTTAAATTTACTACTTTATTTCCAAATATTGGTTTGGTCTTTGTTTTATTTGCAGATTGATTTACGTACATAATAAAAGTTTTTTACTTTATATTTCGTATAAGTTACGTAAACTTTAGTTATGCTTTTTTGAAACATTGCTCGATATATTCATAAATAACATTTTTTTTTTTATTTCAATATCTTCATTTTATTATTTTCCTCACTAATGCATTTTCTAAAACGCCTCAAAACGAAGAGTAAAAATTATTAGCAACATTGCACTTAAATATATTCATTATTTGCACGTGTGGGACAGATGGCAAATCGATTTCATGGTTTCTAGTGTCGCCAAGTTAAACTGGAGTGTTTTAAAGTCAGTACCAATGTTAAAGCTCCGATCTTCACCGTTCAATATTATAAGACGCAAGTCGTAGACTTCGCTTCAATGCCTCACTGTGCCAACAGTAGAGCAACCACCACATTATACTTTTATTAGTATAGGTTTACTATTATTACGTTCTTTGTGTTAGCATTACCGTTTTAGACCACATCGTCATTTAATATTAATAGGACTGTAGTTGCCAGTTGCAAAGTCAAAATAAATAATCTTTACATTACAATTTAATTACATATCGTCTTAAACGAGTAATAAAAATGTTCCATTAATTCAGTATATATTTGGTATTATGGTTATTGTTCTACGACTTTAACGGTGCATCCAGTTTTTCACAAATAACCTTAAATCCTTACCAGCTTGCCTCAATTTTCAGTACCTCGGTTCATTAATCCAAAACGACGGTGGCATAGACATGGACGTGAGGAATAGGATAAATAAATTCAGGGTGAATTAAACTGCGAAAGGTGTCTGGGGAAGTTGGTGACCCACGAATGCCCTCGAAACTCAAGGGGAAGGTGTTTAAAAATATTATAAGGTCAGCCATGCTATATGGATCTGAGTACTGGGCAACGATTGAGACAGATAAGAGAAGATTACATGTGGCAGGGATGATAATGTTAAGATGGATACGCGGTATAACTAGAAAGGATAAGATTAAGAATTAGTACAACGGTGAAATGAGGAGTAATAGGTCAGCATGGTACGGACATGTCACGAGGAAAGGTCTAAATCATGTAACTAAAAAAAATTTCAGTATAAATTTGATATAAGATTGAGTATGATACAGGATTAGAGGAAGACCGAAAAAATTGTGCATAGATTGTGTGAAAAATGATATGTGTATAAAAGGTGTGAATACCGAGATGACATCTGATAACGAAAAGTGAAAGAGGAAAACATGTTGTGCCAACAAAGTAATAATGACAATGCATAACGGTTTAATTATAATGCAGTAAAATTTAGTCATTAAAATTATCATGCGTGTGATAGCCATTTGTAACGTTTATTTTAAAGTTAAGTAATGTTTGTCGGCAGGAAACTATGGCAATAATGGGTCTCTCATCGTGGTTGCACTGGCTCGCGTGGTTCATAAAACAATTTTCCTTTCTTCTCATATCGGTTACTATAATCGTAACAATGTACAAGGTATGTAAATAGTTGTTGTTAAATTTACAAACAATTTACTTGTTTTTATATGTTTTATGTTTTTGTATGCTATTTTTTTATATGCAGGAAAATTACAACGTTATGAAGTTTGTCAAATTTATAACAATAATAATCGTGATCTCACGGATGATTTCGAATATAGAACACAATAGCATTCTAAAGTAATGTATGGATAAAATGAATATTTCAGAATAATTTGCTTTGTTAAAAGCACGATAATTAAAATAAAAAACGCTCGACATTTTATAAATAATGTGTTTTAATTGTTGAGGCTACTCGACATTAACGGAATGGTATAAGTAAGACTGTATTATCTCATGCTCATTGAGCGGAACAAATTACTCACACGATAAAACAACTAATTACATGTAAAAGATTTATTTTCAAGTAATATTTTGTTAAACATTCTCATATTGTAAATGCGAATAGGAGATATTTTAAAAGAACTCTCCGTTATATTATTAAAAGCATTTATTATACAAATATCCAATTAAAGTATTTCATTGGATAAGGATTAGTACTATATATGTGAAATTAACATCGCAATTAAATAAATATCTTTTTTATTAAGATGAAGAAACTAAAAATGATTACTGTACATTTTGCTTAGGAAATAGACATTTACGGACACGGAGAGGGATTTTTTTATAGTCATTTTGAAGATGTACAGTTCTATAATCAATTATATTTACATATCTCATAAGGTTCAGTCTGTGTTACCTTGCCAATGTGCGCGAATAGTAATTCTTGCAACTTTATTAAAATACGTCGACTTTTCTTTATATAATATAAATATAATACACGTATATTATACATATAAACATTCCGGAAGAAATTCTATAATGTGTGAACAGTGTATCAAAATCCATTGCGTACTTACTTAGTTTAGAACAGAGGTTACCAAACTTTTTTTTCTCATAGACCCCTTTCAAAATTTTACTGGATCCGGTGGACCCCCTGCAGGTTCAATACTACCATATGAAGTCAAGCCAATATTGTTAGTTCTTCACGCTATCGAAAATAGACCAATATTCATAGACCCCCGCTTACTAATTGTGCACCCCCAATTCTTTGTCACGCCAACGTTCCCCCCCCATCTAGTCTCTCGTGGACCCCTTTGTTTTATAATATGTATACATACCTGCTGGGTTACAAAGTAAGAAGTCATGAGTTTTTATTCTATTTATACATTTTTATGTGAACGGGAGCTGTGTATTTATTTACAGATATAATTTTCGTATAGCGTTGAGAAAAATAGCCAATTTTGTACACACAGTTTAATATTTATATGAAAGTTCCTTATTCCAGATACCGTTTGGCAGTACAGCAGCTGGTGAAGGGTACGCGGTTTTTACATTCACACCATGGACTGTCCTATTCTTCTTCATGGTGTTATTTATAATTGTCTCTCTCGCGTTCTCCTTTATGATCAGCGTATTCTTTTCCAGAGGTAAATTACGATTCTTACCAATAATTTTGTTACTTATATCATATCAGTTCGTTGGTCATTTAGTAGTAGAATTATGTATATTTCTTTTTTTATTAGATCCCTCACACTATACAAAAACGTGTTTTACTTCGAAGATTCTAATTTTAAAATAGGTATTCACATCGCTCGACATCGACAGGAATCATCTTCACACTTTAGAACTAAAATGAATACGGACAATCCGATTTTATAAGTATTTCTTCCGGATAACATTCCCGTATATGGATTATGGAGTTCTTCAAGTACTCTTACTTACTACTCCTCGTAAACAGGTTTCTAAAGGACTTAATATGATACTTCTAGTATTGTAAGCAACTATAGGCTGTGGTTGCCGCATACCATCAGATGGAACACTCTCTTAGTTGTAAACACCGAAATATAAAAATGTAAATAGACTGCATCTATGTATACATAAATATAATCATCCCTCGCCACCTCTTCGAAATTTGACGTTTCCCATAGAAAAAGTTAAGTGTATAACTAACTAATATTACAAATGCCAAAGAGAGTTTGTTTATATTTTTCTTACGTTTTCTCGCCCAAGGGTTAAGTGAAATCTGTATCCACGCGAGCGATGCCACGAGAAAAAGGTGTATATTTCTTTGTTATAATTTTTAGCTAATACTGCAGCTTCTGTGATGGCGATTATGTGGTTTGCAACATTCTCCGTGTTTATGTTCACGCAAATGATTTTCGATAGCGTTAAATGGCAAACCAAGCTAGTACTTAGTCTCTTTTCAAACACAGCTATATCATATGCATTCCAAATGATCATTATTCGTGAAGGGACATCAAAAGGTAATAAAAGCGAAATATCTTTTTGCATACATTAGTTTGTGTACAATTGTGCTTATCATTTATGTAAATTTTTGAATACGATTCTCATCATACTCGCTTTAGGTTTACAATGGAACGATTTCTTCACGTCGATATCGTATCATGACCAATATCAACCAGGCCACGTCGTGCTAATGTTGATACTGGATTCGATAATATACATGCTTATTGCGATCTATGTTGAGAAAATAAGACCCGGAGAGTACGGCGTACCGCTACCCTGGTACTTTCCTTTTACTAAGAGCTTTTGGATTCCAAATAAAAAACAAGGTAAAGTATTTTCTACGATGTAAGGTTACGCTTATTGTTAATGAATGCAAATAACAGTTAATTTCCGAATGTATTTAAGCGCGTAACTTCAGAACGACTGCATCCTTTTGACTAATTAATAATCTATTTATTCTTTGTTGTGTTTCTAATTGTCAGAACAAGGTATGTATGAAAATGCTTAAAGAATCGTACGGAAAAGTGAAAACTTTAGTTAAAACGTCTCCATATAAAAAAGTGGTGACTGAGTGAGACAAAAGAGAGTAGGGAGATATTGAAAAATATTGACAGAATTGACAGAATTGAAAGATTGAAGTTCAATTGCCTTATTATTTAGTTACATGGTCGTAATGTAAGGGGCACACTTTCTCTCTCGTTTATTTCGTTATATTAACCGAGCGAAACCGAGGCGGGCAACTAGTTAATCTTATATTAGAACAACATTTAGTTTCCTTACATTCATTACTCCAGTAATAATTTACTTGTAACGAACTGTTCCACAATTATCTAGGATTAAGTCATCAACACTTCTTTTAATTTGGACTTACCTAATTATTTTGATTCTTCTAGTATACTTGTAAATAAAATATGAGCATTCAATAATGAGATTTTGTTTCAATTTGTTTGTATCTGCATAAATCCTTCAGTCAATTAATTCATATGTTACAGAAATTATACAATCTATAGTCATATTCTCATACAAATGTGCTTTAAACCTTGCCAATATAACCAAATAGGCCGCATCTAAGACATTTTTATTGACTTTTTCTTAATTGTAATTGTTATATAGTCATTGTGGTATAGACATTGCAAATAAATTGCGTTCAATTCAAACATACTTGTTAGGATTAATAAAGCTATGAGTTTAATTAAAGCTGGCAAACAACGTTTCATTCAGTACGATATATGCTACATTTTTATCACGCAATTTTGCACAGTGCAATTATAGTAGACAAGTTATCTCACAAAATAGATAGGGGATGACGCAATATATCAATTTAATATATAGTATGTAATGTATGTGTACATACACTAAACGTAATTTGGAATTTAATATCACAATTCTTGTTTCAAAGTTAACTGAACTTAATATGTCTTGTCTTTTACCATTCTCTTTCTATGAACGCACTCTTTTGCACGTATACGTGAAAATGTACCTTAGGACAACTTTGAATTAACAAGGAATTTTAGGCATTGCTTAGTATTTGTTGAAATAGATAAAAAATGATCTCTACATCAATTTTCCATAACGTCATAGAGATGAACTGAAAAAATCATTATAATTTACAGTTTAAAAACATTCAACTATATTTTTAGTTTGCTAATTATACATAACAATAACGTAACTTCATTTCGAAGATTTTCACTCGATTACGTATCATGTAAAATGTAATACACCGAAATGTCGCGTTTTTATTTACCTACAGTTTTACGAATATGTTTATGTAGTCATAAATCATCTTAGGAATTATTGTGACAAATCAGACGGACTTATTGAATGCGTTATTTGTTTACCAATTATTGTAAAATGGTTTTCTATCGGCATATGTTATCCTTTATATGAAACTTTTATCGACATCCTAATCTTATTATATAATTACTATGTAATAAATGACGATTATGTCGTAAGTAGCGTACTAAAAAAAATATGAAACGTGCGTTTATTTCTTCTTTATATTAGTCATAACGTCTATAACTATATAAAAACAACGTTTATACGTAACTCTTTATTATATCATGCACTGCTTAGTTTACATACCTACATATACAATTCGTCTCAATTAAATGTTGACCTAAATATCGATTCGTTTCTACGAACTATTTAATCATTTGTACATTGCAGTATTTCTAGCATTATATTGGTTATACTTTAAAGTCTTTTGCTCTAATTTTTACTATGATAGTCCTCTGTAGCTTCTATCCTTTTAGATTTAGTTGATAATAAATCATTTTAATATTCGATTAACACTAACAACATTAGATTGCAATGCAACATTTTTTGTATCATGTAACGAAGCAGTTTAAATATCATATTTTTTTTAGTAATTTTCACTTACTTCTAACAATAATTTATAACAAACAAACATTTATAAAAGAAAACAAAATTAGTACGGAATTGTTTCATCATCAGACATCATATTAATACCGGAAACTAAATGTTCACTTTGATACAATAACAGCTCAGTAATAACGTATTCGGAGACCGCGTCGATTAACGTAGGTTCTAATTCTATAATAGCCTGAACTTGTGATGGATGAAAACATGGTAAAGAAACCATTGCATGGTGATAGGGCCTTTTTTAATGTCCGTTTAGATTTTTATCATCATAAAGTTGTAAATCTATCGCCAAGCACTTATGAATGTGTTACAGCAATTGCCCTTGAGAGCCAGTTGTCTCTAGGCTTAGCGTATTATCATTATATCTTATCATCAAGTGAGACCGTAATGAAACAATTAAAAAATAGACAAGTAGTCGCTAGATGAAACGGATCTATACGTCTTTAGTTGGTATTCTATCAGTCTCAAATGAACATCAGTTATGAATTTGATTATGACCAATATAATTGTAACTAGAATCGAAATTGGACATGCATCGGTAAACCGAGATGAAATAGAGTACCACAAATAATATATACGAAATATTCGTACGATCATTTGTGTATTCTGAGACCACAAGGACAGGGACAAACGCTTTCTAATTATATCTTCGGTTCAAATGACCATGGATTTCTACATTAATTAGCATATTTGGTGTTATGTTACTCAACATCATATAACGAATGTGATATTAAGAGTCGTTATTTGTGACACAGAATCATCTTGTTTGTAATGTAATGTGTGCGTTGTGCTATTCGAATATTTTGAATTATACGTATTACATATACTTATATTTGCTTGGCATGATAATATATGTACCTATAGTAATATTGCATTTGCTAAGCAGTCCTATATTATAAAAGTTGTTATTTTGAGTCATTTGTTTGCGTAATTGCAACTTTAAAGTAATATAATTGTAATTTTTTACATATATTAAACAAACCTAAGGTATTATGCTTTGTAAATTTTTTTTTATATTATAGGGGGCAAACGAACAGGTAGGTCACTTGATGGTAAGTGATCACCGCCGTCCATAGACACTAGCAACACCAGGGGTGTCGCAAGTGTGTTGCCTGCCTTTTAAATATGTGGGCCTCATATATCTATATATAACAAAAAGAGCTGACTGACATCAACGCACAGCCCAAACTACTGGGGCTAGGGCCGTGAAAATTTGCATGCGGGTTTCTATTACACTGTATATGGGCACTAAGGAAGGGTTTTTGGAAATTCAACCCGTAAGGTGATGAAAAATTTGAAAATCCATACATTGTCTGAGTTACTTACTTATTCTTTTATATATACCGGTATAAAATAAATAGTAGCAAATAATTATAGCATAGAAAACTCATGCGAAACCGCAGGATATTACTAGTTATATCAAAATGAATAACAAAACATTTAAATGTATTATTCAAAAGAAATTCGTTTTATTTTCACAGGTAACACAGAGATATATGGTAAAACAGAAGCTGACTTAGAGTATAATGAGGCTCTTCTAAACACTGTTCACGACGAAGAGCCGAAAGATGTAGCTATAGGTGTGAATATCCGAGTAAGTCTAAAGACCCCATAACTTGTTCAAATACACTTACTTAACTATGAGTTCAACCTCATAGAACATATAAATTTCGAATACTCTATGATTTAACTTAATAATTAATTACTACCGTTACTGAAACGTTCATAATGAACTTGTAGTTACAAGAGAGTGTCAATGAAAGCTGTCATCTATAAAATCGTTTAAAAAATAGAAAATCATCATTGTATACACTAAAATAGCCATATTGCTATTTATAATAAATATACATATATATATATATATAAAATAAGCCCAAAAGTAATACATACAATAAAAATGTGAATATTACAGAATTTAACCAAAATATATAAAGGTCATAAGAAAGCAGTGAACAACTTAAATCTTAGAATATACGAAAATGAGATCACTGTATTACTGGGTCATAATGGAGCCGGTAAAACAACTACAATATCCATGCTAACAGGTAAAACCGGTTTAAGTCAGTGCAATAACACCACCCCCGTAATGTTTATTATGCTTCGGTTAACAATTATTATATATATTATTATTATTTAATAAGTATGAATAATTCTTTTAATATTTCACGGATTACGTAATTATTCACGTAAGTTTGAATTTTTTTTATATAGTCAGACAGTTACACTACGTTCATGTGGACTAAAAATTAAAAACCTTGTACGTATTTTTTATAGTGACATTATAACGACGATAATCTGCGTGTCTTCTGTATAACTAAAATCATAGCGGTTTGCCGTCGTGTGCGCATCGTGCAAAAACTACTCGATAGATTACGATCACTTTTTTTAGGGTCACTTCTTGCATATTTGATTCTTATAAAATAAAAATATCAACATATCTTTATTTAATTTATAAGTACCACGCGTTCGGTGATGTGTATTTTCTTGCTGTGGAGAAATGGAGCGAGCGGTATAGTGCGCATGCGCAGGACAATGCAGACGGAAATTGAGAGAATCAGCTAGTATATACTAATATTGTATAATAATAATATAGATGAATATGAGGAAGGTTATAGGCTACGTCGTAACTCTTAAGGAATGTAAGAATAATCATACAAAATGTAGATCAGAAAGTATGCTAAACGAAAAATAAGTAATATTGAATGGGTGCCATGTGGCATCGCACGGAGTATCTCAGTCGCAAGGCTGGTTGACAGCTTGCTATGAGCCGAGAATAACCAAGAACGCCCGAACTTTGAATGCCTACACTGCTGCCCTGTCGCGTAGTTCATCTCACAACTCGATTATTGCTGTACTTAATTCGTCGCTTGGATAAGCTTACCAAACCGTTTTACGAGTAATTCAAAATTGTATAAATTAAATAAAACTGAAACAGTTGGGAAATTAATAAATATACAGTATGTAATTAAGGCATTATAAGTAAGATTAAAATTTTACGTCTAGACTAATCATTTGTAATTTGTAATTCGATGTATTATGACTGTATATTTCATACAAAATGTGTTTTATTTTTGAGCACGAGAGACTAGTATAATTAATACTATGATTCTGAATGTCTTTATTAACATCATTTTAACGCTTGTTATTTGAAAAATAAAGTAGATACTATTCATTTTTTCTTATACCATATTTCATATGTTTATTTTTCTATAAACTTCCCACAAACAGGTCTAGTGCCGCCTTCTTCTGGTTCGGCCACAATAAATGGATATAACATAGTTACGGAGACTGAGCAAGCACGGAACTCGCTCGGTATATGTCCGCAACACAACGTTCTGTTCCCGGATCTGACCGTCTCCGAACATATTATATTCTATTCAAGATTAAAGGGCGTCCGTAGAATAAAACTTGCGGACGAAGTCGATCATTTCGTTAAGTTACTCGACCTCGAAGACAAGGTTTGTTGGTTGTACTCTTAATAATTTAAGTAGATAATAATTTTCTGTGAGTAATAGTAATAGTATTTTGCTACAATATATTAGTATAGGTAGCTATAGTTCACTTACTGCTAGTGTGAGTTTTAAGTGCCATTCACCAAATATGTCTGCGGTTATATAACGCTATGTAAAATCAACGCTGAAAAATGCGATATAAATTTTGTACAAACTGGATACGCTATAAGTAAAAGCCCCTAGTTAATTCGCAGTGTACAGGGTACTTAAAAAATATACAATTTAGTACATGAAATAGAAAAACGGGCAATATATTGGTAAACATATTTATTTTTAATTGGCTTGAAACATATATTATCTGTTTCTGTAGTATGTTTGTTTGCTTCTTTTATTTTTTTAAAAACTGCATGATTCTTTCAAGGGGATAATCTGTGTACTTTTAATAAGGTATTCATGCTTTTTTGTTGATTTTTAACAATTTCTATTTTTACGTTTTGATTAAACACAACTTTTTGTTAGAGAGATACGTTGTCATCACGACTATCTGGTGGTCAAAAGCGACGTTTGTCTGTGGGCTGTGCGATGTGCGGTTCGTCTCGCGTAGTACTGTTGGACGAACCCACGTCCGGACTGGACCCGGCCGCGCGCCGCGCTCTCTGGGACCTGCTGCAACGGGAGAAGCGAGGTCATTCGCACGTTCGTACGCAAAAAATTACACCCAATTCCTAAAATCAATTAAAATCCTATTGTGTTATTCCACAGGACGTACCATGATCCTCACGACGCACTTCATGGACGAGGCGGACGTGTTGGCTGATCGCATCGCGATAATGGCAGCCGGTCGCTTACAATGTGTTGGTACGCCTTATTATCTAAAAAAGCATTATGGTGTCGGGTACAAACTCACCATTGCCAAGACCGATGACTGCGTTGTTGAAGATATCACATCATTTTTCGAAGCTTATATACCCGATATAAAGAAAAATTCTAACGTTGGTACGATATACGAGTATATATTCTTTTTCTTTCTTACTAGCAATTTCCCACGGCTTCGCACACGTTTTCGTCTATTTATTTTATATCTTTATATATATAAAAAGACTAACTGACTGACGGGAAAATTACGTATTTTATTGAAAATTTCATCCCCTTTTTCATCATCTTAGGGGTTGAATTTCCAAATATCCTTCCTTATTACAAAATTGACTAATTGACTGAAAAAAACTTTAAAAAAAATTTGGTTATTCTGTGTGTAACTTATTTATGGTCGAATTTTGGTTTAATAAGTGTAATCCTGTCTGCTTATTTAATTATTCTAATTTCAGGATCAGAACTAACCTACATCTTACCAAAGGAAAACGTTAGCAAATTTCCAGATATTCTTCGAGAATTTGAAGCTAAAAGAGATTTATTTCATATATCAAGCTACGGCTTATCGGTTACAAGTCTTGAAGAAGTATTTATGAAGTTAGTTATATTTTAACTTAATTATATTAAGAAACTTATCGCTGTTAAATAGTCCACTATAGTTTTTTAAAATAAATTCTAGAGTTGGTGCAGAAGCTATGACAGTATCAGACGGTAATGAAACATGCCACGATCCAATGCTTCATATGATTAATGGGTCTCAAAATACAGGTTTGTATTTATGCCCAAATTATCTATAAGTAATCATTTATCAATAACCTTACTTGTTTTCATTTCAGTACATTCAGACACGGTGCTGACGGTTCGAGGCTTTAAATTATTAATAAATCATATAAAAGCTATGTTCTTTAAACTGTCTTACTCCACAATTAGAAACAAAGCAGGAGCTTTCATACAACTAATGTTTCCAATTGTAATTATAGTTTTATCAATGATAGTATCGAATTCGTGGAAATTCTTAACAGAGTTACCGCCTCGTCAACTTACTTTGGATCAAGGATTTAAAACAACGGAGACACTGATATCTCAAGGTCTTAATTTAACTGACACTAACATGAAGACATTGTTGGCTTACAAAGATTATTTCAAGAGATCACTTCATTCTGGAATGACAGTTACAGATATTGGCGTACTCAGTATTGAAAAAATGTACTTGAAAATGGTAAGCCATTCAGTATTGTTTGCTAATTGAATTCTCCTATTTAGCTAATTTATCTTATGATCCAATGTCTTGTTCATATATATTGTTAAGATGATAAACGACGCAGACGAAATCACGTATAACAGCTAGTAAATGCCATAGTCTATATATTTTATGCAATATGTAATAAAATAAATAGAAATTACAATATAATACAATACACATTTCAACAGAGTAAAACTGATCTCCCTCGGACACGATATGAAGTAATAGCTGGCGCTACATTTTCTAATAACAACATAACGGTATGGTTTAGTAACTATGGATACCACGATTCTGCTATTTCACTCGCACTTATAGATAACGCCATAATGCGTGCTCTTTCGCCAGGAACATCATTGAAAATTATAAACCATCCATTACCTTATTCAGTTGAAAATATGGTAAGTTTTTATAATATTTATAACTGATATTGTTATGGGTTTAAAAATAACAAATCAATTGATAAAATAATAACCGCTGTGTCTAGAGAAAATAATACCAATATTATTGTATTAAGAATTTACCTAGGGGCAATCCCTATCTTAAAAAAAGTATTGAACCTGGTCTTCCGTGACCTTGAACTTTCGCTCTTGATGATACTGGTTATGATTAATTAGGTATAATTGTGACCTTGATGTTAATTGTATACTGTATATTTATAGGTTGAGATCATGACCACAGGAGTAAGCACGGCGTTTATGCTTTCTTATAACCTAGGATTTTGTATTGGCGTTGTTTGTTCTTTTATCGTTCTCGTCGTTATAAAGGTATGTATCATATAAAGATATATAAATATACATTATATCAATTAGACGTGTATGTAGGTCTCCTTTTTTATACTTTATAGGTAAACGTTTTGACCACAATCTCATCAGATATTAAATGATGATGTGGTCTAAGACGGTAAGTCACGCTTAACTTAGAGGGAGACTGGCTCTCAAGTGCAGCTGCCGGAACGCACCAACAGGTGCTTGGCGACAGATTTTCAACTTGAGGGCGGTAGCTAGCCAGACAGACTTAGAAAAAGCCCTACCACCATGCAAACCTGCCTACTATACTAATGCTTATCTCCTTTGTTTATGCCACGATTTTGGATTTGATACCCAACGCATTGTAGTAATCCTAAGTCCTATAAAACTAGTTGATCACTGAAATCTATTGAAGATCTATTGCTCGTTCTGTAATGTTATGTAACGACTTTATTATGTGATTAAATTTAATGCAATTAAATATTTTTTATTCATTTAATTTCGTGGTGATCGAGTGGTTTGACCGGTGAAATGGCAATAAAACGTCTGCAGGTTCGAACCCCGACATCTAACAACGGACTATTTCGGAATTCACGTACATTTACTCATTTAAATTAGTAACACTATGAGCTAACTACTATGGGCTTACCTGAACCTGAGAAATGTTTTTGTGGGATCACCGTATTTGGAAAAATATTAAAAAATCTTGGAGTTTGAAATGGCAAATATGTCGTGGGCTGGCGTGATGATTATGCCCATACCTTCCTTCGGGATGAGGCCTGCAGTGGGTCTCTTACAGGCTGATATGTATATGTGTGTGTGCGTGTGTTTATTTCATTCAAATAGAAAACAAACATTTCAATGAATGAGTCTACGCATATAAAATTAAAGCTTACTATATATGGTTAATAAATTTAAATTTTATTTCCAAACGAAATGAAATTAAAGTGATATATTGAAGAATGAAGTTGATTTAGTAACCTTTAGAGATACTAGAGTAAATAATTATGAGCGTTTGTAGGAACGTGTCAGTGGTGCAAAATTACTTCAGCGTGTCGCTGGTCTTAGGCCAGCTGTAATGTGGGGAACATCTTTCATCTGGGATTATTTTTGGCTGTTCATTATATATCTTGTAACAATTGTGGTAATAGCAACTTTTCAAGAAGCCGCACTCTCAACGCCAGACGAACTAGGTAAGTACTAAAATAACTGAATAACTTTTAGGCTTATTTTAGAGTTCAGGTTGAATGACGGGTGCTTGTGCGGGTACGTGTAGTTCAAACGTACGTAAGCACCCGCCACCCGCCTGCACTCTGAAAAAGGCCTGAATTATAATGTAAATCATATATATAAAATGACTCATTTTAGTATACTCAAATTATAGTAAATGTTAAGAATTTTTTATTTTATTTTGGCGAATTAAAGTAACGTAATTTTATTTCAATGCTTAACACTACCTTCCGAACGTGATAAGATATATTTGTATTTCAAACGTACTCCTCCAATTAGTTATTATATTATAAATGCGAATGTACGTTTGTTTGTTACTCGTTTAAACCTAACTACTGAACCGATCGTCATAAAATTTTGCATACACGTTATCAGGGGTAAAGAAAATGGTATAGGATATATTTCATCCAGTAAAAGTGCTGTTCTCGAGGGATATATAAAATTTACATTAACGCGAGCAAAGCCGCGGTCAACAACTAGTAAATAATGATTTTGTTTTATAGGTAGATTGCTGTTGGTCCTTATGGTTTTTTCTCTAGCAATTATACCAATGCATTATCTCGCATCTTTTTTTTTCGATGATGCCGCTACGGGATTCACGAAAATGATATTCGTTAATATTTTTACCGGTAAGGGCTAATATTATAATTAAATTGAAACTAAATTCAATACTTTTTGTGTTGTAGTTGAATTGAATGTTTGTGTTTTTTTAGGTTCGATGTTATTCTTAGTGACTGAAGTATTACGAGTGCCGCAACTCGGTTTGTCATTCTATGCTGAGATTTTAGATCATCTATTTTCTTTACTACCTATTTACTGTGTGAGCAGAAGTGTCAGGTAGTGTATTTATACAAATCTAATATTTTAATTTACGGGTTTTAATTCTAGGACGGCCCAGGTTGATAATAAATGAATGTTATTCTTTTTTTTAACTTTATATAAATGTAGGACTATGGAGGTCTAGCACGTGTATGGACATCATTTAATTGGTTGGCCACGAGCCAACTTATACATAGTATTCATTATTTTTTTAGGTTTAATGTTGTTCTTAGTAACTGAAGTATTACGAATTTTACATTTCTATTTGCCTTTCTATGCTGACGTTTTAGATTATGTTTCCTTACTACTTACTGTGTGAGCATTGCTTCTTTTAAAAACAGAGACCAGTTGAGGTAATTCTTAGAAATTACCCTGGCTAACGAATATACCGCAATACGCTAGCAGTCGTAATGTAGCATATCTCAATTCACCCCTCATTCGAATACTTCGACATCTTGGTATAGTTCCCGTTAATCGCTTGTTTGGTGATAATTGGAAAAAATATTGAAGCACTTTAAAGATATTTTGTGAAAAGTTAGAACGAATGCAGAGACTGATTCAAAATTTATTATATATAGTTTCAGTTAATACGTATCTATATATTTATTCCCCTTTTTGTTATACATTTAAAATATTTCATTTCCATAACTACATGTGTATCTGTTTAACTGTGTAAATAAACAAATATTTATTCGATATGTAACCATGACTTAATTTACAAGGTCGAAAGTTGGAGTAATTAAAATAAGTCAAAACGAATTTTAGACTTGCATAATCATATAGATTATTATTCCTTGTTATAGAGAACGAACTCTAAGCCATCGATCTATCAGTATAAACTTATGGACAAATTTAGAGTAACGCAAAAAAGGTAGAATAACAAAAAAAAAATTTTTTTCGTACAGACCGTATATACGGGTTGGTATTATGTAATATGAAAAAAAAAAACATGACATTTGTTTTTTTGGTCATCTGTTATTTTCTTTGATACGTAGTAAATTTTGCAGGATTTTATTGTTTTGCCAAATTTAATGTTATATCTAATTTTTCAATATTAATTATGTTGTCTTGTGAATGTGAATTACTAATTGGTTTTCCCAGAGAAATGATTGTGACGTCAATAAAAATTAAAGCATGTAATGGGCTCTGCCGACAAATGAATGTTGACAATTGTACGCGTCACATCGCTTGCGAAAAACTCAATGTTGATGCGTGCTGCAGTAAGTTTTAATAATCCAGATATATTTTATAATAATACTAGCAGCCCGCTCCGGCTTAGCACGGGTATAAAATATATAGTCTATGTCATTCACTGAAAAAATGATTGAAATCGATCCAGTAGTTTTGATTTATTAATTACTGCCCATGGCCCGCACGCATTAAATTTGGAGTAACTTAAAAAATAACAGTATTTCTCCACTATTTAATTTACGTTATTATACATAAAAACCTTCCTCTTCAATCACTCTATTTAAAAAAACCGTATCAAAATCCTTTGGGTAGTTTTAAAGATTTAAGCATACATAGGGATATAGGAACAGAGAAAGCGACTTTGTTTTATGCTATGTAGTGATATGGAAGATATTTCAAATATTTCTGTATTTAGAAGTAATAAGACTTCAAGCGTCTTACCACAATGTTGACTTGTTCTAAGTGTATAGTGCATAATTACTGGTAGGCTATTAATGTTATTTATTTTATAATATTATCCATTTCTACATTTTAGTTGATGATGATGTATACCTAAAATGGGAAGAACCCGGTATTGGACGTTATTTGATTACGATGCTCGTTGTTGGAGTCACATTATTCGTAGTATTACTTATCAAAGAATATGAACTTCTCAATAAGGTAAATAAATAATTCTTTATTGGATACGCTTATACGACATAAATTGTTGCTATAATGGTTTCGCTTGTTACAGATTATATATTCGCTCAGACCTTGCCCTGCGCCTTGCATCTCGGAGGACGAAGACAACGATGTAGCTACAGAAAGGCACTTAGTCCACAAATTAACACGCGCTGACGTACCACTTCACAGCCTTGTGTGTAAAGACCTGACGAAGTACTATAAGCGGTTTCTCGCCGTGAGCAGATTGTCGTTCGGTGAGTGGTATCCGTCTCGTATGTGAGTATGAGGCGTGAGGGATAGTTGAGTATACAAGGTGTTCTGTTGTAGCGGTACGCAAGGGGGAGTGTTTCGGGTTGTTGGGTGTGAACGGCGCCGGCAAGACGAGCACGTTCCGCATGGTGACGGGCGACGCGCGTATCTCCAGCGGAGACGCGCTCGTGCACGGACACTCCGTCAAAATGCAAGTGCAGCGCGTGCACCAGCTCATCGGTGAGTGATGTATTTTTTTTTTTACATCATGGCAAAATCACTGCAGTATGCCTAATAGTAAGCACAATACAATACAAACACAACAACGACCGTCGAGAGATAAACTATCCATCGCTAGTCTCCGCTATCAGGCTGGCATGCGTAAATGTATCTTCACATTACTCTTCAAGGACTACATGTCATAGGCATGAGGAAAACACACTGGCTAAGAAGATTGTTCCACAAATTCGCGTTCTGACCAAGGTAAGACGTTGTGAACTTATTAATTCGTGCCCAGATGGAATTGACTGTAAAACTGGCTCCGATGTCCAGCCCGACTGGTTCGGTTATGGAAAGGAAAGGGAAGAATTAAATTAATTAGTGCTTCAGAACACTTACTACAATACATGCTGTAGAGTACGCTCAATGAGGCAATATCCCTGCGTAGCTGAAGCAGCTCGATAAACTCTGTAACGTCTACATCATTAAAAATTCTTCCGACCGTCTTTGCAACTTATCCAGAGCATATAAAAGGTACTTTGTGGAACAGAGCCAGAGTGCAAACAGTATTCTATTTTGTTAAACCTATTTTATTTTAAATTTATTATTACACCTACAGGCTATTGTCCTCAGTTCGATGCGTTGTTTGAAAACTTGACAGCGCGTGAGACACTCCGCATCTTTTGCCTATTGCGTGGAATCCCAGTACACATCGGTGACGCTCGCGCTTTAAGACTAGCCACAACTCTTGGATTTTTAAAACACTACGATAAAAAGGTATAAATTATGTATTAAGACCATATTGAAAATATATTTATTTTATAGACATAAAGTGTTGAGTAGTGTATTAAACTATAATCGTTGTAATTATTTTGTTTCTAGATACGCGAGTGCAGTGGTGGTACCAAGAGGAAAATTAGCACAGCGGTTGCATTACTTGGTGATTCACCGGTGATATTCCTCGATGAACCGACTACAGGTAATGTCAAAACATATTTTAAAGACAATTACAAGTCTGAACATTGACGAATTAAAGAATAATTCCTTGATGGGTTAAGTGACATAACATGCATTTAAATTATTTCTGGATTGTTTTTGCTTTTTTGATAGTTTAAATATGAGTCAATCGAAAACTACGCACTAAGCATTACGCGTTCAACGACGTCTATTTTCTTACTGTAACGAAGTGGGGCAAACGTTGTGGTGCGCACATGAGGGGAAGTAAACTGTTAACATTGTTTGCGAAAACATTTTGTAGGCAAAGTATATTTATGCTTTCAATTTTTGATGTCTTTTTTCTCCATTCTATATTGCTATGATAATAAACAGCGCAGACGAAGTCGTAGGTATCAGATAGAACGTAATAAAAATGAGAGTATTTTATGATAGGTATGGACCCGGCGTCTAAACGTTTGGTTTGGTCGGCTATCAACCAAGCAGTGTTGTCGGGTAGGAGTGTCGTGTTGTCATCACATAGTATGGAGGAATGCGAATCACTTTGCTCTAGAGTTACTATCATGGTCAACGGACGTTTCTACTGTTTGGGATCATTGCAGCATCTTAAGACTAAATTTTCACAAGGTAAAAAGATATAAACAAGTATCAAAGAGTAAAGTGTCAAGGCACTTCAAAATTAGTTAATTCGCAAAAAAAAAACACCAAGTATTGATTGTATCTTTAAACTACTACATGCTACATCGTGAAGTGATAACGTCTTTTGTAGGTGGTAGAGCTACGCTGAAGCTATCACTGGTTTCAGCATGAATGGGTCGGCTCGCCCGGGATAGTACCACCCTCTCACAGAAAACCGAAGTGAAGTAACAGTGGTTGCACTGTTGCGTTTCGTTCGGTCAGTGAGAGCGCCGGAGGCCCACATATATTAAAAGGCCGGCAACGCACTTGCGACTCCCCTGATGTTGCTAGTGTCTATGGACGGCGGTGATCACTTATCATCAGGTGACCCACCTGTTCGTTTGCCCCCTATAATTTAAAAAAATAATAATAATAATAATGGTTAGCTTATTCAGACACACAACGTAGATCAACGTAGGTTCGAATCCTTGCGAATGAGCCGGAGCTTTCTTTGAAGGAAATATTGTGATGAAACCATAGTGTGATGGTAGAACTTTTTCTAAGCCCGCCGCCCGCGAACTACCATCGTCAAGTTGAAAATCTGTAGCCAAGCATCTACAGGTGTGTTCCGGCAGCTGCATTTAACATCGAGCCCTCTGGTCATTTAGCATTAGGTAAGATTGTAGTTAAACATGAAAAGCTTTAAAGTATAAAAAAAAACGAATGAGAAATTCGAGAAAGGTACCTAGAGAAATGTGATGAGTATCTATACATATAATAATAATGTATTCTGAATTATGCCTCTAATTTTGTGTATAAGTAAAATGATAGGGGCCTGCTGTTGTGTGTGCATCGCGCAAAAGTACCTGATAGATTTCAATCAAGTTTTTTAGTTATATTTCTTAGACACTTGGTCTTTCTCTAAAAAATAATTATCAGCATAGCTTCATTTAATATAAAGTTAATAAGATTTTAAGAAACTAATATTTTTATAACCACTACGTGTTCAGCACCGTGTTGAGTTGTCGTGAAGAAGTGGGGCAAGCGGTGTAGTGATTATGTTTTTCCTCCTGTTAAGATAATAAATGACGCAGTAGAAGTCGTGGATATCAGCTAGTATTAAAAAATTATATCGTTTTATGACACCACGATAAAATCGTGATTTTAATCTTTTCAAAAACTAAGCTCAATATTTATTAAGTCATTGAATCATTTTGAATTGAGGCATGGGCGCCGCTGTATTGGCGTTGGCTGTTCTGCCGAGCGCTTTTCACTTCACCCCGACTCAGCGGCCATACATACAACATGCTATTAGTGGACGAAAAAATTTGCGGCGATATAAAAAAGTTTCACTTTAATAAATTATTATGATTTATATGACATATATGTTCCAGTTATAATATGAATTATTATACTATCTGTTGGAAACTACACGATTGCTAAAATTTAATCGGTTATCAGGTTATACAATAATGGTTAAATGTGAATCGGGACCTAACAGAGACATGGATTTAGTCAACATCAGTAAATACATAACAGAAAACTTCGCCCAAGCGACGCTCGTGTAAGTAGAAAATAAACTATATTGTGTTAATGTAATTATTTTCATTGATTTTATTTTATAGTATGGCAATTGGTTTTTAGCGAAACTTACCTTGGTATTAGCACTTACTACGTAAAAGACGCGGCTTTGCCCTGGTGGCGAGTATTCCATTTGATGGAGGAAGCGCATAAACAGTTCCCCATTGAAGACTACTCCGTGTCACAGACTACACTAGAACAAGTTTACCTTAAATTTACCAAATCCCAAGTCAACACTCAATAAAAACAATTTGATGTATATATAGAGTTATTTGATCCATATTTAGTTGAAAGTTTTTCTTAATGTCGAGTAATTCCATCAGAAGACGACTAGACGCCGTGAGAGTTTCCATTATTATGTAGTTGATATTCCCGTGGTTCGTACGAAGTGATTTCTTTCCACATTTATTATACCTACGGCTAAGGAGTGGAATTCAATCCCGGCGTCATTTTTTCCGTCCTCCTATAACTTAGGAGTATTCAGGAGGAGAGTGAATAAGCATATAGCGGATAAGCGCGATTAATCGTCGGCCTCATATTCACTTACCATCAGGTGAGATCGAAGGCAAGAGCATAACTTTAAAGCATACAAAAGTACATCCCAATTCTGATCAGTTTCTAAATTAAAAACCAACCAACCAATGTTTAAATAGCTGATTTATGTTGTTACTAATTTATTTGTAATAAATGTACAATTATCGCCCCTTTTATTATTGACTGTGTATAATAAATTAGATAGATTAAATATAATACACCATATTCGTTTAATCAATATAATTCAGAAAACAATAATAATCGATGTAATTGGTCTCTACTAAATACAAAATATTTTGGGTACTTCAAAATATAGGGGATAAGAATAGTATCAAGGAGTAAAACTATGCCACTATGGGCGAACAGTTTACAGTATTTATGAAGCCAACGGAAGACTCAGTGACAAACTGTATATTCAAATGAAAAACAATGTATTCAAGTTATGAACTGTATATTCAAATGATGAACGGTATATGCAAATGATAAACTGTATATTTAAATGATTAACTGTATATTCAAGTGACAAACTGTATACTCAGAATATTGAGATAGCAAAATTAATTGAATTTCATGGGAATTCAGTCTACGGCCTTAGTAGCTTAATACACATTTTAATTATTAAATCATAGGCAAAACACCTACTTATATGTCTTTCTGGGGCCGATTCATAATGATTTTTTGCCTCTTTGGCCTTGCAATCAATTATTAAGGACTAAAAATTGATAAGTTTACGTGTTTGTGATCATAAATATATGTAACGGTATTTTTATGAAACAATAAAGTATTTTTAATGACCATAATACTTCTTTTATTTTATGAGTAGCTGAGTTCACGACTCCACTCGCTTCTCCTATGATCCAGCTAGACAATGAAATAATTTTGCGGCTGGAATTATGTAATAAAAAATCGATTAATCTAAAAAATATTGATAGGTACTCCTATAGTTTGCGGATAAAGGAAAACATTTGACTTTATGGGCATACCAATCTCTTAAATGAATTATACATATCGAGATGGTGAAGGACACTACTTCAAAATTTTAAACATTTATAAAATTCCAGTTAACTGGATATTAAAACTGGTTTAAACAGAAACTGGTATAAACCGGTTGGGGTGTTCACCCAAAGCATTTAAGATTTCTCCATGTTTCTGTTATTCGAATATATTATTATGTCTGCTTTCTGTCTAGTAATAGTCGTATGGGGTACGAAGAAACTATCATACTAAGCTCATACAAAATTAGGCTAAGCTATTAATAGGGAAGATTATATTAAAAATACCTATACATTTGATGTATTCTGAACTTTGCATATAACCTCTACATTTTGGAAGAAATTATCTATTGGCAGGAAGATACTGGCTTATAATGAAATTTTATCAGTATAATCAGGGTTTTTTTCGAACTGACTACGCTATTGGCATGACAGGCGTCTAAAGCTTCACCGGACTACACGACAATCAATAAAAAATAAAATTGTTGGGTACAATCTCTATCGTTTATGGTTCTATTCACTTGACATTGGCGAAATTGTGTGCGCACATCTGTTGCCATTTTAAAAGAAGAAGAAGAAGAAGATAATCGAGTTACTACACTCCTGATTTTATAGTTTGCCGCGATACTTAGTGGAAACATAAAAATAAATGTACACAAATTTTATTACATAAATTTCCTGTATGGTCCAGTAATCAATTATAATTTTTTCTTTCAACACTTGGGTCAGTAATGTAGGTTTGTCAAAAGTCGTGAAATCACAAATAGAATTGGATAACAGACTGTTAAGGTTACAGGATTCTAATACCTTAAAAAAATATGTGAACTATATATATATATATATCTAGAATGTGATCAATTTTACGAAATATTTGCTGGTGGCTCCACTGATAAAAATGATGTTGGTTAAGTTTTATTGGATGTAAAATCAAAAACAAAATTTAAAATAAATTCAAATATTTCAATTATTCCTGCAGAACTTTGATAACTGTGTCTGACTCTATAAGTGCCTTGCAACAATTAATTCTTTGTACATGTAACAGGCGAGGAATAGCTGTAACATCATATAAAGTAAGTAAATTGAGAAATATTCGAAGACTACTCACTAAACATGAAAATATAATTTTACAGTAGAAGCCATCTTACATTGTGATTAAGGGGAATCGAAGATAGATTGCTTGGAAAGAGAAGCTATCGCTGATGGTATTCCTTTTAGATGTTTCCCTTTTATTCCGAAGCTTCATATCCTAAAGAAGCGTTATATGGATCTATGGGAGTAACGAGTGGTCTAGAACTGAAATAGTTACAACTTTGAAACTTACTTCCAGGCGAATTCTATTTAAAAAATATAAAAGGATTCCAATTAGCGAATATTATTGTGAAGTGTATCAGAAATATGCTAAACAGGAGAATTAGAATAATGTAATTTCACTATCAATTTGCAAACATTATACATACTTCTTTATTTTGAATACAAATATTATATATAGTTTTGTATAACATATTATATATAATTTTATATAACATTTGTGTTAAAAAATATAGTATACAAACTATTATAACATTAAAGTCAATGAACATTTTTGCACTATTTTTTAAATAACAGATTTACAATAAACGGGCATGAGGTTTGAAAAACCATACAAGTGTGTTCTCTTGTCGCATTTAAATTCTACAAGAGTGCTTTCTCTTATATTTTTAACTAACTGATTCTCACTTTCTTCATAGGCAAAGAATCAGTCGAATAAGAAAATTAATAGCCCAGAACCATGTACGACAAATTCCACGTCGAATGGTCAGAGTTGTATTAATACGTTCAATAAACTGCGCGTCAAACTTTTTGGGCGCTCTAAATATAGTACAGTACAATCAAGAAGTTAACCCAAAAAAGGAAGATATTATTTAAAATTGGGATTTATTAATCTTGTAAGTTATTTTGATATAGTATATACAATATAATACGTTTATAGTTTAAAATGATTCAAGAAGATATTTGTAGATCCTGTAGATTTTTTTTTTATATTATAGGGGGCAAACGAACAGGTGGGTCACCTGATGGTAAGTGATCACCGCCGTCCATAGACACTAGCAACACCAGGGGAGTCGCAAGTGTGTTGCCGGCCTTTTAATATATGTGGGCCTCCAGCGCTCTCACTAACCGAACGAAACGCAACAGTGCAAGCGCTGTTACTTCACGTCGGTTTTCTGTGGTATTATGTGTATTATAGGTATTATGCTAGTCGCTACAATAGTGTTATTGTAAATAAAATGCATTCGTAAATTTATAGTGGAGCAATGTTGTTATCAAAACATCACATTCGAAGTGGATTGATTTCTAATAATAACAATAGAGCAAACAAATTACAAAAATATCCACAAGAAAAAGAGAACGAAAATGTCATTAACATGTAACTGCAAACGAAATTATTCTGAATGCGACTGTACTGAAACTAGCTCTCACACTCACACGTGTCGCCGCTGGTGGGCGCGTTAGCACGACTGCTGCCAAATCTGGGGGGCCCAACTCCGTCTACCGGAAGCTGTACCTGGGGGTCGTGCGGTCAATGGCCCTATACGGGGCCCCCGTGTGGGCTTATGGCCTGACGGCCACCAGCAGCGCCCAACTACGTAAAACTCATAGGATAATGGCCGTCAGAGCCATACGCGGATACCGCACGATCTCCCGCGAGGCGGCCTCCCTACTAGCCGGATCCTCACCCTGGGATCTGGAAGCGAGAGCCCACGCGTCACTATATCAACGACGCGTGGAGGCGCTGGAGCGGGGCCGGAGACTCGCACCTCGGGAAATCGAGGCGGTCCGGTCCCAGCTCCACCACGTCCTAGTAATAGAAGAATGGAAACGACGACTTGAGCGACCGAGCTCGGGCGTGACAACCATAGAAGCCGTTCGGCCGATCATGGTCGAATAGCTCACCAGGCACCATGGCACCCTTAGCTTCTAGCTGACACAAGTGCTCTCGGGGCACGGCTGCTTTGGGAGTTACCTGTGTTGGATACGCCGGGAGCTGACGGAGGGGTGCCATCATTGTAGCTGCGCGTGGGACACCGCGCAACACACACTCACGGAGTGTTCCGCCTGGGACGAGCTACGCCGCGAGCTCGTCGCGACCATCGGCCCGGATCTCTCTGGTCGAGATGGTCGAGAGCGAGACCGGGTGGATCTCCGTCGCCTCCTACTGCGAGGCAGTTATGCTCGCGAAAGAGGCGGCGGAGAGGGAGAGGCAGCAGACTAGCCAGCTTCCCTCCCGCGGTCGTCGAACACGGTGGTGACGAACTAATACCGCCGTAAAAAGGGCCTGTGGGCGACGGGACGGGCGGGCACGTCCGTCGCCCTGAGCAGTGTCTATCTGCACAGGCCCGCGTGGTGGAGGCGCATTTTGCCGTGCGACTCCCACAGTTTGTCAGGGGGGCTTAACATCCGCCCCCTCCTGAGGGGTCTACCATCCTGAGCCCTCAGACCGCAGACGGAGCCCCTGATGAGGGGCCAACACCTGCCGGGGATGCAGAATTAGTGCCTTTTGCAGTTCCTGCTCCCCGGCCAAATAGGTGTGAGAAGGCACCATGGGGTTTTTAGTGCGTGGGAATCGGATATAACCCACCCCCAGCTGCCCGACGGGGTGGGTAGCCGTCACGGATTTTCCCCATGTTAAAAAAAAAGGTATACTGGGGACAAGAAACGCACGCGGGTGAGCCTACTTCGCCTCCATCTCTTCTGCATCCCTCGAATACCGAAATTTGTGTTATGCACATCTACTTCAGAGCGTTCAAAGAGTTCGACGCGGACTGAAGTTTTCAAAACTTCATGTACATAAGTATTGTCAGAAATGTCTAGCAGAACCTTGTTTAACTGTCTCGATTGTAGTGATGTTATTTTATCAGCGACTGTTGTAATTTGACCATAAGAATTTATAACAATAATGCTAATTCCATTGTATAAAAATTCGTAACATTCGTAGAAAACTTTTTTGCTTATTGTGTTGTTGTGTAAATAAAAAATGCATAACTCATATTGAAATCGTATATTTTTCAATTTTATGACAGATATTGGTTGACATCCATACATGCACTCACTCAATAAGTTACATAGTTAAATGTATTATTACTTAAACTCTATTTTTATTACATTCTTGGGCACTGGAATCGTGCCAATATGCGTTTTCTGGTTTATAATACCCTTCTACCTACACAAAAATGACAAACTATAAAAAGTTTTAACACTGACACATTCCAATATATTTGTAGTGCTAATCGTCCCAAATTTGAGTTCAAAAATTGAATTATAAATCAAAAACTAATGCAGCTTTCATATTATAAATTAGTATATACTTGTTCGCGCAAGCTTAGCACCCATTTAGCCTGTGGTAACTCAGTAAAACACAGGGGCAACACTTCTCATAATACTTTCTATTGTTCAATCAATGTTAGCAGCTGCATTTGTCGAACAGAAAGACCTCTTTTCTGAGTGAAAACGAAAAGGTAAAATTGGTTTATTTTCGTCAATAGTTTTCAAACTCGGCGGCACTTAACTTATACTCAGGTACAAGAACAGTTGCGACAATTTCACGGAGAGACAATAAGCGCTCGGACCATTAGAAGGCAATTCATTAAACGGGGTTTGAAACGATATAAGCCAACTAATGGACCTATTGACACGAGGTCACCAAATGGCCCGGTTACAATTTGTGCGCAAACATTTTAATTGGACTCAATAACAATGGAGCCTGATACTCTTCATTGATGAATCCAAAAATATGGTGTACTAAAAATAATCCGAGTATTTCGTGCAATGCTGTATTGCAGAGAATCTGAATTATGATGTGGAATCAAAGACAGTATAGGAAGAATTTCTATAGAAGGCAAAACCGAGTTTGTGATTATACAGGGCTTAGGGACAATAATACTTCTTCGATGCATAGGGTGACGTCATATGCTAGGTTTCTGGGTCAAGGTTTAATTTTTACATAGATGAGAATGAACGAACCCGTACTACAAGAATATTTTGAAAGCATCTAATAACGATCATGGGATGGTATGTTAAAATTATGAATAGTATTCAGCTTCAAAACTGCCTCAAAAAAATTTCCTTAATCATAGATGTTTTTAAACTTCATTTCACCAAACCTAAGAGTTGAAAGTGGTAAAATTCCGGTGCCCGGGAATATATTCTAACTGAATTTTTAAAATAAGAATGAAATTATTTATATTTTTCTTATAAATAAACATAAACATAGCCAAAAACGTTAAAAAAGTAATGTATGTACATTGGAATAATCAAAACTTGGGTTATGAAATGGAAAATGTAATATTAAATATTTGATATGTTACGTCGACGATCACAATGTATTCAATTAAGTCTACTTTAGCATTCGATACACATACATAATTTTACTAAATGTAACAAGTAGTTAAAGGTTTTCTCTTTGATACTTTGTAAATTGCAAGAAGATCTGTTCTAAAGTCGTTTGTGATATGCTGTAATCCTCAACATTCAGGTCACGCTTCGCTCGTTCCATTATACCAAACATTTTCGACCATGGCACAGTTCGATCCGGCAAATAATACGTCAATAAACCTTGATATTCTTCCCTGTAAAAAAATAATAATAAGAATTTGACCTTGAAAACATCTTGATCTCAAATCCGATGTTATTTACATTCCTTGGTTCCTTAAACTAAGAGAGAACTTAATAATAAACCCTAATCGGAATGTCCACAGCGCCATAGCGAACACGTCATATTAGTTCAAGAAGGTCGATATTGATTAATTGATATTGATGGTCAGACCTTTCAGTGTACTGTTGATTTTTATCATATGTTGTGGGAATGTACCCAGACCGAGGATTTGCGCCAAAAAAGCCTCTTCGAGTCCTAGAGGATTGTTGGAGAGGTCAATTATTATATTGGAAAACTTCTATCTATTGCATAAAAACTAATTTATAAAATTGATTTCTTAATCTTCAAATGTGAGAATCAAGTTTAAAGGTACATTAATCCAAGTGAGTTACCCTATGAGACTGGCATAGTCTTAAAGGATGTAAGTTGTCCTCGTTAAAGTTAAAGGAAAAAAATCCACAAAGAGTCTAGGCACATCAGTTTTATCAATGAATTATTAAACATATGTTATAAATATTTGTATATAACTTGTATTATTATAATATTTAACAAAAACTTTTATGTAAAAAAATTGAAAAATCATTTACAAATGTTTTACCAAACTGATGAAAGACAAACAGGATAACGAGTTAATAAAATCATGTTAAAAATTGAATATATTCGTTATGTGATATGTTAATGTTTGTTCAGAGCAGCAATCTCTGATTTTTTTTTAATTTTCGGAAAACTATTGATTATAATCACTTGAGTTTAATTCGACTAAACGGAATATCATAAAATCGGGTGACCTCGATAGATGATTCAGTTGATTGGAAAAACATTTAAGAAGTTTACGCAAAATAATGTCCTGAGTACATATTTTTTATATACTTTATTTATTTCATACATTATATTTACTCACATAATCTTTGGTGTCATGAAATTCGCATTAATGTAGGCTTTAAGTTCATCCACTAAGATTGTATTTGATGTCGGAGATGCATCATCTTGTAATCTCAACTTAATAGTCAATGTGAAACCTGAAATATTAGCATTATTGTACATATAAAAATATATTATATATTAGTGTAAAGTAACCTTGTAGCGAGGTTATATGACTTTTCTTTATATCTGTACATCTTATATAATCTATACAATTAACCTATAACACTTCTGTAGTTTATATCATTATTTGATATTTAAAATTGATTGACAACGTGTACATTGGTTTTATGGAATTTATTAAAAATTAATAAAAAAATTACCAGAATTCACTTCATACATATTAATTTACATGATTATAAGTATACAGACTACAGTCGAAAAGGAGTTTATATATTAGATTGATATTTCAAATTCAAAATGCCACCGTAGTAAAAATATTCGAAAAGATTTCTAACATACCTTGAGAGAATTTATTCTTCAAATGCTGAGGTGAGCCAAGACATTTAAAGCGGCCGTTAACCATAATAGTAAGTCTAGAACAAAGAGCTTCACACTCCTCCATACTGTGGGAAGTAAGGACAATGCCTCGACCTGATAGTTGAACACCGCGCACGGCGCGCCATACCTTCAACAAAAATGATGATTTAGCAATTTATCATCATCATCAGCCTGTTAGAAACCCATTGTAGGGTCATAGGCCTCTTCCCGAAGGAAGGTATGGGCGTAATCACCACGTCAGCCTACGATGTATTGTCGATTGCAAATTCTGAGAAATCCACAGTTTTTATATTTTCCCATATATGGTGGTACTACAAGAAACATTTCTCAGGTTCAGGTTTCCTCACAATGTTTTCCTTCACTGTCAGCCGTTAGTGTTACCAATTTAAATTAGTAAATGTACGCGAATTCCAAAAAAGTCGTTGGTACATGGCGAGGTTTGAACCTGCGGACATCGGATCGATATTACACTGGTCACACCCATGGACCACCATGACTCGTCGATATAGTAATTGAACTTTGTAAATTAAAACATTCAAGTAAATTGTGTTTAAATAATGATAGGATATTAACAATCTCAGTACGTACATGTCGTTTCGCCGCCGGATCAACGCCCGTTGTCGGTTCGTCGACAAATACCAACCGCGTCCGCCCTAAGAAAGCCAGCGCTGTATTTAACTTTCTCTTCGTTCCACCAGAGTACTGGTGAACCTGGATAACAAAGCAAATATTCTTATGAATGTATTTATATAATATGTTCATATTCGCGCTGCTACTCGGCGTCGTCAAGCGCACGCAGGTGCCCCCGCTGATCCCGAAAAGTCAGTTTAACTATTTACTACTACTAACATTACATTTCTATCTTTTTTTTCTTTTTTGGTAGGTAACCAATCTTCTAGATTCTTACTGCCATTATCAAGTAGGTAATAATATTACAACGTGATAAGGTCAATAATTTATATGATTGAATATTTATTAACAAATTTCATTAGTAATGTCTAATACGGGACTTTCACTAGCAGATGGCCGATATTATAAGGACGAATTTAGGCTACATTTATTGTAGAAAATAAAAATTAGGGTTATGTGTTGAATTAAGCTAAAACTCGTAATAAACTAAAGAAACAATATCCAGTATCACGTGCAAGTTTCGACTGATTTTTTTTTTGGCTAATCTGCACTGGTGTGAAATTGATGGTAGCAATTGCTGCTTTTAATAAATTAAAATGTCTATAAAATATATATTACAAAGAGTAATAAATTTGTAAGTGAATTATTATATTAGTCATTGTCAAATGGAATATTTTGTTGTCTTATTGCGACGGAAGAACATATTTACCCTTTTATCTAAATGTTTTAGAAATCCTAAAGACTTCGCGAGCCCTTCCGCTCTCGAAACTTTAATGTCAGCGCGTAATCCTCGTAGCAGTGAGAACATATACAAAGTCTCGCGGCCCGTCATCTCGCCGAAAAGAGCATCAAACTGAGGACAGTAACCTGTCAAAAATAATACAAAACACTATTTTCTATACTCTCTCTCTCTTCTACTCAGATATATAATGCATAAATTATTATATTAAAACATATAACTTATTTTTTTGTTAATGAAATAAATTACATTACCAAATTTCGTATAAATATATATTGCAATAGAGAAATATAATCGTGAAAGACGAACGTTTATTACTACACAATTGATAAAGAACTAACCAATATTTTTGTGTACTTCAGTGATTTCCCGTTGGACTGAGTGTCCGCTGACGAAGGCTTCTCCGCTAGATATGGTCTCGTCACCCATTAACATCTTGAACGTGGTGGTTTTACCGGCGCCGTTCACACCGAGCAATCCGAAACATTCCATGTCGTTCACACCTTTAATCAATTCAACATTTTTGATTACGTTTGATTTAATATTTTCAACATGGAATAATTAAAACAAGGATCACGACTACAGTTTCCAACCGAAAATAAAGATAAAATCTTTAGTTTTGGATTTCTGTTGTATTAGTTTCTTATGTCCCTGGACAGGATAAGAAATATTTTTGTTCAGTGATATGAAACTGAATATTCTTATTATATCATAATTTCATTAATATTTAAATATTGTTCGTTTTCTACTGTCAGTTCGTCTAAACCGAAGAAAATAGTAACAATTGCATATATATATATAAATGTAATAAACAAGTAAAATTATTTTAGTAATAAAAACTTACTAAATGAAACTTGATCGACTGCGAGGTTTTTACCATAGTACTTGGATAGATTCTTAGATACCAGACCATGTTTAGAAAGATTAGCTTTATCCAAAAGTTTAACATGTTTTGCCTCATCGACAACATCTTCGTCTTGAGTACTTTCATCTATGGGCGGTGGGGTTTTCTTAAATGTATAAACCTAAACAAAATAACGTACAAAAAAATTAATAAAATGTCATTATCATCTGCTCCTAATTGTTATTGGTTACAGCGGCCGCTGAAAGAATGAATCGTAACCTACTGTTTTGCCCTTTGTGTGCACTTATCTAAGTGGCTAGCATATCGTATCTTCGCAATAAACATGTGATTAAACTTGAGGCAGATCAACACACTGTTACGATAATTGTACTCCATTACCGTAGGTACTTTGGCTTATAAAATGTATACAAATAACAACTTTCGCCCTACGAAAAGCTAACTAAACAAAGTATTGATAAATGTATTAATCAAAGAATAAAGAAAATAATATAGAGTGGTTTGAAATACATTTTAAAATAGCCAATGTGATTTTATGTTTCTTCTACGACCAAATATCGTTCAAATAATGGGGTCGGTATCATATATTTTATCTATTATTTTTTTATTATACATTAGCTTTATTAGAGCTATATATGAAAATAATATACGTGACTATAATGTAGTTATTAGGTGCAAAATTTTTGTGAATGCATTTTAATAATAAAATAATATGTTACATAATAACTTTGAAATATCCAAACCTTCTGTGGTAAACCGTATTCTATAATCATCAGTATACCCCAAAACAGGCAACTGGTTATCAGCATCACGACTAAGTAACGTAGAATGCCAGGCTCATTCCACTCCAAGTAAGGACTGTCACGAACTAAAAATATTTTATTCATAATGTAAGTACAATTAATACAACTTACTGCCACATGTGGCGAGTTACAGTCAAATGTATAACATGAAAAGTATTACTGGTAATTGTTAGTACAATAACAATAATGTAATGTTATCGTCGTAATCTGAAGGTTTTCCTTCTATAAGAAAATGTATATACTAGAAAAGTAAATTCAGCTTCTTTTTTCGATCGCACTATTCGCTGTTGGCCTGACGAAGATGCGTTACAGCTTCAACGGGCTTTAAAATTACACTTTAGTTTATATCTGTATTTTTCTATAAAGTTAGGATATTTAATCTATCTAAAACTTTAGATTTTTTACTTTGATGACCGTGTTACTATTATCCATAAACTTCTTTCAACAGCGACTAACGAATAGCCACCTTTTGTTTTTATACAAATTCTATTAAGTTAAATAGTTTTAATGAATCGATTTTATCGAAGCCTATATATTGCTTCAAGCTACGCTTCATAGTTACGTGTGAAATTCACATAGAAAACCATTTATTAATTTCAGAGATTAGCGTTTGCAAACAGACAGAAAAGCAAAGTTTTTAAAAACTATACTTGTTGTACCCTGTTACATTCCCTATGTCACCCGCAATTAAAATTATGCAAATATTTTTAATGTACAGACACCATGATTATTATAGTATGAATTATACATTTACTATTTATATATTGATAAAAGTATTCGGATTCTGTATATCTATAATATACATACCTACGGTTAATTATTGTAAAAGAAATTAATACTAGTGATCGTGTAGTCGTCAAATTCGACCACAATAAGGATTACAAAGTTTTATTTTTCACATGCCAAGTTATAGATATTATTGTCTGTAGGTATTTAATTATCTTTAATATATATATAAATGGTAAACCTGTATTCAGTATTGCAGAATTTATACATAAGGAGCGTGAAGTATTACTCACCGCAACAACTGTCGGAGAAGTGCTCGCACAATGTTTGCATTGTGCATTCTTCAACATTCGGAACCAACAGAAACATGTAGTCACAATTTTGCATACACGAGTACTCTACCAAACCAATCTGGTTCAGTATCCTGGACAGGAGATACAATTTTTTTATTTTCAAATAATTATACTGTTTTTAAAAATACAGCATGCAGTGCAGTGGTATTATCACGAGATATATATATATATATATATTCAACTGAGATTCGTGTACTTGCGAGCTAGGGCCTTTGGTGACAGAAAACATTGTGATAAAACCATAGCAAGGAAATACGTTATATATTATTGTATTATATGTATGTTATAGTGCACGTTCTGTTAAGTTATGTGGTATTTACTAGTTTTGTTTTACTTGTACACCCTAGATACCCTGCACTCTACTCCATGGAACATGGAACATATCCATGCAAAGTTTGTCTGGAAAAGATTGCTATTAGCAATAAGAACGCCCTTGCTACTAATCACATAATTTGTAATGTTTTATAGTATATATGCATATAATGGTACACAATAAAGATTAAATAAATACGGCTTTTCCAAACTAGCCCGGCTAGCCACCACTCTTAAGTTAAAATTTTGTCGCCAAACACATATAGGTATGTTCCGGTTACAGCACTTGAGAGCCAGTCCCTGTCGGGGTCTGGCGTGTTTACCACCTTAGAACCTTAGATCACATCATCATTTAACATTATGTTAAACGTGAAAACAAAATTTTCTTGTACAAACAACATCGGTTATGGTTTTGAATAGACCACTATTTACCATATTGATTAGCAATCATTATAATGTTAATTTCAGAAATAACTTTATTCGTTATACTTATATAATCTATAAATCTGCTATAATTATGACGTGTTAAAAACAAAATTTGATAAAAAAATTATAGTACAAATAAGCGACATCTATCCGACAACGGTATAACTAATCTAGACGGAAAAAGTTAATATAGATATCACTGTATAGGTTTGTAAAATAAACAATATTTCCACTGTTTTGTAAATGGAGACAAATGAGATGCTGTGATTGGTTGAAAATATTGATTTCCAAATTCCTACATGAATCATGAAACATGAAAATCCTACATGAATACAAACTACATAGAAAGTATTTGATAGGTTAAATCAGTTCATTATAACGAGATTCTTGTACTTCAGCGATTACTGCGAAATACAGTTTTAGCCTTAGCAATTATATTTAATTGAGCTGCTAAATACGATAAATAGCATTCAGTCAGGGCGGTGTGATATTTATTCAAAATGGGATTTTAACTTATAGTATTAATTAGTAATTATATTTTGTTAAAAGGAAATACGATAAATACCGCATTTATTCGCATTTGAATAAGGCTATAGCCCTTTTTCAATAAAAATCTTACTGATTATTATAATATAAAAACTATTTGCACACATCTTCGAAATAAATATATCTCACCTGATCGCCGTGTTGAGGTTGTATCCCGGGAAGAATTGTAGTATATAATCAAGAATTATCGCCACTTGTTCAGTGTCAAGTGCAGGAGAAAGCAAAGCTTCCACGACTAGTGACCCCATCATACCTATTATTAACATGGATTATATTTTAACTCTTGCAGGTAGTAACGACAACACTCATCGCATATAAATAGACCATGATTAAAATAAACTAATATTCTTGATTTTGCAAATGGTAACAAAAATATTAAGAACCATATTCAATAATAAAATAGAACAGCAATCAATACATTAGTTTAATATTTTTCTTGCGTTATTGCTGTAACTTGTAATAATTAATTGCTATGTGAAAATAATCTCAAACCAAAGAAATGCTAATTTTAATTATTTTATTAAAATCATTAGAAATCGGGAATGCGTTTTTGTTTGTTATAAAGATTATATAAATAAATAATGGCTTACCGAATAGTATGTTTACAAAGAAAATGACGACAAAACCCATTGCAGGTCCGCTGAACAGCAAGGACATTAGGTAGTTCAGTGGTAACATCGCCATACCATAAATCATGAAGCACAGATACAAATACCCTGTAAATGCGTATATTACAATTATATGTCTAACTAAAATAAATAGCTTCCTTTAATGCTATACATATATATTAGTATTATCGTCAATTGATTTTATTAGCCTTCTTTTTCCTTATTTTTGTAAGCAATCGTTTTTAATTATTGCTAATGAATGAAAATTATTAATAAAACTAAAATTAATAAGGGTATTTTGTAACTAATTCTTAAATTTTATTGGTATGTACATACGGCGGTGTAAACATTTTTGTAATATATATATTTTTGAAGTGAAAACTACTTTAGCCCCTTGTGATTTGAAACTCGATGACGTTTAAAGCAACATTAAAAAGAGACAAACATATACATATATAAGATTAAATAATGAGATAAAATATATTACACAGTGTTTTCATATTCCCAGTTTCTTCTCTGTGTATTACACTACCTAACACTTGCTCAGGACCAAGCATTATACGCGAGTTAGAACGTGTCTGTGTGTATGCGTATTCCTAAGCCTTGGGAAAAGGGGGTCATAATCAGTGGCGTACGTTTTACATGTATCGTCTATATGAATATTTTATCATTTTTTTAAGGTTTCACTTCCACCGCGTGTGAACTACACACATGTTATTTTAATGTAGCATGACAAAGCGATTGCACTGTACCTGATGGTAAGAGATTTAGAATCTTGATGTCTTGATGTCAGGCATGTGGATAAGAGTACAGATCCCTATCACCTCATCTGTTTATTGAATACACACCGACTGACCCCAGAACGTGACATACTTAAGCCTGCCACTATGGCGGACGTTACACCTGGTGTGTGGTGATCGCGATTCCATCGGACACAATTGCCACGTTCTTTTGCCGTTCACCAAAATAATAGACAATTAACAATTGTATCTTTTTTTATAATTACCGCGAGGATCCATTATGTGTCTATTAATAAAAAAACATGCGTCACACTCGAATGGTATGAGTGGTGGAATATTTATTCAATGTCTAAAGTTTCGATCCCTGGCATGTATTAACGAGTTTGTCTTAATTCGCGTATATTTAATAAGTAATTGTCTTAAAATCTTAATTGGTAACATTATCCGTTGATGATGAAAGAAAACACTCTGAGAAAACCTGAACCTAATAAATAATCTTCTTGTACAATATGTGTTAAAATATAGAACGGTGGATATCTCTGAGTAGTGAGTTTGAAATTGCCATTACGTCATGGGCTGGCCTGGTAATTATGCCTGTATCTTCCTGCGGTAAGAAGCCCAGGGTTGTTCAGTGGGTTTCTTACAGGCTGATGTGTTATGGTTTTACAATTTTTGTAAACAAAATAATACAAGTTTTTCACCTAATTCGGTAGCAGTAGAGAGTCCTATTACTTGAAATATAGCACATGTTATTATGATGGTTATGCATATTAACATGAACCACAACCAATCGAACACCGACGCGCTGAACCACAACACGAATGGCTGCACACCCGCCGCTTTTTGCAGCAACTTAGCGCCCGATAAACGCTCCTGTGATTGTGGAAAACAATTAGTCATACAGACAAATAAAATATTAAAAGCGACATACGTTTTATGAAATTAGCAGCTAATAATACTCCCGACTTCATTTACATTGTATATTATCTTAACATTTAATATACAAGATAAAACCATAAAAAATATCAAAAGCAAAAATAAAATGTATATTTTTTTTTGTTATTTGTTAATTCCCTTTCTTGCTCATGAGTATCAACCGCTTGCCCCCACTTCACCACGGTAAGAAAACATACAACTAAAGATGCTGTGCTTGTAACAATCGTAGCTTACCAAAACTTTAATTACTTTATACCTAATTCACTACGGCCGGGCGTAACGCAAAATCCGATAGATGGACAAAAAAATTTGAAGCTATGTAAAAAAGTTTCAATTTAATAAAGGTACCGTGATATTTTATATAAGGACAAAGTGTCTTATAAATAAAACTAAAAAAAAATGATCAAAATTTATGCAGTAATTATTGCGTGATGCGCGCAAGACAGACCTGTATCATTTTATTTATATACACAATATATAAATAATGTAAGTTATTAATAGACTATACTGAATTACTATACTATTGAGTTTATTCCTTAAGCTCAAAAAGTAACGAACTTTTACTTGTAGTGGAAAACATAGCAACAAATACTTCACGACAGGTTTTCAACTTAAGAATTGTAACTCCGCGAATACTCGAAAATGGCCTACAACAATTTAGCTAACTGTAAATTATACACTGTTAAATTAAATATACCTTTTCACAGTCGTATATTAATAATGAAATTAGAAACATGTTTTTTATGAAACCTGCTCGACTATCTACGCAATCATATTAAAAACTTATTCATGTACATCATACAAAAAAGAGACTCGTAAGACAGATGTTTTCCAAATACGTGGTAGTGTTTTAACTTTCGTAAGTGCCACTGAATAAAGTCTGCGCAATTTTGATTTAACACCCAACACGTTGTTTTATACACAATGCTTTTGATTTAAAGATTAATTATACTGTACTATTTTACCTTGATATAGAACATGACAAAAACAGCACTGACAATGGCTATACTACTGCCGACACCCGAAGCGACTTGCAACGAAACCAATGTAACCATCAGCCGTGCGTCAGTCTGAAAAAAGATTAGTCTAAATTAATAATTATATACATTAAAATTAAATAAAGAGCATAACAGAAATTTGTTTTTGTAACCTACCAATTGTGAGCTGTTACTTATTATGCAATTTAATTTATAAAATTTCATAAAAAATTGTTAGCTTTGGTAAGTTCAATGGAGAGATACAAATAGACAGTTAACATTTTTTTTTGTTGCCATAGTCATGATCACTTCCCTTATAATAGATATTTATTTGTCACAAAATTTGGAAAAAATATATTAGTTACATTAGAAACAATACTTTGTAGAAAAAGAAGAATTAAAAAAAACTGACTTCAAATAAATCTACTCTAAAAAAATGCACCAGAACGTCTTTGATCATAAAGTAGGAAAAGAAATCATACAAAAAAATATTTTTCAAATCCGTTTATGAATGAGGAAGTTATGAGATAACAAACATTAAAAAAACAGGATGTATCGTAAAGACATAGCGCAGAAGTGAACCTATTCTATCACAGGGAAATATTTTAATTTTAAAAATACAACAAAAGGCCAACATCACACAGTGTTACCAGGCGGTTCATCCATCCAAGTACTGGCCGCGCCCGACGTTGCTTAAACCTCGGTGATCGGATGAGAACCGGTGTTTTCAACACTCTACCCGACAGTGTTTACCCCCCCCCCCCCCCCCTTTCCATTCACAAAAATATTGTCTATCACAATTTCAAAACTCTCCCATAGGAAGTTACAGTTCAAAAAATACAACCGACTTGATAACCTCTTTGAAGTCGCTTAGCAAATAAATGACCGTGGTATTAACGCGACGTCTAATAGAGTTAAATGAATTAGGCATCCCATTAAAAAAATATATATTATGAAGATACCATTCCACAGTGCTTATTAGTGCTTAGCGATTGTTTATACTGCTTTTAAAAAAGGAAAAGTGAAGTTAAAGTGAAAACTATTATGGCGTTTTCAATATTTGACCTGCATCCCACAGAATTACAGGAACTTTAAAATTGAAAAAATTCTAAGCCTTGATTGACAACATAAAAAAAATCTTTAAAGGAGGTTTTTCATGTACTTGCAGGAAAGAATTTGAATTTCCATAATATTTCAGAAGGAATGAAAATATCTGAACTTGAAAATGTTCAGGAAAAGTCCTTTATTTTATCAATTTTCAATATTTTCCAAGTCGGTTTGTAGTATCGTCGTGTGAACGTTTATATCTACAGAAAAATACTTTGTATTATAAAAATATGTCAAAACGATAGAAAATAGCGGTATTTAATGATTATTATTTTTTGTAGTAAATTACTCTGTTCTTTTTCAATATTTATAAAATCCGCAAATGACTATTGTCGTGCAACCATTTGTACCCACAGGAAATACTTTGAATTACGAAAATATCGCAAAAAAGAATTTTGAGGAAAGAATTAGGAGAGATTGTTTTTTATTTGCTTTGTATATTCCGTGCTTAGTAAGTTTAATCCTTTAGATTATACAGTTACTTATAACAAACTTGTAAATAAAAACACAATATTGTACCCGATCGTTTTTTACTTGCACTTCTGATTCTAAAAATATACATGCAATCGTAAAGGCCACCATGGTTTTGTTTACCTGTTCTTCATATGTTGCCTCCAATGGAGAGTTAAAGACATTTAATTCAGCAGTGGCATTGTATGCTTTAAGTAAAGCCGAGTGAACAGCAGCCAGTGACGTGGCGACATCATGGTATCCGAAGTTACTGAACCATGCTGTTGCCGTGTTTTCTCCAAACGTTGCACCAATAACAACACTTTCACGCATCACACCCATCGCTAATGGATCTGCTCCCTGCGATGTAACTTACATATTATATGACCAATAACTACTTCACTACTTCAGTAATTTTATAATTTAATTGTGTAATGACTTTTATAAATTATAGACTTCGCAGAACCAAAGTTAAAAGGACCAAAGTAACTTTTATATTATATTTATACAAAGATTATGTTTGGTTTCCTATCTCGGATTTAAATTTTGCTTGGTCTTTTTAACTGTAACATATACACAATTTCTAATAGCTGTTATCTATAATGATTCATCCATGAACGTAATAAATTCCTCTATCTCTGTGTAGATAAAATAATATCATACCTTTTCCAAATAATATTGATCTATGGGCCGATTCTCGACTACCGTAAGCGCCATTGTTTCAATATTTGATGTCCTAAAGATACGCTCGAAGGCTTCCTTTGCTAAAGCGCCAATTGAAGTTGCAATGTTTCCATCGTATGTCAGCAGTGTCTCTGTTTTTGCATATCTTAAATAACATGACATATGATAAAAACAAATTCAAAAAATTTATTAACGTCCGACAAACAAAACCGTGTCATGATTGATTTATTCGAAACAGCACCAAAGGGTTTATACTAATATTGAATTATATAGATTATGCACTATGTACATAAAACTAATACGTAAATTTTCACTACCGGACAAAAGGACATGTTATCGAATACCGACAAACGTCTATGTTTAATATTTTCCCATTACATAACTACTAGAAGAGCATCTCTCACATTTATTTACGCTTAGTTTCATTAAGAACTCTATAATTATTATTATATCACAATAAAAATAGTAGGGGATAAAAATATATAAATGAGAGTAAAAAGTAACATATGAGATTATGATAAGATAATGAGAGTAAAAAGTAACATAGATAATATAGATATATTATAGATTATAGCAGGCCCAGCGGAAGTTGCCCTGCCCTGATAATAAAAAAATATATACTTATGTGCATGAAACGCTTAAGGCGGCTAGACTTTTTCCGATTCTTTCAACAATTATATTTATATTTCAACCAATTTACAAAAAACCATTGACAAATTATATACCTTCCCCGTGAATTACTCTATCCATTGGTGAAAACCACATTACAATCTGTTTAGTAGTTTTTGAGATTATCGCAAACAACCAGACAGACAGACAGACGCGGCGGACGACTTTATTTTATAATATGTATTCATTGATATAAATGAGAGGAACACTATAAAATTGTTGCGGTCATTTAAAATTCTGATTTTATATATACATATGTATATATATTTGTTATTTCAGAATATTTAATGTAAGGCTCTCGAATTTACGTAAACTCTATTTATCCTATAACCACAGTGTTCCAGTGAAACTGATAAGAGTTTGATAACCTTGAACGTTCCGACAAAACCAGATAACTGAGGTACTGAGAGTAATAGAAATCGATTCAAAATGAATGTTTGTAACTTAAACTTTCATAATAAAAAATATATCGTATGATTTCAAATAATGTATAATTTTAACTACTGATCAATGTACTTAAGGTAATGTTATTTTGATGCTAATAGGTATCTGTCTGACGAAAATTATAATAAATAATTGAAATAATTTAAAAACAAGGCACCTTCATAATCATTCCTTCATCTTCATCTCAAACTTCAACTTTGACTATACATTAAATTTAACAAAACATCACCTGCTTAAATCAAAATATGCAATGACATAAAAAATTACCGCCAATGCATTCGATTTTGTAAATATGAAAAATTATAATAACAAACTGATAAATATATTTACCCTTTTTCGAGAGATAGCGGTCTGATCTGGATAGATCTAGTGAACGATGTAAGATATTCTAATATCGATAAAGAGACGGTGATGAGCAACAAGGGCACGCCAACCTGCAAAATGATTAGCCACCAGGAGCGTATCCACACCAACCACAACTTCAACCATACAGCTGTCACATGTTGGTAGAGTAAACGGAATCCTTTTACCGTGTCTGCATCTTTATTGACTGTTGGTAAAATCATAAATAAACAAATTTAATCTTTCTTTATACATTCAATACCACTTTCTGATATGACTGATAAAGAGATAAATGCCCGTAAAATTATAGCCCTACTTGAAGAAAGTTGTGCGCGAGCTTATGAGTCTCAGCCACTAAGTCTATGTCGTTCAACTGTCCAAAGGACCTGGTAACGGTATCAAGAGACTGGTTCAGTCAAAAGTACACCAAGTTCGGGAAGAAAACGATGCACAGAACCAGGAGATGACCGCTTTTTGGTGAGATAGACGTTGCAGAATAGTAAGGTGTCTAATGTGGGCCTTAAGAAGAATCTTAAAGAAGTAAGAGACGTAGACGTGAGTTTGTTGACGGTCAGGAGATGGCTTTTGGCTACCAATATCAGAAGTTACCACCCGGCCCGGAACCCTAAATTACTCCGTGAGCACCGTGTTGCTCAACTTAAATTTTCTCGAAACTATGCTTCATGGACTTTGGAGAACAGGAACAAAGTATTGTTTTACTGATGAAGCTAGAATCTTTTTGTGTGGAGAGGACCGATGGCGGTAAGTGTAGTATAGACCACAGCAGTGCTATGCAGAAGTATATTTCGAAGAGATCACTTCTTATGGCGGGGGCTCCGTTACGTTTTGGGCAGCCATGAATTCGACGGACACATACGAAGTCAGTTTTCATAAAACATTAATTGCACACCGGTACATAGCGTAAGTGCTAATTCCACATACACAGTCTGCATTGACTGCTCTTGAGAAGATTCCATTTTTATGGACGACAATGCTCGTCCTTACCGTTCTGGAGAAGTGGAAGCATACATGCAAGAAATTGGGATCCGTGGTTTAGTTTAGCTAGCTCGAAGTCCTAACCTCAATTCAATTAAACATGATAAACAGAAACAATGAGATAAGATCAATTCAGCATGTTCCACAAAACATCAGGGAGCTAAAATGAGTGATTGCGGGGATTGGGAATGTATTCCTCAAAACGTTATTGAAAATGGCGTGCCCAAAAGAATTAAAAGATCCAAAACTTCAAAGAAGAAAATCTCCCTGCTGTTTTTTGTGTGACTCACTCACATACTTTTTAAACAAAGATTTTTTTAACACAAATTTTTCATTTTTCCTTACCAGTTTTCAAACATTTTATTTCATACGGACGTTGCCTTGACAACTACTAACACAACAAAAAAAGAATTACCAAATAGGTGCAGCTACTCTGAAATGGTGCCCTTACATACATCCTGCAATTGATTTTTATCTATACTTATATAACATGCATCTTATTCTATCACTAAATTAAGTATATGAAATATATAATAACTTACTTTGATCCGTAGAGTCAAACTCGTGCGATAACAAATCGTTAGTGGAAGCTTCGGAGGTTACGACACTATCGTCGCTAACGGAATTTACAACAGTAACATCTGAACCCACGCTGCATAAACATAATGAAATTTTTATTAATCACACACAGTGAAATCCAACGGACTATTCATTACATTCGATATTTCTATAGAATTATCGTTTAACATAATGAAATTACATTATATTATTTTACTTACGACATAAAAACGTCCTCTAAAGTTGTAGCTTCCAGACCATAGTTCTTGAAATTGATTAGACCACTGTTCTGTTCCAGATCATTCAACATGTCTTCAAATTTATGCGATTGATCGTTTTTTAAAGTATAAGTTACTTCGGAACCTAAAAAGTTATTTAACTTTGTAAGTAACTAATTAGATAAATCGATGTAAATAGCATCTATGAGGTAACATATATATAAATATATGTATTTTATTTTAAATTGAGGAGCTTTTCCTCTATTGGACATATCAGATGTATTGTTCCCCATTCTTTCAAGGCTTATCAGGAGAGTCGCTGACCAATCGTCACCAAGCGATACAACATTCTGACAGCCTGTTTTTATCTTTATTTTTTATTTTACAAACTAGCTAGCACAATACTGCTTGCTTCACTTCTCCACGGCAAAAAACACATCATTGATTTTTTTTAAGTAATGAATATCTGAGAAGTTAGAAAAAAATGTAATCGAAATCTATTCAATAGTCTTTGAGGGATGTACGCACGATGGCAGACCTCTAATATTTAAATTTCTATATGCTATATAAGAAGACGGATTACTAGATATACTATATAGGAAGATGGATAACTAAAACATATCTCTTATGACAATCAATATGTTATCGGTTTGCAAGTCTATTAGTTTTTGTTATAGAATGATAAAAAATATATTTATATCATTATTATTATCACAGCCTCAAGGTGTAATAGTCGTAAGCTCTACTACTGAGCCGAGAGATAACAGTTTCGATACTCGCACAATATTTTATTTTTTTTCGAACTGATTACACTGTCGACATGGCATGGCCTCTACAGTTTCTCCGAACTATGCCCACACATAATTGATTTGTGTGCAATGACCATAATTGTCTAATGTACATAGTTAAATCAAATGGATTGATACGCTAATTAATTTTGTCAATAACACAGATCATTGGCGATATAAATACAAAATGTTATACACATGTATATTGTTTGTCATATTGATTTGTAAAACAAAAAAATAATAATAATCTATTACGTCAGCCAACATAAAACAAAGTTTTAATCACTGTTGAGTATTCTTAAATAATATATTGTTATATTATTGCTCCAGATGATCGAGAGATATGTTTTATTAACGTTAATTATATACAGTCGGCAATCTCTTTGGTCGCTCTGAATAGAGCCGTATGTTCGGGCTTTAAAATAAAACAAGGTCCGGACAACGTCCGGAGTTGAATACAAAAAAAAGTTAAAACATTATTATAGGAATCTAAAATTGGCATTTATTTATACTTAACTTGTCTACAACATATACAAATAACATAATAAGTATTTATAAAGAAATTTAAATTCTGCGCATATATTCAGAGCGGTAAAAAGTTTAGCACGAATTGTACTTTAAATTGTTAATGCGATTAATATTGTACTGCAAACGTATACATATATGTCACGAACACCTGTATATATTTTATTATTTTAATTATTAACATTATATTTACCTCGGTCCTCTTTGATGGTAGCGCCTGGTATATATTTGTGGATGACTCCAGTACACGCCTCGTAATCGAAACCATGATTTTTTCCTACCACAAGCGTGTATCCTATGCCGTAATGGCGTTTAAGAAAATATGGTGAGCCAATACATTGAAGGGTTCCACTGGCCATAATCGCAACTCTATCGCCGAGAATATCAGCTTCATCCATAAAGTGTGTTGTTAAAATCATGGAGCGTCCTATAGAAGAACAGAAAATATATAACTACTCACGGACCCGGTATACAGACGTTTGCATTAATATAAAAAAAATATTGAAAACAAAGGTATCGTATAATGCATAAACTAAATTTTTTAATGTAAATTAAAATAAATATCTTCAAATGTACCTTTTTTCTCTTTTTGCAGAAGATCCCAGAGAGCACGTCTTGAAGCAGGATCCATTCCGGATGTTGGTTCGTCTAATAACACAACACGAGCTGCACCGCTTAGCGCTATGCCAACACATAACCTTCGTTTTTGACCACCTGATAGCCCTTGCGATTGGTAATCACGCTTAAAACATAAAATAATGATTATTAGTTTGCATCAGACTCTAAAAAGATTAAGTAAACAGCTAATTGTTGCTGAATGTGTATTCAAATACTACAAATCATAGGATGAATATTAAAAAAATAGGACAGATATATATAACAAACTACAAGCGATACAAGCTGCTACTTACTTTTTCTTGCAGTTCCAATTTTTCAATAAGGGAATCTATTTCGTCCGTAAGGTTTTGCCCACTAAAACCTTTTAGTCGACTGAAAAATTCTAAATGTTCTCTAACAGTGAGTTCATCAAATAGTACATTATGCTGTGGACAAAAACCAAGATTGCTTCGAGCATAACGACCTTGAGTCCTTACGTCAAACCCAGCGACAGTTATCGTACCACTGGTAGCTTCCACGTTACCTTTGAAAGATTTTTTTATTAAAACACGAACATGTTCTTATATGTAATAATTCTAGATATAATTAATGCCAACCTGTTAACATAGACATAGTTGTAGATTTTCCAGCACCATTATGTCCAAGGAGCACGGTTATTTGATCATCATATATGTTCAGCGTTAAATTGTTTACAGCAACGTTATTATTAAATATTTTAGTAAGACCCTGTAAATTAAATTCAACAAAGTTAAAAGCAGCAAGCTCTTTACACTAATATAGATAATAATAATTCAATTTCATTATTACATTCATCTGAACCCCGACAGCATGGCCAGTCGGATCTTCTTCTTTTATTATATCTTCTTGTACATCGGGCGTGCTAAAGAATGCTTCGTCTGTAAAATTATAGTATCATGTCAAATCATAATGAGCATTTATTTACAATACATCTTCAGTATTTCACTTTAAAATTCTTATATAAACATTTAAATTATTGTTTGGTATCTGATACTTTCACGTTTAAACTAATTTATGTATTTAAATATAAATTATAATATAATATTTCAATAGAAAAATCCAGAATGGTTAACGTAGATTAAAAAAAAACAGAGGAAAAAATTGTTATTTGTATAAGTTTTAAAACTAATATCTTGTCCTGCTCACTTGAATATGTATTCAAACTGCACTAGATTTTAAAACGATTTCTATTCAACACTATTTCAGAAAAAGGGTGCGGACCAAGGGTTTATAGCAAAAAATATAATAATAATTTTATGGAAAATCAACTCACCGTGAGTAACTTTACGATTGGGAATCCAAAAACTTTTCTGAAAAAGGAAATACCAAGGTTTCGGCATACCAAAGGGACCGGGCATTACTTGCTCAAGGTAAAGGGCAATAAGCATGTAAAGCACACAGTCGACGGCCAAAAAAATAACTACGTGCCCGAATAGAAATTCCGATGAATCTTGTGTAGGTGAAGACATGAAATCGCCCCATTGCATACCTGTTAGTAATATATGCATATTTAATACGAAAAATGGTTCATAATATAAAAAGTATGAAATATATTTCACATTTGCGTATCTTACCTCCAGTACTTTCTTTGCTTAACATAAAATTGAAACCGTGAGCCATAGCCGAATTGATACTAAGACATATTAAGCCTTGCACAGCAGGTGATAGGCTGTTTTCTGCAGTTAACATATACGCAGGAAAATATGATAGTATCCATAATACACCTGCGAACAATGCCGCCGTACTACCTACGGAACAAATAACATTAAAAAACGAAACTAATATTATACAAGATTGCAATACATCAATTTCTTAACAATGTCTTGTACATAACTACATTAAAAAGGATTGTCTAAAACAGGACACTGTTGAAATCTCTTTACTATCAATATATTTTAGAAACGCACTACTCTCACATTGTAATATTTAAAAAAATAATACTTATTCACTGATGGAATGAATTAGGCTATTAATAATTATTGAATTAGGAATCAGCTTAAGTTCATTGAAACCATGGTCCCTGGTTTGTTATAAATATACAAAGTCGCGTATAATTATTTATTGAAGTATAAATCATTTGATAGCTTTTTGTGAAAATTTGAAGAATTAATATCAAACGTACCACTTGAAAAGAATCCACTCAGCATGAAACAGAAGAATATCGTACACGTCATATATAAAATTAAGTAAAAAAGTAAAACCGTCCACGGTGTATTCGTAAACACAGCGTAATCGCTGAATCCATCTTCATTGGTAAACCAATTTACCTATAAAAGTTAATTCAAATGTTAAACTCTGTTCTACGAATTGTTATTAATAAATTATAAAGCTTACAGCTTTCATTACCTTTAAAAGAATTGTTATGAATACTGCAGCAAATAGCAAATAAATGAATTGTTTACAAAACCAAGCGGTCCAGTGCAACCATGTCGGTAGTCCCATGATTTTCATTGATTCCTAAAATTAATAAATTCTATAACATAATGTGTTCTATATAAACATGAATACATTCCTTAATGTAAACCACAGTTTTGCAGGATATCAGTAAATAGTAATACATATGAGTAAGCCAGCTATGCCCGCGACTAAGCATGCGTTAATATTTTTCAAACCGAAAACAAGTGGCCTAGGGATAGATCAAAAATACATCAAAAATAACGCAAGCGACGCCGCGAGTAAAAGCTGGTAGAGATATAATTGCAAACGATAATGAACTGTAAATTTATGAGAGTTACCTTCAATTGCAGTTCCTTTTCAACAGTTACTGCTCTAACTAGATTTACTGCAACATAACTAAAACTGAGCATTATGAACATCGGAAAAAGTTGCTGTAAGGCGATAATAGCATAGTCTTCAACATAAGATGGATGCGGATATCTTTGAATGTTAACGTTGAAGTTTCTCATTTCATCAATGCCTGTAAACCTTGCAATCAGCTCTGTCGATATGCTTTGCTGCAGAGCGATGAACATCTCGTTAACATAACCTAATAGAAATATTAATATTTAAGATTAATATTTTATAATGTTGATAAAATTATTACATAACATAAAATTGCTACTATAGCATTACCAGGATCAGTGCCACCTTCCGCAGATGTTGGTTGTCTTGGCCCAGGTGGTGAGAAAGGGGGAAAGGTTTGATCAGTCTGCCAGGATCGTCCTCCAAACGAGAAAAAAGAACTGAGACGTGGTCTTTCAGGAAATCGTAGGGCATATGATAAATTATATGGAAGTGTTGTTGCTCCTAAAACATATAATACAAATATTTTAATATATCAACACACAACAATAAAATTGTAATACAAAAGGTGTCTTGCAAAAAAAAAACTTGGTAAACGCAGAGAATCAAACATTATTTAAATATAAAAGTTCTATCCAAATCGTTAAGACAGTTGCCGAGTAACATCACAAGGAATATTATTTGATTGTAACGTGTTTCACTAACCATAAAGTGAATCGTTAAATTCGACTGCAGCGAGAACTTCGCGTGTCGTTTCTTCCAAAACATAAATTCCTCTTAGTTCCTGGCTACTGTTATAGGAATCAATTCTGACAAGTCTTTTGATAATTTCAAAAATAGCATCCGAGTTTACATTATCGTCAGTTGACCATCCAATTCCTGCAAACTGAGATATTGTATCTACCATGATAGGAGGCATATTTTGTATATTTTCTAATAGTAAATGAGCTATTGCACTTCTTAATACATCTTCTAATTCTGGACTTGTTGGCGAGTACGCAATAGACAGTTCGGTCATATTCATTTCTGCTCTGAAAAATAAAAAATATTAATGTTATAATAAAGTTGTGTGTCCAAGATGAGCTTAATATGAGATGTGCATGATTTTATAATATACGAAGAAGTTTAAGTAATTATATTAATGCAGTTTATAAATAAATTTGTTCACTTACAATACAATAGTAGAGAAATTAAGACTGCGAGCAGGTATTGGCGGATACACAATAGTATCGTGGTTGACAGGCTCAATCTGCCATCGCAAAAAAAGAACCAGCGTCATTGTTAAAACTGGTATCAATATTTCTGTAAAAGTCTGCACACGATGCCTCCATTGTTGTAAAAAATTCTTCCACATCAGCAATTTGAATTTGGTAAAGGAGCTTGCCTCCTTTAGCTCTCCCTTTACCCCCATTTTACTCACTGCATAGGTATCTGCATAAACAATGCCAATTTTAAAATAAGCCCTGCCTATATAAAATCGGTTGAGTGCCCTAAGCGCTCCACTTAGTAGTCCGGTGAAACTGTAGAGGCCTTGCCAGGCCTACAGTGTAGTCTGTTCGAAAAAAAAAGATAAGCTCCTACCAAAATTAAACGATTAATCTTTACTTAAATGAAATCGCTTCCGCTGTTTGTTCGCTTAGATCTTTTAAGCTATTCAACGGATTTTAATGCTATTCAACAGAAATAAATAGAGTGATTCAAGAGGAAGGTAAATACATAATATACTACAGAAAAACCGAAAAAATCGAAGATTTTTAATGTGATGTCGTAACAAACATATTTTTGTGCGCTTAAATAGCAAACGCTGGCTAAACCTACAATTCCGTACTACATTAATTTGATCTATCTTAAAATTATTGATAAAAAAGTCCGTAATATATTTATCTCTAAATGATAACCCACAGTAACCATTTTTATCTTTTATATATTCCAAAAAATATGTGCTATTTACCAATATTCTTTAATCAATTAGATTAGCTGTAGATGTTACAGACATTACATACATTGTACATGTCATGTAGATCAAAACTGCCCTTAACAGCATTTCATTAAAATGGATATCTTGGAAGATATCAGAGATTTAAAACGCGGAGGTACAGCAGCTGGCGGGGCGTTACCATATCAATTTAAGCGCCAGCAATTTCCGATACAGCTATCTTTTGCAATGACCACTAATAAGTCACCGGGTCTAACCAAATATTCAACGTTGTAGGCTAAGATTTGATAGTTTTTCACACGGGTAAGTTATATGGCGCGCTTTCAAGAACAACCTCCAAAGAAAACATATTTGCACTGTCTCACGAAAAATCACGTGAAATAATTGTATACACATATTTTAAAACTTTATAGGTAAACGTTTTGACCACAATCTAATCTGATATTAAATGATGATATGGTCTAAATTGGTAGTCACGTTTAACCTAGAGGGAGACTGGCTCTCAAGTGCAGCTGCCGGAACACACCAACAGGTGCTTGGCGACAGATTTTCAACTTGAGGGTGGTAGCTAGCCAGACGAACTTAGAAAATGCTCTACCACCATGAAAACCCTGTCGACTAATCATAATATTATTAATCACTCCACACTGCCACATATTAATATCTACATTGCATTCGTGCGAAGCCGGGGCGGGTCGCTAGATATAATTAATAAATGAGCTGTAGGTATAAAAAGTTAATAAATAATTCTCATATATCCATATGTATTCAAAACATGACATAGAGAGATAATCGTTTATATGTCTGCGAAAAATTCATCTAAATTAAAAAAATAAGACACGCAACATCCCACTTGATTGAAGTCCCTCCAGCGTTTCGCTGTTCCCTTGATAAACCAATTTAAATTGTAAAGCACACATCCAAAGACCTTTGTTAAAGATTTTAATATCAATATAAAGAATGTGGGTGTTTATAACAGCGTTCTAGCAGAACCGACATCGGATTGTTCAACAAGGCTGTGTAGCACATTTAAATTTTCTGTTTAGAAATAGTTTTCTTTTTTCTATTTATTAATATTTAGACTTAAGGATTTCAGTTGTTAGTAGATATAAGTTACGATGGGACTGACATATCACTAATGATAAAAGTCCCTAAATTAAATAAAGAGAAAAAAAAAAAACATCCAAAGAGTTTTGAACATGGCTGAAATAGGCCCGAATCGTTTGCATAATATAGTTAATGGTATGCCTATGCTCGAAAAGTAAAATGTAACTTGGCAAAGACGTACACTCTAAAAGGGTTGTCTTCGTCTGACACTCACCTATAGTTACGCAGTATTTTGCTGCCCAAACAAAAAGAGGAGCATTTTCCATTTTTGTAGTATATATATTCCGAATCAACAAAAGAAGATGCGTTAAACAGGTGTTTTTTATTCACGTATGACCTTTTTTTTACAAATGACACTTAATCAAATAACGAGTTAAACGTACTTCATGATTTGCTCACTCTACAGTTTTTCCGACTTTTCATGTTTATGTTAGACTAGCAGGCCGCTCCGGCTTCGCACGGGTATAAAATATATAGCCTATGTCATTCATTAAAAAAATGATTAAAATCGATCCAGTGGTTTTGATTTATTCATTACTGCCCGTGGCCCGCACGCGTTAAATTTGGAGTAACCTCAGAAATAACAGTATTTCTCCACTGTTTAATTTATGTTATTATACACATAAACCTTCCTCTTCAATCACTCTATCTATTAAAAAAAACCGCATCAAAATCCGTTGCGTAGTTTTAAAGATTTAAGCATACAAAGGGATATAGTGACAGAGAAAGTGACTTTGTTTTATACTACGAGTATGTAGTGATGTGTTCCTTAACAGCGTGGGTGGTAGTATTCGTGTATTACATTTAGGTATAGCTATAGAAAATATAAGTATAGAAATAGATATAGGTAAAGATATACAAAAACATAAAAACCAATAATGCATTCCTGTAGCCCTTCAAGGGCTATTTGAGCTATTTTATTTGGCACGAAATGCGAGAAAACATTTCGTGGTGTTTATTATAATATAGCATTTTCACAAAACATTACTTTTTATTTATGTCTTTCCCGTGCTATCTATTTTCGCGTCTTTGCACAAGTTATGGCATTTTTTTTATTAAGTCAACTAAGATTTTTGTAATAATACAATTTTTTGCGAAGTATATACATCAAACATTATTTGCAACCTAGACGATATTCGCGATTTTGTCTACGTCGTTTATTATTTTCACAGTATATTTTATGTACAGAAAAAACAAGCAACACACTTCACACTTCTCCACGGCCAGAAATCACATATCGCGGAAAGCGGAGGGCTTAGAAAAACCTTGTTTCTTAAACCTTTAATAACGTTATATTAAATGATGATACTTTGATGTAAATTTTATTTTCTAGATAAGGACCAAGTCGAAGGAATAAAATTAAAACAACGTCGCAATCTATCTAGTGCCTACTTTTTGAGTGATGCATGCACATCGGCAGTTCTCTATCATTATCATAGAAGAAGATAGATAAATTAGTAAATATTTTGAAAACTAGTTACGCGTTATGAAATATTTTTTTTTTGTCTTTTGGCATATTTTTGGGGTTGCCGATTAATTTTTATACGTTTAGGTTAGCATAACGTATTTTCACGCGAATTGAGTGTAGTTGAGAGTAATCAAATACATCGTCGATAGAAACCTGCATGTATTTCATATAATGCAATTGAAATCCTTAGAATTATATCCTTTTTGTAGAAATTCCTAAAGTGAAGTCTAGTTACGCGCAATGTTCCCTATTAAGCTATATTGCAAGCATATAATATATAACCATCATAAAAAAGTTACATAATTTTAAATAGATTTTATAATAAAGTAAAATAATTCAAAATATTCGCAGACGTATTAAAAACCATTACTCACACTTTAGACATTGAACACCTGCAAAAGATAACGCTATCATATCACTAGAATCAAAGCCACGCGTCATGATAAGGGGCCATATATTACTCATACACAAATACACGTTCATCCGTTACAGCATGCATACGTGGAAGCATTTATTAGTCACAAGCAAACCGTTCAAAGTTTCGCAAGCGTTCATTCAAACGTTCATTAGAAAATAACAATAAAATACATTGTACGAGTATAGCAATGAAATTGTAGCTTCCATTTAGTGACAAAAAATTTAAAATTGATTTAGCCGTTAGATAAATTACCTTTTGTATCCGAATTTACGAGCATTATTTCTATATATTTTTTTATATAAATTATACAAGTTGTTATTATTATAGTGACACTATAATTTTTGTCACGTAACGTAATTCCATTTTTTAATTACAACTTAAATACACACCATGTATTTAATAACTTATTTATAATAGTGGCTTGATTACTACAATCACTCTCTTTCGTAGACGTAATGATTTATTATCGTTTATCACTTCATTTTTTAACATCAAGTGTATTTATGGAAAACGCTAATTCATTATAAAAAAATAGTTCATATTTTTGATGGCGACATACTAACGGTGTGCTGAAAGTACTAATCATGAAATAAATAAAATACGTAGATAATATAAATAAACATGTAAAATCAAAGAGATCCGCCATTAGGTACATACTTAATACGTATCGTCATATCCGGAAGTAGAAATTTCAATGCTCTCTGATTTAAAAAATAAAAAAAATTATCAGAAAAGTTAAGAACCTTAGTGATAGCAATATTTTTAAATTTTTGCGTAAGCTCTCTATAAAACTGTTCTCGAGTAATGTGAGTCCCTTGTATAACCACATGAAGCCAAGCTTGTTACGTCATAACTAGAAAAATACCCCCTACGTATGTCTACAATGAAAACAAACCTCTTATTCTTTCTTAATGTTATTTATGGGCTGTTTATACATACATACTACAAAAAAGTGTTCGGACCCCAACAATGTAGGGTTGACTCTATTATAATAGTATATGTTCTTCTTAGGCCTGTTTCAGTGTGCAGGCGGCAGCAGATGCTTGCGCGGGTGCGTGTAGTTCAAATGTACGTAGACCGCGCCGCGCCGCTTGCATCACTGTGAACGCTATCGACGCGGCGCGGTCTACGTACATTCGAACTACACGCACCCGCGCAAGCACCCGTCAACTGTCTGCACTCTGAAAGAGGCCTTATTTTACAGGCAATATCACGAACAGACAACAACCATGAATAAATTACGTCGTAATAAAGCTCTTCCATACGTGTCCGTATGTGTATAGACATACAAGAAAAACTGATAAAAAAATTATAATTCTCTAATTTATATCACAAAATTCCTCAGATTATACTACTATAACTGTAGATATTTTGGTATTATGAATCATAATCAATACACGTGTCTAGATAAAAACAAAAGGAAAGGAATGACGCGTCGTTTTTATTTTTTGGTATTGTGAAATTCTAAAGTGTTAAATGAGTAACGGAATAAGCCCATCGGAAGCCTGTGGAGGCCCAGCGTTAATAAATGAGCCAAGAGCCCGCTAAGTACCGTTACTAAAATAAAAGCTATTGGACTCCGAATAAAAAAAAAAATTTAGGAATCTAGAAAGTCTTGTATTTTTGCGTTTTACATACGTAGCGAGCGTCGGATATGGTCTGGATGGCCATCAAATATTTCGAGGAAATTTTCAGAGTTGAGGTCACTCAGACTTAGAGCTCCGCGGTACACAAAAGTACAAAGCCAAAACACCATATCTATGATCAAATATTACGACCCAACAAAGAAATTACAAATATACTGTAACTTTGAAAATTTCGATACAGACAACAATTCATTACGTCAGTATATTTTATTAAATACTGTTCAAAAATTCACGATAATTTAAAAAATGAACATCGTATTAAATTAACAAATAGAAACAATTCAAAATCAAAAATACTTTATTCTGTTTAGGCCCTAAAAAGGCGCTTATGAACATCAAAACTACCACCGGTACGGGAAACACCCCAGTCATCGAGAAGAACCGGCAAGGAACTTGATCGGGTTTATCTTTGTATCATACACTTATATATTTAAAACTCTTTATACATAAAATAGCCTATACATTTCGATTATGCGAATTAAACACTAGTTTCTACAACTAGTACCTATATTTTAATAGCACTAATTGCTAACACGAATTCGTGATAAATAAAAAAAGGAACATCGTATTAACAAACTCAGTCAAATATTCGGTTTATGCGAACTAAACACTAGTTTCTACACCTACAATTTTTATAATAGTACTACTAATTACTGATACAAATTCACGATTAACAAGATAAATATCGTATTATATAATAAATATGCTAAAATATTTAAATTATGCGCACTAAACACTACTTTCTGCGACTACTAGTATTTTAATGGTACTTATTTCTAACAAATTTGTGATAAATGAAAAAGGAAATATACCTGATATTATTAAATACAACGGAATATTTCGATTATGCGAATTAGACACTAGTACTTACAACTAGTATTTTCAATATTGGAAATAATAATTTACTTTCACAAATTCTAATAATATAGAATCATATGATTTAGGCACTTAATTTTAACGGTTATGGGTATAATATATATTATGAATTTACTACATACCCTTATATTCACAAAAAAATAAACGAAATGAAAATCTCATTAGGCTATTTTTGAAAGAAACAAGAACATTGGTTCACGTTAACCTGACATTTACGAACTGAAAGTATTGAATTTTGTATTATATCTATTGGGTATCGGCAATAGATAACAAATCATAATAAAGATAAATCTTCCGCATTACACATTGTATTTTTATACTAACATTAGTTTTTTCAAATGTCAAAGTTACGTTAGATATGTTAGTCGTTCAAACGTGTTTTCAAAATAATAAATAGATGATGAAAAAGGAAAATAATTAATTCAATAACAACTGAATTTCAATTTGTTGAAAGTAGCGCGTTATACTAAAAGGAAATAAAAACTTATATGCTATATTGCCCATTATTTAATTATTTCGATATGTTTCTAATCTATTAATCTTAAAATTAATATGTCAATTTTTAAAACACATTTATTTTTTTATTATTAAATACTCACAATACTAATCACTATTAAATATGGTGAAAAAAATATAACCGATGTTACAATATTTTTTTATTCAAATAGTTTGTTGAGAGGTTCAACTGACTGTGGAAACCTTAAAAAATATCTAAGTAGTAAACAGTTGTTTCAATGTGATAACAGCAGTCAACGTTCTTTGTTTATTTGGACACTCCCGTAACTACACCTGGATATTATTTTTCAAGTTGTAGCATTCGGTTTCTAAGTGGTATGGACCTAGTATTTTTATAGTTTTAATTGAACCTTGACATAACACTTAAATTCTTGAGATCGTAAAAAAACAGCATTTTATTTTAACTCGGTTTTGATGATTTTTTTGCACGAGATGTAGGGTACATAACATTTTCCAATTGAAACTGAACTGAACCAAAAGAAACTATCAACATAATTTTCGAACCCTCAAAAAATATTAATATAATTCTGAATACATGCAATAGAAATGATTCAAAAATTGGAATCTCATAAATGTTATACTTATCCTATAGAAATAATAAAATATGGGTAACAAATAAATAACGATTGAAAATAATTCGTGCATAAAAACGCACGCGAAACCGAGGACGAAACTAATCTATGTAAATGAAAATGTATATCGATACTACATTTTATCTGAGATCGGTAAACTCCGATACCGTATGACTAATCGAGCGAAAATTGACACATCAAAGTATTGTGTTCATGGTTTTCACTCTGTTCATTTTACCATAACCCACCATTAGATGGTAGTAGGCTGTATATTGTGGTTATTGACTTTTTATTTTAAATTACCGCGGCGTGAGCTAAGTCGTGGGCAGTTGTTAGTTACTTTATAATAAATAGACACGTGTCGAATCATGCACACATAAGTTTAAGTTTATTTATGATATTTGTAGATTTATTACAATGAAACTTTTTATAGATAGAATGCTTATGATATTTTCACCAATTATACCAATTCATTATACAGCATTTCTGTTTTCATACAGAAGCTACGTGATTCACGAATATGGTATTTACTAATATCTTCACCGGTAACTTCCAAAATGTATAATAATGTAATCTGAATATTACATAACTTTTTGTCTCGTAATGTATCGGTATTAATTTATAACTTACTAATTCTTATTTTCGATTCAGTGTTATTCTTACTAATTTGATGTATTACGAGTACTGCAAAAGGATTATTCTTTCAATGCTAAAACTTTGGCTTAGGCTTTATCCTTACTACTTCCTACTTATTTACTGCGTGAACAAATGAGTCAGGTAGTGTTTCATATAAATAGCATACTTTAATCAAATTTTTTATCATTTAAATTGGTCCATTGTGTAGTGATAAAATAGTTATTATTGCTTATCGGATCTAAGACTTTTATCATAATATATTTACCCTGAATCTAATTTAGCGTCGGCCGACGTGGATTCGAATTTTGTGGTGATCCACAGCTTTCGGTGAATGAAAACATCGTAACGAAGCCATAGCATAGGTTTTTAAATGCCCGCATAGCTTTCTACCATCATGATTATGTCAATTTGTTACAAAATTCATTAATATAATGTTTTTATTGATTGTCAATAACAATAATTTAAATTGTGGTATAATTGATATTCTGTGTCGGTAAAAGCTAAGTGCTGAATGAATGCGGCGCTGTGGAGGACACCGCGCAGCATACTCTGTCTGAGTGTGCTGCATGGAAGGGACAGTGCCGCATTCTGGCTGCGGCGGTAGGGCCGGACTTTTCGCTGCCGAGTGTGGTTTTGGCGATGATTGGCAGCGAAGAGGCATGGGAAGCGATAGCCTCCTTCTGCGAGGACGTTATCTCGCAGAAGGAGGCGGCGGAGAGGGCCCGCGAAGACGACCCTCTGAGTGGCCATCTCCGCTAACGGAGAATTGGAGGGAGGAGGCAGTGATTTGCCCGCCTTCTACCTCCACCGTAGCTGGACCTGAGGGGCTGGGCCGGGGGGCCCTTCTCCTCGTTGCACAGGTCCCCAGTGCGGGCGAGCGGACCGTTGGGGCGGCTACATAAGGTGATTAGCACTGAACGATCTCAACGATCCCTTGCCGCTCCCAACAAGTACGGTCGATCGGTACACCGTGGGGTTTTAGTCCGTGCGAGTCGGACTTAATCCACGCTTTCCCCCGAGAGAGTGGGGGTATGCATAATGGATTTACCCACGATAAAAAAAAAAGCTTGAAATGTCGAAAAACTTTCGATGTAGGAAAACATCGTACTGAAGCCTTAGCATGATGGTACGATTTTTTCTAAATCCGCCTGGATAGCTACTACTCTCAAGTAGAAAATCTGTCACCAAACACCTATGCATGCATGTACAAAACCTAACCATGCTAGTGCTTTGAATACCATGCCTACCTAAGTTAGTGCAGCAAGTGCGGTACTTACTACTTAGCGATTCTAGGCCCTGCGAGTGCAATATTTCGCGAAGCTAGTGATACTAGATGCCAATTCAAAATTGATTTAGCAATTTTTACGCAATGCTTAACTGTAACGAAAGTATTTTCATTAGCGAATTGTAGACCTTTGAAGTAGTACTATTAGGAGTGTAGAGCGATAAATTGGAGAGGCATGTAGAGGCAAGGAGAGTACGGTTTGGTACATGGTAGAAAAATCTGGGGTGGGTTAAGATGAGGTGATAGTTGTTATTGTTGTTGTGGCGCTATCGGAATATACGTAGAGAGAGGATCTATCTTGTTTGAATTACAATATAACTTATTTATTGCATAGTAGTATAGTTTTTAATAAAATGTGCATAACTAATATTAAAATAATTTATTTTACAAAAATTTCATAACAAATAGTATCTGTAATTCATACATGCATTTATACACTATTGTGATATTCAATCTATAATACATATTTTCACCTACTTCTAGAAAATTGTTAAATTAAACTAGTTTTCTTTTTTTCTTAGAAATAACTACATCGATTTATCTATAAACGTAAAAAAACCTTACAGAGTACAAGAATATTTAAAACTTTGATTATGTAAAGCGAAAACATATTAAGGTTGTTGATGGTCGTCAAATTTTATTCAATAAAGCCAAATAACATAGGGCTAGTTACGATTACATATATAATTTTACTAAATATAAGAAGTTGTCAAAGATTTTCTCTTTGATACTTGGTAAATTGCAAGAAGATTTGTTCTAAAGTCGTTTGTGATATGCTATAATCCTCAACATTGATGTCGCGTTTCGCACGTTCCATTATACCAAACATTTTCGACCACGGCACAGTTCGATCCGGCAAATAATACGTCAATAAACCTTGATATTCTTCCCTGTGAAAAGAAAAAATAATAAGATTTTGATCTTTAGATTACCTTAATGTGGTGATCGAGATTTTTGAACAATCAACGTCATTATTTATACATAACTAGTAATGTCCATTTGTACATAACTAATAATGCCGGCAGCTCAGCACGGATTTTTTATGCAGTAATATGTTCGACTCGTTTTATTATTATTCTTTTAAATATTAGTATATGTTGTCACTGGCTATAACTCGTTACAGCCACGTGGAATTTAGCAAAACAATTTATTTCAGTATGAACGTGCACGAGCGACGCACGTGGTTTTGGAGTACTGATTCTTAAGTCTATTATATTTGTGAGGAACCCTATTTTTTTTTAAATACAGACATACTAAAATGATGAAAATTGTTTTTGAAGTGATAACTTCTTATGGGATGGTAAACCGCTTCGTTACGTAACGCGTTACGGCGCCAGTCTGTCTGGCTTCTCTTTCTCTCACGCATACGGCAGCGGTAGGTGTACATATTCAATAATCGTAACTAAGAATAAAATATATCTTATAATCAATAAAAGATTTTATTAATAAATAACCTTTCCTTACATTATCATATTAATATACATAAAATTTAAGTAATAACCTAAACTTTTCTCAAGTTAAACAATTTCAATATTAAATAGTTCAACTTAGATTAGTTTAAATTATCACTTCTGTCGGGCGTCCCGAGACGAACAATTTTTTTCGGCATAAGCACTGCATATTCTTCCATATCCATTACCAAAAAGCTGTTATTTTGACATCACAAATATATACTCATGTGTATAAATAAAAGCTAAAAAAAATAAACAACATCGGCTGAGAAACAACGAAGATAAAGACACAGAACTGATTTACCTTATATATAGATACTAGATGTATACTCACATAATCTTTGGTGCCGTGAAATTGGCATTAATGTAGGCTTTGAGTTCATCCATTGAACACGTACTTGATGTCGAAGATGCTTCATCTTGTAATCTCAACTTGATAGTGAGTGTGAAACCTGGAATAAATTAGACTTAGTAAAATATATATCAACTAATAGCATAATATACACAGCAATATAATATGTATACGTATGTAGTACTACAATAACAAATTTATTAATTTATTGATTGTTTCAGGGTCTTATCTTTTATCTTTGAGCCACCGTGCATATTAATCATCTCTACAAAAATATGTTTTTGTAATTCTACTTAGGCTGCATCTTCACCATCATCATATCAGCCTGTAAGAGACCCACTGTGGGGTCACATGCATCTTTCCAAAAAAAGGTATAGGCATAATCACCGCGCCATCCCACGACGTATTGGCGATTTCAAACTCAGATAATACCACAGTTCTATATTAACCCACATAGGGAGGTGCTACTAGAACATTTCTCACGTTCAGGTTTCCTCACGATGTTTTCTTTTACAGCCAGCCGGTAGTATTACCAATTTAATATAATAATTTAGTTTAAGATATATGCCCGAACTCCGACAAATACATTGTTACATGCCGGGGTTCTAAGCTGTAGGCATCGAATTGACACTCCACCGATCAGACCACTCGACCACCGCGACTTATAAGAAAAAGGTTGTATCTTAACAAAGTTACCCTTTTTTTGATTTTTAGCCTTTATAAATTATAATTCTAAATTACAAGTACATTCCAATTTCGTTGTTACTGTTTTTCATACGAAAAAAATTCACGCAGTATAATTAGGTAATGTTAAAGAATATAGACATACATAGACAATGATGTCAAATGACCAAGTACCTTCTATAACATACCTTGAGAGAATTTATTCTTTAAATGCTGAGGGGTGCCGAGGCATTTAAATTGACCATTAACCATGATAGTGAGTCTAGAACAAAGAGCCTCGCACTCCTCCATACTGTGGGAAGTAAGGACAACGCCTCGACCTGACAGCTGAACACTACGCACGGCGCGCCATACCTTCAACACAAATGATGATTTAGAAATTAGACTTTGTAAATCAAAAACAATCAACAAAATATGTCTGAAAAATGGTCGGATGTTAACGATTTCAGTACGTACATGTCGTTTCGCCGCCGGATCAACGCCCGTTGTCGGTTCGTCGACAAATACCAACCGCGTCCGCCCTAAGAAAGCCAGCGCTGTATTTAACTTTCTCTTCGTTCCACCAGAGTACTGGTGAACCTGGATAACAAAGCCAATGTTCTTGTGAATATTTGACATAATATATACCGCCTTTGATTATATACATGACTAGAGGATGCGTTATTTTGAAAGAAATGGTATTTATAAGGCGCAACTTTGTTAAACTAGTGTGCGTCAAGCCATTAATGTACGCTTGCGGCCGCTGTATTTCTGAGTTGCCTAAGGACACCACATTAAAACGTTTTTCTTTAAATTCGGAAAATTGATGTTAAAAAAATTTTAACAATTGATGTCGAAAAGTAACGGTGTGTTTGTGTATGTGTAAAATACCCATATTTATTCAAATAAATGTCACTGATTCGTATGCAATCGCAATAAATTGTAATGTATCTTCATCAAATCTTCATGCAATCTAACAATCACTGTTACGCACGTAATTTTACACGCTTCGGAAAGGGTACCGTTTTTACCTAGCGGATTAGAAATCTGGTCGTGTGTATAATAAAAAAAATCACATCACATTCTTATACAATATACAACACTTAAGCCAAATATTTTTAAGTAGTAGTGGTTTCATTAAATAAATTAAAAATTTGAAGGTATTTATTATGTTAAAATGGAAAAAATATCTCCTTCATAAATATTTAATTCTATAAGATTTATCCTCATAAATAAAAAACAACATGTAATAAATATTTAAAAAATGAATAAACTACAAGTACTTTTTCATTACATCTTAAATATAATTATATTAACGTTTAAAGCGTTCTAAGAACGTACTTACCCTTTTATCTAAATGTTTTAGAAATCCTAATGACTGTGCGAGCACCTCCGCTCTGGGCGCGGTGACGTCAGCGCGCAGTCCGCGTAGCAGTGAGAATATGTGCAGAGTCTCGCGGCCCGTCAGTTCACCGAAAAGAGCATCAAACTGCGGACAGTAACCTGTACAAATGATATATCAAAAATTAAAATACCTAACATGCGATATATTATAGGTATATCTTTTAATACATTTTATTAAAAATACGAATGTGAGTTTTTTTTTGCATGTTTTATTTGTGTTAGAGTCTGTTTTGTGTACTCGTACGTGTTCATATTGGTCTCGGTCTCAGTCTCGATCTTAGTGTTTACGTGTATGCCTGTTCTGTGTCTGTGTGTTTGCGTTTTTGTATGTCTGTTTATTAAACTGAAACTTTTTTACACGACCTCAATTTTTTTCGCCCATCTATCGCATGTCGTGTTACGGAGTAGGGATAAGGGGAAAGGCACTCGGCAGAGCAGCCACGGCCGGTATGGCGGCGCCCATGGCTCAATTTAAAATGACTAAACAATTTAATATGATTTAAATAAATATTGTGCTCAGTTTTTAAAATGCGTCTATTATCTGAATTATTGTATTCATTATGTATTCCCTACTCTAATACGTTGATTTTAAAATGTATAGTTGGATATATTATTATCTACTATTGATTTTCCATTATCATTCCCGTTTTCCAATTATTAAGTGAAGATTAAAAACGCGATTTTAATACCCTAAAACGAATAATTTTCCGAAATTTTCATTTAATGACTACGATCCGAAAAAAAGTTTCACTTGCATCTTAGTTTCATAAAACCGCACGATTTATTTGTTTCTTTGTTACACTTTCGCGCGATCAACCGATCATCATACATATTAAAACATACATTGTCACTGGTACAAACCTTACATCTACAAACTACTGTTCCCGAAGATTAAGTCAAATCTAAATGAACACGAGCGAAGCCACAGGAAATTGCTAGTAATCTATAAAAGTAATAAAATTTAAACATTTACGTTTATACAATTGATAAAGAACTAACCAATATTTTTGTGTACTTCAGTGATTTCCCGTTGGACTGAGTGTCCGCTGACGAAGGCTTCTCCGCTAGATATGGTCTCGTCACCCATTAACATCTTGAACGTGGTGGTTTTACCGGCGCCGTTCACACCGAGCAATCCGAAACATTCCATGTCGTTCACACCTTTAATCAATTACAATATTTAATTACGTTTAAATCAATATTTTAGAAATTACTTCTGTAACTACTACGTGACTTTTATAATACAGAAGCCACATCGGAGTAACAAAAGTAAATAAATATAACTTTGGCCAAGGTTTCGATTCCCAGCTGGGTAGTGCAACAAAAATTAGCTTTCGAGATTTCATTGCTTGTATCGGTAACAATCGGCATAAGAAACACTATACTTTCGATTGTTAGACCATATAGGTACAGTGAAAAAAACAATAGCAAAGACAGCAAAATAAAATATTGTAATAAATAAAATTATTAATTAGAATATTGACCAAAAATAAAGTAGGATACTTTCATATAAAGTCTAGTTGATAACTGTAGGCTACATAACTATAGGCACTACTCTCCATTTATTCAATCGGCTAAAAAACTAGCAACGGCTAAAAAACACTTACTAAATGAAACTTGATCCACAGCGAGGTTTTTACCATAATACTTGGACAAGTCCTTTGCAACGAGACCGTGGTTCGGTATGTGAGCTTTATTCAATAGTTTAACATGCCTCGCTTCGTCAATGACGTCTTCGTCCAGAGTACTCTCATCTACCGGCGGTGGGATCTTCTTAAACGTAAAAACCTAAAAACAATGTCATTCAATTTCAACAAAATGTGTATTCTCTTAACAACATTTTACGAAATAAAACACTTTATAGTATTATATATACATTTAGCATTTGACCACATTCCCCTTGAATTTTAAATGACGATGTGGTGTAAGATAGTAAACATGCTAAATTTAGAGGGGAATCATCTCCCAAGTACGGCTGCCTGAACACAGCTATAGGTGCTTATCAACAGGTTTTCTTCTTGAGGATAGGGAAGACGAGCTTAAAGAAGCCATACCACCATGCTATGGATTCATCACGATGTTTTCCTTCACCGAAAGCTCCGACTCAGTTGCTTGGATTCGGACCTATGTCCTTGGACGCTATGTCCGAACACACTACCAGCTGAGCCACTATCGCTTCAAAAATAAAAAAAAAATTATTACTGTGGAATGTCCAAACCTTTTGTAGCAAACGGTACTCTATAATCATCAGTATGATCCAAAGTAGACAACTGGTAATCAGCATCACGATTAAATAACGTAGAACGCCCGGCTCTTCCCACTCAAAATAAGGATTTTCACGAACTAAAAAATATTTTATTCATTGAGTAAGTAAGTACAATTAACTTTTAAGAGCCTATCCCAGAAGAAAAGAGATGTTGATGTAACGTGAAACTATCCTTCAATTATTATTATGATGATTATGCTGTAAAGATTTATTAGAAGACTTGTTACTTCTTTACTCTTCTTCCATAACTATTAAAATACGTGTTGATGATCATTATTTAATATGAATATACGATTATCTCACCGCAACAATTTTCGGAGAAATTTTCACACATTACTTGCATATTGCATTCCTCTAGATTCGGTAGTAATAAAGACATGTAGTCACAACCTTGCAAACACGAGTATTCTACCAGACCGATCTGGCTCAACTGCCTGGAGAACATACAATTTTTTTTAAATTATAAAAATATATTATTATTAAAGAAATGTATTAGAAATCTATCTAATATTTTGAAAATGAAAGTCTAGTAGCACAGTAAAAAAGATCGTCAATTTTTTAGACCTTATTTTGAAGTGACATTTAAACTAAAAAATGCAACGAAATTGAAACGAATAGCTTAACTGAACAGCTCGTGCTCATTTTGCGAATATTCCCTATATAAATAACATGAAAAAAAAACACTGGAATACACATAAATATACAGACAAGCATCAAAAAGGGAGAAACACTAAGTTGGAAATGAACGAAGAACACTATATGCCTGGAATAAGTATTGCAAAAAAAAAAACAAGATATATTTTTAAAGGTAACACGCAAATAAATTTAAAGGAAAAGTCTTTGCTACCTATTACCGAATTTGATATATGCTGGTCTAACGTGGAATTTGACAACAACTAACGAAAACAAAACAAGCATTTGCCAACAGGGAGTTGTAGAATTTAACATGCTAAGTATCAGAAAGATTCAAGAAGTGAGGCATACGAACATAAAAACTTACAAGCAGTATCGAACTTTTAAGTCTAAGGAGACACTTAGCCTCCTTGTATTGCTTTTATCAATTGTGTTCCGAGAAATTGTTCTACATGTCGTCTAAAATTACTTCTTACCATCACATCGCTCGCACTAGTAAGAATGTTCATCCTCACGTCTTGAGGCCTAAACTGTCGTAGACAGTGCGGTTTCAGAAGAGTTTTCTCTCGGGGACATTCCGATTACAGAAAGAGCTCCGTACAGAAGTTTTTCCAAGAGACTACACTATGAAATCCTTTAAGAGTGATGTGAACATCTATTGAAAGATTGACAACATACTTCTGGTGTTTCGAAAGTCTATAGTCTCTAGTAGCCGTTTACCATCAGACATACCGTAAGCTTGTTGGTCACCGTTGTGATACAAAAAATAATAATAATAACATAATGCATTTAGTTGTGCTACAATAAATAAAATAAAAATGGGCGACCTATGTAGCCCGACTCTCGGACCAGGAGATATACCGCTAGAGACCGCTAGAAAAGAGCGCTAGGGTAAAAAAGCAAAGGAAGACTAACAGTATGTTTGTATAATGATATTCAAAATAGGGCAGGTTACACATGGCCCAGCATCGAGACAAATGAATGATTTTGAAAGAAGCAATTATCTGTGAATATGGTTCTTACAAAATAATTACTACTTTGTAATCGTCTAGTAATACTAACTAATAATAGGATTAACATACACACAGTTCATATTAATCAAATAACACTGTTTCATTGCAAGAATGTAACAAATAAAAAGATCTTTATATATATATATATATATACATACAGTAATACCCCGGACTTACGCGATAGGTGGGACCGAGCGATAACCGCGTAAGTCGAATTCGTGTAAGTCGTGGTTTAGCTTTGCATATAAATACATATAAAGTATGTTTAATCAGGACTAAAGTCTAAAGAAAAAAATAATGTAGAATAACCATGTTTAATAAAATGTTAAAATACTTGTTTATCACACCATGATTGTAACAATGTTTCCATCTAAGCTATAACACTGTGACGCTTATAAATGGTACTTCAATTCAAAGATTTCACAACTTACATAATTTTTTCTCAACTTTTTATAACCGTTCGGACTGTTGTTTCCAATATATCAAATTTCTTTACCAATGCATTAATCTTTGGTTTTGCTCTATTTTAGGTTCAAATGACTCATTTTTTGCCCTTTTGGATAACATAATTAAAGGTTCTCAATTAAACCCACTGCAAAACAATTTCACCTGGAACCTGTTGTAAACAGAACACTAACATGGCGAAGTGCGAGACTTGATGCGCGCAACCATCAAAAAGAAAAACGGCGTGTCTCCGACTTCGCGTAAAACGGGGTAACGTAAGTCGGGGTATTACTGTATATATCAAGAATCTTTTAACATATAGACATAAATATGCATTCAAACTCTTCTGTTATGCAGTTCTCAATATAGGATCCATTGAAATCTTAACGATTACAACATAGCAAACACGTTCTTTACGACAAACACATTTAACTTACCTAACAGCCGTGATGAGACTGTATAAAGGGAAAAATTGCAATATATAATTAAGAATTTCCGCCACTTCTTCCGCGTCAAGCTGCGGTGCAGATAAAGCTTCTACCACTAGTGATCCCATCATACCTATTAACATACATATAATACGAATTTAGATCCTATCAAAATCAATCAAATTTTGACTAAGTTTTATATTCCTGCTTTTGTAAAATTTAACCAGCGTAATGAAGACTATTTAAAATTTTAAAAATATGGAGATTAAATAAAGAAGTTTCTTTAAAGGTATCAACCGCATTGCTTAATTATAATAGAATGGGCGATTGATGTCTCATTGAAAGAATAAAACTGACAATAATATTTCGATAGCAAAAAATGTGAAAATTTTAATACATAATTTTAAAACATTTGTCAGTTTGCTAGTCATAATTTATTTGAACGGAATATTATAATCTTTCACCAGTTTCCCCTTGCGAAAATTAATCAATATACGTATTTAATACATCAACTTTCTTATGATACTGTGTCATTAAGTTTCTAATAAGTGCCATTTTTGATACCAGTTTAGCAACAAAAACACTAATGATCAATAAGGAATATTATTTTGCTAATATTTGTAACAATCGTTAATATGTCTTGCTTGTTTATTAAAAAGGTAATGTAAATAAATTATCTTACCGAATAGAACGTTGACAAAAAAAATAACGACAAATCCCATTGCCGGCCCCTTGAACACCAAAGACAGCAAGTAGTTCAGTGGTAACATCGCCACACCATAGACCATGAAGCACAGATACAAATATCCTGTAAATATAGATATCACATTCTTATATATGTACTCGTATATGTCCAAACTTTTATTTATATGTATTTAATTTTCAGAACAGAGTTCTTTAACGCAGCTTGCGATATGAATTAACAAAAAAAAGCGTTGTATAACTTTCTCTCTCTCTCTCTCTCTGTCTATCTTTCTCTTTTTGTTTCTTTCTATTGCATCCAAGTGTGTATGGTCGCGCATGTAATGAAATTCAACCAGACGCAATGATTATTATAAGAAAATTACTTGTAATATTACTGAGCACATGAGCATCATACAACCGGCAGGTTATAATAACCTTAACATTGATGCGAGGAAATTTCAATATTTTTTTTGTTAGGTATTTGTTTTATTACACAATGTGTTTGTTTTATTAGTATTTTTTTATATAATTTACAATCCAAATATTAAACGAGACTTTACGATTTGATTCCTTACAATTTGAATGGAAAAAACTATACACAATATAAAAAATATACAGATTAAACAGAGAAAGAGAGCACACAGAGGAGGCATAATGCTTTTTCTTTACTTAACAAAAATATATGATTATAAACAATATAAAGAACCTCCATATAAAAAAAGCGTAAATAACTTCGTTCGTGAAAGTCCCGGGGTCTCCTAAGATTAATTCATGATTATCCAAAGTATATTACATGGTCTTTTAATTTCCATAGCTGCTACATTATCTATTCATCGCAAATAAATTAATTCCTAAATACACTTGTACGTCTATATTGAAGCGTGAGCCATTTTTATCTTATCTACATAACATATAATTAACAAATGTGATGCGTATGTAAATAGATAATAAGCTAATGATTGTAAGATATTTGTAAAAATAAATCATCACCTAATTCCGTGCCAGAGGAGAGTCCGATTACTTGAAACATAGCACATGATATTATAATGGTTATGCACGTTATCACGAACCACACCCAATCGAACACCGATGCGCTGAACCACAACACGAACGGCTGCACACCCGCCGCTTTTTGTAAGAGCTTAGCGCCCGAAACACGTTCCTGAGGATGTTTAGAAAACATTAAACATATAGAACGAAAAATATCTTAACAGAGGCTAGTGTTTTATGATAATAAATGGTGGCAAGTGACAATGACGCATAAGTCTAAAAACAACAGGTTAATAAGTCATCATCTTCTTACACTTATCCCACAGAAATAGAGCCGCTATAACAGGGTTCTCCTTACACACTCTTTCTATAACTCACAGCTATCATGACATTACTTTTAGCGGGTAAGTTTTTGTTTTAATTAGTTTTAGTAAATTCAAATGCAAAATCATGTACTTAAGGGTTAAAATAAGGTATCAGAGACAACGAGTAATATCAGTAACATTGTTAAAATCTATATCACTATAGAAAAATATAGTGGAAGGATTTATCAAAAAAATAATATTCATACAAAATGTTATACATCCTAATTGCAATTAAAATTATAGACAAAGTTATGGAAACAGCAGACAACTGATAGGAACTCGTAATTACCAAACTAAGCTTCGATGTATCTTACTATTTTTATTATAAGCAATATATATTTAATGTACATAAATATTTACCTTGATATAGAACATGACAAAAATAGCACTGACAATTGATATACTGCTACCAATACCGGAGGCGAGTTGCATCGAAAGCATTGTGACAATGACTTGCATGTCAGTCTGAAAAGAAATAAGTGATTAAAAACTACATACTAAATAACTTAATTATATTATAGTAAACGATCTCTGAAACGACATTCAGATTAATGTGGTTTTAAAATTTCAGAGGATCGAATACATCGATTAACAGTAGATTGTCGTTTTCAATTCTAATTTTACCATTAGGTACTGCTAAAGTTTCTATGGAAAGCAATGTGTAGCCTAGTTCTTACTTTGGATTAAATTCTACGTTAATCTCAAAACTACACTCAAAATACTTCAATAGTTTTTCGGTGATGTGGCTCCTAGTTCACGCATTCTGGAAAACATGATATAAATCAATAGTAAGAAACCCCCTCCGTCTCACCAACAAATGATGATACCGAACCCATTTAAGACAGACTATTTTGTACATCGTGCTTAGTCACACATTACTTATTAAAAATTGTATCTGCTTCGGAATCTAAAAATATATTATAAAATTTATCAGTGCCTTGGATAGACACACTTGGATTTGCTTACCTGGTCCGTGTATGTTGCTTCCAATGGAAAGTTGTAGACATTTATCTCAGCAGTGGCATTGTATGCTTTAAGTAAAGCCGAGTAAACAGTAGCCAGCGACGTGGCGATGTCATGGAATGCAAAGTTACTAAACCATGCTGTTGCAGAGTTGTCATCAAAAGTCGCACCAATAAGAATACTGTGACGTATACCACTCATCGATTCAGGATTTGCTCCCTGCAATATCACTTACGTACGTGTTACATAAAAGATAGTTACATTTCTGTACTTTTAAAATGTGATTGTTTATTGAACTTTGCAGCTTATACGATATTCAGAAAACGAATAAGACTCAAGTCAAGTGCGTCTTGATAACTATTATTATTCACTAAATATCTTACTCAAATTTTGTCCTCAACTCTTCAACCAATCTCACTAACCGAACAAGGCAACTTCAACTAAATGTATGTACAGACAAAATACACTTTCTATCCCGGATTTAAGTTTTGTTTTATCATTATCCGTTATTGCTATTTTAATTGTAATACGAAGTTATAACTTCGATATAAAATAATTAAATACATGCCCGAATGGATCACAGCTAGTACATAAAATCATACATACCCTTTCCAAATAATATTGATCGACGGACTGATTGCTAACCACGTTAAGCTCCATTGTTTCAATATTTGATGTTCTAAAGAGACGTTCAAAAGCATCTTTTGCTAAAGCCCCGATTGAAGTTGTAATGGTTCCATTGTATTCCAACAGTGTCTCTGTTCTAATATATCTAAAATGTAGACACAAAATACATCTTTTTTTTAACTTTATAGGTTTTAGCATTTGACCACAATATCACCTGATGTGAAATGACGATGTGGTCTAAGATGATAAACACTCTAAGCCTAGAAGAATACTGATCTTCTTCTAGAATCTTCGTCAATTTTTTCGCCGTTCTCAATGTAGCCTTAAGTTCGGGCTTGCGCGTAACACAGACAAGAGTTTAACACAAAACAATGTTAAAATATTGTTATAGGATTTCTAAAGTGACATTTATTTATCCTTAATTTGTCTCGATATCACACATATAATATAATACTTATTTATAACTAAATTTATGTTCTACACTTCTATATTTAGAGCGTTCAAAAAAATTGGCGACAACTGTAGCTAAAGTGCTTGGCTATCATTTTTTTACTCGAGACTACTAGCTAATCAACGCCCAACACTACGCTAGATAAAGCCCTTTTTTTTTTTTTTTTTTTTATTCTGGGGAAAATCCATCATGGATACCCTCACGCTGCCGGGGGACAACGTGAGGGTTATGTGGGACTTAAACCCACTAAAAACCCCAGATCCGCATGCGCATTAGTGGACCAGGGTGCGGGTTCACGGTGAGCATTCTCCGCGACCCTGGTCTGCGCTCCGATCGCCCGTGGATGGTAAACGGGGACCTTCCTCCCGTGGAGAGAGATTCCTCTCCACCTGCCTCAATCGAAGCTGCGGAATGTACCCGGCTTCGTCCTCTCGGGTCTTCTCCTATGGGACAGCGAGCGCCCCCGCGCTCACTGCCAGGAGGGGATGTTACGGGGGCCTCTGATGGTGGAGGCCCCCACCTCGTCTCCTGCGTCCGGATCGCCCTCGGCGAACGTCAGGCGCCCCGGCCGCTCTCTCCCGCTCACGCTCAGCTTCCTCTTTGCTGAGCATGACGGCCTCACAAAAGGCAGCGACCGCTGCCCACGCTCTCTCTCCACCGACCATAGACTGAACCACAGCCGGCAGAGAGAGGTCGTTCCCAATCACCGCCGTTAAGGCGCTTCGGTCATCAGACCACGCAGGGCACTCCTGCAGAGTATGATTCGCCGTATCCATCTGGCTGTTGCAATGGTGGCAACTAGGCGTCGGCTCCCTTCTGGCGATCTGGTGCAGATACTTGCCGAAGCAGCCGTGCCCGGTGAGTATCTGCACCAGTCGGAAAGTGAGACCGCCGTGCGTTCTCCGCACCCATTCCACCAAATGCGGTCTTATGGCCTCGACCACTTCTCGGCCAGAGTCCGAAGAAGCCAGGACTTCGCCCCAGATCCGCAATTCCATACTCTGCAGGTGCACCCTGAGCGCCTGCTTCTCAGCCGGGGCCACTCTTTCCCCCCGAGCCACCCTGTCACTGCACCACCTGTACATATCGGCATGGGAGTGGGCTACGAGCTCCCATGGCACGGAGCCTGCCAGTAGGCACGCTGCCTCTGACGATACCGTGCGGTATCCCCTTATTACCCTGAGGGACATTACCCTCTGCAGTTTCCTCAGGGTACCTGCTCCGCGGGTAGTCAGGGCATCGTGCCATACTGGAGCCCCGTATAGCACCATGGAGCGCACCACTCCCATGTATAACGCGCGACATCCGGCGCCGGAACCACCAAGGTTGGGCAGAAGGCCTGCCAGCGCGTTGGCGTTGCGCATGACCTTGGGTTCCAGCTGCCGGAAGTGCGCGTCAAACTTCCATCTGGCGTCAAGGACCAGTCCTAGATATTTCATCGTGGGCTTCACGTCAATCCTGACTCCACCCACGATGATATGCGTCCCAGCAGGCGGGGCTCGTCGGCGGCCGTGAAAGCATATAGCTTCGGTCTTATTCAGGGCCACCTCGAGCCCGAGCCGCCTGATTCTTCCCACAACTTGGGACACACTGGCAGTGGCCAGCAACAAGGCCTCCCGCAGGGATTTCCCCCGCACTGTGACCAGGGTGTCGTCGGCATAGCACGTCACCGCTGCGCCAGGCAGGAGTGCTCCGCGCAGCGCCCAATCGTACCCGATGTTCCACAGGAGCGGGCCAAGAACCGACCCCTGTGGAACACCGCACGATATCTCCCTCTGGTGGGCGCGCGCATCCTGCCCGACGCAGGCGACGTGCCGGCCCTCCAGGTAGGACCCGACTATCCGGCGAAGGTACCGAGGTACCCTGTGGTACTTCATCGCCTCTGTAATGCATTCCCAGGGGAGGCTGTTGAATGCGTTGGCTATGTCTAACGACACAGCCAACAGCACTCCCCCCTGGGAAACGGCCTCTTCCGAGAGGGTCTTGACACGCATCACTGCGTCGACCGTCGACCGACCCTCCCGGAAGCCGAACTGTACTGTGGATAAGTCGGGCCCCGTCCTGGTGAGGTGCCTGACCAGCCGCTGCACGACGACTCTCTCAAAAAGTTTGCCGACCTCGTCCAACAAAACAATGGGCCGATAGGCGGACGGAGATTCCACCGGTCGACCCGGTTTGCGTAGAAGGACGAGGCGGCCCACCTTCCAGCGCGAAGGAAATTGCCCCGACGCGAGGCAGGCATCGTACAGACGACGGAGTCTGTCCCCCAGGGCCTCCATCGCGAGGACCCAGACGCGGCCAGGAAGTCCGTCGGGCCCCGGAGCGGTATTCCTACCACGGAGCCGTCTCACGGCCACGTCCAGCTCCTCGCTCGAAATCTGGGGAACGGCAGCAGACTCGTCGCCTGCAGAACGCCTAACCGGCACCGAGAAGGGAGGTGAAAACTGTTCCCTTTGTGGAAACAGTGCTGCCACGATGTCGTCTAGAAGACGCGGCTCCAAGCTTTCGGTTATAGGAGGAGCCCAGGGTCGCACAAACCCCAACACCATCTTGTACGGTCGACCCCACGGATCGCCATCTACGGTCTCCAGGAGCTCCTTCCACGCCTGGGATTTGGCACTGCGAATGGCGATCTGCAGGGTCTTCCTGGCTTCCCTGAGCTCGCTATATAGACGGGCTTCAATAGCCGCGTCCCGTCCTCGGCGCAGCCTGCGGTGCCTGGAATACTGGCGCCTCGCGACCACGCACAAAGCTCGCAGACGTGCGATGTCGCGAGACCACCAGTATACATGCCGCCTGGGAGGCTGAGACCGGACCCGGGGCATGGCGGCGTCAGCGACGTGCGTCATCGCATCCCCGAACCAGTCCGCCTCCGAGGCGACATCCGCAGGCCCCTCAGGCCACGGAGTCCACGACGCGACTATTGAGGCCTCCACCGCAAGGTCCTCCCTTAGCTTATTAAGGGCCCATCTACGGGCCGAGGTCAAGTCCGGGTTACGGGGCGGCGGTGACGGAGAGGGGCAGACGTCAAACCTTATATAAAGATGATCTGACAAAGATTCTACCCCTTCCATCACCCTCCAGCCCCTGATGCGTCTGGCGACAACAGGGGAAGCGAACGTGATGTCCACTATAGAACCCCCCTGTTGCCGCACACAGGTGTTGACCGACCCCCTGTTAACGACAGAGAGGCCGGCCAAGGTCGAAAAGTCCAGTAGGGTCCTGCCCCGCGCGTTAGTGACGGGGGATCCCCACGCCGACGCCTTGGCGTTGAAGTCCCCCGCCACGAGCACGGGACAGGGCGAAGTCTGTCCGATGAAGACGCGGAGGTCCTCTAAAAGGTCCTCAAACTCAGAGAGGGGCTTGTTGGGCGAGAAATAAACGCCCACGACCACCATGTCCCCCCACTGAGCCGCGACATAGCCGCGTCCCCTTCTCCTGATTATTAGGACCGGAGTCCCTACCATCATTGAGGTGACGATGGCCACCGTGCCCGTTAGGTCCCCTACCCAGTTATCCCTGGAGGGAACAGTGTACGGTTCGGCGACCACCGCCAACCGGATCGACCACTCGGCCATGGTCTGGAGTAACAAGTCCTGAGCCACAGCCGAGTGGTTGATATTAGCCTGGAGAAGCTTATGGGCCATTGATGTTAGAGGTCCATAGCTTCTCCGGCTTCAGGCCTCACCGAGGCGATAGAGGCAGCTTTCGCCGCTACCCTTCCCGAGGGCTGGGCCTTTTTGCCCGGCTTTCCCTTCTTCCCGTTTCGGGAACCACAAGACCTGCTGCCGACTTTGTGGTCTGCCTTCTTCCCGGTATCGGCGCACACAGGGCAGTGCAGGGCTGCGGAGCAGTCAGGGGCCTTATGGCCGGCTGTGCCGCAGCGGAAGCACAGCGCGCTGCGGTCCACGTCGGACGTGCAGCGCTGCCTCACATGCCCCACTTCCAAGCAACGGAAGCATCTTATTGCTCTGGGCTGTAGGATTTTTGCCTGTATGGCAACCCAGCCCAGCAAGATTTTCCCCTCTTGCGCAATCTTTTTCGCCGCTGCTACGGGGCAGCGGACGAAGACGCTGCCCGAGCCGAAAGGAGCACGGCGCACTTCCCCCACCTTGACCTGGTTGGCCAGGCAGCCTCCGTTAAAGGCCACAGCCCAGGCGATCTCCTCGGTGGTGACGGAGTCGTCCAGGCCCGTCAGGCGCAGCTCTGCGCTCTTGAAGGGCCTCGAGACCTGGACGGCTCCTTCGCCCACCTTTTCAGTGAAGACCGCCTGGAGCTGTTCCGCCAGACGGTCCGCCTTGGGTCCACTCGTACTGCCGGGCACCTCGAGTTTGCGGGCTCCAGTGGCAGTCTCTCTAATTCTTAAGAAGGGGATGTCGAGGCTGGTGACATCCACCCCCTTCTTAGCCATCAGCAACACCGATTTATAATCGACGCCACTGGGGGCCGCTTCCGGCTGAATCGTCAGCACCACGGCAGACGAACGCGGCACTGAGAGTTTGGCCGGCTGCTTCTTTTTCTTCGCAGGGGCCTTCTTTTTGCTCTTGCCGGCCCCTTTCTTCACCACCGTGGCCCACGACTCGCCCGCCACGGGAGCTGATGAAGAAGGAGCCGGTTGTCGAGTGGCCTGCTCCGCCTCTTTAGCCGCCATCGACTTTTTCTTTTTGGCCTTCTTTGCCTTCTTCCCCTTACCTTCACCTACAGGGGGGGTCGCATCCGGGGATTTGGAGGGTCCAGCAGTGGGCGTCACCGACACAGGCTCCGATCGATACGCCCGTCGGTCGCCCGCTAGAGGAGGACGGAGGAGTCTGCCCTCTACAGCCTCCATATAGCTCCTCATCTGGCCTCCGATCTCTTTCATCATGCCCTGCAGAGCGCGGTCTAACGTCTGCTGAGTCACCAGCGCCGACGGCTCAGCTGGCGACTCTACCGACCTCTTCACAGGACGACGTCGCGATAGGGGAGGAAGCTCTTCCTGACTTCCTCTATGCGGAGGAAGCGGAGAGCCCTGACTCTCTCTGTGAGTCCCGGCCCGCTCAGGGGGAGCAATGGGGGACTGGTCCATCTGCCAGGACTGCTGGATGCTGGCCTTTAACTCATCCAACTCCTTTTGGAGATTTGCGATCTGAGCAGCCTGTTTCGCTTCATTGGCCTTGAGCTTTTCGTAGGCCTCCTGGAGTTTCCTCATCTCCTCGGAGGCGCTGCTCTTGGCCAGAAGCACGGCTCTCTCCCTGATGGCGTCCGCGGCCTCGTTAAGGGCGCCACGGCTCCCCCCCTTCAGGTTCATACATTTTTGGACGACGCCTAAGATGACATCGGCGTCGTCAATGATGTCCTGTGTCAGTTCCGAAGCAAGCTGTTCTCCCGAAACTGCCTTGGCCGGTCTTTTGGCGGCACGTTTCAGTCTTGCCTTCGAGGCCAGCACCACCGTCTCCTCCTCTGCCTCGAGTTGCAGAGACTGCTTTTTAAACGAGAGGTATCTCTCTTGGGCGTCTGCCAGCCCAACGAACTCTACGGTCGTTGCGGGTAGGCCCCGCTTCTTCTTTTTCTCCTTGGAGGGAGTCTGGCTGTCATCCTCGACCTCCATATCGCTCCCAGGAGCGGAAGCGCAACCGGCACTCCGGAAGAACTTGCTACCGGAGTTCGATGCTCTCTCCTCAACACTGGCCGCAGATGTTCCAGCGGACCAGCGGGTGTCGCCTACATCCGACCATCTATCTAACGAGGGGGTCCTCTCCAAGACCACCCTCGGCACCGGCAACTTTGTGCCCCCCCCAGAGAACGCGGGGCAGCCTAGACCCGAAGGTCCAGGGAGGGATTCTCCGGCAGTTACGCCGGTACCCTCCTGGGGTAGTATAAATTTAAAAGTTGCAGAATCCATCATGTTATTACTCGTCTCAGAAGTCCGTGTGTTAGCGTGGGTCGTCGTTATAGCATTCTCGGGGTACCATTTGCTGGCCAAAGTCATCGTATTAAGGTCGAGTTCGCGTACAAGGGTGCCCCCCCCAGAAAACGCGGGGCAGCCCGAGTCCGAGGACTCGGGGAGGGATTCTCCCTTTCGGGTACCCTCCTGGGGTAGTCGTTCTTGACTTGTACACTTCATCTTTGCTCCCTTTCCTCGTCAGTTCGCGGTACGCCCGCCGGGACCGGTATTAAAACACCGGCCCCGCCGGCCGCTCCCCGGAACTGAGCCGTTGGGGCTCAAAATGAGCCCTCATCCGCCCCAGCCCGGTACTGGGGGTGCCGCTCACACACCACCCCCAGGAGCTTTTTACGGCCCTCCAGCCGGTCAGGAGTCAGCCGCCGGTCAACATGACCGACGTTGCCCCGGGTGCACCACGCGGAGGTCCCTGACATCGCACCCCACGCTAGATAAAGCCCTACCACAATCCCAGGCAACGCTAACTGATATTCTAAAACAGTGGCATCTTTGCTAGCTCGAATATGCATGCCGTATGTCAATGTGTGACTTAATGGGTGTTATAGCCATATAAAAAGGGGTGTCGAAAGGCCACTGGTACGTTTTAGATATTGCGCCAAAGCAAGTGTGTGATGTGTACGTTTTTGGTATTAAATATAGAAATTGGAAGGATTTCGCATAACCCAGGATAACACGTGGTTTAACCTACTTTCGAATTAATGAACTAAACGTCACTTATCGCCACCAAACAGACACAGGCTTAACATTCATTTGTCGATCTTGTGAGCGAGGCTGTCGCTGTCAAGTTACATAGTCACAAAAAAATGTTTTCATAAAGCTGTTTAAATCCATATTTGTAAAAGTAAAAGCCATATATACGCACGTGTGTATTTAAAAAAAAATACGAAAATTTCTGTATGTGAAACAAATCAAAATTTATCGTAATAAATTTGTTAGAGATTGCTTGATTCAATAAATCATATCAAGTTAAAAAGTCACGATGGTCGAGTGGTTTTTAATTGAAATTGGCAACACTATCGGCTGATGATATAGAAATACATCGCGAGGAAACGAAAATCTGAGAAGTGTTCTTGTAATACTGCAGTGTGTAGGTAGATATAGAACTGCGGATTTCTCGAAATTTGAGTAAGTATTAAAAATAACACAGTAATAAAGTTATATACATATTTACCCAACTTCGAGAGATAGCGGACGGATCTGGCTCGTTGGAACGAAGGACATCATATATTCCAATACAAGCAAAGAGGAGATAATGAGCAACAAGGGCACAGCAAGTTGTAAAATTATTAGCCACCACGAGCGTATCCAGACCAACGACAACTTCAGCCATATAGCCGAAACGTGTTGCCGGACTAAACGAAATCCTGTTACTTTTTCCGCGTCCTTATTGACTGTTGGTGAAATCATAAATATTAAGTACGCTTATGGTAACTACTTAATACTAGGTATTTATAGAATAACCGTAATTCTTGGTAATATTTGCTTTTGTAAATTTGACCTAATTCTCGGACAGGGACGCGCCGTCCTTATGGGCAAGGTTGTACGGCGCACAACAGCGCCAAAGCGTGAAAGGCGCCGCGCCGTCAAGTTTTGTCACTTTTAACGGACGTTAAAATTTAACGTAATATTTTTTTTTGTCTCAATGCGCTTGTCAATCAGTTCTTCGCACGACGGCGCAGAAAACGTTTGGCGCGTTACTGCTCTCGAAAACAGTACCTTTTTTCAAAATGAAAATATCCATGTCCTCTTCTGACCCTTGAGACCGTGTATACAAAATTTCATGATGGTCGCTTGAGTAGTTAAAGCGTGATAGCGGAAGAAAGTAACTCATATTCACATTTAGAATATTAGTTAGGAATTCTATCTATATGGATATCTTTAACACAGTTTAACTGTTAACAAGTAATCACTTGTGGATAAGACTTTATGAACGCCAAAACATTACCATTGGTTCGGAAACTATCCCAGTCATCGAGAACACCTGGTAAGAAACTCAAATGCGTTTATATATTTTGTATATTTTTTAAGCAATGTATACAACGCATATGGTTCACCGTCTTTTATTGTTATTTTTATGGTACAAAGAGACATCATTGTCTTGCTCGTAATAATAAAAATCTTTTGACAGTAAAATCTTGTGGGCATGCACCTAAACGCTCCGATTGGTATATATTTATTTCCTACTTGTGTTCTTTGTTTATAATAATTGAGATATCACTATACTGATCCATCCATATTTAAAACGTATAGTACACCTAAACACAACTATCCTTGCGTTTCCGTGTTCCGTAATCCTTATTAAAATTACAAATGTGTATGTAAGTTTGTTACGTTTTCACACCTTAACTACTGGACTGATCATCATGCAATTATTGACACACGTTCTCAGGACTACAGATAAGGACACCTTTAACTCAGATAAAAAATACTGCTGCCGAGGGATTGGTAAAATCTATATTAAAGCAAGAGAGGAGTCGAGCAAAAACTAGTTAATATTATATAGTAAAAATGTTATTAAGCATTGTAATATTTAATAGCTTACGTTGATCCGTAGAATTAAACTCGTGTGTTAACAAATCGTTAATGGAAGCTTCGGAAGATTCAGCACCATCCTCACATATCGAATTTACAGGAGCAACATCCGAGCCCACACTACAAATAAAATAATTATTATTTATTAGTCAGTAAATTCGATCGATATTTCGATTACAATTCGTTTCTATAATATTTTAGTTTAACAACGTCTAGTTCTATTGAAATCCTTTTACTTACGACATAAAAACATCTTCTAAAGTTGTAGCTTCCAGACCATAATTCTTGAACTTTATAAAATGTATGTTTTTTTCCAAATCGTTCAACATAACTTCAAATATATGCGACTGATCATTTGTTAAACTATAAGTTATTTCAGAGCCTGAAAAGTTATTACATTTCTTAGGTAACCATTATCCTGTAAAAGGCCCACTGCAAAGCGTTAGGAAGGACGAAGAAAGATATTGGTATTATTAATACCAAAATCAGTCAATCAGAAGATTTTTAAACTATATTACCTCAGAATATTAACGCGGATATCTTACGTAATAATTTATTTGTTATCCGTCTACCAATATGTGACATTTTGCTTACGAAAACATATCATTGTTAGATTATTTATAATAAGCGCTCATATAGTATAATATTAGGTTGTACTTGCACTTAAAATTATCGTTTTATATGAAAAAAGACAAAGGAAAAAAATAGTCGAGGCAGTCATAAGGACTGCCGACAGAAGTGACAACTCAAAACAATGGAATAACTGTGTTCTTTTTTGAAATTCTAAATCAATAACCATGTTTCTAATCTCCCTTGAATAACTAAAGCTTTTTAAAACATGTATCTAAATTAGTTCTTATAATTATTTTCATATATTTTTTACTTACCTCGATCTTCTTTGATCGTAGCGCCTGGTATATACTTGTGAATAAGTTCAGTACACGCCTCATATTCAAAATCATGATCTTTAACAATGACAAGCGTGTATCCTACACCATAATGTCGTTTAAGGAAATATGGTGAACCAATGCATTGCAGTTTTCCGTTGGCCATAATCGCTACTCTATCTCCGAGTATATCAGCTTCATCCATAAAGTGTGTTGTTAAAATCATGGAGCGCCCTATATATAAATAACAACAGAAAATATATCATAGTTTAGCTCGAATCGCGTTATTGCATGCAAGGCAACTGCTCAAGCTGAGGTTTGACCACTTTGGCACTTTTGAGCTAGTTGTCATTCAGCGAGTGCTTTAAGTACTCGCATAAAAAGCCCGGTGTAACTGTGACAGCACGTAAGGCCAACAACAATTGTCTTGTGGTGATATAATGGTTGCTCCATCGTCTTGGTCGTATCGATCCTACAAATACTAATAACAGACTCAGGTTCAATAAAATTTCTATAAACACGAGTAAAATGTTACCTACACGCATTGGTGGAATGTACATACAATATAAAATTCGACAGTACATTGAGCTCACAATATTTTTAAAGTTGGTATCTTCAAATTTACCTTTCTTCTCTTTTTGTAGAAGATCCCAGAGAGCACGTCTTGAAGCAGGGTCCATGCCAGATGTCGGTTCGTCTAACAACACAACACGAGCTGCGCCGCTTAGCGCTATGCCAACACAAAGCCTTCGCTTTTGACCACCTGATAGCCCTTGCGATTGGTAATCACGCTTAAAACATAAAATACCTACTTATTGATACTTTCAAAACTTATATGATAACTAAACTAAGCGTTTGCTTTTGCTAGATAGGGATTAATATATTGTTATATTTTAAAATTTCTGAAGGTATTACTTCTTATTTCAATAGACTTCATCAATTTTAGAAAGACACTTTTCGTGTACCAAACTTTATTCAATTGTTTTAAAACTGTTTTAATAGTATTCTTAACAATTCTTGTACTCTATGATTTGAGCAATTATATAAGCTTCGCTTTTACAATATTATATTAATATCTCATCAAGTTGTTTTTTGTGTTAGATCTAAACATACAAATAGACAGATACCATTTTTTTAAATCGTGGAACGCCCTTGTTATCAACAAAAATTCTGAAAAAGTTAAAAATTCGGGTGTACTACATATATGTTACTATAGATTAAAAACAATACAAGCGTTACTTACTTTTTCTTGGAGTTCTAATTTTTCAATAAGGCTATCTATTTCCTCCCTTAGCGTTTGTCCTTTGAAACCCTTTAGACGAGCGAAAAACTCCAAATGTTCTCTAACGGTAAGCTCGTTAAATAACACATTATGTTGTGGACAAAAACCAAGATTGCTACGGGCGTACCGACCTTGAGTCCTTACATCGAACCCAGATACATTTACAGTACCACTAGTGGCTTCCAAATTTCCTACGGGAAAGGTATGTCATAAATCCCTGAGTATGTATTTAAATATATAAAAGTACTAAAGTTAATGTCAACCTGTCATCATAGATATTGTTGTAGATTTTCCAGCACCATTATGACCAAGAAGCACAGTTATTTGGTCATCATAAATATTCAGTGTTAAACGGTTGACAGCAACGTTACTGTTAAATATTTTAGTTAGACCCTGAAAATTAAATTCGACAACATTTAAGCCAATAAATTCATTACACAAACATCGACAATGAAAAATAATTCATATGATAATTCCAATAATTACAATCATTTGAACCCCGATAGCATGCTCAGTTGGATCTTCTTCCTTTACTATATCTTCTTGTACATCAGACGTGTTAAAGACTGATTCTTCTGAAAAATTATAGCATCACAATTGTATGATAAATAATGAGTATTGATTGACTATTTTTTAAATTTTTATTTTAAAATAATTAAATAAACGTTTAAATTATTATATGCGGGCTAAATTAATTTCAACTATCCGTCCATGTTTCCATAAACTGGACTTTTCTCAAAAATAAATTATATTCAACAAGTTTAATATGTTGATAATTGACTCACCAAGAGGCATAGTGTAGTTGGGAAACCAATAACTTTTCTGGAAAAGGAAATACCAAGGTTTTGGCACACCAAAAGGCCCCGGCATCACTTGCTCGAGGTAGAGAGCAATAAGCATGTAAAGTGCGCAGTCTAAGGCCAACATAATAATAACATGCCCGAATACGAAGCGCGATGATTCTTGCATATGTGAAGACATGAATTCGCCCCATTGCATGCCTAGTAGTAACAATTACATATTCATTCGAAACATTGGTTATTGCAAATTATAAATATCATAAACTATTTTTTCTAATTCCATTTCTTACCACCACTACTTTCCTTAGCTAACAACAACTGGAAACCGTAAGACATAGCTGTATTAACACTAAGACATGTGAAAGCTTGTACAGCAGCGGACATATCTACGTCCATGGTTAACAAAATTGCTGGAATGTATGACAGTATCCACAACACACCAGCGAACAACGCCGCCGTACTACCTACAAAACAAACATTGTTTAAAAATTAAAATAATATTAGGTATTTATCTTAGATTACGATCATGGTTTTAGCGGTGTGGAAAACTAAAATATACATAATAATATATGATACAGATGATTTTTGTACGCGCAAAAAACAAAAACTACTGGATGGATTTCGATCAAAGGTTGTTTTACTTCTTACTTTTTACATCTTAGACACTTGATCCTTGCCTTAAATAATAACCACGATATCTTCATTTAGTAAAAAGTTCTAAAAAGTTTTAAGGAACAACTATTTACATAAGGACTGCGCGTTCAGCTATATGTTTTCTTGTTGTGGAACAGTGGGGCAAACGGTGTGGTGCGCATACACAAGAGAAGGGAAATAAAGAGATAACATTGTTTATCCTAATAAGCAACCACCTACCTAGTCACTAAAATGTCAAATCAGTTTTTTGGTAAATGAAATTTAGCAGAAAGATAATTTGAATCTTTAAAAGGCATAGTCGTCAAAAATATTGACAAATGTCTACACGGTGATAACCTAATATTTTTCATATAATGACCAACGTACCTCTTGAAAAGAACCCGCTCAGCATAAAACAGAAAAATATCGTACACGTCAAGTACATAATCAAATAGAATAATAAAACCGTCCACGGTGTATTCGTGAACACAGCGTAATCACTGAAGCCCTCTTCATTAGTAAACCAATTGACCTATAAAAGTTAAATAATGTCATAATTTAAATGATAATTATCAAAATCGCTCTTAATAATTAAAAAAGTTGATAGTTTTATTACCTTCAATAGAACTGTTATGAGTACTGCAGTTATTAGCAAATAAATGAATTGTTTACAAAACCAAGCGGTCCAGTGCAACCATGTCGGTAGACCCATGATTTTCATTGTTTCCTAAAATAATTACACATTTATATTAACAAAATATAAATCTCTACATTGGCGTGATGTCGCAACAATATCAAGGTGGGGGGGGCTTTTTCTAAGCCTGTCTGGTTAGCTACCACCCTCAAGTAGAAAATATGTCGCCAAGCAACTATAGCTGTGTTCCGGCAACTGCACTTGAGAACCCGTCTTTATAGGATTAGCGTGTTTATGATCTTAGACCTCATTGTCATTATAACATCAGATGAAATTGTGGTCAAACTCTAGAAATTAAATAGTATAGAGAAAAAGTCGAGCCAGTCATAAGGACTGAAAGTGAAAACTCAAAACAATGGATAACATAAAAGCACAAGCGTTCTCTTTTAAATTTTTAAATCAAGTATAATCTGAATTATTTAAATTTCATAATTTGTAAATTGAAATTATTAACATTAGTCTGGTTTTTACATCTATTGGCACTCCGAGCAATAATTATATTTATTTTTATCCAGTTTATTGATTAACGAAACATATGATGAATTACACGAGCTCAATACGAAATATCAATATTACATGTCCACAGACCGCTACACTAAGCGTCGCTAGTCTAACGCAAGCGCAATACGTCGTCACGAACATGCCGAGCTCATCGGTGACATGAACCTATAAGTTTATGTCCTACCAAAAATTGCTCGACGCGTCCAAAGAAGTGTTCACTTCAAAACAATAAAAACTAAACATTATTGCAGAATATTCTTATTGGAATACAATAGAATAGCAAGTTGGAATAGCAAAATTTACCTTTAACTGATTTTCCTTTTCAAGAGTTACCGCTCTAACTATATTTACTGCAATGTAACTAAAACTGAGCATAACGAACATAGGGAAAAGCATTTGTAATGCTTCTATAGCTAGATCTTCAACGTAAGATGGCTGCGGATATCTTTGTATATTCACGTTAAAGTTTCTAATTGCATTAATACCTGTGAACCTTGCAATCAACTCAGTCGATATGCATTGCTGCAGAGCGATAAACATTTCGTTAACATAACCTGAAATTAAAAACATTATATACTTCAATGTCATGTTAATGAAACATATAAATAATCAAAATTGCTACTAAAGTATTACCAGGGTTATTGCCACCTTCCCAAGAAAGTGGGAATCTCGGTCCAGGAGTTTCGAACACCGGAAAAACATATTCAGTGAGCCAACTTCGACTTCCGAGTGAGAAGAAAGAATTCAGGCGGGGTCTTTCAGGAAATCGTAGAGCATATGACAAATTGTTGGATAATTCTGTGGCTCCTAAAAACATATGTCATTACAAAATATGTATATGATAAATATCTCTGTTTTACAGAATATTTGTTTTCTTACGAACCATAGAGTAAGTCGTTGAATTCAACAGCTGCAATAACTTTACGTGTCGTTTCTTCCAGGGCGTAAATTCCCCTCAGTTCCCTGCTGCTATTATATGAATCTACTCTAACCAGTCTTTTGATAATGTCAACAATAACAGTCGTATTTATATTAATGTCAGGTGGCCATTCTATTCCTTCAAACTCGGGTATGGTCTCTATGATTATAGGAATCATATCTTTTATATTTCCTACTACTAAATGAGCAATCGCAGTTCTCAACACATCGTCTAATTCTGGACTAGTTGGAGAGTACGCTATAGACATTTCAGTTAGATTCATTCCTGCTCTGTGAAACAAAAGTATTGTTATATTTATTCCATGTTGTAATGCGGTTGACTGCCCGGAATATATTTAAAACACGAAACTGTGACACTAGTTGAACAATGTAAATTTGCTTGATGTTTTAACGAATCAAGACTTTCAAGTTATTAGATTAATATAGTATATCTATAACCAATAGCTATTAAAAACAAAGCTACTTTTCTTTTCTATATGTGTGCTATTTCAGTCCTTCTAAAATACGCAACAGACTGTGATACGGTTATGACTAACATTTAGTGAATTTCTTTCGTGAGGTATATGTGTTATTAAAAAGTAGATAAAATAAATATGTAAACAATAAAGACGAAATAAGAAGAAGTATTTCGGTACTTCTTAGATTGATAACACTTAATAAACCTTATGTGGTACAAAAAAATAATGTATGTGTATTACAGAATCATGCACCTAAAAATGCGGACATAAAAAACTGTAACGAGATATAAGGCATCTATCTCCTAAAAATAGCACACAATAATCAATTTTTTTGTGTCTTGTTATATAATAATTGATTAATTATGACACTATTTGATCAACATAATATTATTTCTTATCACAGTATATATTTCAATTACGTTGAGTGTTTAATGTTCATCCAAATTGCCCTTTAAAACTATCCAATTAAATATTTAAGTAAAGCTTAAGATGAACTTCTCACTTCATTGCATGCATTTCCTGAAAGTAACGCTTTTATCAGAAAAAATATTTCAGTTAAGTTGAGAATTGTTCAATGTTGATTCAAATTGCCCTTTAAAGAATATCATTTCAATAAATATTTTAGGTAATAACCCAGATTAAAAATTACGCGCAATAAAAAGTAAGTTGTTCGTAAATTTCTATGACTGCGATGAACGGTAAACATCAAAGGCCCAAAAAAACAATCTAAATCGTGTACGTTATGACGCCACATATTGCACCTAAGCAAAGCCAGCGCGTGTCTCTAGTGTAGTGTATAAGTACATAAGTTCACTTACAGTACTGTAGTAGAGAAGTTAAGACTGCGAGCAGGTATAGATGGATATACTATAGTATCGCGAGTAACAGGTTCAATCTGCCATCGTAGTATAAGGACCAACGTCATTGTTAAAACTGGCACTAATAATTCTGTGAATGTTTGAATTCCATGCCTCCATTGTTGCAAAAAATTCTTCCACATCAGCAGCCTGAATTTAGTAAAGGCTCCTGCTTCCTTTGGCCGGTGTATCACAGTCATTGTTTTCTCTGTCTAGTTCCTGCATTTTTAGGCAAATTAATTTTTTACCATAGTAAAATGGTTAACCAGAATTATCAAATGTACCTTATATATAAAAAGTGGACAAGTCATGCTATTATGAATACCTAAAGATATACGATATGTATTTTAAGGAAGTAACCATTTCGTTAATCTTATCAATCTTAAAAGAAAGAAAAAATAGGTATATATAAACGTTGTATTCATTTATAATATAATTATTATATCTATACATTAGTTATTACGTAGCAATTACTTTGTTAAATTATGCTGTTAAGAGTGCATAAACGCGATAAAACAAACAAATACTTCATAGTACAAGTAGTGCATATGCACTAAACTTGCCTATAAAGTTATGAGTCCTATATCAATTGAACTATGTTGATTAAATGTAAACACGACAGCACTTATAAGTATTCACTTTGCACTGAGAGAATATTTAAAAGAAAGGGATGGAGCTATTATCACATGATGGCTAGGATTAAAGAAATACTATGACATTTTAGGCGCGTATAATAATCTTAATCGATTTCAAAGTAGCACGGCATTGCCGCGTGGCTACGTTCTCTATTTAAACAGATTGTGCGACGATGACAATTGTATATAACCTACAATGAATTATCTATTCTCTAAAACAACTCAATTATAGATTTAGAAGTACGTATTCATGGCACAACTAACTCACAACTATAATAAAATCGAATTAATTACTCAGAAACCCTCAAATTATGCCTTACATCTCTGTGTAGAAAAGATTTCTAGTACTTTTATGAATTTTTACTATGGAAAAAATGTAATCTTTAACAACAGCTTTACACGTTTCTTAACTTTTCTATTATAAAAATATAATTATCTCTAAATTAACATTGCGAGTTGGCTTACATAACCACATCCATTTGTAGTACCGGCATTCAGTGTATATTCGTTTTCCTTTCATTTTTTATATTCCTACTTTCATTGACACCTGATATTAATTTTTATTTTATTTCAATAGATTTGAAATATTAGATGCCAGTATAGCTATTGATATGTATCGTATGTCAAATCCATTATCAACTTATGTTGGAACGAGCTGCCCGGCTTCCCACGGGTATACCGATGAAAAAATAAGACAAAATCTTTCCTTGATAGTACGACCATGTAAATGAAATAAAATGGCAACTGAACAACTAAACGTTAATATGTAATAATTGTGACAAAATTTTTAAAGATCCCTACTGTCTTTTGTCTCACTCACTCGCTTTTGGTGATTTTGCAATTCAAAATTCCACGTCATTGAAGTACAATTGGATAGATAAAATAATGGCATCAAAATATATTACATATTTTTAAAACGTATTGCTATTGTAATCAGAAAGTTACATCAGATATTTTATTTTATTATTTATCGCATTATTTACATAGGTGTCGATACACCTCGATCGTATTCGTTATCTCATTTTTATTTTAATTAAGTACGGAACTATTATTTTTTATCTGTCACGTGATTGGTGCTAGGAACCTACAAAAAAAGTTTTTTATAGTTCATTTTGTTTAAAAACATCTCGCAAAGGAGCCGGCGGAGAGTTGGACCCTGTTATCAGCCCTCTCCGCAAAAGGAGGGCCGATGCAAGAGGAGGCGACGCTTTGTCCGCCTCCTCCTACCTCCGTAGCCGGACCTGAGGGCTGGGCCGGGGACTGGTAGCTGGTTGTGTACCCAGTGGCCAGGAAGGTGGCCGCCGCGCTGACCGCTGGGCCAAATTGTGATAGCTTTGCACGGTCCCATGTTGCCTTAACTAAAGCGGCGATCGGTACTTCGTGGGGTTTTAGTGAGACGGAATCTCACACTACCCACTCTCCCCCCCACCGGAAGGGTGGGTGTCCATGAGGATTTACCCACGTTAATAAAAAAAGAACTAAAATTATGAATTTCAAGAAATTGTTTCTTTCAAAGTATTGACATCTGGAGCTACAAGGAAGTGTCTGTGGTGTCGCTCGCCTTAATGTAGATTGTAGATGTATCATATCTTTCGGGAACAGTACTCTTTTTTTGGGTAAAAGAGGCCTTATATCGTTTACTGTAGGCCTAACAACGTTTATGCAAAATTTCGTGATGATCGGTTGTGCAATTAAAGCGTGAAAGTATACCAAACAAAGATACTCACATTCGCATTTATAATTATGATTGATTGAAGTAGTGTAAAGCCTATGTAACGTTACGCTATGACATTTAGAACTGGAGAAATTACCACACAAAGAATAGATCACGAAGAATGATTAAGTGAGAACTAACTAATAGTATGGGAGAACCGGGTAGCAGGACTAGCAGGAATGCGAGTCATTAGACATCAAAAATTAATTGATTTATCGATATCTATAATCGAGCGTTACCGAGAAAGGCCGAATTATAAATGCCTATCTCAGCAACATAGGATGATGCAAAGTTTACTCGTACGTGTTCAACCTGCCTATGCAATAGCCGTTTTATATAAAATTTAATTAATCGTAATAGTTTGGACAGTCATTCCAAATGTTTAAAATCAAACAAGGAAAACCGCTGTTCATAACTTTTTTATTTTATTCTTCAACGTAGTCAATTTTTCGAAACTTATAATTCTCTCCCTAAAATCTGAGTATATCGAAAACTTTGTATTTCAGCAATTACGAGTTTAGGGTCTTCTAATCGCTGTTCTCCTTTTTTAACCTCGGAAACAATCTCTAAGAGTAAGGCTTAGTGACAGAGTATGACGGACAAGTATCTGTAGGTAAACATTTAGGATTGCACCCACTTGAATAGCGAACTTAAGAGCCAGGGGGTTTTCTTGTTGAAACTTGTTGAGGTTGCTATATTGCGTTGCGATATATTTTTAATTAATTAACATATAACGTCCCATAATAGTAGCTTAATGATCCAGATGTCTATGAAACTTGAAAAGGTACCCGTACTTTTATCGGCGCAAGGAGGATGAAAGATGATCTTTTTAAAGTCATAAACACTGTAATTTTGTTTGATCCAAATCGAAACGATGAAGTTGCGTTACATCTGTTCTCATATACCAGTACCAAAGTATGTCGGAAAATATATAATTTTATTTATTTTTGAGCAATAATAATCATTCTTATGTACCTGACGGATAAATGTTATTTATTCCCCGTGTGTTCGCCTAAAATGTTATGCACAATAACATAACTATGGAACTCCTTGTTTCTTGAGCAAAAACACGTACGATAACACATTATTTTAGTTTGATAACCATTTCTTTGGTAAGCAAGGTTTAATTTTAGCAGCCATTCATCCACATTTATATTCGATTAACCAGCATGTCACTACAAATCTTTATTGATTAATTATTTATTTGTTTCTTAGTGAATTCGCACATATGCAGTCAGTTTTTTTATTTTCACCAACATACTAGAACAATCAGTGATCAAACGACTTCTATTTTAAGCAACATAAGATATGATCAGTTTTTCTTCTAACAGATAATCCAGCTTCGCCAGCTAATATCTACCTTTTTAATTTCCAAGGAGTTTAAATTAATTTTAATAAACACGCCTCTTTGTAAAATATATATATCATTTATAACATTTGTAATGCTTACAAACTTACGTGCTAGGTTGTACATTTATTCTACTTCGAATCATTCAGCAAGAACTATAATCTAACTCATTTAACTATGTATACGCGTAACATATCCAAAATATGTTCATATCGAAACAATGACTATAATATTTATTTATTTGGAAATTCAGCAGAAGACATGATTTTGTAAAATAACGTACAATACGTAAGAATGAAAGCCAGAACATGACTCCTTCAATCACAACAAATGATAAATAATAATCATTGTACAAATATAGGGAAAACATATATCCTTTACTGATGTTGAATCGTGTGTACCTGAGTGCGTGTGGTCTCTATAGGTGCATATATTTGTAAATCCTGTGAGTGCACGTGTACGTACTTATGTCCTTGTTTCCATTATTATTCATATTTCACCACGATGTGAATGAATACTAAATATGTACGTACATACCACAGGGCATCTCTTGAGGAAAGAAGTTTAAATATTATGGAGCCCTAAGAGTTCTGTGCTGTTGCAATTAAAAACAATTTAAATCTATATATAAATAGACAGAGACAAAACAGTTAAGTACATCTCCCTTTTCTGTTTCTCAACCAATATTTTTTTTCATTTAGTGGCTACTAACGAGCTTTACTGTTATCAATTAAAAATAGTTGTAAAAGTCCGTTATTTTTCCTTAATATTGAAATTTGAAAAATTAATGAACTGGATTGAATTTCAACCAATGACTAATTACTAGTTTTTATCATTAGATAATCTCGCGACTAAAATGAAAACGCACTTATTTTTGCTTTAAAAATAAAATATCGTCATTTGAATTTTTTTCTTTGTATTCTGTTTATGGACTCATTTTTGTTGTAACATATTATCAATAGTCCAAATTTATACGTATGAGCACTGTCTCTCGTCTGCTAAGTATTATTAGTAAGTAGTATATGCCTTCCTTTTACTACCGGATTAAGGTGACGATAGCCACTACGTAAATAGATAGACACGTTGTTCTACAGGACTGACTAATATCTTATTCGTTCATATTCTTGTGGCGATTTATTAGCTATACTATAATTATAAGCAAATATATACTACAACAATATATGTGTATTCCAACAACATAGTCTTCGTTCTTTGAAGGAATTTGTAAATGTCCTTGAGACACTGATATTTCTATATAGTCTAAACTTACGTCAGCTTGTGACCTTGAGTGCTGACAAGTGTTTATAACGTCAACAATTATTAATCGATAATTATTATTCCTTGCTGATACAAATTCACGATAAATTAGAAAATAAATATCAAATTAAAGTAATAAGGCTAATGTTTAGATTACTCAGACTTAATTGAAAAACGATATACGAGAAACGCTTCAATAATTGTTTACTTCAATAATTTTGTACACAAATATTAATAGCCAATTCCTGCCCGCTACGATAGGCATTCAAAAATCTCATAAGTAGAGCCATCTACGAAAAGTTCCACATAGAATGGCCATATCCTATGCTAATACATTCAGTAATGTTTATATAATTGAGCCTCAAAAGAACTGTATTTTATTATATATATATATATATGAATGGACGTACCGTTTTAATCACTAAAATTCGAAACATAAGTTATTTTTGATAAGAACAGGACAATGTTTCACGTTCACCTGATAGTTATGTACTGAAAGTATTCGCAATATGTCTATTATCAACGATAGATAACAAGTCAGGACAAAGATAAAGCTTTTGTATTCAATAATATCATTTTATTGAATTAGTAAATGTAGTTTTAACTTGACGTCTTTAAGTTGTAAAGTCCTGAGGTACCATTGACGCTAATTAAATCAATCAAGTAACGGAATAGCAATTACTTTTTGCAAGCTTATATATTATAGCTTATAACATAATGTAAGGAATACATTCTTATTTATCATATAAGTTCTACCCGCGGCTCAACACGAGATTGTTATTATTTATTATAAATGATATTTGTTATAATTATTATTGTTTATTTCTGTGAGGGTTAATAATACGATTTAATGTAATACTAGCTGTTGCCCGCAGCTCCGTATGCGTTTTTTTTATAATTGTAAATTACTTCTTAATAAGGTCAGCTATCTGTTAATGAAAGTTCCGTGAAAAACGGTTCAAACGTTTTGGAGATAGTACTGCAAACAAAGCCATGGGTAAAAGCTAGTCCAAAATAAAAAAGCTTTAATTACTTTTTATAACGTTAGCTATCTGTCAGTGAAAGTCCCATGAAAATAGGTCCAATAGTTTTGGAGATAGTACTACAGACGAAGCCAGGGATGACAGCTAGTTTAAAATAAAGTAGCCTATGTCACCCGCTGTAATTTTAACTATCCGTCAGTGAAATTTCTGTCAAAATCGGTCCAGCCGTTTCGGAGATTACCCCGGAACATACAGACAGACAAAAATTTAAAAAATTGTATTTTTGTTATCAGTATCGTGAATACGTTCATATCCAATCAGTAAAAAGTCGTTATTTTGATATTACATACAGACACTTCATTTTTATTATATGTATATAAATGTGTTTCTTCATTTTCCATGCTATATCCTTTAACATCAACATTACATATTTAAAAAAAAAAACAGAACGTCAGACAACCGTTTAGACTATTTATTAACCCTATGCAAAACCATGTAGGTGGTAGAGCTACGCTTTTGTAGGTGGTAGAGCTACGCTGAAGCTATTACTGGTTTCAGCATGAATGGGTCGGTTCGCCCGGGGTAGTACCACCCTCTCACAGAAAACCGACGAAAAGTGACAGTAGTTGCACTGTTGCGTTTCGTTCGGTTAGTGAGTGCGCCGGAGGCCCACATATTTAAAAGGCCGGCAACGCCTTGCGACTCCCCTGGTGTTCCTAGTGTCTATGGACGGCGGTGATCACTTATCATCAGGTGACCCACCTGTTCGTTTGCCCCCTATAATATATAAAAAAAAAAGAAATCAATGATAACGGTCAATATTTTTGAAAATCTCCCCTACCGCTTTCTATCCCATTTTGTTAGGGTACATACCCATACTACGGGACCCGTTCAGTGTGAGGGGTCTTCAAAATACCACGCCTGGTCATAGGGTAGGGGCTAATCGAATTTATGAATAACTACACGAAAACTAGAAGGGGATCTTCTCGTATACTACGGGTGGTCACCAAGGGGAGGAAGGGGGTAAAAAATTGTCAAACATGGCTCACGTTGTATGGATACGTTCCCTTATATGAAGATTTTTTTACCCAATTTTTTCAAATTTCTGTAAGATTCTTCAAACATTTTCTTTCAAACAAACCTTGTCCTGACAGTTCCAACCACAACAAAAAGAGAATTAGCCAAACAGATGCAGCGGTTCTGAAATAAAGCGCTTACATACATTCGACAATTGATTTTTACTTATATAGATAAAGTATGAAGAAAGAAAACTAAATTGACTTGAATAAATTCAATCCACTCCGTGTTCATTCTTTAATAAACATTAAAACTTTATTCAAAAGTAAACAAAAACAATGGCTTATGTATTGTAATATTAATATCTATAAATATTTTTTTTTATTTTTTTTATGAATAATGTACATGTAGGCAGTTTTATGGACTCAAACCCACACAAGAAGATAACGTGCACAAATAGTTTAAGGCTTGTTTCAGAGTAAAGGAGGGTGCGGACGCTTGCGTGGGCACATAGTGTTCAAATATACGTAGACATCGCAAGCATGACTGTGAGTGGTAGCGACGTGGCGTTTATGTACATTTGAACTACACGCACCCGCGCAAGCACCCGCCACTCGCCTGCACTCTGAAACAGGCCTCAGAGGCGAATATCAGGAAGAAACTAAGAGAATTTAAAAGAGAAGTGAAGTTTAATCATTTGGAAAACAAATCTAAAGTAATAGACGTAATTAGTAAAAAATTTGAGCGCACAATATGTCCAACCTCCAACGTAACGTGTCCGCGAGGGGTGCGAATATGATCCCACCTCCACGTGGTGCATCCTGGGCAGTGGGCAGCAGTACTCCTAGTTGGAAACTGCTGGCCACTGGCGAAGAGGACCATACCAATCCAAGGTGTTATGTGAACCGTGACGAGGGATGCGTGGCTGAGGGTGAGCTCAGTCACTAACGGTACCTCTCCGACACCAGGGCACCTCGGAGAGTAATTATGCCCTTCTACCGACATGCGGGGCTCTGTCGGTGTGTGACTTTTTCTTCCCTAGCTTCTCGTGGGAACAAAATGGATGAAACTACTGAAAACATTTTGTTATATCTAAATTCCTTAGTAGATGCTCTGGACGATTCCAGAGCTGATAACGCATCTGGGACGGGGGGAGGTAACGCCTCCCCGACGCCTGGATCTACCATCTCTACAGCTGAGAGGACGATCCCTGGGTCGGACGTTGCCTTGGTGACTATACCGCCCACGGAGACGGACTCTGAGTCGAGAAAAGGAAAAAGACAGAAAATGTCGGGAGCAGCAAGGAGGAGGTTCCGGAGGCTGGTGCAAGCGGATATTAGCCCTGATGAGGCGCTGACGCTTTGCCGAAAGCCCTGGACCGAAATCCCGATTGAAAATCCTGCAAGACCGAAGGCGGTAAAGCGAATTCGGTCTGAAGAGGTATCTCCCAGCACCCAACCTAAAAAAACCTTTAAGCCGACCACTGATACCAAGGCTAGGCACAGCTTTGGTGAGGTAGCCGGGTCTACGCGAGTGGGGATACGCAACGTGAACCCCATGAGCGTAGAACAAATGAAGCTTGTTCACAGTGCCCTTACAGAGGAAATCCTAAAGATAGGAGTTAAGGGTGCTGGTCCTCGTTTCTTGGGACTCAGTCATCGGCCGGGCTGGATGTTAATCACCTGTATGGATGAGATGAGCAGGAATTGGTTAACAGAGACCACTCCCAAAATAAAGCCCTGGCCGGAGGCTGATTTAACTATCATGTCGGAAGGTGAACTACCGAAGCCGGCAATTGGCTCAACTTTCTTGCCGGATAACGACCCTTGAAAACGCACTTGAATTATTACGGCTACAGAATCCGGACCTAAATCCTGAACACTGGAGAGTGCTACACTCGAGGGAGGAAAAGGGAGGAAGATTTGTTGCTTTCGCCCTTGATGATCCCTCAGTTCAGACCCTTCAGAAAAACAATTATAAGGCGATGTTTGGCTTTAGGTGGATTGTTTTTAAAGTCAAAACTGGAACGGAGGGAAACCAGGACGGTAAACCACTGGCTGCCACTTCCTCCATCACCAAGCAAAGTGAGAGATTACCAGCCGTAGCGGCAACTCAATCCTCACTACCCGCTACAAATGTAGGTGACCCTGTTCCCTCGACCTCCACAGCCTCTGGGCCAGGAGGAAGGCTAGCGCCACATGTGGCGCAAAAAAGCCCTCATCCACGACCCTTTGGTAGGGGAGGCCGGCATGGAAAGACTGGTGGAACCCAACCAAGAGATGGACGTACACGTCCCCAGACAGGAAAGGCGACCAGCAGTCAACCACCTGCACGTAAAAAACAATAGCGTCAACTAAGGGTCAAGCGAGGATTCTCCAAATCAACCTCCACCATGCTGTTGCAGCAACGGCGGTGTTGGAGAAGTGCCTCGCAGAGGGCGCCACAGACCTCGCACTCATACAAGAACCTTGGTTACGCAAGAATAAAGTCATGGGACTGAATACCGCAGGGAGTGTCTTAACACATAACTGCGGGATCAAGCCCAGAGCAAGTATAGTTTTTAACAAGAAAACTAAGTTTTTACCTGTTCCAGAGCTCTGTTCAGATGACCTGGTTGCAGCGTACATCAATCTCAACGGGTGGCAGGGCTCCAAACTACTTGTTTGTTCAGCCTACTTATCTGGAGAGAAAAGCAATCCAACGGAAGAGCTGGTGCGGGTTGTGGACTACAGTAAGAAACACAACGCTGAGCTATTGGTAGGTTGCGACGCCAACGCGCATCATACAGCCTGGGGAAGCAGCAACATCAATGAAAGGGGTGAGTTACTTCACGATTTCATTACTACTCACAGTCTAGCAATCTTAAACAAAGGGTGTAAACCAACCTTCGTCACACGTGCTAGGCAAGAAGTCTTAGATATTTCATTCGCCACAAATAACATAGTTAGGCATGTAGCTAATTGGTATGTAAGTGACGAAAACTCTATGTCTGATCACAGACATATAAAATTTGAACTCTTACAATCTCTAGAGAGTCAGACCCTTATGTATAGGAACCCTAGAGACACTTCATGGGTAGACTATAGAGATGCTTTAAGGTACAACCTGGAAGCAATCCCTAGATCCATCAAGTCAATTGAGAGTCTAGAGGTAGCAACAAATGCTCTTACAACGGCGATTGAGGACGCCTTTGAGCGAAGCTGCCCTATACGTCAAAAGACCTCAACAAGGCGAGTGCCTTGGTGGAACTCTAAACTCAGGAAACTGAGGGAAAAAACTAGACGACTCTTTAATAGAGCCAAAAAGACCAAGGAATGGGAAGTATATCAAATGGCTCTAACCAATTATAACAAAGAAATTAGGAAAGCCAAGCGGGCATCCTGGAGGAAATTCTGTGAGGAAATCAATGATATGCCTCATGGAGCAAGAATCTACAAGATGCTGGCTAAGGACAAGCCTAATCAAGTAGGGCTCCTAAAAAAACCAGACGGTACCTTTACAAGCAGTGAAAAGGAGACCATGGAGCTTCTTACCTCAGTTCATTTTCCAGGCTCTGAGAGTCTTATGTCGCGAGACAGAATGATGCCCTCTAGGGCAAAACCTCATAATGAGGATTGGTGTAGAGCGACGACTATCATAAGACCACAGAACGTGAAATGGGCTATAAGAACATTCAAGCCATATAAAACTAGTGGTGAAGATGGAATACAACCTGTGCTATTACAGCAGGGATTGGAAATCCTAACACCAGTTTTAGTTAAGATCTTCAGGGCTAGCCTCGCATGGGGATCTATACCTGAACTGCGGACAAAAGTACGAGTCCTATTTATACCTAAGGCAGGTAAGAAGGACTATGCCTTGCCGAAATCCTTCAGACCCATAAGCCTTACGTCATTTCTTCTTAAAACATTGGAGAAGATAATTGATAAATACATTAGGGAGGTCATACTGATCAAAAGCCCTATACATTCTAACCAACATGCCTATAGCAAAGGTAAATCTACCGAAACTGCCCTGCTCTGTCTGATAGACAAGGTTGGAAAGGCATTGGAGGACAAACATATTGCACTGTGTGCATTATTAGATATTGAGGGCGCTTTCGACAATACACCGACTAAAACGTTGATTCAGGGGCTCACGGCCAAAAAAGTAGAAACAACTGTTATTAGGTGGATTGAAGCAATGCTCACAAATCGTACAGTTAAACTGACACTGCATGGCACAAAGCATGAGGTGGTAACCACACGAGGATGCCCGCAAGGTGGTGTACTCTCGCCCCTGCTATGGACCTTGGTGGTTGACCAGCTCCTGCATAAGATGGAGAAACTGAGGATAGATGCCCAGGGCTATGCTGATGACCTGGTGATAGTTGTTCGAGGTTTCTGCCAAAGTACTATTTCGTACCTTATGCAGAAAGCTTTGGTTGCCATTCATAAATGGTGCTACGACAACGAATTGAGGGTTAATGCAGATAAAACAGTATTAGTACCATTTACAAAGAAAAGGCGTCTCGACAAATTAGTTCAACCCACACTAAATGGAAAGATAATTGCCTTTTCAACAGAGACCAAGTATCTGGGAGTAATCATAGACCAGAGACTTACTTGGAATAGACAAATTGATGCTTCAATCCAAAAAGCAAAAATAGCAATGGGTATCTGTGGACGACTGGCTAGTAAACGCTGGGGATTAAACCCAAGGTTAGTCATTTGGCTCTATACTGCAGTAGTTAGGCCTATGATAACCTACGCCTGCGTGCTTTGGTGCAAGAAGACTAGCCAACTGACTGTCAGAAATCACCTTGCTTCAGTACAAAGAACTGCGTCTATCTTAGCGACGGGAGCCATGTCGACCTCACCTGGAGCGGCTCTGGAAGCCATGTTAAATCTTATGCCCCTTCATCTGCATGTGGAGAAGGTGGCGAGATTTTTTTTTTTTTTTATATAAGTTCGGCAAAATGACTGTACGATACCTGATGGTAAGTACGGTACAGTCCAAAAACAACGGCGACTGTCGGTGTTAAATACCAACGGCAGTCGTCGTCATCATGCCGACCTGCAAAAGTGCCTCTTCACGCCTCGTTTGAAGGACCCCATATCATAAGAGGGAGGGAACACATTAGTCGGGAGGCGATTCCACATCTTCACAGCATGACAAAGATAAGAATTTTCGAACTTCTTCGTTCTTGCCGAGAAGGTTTCTACTGTGAATCTGTGGAGCCGCGTACCCGCCCGTGTGGTTCTAAAGTGGAAAGGAGAAGATGGGATGAGGTTGAATAATTCTTCAGAACACTCGCCATGATACAGCCGATAAAACACGCTCAATGACAATGCACAGAATGTACGTCCATGGGAGAACGAAGTGGTCATCCCTGTCCCTGAGCTCAGTACTGAACTCAGTGATAGAAACACCAGTTTTAGGTATGATATCAGATGCAATGATACCTGAAACTAACTTTAATAAACTTTATACAGTAGACATTCCTCCACGGGACTCCTGGGTTAATAAGGAGATAACGTGGAAGCCTGGTAGTCTACTGTGGTACACTGATGGTTCCAAAACTGGAAACAATGTAGGCTGTGGAATACATGGGGAGCGACCGAAATTCAATCAACACATAAACCTCGGTAAATTCTCCTCCATTTTTCAAGCAGAATTGTATGGGATACTAGAATGTGCCCATATCAATCTGCAAAAAGCCTACTTTAATCATGTAATTTATATCCATTCGGACAGTCAGGCCGCTCTCTTGGCTCTTGCTTCGGATTCGATCGAGTCGAAACTTGTGGCCAATTGTGTGGCAGTATTAAACAGTCTGGGTAAGACAAACAGACTAATCCTGCGATGGGTCCCAGGGCATGCAGGCATACCTGGCAACGAAGTTGCCGATGAACTTGCAAGAGCAGGTGCTACGGGAATACACATTGGACCCGAACCATTTTGTGGAATACCCAAAAGCCTTTTTTTTTTTTTTTTTTTTTTTTTTTTTTTTTTATAGTGGAGAAATCCTCATGGATACCCTCACGCTGCCGGGGGGCAACGTGAGGGTTATGTCAGACTCTTACTGACTAAAACTCCACTTCCGCATGGTGTGCGCGTAATTAGACCAGGGTGCGGGGTCACGATGGGCATACTCCGCTCCCTGGTCTCGCGCTCAGATCGCCCGCAGATGTTCTTGGCGGGGATCTCCCTCTCGTGAAGAGCAAATTCTCTTCACCTGCTTCACTGGAAGCTGCGGATGCCCGGCTTCATTCCACGGGTCTTCCTCCTATCGTGGCGGCGAACGCCCCCGCATTCGCCGCCAGGAGGGGATGTTAGGGAGGCCTCTGATGGTCGAGGCCCCCGCCTCTCCTTCTGCGTCCGGACCGCCCACGGCGAACAGCAGGCGCCTCGGCCGCCCTCTCTCGTTCCCTTTCGGCCTCTTCCTTCTTGAGCATCACAGCCTCGCAGAATGCGAGAACTGCTGCCCACGCTCTCTCCTCGCTGATCATAGCCTCGATGACGGTCGGCAAAGAAAGGTCCCTTCCTATAACTGCCGTAAGGGCATTCCGGTCACCTGACCACGCGGGGCACTCCCGCAAGGTGTGCTCCGCTGTGTCCACGGGGCTGCCGCAATGGTGGCAGCTAGGCGTCGGCTCCCTCCCGGCAATCTGGTGCAGATACTTGCCGAAGCAGCCGTGACCGGTGAGTATCTGCACCAGCCGGAAGGTGAGTCCCCCGTGCGTCCTTTGCACCCACTCTTCTAGGCGCGGTCTGATGGCCTCCACAACTCCACGACCAGAGTCGGAGATGGCCAGGTACTCGCCCCACCTCCTCACTACGAAATGGCGCAGGTGGACCCTGAACGCCTCCTTTTCGGCCGGGGCCACTCTCTCCCCCCGGTCGGCTCTCTCCCTGCACCACTGGTACATTACGGCATGGGAGTGGGCGACCAGCTCCCACGGCGCGGAGCCTGCCAGCAGGCACGCCGCCTCCGTCGATACGGTCCGGTAACCCCTGATGACCCTGAGAGCCATCACCCGCTGGAACTTCCTTAGGGTACCGGAACCGTAAGAAGTGAGAGCGTCGTGCCACACTGGGGCCCCGTAGAGCACCATGGAGCGCACCACTCCCATGTACAAGGCGCGACATCCGGCGCCGGAACCACCAAGGTTGGGCAGAAGGCCTGCCAGCGCGTTGGCACAGCGCATGACCTTGGGGTCCAGCTGCCGAAAGTGCGCCTCGAATGTCCAGCGACCATCCAGCACCAGACCTAGATACTTCATGGCCGGCTTCACGGCTATCGTGACTCCGCCCACTACGATGTGTGTGTCGGGAGGCGGTGCTCTTCGGCGGCCATAGAAGCAAACAGCTTCCGTCTTATCCAGGGCCACCTCAAGCCCGAGCAACCTGATCCTCCCGACCACTTGAGCTACGCTAGCCGTGGCCAGCCGTAAAGCGTCCCGCAGAGTCTTCCCGCGCGCTGTCACCAACGTGTCGTCAGCGTAGCAGGTCAGTCCTGCGCCAGGCAAGAGTGCTCCGCGCAGCACCCAATCGTACCCGATGTTCCACAGGAGCGGGCCAAGCACCGACCCCTGTGGAACACCGCACGATATTTCCCTTTGGTGGGTGCGCGCATCCTGCCCGACGCAGGTGACCAGCCGACCCTCGAGGTAGGACCCGACTATCCGACGGAGGTACAGAGGTACTCCGTGGTGTTTTAACGCCTCCATAATGCATTCCCAGGGGAGGGTATTGAACGCATTGGAAATGTCCAAGGACACTGCCATTAGCACCCCCCCCTGGGAGACGGCCTCTTCCGAGAGGGCCTTAACGCGTAAAATCGCGTCAACCGTCGAACGACCCTCTCGGAAGCCAAACTGTACCGTCGATAAGTCGGGTCCCACCCCAGTGAGGTGCCGGACCAGACGCTGGACGACCACTCTCTCAAATAGCTTGCCGACCTCGTCCAGCAACACTATAGGGCGATAACCAGATGGGGACTCCACTGGTCGGCCCTGTTTGCGAAGCAGGACGAGGCGGCCCGCTTTCCAGCGCGCGGGAAACTGTCCCGTCTCTAAACACGCGTCGTATAGGCGACGGAGTCTATCCCCGAGAGCCTCCATTGCCAACACCCACACGCGGCCAGGGATTCCGTCAGGTCCCGGAGCAGTATTCCTGCCCCGGAGCCGTCTCACGGCCGCGTCCAGTTCCGCGTCTGAGATAGGAGGGACATGTGGCTCCGCCCCCCCAGAGGGCCCAGCTGACGCCGCAAAAGGCGGTGAAAACTGTTCCCTCTGTGGGAACAGCGCCGCCATGATGTCCTCCAACAGACGCGGTTCCAGGCTCTGGGTGATTGGTGGAGCCCACGGGCGAACGAACCCCAAAACCATTTTATAGGGTCGTCCCCACGGGTCGCCATCCATAGTCTCTAACAGCTCCGACCATGCTTCAGATTTAGCCCTGCGGATGGCGATCTGCAAGGACTTCCGCGCCTCTCTGAGCTCATTGTAGAGCCGGGCCTCGATAGCCGCATCCCGTCCCCGACGCAGCCTGCGGTGCCTGGAGTACCGGCGCCTCGCGGCCACGCACATAGCTCGCAGACATGCGATGTCGCGAGACCACCAGTACACATGCCGCCTGGGAGGCTGAGACCGGACCCGGGGCATGGCGGCGTCCGCAATGCGAGTCATCGCGTCCCCGAACCAGCCCGCCTCCAAGGCGACATCCACAGGCCCCTCAGGCAACGAAGGCCAGGACGCGACTATCGAAGCCTCCACTGCCAGGTCTTGCCTCAACTTAGTGAGGGCCCATCTCGAGGCCAAGGTCACATCCGGGTTATGGGACGGAGTTGATGGAGAGGGGTAGACATCAAACCTTATATAAAGGTGGTCTGATAAAGACTCTACCCCCTCCATCACCCTCCAGCCCTTAATTCGTCTGGCGACAACAGGGGACGCGAACGTAATGTCCACGATGGAACCCCCCTGTTGCCGCACGCAGGTGTAGGCCGACCCCCTGTTGACAACAGAGAGGCCGGCCATGGTCGTCATGTCCAGTAAGGCCCTGCCCCGCACGTCAGTAACGGGAGACCCCCACGCCGACGCCTTGGCGTTAAAGTCCCCCGCCACGAGCACAGGACAGGGCGAAGATTGTCCAATGAAGACTCGAAGGTCTTCTAGAAAGTCCTCGAACTCAGCGAGGGGCCTGTTGGGCGAGAAGTAAACGCCTACGACCATCATGTCCCCCCACTGAGCCGCGACATAGCCACGTCCCCTCTTCCTTACTATAAGGATAGGGGTCCCCAACGACGTGGAGGTGACGATGGCCACCGTGCCCGTCAGGTCGCCCGCCCAGTTATCCCTGGGAGGGATGCGATATGGTTCAGTAACCAATACGGCCTGTATAGACCACTCGACCATGGTCTGGATCAGTAGATCTTGAGCCACGGCCGAGTGGTTTATGTTCGCTTGGAGAACCTTGTAGACCATATTGGTTACTGAGTCTCCATAGACATCTCCTCCTCAGGCATCCTAGTCGCGCCAGGTACAGCGGCAGCGGTCGGCTCCTGAGTTGATTGGGAGCTCACAGCTCCTCTCCCCTTCTTTTTATTTTTCCTGGTCTTGGCCGTGGGGGCGCAGGACCTTCCTCCCAGGCGGTGGTTCGCCGGCCTGTTAGCTGCGGCGCACAGCGAGCAGTGCGGAGCAGCTGAACAGCCGGAGGCCTTGTGACCGGCCTGCCCGCAGCGGAAGCACCGGTCACTAAGGTCTGCTGCCTCCGTACATCGCTGCCTAACATGCCCCGTCTGTAAGCAGCGGAAGCATCTTTGGGCTGTGGGTTGCAGCAGCTTCACCTGTACTGCAACCAATCAGTAACCTGCCCTCCTGGGCCAGCTTTTTGGCTGTTGCCACAGGGCAACGCACCCAAGCAGTACCGGAGCCGTGGGGAGAACGTCGGAGCTCCCCCACCCTCACCTGTGACGGAGAGCAGGAGCCTTTCGCCGCCACTACGGCTGCGATTTCTTCTTTAGTGGTGGAGTCATCCAAACCCACCAATCGCAACTCGGTGCTCTTGGTCGGCCTGGATACCTCCACCGCACCCTCCCCTATCACCTCGTTCAAAGCTGACTGCAGCGTGTGGGCCAGACGGTCGGCTTTTTCCCCACTGGTGGCTCCCGGCACCTCCAATTTACGGGCCCCGGTGGCCGTTTCCCGAAATTTGAGGAAGGGGATGTCCATGGCCGCGACATCCACCTTGGCTTTCGCCACGGCGAGCACCTTCTGGTAGTTGACCCCCGCTTCCTGTGCTTCGGGCCGGAGGGTGATGATCACGGCCGATGAGCGGGGGACAACTAATTTTCCCGGCGTCATTTTGGGGGGTGGAGCTGCAGCCTTAGCTGCGCGTTTCTTCGCCCCCTTCCTCACGACAGTCGTCCACGCCTCCTTCTGCTGCACTACTGGCCGAGGCTGCGAGGACGACTGGGGCACACTAGGCTTAGGAGCAGCATTAGCAGCAGCCTTCTTCTGCTGCTTCTTCTTTCCCTTCTTCTTTTTTGCTGCTGAGGGAGCGGCAGGGGCCATAGGTGGTGGTGGTGGTGGTGGATGTTCAGTCACCACGACCACCTTAGCCGTTCTCTCAGCAGCCTTCCTATCAGCCGCCAGCGGGGGCCGAAGGCGCTTCTCCGGCAGGAGCCGCTCCTGCAGGGCGTCAAGCCGGGCGTTCAAAATATCGCCCACCGTGTGCAGCATCCCCTGCATGGCTTGTTGCAGCATACACTCGGTAACCACACCAGGGGGATGCTCCACACGTACCGATGGCCGATTCTGTGGCAGAGGGGGGAACTCCTCCCGTGCTGCCTTCTTCCTGGGCGGCAAGGAATCCGGTCCCGCTGTCTCCACAGACATGGGCACCGGAGCCGGTCTGTTCTCGGCTATCTGTCCAAGGGCACGGGCTTTGAAAACTTCGACCTTAAGTTCCGCTACCTCTTTGTGCAACTTGTCCAGTTCCGAGGCCTGCCTTGTCTCGCGCGCCTTTAGGTCGGCATACGCATCCTGGAGCTTCTGTAGCTCCTCTGGCACCGGTCGCCTCGCAAACACTTTAATGGCGTCTGCGATAGACGCGGCTGCCTCGTTCAGAGCGCCCCGGCACTCTCCCTTCAAGTTCATGGACTTCTGGGTGACCTGCAGGATGGTGTCCACGTCACCCAGAATCCTTTTCTGAAGATCGAGGGCCAGTTGCTCCTCCGACCTTACAGACTTAACCAAATTCTTGGACGCTCGCTGCAATCTAGCTCTCGCAGCGACGTCAGCTATTTCCTCTTCGGCCGTAAGGTACTTCTCCTCCTTCTTTAGCCTGATGACCTCGGCTTGTGCTTTCGTCAGGCCCCCATAGTCGCCCGCTGTTGCTGGGCGACTCTTCTTTCTCTTCTTCGGGTTCTCCGGCCTCGTCGTCGCCGTTGTCTCCATTTCAGAGGCAGACTCCGCAGACAGGCACACCTCCATGTCTGCATCTTCGACTGTCTGGTAAAATTTACTGACGTAGGAAGATTCACTACGATCAGCAGATCCTACCGACACCAGAGTCACACCGCTGTTCCCACTCGAAACTGAGAGGCGGTCCAACGACGGCGCCCTCTCCAAAACCACCATCGGTACAGGCAATACCTTGCCCCCCCCAGAGAACGCGGGGCTGCCTGAGCTGGGCTCAGGGAGGGATTCTCCTGCGCCAGAGGCGCAGGTACCCTCCTGGGGTAGTTTATATTTAGATGTTGCCGAATCCATCATCGTTGCTTGATCGGTTGTCCGTAAGCATGCCATGTTTGTCGTTCCAGATGTAACAAAATCCAGATCACTCGCAAAATCGTTAGCCTTATCACTTGCCAGGGTCATCGTTAGTTGGGAATCTCGCACAAATTTGCCTCCCCCAGAGAACGTGGGGCAGCCTGGACCCGAAGGCCCAGGGAGGGATTCTCCCTTTCGGGTACCCTCCTGGGGTAGTGTATATTTATTTGTGCACTCCATCATGCTACCTTACACCACCAGTTCGCGGTGCGCCTGCCGGGACCGGTATGAAACAACCGGCCCCGCCAGCCGCTGTCCGGAACTGGGCCGTTGGGGCTCAAAATGAGCCCTCATCCGCCCCAGCCCGGTACTGGGAGGTGCCGCTCACACACCACCCCCCAGGAGTTTTTAACGACTCTCCAGTCAGAATACCCAAAAGCCTAGCTCAATTAACCCTAAGGAACCATTACAATCAAGAAGCCAGAAGGCACTGGTATAATTTACCAGGTCAAAAACATTCTAAAGAACTCATCAGGGCATTTAACCAGCGTAGTGCGGGAGAGGCCCTGATGCTCAGTAGGAATCAGATACGGATTCTAGTGCGATCACTCACTGGACACTGCTGTTTAAAGAAACATCTGTATAACATGGGTGTCCAGAGCTTGTGCAGTGTCGATACTGCGACAGCAGTGATGAAACCCCAAAACACCTCTTGTGTGAATGTGATCCACTGAAGCTTACACGCAACCGGATTCTGGGAAAGCATGTATTGCTCCCGGATGAGGTACGAGCGCTCCCTGCCAAAAAAGTCCTACAGTACATAAATGCCATAGGATTAGGCAGCGAGCTTTAACATTGTGGGGCGATCACAATAGATCAACTAGGTCGCAGTGACACAGGTCTAGGCCTGCATAGCCCCCCTTAGCAGAATAAGAATAAGAACGTGTCCGCGAGCAGGGAGTGTGCGCGAGCGTAACTCGTAAAATCGATCGCCGCGTGGGGGACGGCAGTATAAATGGCGGCCCGGGAACATAGGCGCCAGCGATTTATTGAAATTGTACAATTTTTTCCCGGGCACGTTTCATAACTTTGGCGTAGTTTGCCACATACACACATCTACATACTAGTTAGGTATTGTTGAACAGATAAAATATATATTTTTCACTACTGACTAAAAATAAATAATATTTCGTCTTTACCTTTATTAGCAATCTACACATTTATTTATACACTTCTAAATTTATGGAGTATATTACTGTAAAAGCAATATCAAAATATCAACCTAATACACAAATATCATTACTGCACTGTATTTCAAAATTATTATAACAAGTTTAGGAAAATGTATATTTTAGTATATCTGTATGTCTTCATTACTGCCATCTATAGTGTGCATATGCTCGATTTGCTTCACACAATCGGTGTAAATCTTGTTTTCTTTTTACAACTTTTCCTGTATTATTTGCTGCTTCAAGAAGTTCCCATGCAAATTGTTCAGGAAAATGTACAGTCCTTTCTTTTTCATATGTAGCTTCAAGAAGCCATTTTATAGCAAGAAACAAAGATCTGTTTTCTGTAATGGGACCAGGTACCTAGAATAAAGTCCATTATTATTAAGATTTATGAAACTAATTTAAATATATATTATAGATTTCTTTTTTATATGGCTAGTGCTCAAAAATGTAGAATAAAAAATAAATATCATATTTGGTTTTACAATTGACATATATTGTGATATCTACAATTAATGTAGAAATTGTGTATTTATATTTCATTGAAATGCGTAATTATTTCTCTTAAAGAACATTATAAATCATTCTGGTTGATAAAACACAATCATTAAATAATTTTATTTGTAACTATTAACTCTGAAAATAAAAAGAAACTTTGATTACAAAATTTCTTTGTAAACAATGTAATCCGTTTACTTCCCTTCTCCTGCACATGCTCACCAAACTGCTTGCCCCACTTCACAAATTGCTAAGCTCACAGTGCTTATAAAAATTGTAAGTTCTTAAAACTTCATATTATTAAATGAAGATATCCTAATATTTCTAATTTTAGATGAATGCTAACTATCTAAGAATTACAATTTTATTGAGATCTATTCAATGATTTTTTGCGTGATACACACACAATGGCAGACCTCATATTATTTATATATATTATTATCAAAATTCACTTAATTATAGATTAGCATTGAAATAAAATATATTACAACCTGGTAAGTGATACCGCCTCTCTTAATTGGTGAAAGCTGAAGCAATGGTTTTGCATTTTCAATAGCTCTATGTAAAATTTCTTTGGGATTCAATTCTATTTTGCTTTTCTCTTCAGGTGTAGCAGCAAGATGGTAGCGTTCAATTTGTTTCCTTTTTATATTTTCAAATGCCTTCTCAACTATATTACGAGCTAATTTCTTATTACCCTTTTCCATGACATGATTAATTACCTTACTGAAATTGACATGTTTTTGAGCTACTTGTTCTTTACAATAAATAGTTAATTAAGTTTTTCAATTTCTTACAAAAAAACATTGCACAAATTTAATCATGCTAATTCAAACTACTTAATATATTGTACAAACAGATTATAAGTAAAAACAGACTTATCTTTTGATTTTTATTTAATATGAAAGATAATTAATTTAAAATGAAATAATAACATTAAAGCCTAAAATCACTTTTTAAAATGTAAGACTATGGACTGTTTGACAATATATAACAAATTTATAATTTCCAAACATTTTAATCTAAACCTCAATTGTTACATAACCTAAGTATAAAATCTGAAGTAATATAGAAATAAGACTTTACCTTACAAGTGGATCGTGGTACACAGAGGATGTCTCATAAACTGCAGGAGGCTTTATAGGAACTGCTGCTCGTTTCGACAATTCATTGTTTTCAATAAGCATAGATTGTTCATGTTTTCTAAAAATTGGGTTTTGGTAAAAATCTGGAAAGCTAGTAGGTTTCGCATAATTCCTACATTGTGATAGTCCAAGCAACCTAAAAATAAACAAACACAAAATCGTTTTATAACTGTATTTACATTATATTCTCCTATACCTCACTCTCCCGAAGATTTTATACCTTGAAAATAAATTACATTGAGGTGATTGAAAAATACATTTACTTATAATTCTTAAATTACTAGACATTTTTGAACAATTATATTCATACAATATAACCTCTATAACAATTTTGTTTTGACTTTCGACCATAGATTAGAATAGTATACTGGAGAAGTTTTGACACCTTGAACCACAACAGTATATAATTACCAAAACACAGACTACACGTACAAATTAGGACACATTTTACCTTTGACCTAAAGTCCTATATAAACTGTCCACAAACTTTTGTCTTTGCTGTGCACCTTCACAAAAACTCTTTTCTTTCTTCCGTGATATAATACAGTGACTGATAATGATATGTGTAGATTAATAATTAGGATCTATTCAGTTATGATTCGATACGTCCTTATTCGGCGTTTAGTAAATTATAACAAATATCTGATGTACTTTCACACAGTATCAGAATAAACTGAACGAGATCATTTTACAATATATTATCATTAATAGTTACAGTAAACAATGAAGTTCCATGGGCATAGGTATTAAGGGGAGGGTATGTTTTGACCACACGAAATAAGTGAAAACTTCTTTATAAAAGTACAACAAAAAACGAACGTTATTCAGTGTTCCCAGGCGGTCACCCATCCAAGTACTTGATTGCGCCAGACTTTGTTTAACTTTGGTGATCGGACGAGAGCCTATGTTTTCAACACTCTACCCGACGCAGTGTTTACCCCACCACTTTTCGTCATACAAAAAGGTTGCAGATCAGAACTTCAAAACCCTCCCATAAGAAGTTTATTTCACAAACATAATGTATAGCAAAATTTACAATCAATACAAAGCACAATTTTAATAAAGTGTAATGGTAATGAGAGAATAACTATTGTAGAACTACATAACTGTAGAGACGATCCTTATCATACACTCGGATTAATAATTCCTCTATCACTCATTCGAAAACATTGTTACAACATTTCGGTGTTTAATAAAGTTAATAATTTAAAAAAGTTTATGTATTTACAGACAAAGTTAGATCGACGTTTACATCGTATAAGCACGTGTATTTTCAAGGTGGACACAGTTTAATTATACTAAAAAAAGATATTAACCTTTTTATAAGTACCTGCGCACGGAATAGTCTAAAATGCCAAACTTTCCTTATTTTATATTGATACGTATATTATTCTATATTCATTTGCATTTTTTCAATGTATCTTCAGAAAATAATATTATTTTGCCACTAATTGTGGTCTGAAAATAAATAACATGATTTCTAACATTATTTCAAAGAAGTAAATTACACTTTATTATTTGATAAGTTTAAATTAATCTTTTGTATACCTTTGCTATGGAATAGCAAATTTCATACTAGCCCATGGTTCCTAATTATTATGTTATAAGCATGCGCTAAAAACTTAAGAGATAATAAAAGTCTAGTATTCACGGGCTTTTGTTCTACAGTTTTTCCTATCATTGATAACGAAATTAAAGTCCGAATTTGTTTTTCTTTAAATGCACAACATATATACACAAGTAGTATTTGCACATCCACTGAGAACGAAACATTTTATTTATTTTTGGAATTAGTGTAACGCGCCCTGGATTGGAAAATGTAAAAATTAATATCATTGCTGAAGAGCTACCTTAAAAACACATCGATAACTTTTTATAGATATTTTTAAGATGCACAATATAATATACGTAGTATATTGATTCTGTGTATCTCACAAGGTTTAGTCAGCGTTAAAGTTAAAGCACCGAAAAACTCTTTTTTACGACTTATTAGAATAATACGTCGACTTCTCTCTATTATATATATAATATATAAATGTTTTACACCGAAACTCTCTAAATGGTAATAAATACTGTGTCAAAATCTGTTGCGTAGATTAGAAGAACCATGGTCTGTTAGTTTTTGTACTATATAGCCTTAAACGGTGTATCCTTACCAGCCTGCTCTAATTTTCGGTACTTCGGTTCACTAATTCAAAACGACGGTGACATGATAACGAAACGAGGAATAGGATAAATGCAAGATGAATGAAAGTGTCTGGGGTAACTCGTAACCCACAAATGCCCTTCAAACTGAACGGTAAGATGTATAAAACTATTATAAAACCAGTCGTGATAATTATTTGGATCTGAGTGCTGTGCTACTAACACGATATATGAAAAACGATTCATGTGACAGAGATGCGAATGTTAATGTGTGGTGTAACCAGAATGGATAAGATTAAAAATGAACATATCAAAGGAAATTTTAAAATAGTAGCAGAGATGTTGACGAGTTATTACTCGAGTAATCTATTGATTAGTATGGTATGGGCATTTGATAAGAGATGAAAACCATGTAGCTAGAAAAGTTTTGAGTATGAAAGTGTACGAATATATTAGAGGAAGACCGAAAAAAGTATGATTGGATTGTATGGAAAATGATACGTGTATAACAGATGTGAATATTAAAATAGGTGACAAGGGAAAGCGAAAAATGAAATCATGTTGTGCAGACCCTACTTAGGGGGGATAAGATTAAGAAGATGAGACATATATATAAATATATATGTAAACATATATTAATCAGGCTAGAATAAGGACCAAAAAATAAGAAATTATAATTTTCGATCTTTAAATTTTTGCAGTGACAGCATTAGTGTTCATTAGTCTGAGGTAGACATAATACATTTCACGCATCACTGCTAATTGTCATGTGAAGAGAAAATGAATATGTCATGATATTTTTTATGTTTCTATTTTAACTACATATTTATTTGGCAAGGTTTCATATGATATGAATTGAAGAAACCTAAAACACTATAATATATATCAAGTCAAAGAGCTAATACTTGTTTAAGATTAGAAAAATAATAGACATTGGCAGAATAAAGTACAAAACCTATATAAAATTATAAAACAAATTGATATCTTCAATATATTTCAATAATAACATTGTTACAAAATATTAAGAATCTTTCTTATGTTTTTTAGAATGACGAGGATTTGCTTCTAATTGTTTAATGTCTGGGTCGAGCATTTTACTTATTCTTTTGGTTTTTGTTTTCTCCATAACACTAGCATTACTTTCTACATTGTTTGCTTTAGTACTATTTGATTTTCTGTTAATGTTAACTTGATTGTCTAGAATTGCATTAGAGTTATTCTGTTGTAGTTTATTGGAATTTAATACTCTTTTATTTTTTTGCATTGAATATTGTAAGTCATCTTCAGTTGGCTTCTGAACATTTGGTTTTGTTTTATCAAAGTCAATATAAGAGACATTAAGTGATTGAGCCGGTTTTGTTTCAATAACTTCATCATCACCATCAGGTCCTAGCTTAACCCATCTGAAAATAATTAAGTTGAAATTATTCAAGGTATATGTTTCAAAATAGCTAACATTTACATCTGGTTCTATCCATTTAAAAAAAAAATAGTATCATAAAGATTATGACAAAGTAACCTTTCATCTAGTTCTCCTCTAATGTAAGGCAATGCTCCAAACAAGTCCAATACAACAATTCGAAATGAAACTTCTTGACCTTCTTGAACACCTGTACCAATCCATTTATTTCCAGGTTCTTCTGTTGGTCGAGGGATGACAACATTGAATACTCTGAAATGTTGTTAATATCACTTATTAAATTGCAATCCTGTATTTTATCAGAATATCATTTATCTGCAATGCTATAAACTTGAAAGTAATCAGGCACAATGTTCATCAACTTCCTACAACAGGTGGTCTACTAATTTAAAAATTATTATTACAGAAATAATTAATTTTTAACTGGCACTTATAGGCTAAAGTCAATTTCAACACTCTTGTTACACATCAATACTGACTGTTAGTCCACAGGGGCTATTAAAAATACTAGCACTTATTATGGTTACAACATTACATTACAAATACAAATCATGGACCGTACAAAGTCTTAAGAGAATTTAATAATAAGCAAGATACCTCTTGTTTCACTTTCGAAAAAGAATTTACTGTTTTGCAATGCCTCAGTAATACAAATTTTACATATCTAAATAAATATTAAAATGTTACCTGTGGACGAGTATGCCTAAATGAGTAATACTCTTTTTATTGACTACACCTTTTAATGTTGCACCAACATAAGGACGAAATATGAAATAATCAGCTTGTACTTGGAAATTTATATCAGCATTATCATTCCTAATGATACCAACATTTTGCAAGATTCTTAAATTCTTATAACTCAGCAAAATTCCATTAAACCTGTAACAGTAATACATAATTTCATAAAAATAGTGCAAGGTGCATATAACAAAGAATATTACAATCAAAAAAGCATATAGGGAACTATTTACAATAAGCATATACTATAGTTAATAAAGTTTTATTATCAAGACATCATGATTCATTCCAAAAATAATTAGGTAATTTTTATAAAGAAAATACAGAAATGCTTTTTAACACCTTTAATATCACAGCCTAAATCTGAGTTTCAGTAATATGAGCAAATAAATTAACACTATTGCCAATATAGTACTTTAATCCATTACTGTTGAAAGAAAATCAATCTACAAAAGGTTCCTAAACTAGTCCACAGATTGTAAAGACCAATGATTTAATTGACTGACTGCAGCAATGAAACTGATTAAGAAAAATAAACACTTTTAGTAACTATTGACTATAATAGAAGAGTATTATAAATCAGATGAGTGTTAGCAACAGTATACCAAATTTGTACACATGATTTTTGTTGTTTCGTGTCACAAAACATGTTGAGTGGAAACGGCGACAAAAATAATACATATAAACCACGAAGCAATAAGTAGTTTTAATGAAAGTTGAAATACACCAGTGCATCAGGTCAGGTATTCCAACTTAGACCAATGTTCAGAGCCTAAATTCCGATAATATGTGAAAGTGATTAAAAAATTGAATCATACTCTTTATCAAATTTCCCAATCTTATAATCCAATAAATTTTTGATAGATTCTTTGAGGTTTCCAAGACACCATGGCTGCAAAGCTAAATTTTGTGTAACTTTTTTCTCGACAACACACGAGTTTTTATCGCCGACTAAATTTCTTAATTCTTTAAGGTCGAATTTAATAATTATTGACATTATAACGATCACATAAATGACAAATAAATATCCAAAATAATATGTATACGCTTTCCTAAAATAATCTGATTTTGTTTTGTTGACATTTGGACGAAATGAAATTCACAAAAATAGTAAACTTAGAGATGAGTAATCGCAGATAGATATTGTTTTTAAAATTGTGTCCACTACTGAAGTTGGAACAAAATGCATCTTATTCGAGTTGTCATCAATTCCATATAATCGATTAGAAATAGAAAGCGGAAATACATTTCAAAACGAATCAAATGTAACGACAATTACCGATTAAGAGTTATCGGCGGGATCTTGCAATATCATATAGTGGATTTTATAATTTATTCATAATCTCGTGTTATTTGGCTTTATATTTTGTAATATTGGTAGCATGTTTTCTAATATAGTTTGGTTATTATTCATAAGTGAAGTGGATGGGAAATAAAGCTATCGAAAATGGATTCTTAATTGACACAAAAATTCCCTGGCAAGTTCTAACAAGATGGCCACGATCTTCTTAGTTCATTGCAATGATGGCAAGAAACATGTAATATTATGACCTACTGGATAATGACATTACTAATCTACTAGAATATTGGTTACTAAAAATAAAATCAAATAAATAAAATTAAAAATTGCGAGTGAACGGCTACATACATGTCATATGCTATAGTTTACTATGCTATTACCACATTATAATTAAAAATTTGAGTAGCAAAAAGTTGCAATACAAATTTGAAAATAATAATAAAATATAGAATATATATTTAACAATAAAGAGTACTTTTAAATCTATATAAATTTAATTACTTTTGTTGTACTTAATGGATAAGGATATGTACATATTACTTAAATTCTTGTCTAGTACTCCTAAGCCTAAAAATGTGGGTGTAAAACTTTTAATGATGTTGGTGAAACACAAAGTGTTCAATTAAAATTAACCTCGTGCACTGTTTACTAGAAAATATGGGAAACTTTTAAAGTTACCCGTTTGTATACTGTTACAAAAGGAACATGAACTATAAGACACATGCGATGCAGTGGAACTATATAGATCAGTGAATATGGTTCACGATCATAGAAATTTAAAAGAGAACCTTGGCCAAATTTTTGAAGCATAAACTTTCACGATTATGTCATGTAAATAATGGGTAGAGGGTATATATATATACAATATATTTATATTATGTTCTATTTTAGACGAACCAATTGTACTTCCACACAATACTGATAAATTTTAACCAAACAAAATATAAATAACTATTGATAAGAATATGAGTAGCGGCGGGTACCGATCCGGCCTGAAACAACTAATATGAAATAATTATTTGTCAAACAAAATTATTGTATACTTTTATTTGAGTGCAGTATAAGAAACTTCATTTAATTGAATTAAAACTTTAAAATGTACTATAGTAAATAAAATTTATATTCAACTGACTCTCGAGAGACATTTGAAACTATCTGAGTTTTTGGCGGGATCTTAGTCTGTCGTGTAGTGGTTTTTATATTTTATTCATAATCTTGTGTTATTAGACTCTATATTTTGTAATATTGGTGGACAAGTGAAGTGGATGGGAAATAATACCACGGAGCATGCATTCTGAGATGCCACCAAAACTCCATGGAAAGTTCTAACAAGGAAACCACCATCTTGTTAGACCATTATAACTATCGCAAGACACTTACTTGGCAAAATCTTGTTACTTGACACTGGCTAGTGCACAAACCGTGACGGAGCCAAAAAAAATAAAGAAGAAGAACTGACTCTCTCTTTCTTTCTTTTGGAGTCGGTGGTTACCATATTCATCCAACAAATTCTTATGGATCTCAGTTTGTAACTGTGGAAAAAAGCTGGTTTGGTTTATGTACGTCTATTAAAAAAATTAGGCTGAACATTTGAGTCATATTATTATGTCATTATGCGTCTACTCTACAACTATGGAATACTCAATACTTTACCTTTATATGTACATTTTATATAATTACATTTATAGAAATACAGATTTTCGGAAGTCCGCATGTATTTTAACGTTAAAAATCGTACTGTTTTAAAATGCTTTACTATCGTCCTTTAGAAATTGATACATGCAAATCGTAATGGCAACACTGATCATGTTGTGTCGATACAATGCAGTGGATTAGATGTATGTCGCTTATTAGGATGAAAACTTGATTATAGTAGATCACTCAAATGGATAATTTGAAAGACACACCAAAGAATAACAAAAGCAATATTCAATAAGTACCCTTATTGTTAAAAATGTCGAAGAATGGCGAAGTGTCATCAAATCAAGGTAAAACCTATAATTGCAACGTTGTTTAGGTTCGCGATATTTACTAAAATTATTTGTGTTTATTAAACTTTATGTTAACATTTTAGGTCCTAGTAGGCCCACTATGCCGAAACCCGATTTAAATTTATTTGCTCCTGAGAAACGTAAAGCTTTAGATTTACAATTAGGAGGTCCATCAAGCGATGGTGTAGCTTTCGTGCCGTTTTCATCAAATACCACATCAGCAACAAGAACTCGAGCACCATCACGTACTATCAGAGATGTGCTGCCAGATAATACCCGGTAAACAATATTACTCTTGCTTTAAACCAAGAAATCTTATAGTTATTTTATAAACTTAATTGCATTACATATATTTTGATGTACAAATCTAGGGATAGATGCAGAATCTACCCATCAATGCAGTCTTCAGGCAAATTACAATTATCAGCAACAGAGGTGTATGATTTCACAGCAGATGACTTACAAGATCTGGGTGAAATTGGACGTGGTGCATTTGGAGCTGTTAATAAGATGGTCCATAGAAAGTGAGTATTTATATTGGAAATTGTTTATATTGAACAAAATTACTTTGATAAAACTTTTTAATCATGGTTATGGTTGGATCTAATAACTAGTATGAAGAATTGAAATTGCATTGATGTTTTGCATTATGATCTAGTTGTATTCTTCTATCCTAGCATTGTTATTTATATTAATAGTCAATTGTAGTATAAGAGATATTAATTCATTTATCAAAAGGACAATGCGTGTAATGGCTGTGAAGAGGATTCGTTCAACAGTAGATGAAAAAGAACAGAAGCAATTACTGATGGATCTAGAAGTTGTCATGAAAAGTAATGATTGCCCATATATAGTGGAATTTTATGGGGCCCTTTTTAAAGAAGTGAGTGTCAAATTTTTAAATACCACTAAAATTTAAATTTATATTATGAATATCTGCCCGGTCAGACTTTGCACAGATGTCAATCCAGTCAACGAATTACCTTACACTGCCATCTGCTAGAATCTTATCGAACTAAAGGAGATAATCATAACTCTTTGTTAATAAACAAATAATTCTCAATAATTAATATTGCAATTATAAATTGAGATATAAACTATCCTATCTTTCAAGTTGGTTGAAACTGCACACAGTGTGCAAAATTTTATTAAAATCTGTTCAATACTTTAAGAGTCTATTGCGGACAAACAATGTGACACATAATTTATATATGTATTAACATGTTAAAGATATTCCGCAATGACAACAATACAGTTTAAAGAAAGAGAAAAAAATTACTTGTGTATTAGTATTTAGACTCAGAGGTTGAGATAGGATGTTAAACAGGTAGTTTATATATATATATATATGTATTTATTTCTAATGAATTAACCTTGTAAATGAATAAATCTTTATGAAACTAACTAGTACAGTGAAAAAAAATTATATATTATATGGTAGGACTTAATTACCTAGTAACTTGAAAATCTTGAGATATGTGAGGTTATGTGAGTGTTGAATGATAATTACACTCAATTAATATAACTTATTTATTGCGTATGATTTGTGGTACATAATAGTAAAATAAAAAAATACCATTTCTATAAATTGTTGAAGCATTATATTTTTTTTTACCTCACCAATTGAATCCAGTTGACCATATTGTAGGTTGGTAAAATAAAGTTGCAAGAAATATATATACTGTTGACTTGCAGTAATTTAACAAACATTTTGCAAGATAGAGTAGCATTACAGAGTATTGTCACAGACACTCTGTTATTCAGAAGTTTTGGAGAAATTACTTTATAATCCAATGAATTATATAACAAATTGGTAAGATTCTCTATGTGCTATGTATTGAATATTCTATGAACAATTTAATAAATTAAAAAACAACTCCAGATTTCTTATATAATTTAATGCTACAAACAAAATCTTAGTAACAAAACATAAATATTGTATTGTACACGGACACTATGAATGTATAATGTATGAATAAACCAATCAGTTTATTATTAACAAATGGTAATAATAAATAAATTAAGGAATAATACATTTATTAAAATCACACGTATTAACAATTATTTGCTGAAATAAATGTACATGTTATATGCACATTGGATTACAGATGAGGTCACATAAAACAAGGGCTGGGAATACTTTAGAATAATTCATGAGTAAATAAGTTATCCTTTTACATTACAGGGTGATTGCTGGATCTGCATGGAATTAATGGATACTTCATTAGATAAATTTTATAAATTCATATGTGAAAGAATTCAAACACGAATACCTGAAAATATAATTGCTAAAATAACACTTGCAACAGTCAAAGCTTTAAATTATTTAAAAGAAAAACTTAAAATTATACATAGGTGAATATATATACTATATACCCATATATATTTATATTGTGTTTAATGAATATACTTCAAGTACTAATTTATTTATAATTTAATCAATAGGGATGTGAAGCCTTCAAATATTTTGTTGGACAGAAGAGGGAATATAAAATTATGTGATTTTGGTATTTCTGGAAAGCTTGTTGATTCAATAGCTCGTACTCGTGATGCTGGATGCAGACCTTATATGGCTGTAAGTAGATTTTTTAATAAACATAATCCTATAGATTGTTAGGCATTTATAGCATTGTAAGTTTATTCCTTATATATATTTTAAAATTAATAGACATGTTGAAAATGACAATGATAAGGCTAATTGACTAATGCCCGGTTTCTGAAGCATTTTAACTGTAGTTTATCTGTTTAATAGCGCTATCGGTTCGATAACTTGTCAAATTGGGTTTCTGAACACACAATGACACGAGAAATGTCAGTCTACGTCTCATTCTGTATTCAGAAACGCATTGACAGTTAGCCGCTTGTCTTATGGATAACGTTATTGAATCAATAGCTATTGATAGTTTAACTGACGGCTTCAGAAACCGGGCATAAGAGAACTAAAAATTGTCAAATGCATGTTATTGAAATTAACCTTTCCACTCTAGGTATAGCTACTTGTATTGCCTGTATAATAATTTTGATTTTAAGGGTGTCCTTCATACTTTTTGTTTTATCTGATGGAAAATTGATCAAGCTATATAGGACAATGAGTTTTCAATTACAGTATTTATTAATAAAATTTAAAAGGAGTGATATTGTTCTGGTTCAGGCTTTCCTAAAGTTGCATAGCCCAATGAGGAAGTATGGAGTATTTTTCTGGTTAATCTTATTTTTTGCTATTACACGTTTTTTTCTCATAATTTTAATTAAAAATCATGAAACTTATGTTCGATCTTCAGTCAATCAGACTGATGTTAATCGGTGCGGTTTTAATTAAAGGGATATCAATTCTTTTCAAAATAAATATATACAGCATAAATACACACAACATTTGTATAAATAATAAGTTATTTTTTAATATATCTTGTTTTAAAAGAAAAAAATGTATTGTGTAATTTAAAACTAAACTATTGAAAAATGTTGGAAGCATGTTATTTCATTATCAGATGCATGGGCTCTATGTTTTTAGAATTTTGTATTTAAATTAATATATACCTTTTGGTCTATTTTAATTACATATGTTGTTATGAAAGTTTGTTTCAATAATAAGAAACATAGGTGTTTATTCCAACATATTTGGATGTCAAATTTTGCATTATGTCATCGGAGCATGCATATATTTCGACCTATATATGTCCATAAAACTGGATTTATTATATTTAATTATTTTCTCTCCATCCCAGAAAGCTCATAACAACATTATTGTTACCAATATTATATTTCAGCCTGAAAGAATTGATCCAGGCAGAGCTCGAGGATACGATGTGCGCTCAGATGTGTGGTCACTAGGAATTACTCTGATGGAGGTTGCAACTGGTGCATTCCCTTACCCACGTTGGGGCTCAGTTTTTGAACAGTTGCAACAAGTTGTGCAAGGTGACCCTCCTCGTCTGACAAATGCCAACAATGCATTTTCAAATAACTTTGTGAATTTTGTTAATACCTGGTATGTTTCTTTTTATAATAATTATTTTACAGAAGTGCTTAACATATTCAATGATTAAAATAAAAAGATCACATCTTTCGTTTCAAAAAATCAATCCAGGAAAATAGAGGGATAACTATTTGACAAACATTTAAAGATGATTCCAAACAACTTTTTTATCCACTAAAGTCTAATATCATCCTCGGAAACCGTAAAGTAAAAAAGGATTTTATTTACAAAGTAAAAGATTTTGATATAATCCACATATTGTCTCTCAGCCTTATTATAGAATCAGCATCTCAGAGGTTTCTATGGTTTTTGGAATAAATAAATTGATTTTAAAGTTAATGTTTCTTTTAAACTACTATTGATTGAAAATTTACCAAGTTATAATTTAATAAAGTTAAAAACATTAAAAATAATACAGTTATTAATTTAATAAAGTTATAATTTAGTTCTTAAAAATACATTAAATCTTCCATTTACTGCAATCTTAAACCAGTTATGCAGTTATGAGGATAATAAGTGAAATCTAAATAATATCACAGCAAAAATCATTTTTCAATAATAGTATAATGCAGAAATAAAGATAAACCCTTTGAAATATGAATACCTATAAAAAAAAATTATTTTTTCTTAAATTGTGCATTTAATTTACTAGTATTCCAAAATTGTTTTACTTGCTGTTCTTCAATGTCAAACGAAAGTCTAAATGTTGCATTTTCAAATATGGATGAAAGCATTGTTATACCCCACACTAGTACATTATATAATCTGCATATGATATTTAATATTCCTAATATACATATATTATGAACTAGCTGCTAACTCCGACTTTGCAAGTGTGTACTAATGAAGAAAATGTGACTACAGTCCTTTTACAGTACGATAATGTAATAAAATAAAAAGGCAACACAGCATCTGAACGTCAATCTGTCCATATTTTTGAAGATGTAGACTCCTGTGTAGCCACTGTGTGTCTCAACTTTTGTTATATGGAAATTTTTTAAACACCAATTTTTCCATTTTCCTATTTTTCAAACAATTTTCTTTCATCAAACCGTATATTAATAATTAGAAGCACAATAAAAAAAAATATTAGCTAAAAAGTTGCAACCTGTCTCGATTGATGTGCTTACATACAAATGACAAGTGAGTTTTATTCATATGGACGTGAAAGTTCATCCATTGAGAATAGTCCTCAAAACTGAACAGATTTTAATGAAATTTATCATTAGAGTACATTATGATGTAAAGTACAGGATGCTTCCACAATCCAGCTAGAACAAATTACATCCAGCTAAGCTTTTCCAGTGAAGGAAGTTGGAGACATCATCTCCTGTCATACATATTATTATTATAAAGAAGTTTAGTATAGCTAGTATTTAAAAGAATTTTCTTATAAATAATATAAGTAATTTTCAGCCTAATAAAAGAAGAAAATCAACGTCCTAAATATAATAGACTGTTGGAACATCCATTCATCAAGGGTATCGATCAGAGTCGACTAGATGTTGCTGCATATGTATGTGAGGTATTAGAAGCCATGGAACGTAATGGTGTAAGTCCATTTACCACTGACCAACCTGCCCAAGCTTGGGTAGATTAATCACCTTCTAGTTATAAAGATATCCGTGTGAAGAGTGTTACTTAAGAAATGTTGATCATATTGTTACACATATGCAATATTTTATAAACAAGATGTATGAAAACGACACTTTATTTTATTAATTTATATCATTCTACTTATATATATGTTTTATGTATATTTATTAAGTTTTAATTCACATATTTTTAGGCAGAACATTAAAACTTTTAATGAATTATAGTCAGTGTGACCATTTTGTGAGACAAAAGATATCAAATACTGTAATATTAATTTATTATCTATCTACATTGTGTTATGGAGGTCATAGGACAAATTGATTGTTTGCTGGTTATACCAATCGTGTGATGTGATGAATATCTCCATCTTAGTTGAAATTAATTTATTTTTGGATTTTGATTTAAGTAAGAATTTTGATCCATACTACTAATTGTAATTTTATAATAGTTTCTAAATCCTGATATTAATTGTAATATTATCTGAAGGAACAGTGTGGTTTTGATAATACTACTTCATATTCTATTTGTTTCGGCCTTTCCATAATATAATTTACTGGAATATTCATAAAATGTTGAGGTTTCCTCGTGATCAATTCTGTCATGTTAGCTGATAGTGTTATGAAGTCAATCCAAAACAATTTAATTAGTACCTAAATATTAAGTAAAACTCACACCAGTTGACAGTGGGTAATTGACCCACTGGTGTTACCAATTCAGCCATCACAATTTTTTATTGGTAAAAAAATATATATAATTTTAATTCTAACAAATTTCAGTATATACATATGTTTACTGAAAACTTGATATATTTATTGAGTTAATTTATTATAATCAATTTACATTACATTTTATACACTTGTAATTTGGCAAACCAGCAAACATTTTACAGCTGCTGCTTGCTATAAAGTTGTTGAGTAGTCCCAGTAATAAAATATCAATTTATTTTGAAATATATCATAGAAATATTAGTAGAGACAGTAGATATTTTATTGTAAATATAATATCAGAATGATTTAAATATTTGGATTTATTACTGATTTTGATCTAGTTATCAGAGGCATTATATTCAACTATAGAAATTGTTTTAAAATGGAAAATGTAAATTGCTTGTAGTTTAATTATTTTAGTTGTTTGAAGGAAGTTTTGTAAGGTAAATAATGTGATGTAGATAATTTTAAAAATTTGTATATACCAAATAATTGATAAAATTTACTGATTTACTAGAATATTTCAAGTCAGATTCAAATCTAATTTTCTAAATACAAGGAAATATAACCTTTTATTAATATTATTGATGGGCTAATTTAATTTATTGTTATTATCTTATTACATATAGTTTTGACCAATCTATATAATATCTAAAATATAGACAATTTTAAAGGTAAACTTTACCGTTAATGATGAATGTTGATGCCCATATGTTGCCACTTTTTTATTAGTATCAATTTTTAGTCATGAAATAGTATATAGTTTTATCTTTATGAGATCTGTTCAAATACAACAAAAATAATAAAGAATAACAGCTGTATGAAATAAAAATGAATAGTATGTATGAAATGAAATTCCGAAGTTTTTGTTCTGTTCAGCTATTAATTATTAGAATATACATATTCACAATAAGATTATGCAGAAGAAACATGTATCAAGTGGGTTACTTAGTGTACTTACTTAAAAAATTACATCTGTTACAACATTTTTTTTGTTCCCAATCCTCATGTACATTATTTAAGGCATAGAAATAAATTTGAAATTTCCATTGGTTTTCTTTTGATTAACATCAGTAACTAAAAAAGCCACTCTACCACTGAAACCTATGCATGTATGTGATCATGATTCATTTACACCTTATAAATATAAATACATATGTGATTAATTTTATTTTGTACTTATGAGCATGGAAACAAAAACTACACCAATGCTAAAAATTTTATTGCTATATACAATACTATAATTTTTCACTGTACTACCTAAGTACTGAGGTTTCATGCAAAATGAAATATCACTGTATATTACTATCTTTGTTTTTATTCTACTATTTACATTTTTTTATTCTAAATCATTCCAGAACTTGACCTATCTTTTTAGAATTTAATACACTTCCAAATTTTAAAAATAATTTATATTTTGTACCATCTAATAATGTTGGTTTTAAATACAATGCATCTAATGTTTTTGGTGCCATGTCATTTAATGGTATCCAGTCATCAGTTAAAATTATTTTATCTTTCCTTTTTCCCCAAAAATCTACAACTGATATTTTTATATGTTTATTATCTTGACTAACATATAAAAATCCAATTGTATTATGAAATGGTAAACTGGCTGCTGTCAAAACAATTCCTCCTGTGATACCTGAAAGTTTAAAATGAGTTAAACATTATTAAAACTAAAATACAATATATGTAACAATTTAAATTACATATTTATTTAAAGTTAATTATAACTAGTGTTATTCCCCTACCAAAGTTCTAATGTTGCAGTTTCTTGCAAGAATATTCAATTAGTTTGAAATAAGAATTTACATTAAATCAGTAAGTTAGCATTAGTACTTGACATATGAACTCTTTTTTTTTTAAATCTTCTTTTTCTCTCATCTCTTTTTAAACCAGTGATACCATAATAATGTTTATTTTCATTTTCTACAATTATCATAGAACAAGAAATGCATTTAAGTATAAAAGCATCTATTGCTATCAGTGAATACTATATCTAGAGATACCGTTATATATAAATGTAAGTTATGCTGAAAACAAAAGTAACAGACAAATATCTTAACCTTAGACATGTGTCTTCCAAGAAAATAGTTATGACAGTGTAAATATTAAAATTACTTAAATCTACCATTTAAAATTTTAGTTAACTATTTATTTTGGTACTTTGTTATGAACAGTACACAATCATATACATATGTCATCTCTTAATTATTTTGTATTAGTAAGTCCAAATCACCAAAATACTTTAGGCAAGCCAAACTACAAAACTTCCGCCTACTGTTTCACCCTTAACAAATTCCAAGACCGAACTACACATCTAGTAATATACTTGGAAATCATTAGCTGATATATTGTTTTATAGCATGGTATATACTTGGAAAAAAATGTATATTATTAGAATTAATTACAATAAAAGAAACTTAACTAGGGTTTACACAACATTTTTGAAAGAAAAACAATATTTTTAACAATATTATGTTCTGTGACTCGACTTTGAATGAATGAAGGCAACAACAAATTTTTAAATGATTTATTTGAAGCTGTGTTAAATAAATAATAACCTAAATATACCTAAAACATTATAGAACTCACCAATGTATGTGGCTGCAAGGAAAGTGTTTTGTGATAATACATTAAATATTTCAAGTATACCGCAGATAGGAATTGCTACACAGGACGCAACTCCATGATAAACTTTTGCTCGATGTAATGGAGCAATATATTTTATAAACGAAAATGAAAACACAGGTTCAAACTTTATATCTTGTTTTTGATTTTGTTTTATAGCAGTGCTGCAATATCCTTTTTTAAATAAGCTATATACAATATTGTTATTATGCTTATTTAACCGAAATATTGATGAATAAAACATTCTGGCACTAGTCATTTGAAATGGTTCTTGATTGCTGGATAGTTTATTTCCTACCAATAACGTTTTATAATTTAGTACAAAGAAGTTAATACTTTGTACAGTGCCATATTTATTGGTAAATTATATATCTTCAATAGGAATAAAACATTAGTGTGATTTTTAGTTTTGTAACATTTTTTACTTTGGTTGAAAGCACAGAACATAATTATCTCCTATATACAAATGTACTCTGTGATATTTATCTGTACGAATAAATAATCTGTGGAACATGATAAATCCTTGAACGCTAATTTACAGTTATTATGATGCCAGTTTTATGTCAAGACAAGAATTGCAATAATGTCTGGTAAATAAGGATGTCTATTTGAAATCGATTTATAGAAATATTGTTTTACACGAAGAAAAATCAATTATTTTAATCGATATTAAACAATGAATCGATTTAGTAGATGAATCTCTAACAATATATAATCGTGATTAGATTTTTACTATGTAGATAAAAATAAAACCATGAAGTAATTTACAATTAGTTCGGCGTACTCAAACATGGGAGAATTGTTCACTTATTAGACATAAACACGATAGATAATTATATAACCACAATTTCCTTAATCTACCCTTAATAAATTAATGGTTTGTTTTCCTGTAGGATAGTTAATTGTACAATTTTAAATGTAGATTTACACATTTTTAAATTACTTCTAGGTTTATACTTTAGGCCACTGAATCCGCAGTTTTTTTTAATAAGGAAAATAAACATTTAAAAATATCGAAAAGATACAGTAATTAAAAGTAATTGTTTTTGTAGCAGGTAATACTTCATATGCTATAAGAGAGACAAATAAAAATTGTAATAATTAAATTTTTATTTGTATCTAATGATAATTATAGCTTTTTTTTATTAAACTGTTTTTGAAGTGAAATTTTTTATGGGAGGATTTGAAATTCTGATCGGCAACCTTTTGTGCGACGAAAAGTGATGGGCGTAAACACTGTCCGGTAGAGTGTTATAAACACCGGTTCTTCTCCGATCACCAAAGTTAAGCAACGTTGGGCGTGCTGAGTAGTTGGATGGATGAGCGCGTGGGAACACCGCATGACCATTGGCTTTTTATTGTTTTTTTAATTAAAATGTTGTTTCCCTTTAAAACATAGGTTTCACAATAGTGGTGTGCCTTTACGATACACCCTGTATTTTTAATATTATTACTATGACATAATAAAAAAATTAAAGAAAAGAACAGATTTTATGAATATTAACCAATTCAATTTTTTTTTATAACCGTTTTCTACATGTTACTAAAGTATGTAGGCAATTTTTGATGTGATAATCTGTTATAAATCAAAGAACTCCGGCTTCGCACACGAAAAAGCATGACTCTTTGTCACGTTCCGCCTGAGCCGAGAGCGCTAAACAAGCGATAGAGAGACGCGATTGACCTAAGCGTTGAGCATGTGACGTTATCATGTAAAATTATGGTCCATAAACCAACTTTACAGACAACCAATTTTCTTTTCTTTAATCGATTCCGCAGAAAACGATACGTATCTATTTAATAATCGATATTTTTTGTTTTTCTTTTTCTTCTTTGTGTTTTTTAAGAAAACTCGACACACAATCGGGGCCTTAAATAGACTGCCCTCCACAATATTGATTAGATATCTCAAATCTAGAGAATCTAAAGGATATTGTCAGTCCACAAAAATTTGTATACTTAATTATATATGTCTCTGTCACTTCGGACAAACCTGCCTGCCCTGCATGTTTCTTGGAAGTTTGTGTTCAATAACTGTATAACATTGATTTGTTAATGTTACATTAGAAACAATTACCACAATGACTTCTCCAATGGGAAAAATGAGTAAATTGTTAAAGAGATAGAAAAAAAAATAGCTTATACTATTAACTTAAAGTTAAGGTTCACTAAATTACACCTGGTATTTCATATATTTCATTTTAACACTCCGGACAAACCTGCCTGCCATGCATGTTTCTTGGAAGTGTGTGTTCAATAACTGTATAACATTGATTTGTTAATGTTACATTAGAAACCATTACCATAATGACTTCTCCAATGGGAAAAATGAGTAAATTGTTAAAGAGATAGAAAAAAAATAGCTTATACTATTAACTTAAAGTTAAGGTTCACTAAATTACACCTGGTACTTCATATATTTCATTTTAATGTTATATAAATTCTGTAGATCATGTTTTCAACAACCCTGACAACACTCTTTCTTATGACTCCTTTCTCATTTCTAATAACCTCTGACCTTAAAAACATATATTTCATTTATTATCTTATTCATATCACATAAAATATATTATTACTAACTTTTATTACCAACTTTGTACAGAAGAACTGTAGAACGATATAATATACGTTAAATAAAATATATATCCGATTTTGTTAATAATAGGAATTTATTTACTAAGTTTTGAAGGACACAATTACACACCTGAATACTGCTATCTTTAATAATTTTATCAATTTATGTCTCCTTATAGTCATAGAAATGTTATTTAGAAAACTTTACCGATTTAAAATTTATTAGTGACAATTTGAGTAATTCATCCTTCTTTTTACGGAGTATTGCTTACTTGTAGTTGGCAGCACTCGTCAAAAATGTCATATTGTAAAGCATGGTTAGGTTTATATTTTGATGGTTAAACTTTAATTTTGTTGAAATAATATGAATCAAACGGAATAAATACTTTATTTTATGCAAATACAGTGTAATACGGCTATCGAGATTTCTATAATAAGAGTATTTATTTTTAAATTAGAGCAATATCATATATAAATATTTGATATCATAGTAAATAATGGTTTTTCTGAAAGAAATGTAAGTTTATTAAATGGAATTACGCATACTTAAACTGGAACAATACGTGTTTAAGCTTTACGTATCTTTTAACGCTTTATATAGATGCTGCTAAAGATTAATCTTTATTATGTATGTAGAGACTGATAAAGGTTAAATGAAAAAAATATTTACATTTATGTTATATGTAATATTAAATAATAATTTTCAGTAATCGAGTTGAAATATAAAATATATTTAAGTTATGGGAGCTTGAGTTTCATTGTTGTTGGAAGAGGGTTTAAATACTATAAACTAATCTGATTTTTCTAAACAATGATTGTTAGATATACCAAATCTCTGATACTCCTGTATACAGTAGTTTAAGTACAATCTACAAAGAGTAATGACTTACATACTGAATAATAATTAAATGTAGCTTAGTATATTTTAGTACTTTATTACTGTTTGGGCTCATCACAAGAATGACTTATGTTTTGTTACAGATATGAAAAGACTTCTGAATATACTGCATTTTACACTGGTGGAGACATTTATTGGACAAATGATGGTGTTCAAATTCTTTGTCTATGTGAAAATGTCATCAAGATAGTTGATATCAACACTTGTTCCAATGTACTTAATATTGGTGAATCTGAAGAAGATACAGAAATTGACCAGATTCATACGTTTCAATTATCACATGATAATAATACAATTATCTCAGCACATAAAAGTGGTCTAATTAAACAATGGGATAGAGAAACTGGTAAACAGTTGAAAGTATGGAGATCAGGACACAAGGGACCAGTTGCAAGATTAGCCTTTGATTCTACAGATCAGAATGTCGCTTCTGGAGGCTCTGATGGCAATGTAAGATTATGGGACATGACACACAATACTTGTACTAGCAGTTTACGTGGGGCAATGGGGGTGTTTTCTGTTCTAAAATATCATCCAGATGAAAGTAAACAGTTAATCTTTGGTGCAGCAGATGATACCAAAATCAGATCCTGGAATACAAAATCGGGTGAACAGTGCTTAATATACTCTGGTCACTTTAGCAAAATCACTTCCTTGCAATTCACTTCTGATGGTGAATACATGGTCAGTTCTGGTCGAGATCGAGTGTTGATTCTTTGGGTTCTAAATGAAAGTAAAGCACTTAGAGTGGTACCTATTTATGAAAGTATTGAATCAACATTTCTTTTGCCAGCAACATTTAAAATACCAAACTTCAAGAAAAAGTTAGAAACAGAAGGAATTTATGTTGCTTGTGCTGGTGAAAAGGGAGTTATAAAAGTATGGAATTTATTGATGAGTCGTCTTATGTATGAACAAAGCAATAGCTTAGTGACACCTTCTTCAGATGATGGTGGGTTAGCTATTACACATCTCATGTTTAATGATGTGCGTAATGTGGTGTCTTTAGTTACAGCAGATCATAACATTATTTTACATGATCTTGAAACATTTGAATGTGTAAAACAAATGATCGGATTTACTGATGAAATATTAGATATAATATTTGTAGGTAAATCTGAAGCTAACATAGTTGTTGCAACGAATAGTCCAGATCTTAAATGCTATGAACTTGAAAGTATGAACTGTCAAATAATAAAAGGGCACTCAGATATAGTTCTAGCATTGGCAAGTTTTCCAACAAAACCTGATATGTTTGTGTCTTCCAGTAAAGATAACACTGTAAGAGTTTGGCTTCTGACTCCAGAAAATAAAATAACTTGTCTTGGTGTAGGAACTAGACACACGGCATCTGTTGGTTCTGTTTTTACTTCTCAAACTTCACATAGTTTCTTTACTTCTGTAGGACAAGATAACTGCCTAAAATTATGGACAGTAACACAAGACTTAGAAATAGAAAAAAAAATTAAAGCGAGTCACACTGAGTTAGCACACCAAATGGATATTAATTGTGTAGCTGTAGCTCCCAATGATAAAATGATAGCTACGGGGTCGCAAGATAAAACAGCAAAACTTTGGTCTGATGATTTGAATCTTTTGGGTGTATTAAAGGGACACCGAAGAGGGGTATGGTGTGTTAAATTCTCATCTGTAGATCAAGTTCTGCTCACCTCGTCTGCTGATTGCACCATTAAGTTGTGGTCTATAGCTGACTTGAGTTGCTTAAAAACATTTGAAGGACATGAGAGTTCAGTTCTTAAAATCGAGTTCATTACCAAAGGACAACAAATTGTATCAAGTGGTGCTGATGGCTTACTTAAATTATGGAATATTAAGACATCAGAGTGTAAAATGTCGGTGGACAATCATGATGGTAAAGTATGGTCATTAGTGATAAATAAGGATGAGTCTATGATAATTACTGGAGGTTCTGACTCCAAATTAGTTAAATTGAAAGATGTTACAAGTGAAAAACAAGAAAAAAGGGCTAAGGAAAAAGAAGAACTCATATTGCAAGAACAAGAATTAATGAACTTATTGAATGACAAAAAACTCTTAAAAGCATTAAAATTGGCTTTGCGAATGGAAAGACCCTTGCATGTATTGAAAATTGTAAACGAAGTTCTCAAGGGTGGTAATAATAAACTTTGTGAAACTTTAAAAGACATAAATCAAACTCAGAAAGAGACTTTGTTAAAATTTGCCGCTGAATGGAATACAAATAACAGAAACTGTCATGCTGCTCAATTGGTATTTAATATACTAGCACCAGAAATTATATCGGGTAATCTCAGAATGCCTGCGCTAACCACATTCATTGAAGGTGCACTGCCGTATACTGAAAGGCATTTTGAAAGGTTAACAAATTTATTGCAAGATTTGAACTTTGTTACTTACACTGTAAATTGTATGCAACCGCACGCCGCGAACTATGCTTAAAATAAAATATTGTCGATAAAATTATATTTGTATGTTTTTCTTTAATCTAAAAAAAAATATTTGAGAAAAGTAAAGGTTTAATAAATGTATTTTATTAACTCTTATACTTCAAAATATAGAGTATATTTTTTGTCATTATTGGTATAGTAAATATGGTATACCTTTAATAAAACATTCACGTAATTATATAGATACATTAATATGGTGGTAGAGCTTTTACGATTGATCAGCGATCACTCTTAAGTTGAAAGTCTATCGTCAAAGCATTTACAGGTGAATTCTGTCAGCTAGTCCTCTAGGTTTAGCGTGTTATGATCTTAGGTCACATAGGAATTTAATATATGTTATGTTGAACCATAAAATATATATTTTTAAAAACAACTATATAATATAGATTACTACATAAAAGACTGATTTATTAAAATAAATAATAGTGAATGACGCTTGCGCAGCCTCCAATGTTCGATCGGAGAGCAGCTTCTACATTACATGAACGCACCGCAGTAGTAGTGAATAGATCACGCGAAGCGGACCGGTCACAGTTCGTCGCAGTGGTCCGTGCTGTGTCACCCGCGTTCCAACAGTAATTCCTTGTTAATATGGTCATGAACGTAAAAAATCATATAATTTTAATTTTATTTGTAATAGTTTGCAAAGATGCTCAAGGTCAAAAAACACAAGTGTAAGTTATTATATATATTTATTACTAAATATGAATATATCAGATGTTGTTTCATCCCTATTGAAATGTAGGTAGGCGTCAAATAGTATAAATACTTGATTAAAAGTACTAAAATAAAACCAGGAGGCTATTAACATTTCATTCAAATAATGGATTCAGAAAACTGTTGCTGTAGTAGTATATAAACGTGTTATAACCAAGTAAAATTGTAAACATTTTATATTACTTTATTCACTATTTGCCATTGTTTTTATTCCTTCGACAGTACCCCGACAATACGTGTTCTCAAATTAAATTACGAAACCATTATCAAATGAGCAAACAATAGGTTGTAGAGACGCATCTAATATGTATATTGTATTTGCAATATTAATAGCGTACTTATCGAAATATAAATTATTAATAGTCCATTCAAAATATAAGTTCGATATTGGGGAAATGTATCCACACCCTTTATAAAAATCGAAGGAGAAATGTAAAAGTTAATATTTAACCTGGAATTTAATGTATAGTTTTGTTATAATTTTCGCAATTAATAGTATACGGGTCAATTTCACATATAACTATAACTTACGGCAGTAGCAATAGCACCACCGAGTCCGTCGTACTTAATTTCAGAAATACTTTTTGTTGAATTTTGGAATTGTTTTGTCATGAGTTTAGAGAGTTACAAGATTGTATGCTTAATTCCTTCTAATACTAAATTAATTGCTAATAAAATTCAGACAATAAATTTCATTAAAAAAATAACATAAAATGAATACTGTTTATTGAATTTTACCTCATACTCGTTCACTGATAGGGTAGGTAGTCTATAGTATATAGAGTATAGTGGGTAGGTTCTAAATAAGAAATAAACCAATTTTGCTTCGTTGTTTACCTCTGCGAAAGTATATACATATTTCTTTTGCGTTTTAAGTTCATAAACAATATGAATTAGTTGAACAATATGGAAGGGATCACGGTGTATTAAAAGAGATTAATTGCACAAAGTGAATTTGTTTCAAAATTTTCTTTGTGTCTATTTATATTTCTTGACAGTTCATGAATAATGGACTTCACATTTAGAATAATTTCTTTAGATAATTATATAGTCATAACAGAAAAACGTATTGTCATCACGCCTAGTTCGATAAGCAACTGTAACATCGCTTTTTCTATTTCGTAAATTGAATAAATATGACAATAGGATAACTAACAAAGAATCGGAAAGAACAAAGATCGGAGAAACTAACAAACAGATCCAATTTTTTATTGTTATTATAATGCATGATTTTCACAGTATCTGGAGATTATTTTAGGAGGGTAGCTAATTTTTTTTTTCATTTTGACAAAACAAAAGCTCCATATGAATTATATAATGTATATTTTCTTGTTTTGGCTCGTTAATGTAATTTTACATTTCATCACACACAGTACATTTACAATAATAATAATTGACTGTGGGGAGATGAATATCTATCGGTATTCCCTGACATCATGCCGGCTTTATAGCTAGGTATCCATTTCATAGACACTGAGTTCGTGAGGAATGTGACGCATCCCCGCGTCGTCTATGAGCCATTCTCTGTTCACATTGGCGTTTGAATAGAGGGACGGGAAGGACCCTATCCATCTAGGAGGGACTAATGACCATTCTAACATGTCGGGCTAGCAAAATAAAATTAGGTTCCATCGATAATGTCTGTCAACAGTTTATGCGTATAATTCCCGCACGCGCGTTGCAACGTGTACGATACATAGCATAAGTCCGTTCCCTCACACGTGGACAAGTATATAAACGTACAAGTGTAGAATGACATTAGCTTATAAATATGCTAAATATTGATAGCATTCATGATTTTTCAAGCTGTGTCGATTTTTTGATACACGAATTACGCGTGCTTCGAACCGTCATATAGTCTTCCGCACATCCGTTCCCTAGTGAACAACTACAAGGAGGAAACACAAATGAGTTTAAGAAATAACACTGCATGAATATGTGACACAATCAGTCAGTCAGTGAATGCTGACTATACAAATACAAATGGAATATTCACTGACGGCCACATACACGCATAAAAACATTTTCACGATGTTTGAGTATTTTTTAAAGTGTGCAAGGAAGAGATAAATATTTTGAATCTCAAGAAATGTATAGGTACTATATTTCATAACGTAGGTGACTGTTCAAAGTTACAGAGGACAGTGAAATTCTTTACGTTTGAGAAACTTTATCAGGGATTAATCGTCCGCTAGTTAAGCTGATTATCTGCCATAAGATGAGCTAAGCTCTTAATTGCTTTAGACGACATTGTCAGGTTGTAATGCTGCAAAACGCTGTACTTGTGCCAGCAACAACTTTAAACATTCCAAAATATCGCTCGCTCGGTTATTATCAACGTTAATGGCGAGTTGGTATACAAGAATCCAAATGTTAAATTAAATTTTTTGAACCTTTAAACCTAAAGATACTTAGGTTATATCATTAAATAATAAAAACTACAGTATTACCGATCATTGTGACGGCAGAATTATATTATAAATGTTTATAATCAAAATATTCTGTTGTAAATCCAATTTATTGGCTGAAAATAAGGGCTAATTCCAGTCCACTTCGTTGAGTATTAAAAAATGGCAAAGGGTCAATCGTCAATGAGTAGCATAAAACGATCCACGAAAAAACCCACATCGAATGTTCATAGTCATATGCCGATATATTTAGTAGTTTTGGTGAATGAGTCTCAAAGAACTGTATTTTTATTATGTACCTATAGATTAAAAGTATGCTATTCAAAATCAAAATCAAAATCAAAATCAAAAATACTTTATTCAGTTTAGGCCCTGAGAAGGCGCTTATGAACGTCAAAGTTACCACCGGTTCGGAAAACAACCCAGTCATCGAGAAGAACCGGCAAGAAACTCGATCTGGTTTATCTTTTCATTAACATATTATAACTCACATTTTTAAAACATAGTTATAAATAATTACATTCGGTTTTGGTGGATGCACAGAGAGGGCGTCATTTCCAGACGTCACCGTCGTTCACTACACTACATTGCAAACACCGTTTTAAATGAGGAATACTGACAATTACAGAGAATATCTATATGAAGGTATTTAATTATATATAGGGAATTCATAAAAAATAAAATAATACGAATACCGAATGTCGATGCGACACGGTCCGGTAATTCGCAATGTCGCGTCGTGATCACGTAATAGAGACTATTTGTAATTCAATGTTTAATATGAAGTAATTTAATTCCCAAATATATTTTTGTTACTTTAAATTGTACTCACATTAGATTTTGTTTAATTTAACTATATTCTCTATCTATGCCATATTAAAACCTAATATGATGTTTTAATTATTACATTCATGACTCGCATTAATGTTCCATCACATTTAATTCGTTTTTACATTGGTCTAATCTTTCTATATATATTTATATAATGAAAAACGAAAATCAATCACTAGTCGAACAACATAACAATATCACTCCTACATATGTGCATACATATATGGGAAAAAGGATTTTACTTATTTTCGAACTGGGTTAGCCTAAAGTAAACTAGTTGTCAGATACGATATACATGTTTAAATTTGTGAGGTGTGTCTCACGAACTCTTATTTGTATGAATAGCTAGCTTAGTTTAGTTTAAACAGATCCGCGGAGTTGCATCCAAGGCAAGCCCAAGCCGAGGTTCGGCCACTTTGACACCCTTGAATCTGTTGCCAAGCGGCAAAGTGGCTCAAGCGCTCGCCTTAGTAGTCCGGTGAAGATGTGAAGACCCGTCAGGCCAACAACGTAGTCAATTCGAAGAAATAAATAAATGAAAATACAGTTCTTTGAGAATAATTGACATCAAAACTACTGTACGTTTAGGCGTAGGATTATGACTATTAACTTATTTTTTGAATTCCATTGACCCCTTAACATTATTTTTTATTTACTGTTGTATACAATTTTTATCGCCCATATAAACAAAACACGCACATAGCGAAGCGGGCGGGTATCAGCTAATCTACACATATAAATATTCTTGAAGTGTTTATTATTTGTCCGTACCAATCTCCGAAACGGTTGAAGTTCCTTAATTCTAAACTAAGTAGTAGCAATAAAGTTTATTATATCTTGTTAAAATTACTTATCGATAGGCATCAGATAGTAAGATATATGGTGCTATAATTCCGAAAGAAATTTGTTTTAATGACCAAGTCTACAAGTTATCAAATTATTCTAATCCTAAAGAAAGTACAATTTAGATTAGGATCTCTCGACATAAATGTCTTAACGATATCATTATGTCATTCACAAAATATTGTCTTTTAGGGCTTAAGAAAGTGATAATTTTTTAATAACTTTTCTTCCGAGTTCGGTTATCGATGTCCTGTTAAGTAAATAACTCTTAATATATATATTCTTTTATAAGAAATTAGCTAGAAACTAAGATTTGATAAGCAAAAGAAATAAGACATCAATATCTCAAATATAATTTAACAATAATATTTTGGGTGCTTTCGAATTTATATGTTTAATGCCAATACAGCAACCATTTTACTTTATTTACTTGCATTTACATAAGACATTAACTAAAGACATATACGCGATCACCACATCGACATCAGTTTATTCTATTTGTTAAATATTTATCAAAAACTGTTTACAGTACTTAGTTAAATTTTTCCTACATTTTTAATTAGAAAATGTATTAATAACTCATTATTTACAATTAACAGTAAAATTACGAGTAATTTTGAGGTTAGACGGTTAATTAGCTATTCCAAAACTCAAAAAATAATATAATAAAAAAAATCAATTATAATATAGCAATAACTTAATAACTTTATGACATTATAAATGGCGAATCTTAAACATCGACTATTAAGAAGAGCTCTAAAAGACAGGTCTTCTTGTGGAAGGAGATATAGGTATATCTAAGTAGTTACTTAATTAGAACCACGTAAAAGATTAATTACTCACTTCCAATCAATAAATAAATACGAATTATACATTACAAATTTGTTATTCGTAAACTGGTTTATGATCCAATAATCATAATTGAAAATTATTAATAGAAATATTTCTCATGTGATCAATTAGACCCCATTTGTCATTTATTATTTGATATTGCTGCTCAAGTACGTTGTTAATAAATTATGCTTCAATAAGGAAATCCTAAAATCCTAAACATATTCGTTGGCGATTGCCGATTCGTATTTACTTCCGTTTTTATTTATGCAACTCTTATGTCATTTAAATCATAAGAAAGTGATTATGTTTATATAAGTATAACTAGTCCAATACAATGCATGACATAAACATATGGATCAGAGAAAACAAGCTAGGATAATTGAAATTAAAATTAATCTGCGTTATATTTTTCTCACTAGCAAGGTTAGGTTAGCCATTAATACCTCTTTATAACAAAACTAGCGACTGCCTGCAGTTCGTTAGCATTCAATGACAATATAAAAGTGAATAATAAAAAAGTACAGCCTAGCGCCACCTAGTGGTGAATTACAGTAAAATGCATAATACTTTCTCCATGTTTTTTTTTTCGAACCGACTATACTAATTGCCTGATGGACCTTACCAGTTTTACCGAGCTAATAAGCGGAGCGCTTAAGGCGTTGCACCGCTTGACGACAAGCTCAAGGGTCCCTAAGTGGCCGAACCTTGGCTTGGGCTGTTGCCTTGGCTGCAATACCGCAGATTTATCTAAACTAAACTAAGCTAGATATTCATACATAAAGGATATCGTGAGACACACATGTGTGTGCCTCTTTCTCAATCTTTCTCCATGAAAAATACATTCAGGTATGTGAACTATCTTCTACTTTAGACATCAATCCTTAACCGCCCGGCTTCATACGGGTGTAAGAAAGAAGAAAATGAGACCAAATCTTCCCTTGATGGTACGACCATGCAATGAAATAAAACGACAAGTGGCATGACATGACACCTATTATTTCTGTCCATGAGTTTTTGACGGGATCTTGGAATGTTATGTAGTGGATTTTATATTTTATTCATAATTTTGTGTGATTTAGCTCTATATTTTGTAATATTGATGGCATTTTACGTAATATAGTTTGGTTATTGTGCACAAGTGAAATGAATGGGAAATAATGCCACAGCGCACGGATTTTGACTTGCTAAACAACTCCCTGGAAAGTTCTAACAAGACTGCCACCATTTTGTTATTTCATTGAAGTGGTCGCCAGAAAGTTGTAATATCAACGGCAGCAATAATCTAGTAGAAGATTGGTTGCTAAAAAAAAACTATTCATATTTAATCTCTTCTGTCTCACTAACTCACTCTCTTTTTATATGGACATTTTTGAACTCAATTTTTTTACTTTTTCGTACCTTTTTTTTTTCGAACTGTCCTACACTGCCAGCAATAATGCCTTCACAGTTTCACCGGACTAAGCTTTTCCGTACGATTTTCCGAACATTTATATAAACCTTGTCTTGAAAATTACAAACTCAATGAAAAAGGAATTAACCAAATATGTACAGCCGCTCTGAAGTGATGGAGCTATTGACATTCAGCATTTGATTATTATGATGATTTTAATTTCGAACAAGACGATTTTCTCTTTGTTAAAACTTTTCAGTGAATTTTTATGATATCTTAGAATTTACGTTTCAAAATTAACCCCTGGACTGTACAAAACCATAAGGGTTTAAGTTCCATACAAAAGAAAATAAACCTCACGAGGCACAGGTCAACAGACTGTTGGCAGCATAAGCTTAAAAAATACCTGAATTATTACCAAATCTTTGAAAAATAACAAATTGTGTATTGTAAAATGATAATTTTTATGTAAAATCTATTTTTACATAATTTTTTTATTTGTACGAACTTTTTTACCTAAACCATAAAATAAACAATCTACGATGTGGTGAAATTAAAATAACAATAAAAACAATCGTCCATTTTGAGATGTGGGCTTCAAAAATCAGCCATGGTGTGAAAATACTTTATTTAATGAAGGTTCTAGGATGGCGATTATACATATCAAAACTATCACCGCGCCGCGCCAGTTCGGACAAACAACCGTAACATTTAGAAAATCGGCGAGAAACTCGATCTCGTTAATTTTTATATCTATAACAACATTGTAATTACAATTATTTTTAGCAGATATACAGGGAGGGGTATCATTTCCAAACCTATCCATGTTACTATTTCCCATTAAATTCTCTTGAGCACAACAAGCAAGCTATACTCGTATGTCGGAAGATACCACCAATAAACAAAAATCATTTGCAGTATTTATATAAGCGCAAACTTTAGAACAGCTGCATTTATTTAACTAATTATTTATTGTTGTATTTGTTATTGTCAGAACAGTGGCGTAGCTACCCTCTTAACAATACGGTACCTCCTATAGCTACATAACCCATAATTTGTATAAAAAATCTTCTTAAATGTTCCCTACAATTTTTACTATATAATGGTCTACTATGAATAAATTAATAATGAAAATACGAAGAGATAGTATTAGTTGGTCCTTATGATTACACAATATTTCTATATTGTGTATCAGTTATATCCATTTATATCCATTGTCTTACCGTTCTCGGTAAGACACACATCCACCCTTGAAATTGTAATAGGGGGCTCCCTTAAGATCGTCTACGACAGTGTGCCAGAAGAAGATTTGTATGTAAAAATGGAAAGTTTAGTTAAACAATTTGAGTAAGTCGGTAAAAAAGAAGACAGTAGGGATCTCTTCAAAAAAATGAAATATTGATAGTACATATTCGTTCAATAATTACATAGTCGTTCTGTACATTTAGTCTCATTTTCTTCATTATTACAATTCGCGCGAAGCCAGGACGGGTAGCTAGTATTACATAATAGAGTCAAATAATCCAAGATTATGAATAAAGAAAAGCAACTGTTTGAGAGACTGAGATTACGTGAAAAATTCCGGCAAACTTTCATTGTGATCGGTCACAATTTATGAATTTCAGATATACTAACATCAAATTTTATATCTACAATAGGTTATACGTATGTTCTTTCAGGTAATAATTATACGCAGGTTTTTGCGTAAACAATGAAATACTTTAAATCACACTGTTTAATTTTTCTGAAGTTCCTTTTTATATGGAATATCAACTCCCACAAGACATATTCAAGTTATGAACTTATTACGTGATCAAAAATAAATAATAGAAATTAATAGGTGGGAATTTAGAAAAGTTAAAATATGCTAAACACATGTACATAATAACTTATAAAGACTTTACTTCAGTTAATAATAATTTGAATTATCATATATTTTTGGTTTAAACTAACAAATAATATGCGGCGTAGAAATCCCGAAAACTTATAAGAACGCTCGATATTCTTAATAATAATTATAGGTTTTACTAATAATTAAAATTTATTAGTAACACAGTACCTTAGTAACAGTTTCCAATTTAAAAACCCTAAATTTTTATTGCAAGTGGTACCGATGTATGGGTTTTCCTACTGGGATAATATCATATGTATTTTTACTAAAGTCACTGGAATTATTGGTGAGATCTTAGTCTATCTCGTAGTTTCTTTAATTTTTTTTAACATAAAACTTGCTTTTTTGATCCTATATTGCGTAATATAGATTGGTTACCGAAAAAATGCGAAGTAGGTGGGAAGTAACATAGAACATTAATTCTGAGATATTTATAAAAATCCTCACAAACAAGGAGTTGACCGTCTTTTTAAAACATTGAAGTCATCACAAGAGAATAGTTTGTAAAGCGGAATAATTATCTACGTAACAATGGTAGTAATAATCTTCACTAGAGGGGCTTGGTTGCCACAGTGGGAAAAATAAGAAAAATACACTCAATTTTATTTTTTTTCTAAGGAAATCGCCATGACTTTTTTAGTCTTAATAAATAATTGTAATATAAATAAATAATATTGATATATGTTGATTAGTAAATATTTACTGTTTTCAGTTATTAATCTACATTCTTTTAAAACAAAAATAAAAAAAAAATTGATTTTGTAGTATAATTGTAGAAGTGGACTCAGTTAAGCGTTGATGCATGTTTAATTAATTGTTCAGTTAAAATCTGTGTGAAGCACTATAATTGATATAACTATTTTTGTATGTTTAAACATTCTATAAAACACCTTCAGACTTTCACTTGAGCTAGTTTTGTAGGCAAAAGAAGCAATTAGATGTGTAATTGGTGCGACGGAGCGAGGAAGCGATGACATGACCTTTTTAAGATTTTTTATTTCTCAAGGCACGTTCATAAATTGTGAGTAAACTAAACCACTATTCTCATTAATGTAGGTAATTCTGTTATTATTACAATGATTACAGCACATTTTACGCGATAATATTTCAAATCCTTTTTACTTGTAAATTGTTTATACGTAATTCATTTATTTGTTATCTGTGTAATGCTACAAAATACTTGTTTCGTAATAGTATCAAAACTATTTATTTACATACGAGATAATACAAATAGGCACTAGTCATAGGTAATGTTTTTTAAAGATATTTACATTTACATGTTATTATTTTAAAACCCTACTAAATTGCGGATAGAATCTGATTTTAAGATGTTTTGCAAAAAATATTTGTATTACTCTGAAATACAAATGTGGTTAAAATATTATGGAGTTGTATAAATTGTATATAACTATAATTTTGACTACCTTTTGATTTATGATATATGTAATCTTTATATACTTTATGATTAAAACTCTATTAATTACTTAACCTTCCTAATAGTCCCTGACTAATAGTTCCCAATAGTTCCTGAGTCTGTTAAAGTATCGATCTTTTATTGTAACTAAAGCACTTTATTTAATAAGCAATTTAAATAATGGGTTGTTTTATTAGATAACTTTTTATTGCTTTGAGTATAAATCAGGATTATTATAAGACATGGAATAATAAACAGTAGTAAAATATAAAGTGCTGAATAATCTTACCAATTTACTTAGATGTAAATGGATACAGATAATGATATAAGTGAATAGAGAATAATAACATTTTAAACCGCATTTCTTTTGTACTGGAATTAATTTTCAACGATGAATATCAGTAGAACAATAATCTTACATATTTCAAGTATCCATAATGTTTGTTAACTTTCCCTTTATAATTTATAAGTTTTTGGTTTAAATCAAAAGTAGATGTAATTGCGAGTGGAGGAACAAATATGCACTAATTAAAATTCTAACGCATCTTATGTCTTGTTTGAAATGTTTTAGTTTGAATTTTTCCAATCCGAAACGAATATATTTAATGTATATATAGACAAATATTTATATACTATTTACAGATATATAAACGCAGGCACTACAACAGCATATAAAATATCTGATGTAGTTTCTATTTAACACGAGTAACATGGTAACTAGACAATACGAGTAGGTACTTGCTTCCTTAGCTCAATGCTCGTTTGTTGCAATTTAAAAGCAACAGCCCGAGCCGAGGCTGCCCCGTAAATCCTTGTGCTAGATGCCCATCGGCTGAGTGCTTTAAGCGTTCGCTTTAGGAGTCCGGTAAAGCTGTAAAGGCTCGTCAGGCCCACGGCCGTAGGCCGAAAAAAAAGAATGTATTTAACAATGCTGGGACAAAGGTCCTAATATGTTGTTGATATCGCGTGCCATATATATATACACCGTTAGTGGTTCAATGGAATTTATAATCGAAAATTACGCGTAATTTACATTCTTCTATGACAATAAAAGTAACTATATCAAAGAAACAGAATAGCGAGAAAATAAATTCAATATTGATTCTTTGAAAGAAATGTCAGAGCTATATTATATATTTAGTTTGATTATAGAATTGTAAATAGAGCGAAAGGTATCGATTTCCATATCAGCCAGTGATAAAAATCGATATTTTCATACGTAAGGATCTAAAAATAAAATAATGTAATTTATAGTAATTGTTTCAATTTCTCAGTACAGAGTACATTGATATAGCTAATAATAATATATTTATGATATAAATACCACCTAAATAACCAATCAAGTTTCCGATAAAAACTATTGATAAATATCTATTTTCACACATAAATTATACCTACTTTGATACACAAATCTATATTTAAAAATAAATGTGATACCGTTTATACGTTAATTATGACTGCAGGTATTATTATCAATTGATTGTACATTTTTGAACAACCGACTAGTATAAAGCCGATTTCAAGTGTAAAATAAATGGATTGGATTCGATGGTTACGGAAAACAAGTCAAATATACGATCTATTGGATTAATATAAAACAGGTTGAATGCGAATTGTGCAAAAGGAGGGGCTAGATGCTACTCGCTTAGGGTAAATGCCAGTCACATGACTTCAGTAGCAGGTTGCTCTCAAAGAAGTTCAAGGCAAACTGTCTTACGGATTGTGAATAGAAATCAATCATCAATGTTTGTTTCAATTTAAGGTTTTATGAATTCGTTAGGATACGTATTTGGTAGTAAGCCCGAATTGCAATAAGCAACAATTTACCTTGTCACGCTATAAACATTATTACCATTCAGGACGCTGTCTCATTACTTCGAAATTTATCCTCGATCTTGAATGAAGACATACTACACTTTAGTAATACATTACATACATTTCATAAATATACATAATACGCATTTTATATATACTCTGTTATTTTTAAATATAAAGGTTGTTCGTATAGGAAAATGGACTTATATCACTTCGTCTGATGATAAAATGGATTACTGACGTATAACTATCGAGTGGTAGTTAAATAAAAAAAATTAAATCATTAACCACCATTTTGTGATCTGGATCGTAAAAATCAGCCGAAGGGTAAAAATAAAATTAAAATTCAGAGTTTTTCCTTTTTTTTTATTGATATAATTCTATGGCCTAAAATGATCTTGCACAAAATTCCAATTTTGTAAGATATATAATTTCAATACTAATTATTTACCTATAGTGGTTATAATTCCCCACATTATTTTAATATAGCTCCTTATATAATTGATTGTTTTGCTTAAAATAACGGTATTTAAATGATTGTGAGCGATCACTGAATTGACGGAGTATGAGGAAATGTCCTTGAATACTTCTTTAATTTATTACTAGTGCGAAACGACAAGTTAGTTATCCATCACTTTAACTGATAATTTCTACGCTTCTCGCAGTTTAAGCGTATATAATTGTAATAGGAATATATCTATATATTATTTAAATGACGCAATTACTCAGTATCGTCTGTGTAATGAGCACCTTACAGTAAAGTCACCTGGCTTTTCTGATGCAGATTAGCGATCGTTGGTGCTACGTACTGTGTCGCAGCGGCTAGCTTTACTAATGTGAAACAACACGATTCTCATTATTATGCTTCATGTGTATCTAAAGGTTAACAAATACGTATTTTCACTTCCAATTTCCTCGTATGAACATCATTGTGATAAAGTAAAAAGTAAAATATATAAAATGACAAACTTCTAAATTTGCTTGGACTTTTGTAAGATTTTTTTTGGTGGAGCATGGTATGAATTTTGTTAGTTTACTTGATTGCAATCCCTATTCTTTTACATCTAGGTACTAAAAAATGTGCCTCTAGTGTAAACGCAAAGGAACCACAATTTAGACTTCAAATTTCACAGTTTTACAATTTGCTAAATTAATATTGACCAGTTTATTTCTTTAATTTATTATTTAGTCATGACTATCACCCTAATATGAATTTAACACCTATTACATTTTATCATTACCGGTTGTCTTCTATGGAAAAGCTAATGTTATCTAATGTAGACAATACTCGAAAAACGCTCTATGTACAAAAAGTCTCATATAGATCAGGTCAGCCGTTTCAAAGATTAGCTCAGACAAACGACAGCATTTTTGTTTTATATCGACTGTTACCCGTGAATCCCTCTGCGTAGTATTCAGCAAATAAAATTTGTTCAGTGTAAATGTGCTGAGCAAAGTGCACACGGTTCTGGACACATCTTGTTCTGTTTATTATATTTGCACGCAACCTTAATCTTTTTTCTACAATAAAAGTTAGTCCTTATGACTCCAGCTATCTCACAATGAAAATCCCGTCAAAATCGGTCCAACCTATCGAAGATTACTCGGAACAAACAAATAAACACAAATCATAAAAATTGATTTTTTGTTACAATTACCGTATATACTTTCATATCCAAATAATATACAGCTCTTATTTTGACATTACAATACAGACAAATACTATATTTATTAGTATAGATATAGAACCAGTAATTTTCAACCTTTTTCATGACACGACCTCCTTGGTACGTAAAATTATTTCGCGATCCTTACTCTTCGCTGATTCTGGCCAGTATTTTTTTAAAATATCAAATTATTTTTATGGTATCTCTTTTACTTTTGTTGAATTGTAATAATGCCCTTTAATTTCATTTCCTTATATTTTTTTCTCTTTCTTGTTTTTCCTTCATTATTGACGCTTCGCGACTCCCCGCGATACCTATATATAGTTTACAATCTCCCAGGGGGTCGCGATTGAGAAGCAATAGTATAGATGTATAGGTAAAAATGGTTACGCCTGGCGTAATTTACTAAAGTTGTGAAGGCCCGTCAGGCCAATAGCGTAGTCAGTTCGAAAAAAAAATCACGACCATTTTTTCAACTTAGTTCAAATAAACAGCATCCACGACAGTATTTTGTAAATACTTTCAGTTACATAATAAGTTTACCTGATTCTGATTGATTCTGATGAATTCGTATCTTCGACGGTTTATATAATCCTATTGACGTATTTGGAATAAATTTTACTAATTTTAAATATTGTCTGAAAAATCACATCTATCCTATTATTGTTATAATAATGAACTTGATAATTACATATGTTAATAGTTAATCAGTTTTTTCGTGACTAAATACTACGTGACTACGAATTAAATTGTTATGGATTATATGTACTAACCATATTATCGGTAATTAGCGCACTAATAGGAAATAATGACATAAGTATTAAACCACTAATACAAATATAGGTGGTATTTAGTACGAGTTGTGTGTAATCAGTGTATTAGAGCTGGGATTAGTCTCTCACAACTTCATGCACAAATTATCATTTGCTAGCAAGCCTGGTGGACGTTGTCCTGCCTTGATAATAAAAAATATATGCTTATGTGCATTAAATGCTTAAGGTAACTAATGTATTTAATTTGATAAGGGTTAATATTGTTTCCATCTAAATAGCTTTCCAACCACATAAAACGTTATGTAACCATTTTTTAGAAGATAGATGGGTATAGTAAGCTGTCCTTAAAAGATAGGTTATATGCCATGACAGACTTTTTTGTAGATCTATAAAAGGTCTCACTATGCATTGTTTTGTTATATCTCAAAAGAATTAGGCAGCGTTTTCGTTGAAGGATCCCAGGCGGCTTGACTATTTGCAACACTTTCAACAATTATCGTTATTTTTCATCCAATTTACACAAAACCTTTACAAATTATATACCTAAACGTTCCTCTATCTTTTGGTGTAGTTTTTGAGCTTTTAGCGAACATACAGACAGACGCGGCGGACGACTTTGTTTTATAATATCTAGTGATACACGACGTTCTAAGATATAGTACTTATTATTATAATTAATCTTTTCCATTTTTTTATACTTTATAGGTTAGCGTTTGACCACAATCTCATCTTATGTTAAATGAATATATGATCCAAGATGGTCGCCACGTTAAACCTAGAGGTAAACTGGCGCTCAAGTGCAGCTGCCGGAACACATCAACAGGTGCTTGGCGACAGATTTTTAATTTGTGGGTGGTAGCTAGCCAGGCGGACTTAGAAAAAGGCCTACCACCATGCTATGGTTTCATCATGATGTTCTGCTTCACCGAAAGCTCTGGCTCAGTTGCTAGGATTCGAATCTGCACCCTTCGACACTATGTCCGAACACACTACCAACTTAGCCGTGATCGCTTCGTCCTTTACAAAAGTTACATTTTTATAACACTATGTCACGTATGCCATACTTTTAACGTAGTATAATTATATAAGTTTAAGACCAGGTCTAGTTGTTTAGCCGATAGAATATCAATCCGATGTCCACAAGTTCGCACCTCGGCATGTACCCTCGAATTTTTGTGAACTCGCATTCATTCACTCATTTAAATTGGTAACACTATAGACTGACGGTGAAGGAAAACATTGTGAGGAACCCGAACCTGAGAAATTTTCTTGTAGTACCACCGTATGTTGGAAAGATAATAATTGTTTCTCAGAGTTTGAAATCGCCAATACGTCGTGGGCTAGTGTAGTGATTATGCCTATACATTCCTTTGAGAAGAGGCTTATGGCTCTGCGGTGGGTCTCTCACAGATGAAGACCATTATCTACGCAAGTTAAGCAGGGTACGATTGGCCTCTAAATTTTGAGTCGCTCGGCAAGCTATTGAAAGAGTCTTCCTTATAATCTTTGTGCAATGAAATTCAAAACAAAATAAATCGTCAAAGAACTAGAACATAATGTAGGCAAATAAAAGCAGCAATATGCATTATAATAGTTTTAGATCAGCCAACAACTGTCGCGGTAGATGAGTTCTCAAATAGAGACAACGGTACCTATTTAGTTAAAGTTGGTGGGAACGCCCACTTATTATATGAAATAAAGATTTACGAAGTAGACATAGAAGTGTTTATATGAGCAAAGCCGACTTATGAAACATCATGTCCAACAATAAACCGACCGATCAAAGATAGAAAATATAGAGGTGACGTTAAAATAACGTAGTTTTATACAGGTCAACGTAACGGTAGTGATTAACCGCACAGCTTAATGTTGTCCAACAGATAATATGGACAGTAATTACGTACTTATGCATTTTTAACTTTTATGACCGTTTTTGAGGCTAAGCCCGGTGATAAGTCATTTCATTTTGTTAACAAAAATGATGGATTATAACAATAGATTTAATATGTTGCCTAAATATACAGATTTTTCAAACTCTAGGGATTATAGACTACCAATTATTGCAGAGTTGTCGGAGGCCTATTATAAAACCCTTTGTTGGAGCGATAACCAATATTCAGTACAAATACATCACTTCTTTCCACCTGTTAACCTTGGTATCATCTCCAAGAAGATTATACACAAATAGGGACTTTCGATACTGTACGTTAATTACTTTTCGACTGTCCTACTATTTCTGTCTAGAATTATGTCCATTTTCATCTAGGATAAAAATATCTAAGAACTAGCGATAATTAGAATGTAATTCGATGCTTTCACTATATCAAATATCAACGAATGGCGAGACGCACAGTAGGCGCAAAACAATTTTCTGAACTATTTTTACCTTAAATCTTCAACTAAGCGATTCTATTAAAACTATGGTTGTCATCAGCGACACAAAAATCGAATCCAATAGAAAAGTAACTAATAAAATACTTATATTTGCACAATTATACGTATTTTCTATCGCACATAGTTTTTCTATACTAAATTGTGTCCGCAGCTTCGTTCACGTGAAAATTTTATTGTGTTTTTTTTAATTCATAGAATTCAATCCCTGTTATCGATTTTATGTTATCTCGTTTTTCATTACTATATTGTCCCAATTCAATATTTATAACTTAGAAATACGCCACCTACAATACTATTGAAATAAACCAGACGTCACATGATGAAATGATATAAAGAAGCAAATAAGAACCTTTACTGCTGCAGAAAGGAGGTCACTATGTACACTCGTATCTATGCTCTTAGCAAAAGCTCGCGGACGTGGTTGTGGATGAAATCAAAGTGGCAGCAGTGCTCGTCGCTACCAGAGGTATACACCTAGTAGCAACTCTGAGAGTGACTTTGAATACAATGTATATCTGAACACGCTACAAGGAGTTGCAGATCGTCTAGGATTTCCGTCACTAAACTCAAATCATCTGTATATAGGATCTCTGTGAATACTGCGTAAGATACTTTTGTGTGGGCTTTGAACCTAGCTAAATTGAATTCAGACTGTTCGCTATGGGTGACGGCTCAACATTTCAAGTCATCATGAAAAAGTCTCAAAAGTCGCATAATGTTGTCCGTATACAGTATCTTTTTAAGCGCAATCCAGAGTGCTTCTTGAAAACTTCTCTCTTAAACACTTTCTCATAAAACTAATCCTGTTTCTCACTTACATGTAAATCCAATGTTACTGTAGCAGTGCTTAAAGCTTGAAAGGATAGAGTTTTCCAGTCATTATAAATCGGTAATTATCGGTCCTCTAATTACTATTAACGGCGAAGCAGAAGAAAAGGCTTTACAAAATTTCTCTCTCCTCTCGAGATCTTGAAACCAACTCACATTTAAAGACGCTTTAATTCTGAAGACCTACGAGAGGTTCCGTGGTGGAAATGTAACTTTGTAACTACAAGTCTGTAGTCTGTCCAACAGTGTACACCATGCATTACGGTATAACTTGAACTTCGGGGACATGTTTTTGGCGTACAATAGCGAAATTTATCCAATGCGAATACTTGGACTTTGGGTGCATCCACGTGTTTTTGTATTTGGTAGGAAGTCTGAACATTCGTAATTGTAAGTTGGAATTGTACACAAAAACTCAGCAACAACTTTGAGCCCTAGCTCCAAGTCTCTTCTCACTCTACCATTGAAATCGCCCAACAGTAGAATATGCTGTGTTGGACATATATGACGTACATTATTCAGATATTGTGGCAATGTCTCGTAAAACTGATCTTTAATATCGTCAGACTTGTCTAGTGTAGGTGCATAGACACTAAGTATATTCAGGTAGTTGTTTCTATCCATGTGAAGGCGCACTGTGGTAACGCGGTCCGATATGTATACCGGATACTCTTATAGTTGCTTGACAAGCTGGTTCTCGATCGCGAATCGTACACCTGAGCTTCGGAGATCAGGTATAGGAATGGCACGGAATGTTTGTAATCCTTTCTAACATTATAAATGAAAAATTGAGTTTAGTACTTAAATTGGTGCTGCGTGACTGCTCTCTACTATAAAGTCACAAATTTTCTATGCAAAAGTGAAATACCTTGTGTATACACTCATATATAGAAAATTATTTCAATAACTCATTAGAAGAATGTGAAGTTCGTCTTAATACAAAAGAATTAACAAACTGTGCGACTTCCTACCCTCTAAATAACCCTGTTACTATTCAAAAATGTAACAGATACGACATCTACGGAATAGTATACGTATATGTAACGTATATGTTTTGTCAAAATTAAATAATGGGTCGCCGTTAAAAAAATAAAATAGTATTTAATAGATTGTATGAAATCGTACATAGTTGTTCCCACTTATTCATTAACAATTTTCTCGGAATTCGCATACATACTGAATTTAATTACGAAGCCCTTTGACTGACGATGATGAATGCATGTTCCGTGTTCTCGCAATACCGTCATGTATAAGGGAAACACAAACAAGCAAATCTTATAATTTTCTTTTAATATATACCTGTCTTTGCCAAAAAACGCGTTTGTTTAACAACATTACCATATTTTGTGATGTGCGTGCTTACGTTATATAACTAGAATCTTCTTTTCTGAATTCTTTGTATTATAGCCAGTACGCGTGTTAAATTCGAAATTAACATAATTAAATTAAACGATTTAATTTTAAATTAAGATTAAGATTTTAAAGAGATTAATACTTTAATATTAAAACGCTTAACCACAAATCTTATGAAGCAGAAGTAAGCTTTAAATTGCAACGTGTTGCTGCCAACAACTACGACTCTCACGAATTGGTTGCAAAATTATCTACTTACTACTTAATTATCTGCCTACTGCTTTTAATTCTTGTACCTACGGTGGACTATATTATAAAGGCGTGTGTACATATGTACTCTTTATACATATCTGTTATTTGCATAATGACGGCAATTCTGGTAAATGTGTAAGCACTTAGGTAAACGTTAGGATATTATTATAATTACTCTGCATTTAATAGTTTCTCCGGAAATAGAACGAATTTAAAAGCGTTATCAATTAGTCATTCTTATAAATACCGTGACAGAATGTATACGAACTTTACTTTACATATATTATGAACGGTTAGAACAGTACTTATTTTATATGTGAAACTTGTTGTTTCCAAAGTTATACATTTCTAAAGCATTTTGTTTTTACGGATAACAAGCAAGCAAGGCCACAATTATACATTCCAAGAGACAATTCTAAATTACAATTCTGACTATTGCGTGGTTATTGAACTATGTATTTTCTGTTTACTCTCGGGGTTCGTTCTACGTACACGTATTATTTGATTCATGGCAAATAATAAGAATTTTGTGGTATGTAATTTCGGATAATTTTAAAGTAATTTACTAAGTAACTGTGACGAATGCATCTACGTATTTTCCGTACAGCGCGGCGACTGATGACGTGGTAGAGAACTAATAAATTTAAGCGAATTTAACATTTGCGTATAAAATGATACTCAGTTATAAAGAGTTAACTTCAGCTAATAGAAAACAAAGTTGAACGAGTATCGTATTATTAATGTTAAAATTGGAGACAATGTAAGCACTTTTAGTTTGAATAACATTAATACATATTTAATGTACGCGTTCGCAACGGCTTAACGGTTAATCGTAGAGCAAATCTTGTAGATATCTCAGGGAATTGGTTCATAATGTTATCAGACAGTACAAATATTAGCCTTTCGTCGTTGGTACGTTAGTAGCTCCATCCCCGACCTTGCTGCACCGTGTATCCATATGCTAGTGATTCTGGGCTCTACGCAAACACTCTAAAATATCGTTTGTTTTACATGGTAATCACTGACGCACTTTTAAAGCGTGCTTGAACAAAATGTTTTTTTTTTTGGGAATGCCTTAATGAATACATATATTTCTGCAATTATGCGTAAATAAGCGTGAATGTTCCGATGATTAAAATGAAGTACTTACTATAAGGAAAACCAATAATCGGTAATGCACACTATAACATATTAAAATGTACTCCTTACTAATATTATAAATACGAAAGTGAGTTTGTCTGTTTATTATGCTCTAACGTTTTAACTACTCAACGGATCGATATGAAATTTAGCATAGTCGTAATCTCGAGTGCAGAGAAGGATATAGGGTATCTTTCACACAGAAAAACGTACTGGTCAACCTAGATCTAAATCTCTTGGATCGAACCTATAATAACTCAAATATAAAAGCTAGTGTTCAAATATAAATATGAGATCTGTAGAAAATAAAAAGTCCTGATAGATAAAACAACAACGCACAAATAACTATTTTCTAAATATGTGTTACTTTTTATATTTTTTAAATTCATAACGATCAAATTAATATGGTGACAGAAGTTCTGTGAAAAATAAAATTGCGTACTTTACAAATAATATATATAGAGTTATCATTAAATGTATTTTCAGTTTGCAGTAATTTACAAAATGAACAATGAACATTTATAACCCATAACATAATTCGGGTTATGAAATACTGTATGCAATCAGAACGGTTAAAAAAGTGGCATTATGCGATACGACAGTATTCTCAATGATTGGTAGAATAGAATAGGATGTAGTGAAATATATTATTATCTATATCACACCGTATTTGGAATAAATTGAAAGATACCGGGTGAATTGATAAAAATTGGTAGATTACAAAGTTTAATTCCTCAAATACCTTGTTGAACTTGGATACTCGTGTATTGGAACTCTTGAACTTTAACTTACAATTGCTTCTTGTGCTGTTTCCTAGAGTTTATCAAAATATAATTAACTAGGTTTTGTTCGCGGCTTCATACACGTTAATGTACACTTTATTACATTACATTGTTTTTGGATGAAAAAATGTTCCTATATCCTTTTCTGTACTTCCAATAACGTTTATGCAAAATTTCATGGTGGTCGGGTGAATAGTTTGGTGCTTGCTCAATAAAGGTACAGTGGAATGATTAAAGGTCCACGTTAAACTTCTTTACCGCTCTGAATATAGAAATATATAATACAAATGTAGGTTATACAAACGTATAACATTATACGTATTGTTAAGTCGCTTATGCTTCAATAGATAGATGGCTCTGTATAATATTCTTGTACAGCTCTATCGCGATGTCAAGAGGAAGGCCACATTAATGACGCTACCGGTGCTTATTTACAAATGGGGATTTTTATATCCCAATTGCTAGGTAGAGGTGAAACCGTAGAGACCTGTCAAGCTAATAGTGTAGTCAGTTCGAATTAACCCTATTACTAGGGGTTTTCTGTACCCAGTTTGGAAGAGTTTTTATGACCCATTCGATGTTGTTATGTTGCTATAAAGATCAAGTCCAAAAAATATCAAATTAATCCAAAATTCTGTAAGCCCTAAGAAGTATAATATCGAGACGACTTAAAGATAAATAAATACCAATTTTATTTTCTTGTAAAAATATGATAACGTTGTTTTCTATCAAACTTTGGATTATGTTACGAGCAAACCTGAACTTACGGCTATATTTAAAGCGGCCAAAAAGCTAGTTCGACCTGTTTAACCATTAAAAGTAATCAAGAATTTAGGAACATTAATTATATTAACAGCATTACCATTGAACAAACATAATTATAGATTTCTTTCTTTTTGCAATCGCCCTTGTTATATACTTTTATTACAAAAATATTATATCGCTAATTAGTGATTACAATTGACGTATGTTATCCATATTACCAGTGAGTTATATCACAAGATCAAACTATGTTTTAGAAGAAGCAACGTTTACGTTAATAAAAATCTAATCAATTACAGTAGTTACAGCGTCTGATGCTGACGTTTATATTATTTATGTACTGTCAAGTATAAAACAGGCAAGTAAATGTTATCAATGTACACATAAACGTCATCCCATGAACGTTATTATAATAACAAAACGGTATGCAAGTAATTTATCTCTGTCATACAAACTAGTAATTAGTTTTATGTGAATATCTTAAGTTAATGATAATTAAGACAGATGTTACTTTTTTTGTTCTCACAGACAATCTCTGCCACTGGATTGCCCCAGTTTAGATAAAGGCGACCGCTACACACAGTCTGAGTTTTTATCGAGATTGGCAAATGAATGCCGGTATGACCGTCTGCTTCTCCCTACTTACCAGACCGGGGATGTGGTCTACGTTCACGCTAGCGCTTATGTATATTTCATTCAACCTGCAGAAGCTCATGATCTGGTAAGCATTTGGTAAACAAAACCAATATTTACTTAGAACATCACACTATATTCTATATCCATCTATCTTCTACAAACAGATAAGTTATTTTCGTAACAAATCACTCAAAATATACTTCCGTTAGGAAAGGTAAATATTAAAAAATAGTGAATGAACAAATTGAGAGAAATATACGATTTACTGCAGTTTTCAATCTTAATGTATAATTTTGTATATAATTATTTTCTAACAAACTTGTGATTATTGATTGAAATAAGTATTTTACTTATTATCTAACAACTACTAGTTCAAATTACTGTATTTTAATATATAAAAACAACTGATTAATATAAATGAATCATGTTTTCAGAATTTCAAATTACATTTCCTTCTGCAACTGCGTTGGACGGATCCACGGTTAGCGTACGCTTTATACTCACCAGACCGCTCGAGAATTATCGGTGAGAGTGATTTGAGACAAAGGATATGGGTGCCGCATTTATATATGTCAAACGAACAGTCCTCCAGTTTGATGGGGACTGATAGCAAGGATGTCCTCATATCGATAGCGCCTGATGGCGAAGTATTGTTCAGCCGTCGTATGCAAGCAGTACTCTACTGCTGGATGAACTTACAAAAGTTCCCCTTTGACGATCAAACTTGTTCAATGAATTTGGAAAGTTGTAAGTTACAAATGTTATTAGCCAAAGTAATGAGCTTATGTTTTAATGAATCATTATATTTAATCATTTGGGAAATACTTACGTTCATTCCTAATTTTCAGGGAAATACAACGCTTCCATCTTACGTCTAATGTGGGAAAAGGACAATCCGGTCCGTTTATCATCAGAGCTGCACTTGACTGAGTATTCTCTTATAGATTATTGGACGAATGAATCTGTCGTACGGGGAGATATAGTAAATATGCGCCTCGGGGGAGGTAGATGTAATGTCTTTTTTTCCATTATTATTTTTTTAATTATGCATGTTTATTATAAGTTGTTATAAATATTAAAACACTACTTGAAATTTGTGGCCGGTTGATGAGGGCCATTATCAAAAATCTATGTTTTCAGGCATTAGAACAACAAAATCATACAAAATATTATTAACTTACATACTAATTTTGTAGCATAACATAAATATGTTTTGTGAATTAATTAATGGTCAGAAGTAGATTTATTTGTAGTAAAGTGAAAAAATATATCCCCTGTATGATGATGCCCTTTTAACATACCATACAAATTTATTTAGCAGTAATAAATCGTATACGACATTTGCTTTATTACAGAGTATCTTTTGAAAGACTGCTGTTACACTTAGGTACGCCATTTTAAAATAAATGTATAATTATACCAATACTTACCATTCATATTTTAGTGGTAGAAATTCGTTTGTTATGAAAAAATACGTACATGGGGGTTTTTAGCAGCAGGTTATAGAAGTTTTTTTATAGAAGTGTTTATGTTTCAGCTGGTAACTACAGTGCTCTGAAGTTCACCTTTAAACTCGGCCGTGAAGTCGGTTACTATCTCATGGATTATTTCATTCCATCCATGATGATAGTCGCTATGTCGTGGGTTACTTTCTGGTTACAAGCGGATGCTTCAGCTCCAAGAATTACACTGGGTGAGTTAATATTTATTCTTACAATATAATTTGTAACATAGTTAGTTATATGGTATATAATCTGTAGGGTTAAATGTATTAACCCTTCAATGCATGATTTCTTTTTTTTCCCAAAAAAGTTATATTGTACTTAGAATTTTATTGTACAATACAGGTTTATAAAAAAAATAAGAAAACATAGTTTGTAGGTACAATTATTATTCATGTTGTCTTTTTTTGAAGATAATAAAGTTTTCCAAAACAATGCACAATAATGCGCAAAATAATTCATTAATCTAAATGTCGTTTTAAATAGCAAACAGACTTATGTAATTTTTTTTGTTTTTGTTTGAATGCTAAGTAAAACTTCCACTACGGTTAATACTTTATTTATAAGTTGGAGGAGACAATGTTTCATTTTTGAGGCACCTTGCATTTAAGGATTAAATTGAACTGAAGTATTAATGCTCGTTCGGACTAATCTTCGAAAATAATATATCAATAAGGAGATTTCGACAGGTATAGAACTTTTATAAGTAGTATCTAAGATACTTGTCTTTATTCTTTCCCATAAAGACATTAGTAATGACAAAATAAGAATTGGGAAAATAAAAGACAGTCCACAATTAATCCTTATAACATTTTTATCCATATTTCCTAGTAATTCCCATATACAAATAGAACCATTCTTTTTTAGAAGAATGACGTGAGCACCATGTAATGTAAATTTACATATAACATATTAATTTATCAGAGCACATGCGAAATAAATTAATTATTCGACTGTCATAAATCAATTTTATTTCATTTCAGGCACTGCCACAATGTTGTCATTTATCACTTTGGCGTCATCGCAAGCGAAGACTCTTCCGAAAGTGTCGTATATAAAAGCCAGTGAGATCTGGTTCTTGGGCTGTACCGGCTTCATCTTCTCAGCACTTGTAGAATTCGCCTTTGTTAACACTATTTGGCGAAGAAAGTAAGTTCTCTTAATTACCATTAAACTTAATCAGTCTTATTACTAAAAAGACAACTATACCTTGAATACTTGTTTCAAAAAGTTTAATCACAATAGAGTGTCTTACCCTTGTTGAGAGATAAATACTATTTACATTTAAACGTTGTCTAACAGTAGCCTAAGTTGACAGTTCTTGTTTTATTATTGTAATTTATTCTATTTGTATTTACCGGTAAAAGACGTTTCGTGGTAATTTATGGATTTCGTAGGTATAATGAATTTGGAAGACGTAGCTAAATTAAACAATTTTAGAGCTTTAAAGTAAATCATAACTACTGTTATATGATATTATTGACATTTGAGCATATATTTAATCTAAGATTTTATTGTTTTTCCTCTTTACGTACTTTGGCGTAATGTAATAAACTTATATATTACTTATTTTAACAATTACATCGTTTTTTTTAACGAAAATGATGACAATAATAATAACCAATTTTGCTTAAAATAAATAAATTTTCTTAATGAAGATTTAAACAAACATATTATTCATAAATTCAAATTGTTGTCTCATTCAAAATGAGATTCAATTGAATGAATTATATTCAGAATTGCTTGCATAAAAAACGCAAACCAGATGTTTATCTAGAGACCGCTTAGACACTCTTATGTAATAAAGTATTTTAAACGTGTGATTAATGATTAACAAAGGTTTAAAATTTTGTAACCTGTTTAGTACAACTCGTGTTAAACGCGTGTTCATTTTTGCTTTGTAATTAGACTGAATATTTTAATACCTATATATTTAACTATTTAGTGCTCGTAACTAAGATTACTCTGGCTAAGGATGAAAATGTAATTATACTAGAATCTAAGTTACAATTTTAAACTTACCACATTCTATGACTTATCGACTAATTTTTCATCATATTTTATTATGATTACTTTGTCAGTGTCACCTATAAGTTGTTTTTTCTTGTAAAGCGACAAACAGCTTGTTTCGTAACTTCTTTGATAAACAGATTGTAGTTAACAGTGGGAATACGCATAAATATCTGATTTTCAATTCTCACAGTAACCTGTCATAAGAAAGAGTCTACTGTCGTTATGAAAAATCCTCTATTCTTTTTTAGTAATCGAGCAACATTGATTTTTGAGATCTGTGTTACTGTTCACATAGGTATATATCGAACCCAGTGCGACTACAGGAGCACAGAAAAAGCATCCTAACGTACTAGAATACTACATTGAGTATTGTAATTATAATATTTTAATGTTCATGGACCATAATTTACAGAGCATAACAAAAAATTAGAACTTGTACAAAAGGAATATTTTATTTGAATGTATAGTTATGCATGAATGTTAATTTGTGGATATTTTGCTGTTTTTGAAATTAATACCTATCGACATGCGAGATCTTTATTCCCTTAGTGGTAAAATAGTAGTATAGGTAATTTATATCATAAGATTTACCTGTTTTGTATACATTTACATTCTTGCCTACATAGTAATCTTAAACAAACATCTTAAATATCTTAAGGAAGACTATTAGGTAGATATTTTATTTGTTTTATATTTAAACTCAATGCATACCTACATAACATTTTCCTTGAATAAAGTTATCGTGAGTTTGGACCCAGCTTTAAGTTAGGCATACTTAGTAACTTGGTACAAACGTTGTGTATCTGTAAATTATTAGTAATTTAACTTCATGCACTAGGTAATAAATATTTTAAGGAAATATTGCTATTATAATTATAATACATCTAACAATATCTACATATAGCAGTTGTGTTAATTTTAAGAATCAGAATAGTGACTATTTTATCCGTGTTTGCTGATAAATAGGTATATATCTATTTAAATACAAAATGCACTGTATTTATGACACAACAAATAAATAAATAACAATTATATTGGGCCCCACGAGCGATAGGACCCTGACACGACGTGTGTAAAAATTCGTTAAACGTTACTCACAACTTCAGATTCTTTTAATTAATTAATAATAATAATATGAAGATATAGATAGTGTTTTAAGATTATAGTGCTACTTCACACGTCGTAAAAACGATTTAGATCAACGGTAAAAAGCTTCCAAAAAATGTAATATTAATACGAGTCCTATTTTGATACGAGTCCTCTTTAAGTCTGGGTACACCATTACACAATACTGAACATATATTACTAGGTAAACATGAATTGACAATGCAGTGCCTTTGCAGCGTTAACTGAGTGTAAATTATCATACATTTCTCTACTAATTTTAAACTACAAGAATTATGCGTTATTTGGAACGGTGATTTCCGAAATTCAGGGTCCTAGACTTACCTTCCAATTATATTTAAAGTTTACAGTGTCAGTCCGAGACGAGTTAAAACGAAACGAAATTTCTTTATTTATTCGTTATTCCTACAAGTAAGAAACTTGAATACAATTTACATGTGTATCATTAAATAAGATCACCACAATACTAGCCAGATCCCTACCATTAAAATATCGAAAAGGAAAAACAAAATAATTTTTTCTTTTATTTTACTTTTGCCTCTGAGGCACCCTCAGGAATCCGTTCGTTCTTTCGCTCTTTCCTAAGAGTAAAGTCATTGTAATTAGAAGATTTTCTTATGAGTTCCATATTGTTACATTTCGTTATTCCTTCCGGATTTTGAGAGTAAATAATTTGCGTATCTACTAACTTCTTTATGTGTGGTAACGTTTTACAGGGTCCTATAAGTTATTGGTTTGATGGGTATTCATACTTATTAGTCCGGTGACACTCTGAATCGTTACCACACCTAAAGAAGTTAGTAGATGCGCAAGATTATTACTTTATAGTAACATAATCTACCATACATAGAAATGTAAATAACGGTTATTTATTATAATTTTTATTATTATTATTATAGAAAGGCTGTAAGTATGAAGAAAGTAAACAGCAAATATATTTTGAAGAGCACTCTCACACCGCGACTAGTTCGAAAAGAGTTTCAAAAAGAATTACAAGTATCGTCTCCACAACTGTCAAAGTCCCGGTCCTGCTCGTCGTTGCAACAAGAAACGAGCTGTAACGATCCTGCTGGACCTGGTTATAACAATTATCTCACTGTACATGTAAGTAAACTCTAAAAGTGTTATTAGTTTACGCTTGGGAAGTGAATTCTTTTAGTAAGGGGACCGTTACCGAGCACTTCTTTTTAAAATCTTCTCGTTAAATATTACGTGTAATATTTTCATTAAACTGAATGTCAATTATAAGTATATATCAAATTGTATTTTATATTGACAGAATAGAAAAGGACTAATATTAAGTATATTTAACTTTCCAAATACACACAGTTTGTATCAAACACTCTTTATTGCATTAGTACATAATGAAATAAGTGAGCAATTCTTGTGCTTCAATGATAAGGAATTAGCAGTAACAGATATAGTAGTGCTATTGGTTTCTCAGACAGACTTGGCGGCAGAAAAGTTGAAGCTCTGATTCCCATGTAGACCCTGGTTTTTGGGTCTGATCTTATATCCTTTCTAAATAACAAGTACTATTTCTTTATTTCTTATAATACATTACATGGGCAACCTTACCATCCAGGGCCCAGTAGTCCGGTCATGTCATGAGGCCGTTCACGGAAACGGTTCTAATAATTTTTGTAAAATTTTGTGATAGATTAGTTAGGTGTCTACTTATTGTTCAAGACATCCAGCGAAGTTCTTTCGCAGATACTGTAAAAAATTAAACAGTCTACATTCAGGTAAAAAATATTTGAATGTTGATAGGAACGTTGCAATTTAAAAGAATAGCAATAAGGAATATTGTGTGTGTCGTTTACTTATTAGAGTTGTTATTGTTCATGCAGCGATATGGGAAGCAACAAGGTAAATAGCTGTAAATTACTTGTTACGTATTTCCAAAAATGGATATTCTAACAAATTTTGTTAATAATGAGATTTTCATATAGATCAGTGATTTTCAAAGTGGTCCAGGTGGACCCCCAGGGGTCCAAGAGAGACTCGATGGGGTTTTACGTTGGCATGACAAAGAAATGGGGGTGCACAATTAGTAAGCGGGGGTCTATGAAAATTGGTATATTTTCAATAGTGTGAAGAAATAACAATGTTGGCTTGTCTTCATATGGAAGTATTGAACCTGCAGGGGGTCCACCGGAACCAGTAACATTTTGAAAGGGGTCTCTGAGAAAAAAAAGTTTAGGAACCTCTGATATAGATTAAAATAATAGTCAGACTAGGGTATTGTAAATATAATTTTATTATTATATTAATTCACTAAGGATAATTGTGTCAAAAACCATATTAGTGAACAAATGATAAGTCAAATTTGTAGTTTAAAGTAATTTGCCAGAGTATAAGAAGCAATGTCCAGCAGATTTTATTATGAAAAGGTTATTATAGGGTGCAAAAAACCCCCTCTGTACATTTGCTAAAAATAATAACAAAGACTATGGACAGGTACTGTTATAATTAAGGATCTTCAAAAAAGATAAATGCTATCGAGTTTCTTGCCAGCTCTTCCTGATCACTGGAATGTTTTCCAAATCGAAATTTACATTCAGAAGTGTGTTTTGACGGTCTAATATTAATTGAATAAATTCAAATATTTATATGTTTAGATGTGGGCAGCGCCAGTTTTATTTTTATGGTAATTATGAGGGCGTGACCGCAAGAAGGAAAATAAATACATTTTAAATCATTTTTTATACGATATAAATTACAAACAAATTTTATTTAAATAAGGTTATAATGAGGCTATTTCTAGAGTTGTGCCACAGTTGAGCAACCAAAAGGTAAGCGTTATATATGTGACAAACGGTCATGGTATTGTCGAATATAGTCACACTTACGACCTAACCTAAGACAGGCGGCTATGGCACGAAGTCTGATCCAATAGTGATTCATATGAGATTCGACACTTGAGAAAACCCCGAGTGGGATTCGGTTTTCGAGACGATTCTCACGGTGACGAATCCGAGATTCTTGTACTTGTAATTTACATTTATGAGTAACAGTGCAATGGGTTTATTTCCGTGGATTACGATGATACAATACAGTTATTCAGAAGTATATCTTATATTGTATTAAAACATTTACAAATAAATATAATACCAATTTCAGAGCTATCCCTCCGCATTGAACTTACCGACGATCACGACTCAGAGCTTCGATGATCTTATAACGGGACCTGGCGGTAAAGGGCAGCACAGCACTGCTGACAGTGAAGGGTCCGATGAACCGCCAAAACACCACACGTGGACAACGATGACCCCACAAGAGATCGCAACTTGGATAGACAAGCGCTCCCGTGTTCTGTTTCCACTTTTATTTGTTTTCTTTAACATTATCTACTGGACATTTGTGTATTGCCTTTAAGTTCATCAAATCTCAATCTGAATAATTAATAGGTTATTAGTAAACAATTACACTAACCAATACCTATACCGTTAAAGCTGGAATATAACATTGTTTATTTGTTTTATTACGATATATTATGATAGTTTTACAATAAATTTATTAGTCACTTGTGGTTAGTTGACGAATAACATGAATTGTTCTCTCCATATATGTACAGTAAAAAGTACATACAGTTCATTGTTTAGACTAAAAAGTGCATTGCAGAATGCGAGGGCGCGCGTACATTTTAAAATTACCTGATAACGTACGTAGAAAGATCTTGACTCGCTTACGTGCTATTTTATATACTAATTTTTAAAATAAAATGTAGTTTCATAATTTGTACATTATTGACTGGCATTTAAATTAAGTACTATAAGAATGTTTTCTCGTGGTCTTAAACGTAATTCCTTACAAAATTAGCGATATATTTAAGCGACTGCAAATCGCCAAGGACAACTATGACAATGCAAATAATAAAAATTCCATAGACTATAGTATAAATGACAGTATTGCACAGAAAATAAATTTATTTATATAAATTAATAACATTTTTTAAATATTTCTATGTTGATAAATATTTTTATTTCTGCAGACAATACTTTCTTGTTCAATAAATTCAATTCTTTATTAGAATCGTAGTGTACTATATTAAAAGTATGGGATTGCAAATTTGCAATAATAATTTCTTAATTTCAAATAGCAATAAATAATAGTCTCCTAAGAGTTATTAGAATAACGAAGCCAAAATTAATATAACTAAATTTGCTTAATCAGAGTTACAATCATGGTTATAATTAAAGTTAGTAAGTTTTGTTAACATTATTTCAACTTTATAATTCTAAATAATTTCTCAAAGTATAATATCGACTGTAAATACAAATGTGAAGACTCGTTAGTATATCTAATGCGTTTGTTCTTACGTAGGATCATGTTAGTGCGAGTAGTGCCGGTAATTACTCTACACTCATCGCGACCTATACTAAACGCAGATTACTAATTTGTTCCATTTTTATTAGAAATCATAAAGAAGTCTAATTAAATTTTAGACGTCCTTGGTAAAACAAATTTAACCAAAAATTTGACACATGGTTTAATTACCTACTTATCATGTAGCAAAATATACTAGTATTGTATACTGTATTGTGTCCTAATAATATGATAAAATTGGTATACTTAAAAAATAAATGTCATTTTAGAGATTATTTAAACAATTTACGCTTCATGTCATACACATTTATGTAATTGTTTCATAAAATTTTGTTATAAATGAAGACATATTCAATAAGGTTATTTTCATTACTACTGTTAGTAATTTAATTAGTCAGAATTTAATTGTAATTCTTAAAAGTGCATGTATATATTTCATTGTAATGTAATATTTATTGATAAATAAGTATAGTTTTTTTCATTACTTTATCTAAATAAAGAACTATCTCCTTTACATGTGATGCTTCTCGTCTAAAGAAACTGTTTCTAGGAATTTCGTTGAGATTGTACTTTCAATGTGACCAATTAATTAATGTTGGTTTCTTGCACTTTTAAAACGCACAATGTAGTAAACATTAGTGAACAATATTACACACAAATGAACGTCTTATATTTTGTGTCGCTCATTATTTTAATTACAGGTATTGTCAAAAATTAGGCCGGAAGCGTCAACGTGTAACAACGGAGATAATTTATTCTAATGTAAATCAGAATTTCGTTGATTATATCGGATCAATAATTCCAGATATTACCTCCTGTATACATATACACAATATTTATAATAGTCGTATAGATTTTTCAATTAAGAACAAATTCATCAGAACTATGCATAGGTTATATATAGTACGTAAAATGTAGTTTTAAGTTACTTAATTGTGCCAATGTTTAATTTGTTACTAAGTATAAATATTTTCTAATAATTTTCTATAAGTATTTTCAAAGAAATAGTTAAACGAAGAATATGCAACTCAATTATTTAGAATGTACAGTTTCCTATAGAAAATTGAGAATAGGTACAACACTTAATGTATTGTAGATAATGTTTGTAATATCATTATAAATTGTGATTGTTGTTTTATTTGCTTTCATTATTCTACTTGAATTGTTGTTAGAGGATATTATGTTCAAAAAAAAGATACAAAAAAAACAGAAAATATCTTTATTCTACATTTTTAAACAGAAATTATAATCAAATGCAACGTAACAAATACACACGAAATCGTCGATGTATGTAGTAGAAACAATAATCTTCATTTTTGTTACTTTTCGATTTACTTTTCGAGAATTATGAACGTTAATTAGGGGAAATGTTTAAATTCATGTTTTTTTTAATCCTATAACGTGAACGCTTCACCAAACCGGACAATTACGTAAATATTTTACCATGCACATCTCCATTTAAACTCATTAACTTCTCTAAGCTTTACTTAAGCTTCATAATTATTTCAACAATTCGCCCTCATTTCGATACACTTTAGAATTTCAACCGCATCTCACATAAATAGAAACAAATCCAAAAAAAAAATTGAATTATTAAGGCTATCGAAACTTTAAATTCATGTTTCTAAATGATTGCAATGTTTTAAAAACATTGTATACTATTTTCCAATTAATTTCCTAACACAAGCCGTTGAAATAGAAACATTCATATGAATTCATTCGAGTATGCGTCTGAGCGAGACAAACTGATGTCGATCTCGTCATTGATCGACAAATCCGGAACACGGTAACCGTGTTATAAAAAATTGTAGTAATTAATCCATTGTTGAATCAAATTTCTTTCAAGGAGCTGGCTCAATATTCTCACGAGGTGCTGCCGTCACCAAACTGTCATCACTTGCGTAACGTTTCAAATTAGCACCACTCGATTGGCTAAAATACAAAATTATGATTTTAGATGAATCGATTACGGAATAGTATCCCATAACTTATACTATTCATAAATCCAGAGGTACTATCTCCGGCTACATCGTCACAACAACAACTGGAATTAAAATTAATCTTCTAAAGCAAACTTTTGACGATAACAAAAAGCGTTCCAAATGTAAAAAGGGCGTTTAAGTTTTTTTTAGTATCAATCGCATTAAAAACATTTTTTAAACCTAAAATAGAAAAAAAAACCTAAAGCAATATAAAATAACACCATTTTGCCATAAAATCTATGTAAAACTATTGTGGTAAGCCCTTCTTAAATTTGGTATGCGAAATATTTTAAGGAGAACACGTCAAAATCAAATGTTTTTCAAAAAACAGAAGCGACGATGGCTCAGTAGTCAGCGTGTTCGGTCACCGCGTCTGTTGATATTGTTGTTGGTATATATTTAAGAACATTTGCTCAAGATAACAGTTTTATACAACAACTAGTTTTTGCACGCGGCATCGTTCGCATTAATGTAGATTTAACCTATTTTTTATAAATCATAGGGGGCAAACGAACAGGTGGGTCACCTGATGGTAAGTGATCACCGCCGTCCATAGACACTAGCAACACCAGGGGAGTCGCAAGCGCGTTGCCGGCCTTTTAATATATGTGGGCCTCCGGCGCTCTCACTGGCCGAACGAAACTTTTCTATGATCATTCTAACGATGACGTCATATATGACACTCTAAGGAGGTACGGTACAATTATTGTTATTAGATACAATTGAAATTTTACCCATTCAAAATTTAATGTGAAAGTGAAGTGAGAAAGAATGTGAAGCGATGCAAAACAATTAAATCTGTTATCCAAACATACCATAACCTCGACAGAATCACTGATGCGTTCTTAACCTTGTCTTAGCAATTTTACCTTTTTATAGAACAATCACCGTTACAAAAAAAATATCTTTTCTAAGTAGAGATTTTCATTATTTTAGTGTTCGATTCTCAAATGATCCGAAAAGTGCTTTATTAAGTATAGAAAATGTTACTGATTAACGATTGGAGGGTTTCACAATGTTCTCTATAATACATGGGTTAGAATTTCTTGAATAGCTTTCATATAGTGTTGCCCAAAATCGGTTTTGGTCTTGTTGTGGCATTTTTGCAAGATCAAGACCGACGCTTGCAAGACTTGAGCAAGACAAGGCTGGGTTTGCAAGACTCTTACAGTCTTGCACTTTAATCAGGCTGGGTTTTGAATAATATTAAAACCAAGACCAAGACTAGGTGTACTGCCGCAAGACGAATACCAAGACTAAGCCAAGTCTCGTCTTGGTCTTGCATTTGAGCAACACTACTTTCACAAATAGGTAGATCGATGACGATGTGTTGTTTGGTGTATAACACACGTTTAGTCACTTGATCAACATTAAACTTAAAAGAAGAAGGCATATCGCTAAAGAGACTATCTTGAAGTAAGAACAAAACGTCATAGGTTACTTTTTTATTTTATTAACGTGGGGAAATCCATCATGGACACACCACCCTCCCGGGGACGGAGAGTGAGTAGTGTGAGACTCTAACTCACTAAAGCCCCAAGGTGTATCGGCCGCCACTTGGTAGGGGCGACATGGAACCCTGCAGTGCTATTACCGAAATTGATATTACCTAGTTACATAAATGAACAAATGGAAACTCCAAGTAACCGATTTTATTGCTATAATCCGTACACCAGTATATATAGATAGATATTTATAGATACCTGTATCTAGTCCGTGGCTTTGGTGTAGGCGCTATTAGTGGAAGACGACCCAGCGGGTAAGTTACACCGGAACCCGAGCTCGACCCTCGACCTGAACCGCTTGAACTTTCCGACCAGGTGATCTCAGACATGCTAGAATTAGAAAAGACTACATAATCAATCTGTAACTAACTTTTACAAATAAAAACTCTCTCGCCACTAAAAATTGTACGATAATTTATTTTGTCTTAACTAAAACTTTGCTAGGAAGGAATAAGATAACGTGCCTAGGCACTGCTTCGATCAGCGTCATTTACAATAAGCTTCTACTCTTTGATGTAAGAATACTTCGCGGTAAGACCGTAGCAGATTGGTAGAACGTTTTGTAATTCTCGCCTACCTAGCTACAAATCTCAAGTTGAAAATCAAAGGTTAAGTAAAGGTTATATACTGCAGCTGCAGCTGCACTTCAGAATCCATTCTATTTACAGGCTTAACGCATTCCAGAAGATAGCAAAAGATCACATTATCATTCCACACCAGAAGAAAAAAATAATAAGTAATGAAACATTTGATTTTCACATATGCACGTAAAATATCTTTAATAACGCCCTTGTCGTAAGCAGTACGATCTATACCTAGAAGAAATTGGAGGTAGACGATATGGCGGTGTGTATATATCATTTGTCTCGGTGTAAGTTGAAGCGTGTATCTCCTGCTGATAGAGTTCGTACAGTTGGGCCAGCTCCGGCGGTATTCCGATACCCAGTTCTGAAAATAAGGAAAGTCATTAAATTCAAATCAAATTAACGTTATATATAATCTGCGCCTTGAGAAGGCACGGTTAAACATAGAAGCTACCACTATTTATAATAAATCGGTTGTGAAATCAAATATGAAGGAACATTTTATTTTGGAGGACATATATAATTCAAAGAAGTTCACTGCATGTCATTTTGACTCGGTTGCAAATCTTTATACATATAATACTTCTGTGCGTGTGTATGTGACTGAAATATGTTATGTGTGTTCAGGTGTATTCAAGAATGCTTTAGATTCACAATTGGACCCGGTAGGTGGCGCTGAGGTATGATTATAAGATTTTTATTATCAAGTCAGGACAACGTCCGCCCGATCCACTAGTAGTTAGATAAAAAAATATGTAAAAATGTTCTGTTTTAGATTCACATCGAAGAATTACAATTTCTCACGTGCGTACATAAGTATACACACTCTTTTCTTTTAGGTACATATTTGGCATGTTCATATCGAATACTGTAACTATAGTTTGACATAATGAGCAAATGACCAGGGGCCTTCATCTAGAAAGAGCAGCGATGAAAAACATAATTGTATTATAGAAAAGCACTCAGTAGCATAATTATGTGAAAACAGGTCGGATAAAATGTCACGAACCCTTAAATTAACTTAAATTAACAATCAAGAAAAGACCCTTGTTGTTACTTTAGCGATGCCCTTTCATCTTCTTCTTTCAAAGCCTTATTCGAAAAATCTTGCCATGACAACTAATGGCATAGCTACACCACTCAAAATCTATATAAATTTCGTTGAATAATTAGAATTAAATGTTTTACCATCAAGTGTTCGACGTTGACGAGTTATAATCTCATCGGAAAGTCTTCGCTGAGCGTCCCGGCGTTGCAGCGCGAGATCCCGCCGACGCAGCTCATGTGCTCGTGCAGCTCGCTCTCCCTGCAGCGCCAGCTTGTCGGCTTCCAGCTCGTGCACTCGGCATACCAACGCTAGTACTTCGCGCTCTGGCCCGTTATTGATCCGTTCCGGTAGCTCCTATATACCAACACAGAATCTTTGAAAACACTTTCACCGCTTATACAAAAAATGTACTAGTGCGAAATATTACAGAAAAACCTAGACCAGCCTAAAATTTTCTACATGTAAAATCAGATAAGTTGACTGATACATGCATAAGATCACGCACACGCTAAAATCGTACCACTATGAATATGTTGCAAACAGTTTTATATAGGTTAGCTATATGATTCCCAATCTTAACACGATTAGCTGACATATAAATAAGGCTTACTTATGATGTCTCTTAAATACAACTACCACCGAGTTAAAATGTTTAATTTCGAACCTGTTCGAGCTCTGCGCCCCGCAGGCGCACTTGTTCGAGTTGGCGCTGTACTGCTTCTCGCTCAACCCTAGCGGACTCCTGTTCGCGTTCAACAGCCGCAAGCTCAGACCACGCCTGCTCGACAGCCACTTCGGCTTCCGCGCGCTCGCTGCCACTTAATGACGTACCTGTTCCACCTCTGTACAAACGACATCCAATACTTCACTAGAATCATAGTCATAATCGTAACTAATATTCTAAATGTGAACGTGATTTTGTCTGTTTCTTTATTACGCTTTAACTACCCAACCAATCATTTTGAAATTTTGCATACACGTTATCAGAAATACAGAAAAGGGCATATGGTACCTATTACCTGGATAAAAATAAGTAAACGACTAAGTCAAATGTACATTTAGGCGAGCGAAACTGCGGACAATAGCTAGTATTATATACTCATAAATGACTCGTTTCTTTACACGTCCGTTAGTATGCTTAGAAGTTGAAAAGAAAAAGCGATTTACATGATTCCCTTTTTAAATCGATAATTCAGTCTCTGATTAGGTTTTAGTATAGGCTTTGTTACATAAAATTTCAAAGTAAATTATGTGCAGTTGTTGCCAAACTTTTTGGCTACTCTGTCCATTCTGTATATTGTTTTGTGCAAAACACAAATTTAGTTATAAATATTTATTATATTATATGAATAACAAAAGACAACTTAAGGATAAATAAATGCCAATTTTAGATTCCTGTAATAGTATTTTAACTTTACTTTATATTAAACTTTTGACTATATTACGCGCAAGCCCGAACTGTAGAAATAAAACAAATTCTAGTACATTGTGTTACTATATTTTACCTAATTTATCTCGCAGTTCACGTAAGCGGCTCCACTTACATAACTAGTAAAAATAGACAAATAATTAAAACTACTGGTATATCGGTCATGCCTTCGAAAATATTTACTATACCGTCTGACGTTGAAAGAAAAGTGTGTTTGAAAAATTTTTCTCATTGCCCGACTATATAATGAAAGAACATATTATAATAACTACTCATTTCTGTCTTTCAAAGCTTTGTTTTCTCTTGAGAAGTAGCCTTTAATCAATAATTGGGCATTTACAATTACAGATTAAACATCATGGAGAGCCCCTCTACTTAAGCGGGTTAAATAAGCACTGTCTCAAATTCTTGTATCGTTACTATTATACACTATCATATTTAAATGTAATTTCGTGTTAACCTGTAACTTTGTTGAGTGCTAAGCCTGGAGCCAGGAACATTAATTGGTTTATAGAGTCGATTAAATCGAGCCTCCCAGTGTGAGATAGCGGCGTGCTGTCTCTCAGCATCAAGCGCCAATCCCAATAGATGACTGTCCAACTCCATAAGTCGTCGTCGTAGCCTCATCTGTTGCTTAAAAGTTGAAACGATTGCTTCTCGAAGAGATTTAAGATGTGCTGCAGTTTCCGGAGTGTCTTCCACAACTACAGTGTCATTGAGCTCATACTCGGCGTGTGTTCTGTTTATTTAAATAATTATTAACATCATATATAGATTAAAAGCAAATGTTATAGATAAAACTATAAATACTACAAGAAAATATTCAATTTATACATATAAATATAACTGATGTATCTGTGGTTTGTTCGAACTTATCTCCGAAACAGTTAAATCGATTTTGACGAGGCTTATGCTAGCAAATAAAGAATTTGTCAGAGTAATAACTAGGCCACCTATAGTTAGTCTTTTCCTTAGGATCTAAACAAACATGATAAAATTTAAAAAAGCTAACTTAAAATCGATAAACAGTTTATAAACGTAGTAACGACAAAATTATAATGTACAGCAATATAATCTCATGAGAGACAGAAACATAATAAGTTAAGAGTGGGAATTATCCAAGTATTTGCTAATTTCTAAAATTATTCCTACAAAATGATCTACATCTCCTTTGTATAAGTGGAAAGTATCTAAGACTAATAACCTCAAACACCGTTTGAAAGATCACCATTATAAATTGACATACTTAAGTGTATTTTTCATGGAGAAGATTTAATTATGACTCGCCGCTAAATTATGCCCCTTTTATACAGTAAAACCGATCACCATAAAAATTGGTATGCGTATAAACTTAAACATGGAGAATACAATTAAAAAAAACGTGTGCAGAATCGCGACCTCAGTTACTATATAAAAGATGGGAGTAATACATGTATACGCACCTCGAGCGATCATCTTTCATTTTAACCTTCATTCGTGCTATTTCTTCTCGTAAATCATTAATCACCGACCTATACTGCGACAACTGCATTGGAGTCTGTACTAATTCACGTTCCACCTTAAACAATATGACGTCAGTAAATATCTGCCGTCATTATTATATTAAATGGCTAATGAATGATTCCACTATAATAAAAGTCAGTATTTTTTTTAATTATAAATTTATTGTACATTCTTAATTCAATTTACCTTTTCTAAGGTTCAATTAAAATGGGGTAATATGTATGTTATATGCTAGGTAACTATTATAGATAATTTTTGGTTGTGATTGAGTTAATGTAATTACTTTTACTTAACTCCAATATGTTAAACGCCTCCTCCAGACTTTCGTTTCTGGACTGACTAATTTCATTCTCTTTATAGTCCATTTTCTATGTATTTCTATTGTTAAGCGTTTGTCGAAGTGTAGCGTAAGACGGTAAATACGCGAAATCTAAGGAGAGCCAAAAGCAACGGCCACAAAACACCCATGGGTGCTTGGGATGGATTTTTCAATTTAAAAATAAGTAATTAACCAAGCAGACATTCAATTCCCTAATAATAAACTATAGCTCCATTAAAATGGTTTCCTTCATTGAATGCTCACTTTTGCTGTAGGATTCAAACTCAACTTGATCGATGCTAAGTTCAAACACTATACAATTTAGTCCTCAAATGTTCAAATCATTTATTTTATCAAACAAGAGAATTCATTAGTGTTGGCTTGAGAGTCTGAAGTAAGCCTTCGTTTTCACAGTTAAATATAGACAAACAGCTCCTACATAGTGAAATTAAAATAAGCTAATGCTTAACCAGGCTTTTTGGGCGAGCGCAAAAAGCACTCAGCCAAATGACAACTAGTTCACGGATGCTATAATGGCTGAACCTCGGTTTGAACTTTTTCCTTGCATGCAATACTGCGAAACGAACTAAACTGTCCGTGGAAATTAAACTATGCATGCATGTATATATTAGTAAAATACATATGCGTATAACATATGTACCACTCGAACATGTACATTCCTCATAGAGTTTATATACTTACTTACTGTGTGTACGTGTATAGAATGTAGTGTGTTGCGTATTGGTAGCTGGTAAATGCAGTGTTACTGTATCGCGCTATAACAAAATAAATAATGAGTGAACAGTACCCTGTTGGTTATGGAGGCAGCTCTGCGCGCGTAGTGTAGCGTGGAGCGCGTTGTGTCTCGCTGGGTGTTCCCGGGCGCGACATGCGCTATCATCGCCGTTCGGCATCGCCCGCCAAGAACTTCACGTAGTAGCCGAGTCAATTTAGAATCCCGATAATTCACGTACCTTTATAATACCAAATATAAACTACATCTTTTCTAAGCATGTAATATTAATAGGCCCCCATATGTAACAGGAAGTATAACCTGAATAAAATATAGATATTACACGCCACATTAATGGTATAAAATTTTAAAGTCCTTAGCAATATTTACTAAGTATATCATACTATTTTTAAGTTAACTGTTACCCATGAGTTCGACCGCGTGAAATTATTTCTTCAATGTAAAAGAGCGCGTGTGCTGCGCGCGGTTCTGCGCATTGCTTCTTTAGCTATTATATTATATTATTGAGTGGAAACTTATTTTTTTTTTTAATATAAGTCTAAGTTATAACTACCGTATATACTTCCATATCCATTTAGTAGAAAGCTGTCATTTTGAGATTACAAACAAACAGACACTTCAATTTTATTTATGTACACATTTTATGAATGGAAGAAAACTTGAAAACGTAGCGCCTATTTTATGTTTAGCTGTAACAACATTATATATGTTTATCGCACGGTTCAATTACGTGCAATTATAATCTAGTAGGCGCTTATATACTACAATCATACATTAAAATAATGTATATAATATAGTAATATTCTCATATAAACTACGTGCCTTGCTCCACCTGAAAGCGCCATAATACAGTTTCCAAGGGCAAGAAGTGAGCGATTAATATGAGCGCCCTCTAACCGACGCGCTCGGAGCCCCGCTCGCTCTGACCCTGCCAAATCGATGAGAAACAATCGGCCTCGTTGTGTACCGTCCTCTACTTGTCTGCTTACTATCACACTGCAAATAAACTGACGTTGAATCCATTACATTCGATAATAATGCAATACGCATGTGATACCTCCGGTATTGCATGGGTCCATAGACTGCGGTGACCGCTTACCATCAGGCGGCCCGTATGTTTGTTTACCACGACAGTGGTATAAAAAAAGTAAATACTCAACTAAGCTGTTCTGTATATCCCAATTAAAGTCAAATTGTCATACACTCAATCCGAAACTTATTCAATAAAAAAAGTTTTGTTGTTTTATTGGAAGCCACGTGTTTTATCTAATAGAGGATTGCAGTAGTAATGTAAAAAATATCACAATATCTTCATTTAATGTTAAATTATTAAGATTTTAAGATACGCGATATACGCGAATACGCGTTCAGCGACGTATGAAGTGAGGGAAGCGGTATGGTACACGTGCGCAGGAGCGAGAAAGTATAGTATACTACATATAGCTTTGAATACAGCTGTAGGATCAGGCCTGGGCGTCATATAGACAAGATTTTAATATAAAGCAAAGTTAATACATTATTATAGAAATCTAAAATTGGCATTTAGTTATCCTTAAGTTGTTTCAATGTTATACATATAATATAATAAGTATTTATATCTAATTTGTGTTCTGCGCAACTATATTCAGAACGGTCAAAAAGTTTACCAAAAACTGTAAATAGATAATATTATTTTCAAGGAAATATTGCGAGCAAAGTGTATTTTTGCTGTCAATCGTTTTTTTATGAATTTTCCTTTGTACATAAAATATATTGTTAAGGTAATAAATAAAGCAAACCAAGTCCCCGGTACTAGTTAGTCTCGATAACCTATTCGAGAGGTACCTATAGACCCTTTTTTAATTGTTATCTTGTCCTTTACAGATTTTTAATTTTCTGTTGCTGCTTTATATCCTATGGGAAAAAGTATTGACGTCTAACATAAATAACACTCTGAAAAATCCTCTATCTGATTGTAAAAGTCTCATTAAAATCGGCTGAACGGTTTCGGAAATTAATTCGTATAAACAAAATACACTTTAATTTCATAACGGTTTTCTTTAACAACAGTACTTTAAGAAGATAACATTAAAGCTGCTTGACCCCGTAATTACTTTACAATCGAATAAAATACTGTAAAAAATGTGTAGTGAAATATAGTATTCGACGTAAATTTTAAATTGTCATTTTTTTGTTTCGTCGATATTCTATGTATACAAATATTGTGACCGATTGTTATTTTTTGTATGACTGGATGACGTTAAAAACTATTAATTCAACTCATGTCACAACAATGTTCTTTTGAGTAATACATATCTTTAAACACCGAAATATATAATTCACCATAACATTTTACATAATTATTGATATCTTACTTTAACTACTTTTTATGTGGTCATTTTCTATTTATCATCGAAATACCCTGACCTTTGATAACCTTATCAGCATGTCTATACTTATAAATAAAATGAATGGTGAATTTAAATAACTACTATATACATTACTAATTAATTTTAGTTTCTCTATCTTAAAATTGATTATCCTGTCTTTTTTTAATGAGTACAATTTTCTCAGTAGGGTTTTCTGTTCAATAATGTTACTTTAATTTGATTACGCATTGAAGTTTTTAAAATTTCAACGCCCACAAATAATGTCATTTAAAACCATTTTGAAAGATCAAAACGTGTCAGGAGTAACAACTGTCGAATACTATGATATTTGTCGAAGATCTCTGTCGTATAAGACGACCGTGATATATTTGAAGATTCATCTTAGGCAAAAACACAGAAGTTAATGTAAATTTTATGAACTCTGTAAATCTGTAAATAGTCAAGAATAGCTTGCACTCACTGTTCAAGTTTTGTTTTTTGAATCGTTTTGTTTTGTATATCGTCTCATCAAACGTTAGTGAAGTTTTCGTTTTAGGTATCTCGCCGATCATTATTTCGCGTCGTCGTGTTAAAATTAAATTCACGATTTTAGAGGTTAATATAATTATAGTAAAATTTATAGCACGCGAAAGAAAATTAGCATTTTGCATTTAGCGTGCTATGTAAGAATTGTAATAAGACTCATCTTTATTTTGCATTTGTTGGTAACTATAATTACGCGGGACGGGAAGACGAAGTAAAGTGAGAGAACGGGAACATGTTTGCCTTGTAAAAAAAATCATAATGTTTCCTCCATTGCTAATATAATAATATCCAATTAGCAAGTTGACAACAACTTTAACAGATAAATCAAGGACACAACCTCTCTAACATAGACTTTATTTCAACCCTGCAACTAACCGAAAATAAACTTTTTGGTGCTTTGAAACTAATAAATAAAAAAAATAATAGTAAGTCAATTGAAGCAGTTTGGCAGGTTGCTACTGCTATACGAATTTTATATGGTAATCGAACTTTTTGATAGCTGATAAAAAATGTGCCATTTGAGTGGTGGTGTCTACTACTCAATCCATGACTATGTGGCGTACAGTTATACCTCACATAGGTTTATATTGCCCTTGGCCAGTTATCTGTTATACTTATGTATGACGACCACTGTTTTGCTACCGTACCGTTATACGTGAATCGACCTCTTTCTAGACCTAATATTAGGTATCGTCTTAATCCTAACTACAGTGTCGTAGCTGGATTTAATGGGACCACGTAGAATTTTTTTGTGGGGATGTGTGTAACTTCTCACCGTTGCATGTCGTGTATTCGACGACATGTGAAGTAGGAATGAAATCATTAGGGCTTATAAACACTATCTCTTCACATTTTCATTATTTATTTATTCAGACTATGTTATTAAAAGTGTGGGGAACATTTAAGAATACTTATTCAAATCTGGGCATCTGTAGCACGGGGGTCCCGTATCATTTATACGGCTGATACCGCGATAACTATGCCTCTGTTTAAATAAGACCATAAATGCAAATGGCAGTTTGATGGTTGCACTTTCTTAACTACTCAACCCATCATCTTGATATTTTGAATGCACGTTATCAGGGGTACAGAAAAGGATATAGGATATTTTATACATCCGAAAAAATGAATTATCCCCGAGGATATAGATCAAATCAACATTAACACGAACGAAGTCACGGCAAAAACTAGTTTTCATCAATTAAAAAAAAATATGCATTTACTACCTAAGCAGGGCATGTCCTCGTGACGAATGCTGATTTGCCTGTGTGGGTTCCGCCGTACGTGCTCGGTCTCCGCGAGCGAGCAGTTCTGCGACATGGCCTGCACTATTGGCTCGCACTTCACTTAACCCTGCAACCACCGGTGCTCCGCTGCCGCCTTCATCCCGAAGGTCTAAAGGCCCCGCGTTTGGATTCAGCAGGTCACGTATATTCTCGTTGTATATTTCAATGTAAGACATCTTTACCTGTTATAAAAACATATAATTGTATTATTTATATCATAAGTACATCATCATAACAACATATGTCGTCTACAGATTGTACTCGAAGAGCTATCATTTTTTATGTACCAAGCTTTTTATGTTTACATAATTCTATAGTTGCAATGGACGTAATATGAAATTCGGAAAAAGGTAAACCTTCTTTTAACTGCATTTTGTCATGAAACACGCATCGATTATGAGGAATACAAAAAAAATCCTTGCAAACGAAACTGCAAATAACTAATCAATATTACCATACAGTCTATTAGATACCCTACATAATTGAAATAATATCTAAATATCGTTCCATAAATACATAATAACACGAGCGTGATTTGACTATTACACACATACTCTACAGGCCTGTAAATAAACGTGCTACGTCGCTTTAAATAAAACCAGTGTAAACAGTAATATATAAATTATTCACGATTACACACATTTACAAATAATATTTGTAAAATATACTGTTTCAAACTACATTGCTTATTTAAATATAATGCGATAATTTCAACCAAGCTTATATCTATTACCTCACATGTAATCTATACTATATACCATTGAATATAAGTTATACTAGTATACTAGATGAGATATATAATAGGATATTATTATTAAGAAGTTAATATAATGACTGATGAAATAATTACCGGAACACTAGAAAACCAATTTTGAATATCATTTCGCTAACAGGAAGCTGCATTATGCCCAAGAATAATAAGCCTACGTTTTAGTTTATTGTTATATTGTATTATATTACAATTATCGCGTACGGAGTAACGGGTGATTGCTAGTATTGTATAACCAGAATAAACATTTAAAATGAGATGGTGCAACTCAATACACAATAAAGAAATCTTTTCTAATTTCAATCTACGTCTTTTATCGTGATATTAAAAATGGGTTGTCTTTTAGTGACTTCAGTGTAACTCTCACAAACTTCTTTAAGGACCTATTTCAATATAATTTTTAATATAATCTTCTAAGATATAAAGTTATGCCCTAACTAATATAATCTATTCACCGGCTCACACTAAACGTCTCTGGACTGAAATTTTGCGAGGAGATTATTCAAGTATTGTAATAGCGAAGAATATAAAAATGAGTACTTAAACTTACTTTTTTTTTCTATTTAAACAGAATACTGACAGAAACTCTATATACAAATTGGTATTATTATTTATGAAGAGAGAAATCATAGACTCATGATTATTTTAGACAGCTAAATAAACTATTGGTGCACGCTAACTGTTATATAATCGCAATAGGATATTTATAAATACTGGTGATTTCCAAGTAACTTATAATAAAGGACCAGAGACAAATATTCTAAGAATTATCTGTTATCCTAATGATGAAAAGTACTTTGGGTCTTATCCTTTTATCATAGTACTAATTTATTTTATTTAACCTGTAAAGTTAGAAAATTTACAAGTTATTGTATGTATAATTGTTTTGTAAATTTGAAGCAACTATGGAATATAATCCGCTCCCCTTATCAAGACGAGAACCGGCGATACAAGATTCATAAACAGCGCGTATTATAGTGGAGCGGATTATATTTTACATCATTCAATATGTGGGGGATGTTGGCAGTGTCCTCCACACAACTAAAGACTAAGAGTTTACCCCGCCGTGAGCGGGGGGTGAAGATTCGATCCCGCACACTCGTCGCGATTTTTCTCGTAACAGCTCGAGCCTAGGTAGTCCCTCGGTGTGGAGCCCTCGAGTATGTTACTCGCGCGAATACAGTGGTTTACACATGTTCTACACTTACACGATCACCCCACACTCTTGCACACCTAGGCACTCAGTGGTGGGCTGTTTTTTTTGCCCTTTTCGGACTGAAATAGGTCACATAACACAGTAGTCAGATACCAAATACACATATACATTCGTGAAACATGCATGGTCACACATGCATTTTTCACGAATTCATATATGTGTATTATATGGATAGATAGCTTAGCTAGCTTAGTTAGGTCGGGAATCCGGCGACAGCTCAAGCCGAGGTGCACCGAGTGCCCTTGAGATGTACGCCTAAAACAAATCGGGTGAGTGCCCTAAGCGCTCCCCTTAGTAGTCCGGTGAAACTGTGAAGGCATAATGCTGGCAGTGTAGGTCAGTTCGAAAAAAAAAAACTAAGAGTTTATTATTGATAATTTGGTTTGTCACACCCCATAGAAATTCCGAAGACCACATAAACCACCCTAAATTACAAACTAAATTAAAATTGTGTACAGAATTTTAAAACTGTGTTTAAAATATAGCTTATATACATAATGCGATAAATTAATGCAAATGACGATGGTTGGAAAGAATAATTTAGCCGGCATTGGCGCGTGACTCTTTACAAACCATCACATCTCTTTAACACTTCAAAAATGTTCAGTCGAGTGTTGCAAAATAATGCTATTATTATTGTTTGTTGTTCATTTTATTTATCAACTGTTTTTTCGAGAGAAAATATTTTTTTTTTACTTATTTTGGTCTTCACACTCGTACTTTCGTTGTTCATAAGTTAAAACGCCTTCATGACGTACTAGACTATAACCTGTTGGTTAATATCAGCCCAATTTATCCATTTATTATTAAAGGTCGTTAGTCGTTCGCCCCATGTAAAATGACAAGTACAAATACGCCTATCTACTATTGATTAGCTATATTTTGAACACCCTCAACATTTTCTGAATACGTTTATAACTACATAGCAGGATCTAAGGACAATAACATATAAGTATGAGAATAGGTTTTACTTATATTCTGAATTGTTTATCGTAATTGGTAAAGAGTGATTTATACGTACCTAAGATTACTTCGTAAATAGTAAAAATTCATATTTCGGTAAATAAGTGTTAATGTAAATAAAGTGTCATATTTATAGTGTGGTTTTAAATGTCTGTATTTTCTATTTCTTATTATCAGGATTTTATATACTATGAATACACTATATCAAACCGATGTGACTATGAAACGATGATGGCTTAGTTGATAGCGTGTTCGGACACCGCGTCGTTCGACATAGGTTCTAATCCTCGCTACTGAGTCGGAACTTTCGGTGAAGGATCATGATTAAACCATAGCATGATGGTAGGGCTTTTTTTCGTCCGCCTGACTAATTACCACCTTCGAGTTGAAAATTTGTCACCAAGCACGTCGATATGTTCCGGTAGCTGGACTTCAGAGTCAAATCCCTCTAGATTTAGCGTGTTTAGCATCGTAGACCACAGATGAGGTTGCGATCAAATGTTGAAACCTATAAAATATTATTATACAAAAAGAACTTTTTACAGATAGAACTATTTTATAATATTCCTAGATTATTGACCTATGTGTATTATTTTTTATGTCTATCTATCACCTAAAATGAATTAGAAGTTAAGATAAAGAGAGCAGTGTATAGTAGTAGTAGAGTAGAGAAGTATAGTTAAAGGTTATAACATAAACAAAAAAAAACAATTCGTTCATTTTCCAAACAATGCTTGCACAATATCGCATTAGTTACGTAAGCAATTGATGTTTAATAATGACATACATGTTACTGTATCATGATTATCACGTTTTTTACGCGATAAAAACAACATCGTAAAATATAACACAGAAATCGTAACAAGACAGCGGCGCGTTACACATATAAGTTACAAAATAATCACTCCCAAAGTGCAACAGTAAATCAAAATGTAACACCTAAACTGTAATGCTACGCTGTAAAATAGTTTATGTTAGTTTTTAGTTTATTATGTAATCTACACAATACCGTTATCATTTACCATAAAAGTCGGCATATCTAAGTGGTTTGTCATGAAAAAAGTTTTTATATTACCTATCCTAACTTCCTAACGGATATTATTAATGAGAAACTGAATTTGTTTGTTTGTATATTACGCGTTTACTTCGTAACTACTCAACTTCTGTTTTAAGGCGTTTAGAAAAGAAAATAGGGTAATATTCATACAAGAAAAGAATGTGGTTTTACGAAACCACGACGCAATTGAAGCTTTTAAATTGAGTCATGGACGCCGCCATATTGGCCTTGGCTGCTCTGCCGAGCGCCTTCTCTTTGCCTCTATTCCGCGTAATGCGACACGCGATAAATGGGCGAAAAAAATTGAGGCAATATAAAAAAAGTTTCAATTTAAAAATGTACTATTCAGGAGGGATAGGCCAGATTTACTTTTACGCGAGCGAAGCCGCGGGCAAAACTAATTTTACCATAATTGGTCAGAAGGTGCTTTAACACGGACGCATTTGTGGATGGTACCTTGAAAGTTATAATATTACTAGTAGAACTTATGTATAAGTAGAATATTTAAAGATTTATTTTAAGGAACTAATTGTTAATAAAACAATTATTTGTCCATTCCTCTCGATTTAAATTTACAAGTGAAAATTTGCAAATGAATGTTTTACGGTAAATTTCTGTGGTGACATCAATAATTTTCACTCTCAGCCCTTAAATTAGTTAAAATAAAAAAGCCTCTAAACAAAGAAGTCACCATATTAATTTGTCATCCGTGAAACATTACGTACACGCGTGCTATTTGATACGATGTCATAATCCAGCAATGTTGTATTAGATACTTACTGATATTTTTTTGATAAAAAGATAACGTGTACGTCAATAACCAAAGTGTTCTTATAATTATTATTATGACATTGCCCTAAAAAGATTTATTACACAACCCAACTTAGTATTGTGTTTTTACATTCTAAACAACTTCTTTTTTATAATTTTGTTGTAACAATCTTTAAAGTAGTTTACAACAACCTAGTATATTACTGAAAATGATTACGGTACTTATGTATGCATAGAGAAAATTTGAATATGAAAAAATATGTATACTAAGTTGAAACAACAACACCGATGTAATACCGGCTTAGTGAATACTGCAGTGTTATTTATAAGTCTGTGACGCATTCAAAGGCGGTCACTGCAGTGATATGTGAATGTACTATTGTGATTTTCGTTATCAGGATCAAGTTCGTGGGGTGCCTGTGAGATATACTTTATCGTGATCGATGATCATGGAAAAACGTTTTATTGTCGCGACACTCAACAACAACCGCGCTCGCAAACCGTTTGTCATTCTTATCTCCACAGATTGGTACTGTAGTTTCAATAATATTTATCGTTATCATATTGCAACGGTTCTTGACAGTAATGATCTAATGGTTTTATGATATTTTCATTTTGTTGTTACATGATACCTATATGCATGGGTCACGGACTTTCTATGTATCCAATAATTATAATATTACATTTATGTTTTTATTACATTCATGTTATACTAGCAGGACCGGCGGACGTTGCCATGCCCTAATAATAAAAATATATACAGTTATGTGCATGAAACTCTTAAGGCGGGGCTTGACTTTTGCCGATTTTTTCAACAAATATCATTATATTTCAACTAATTTACAAAAAAAAAAATCTTGACAAATTATATACCAAACCCTTCCCCGTTAATTACTCTATTCCCTACTCTCTATACTCTATTGATGAAGACCGCATTACAATCCGTTCATTAGTTTTTGAATTTATCGCGAACATCCAGACAGGCAGACAGACGCGGCGGACGATTTTGTTTTATAATATGTAATGATATGTATTTATTTCATGATTATACATACATTTTTTTTTCAATATCTTTGCTTCTTCCGTATTAGCACTACCTACAAAACGTTTATGTTTAATAACAATAACGCTGGTTAGTTAGAAGAAAATGCCTTGTATAATTAAGTCCGCCAGTGTACAAACTAAAAAGTGCATAAAGTATTAATTCATTGATTCATTCAGTCGATCATTCCCACATCAAGTTATACAACGCTGTATAAAACAACAAACATTGTTTTTAATTGACTAAGTATAACAGTGATAATACGAATGAATTCATGAATTAAATTATTTTAAGGTATATATAAAAACTAGATAACTTAGGGGGTTTAACTCCTGAGGGGTCTACCATCTTGACCTCTCAGACCGCAGACGGGGCCCCTGAAGAGGGGCCGACACCTGCCGGGGATGCAGAAGTAGTGCCATTGGCAGTTCCTGCTCCCCGGCCAAATAGGTATGAGAAGGCACCATGGGGTTTATATATATATAGAAGATATATTACCGAGCAACCATCTATTTCTAGAAGACATTGTGAAATACTCAAAAAATAAACACAGTTGACATTTTTATTACAGACTTAACAAATTATTACTTAGTATATTATATATGATTTTATTATATTATTTGATATACGTAATCTAAACATATTAGGATTGTGCATGACTATTACTGTGGAAATTGGCTTAACAGAAAGGTTTGTGCCTAATAGTGAATAATTCAGAGAAATGAGAATAGTAATATACTAAATAGGAACATTTACGAAGTATTCTTCATGACGTCGAAGATTGTGACCATGACATCTGCCATCTTTATGGAAGAGTTAGCTGTGATATCACCTACCCTATATTGTTTGGATGCAAATAGATACCTAATAATAAATAATTATATATTTCCGAATCTCATAGTAACAATAAGATTAATTCGCAAGGAAAAATCCTTTTTCTATTAGTTTACACAAATACTCAATAATCTTCAATATACAATTAGTTTTATTGTACGTAATACGTAATCTTATTTAATATATGTAAACAAATAATAAAATAACTAAAATATCTCTCATATCTTAGAATATGACATAATATGTTGTACTCTTAACGTCAACGAATTAGATTATTTAGATAGATAAAACTATTGTGACAAGGTAAACACTTTTGTGTGAAGTGATTACTTTTAACAATAACTAGCAACTGCTATCGTCTTCGTGCGATAAATACGATAAATAAAAACATACGATTTTTACCGGTGAAGAAAGTAACTATCTGTTAATAAAATATTTTATTACAATTGGACTACTATTTCTCACAAACATACAAACTTGTAAAGATTCTAATACTTAATACAAATTATAATTAGAGACCGGATTTTATGCAACATAAATAGTTTGAAATATGCCTGCAAAGATGCACGAGAAATGCAGTAAAAAGTGTTTAAATATGCATCAAATAGAACATAAGATAATAAAATGTCTACTTTTTATTTCTAGATTAACATACAATAAATAAACAGGTGAGTTAATTAGTAGATGTATCAATAAATGCTATAATTAACAATTATACTCTTTTTAATTCTGAAAACATAAACAATCAAGTACTGTATACAATATTCCGTGGAAATATTGTATATTTGATCTTTAGTTTTACAATTCCGAATATATTTATAAGTGAAAACTCACAAGATAGCTAGACGGTTTATTATTTGAATTTGGTTACTATATTAGTGTTTATTGTTTCTGGAAAGCGTTCATTCATCCCATCCTTAAACCTATTACTTTAAAACAGATTCAATACCTGGGTTATTCTGAAAAATTATTTATGGCTTTCTTTAAGCTTACGTGGCAATACTTCGGGAAACGGGGAGTTCATTTAGCCGATATTATACGTTTACTGAATACATTAAAACATTACCGAACCTAGAATTTGAAGCTTGTTAACTCTGAAGTATCGAAGTATATTGGATTCATAGTGCAAATATACTTCGTCATTAGATTTTAATATACAAATGGTCCAGTCCCTACTAGTAATAAATATAAATAAGTATAAATAATATATGATTTGTGGCATTTCACTACAGTACCTACATTGAAATCTAGTTACGTATATAATATAGCGTGTTACATTCACAGTTAGTTAATAGGCTGACAAGTCTTGCAGTAACAATCTATGAATAATTAAAAAGAGTTTTCTTCAATTCAACGTCCATGACGTCAGCAAGCTTAATACCCTTCAAGGTTACGTCACGTCCAACAAGCTTTACTCAGGCACGAATAATTCAAACGATAAGTACGTTAATATCTTCATTTCATTTGTTTATGAAATAAGTATATACATTTTCAGGTTTATTCTTTACTAGCGTTTGCCTGCAAATTCATCTGCTTTAGTATCTTTGAAACACCATACATTATCTTCGAGTATTGTAAATAGTTTTATGTAGCGAACTCCGAGACAATGAAGATTTTTCCAATCTACTTGAAACTTATATATAGGTCAATTTAGGCAATACCTTTATAAATTATAGCTTATATGTTATTTTGAAGTATAAGTTATATTACTTTAAATTTTAATTAAAATGTTTCTCTGTAATACAAAAGTTTCACTTCTATAGCGTGTCTTTACGAAATTACGAAACACCCTGTTTTTAGGTTAGGGCAAAATGTCTTAAAAATTAAAGTAAAAAAATTGATCGATATCTGTGGAGTAGTTTTTGCGTGATACGTACACAACGACAAACTTCTATCATTTTATTTATATAGATATATATTGTCTACGTAAGAACTGTGTTAAAAATAATCACAAAATAAATAAGTATCAAAATGTTTTAATGCAACATCAACAGTTATTTAATCCATTCAAATGATAACAATTTAAGATTTTGTAGGTAAACAAATTTACGTGAGTCAAGAGGGCAGAGGGGGTGCTTTTTCATAATTACGAAGTAGTTACGGCAATGACCTTGTTAGAACTACCGCCCGCCCTCACGCGACGGTTTCCGTGTACTTACCATAGAGAATGTTTACCATACCATAAAAAATAAGTAAATGTTTTATTAGACAGTGATGCAGTCTTTGTTCTATTATTTATACTAAATGGAACAGAGAAGTATTTAAAATATAAATTCAAGGAATACAGACATAATATTGTTATTATTATTATTTTTTTTTATTTCATTTTACACCAGTAAAGTTGAAAATTATTTGGTAATTTCAATTTTATGTATAACTAGCTTTTGCCCGCGGCTTTGCTGGCATTAATAGGTTTGACCTATCATCAATATTTTTTCTAAGTCATAGATATGTTATGTATTTTTTTGTATCCCTGGCAAAGTATATGCAAATTTTCATGGTGATCGATTGAATACTTACGGCCCGAAAGCGTAACAAACCAAAAAGACAAACATTCACATTCATAATATTAGTAAGTAATTAGGATTAGGGTATTGACTGTAAAAAAATAATCATCATAGCAACCATTTCTGAACAATGTAATGAACGGCATTGTAATATTTCATATGTTAACTGGAGTAGTATATCTATTGTTGAAACTTTTCCTTAAAATAATAATGCAATCATTTATTATGTATCTTTTAAAACCAAATCGCCCGTCCGCAACATGCCTCCGCCTCTCGTCTATATTATTTCTTTATATCTAGAATATGTGGATCTGTACACGATAATCTCTAAAACTCCTAGTTTTATTAAAAGTTAAGAACCTGCACACGGAACTTTTCATTCTGATTAAACACAAAATTTTAAACCTTGAATAAATAAAGAATACCTTTCCGTGTAAGAAGTCGCGAGTAACGGCTAGTGTAATCATTTTTACATATAAATAAAATTAAGATATGTATTATTTTGTCCAAGCGAATTAGCGAATTGGCTGAGACGATTTTGATAAGATTTTTATGTGGGATAAAGCACTTTTTAAAATATCATCTACATTACAAATACGTATAATATATGTATGTATCTATAATTTATGTATGCATATATATATAATGAAAATACAGTTCATTTGAGGTTCAATCACATCAAAACTAATGAACGTATCGGCATTGGCCTATGACCACTCAATGCAGACCTTTTCATAAATTACTAGGCTACTTATTTTGCATTTGATTGGTGTAGTAGTCAGATACAAAATACATGTATGTGATCGTGTTTACACATGTATATTTCATGAATTTATATATGTATGAGATAGATAGCTTAGCCTAGTTTAGCTTACTTATATCGGATATTCGGCGACAGTTCAAGCCGAAGCGCGTCGTGCGCCTTTGTGCTGGTTGCCTATAAAATCGGGTGAGTGCCTTAAGCGCTCCCCTTAGTAGTCCAGTGAAACTGTAGCGGCCTTAACAAGCCAACAGTGTATTCAGATAAAAAAAAGAACATTTGATTGACCTTTTGCTACTTTTTTAAAGCCCAAGGAAGCGCGTAGAAGTGAACTAGTTATAAAATACAGCAGAAGTAACTAAAAATCGCTAAAATGATTATGTGGTTAGATTTTAGATTAGATAGAATTAGAATTTCGAAAAGAATAGAATATTAATCCAGATAAAATACATAACTCCCATGAAATAGCAAAACATTTACGTTCATATAAAGTTTATTATATTATTTCTACAAGTCGCATTTTATCGAACAGGGTAAATTCAATACACATTTAACATAATGTTTCACACCTTTTGCGGTTTTTACAGTATGCTTACTTAATAAACAATATACCACAAGGTTTCTTAAGTCATGCGTTCAAAACATTTCTGTCTCGTCACCTGACCTACATTCGCGCTCGATAGGTTCTATAGCAAAAATTGATAAATTAACGCAATATACTAACTTATAATGGAAGAGCCATGAAATACATTGAAAATATGGAGCACGAATAGTGGGGTACTAGACAGCACGAAACATACTAAAGGGCATTTACATTTTCAATAAACTGATTGTACTGCCGCGGCCGTCTTAACCCGTATGTAAAAAGATAAGGTAATATAAAGCAAAAGAATACCTATTTAACTCTATTAATAAATCCTATTTAAACAATGTCGGCTTCAAGCCCTTTATACAAGATAGAATGAGAATGTCTTTCGACACCCTTTTTGTGTCGACACTTTTACATTAATCTTATATCGATTTCTATTAAAACATTACAATAAGTACATAATATTTTTCAATAATCAACATTTTTTATGAATATAAATTAATTTATCATTTTTCGTTTGAATTTGTTATTCGTATTTTGGATATCCCTCGCCATCTGGCGCCTAGAGCGGCTGCCTCTTTTGCTCTACCCTAGAGCGGACACTGCATTTGGTTTTTTCCTTTTGTTTTCGAGCTGACTACACTGGTAGCCTAACCAGGCCTCTATAGTTTCACCAAACTACTCTACATTTGGACTGTATTCTACTTCATATTTTAGAATGGCTATAGGTACATTCTAGCTAATTTCTTCGTTGCGCGTTAAAAATGGCAAAGGGTCAATCGAGTCCAAAGGACATGTAGCTTAACCGCCGTATTCGAATGCAACATGTAATGAATTACTAGTTTTTCCTACTATTTTGTTTGTATCACATTTGTATTGTTGTATTGTGTATATTAGTATTTTTCCCCAATTATACGTGAAAAAACTGCAGCGACCTTTGGCTGCAGCAAACGGCACGTAACATTCCGCATCCCTTACCAGCGTGGGAACTCAATAGCTGAAACCTTTCCAGGTGCTACTAAGTGCCAACTAACCACTTACTCTAATAATGTTTTGCGCCGAACCAACATTCGTCATCGATTTTATCGCTTATCTATGACAATCAAGAGTATTTTTAATTGTTAGTTTTTTCAATACAAATAATTACAATAAACGTTCTAAAGAGGAATATATGCAATAAGTTAAATCTTTACCTCGTATGAATTTGGATAGTCACTCTCGGCGATGCTTGTGAAAAGATGATTCAATGCTCGAGTCATGAGGCCTGTCATTGTGTGTGTTTTCCCTGCTCCGGTGGCTCCATACGCGAATACCGCACCAGCAAACCCTTTAAGCGTATCGCCTACTAGTGGCGCACACACATCATCGTATACTTCCTCCTGAATTCATAATAATATTATTATATAATACATAAAACAGACTTCATCAAAAGTTTCATCAGGACATCCTTGACCATAGTTAGGTAACTATCATTGGATTGTCATAAACCTATCACCATCTCGATAACTATACTTTTCCTATTTGATATTGGTTCTGTTCTGAGGTAACAAACATTAAAAAAAAATGAAATTGAGAACTTCCGTCCTCCACCTTTTTGAAGTCGGTTAAAAACGTTATTGTCGCAAAATGAAGACGTGTGATACGAAATATTTTATTTTAAGTATTGTTCATTATTAAAAATACAATATAGAATTACATAGATCGTAACGATAACAAATACTTAACAGTATAACCATTTAAAGAAAGAATGAATTTTGTCGCGCATTCAATCAATTGAATTATAACTGCATATAATAGTTATAATTGTATACGTTTACATTTGCAATGTCTACGGCATGGCTAGGGGTAATTAAAAAAATTGATCGACTATCAAATAATTTTTAAGTGATGCGCGCACAACTTCTATCATTTTATTTATAAATAAGATAGTATCTAAGAGCTTCCCAAAAGAATACTTTCCGAAAATCTCATTATAATGAGAGAGTTGATTGAGTAACGTGGATATTTATAATTAACCTGAGTACTCTCCTCTCCAAATACACGATCGTATATATAATTCTTATCGTTTAACCGACGTTGACGAAGGACATCGCGTCGATTATCGGCTTCTTCTTCGAGTACAAGCATCTAATGTGAAAAAAAAATTTATTAAACAGGTACATGTCATATTCTTTTATCAATGTAGGTATATATTACAACATTGCCTATTTTTAAAACTGGATGGTGCGAAGATTGATATCTTTTTCTCTACTTATAATCTCAAATTTAAATCAATTTAATAGCTATGACATTTCTTAAAATATCGGTAGCTCAATTGTTCTATCTTTGTTTAGTATCGCTGTTTCTGTGGCCATTAAAAAATTGAAATTGTGCTTTATTTTCGAATACGTGTTCCGTAGTGGTTCCAACGCAGCACAGACGGCATACAATATCAACGACTGAATTCGTAAGTGAACGCATGGTTTGTTTTTAGTTCCATTACTACGGTATCGCCACTACAGCCGCCATCGATATGATGTAAATAATTTGCCGAAAACGAAACGTTTTGCCGTAAACAGACACTGTGACAGAAATTTCAACACTGAACTCAACCTGTGTCTACTGCTGACATCTTATCCGAAAACCTTCTACAACTGTTCTACTTATTTAAGGATTCCTTGCTCAAAAAAGGACCCCTACTGCCTAACCTAAGCTGCGTGGCCTATGTCTATCATAACTTTACAAAGAAATGTCTTTTTAATGTTAAAAAGCAACTGGAAGACATTTTCACTAAATATGTTATAGTGGATTTTGTGATAAGTAATTATAAGAATAAAAACATAATTTTTCTATATATATATATGTATTAGAATAGAATGATTATAGGTATGTGATTGATGAGTGTATATACACTGGAAATTTATCGTGACCAATCAATGGAACCTATTATTTATACACAATAATCAACCAATATTTAATGAAATAGTTACTAACGTTCTATACGGCTTACATAATAAAATTATCGTGAACTAAAATAAATAAGGTATTACGTAGCACTCACGTACTACATATATAGGTACATTAGTATAATTAGATGATTCAACAGTTTCTACGCTACATCTCTTCCGAGTTCCGAACGAGACGAGCCCACTGACGCTGACGTCTTGAATGAAAACTGAGCACCAGCCAAAATTACCGAGTTCAATGTCAGTTGTATTCGAGATAGTCTTCGTTAATCTTTATGTGTTAGAATGAACTCTTCTAAACAGGATTATTTCATTCTGTAGTTTCTGATGTGTTATTTCATTTTCTGTCTTGATTAGGCATATAATGAGAGTATTTACTTTTTATTTTATGATTGTTTACGTAATTAAGTATACTTATTCTACGTTGTTATTTTTCTGTCTTTTGATGATTTTCAGTAAAAAAAAAAGAGAAAAATAAAAAAATAAAAATATAGTTATTTAGAATTATACAAATTTAGTTAAATGTAGACAATAATTTGAAGCGGTCACAAGGTCACACATCTACTAGCAATAACACCTAAGTTGAAAATTTGTCAACAAGATGTATTCCGGCCGTTGAACATGAGAACCATCCGTCCCCTAAATTTAACAAGTTAATATTTTAAGCCCCATCGTTATTTAGTATAAGATGCCATTGTGATTAAAATGCTAAAAAATATAAAGTATTAAAAAGAAGGTATAGAACGGTTTACTTACATATGTTATGATTAAAAAGTAAGTAATATGTAACCTTATCGCTGATCACATGCACGATGCGAGGACCTTCATCTGCACGTAGCGGTCGCACACGCACAGCCACCTGCCATAAATAGTATTTCTATTATAAGCTTCCAATGTCATTTCTAAAACATTACACATATTGACATAATCTAGGGAAATAGACAAAATCATAGTTTTTTGAGATAAAAACCTGGATATGGTAGGTCACATAATTTTGAGCCACAAACACAAAATACTGCGATTTTAAATAAAACGAATAAAATACTAAAAAAAACATCTGATTAAACTCGAATATTAGAAACTTTATTTCATCACCTAATATTGAAATAAAATATTTTCTGTAATGATTAACTTTTACTTAAAATTAAGATGTCACAAATTCTTGATGGTATCATTAATTTTTTTTAATTCTGTTTATCTTTTTGCTTTAAATTGCTCTGTGCTATCACCTACAATATTCCTTCTACATATAATTGAACTTTTGGATATCCCTAATATTCATTGCTATGCGGACGACAGTACGGATGATGCGGTATACTCGGACAATGCAAACATGTCTCGGGTACTCGTGGAGCAAAACCGAACCAAACTTGTGTCTGAAATTGAAATGTCGTTGGACAGGACCTCCGATTGGGGAGAGGCAAACCTTGTCCAATTCAATCCCTCAAAAACACAAGTCTGTGCGTTTTCCACGAAAAAAAACCATTTGCACCTAAGTTTCACGGCACTTCTCTGAATATTTCTAGCGATATCGGAATCCTTGGTGTCAACATTTCCAGCGATGTGCAATTTCGATCTCATCTGGAAAGCAAGGCCAAATTGGCAGCTAAAAAGCTGGGTATTCTCAACGGGTCAAAGCAGTACTTCACCCCAAAGCAACGACTTGTGCTCTATAAAGCACAAGTACGTCCACATATGGAGTACTGCTCACACATCTGGGCGGGTGCTCCTACCTACCAAATTTCTCCTTTGGATTCCCTGCAAAGGCGAGCTATTCGCATTGTTGACGATCCCGAATGGATATACGATCTAGAGTCATTAGAATATCGCAGAGACATTGGGTCCTTATGTGTGCTTTACCGCATATATAACGGAGAGTGCTCTGAAGAACTTTTTGGTATGGTGCCCTAATCACCGTTTGAAACTCGCACCACCCGCCGTTGGCTGGCTGCTCATCCACATACCCTAAATCCTAGTAGAATGGCGACAACCGTAAGGTTCTCTAGAAGCTTCATTATGCGCACGCTAATGTTGTGAAATGAGTTACCAGCCACGGTGTTTCCCCAGAGTTATGACATGGGGTTCTTCAAAAAAGGATTGAAACACGCTCTTCAAGGTCGGCAACACAACAGTGATGCCCCTGGTGTTGCAGTTGTTCATAGGCGACGGTAACCATTTCACATCAGATGGACCGTCTGCCTGTTTGCTGCCCTTTGGCATAAGAAAAAAAAAATGAAAAAAAAACTTTACTCCATTTACCGACTTTTGTAAAGCAAATTATTTTACTTGTAAATTCATGATTTATTTCGCTGTAAACTATATACACTATGATAATGTGTGTATTTTGGTATAACTTTATTATTATATAAAATGTAATTAATTAGCAAAGTATAAATATATATATTCAAAACAAAATTACCATTAACTTCTCTTCTGTGACCGTACGCACACCATGGTGTTTATCGGGAGTAGTTAGAGTGCTTTGAGTCATGGCATTACAGCGTTTAGACACTATCAACGACCTTCAACAATACTCTCGAACACACTTCTTTCCATAAACTAATAAAGTATAAATTTGTCAGAATGTACACAAAAAAATCAAACACTTTTTAATATCAAACATATTTATATAAAACTATTGTTGGATCAATCTAGGAACTACTTTGAGACTATAATCAGTAATTCATATTAAATCTGCAGAAGTACGCAGTCTTTACTTATGAGTCTTCACGTGTACTGAAAACTGAAACTGTGTTCAAGTCAAAATACTTACTATTCAAGGCGGTTGCTCTGGTAACAGCTAATCACCACAAATAATACTTTCATGCTTCACATCGCGTCGTAACCTGTCCACTCTATTAATTATACTCGAAAGCTACCTCAAATATCAAAATATATTTATAATCTTATAATATTTCGTAATTTATGTACACCGTTAGACACTTGCATATCTGATATAATAATACCTGAAGAGGGTTGTTGTGATTTCATACATTCTATAACGTATCTACGTTACTACATAATATTATAATTTTCATTCAATAAAATCGTAAAATTCATTGAATATATTGGAAATATTTATTTGGAAGTAAAAGATATGCAACAGAATAAATATGTGTTGGAATTTTTATCTATATGTTGGTTTATCGGTTTGTTTAAACACACATACATCACATGAAAACTGTCAAATATGAAAGTAGTGTTCAGATTAATTAAAATCTTCACGTTAGGCAATGTATAGGTTATCTACATGTAATTACTTTGTGTATAATATGTATAAGCACTCAAGAAAAATGTATAGACAAGTGGGATCAAGTAGGATTTCCTACGGTCAAACTCGTTCTTAACGCAGTTTCATTTTGGATGAGATATTCTAATACATTTACTTCGTTGTCATTGGTAATTTTTACTATTTAAGAACGATGGTATTATAAGTAAAACCTTTTTACTTATAATATAATTGTTTAAAGGTATATTTTTAATCTGAAATATAATTCCAGGATTTAAATGAAACCAATATATAGCAACTTACCCCAACAGTGTCGCCTGCTTGAAATGTAATAGATACGCATCTTAAACTCTATGATGTTATACTCCAATCAAAGGTTATCTGAGTACTTTTTCCGATAAAGAATGTTCTCGCATCCATTTTAGAAGAGTTTAGTAACCCATTATTTTGTACATTAAAGTAGCATATTTTTATTTAGTGGATGTTAAAACAATTGTGATCAACTGGTTTTTTTAATAGGTAACTACCATACATATCATATTACTAACACTATCCAATATTGCATTCCCGGATTAACTACAGTATTCATAGTCAAAAACATCAAGAAGTAAAAACTAAGCTTTAGGTATCTGAATTATTAAACCAAGGCGTAAATGTTGACTGTCAAGAGACCATCAACAATGGGCGTTAAGAGATTTTGAATTACACCTTGTAACCCGAGTAACTGGTTAGGTGGTATATCCTGACGTAAGCGGAAGTGCTTAGGTGTAGGAAGCTCCATAACTGTTTCTGCCACAAAGCAACAGTTCTAGCGTTGTAGTTTTCGAATCAAAAGAGTGTGGTTGGCAACACACGTTAGCAGATAAAGTGTTCGTCTCAGTCGCCAGATATAATAAACAAGTATGGCCAAAGGACTGAGGTCCTTCTGAGATTGCTTCTACAGCTATAGACTGTAGAGACAATTTAAAATTAGGTTTCGTGTTTAAACGTGTCGTGTTAAAATAAAATAAAAATAATTCGTGTCCAATTTGAGTAAATCAATATATACGTGAAGAAGACAACTTTGTTTTCAAAAATGACATTGTAATAGATAAGATAAAATAAAAAGAACTAAACCAATCTATTAAGTGCAACTTATGTACAAACCCCTTTAATCAATATAAGTCTATCACATATTGATGCTTCCCATAAATGATATTAAATAACTTTGTACTATTTTTTATAGTATAAAAATGGATCTTATGGATGACATAGAATACAGAACTTAATATAACTTACCAATAAATTTTTTAATTAAGATATTTTTAAATTAATTTACAGTACTCACAAATTTATCATAGCGATCGATTTACTTGTATTATAAAGAGTAATTCAGAATGGATTAAATTACAATTACAAATAAGCCTGAATATTCCATGTAACATAAGAAAATCACTTTCAGAGAACCTTCCTTTTTTAAAGTCAGTTAAAAACTTACATTTGAGATAGCACAAAGAGTAATTATAATAATCTAATTAAAAAGTTTACTTACACAAAACCTCTTTTCTAAGTTTAGTTATAATTTTGTGGCATAGAAATTAGTGAACCCATTTAAGAATACAGATATTTTCATAAGGTAAAAATAATTAAAAAACATATTATATGTATATACTTTAATTATATTTTACTTTCTTAAAAATAACTACAAGTAACAAAATATTAAATTTCTCCACGAGCAAACAACTTAACACCTCTATCAAATAGTTTGAACAGATATCGAGTTGACTTTGATTCTATTGAAAACATGTGTTCCTTCTCATAGTATTGGCTTGGATATTTTATTATTAAATGTCCAGATACATCTGTACTCAATCCAGATGGAAGGTTTTCTACCTCAAGTAAAGTATGGGCTTTATGTGACAGTAAATTAGATAGAATGTAAGTTAGCTCATCATCCAACACACTGTTGCACTGGAACAGAATGAATGTATTATAATTTTTCTTTACAAGGTCTATTAAATCTTTGCAAAATTTATTAACTTCCCTTAAAGTGTACTGCAAGTCAAATAAATGTGATACACCATCAATTACAACACTAACATCTTGATGCTTCTGTTGCATTGATACTATTTTCTCTTTTACTTTAAGCAACAAATCTGTGTTTGAATTATCTTCTTTTAATATATTATTTACAGCATCTTCTCCCATGTTGTAAAATTCTATAAAACCAGATTCAGTATTAGTTTGTAGGTTGTAATTCATTTTAAGGCCAACATTTTGGTAATGATAAAATGAGTTGTGTGTTGATATAATCAAAACTGCATTTTTATTTTTAATGCAATTATTTAGAATACAGCTAATGATAAAAGAACTGTCACAGCCATTTAACTCCTTGACAACAATTACTTTACTGAACAATCCCTTATCCAAATGTAGACAGGATACAATATCTGATGACATTCTGAAATATAAAAAAAGCATATCTAACATAGTCAACCATTTAGTAAAATCTTCACTTCAAATTCGTTATATTAGTTAATTTGACATAGGATGATAAGTTGTACGAAAAACATTATATGACTGTTTTAAAACACACAGCTGTACAACTATAAGACAGCGACGCAAACCAGTTAGCGCGCCACTTATTCAGTGCTCGTTAGTTAGCCGACAGTAACATTTCCGGAATGAAATGTTATATAATTAAAAAAATATTGCCGCACTTTGCGCATTGCAATTATTGTCGTTAATTATCAGCACTTTTATTAGTGAAGTGATACAATATTCGTTTTAATAAATTATCACAATTAAACAGGTACGTACCTTCCTGTTTGGTTTATTTATATATTAAAAATAAAAAAGATTCAGATATGTAATTGTATAATTTTTCAAGGACCTTGACAATAATTTGAGGTTAGGAATTATGCGTGTTTCGTAATCTCTTTGGTGCAAGATAGAGATATACTACACCAATACACTACTTTATCATACCAAAAAAAAACAAATAACTTGTGTTAACTAGAACATTTGATTATATTCTTCTTATATACAGACATGTATATAGAGAAACTATGTAGGTATACATAACAATTTTTCCATTATGCATCACAGATTATTAGTCTTACAGGAATTATTTTATATTTTAACATTTCCACGTCTATCAAGTTCGGTTTTTCTTGACAGATCACAGAAATTTAACCGCAAACATAGTAGAGGTGTTCGATATATATCGATGTTCAAAAACATTATGTTTCATATATCGTATCATGCAACATCGATATAAAAAATTGATGTATTTTATTCAGTATATCTAAAATAAGAGTATACTCAACGATGTCACCCTAGACTACTGTTTTACTTGCAGAAACAAAACAGTCGATCACAAATGAGAAAATAGTAGAATATACTTACAATTTTGAGTTCGAAATTAATAGAAATTAGGAATTTCATGCGGACTTTGATATATGGACTGATCAATACAAATTGTTTCTGTGAGAAAAAAAAACAATAATAACCATTGCGGTTTCTAGAAATTACGCCACCCCGTACAAAGAGACAAAATGTTCTCATAAATTTTAATAATAATATTTATGTTATACTAAATTTATATATTTAGAAACAAGTATAAAATATAACATAAGGAAACTTTAAAATATTGTAGAAATTTATTTAAAACATCTGTAATTAGAAACAAATTATAAACATTATAGTTTGATAGCTAAACTGGTACTCTTAAATTTTGGCACCCAAATCAAATTCAACTACAGAAAGAGAATCACACCTGTTATTTGTTTATTTGAGTACATCATTTAGTCGATTTCATAAAATCTCTTGATAAGTGTGACTAAGATATAAAATACAGTTTCCAAAGTTGTACAATATTACTTAGAAATATTTAATTATACTGACTAACTTTGAACCATCTCAATTCCGCTTTTATCTCAAAAACTAGTAAATTATAAGCTAAATAACAATAAAATAGTAATAATGTTATATAGTTAAATATTAAAACTGATTGTATTTTTAATTCCTAATAAAGGCTTTTAATTTTTCTTCCTTTCACGTCTTAGTATGGTAGGTAATGAAATTTAACTCTTGACGTTATATCGAAAATATCGGTGTTTTAAACGATATATGGTTTAACAATGATTTAACTTGTAATACATCGTATCAATAAAAACCATTTATATTTTTTTTCTTGTGAAATCCCTAAAACAAAGTAGTGTAGACAATATAATAGTGATGTTCTTAGAGTCATCTAACATATACGTAATACATATCAGTTTTAATTATTTAGAATAAAATAGTTAGATTTGTAAAAAAATAATACAGCACTAATTTTGAACAAAATACAATGAAAATTATGTTGGTTCTAAAATAGTCTAATATTTTAACACAAAACAATATCGTCGAAAAGTTTAATCTTGATAAATCTAAAATGGTGGTAGGGCTTTTTCTAAGTCCGCCTAGCTAGCTACCACCCTCAAGTTGAAAATCTGTCTCCAAGCACCTGTTGGTGTGTTCCGGCAGCTGCACTTAAGAGCCAGTCTCCCATTAGGTTTAGCGTGACTACCATTTTAGACCACATCACCATTTAACATCAGATGAGACTATGGTCAAACGCTAAACTACACAGTATAACAAAAAGTATATATATCATATTTTTAACAAAAACAAACGGGCAGTTCGTGGAATTTACAATATAGGGACCTCGCGAATCATTAAAGACCAAATTTCAGAAGTTTATTATATTAACTCTGTCCTCTCAATACGTTCTTGATAATTTAATGTATTTGTGCAAAAACTTAGATAAGCTAATGATTTTAATATTAGAAACAACCATAAATTGGTTATCCCCTAATTAGGGCATAATAATGGGCATATAATAGTTTTTAGGTGATAGTGTTAATACCTAAAATAAATTTTCGAAACTCTTTTTCATTTTACCGTATAGTAGGTTGAAACGCCCTGTCAAGCTGAATTTGATGTTAAAAAACTATTTATAAGGTGGATCAATACATATAAGATAACTATGTCTAGAAATAACAATGCCTTGTATTAAAAAAACTTACAATAAAGGGATCAAGTTTCTTGCCGCTTGTGGGTGGTTTTCCAAACAGGCGCGGCGTGGTAATTTTAACATTCATAAGCGCCTTCTCAAGGCCTAAATGAAATAAGTATTTTTATTCGATATATAATCAAAAACAGTTGTGTATCAAATATTATACAACAGTATTATTACTGATATAAAATATTTATACTTCTAGAAATATTTTGTCCATAGTCGTATCACTAGTGATATTTCGAGTTATGTCCAGATTACATTATATTAGAACACTAAAATTATTTATTACGTTCTGTATGCGCATGTATATAAATCTAAGATTTACAAATATTTAGGAATGATAATCGTAATTTAACATTAGTTAACTAGAGGTGATTTATTTCACTTGTTAGTGATTTTTTTTAACTTTTTAATTAAGTATTAAAAACGTAAAATGAAAGTTGATAAAGATATCATAAATAATATTTATTTCATATATTAAAATGATTTTCTAATGTATATAGATGTAAATATTTGCATTGTGCCATGATGTCAATATTTCACAATAACGAATTTAATTGACAAACATTGGTTAAATTGTTAGATCCGTTGAATTTACTAATTCACTTGGATACATTTTACTTTTTATTGTAAAGAACATCGTGTACAACAGTCGGTTTTAATATAATAGATCACCACTAAACACTTGAGAAACTGGAGCCAATTTTCATTTAAATTTTGGACAAAGAAGAAAAATACATTCATAATTATGCATGTGGCATAGTTACTGTTTAAATTTAAAATTTAGTTAGGTTCTCTTAAAATATTTGTTACCATCTACAGAATTTAAACTGAATATTTATTCCAAAATGAATATTTTTATTGAAATAATGCGCAAACAAATTTTCTTATAAATAATATATGATAGGTTTTGAAAACAACTTGAGGAACGACACAACAAATAACTAACCTAATAACAAGATGTACCGACATTTTGTGAAGTAAAATTTAAATATACAATAGTAATTAAAAAGTATGTAATAGACTTAAAGACGCATAATCAATAATAAAAATTGAAATATGTTGAAAACAATTCATAAATGTTTAAAAGTGTGTATTATTTTAGCTAAATAATATTTTTTCATTTTATTGCATTGATAGTCCTAAATTGTATGAAGATTCCAATTATACTAATTCCAATATCATCTTGGATAAAATGACATTTTTTCATTCAAGCCTCATTGTTTTATGCCGATTACAAAGTAGCTTGGATTTTTAAGGTCAGTGACTAATGGCGTATGTCCAGAAATGTAGATATATAGAAATATACAACACGGAAGATGTTAGAATTCAGACACATTTAAAAATATGTAATAGAACGAAAGCTGCTGCAACTGCTTGTATACGTAAATAGTTTAGCGTTTATTTTTTACGTATTTTTTGTTTTAGCTTTGCTTTAAGTATCAATATTATACCGTGATGTCTTGCTTATGTTAGAAATCAGAGATTATTTTAATAGTGGCAGACAGTACACACCCTGAGCAGCTTTTACCGGTCCTCCAGCCGGCCAGAGATCAGCCGTCGATTCAAAAGTGGTCGACGTTGCCCGGGGTACGCCACGTGGAGACTCTCTGAAGTGCACCCCGTGCATCCCCCCTCACGAAATACCATCTGCCGCGCTATGGAGTGACACGGGATCGAACAAGCCAAGCATTATGCCATCCCAGTGACAAGCCCCAGCGTGAACGCTATGGCCGCGATGACAGCCCGGTCAAACTGACTACCCGTCTACCGAACCATTGTATAATGGAAGGTCAGGTTCCCAGCCCCTTCCCTCCTTGGTCCGGCTTGCGACTTGGCAGTCAAGGGGTCACCCCCTCCAACCGCCACCCACCATTGATTTTTTAACGAGGTTTTCTCCTCCTCTCTGTCACTGTTTAACGTGGTTTCCTCCCACGGTAACTTAATCATGAGGTTTTCTCCCTCTCATTACTCCCGAAGGCCTCCCCTCTGTCACTTTTAACGTGATTTCTTCTTATGGTAACTTTTTAATGAGGTTTTCTCCCTCCCTACCTCCTCCTGAAGGCCTCTAGCCTGGATTTTACCGAAGTTGTCTCTTCAACACCCGAAACTTTTTTACGTGGTTTTCTCCCAACTGCATAGTGACAATAAGTCTTATAATTTTGTCAAGAATTTGTTGTTGTCGAGTTTGATCCCCGCTTTGACCGAGTTTTGTGTGATTAACATAATTATAATTACTTTTGTTTGGATGTTAAATATCTTATTATATATCGTTTATTTAATTATCATAATGTCTCAAGTTTTACATAAAATAGATGTGGGTGAAATTGTATCCAAATATACAAAAATGGTGCTATCCTTTCAATAAATTTAGTCATAAATTTTTATACATGAACAAATTCCGCAAATTCTACTCTCAAATATGTTTTTCTTATTCTAATGGTTCCATCCAGAACACTAAGTTTTAAAAAAGCCAGGTTTTATTAAACCCAAGTTTCTCCTTTCCTTTTCAACGCAATGCCGATTTTTTGGTGTTTAAATAATAAATACGGTATGCAGGTGATCGACGTGACGGTAATGCTTTCTTTATGAATCAATTACATTGCGATATTTAGTGTAAATTAATAACAAGCTGACTATTTAGCATAAAAAAAATTGTGCAGTTAATATAACCTGCGTAAACAGTAGCTTACAATGAGCTTTACGTTCCATGACATCAAAATATTGTCAGAGTTACGGCTGATGTGAAAGCACCTTGCAAGAACTGATGCTAAAATATTTCCAATACGTTGCATTATATTTGATACTGTGATATGCAACGCATGCTAAGTGCTATTATTATTATTGTACGTCCCAATAATTGGCATGATGACAGTAATCGCGAATTACAAATTAATCTGTTTATTCCATAGAACCGTATGAATAGGTTACGAAAAATGTATTAATTTTTATATTCAAATTGAGATTGATAATTTATTTGATAAAATAAAACTATAAAATACAGTAATCGTCCATCTTGTGTTGAACACCAATCACAGTGAATTACGTCACGCTTCAGCATACGTCACTTTGTACTAGGGCTGTTGATATTTTTATTATATATATTATATTTTATTGAAGTATTAATGCACTGAGGAACAGTCCACTACTTATACACTTTATCATTAATATTTATAAAGCAAAATAACTAATTTGTTGCTTTGTTCACGTTAAGTTCTAATCTATGACATAAGTAATCTGTAGTCACTCGTTATGTGCTCGCTGTGTAGAATAGCATGACGTCATAAGCAGACGCCATGACACGGGCAAGCGTTTTGGTACGCATTTTAAATTTAAAATTACATTTGCGTTTATTTTTTTTAAATCTTTGTTTTCTTCAAAAATATTATGTTTTTTGGAGATAGTATATATTCTAGAGTATTATAGGACAGTACTTGAAAATCAGTCATCATGCCAATCCATATAACTCCCATAAAATTTGGTTGTTTATGTGTATTGGTTGTATAAATCGCTTAATAACAAACGAGTTGATTACTCTTTTTCTGAAATTTATAAACATGAAAGTTTTACCTGTAGTATATAAGACTTGAAATGTTTATCTAAGGACGGTTATAATTTATGAATGATCGTGCGACAACCAAATGCCAATATGTCAATGGCATAATCAGCTGTTATGTTCACATTACACAGAGTACGTCATCTATATAAAATTATGTTCCATGGGTTCAAAGAACTTGTGCTGTCAACATTTGATTTTATTTGAACTTAATTTGATTGTTAGAATGCAAATATTACATTCTCCTTGCCTGCTTTTAAATTTTACATTCTCTTTGTCTGAATCAAAGATAATGGTCTGAATCTGTGGTTTAAATAGTCAATAGAGTGGTCTCAAATTATATTTATAAAAACCAGATTTCCTATCCGGCCATGCGTGCAGATATGTGTACTAACTGTACATTTTGTCAACAGTTACTCGTAAAAGAAGTAAAATACAAAGCAAATAGCCACTATCTTTAATAAAAACCACACTATTAAATAATGTCCAAAGAAAAAGAAGTCAGAGTAGGACGATGGTATTTCGGAGGAATGGCGTCAGCCGGAGCGGCATGTATCACTCATCCTTTAGATTTGCTCAAAGTTCAAATGCAAACTCAAAAAGGAAAGAATATTTCGATGTTGAAACTTACAGGAATAGTAGTGAAAAACCAAGGTGTGTATTTGTCAGTTTTTTGATACCATCATCTATTATTATTCTATTATATATGCTGTCGATTATAATAACTTTAAAACCAGCTTTAAATTAGCTATATATCTAGTTATATTTACATAATTTCTGTGATGAGTATTATTGAATCTTCCTTAGTTAAAAGTGAGGTGTCATTTGTGTAATTTTTAAAACTAAAAGCTTAGTTTATCTTATTAATACTGTACAGTTCCATGGCTGTTGTTAGAACTAGCATTATTTGCTAATTTCAAACAATTTAAATGCAGGTTCAAAAGTAATATATGAAGGAAGGATCTAGACCATCAATAAGCTTTTTTACACAAACTAATCAGTACTAATAAAATTGCCAATGAATAAAATAAAATGCCACTTTCAAATTAGATAGATATTTCCTATGTGAATAGAGTTGTAGCATCACTTTTTTTTCGTTTCAAAATTTATATAATTCTTTTAATTTATTCTTCCTTTACTGCCTTGAAAAGTTTTCTATAAGATGCAAATAAGACAATCTCTATACTATTGGTAATGTTAGGATACTCTATTCTAGTAAAGCTGGGGTCATTAATTTCTAATTAAATATACTGGTATAACTCCACCTATGGAATTATTGTATTTCTATTATATTCTTCTTGCTTTCATATTTTATTGTTTTACAGAACAACTTATATTACAAACAACATTGTACATTTCATTTATATAAATACTGTGACACTACTATTTAATTGTTGATGTATGTATAGAAAATTAATGTTATCTATTTAAAAAACAAAACATGTTCGTTTCAGTGTTGGGCTAAATTTATGTTTTGATTGGTATAATTATAAATATTATTACTATAATAGTGGGTACTATTGGGTTCCTCATAATTTAAATATAGTTTTTTTTTTATTATTAATGAGAGCACTACTAAATTTATATATTTTTATAGAGTAATTTACATTTTCAAGGCATAACTGGACTTTATAATGGTATATCAGCTTCACTTCTGCGCCAATTAACATACTCCACATCCAGATTTGCAATATATGAAGTGGCAAAACAGCAACTAGCTCCGAAAGATGTAAGTATTCCAAAATAATTTACAAATATACACATAGAAATTGACTGAAGTGTTTCTTGTATGTCCAGATTATCCTCTGAAATGACTAGACTGGTTTTAACAAGATTTTCACTGGCAGATAGTAGGAATTTTCTTAGCAGTTTCTAAGCAATATCATTATAATTTATCATAGTTTCTAAACAGTAAGGATAAAATTTAAAAGGAATAACTTAAAATCCATGTTACAGATAAATAGTATTAACAAAAATACAGTTAAAATAAATAAAAGATCTAGATAAAAATTCTCATAAAACAAGAAAGTTATTTTCATGAGATTGTTGTTACAGGCACAAGCTAGTTCCAAATAAATTTATCATTATATATGTATATTAAGTCTGTTCAACAAGAAAATAATAAACATCTATCAACATTACATAATCTTTCATCATTGTCTACTCTTTTATAAAACAGAATTACCTACAAACGTTTTTTTATGAACTTGTTTATACTTAGTAGAAATTTTAAAACTTTTACTGATTTTGTATAAATTCAAACAAATGGAATTCTGTTTGTATTATCTGAAATCTGCACAAAAATATTTTCCACAAGACAATTATTGTAAAGGGCATTTTTTTTTTCAGGGCAGTCAGTTACCATTTTATATGTCGGCTTTTTTGGCTGGCATTGGTGGTTTTGCAGGCGGATTTGTGGGTAACCCAGCTGATTTAGTTAATGTGCGAATGCAGAATGACGTTAAACTTCCAAAGGAACAAAGAAGAAAGTATGTGTATACTTTTATATGATAATTAGTACAAGAGTTTTTTTCTATCATTAAAATGAATATTCTGTTCTGAACCTTATAAATCTAAATTGAGGTATAAATTATGGTTTATATTTGTTGATATCAAAGGCCATTATCATGTCTCATGAAATGTGTATGTTTTATGATCATCTTGGCATTGACTATCTTACTTTAAAATTTAGTCATTTGCACATTATGTGCAAAATGTTTCATTAGTCTACAAAACTGACAAGTAAATCTTTAAATAGGACTAAGAGATAAAATACACTTTTTATTGGTAAATAAATTGCTACTATTATAATTGTCTGATATTATTCTAATCCTAAGGAATCTTTTAAATGCGAAAGGGTGTAAGTATGTGTGATGCTGCTAGTAGCGGGTTGTTACGATAATACAAAGGGATGAGGGGGTTATTCTGGTCTAATTGTGTATCAAATACATTTTAGTTGTTTATTCATTATATTTTATTTTCGTTACCTGTCTACTAAAACGAAATCTGTAAATAGTTATATATCGCCAAATTTTTCTCGAGATCGACTCAAAAAGCACTCGGGATCGACCATTTGAGCACCCCTGATTTATATAAATTTCATTAAAATCATAAAATTAAACAATATAACTGGGGTACTATTATTTAAAATTATTTTCAGTTATAAGAACGCAGTACATGGGCTATGGCGAGTAGCAACGGAAGAAGGTGTGTTGAGACTGTGGGCGGGCGCTTCCATGACGTGCAGTCGTGCTATTTTAATGACAATAGGACAATTATCATTCTATGACCAAATCAAAGCTCTACTCCTCACTTCACCATATTTTAGTGACAACATTATAACTCACTTTACATCCAGTTTCTTGGCTGTAAGTATATCTATTAAAATGTTATTCATGAACTTGTTACCTTTGACATTGACCCCATTGAATTTAGTAAAAATAAAATGCAGGGCACCCCATTTTTTTTCTAAGATAAAAGTTAGTTGCTCCTTACAATATCAAATATCTGCTAGTGAAATTCCTGTCAATATCAGTCCAACCGTTTCAGAGATGAACAAAGGGAGACAGACAAAAATAAAAAAAAATATTTTTTCTCAAAATATCCTTTATATTTTCATAGCTAAATAGTTAAAAAGCTCTTATGTTGACATACCAACAAACATTTCTATTGTATTTATGCATATAGAAGATACCTATAAAAGAATTTCTTACAGGGTGCAATAGCTACAACAATGACACAACCAGTGGATGTTTTAAAGACTAGAGCTATGAACGCGAAACCCGGAGAAGTGAAAAGTATACTCGGTCTTATTGCAAATACGGCTAAGGAGAGTCCTCTGGCTTTCTTCAAGGGTTACATTCCAGCATTTGTGAGACTTGCTCCTCATACTATTTTAACATTTGTATTTTTAGAGCAACTTAGAATGAATTTTGGTATAATAAAACAAAACTAAGATGACAGACACTATTAAGTAAGCAATGATGGTTATAATCTGTAAATAATTATACTACAATTTTGACAGTTCTGATGTGTCATTACATTTAATGACAGAAATAATACCTAGTTATTCGACTTTGTCTCTACATATTTATGAAATAAGAAGATTCAAAGAAAGGCCCGTCGTATTCTGAATTTTACACTAATTTTTATTTTATACAAAAAAAGTATATTTACCTGTATTTAACTTTGAAGAATTTACAAGTTCACCAATGTTTACTGCTGAATATAACTAAAAAAGACTTCAAGATTGTAAATTTTGTAAACACTACAGCCTTAAAGTAAGTCTTCCTATTACAATACCACAGTTTTGATGATTTTTTCTTTTATAGACACTAAGAATTGTAAATTTAGTATACTTCCGAATTCATGACAATATAAGACCTGATTTTGATATAGAAAAGTGTTTTCAAAATATTATTACACTGTTATTAATTTAAAAAAAATTAAATCCAACAAAAAAATCGAGTATTTAAATTGAGATTATAGGTAATTAAAATTGTTGCTTTTAGAGCACAGTTTGCTGTCTAAATTTATTTACGATCTCTCTTTATTATGACGAAATGTTTATTATGTATGTATAAAGGAAATTAACGGAACATTAAATATAATATGACATTAATTTCATTTACTAGTGGCTGTGTAGTTTATTAATGCTATTTAAAGATATGCTGTGCCAAAATTATTTGAATTCCTAATATCTACAAACAGTGTTTTTGTTTTGCAAAGCAAATGAACAAAAATATTATTAAATTATTTATTTTTTGATATATTTATATTCAGTTAATTAGTGTATGATACATTCCTCAGGAACAAACTGGGTACCTTTTATAAATTTGGTTTATGCTTAATATTAAGATATTTAATATGAAATTGTTTGGTAGTAGGTTTTGTTGATCGCTTTGAATATATAATATTTTGAAAAATGTTTAAATGAGATATTATAGGGTGATTCTTACACTAGACAACATAGTTACGAGAAACAAAATAATCTAAAAACTTTTCAGACCTTTTTAGATATGATAACTTGTAACAGATACATTCTAATATTTAATATATCTATGTATGTAATAATTAGTAAGCATATAGGCCAACGTCAGAGATGTACTATTACTGCCTAATTTTAAAATTAGCGTGTGAATACGTTACAACGACGATCAATATCTGTAGTTCACATATACTTAATTAACTAAGTATGACGTAATGATATTATAATGCCGTTATGATGATAGAAGTAGGGCCTTCATGTATTGAATAAAATACCAAGATGTACCCTTTTTGTGACATCACACAGAGTATATTTGTCATATGTATATATAAATATAGCATACACTATTATTTATGTTATGTCAAATAAAGATTATATTAATGAATGTAGCCTATACCATTAACTTAAGATAACCTATTGATACTCGGACTACCTCCCTCTAGATTTTGTTCTCAAAAAGTAAAATTCTTAGCATGTTTAGTTCCATAATTTATTTATATAATTCACGAACTATAACATTTTTGTTGGTACCTATTACCAACTAATACCTAATTTGGATAAAATAGATTATATATCTATGAAATAGCGAATATTTCTTTGTTTGTTCATTATCCCTTCATATATATACAATTTAAACGATTGCCAGAATACAACAATTGTACAATATTTGGTGCGAGTCGGTTCAACATTATAAACGAGAGAAACAAAGTTGCGGGCTGAAACTTGTTTAATGTATCAAATCTTAACGCTATGTTATTCCATGCTTCTATTTTTTCTATTAATAGTTTTATCACACATTTAATGATAACTATCTCGTTACAGAAACTAGTCATCTATAAATTTCTCCAGTTAATTAAACAGCCAAACCTACAATATAATATAGTATATTCTATTTAAATTTTAGAACGTTTTGTTGGCACTGTTGGTAATGTTATTGTTGTTAGTGGGACTCCGTAGTATATTAGTATAAAAAGGCATGTGAATGTAATCGCAATGCAAATTTAAACTCTACTATTACCTACTTTATTAACCCCAATACGGGTAGATAAATTATAGCGAATTTTTATAGAAAATATTTTATTTATGTTAATACTATATACACTTTAGAGTAGGTCTAGGATCTATGGTTTCCGTAACATTATTGAAGATTTGTAGATTCCAATGTTTTGATGAATATATTGTTAAATAAAGGTCTTGTTGTTCAAAAGATGTTTTTTTTCTATGTTACTCATACGTACTATATAATAATTTAGAGTAAATTGTCATATTGCATTCTAACGATCTGCCCTGGCTTTGCACAGGTGCAATGTATTTATTAAAGATCACGTTAAAATACAGTCCACGTCAATCTTTTTAGCCGCTCTGAATATTGCAGTAAGTTCGGGCGTGTTATATAGTCAGAAGTTGAACTCAAAACAAACTTAAAATATTATTATAGAAATCTAAAATTGGCATTTATTTATCCTTATCTCGGTGGTATACATATAATATGTATTTATATCACATATATATGTATATCGATAATTTTACACTATAATAACCCTAATGAGAAATGGTGAATTGTGGAACCTTCCACAGGGGCCATAAACTAAAATAAAATAAAAAATTGGTTGTCTGTAAAGTAGGTTTACACGGATGCTAATTTTACGTGATAACGTCATGAGAAAACATTGATGAAAAAGTGCATACTTTTATGAATTGAATTATCACAGAATTACTGATGGAGTGGAAGAAGAAGCCGAACGCTTCGCGCTTCTCTACCGCTTCTTCCGCGCTCTTGCTTGTACGCTCAGCTCGGGCGGAACGTGACAATAAGTCATGCTTTTTCGTATGTGCAGCCGGCGTTCGATTTATAAGACGTTATTACACCAAAAAGAGTGATAGTGAGGCATACTAAGTAAGCACATGTATGATGTATGTATGTATGGTTTGTTACAAGCTGCTAATAATTAATTACTTAAAAATATTTTTGGATCAATGGAAGTATTACTAGATTTAGCAGATTACGACAGTTTTATGAAGTTTGGTTTTAACATTAACACCGGGAATGGACATGGGTCACTTTTTGTCACAGTAGTGGCAAATTCCGAAAAAAAAGGCCGCAAAACACAGGCGAGAAAAATACAAATAAGTCTGCATGGTAATTCAGACAATAGCAACATAGAACTTTATTTATATTTGTATACATTTTTTATTCATACAATAATATATATAATCTTGCATGCAAAACTACTGCATAGATACAATAATTTATTGAGATTCTGTATTGTTTGCGCGTAACATTAAACTTTTTCCATCTGGTTCTATGAGAATTGTAGCAGAAGACTGCATCCACGGTTCACCATCAACTTGCATAGCACAAGATCCTTTCAATTCAACCTGTGAAAAATAAACATTACTCTAAATTTCACTTAACAATGTAAGCTATAATTCTAGTAATAGAAAATAATAAAATGTATTGTAACTCAAAGAATAAATTGTGATTAATGACACCATCCGTGGGTAGTTGAAGTTATTATGAATAAGTTTGATTATTAAACTATGGTTAGTTCAACTTTGCTTGTGCATGAATAAATCCTCATCAAACACATTTTTAATTATTGAAAAGTATTTAAATACACGAAAAACGTTGATCCACATCGATACAAAACACACATTACACATTTTATTAGAATAAAAATAGTGGTCGTTATTCATGGTGGCGCCCGTGAATTTTCATGAAAAAATGATTCCATTTATATAGACAAAAATTAGCTACCGAATGTACGTAAGCGCATTACACTAGAATGACGCACCCATTTGACTAATTATTTATATTGTAAGCACAAGGTCTGTATGAAAGAAAATGCTTAAAAGATCGTATAGCAAAGTCGAAAAAATGAGTTAATAAATCTCGATATAAAAAGTGAGTGAGACAGAATACAATAGGGAGACCTTTTTAAAAATATTGATAGAAACGACAAATTGACACTTTCAGTTATTTAGTAACGATTTCAACTTATTACACAGTTTGTAATGTAAAAAGAAAATTGTATCTCGTTGTTTCCCTTATTACACCAATGAGAAGATGGGACGGGCAGGTAGTTTAAATTAAAACTAGGTCTATGTGGTATTTTAATGTGTACTCGTTATGTGTATTGTATGTATTTCGGAACGAAACGTCTAATGACAAGCCACCTGAAGTTGTATCCGCACAAATGTCACTCAAGAACTAGATTCGAATCACGCGCACACCACCTTGAAACTGTAGAACGGAATTAAATTAAAACAAATCGAAAAATTTATTTTATTAAGTCCACATTAATAAGTAGCGTGCTCTCGCAAACGCCGCTACAGTATGTATCTAATGTAACGTGTACCGGTATTTTTAAATTGTAGATGTCAAGTTAATGTTAATGGCATTAAGTAATTAATAAGGAAATACATACTTTGAGACACGATGCTTGTGCGAAACGGAATGGTTCTGCCAATCCACACTGAAGCCTAGCAATGTGAAACGACGATGAAATACCGACCACCTGTAAAACAATTCGGTCACACAAATAATTAGAGAAGACAATGTATTGTATTATAATATGGACTTTAACTAATATATGAGTTAACAATATTATAAGTTAATAATATCCAATTATCCTTACTAATATTATAATTGGTTTGTTACGCTTTTACTCCTTGACTACTCAATCGACTTACATGAAATGTTGCATACATGTTGTCAGTTGTATATAAAAGGGCCATTGGTAATTTTCCTCCTTTCACTGGTCTTACAATGTGAGTCGTATTTAAAAAAAAAGTATAAAATGATATTTTGCCATTTTGCGAACCATGCATGCGAACATATTTTGACCCAGTACTTTATTATTGGGATTGACCGTTACTGTTAATCTAAAAATATGACTTCTATTATAACGTCCTCATCATTTGAAAAGTCATGTAAAATGAATTCATTTATAGACTTTAATTATAGTTACCACATTACAGATAAACGAACAAGAAAATAATCGTAGTTTATTGGTCCTAAACAGTATATAAGCACCACACGTATTTTTTTTTTAATTGTAGTGTTTTTTCAACATACACATAGTTTATTGTATGTATCATAGGTTAGAAGAAGGTATTTGAAATCAAGCAACTCAGTGCAAAATGGAGATAAAAATATTAAAAAAATAACATCGCCTCATTCAAAAATTTCAATGAGAATAACATTTTATTATGGACCTTCCGAACGATTCTAAAGTTTCTAAGTATATTTCATATTTCTTTAAGATTTTCACATAATTTCAGCAAAAAGATTTCGTCATTTCGGAGCAACAGTTTGATTCAGAGTTGCCAGTTTTTCATAGGACTACAAAGATTGCGAATACTGTTTCTAAACTCTTATATTGAAACAATAACTTCAGACTCTAACAAAAAATTTTATTTAATAGAAATATTAAATAATTACTTTGTTGTCTGTTAATCTTATACCTCTAATTTTCCATCATTGACGCTTTGTTCCGGAACTTCTCCTTCATTACCCATACCTGGAATCGAAACGTACTTTTTATTACTTAGCCAATGGGAAACAAAGCAAAGCACGATTCAAATAATACAATTGTACTGCTTTTTAGGGAAATATTTACACATTAATTTTTTGAATTATTACGCCTTTTTCATTTTGCAAATTGCCAAATTGTTATTATAAGTATTTGCTCTATAATCATATTTTACCTGATATGCTATACAAGAAATCCATTTCAATAAATTTCAGGTAATAAATAGTAATAAGAATTAGTTTTGTTACTACAGCTAAGTAAATATTTAATTGTTAGATATATAGATCTAAAAATAACCCTGTACCTCTTACAAATAAAAATAAAATCGTAATAATCACTGTGTGGCACCGAAATCTAGGAGTGGACTTTGCTCAATTTTAAATGTAATGATACAAATATGCGCAACAAAATAAATGTTTGTTTGGCGATTTTGATGTAATTTCTATGAATTTACGAGCGCATCCCTAAAATGGACGTAAATCATTTAGATACTTATGACGTCACATATTGCACCCATGTGAAGAATTGCTTGTACTAGCTAATATTATAAATTCGAAAGTCATTTTGTTTCACATTTTAAATACTCGACCGATCACAATAAAATTATGCACACCGGTTGTCGAGGGGTATTGAAGAGGACGTAGGGTACCTCTTTCATCCAGAAAAAAGGGATAGAACAAATCTACATAACAGTGCCAAAATTCGCGAGCAAAAGCTAGTTAAAATAGAAATGCTAAATTCGAAGGTTATTATATGCTGACTTACTCCACAAATCGACACCCCCACCCCAGGATGGTATATTGAGCGCTACAAGAGACTGCAACGGAGGCAGTGGCAACGTCTCACCCGCATCGCCAACCCAAACACGTAATCGCCGCTCCAACCCGTAACAACCCCCGTCGTCAAGCGCACGATTAGCACCCAAAAACGCATAAGCGACCTTACCCACAAAAAAAGTATCCCGTTTAAAAAGTTGTGCAGTCCTCGCATAACTTTTTTACCGCTCTGAACATTGATGCACAGAATAAAAATTTATGTATTTATACACTTTTTTTTTCCAACTGACTACGCTATTGGCCTGAAGGGCCTTCACAACTTCACAGGACTACGAAGTGTAAATACGTATTATCTTATACGTACAACATCGAGACAACTTAAAGATAAATTTAGGTAAATGCGCATATGTTGCAATGCCGAACAGCTAAAGCCGAGGTCCCACTGGCCCTTGAGCTCGTTGTTCAATCGGGTGAGTGCCTTATGAGCTCCTGTTAGTAGTTCGGTGAAGCTATAAAGACTCCACATGGCCAACAAATCCTAATTTTAAGCTCTTATAAGAATAGTTTAACTTGATGTTGCATTAAACTTTTGACTATATAATGCGAAGGCTCGGGCCTTACAGACTATATTCATAGCGGCAAAAAAGATGGACTACGTTTGTAGTACATATCCCAAAGAAACGAACGTCCTAAGAAAGAGGGGCGCATTTGTTTATTTTTTCTCTTTTTATTGTTTACTTTATGAACTTTTACTCTAAAATTATTCTTAATAGAAAAACGCGTAAGTCGTACTTCGCTAAAGGAGACTTTATCTCGATTTGTATTATATTTAAATGCGCCTCTGTTTTTTTATTGCGTACAAACACACAGAATATTTATAATTATCAATCTAATTCATATACTTAGTGACAGTTTTAAAAGAACAGTAAATTTGTTTCTTTGATAGTTTTGTTTTTATGCCTGCTTGGACAAATTTTAATTACACAAAATATTAATTTTAAGTACTACCGACTACCTACAGTAGCACAATTCTGGCAATTTATGGAATGATTATTTGATACATTTCGGTAGACAATGTTTTAGGTGAAGACCCATATGAGATCATTTTCCTTACTTCTGCCCTCCATGAAAATAATTGGTATATTAGAAACGGACGTGTATAAACGCAAACCAATTTGAATAGACGTAAAGTGTACCCCACCAGACATAGATTATTTTTTATGCCTTCTTAATGAGGCGAGAAGATGCGAGTTCGATCCCAACATATGATCAACTTTAGTATGATAAGCATAATTGTCGAGTCTTTGCTGGGTGTTAAATATTAGCTATTTATTTATCAGGAAAACAAGCGTTGCTGAGTTTTGAATTAGATAGTTGTGTGTAAAAAATTAAAACTTAGATACAAGTTGCGACAAATTATTTCCAACATTGGAATATTCGTAATGTTAATAAAAATTGTATTAGCTGATACTGAGATCTGAAATCTTTTTATATATTATGATGTAATTATAGAGGTCCGCAGTTGTGCGCTCATCACTCAAAAACTACTGGATATATTTCGATCTATTGTTTTTTGTTTTATTTTTAGACACTAGATCCTCATATCAAATAATATTATCATTATACCTTCATTTAAAGTTAAGTAAGTTCAAATAAAGTTATTACAGTTTTAAGAAAGTACGATTTTTATAAGCCTTACACGTTTAGCTTGTGAGTAATCTTGCCGTGGAGAAATGGGGCAAACGGTGTGTTGCTTAGGTTATTTCCTATTGATATAAAATATACTGTCAAAATAATTAACTACATAGACGAAGCCGTGGGTATCAGTTAGTAAAAACATAAAAATCTTACAAAATTCAGAGTACGGCTAGCGAATCTATACAAGAACTGTGTCCTAGCGCGGTGGAAGTCGAGTGCGACTTGCGCGTCCACGCCGACGCTCGCGTAGTTGTACGCATACAATACGCGTTCTGAACGCAAATGGACGAGACGGCCACGTTTCGGTTTTATTGTAATTTTCCATCTGTAACGGAAATTACTAATTATATTATTAAAGTGATTTTTTTCTTCCATCGCCTCAATTTTTTGTCGTTCATCTATCGCATGTCGCATTACAGCCGGCCGCGGACTAGGGGTAAAATGAAAGGCGCTGGGCAAAGAAGCCAAGGCCGATATGGCGGCGTCCATGACTCAATTCAAAATGATCCAATGATTTGAAATTGCGAAGATCCAAAAAAAAGTTTCAACTGCATGGTGGTTTGATAAAAACACAATTTTTCACTATTATACTATTTCATATGTATATAATAGAACATCATCGTATTCATTATATATTTTGTTTTTCTGTCCGGATGGCATTTTGTAATGACTTAGAGACTTGATATTTTGAACATAGCTCAGCATTGAGTGACAATGCAAGAAAATAAAGAGAAAGAAGAAATACAGTTTTCTATTCCGTTTTAAATAAGATGAAAACAAAATGACACAATCCCAAAAATCCCAGGCTAAAGAGAATAAATATTTATAATTTTATATGTTTTAAAACCGTGTTGTTTTAGAGTTTTTAATTATATTTTATTACAATGTCTGTTAAAGGTATAAAAGATGATTATATTACTAAGCATTCTTGATAAAATGTTGAATATTTTTATTTCAAAATAAATGGCTTAATCGCAATTATGTACCTGTCAAGTGGTTGATGGTGTGCTTGTGTGATTGAATTTATGATTGTATTAACATCTAAATGCGAAGCACAGGAGGGGCCCCAGCCGAGCACACGGGATAAATCATTGCCGGTTCCCATGGGTAAAATACCAACAGCGGCCTGCAGAAAACAATATAAAATCATGAACTTTTACTGTAATAATCGGATATATACAGGTATTCCAAATAATTATGATGTTCGAAACATTTGTAAATATTAATTATGTTTAGGTCCAAAAAGTACGTAAATAAATGCATCATTTGCCAAGCGGTTAATTTTATAAAAAGTATTATAAAAAAACAGAGAGTCAATTAATAGAAGTATCTACAAAATTAGTAACACAGTATTAACTACATTACATTTAGGTGTTGTAAAAGAAAAACAATTTTGTATTGTGCAATTTTAATTTATAAAAGAATTATTTTCCCAATGATTTTCTAATAAATAGTTTAAGTAATCTGTATTTCACGTTGCATAACTGGATTGGGTTACACTAAATGGCGTTAGAGAGATATGATTTTGTACCTAAAATAAACTCTTGACAGCTTTGCGATTCGCTGACTCAGCTTTGTTTGATCGCGTGTCAAAAATAAACCATACTCTGGAAGGCGAAATGTCGAAAATGTCGATGGTTTTGGAAATCGGCGATTCCGAAGACTAAATAAGCACCGTTTCAATTGTATAAGAGTTAGACATTGCATAAAAAACCCGTTTGGAACCATTTGAGTAAGATTAGATACAAAACGCGATTCGGTGTAAGGGTACTACCACACAAGTTAACGAAAACAATCTAAAGGGGGCAATTGATTAATTTCAGTCTTTTACAAATTAATGACGTAAACATATGTAAAATTTTTACTTCAATATGTGGTGCTGAAATCAGGGCATTTAGTACCCACGCAACTGTGCCGTCTCCACCACAAACTAATATACGGCATTTCGGGGGCAGCCATCGGACCACATTTTCTGGAATTGTAACACTTATGTCCACAACCTAAAATAATTTTGAGATTTTAATATTTTGACACGTTCAGTTCATAACAATGTTATGAAAAGGTATACAGATTACATTTTTATAAAAATTAGAATTTCTCTCTCATTTATTCTCCAACATCTAAGTACACTTTACTGACCATTTGTTTACCATTTACCAATTTATTAATAAATTTTTTTTATGTTTTAAAACAACTCTAAAAGTATTAAATATGTAATCAAAGTGTCTTTGGAAATATATTCATTTTTTTAATTTACAGACATATAGTATTTAGATTTAAATTCATTCTAACATTTTTTTTATATTATAGGGGGCAAACGAACAGGTGGGTCACCTGATGGTAAGTGATCACCGCCGTCCATAGACACTAGCAACACCAGGGGAGTCGTAAGTGGGTTGCCGTCTTTTTAAATATGTGGGCCTCCGGCGCTCACACTGACCGAACGAAACGCAATAGTGCAACCACTGTTACTTCAGGTCGGTTTTCTGTGAGAGGGTGGTACTACCCCGGGCGAGCCGATCCATTCATGCTGAAGCAAGTAATAGCTTCAGCGTAGCTCTACCACCTACAAAACTACTACTATTTTGAAAAATTCATTCTTAATATCTTTACAATATACAGATTCAAAAGCATTAACAAAAAATACAATATTAGTACCTGTATGGGGTTCAGTATACCTCTAAATAGTGAGAGAACTTCATCACTTCTATTGCTACCAGATTTTCGATTAGCTGAAAACGATTATTTAACCATATACATATAAAAAAGCACATTCAAGCTATTGCTTTCATAAAATCTCATTTAATTTTATTACCAATAATGATTAATGGTTCCCAGTTATCATTTGATATTGGTTTTATGTGATAACTTGTTTTTTTGTCTAATAGAACACATCCTGGTGGAATGATAATATTCTTGTATTTTTGAAAGTCACATTCCTGTAAAAATTAATCATTTTTTTTTTATTGTAAAATTTTAAGATTTTTTAAACAAAGGAAATGGTAGATATTTCATATTTAAAAAAAAATGCAATAGTTGTGCTTAATAATATGTCAGTACTGATAACATAAATGAATAAATATTTTAAAGAATAGATACAAATGATGACTGTAAGACTAAGTTTTAAATTTAGATTCAATATTCTATTGCATCACCATAAATTATATGTTTGTTAACACTGCACTATTTCCACCAGTATCAGAAAGATAAAAGAAAAAAGCAATAAACAATAATGACATAAATTATTATTTCTTGAAAATGAGAACATCATGAACCAAAAACGTGCCACTATCACCATTTCAAAGACCACTGTTCATATAGGTATACCATATAACTTAAAATACTTTAAGATGTTTAGTACCTCCTGTACCATTAACTGATAAGACCACAATATAACCCATTAACAAACAATAAAGTTGAAGAAGGTAATAATCCTCAGCCTGGAGATGCCATAAGTAAAGTGCTGGACTTATTCTCAATTGTGACAGTAAAACACAGCAATAAATACTTAATGATATACATTAAAGAGAAGAAGGTTTTAAACTAGATGATGGTGGTTATCCATGTGAGTACTGGAAATCCCACTCTATCCTATGACATATTATGTTAGACAAAAAAAAAACCACAAATATTAATTACCTCAGATTTAATTGTATCAATATTGGAACATATTTTTATTCTTTGGCACCATGAGCAAAACATCTTTTTTATATTTTCTTCAGCATTATCAGCATTCTCTCCTCTTGGTGTCCCAACTAAAACATATAAAATTTTCTTTGAATTTATAGATACATAATAATGTACATTTATTTTGAAACAATCTCTAATCAATCTAATAACCAATCTCTCTCTACTATTATGAGTAGTATTATTAGTTATTAATAATGTATTTTAAGTTTAAAATGTTACCTTGAATACTAAAGTCTTTATTCTACATTTTTCTTTTAGATATTCCAATAACCCTACTTTTTTACTAATTCTGATTAATATTTATTTGATTAATACTTATTTTAATATGTTGTAAATAGTATATTTTTATAATACAAAAAAAAAAATTGTTAGGTCATAAGTACTAGATTAATGTACATTTGAACATACCATTAACCCAATGATGTAAAAATGGTTTGTTGCTAGGCCAAGTGATCTGCTTACATCCAAAGTGTTTATCAACAGACCTATAACATCTTTTACAAGCACTAACTGCACAACATTCACAAAACAGTCCCGCTACAGGCAACATGAGCTCACTGCAAACTGTGCACTAAAAATATTATTAAAAAATTAATGCAAAAAATATTTTTGATAGTCATATAGTATAATTAAAACAATAAATATTACAAGAAAAAAATCGCAATACGATTTCTTTTCGAAACAAGGTATTAGGTGTTATTATACTATGAATAAGTCTTACATGAATATTATATGGAATTGCCTTATTGCATTGAATACTCCTCCAGCTATGTCCACGAGTCCTGTGTTTTGATTGCATAAAATTATTTTGTGATAGAAGTGTGTGTAGAAAACAGTAAATCAAATAACACAGAAATATTACTCCTATAACAAAGTAATAACTCAAAAACACATCGTTCCGATATAGTACTGAATACATTATATTAGCTATTTTATGAATTCGTTTATAGAATAATAATGTGCAATCAAATAATTTTTTTATAAACACATTTGAAAATAATCATGGAAAAGACTAAAATTTGTTTACTAATAGCAGTGCTGCCAGGCTACAAAACGTAATATAACTTTCTTTTTTATTAATTAAGGCCACTGGATACAATTCTTTTAAGCTTAATATAGAGAAATATACGATGATAATAAATATTTGTTTCTTATATTATAATGTTACAAGTCATAAGTTATCTGACATATATTTCTATAATACCATACTAAAAAGTCTAAAGTCCACGCTAAACCAAAATCACACCTCTATATTTAGATCTTACTCTCGCTTCATCGGATTCCATCACCTCGCCTTATCCCACTTTAAGCTTGTAATGCCCATTATCAGTCAATAGACATACTTGATTATGATTTCAAATTGCTATTTTTTTTTTAATTTAATCTGCTGAATCAATTTTTAGTACAAATTACTCTATTTTAATATAATCATATTTTTATTAATAAAATAGATACAATTGCGTAAATCAACCAATATTTATTAGAAGAGAAGAAAAACCCTCTAACTTTAGTAATTAAAGGAATGGAATGAAAAGTGATGTATTTTGCTAGATTATAATTCTTATTATTTAATCAATTATACAAAGATTACCACCACTCATATATATATAATATATATATATATATCTATGACACACGATTATGATACTTTTGAATAAGCACTCGAAATTTGTAGCAATTCAATTCAAATTCTTGGTGAAATAACACTATATCAAATAACCACCCGAGCCACCAAACTCAATTATAGACCACATAATTATTATACATAAATATAATGGTACACAAAAAATTTGCATACAATATAAAACAAATGGAATATAAACAATTATAAGCAATTACCGAATTAAAAAGAGTGTAGTAATTCATTATTTTATTCTGTTTTTACATTCCTGTTTTATAAAAAAAACTCAACTAAAACACATGTGGTGAGATACCCCATTAATCTTTATATAACATAAAGTTTATCATATTAACGAAATTAAAGTCTTCTTTAATTTTATACTGCATACATCAAGTGGTGATTTTTTATCCTTGTTTAATAATTCTATATTGGAACCAGCTTTTACCAATGTGCACGCCACAGCTTCTCTATCCTCTTCACATGCTAAATGTCTGTAAAAAATGTTTTTTTAAATAAATACAGTGTTGTATATGTAAATCAACATTTCACTTTTAAAACTCCATCCATGTTTTCTTTATTTTAGCTTTTTTTAACTGCAAAATTTATAACAATTATTTGACAGAACATATATGATTTTCAGAATTGTACTTACAAAGGAGTTGAACCTGTAGAATCAGTGATATTAAGGTTAATACTTGGACAAGCCAACAACACATCAAGAATATTAGTTCTGCCTTGTGCAGTTGCTCTATGTAAAGGAGTGGCACCTAGTATATCTGTTGCATTTACATTAGCTTCACAATCTATTAATAATTTTACCACCTGTGAAAAAGGGCTAAATTAATTAAAAAATTATAAGGGCTAAATTAATTAAAAAATTATTAAGTAAACAAGTAAATTATTTTAATATAGTATTAATATAATAACAGACCAAAAACCAATATTTAGAAGTTATCTGGTTTTGTATATAAACCTTACTTTTATATTGATATAGTACAAGGGTATGTGCTTTTGATTACTTGAGTAGCACTCATTTTTACTATTTGATATGTTTGTTATCAAAAATTATTTAACATTAACAAAAAATATAAACATTTCTATATATCCTTCACTCTAATAGTTTTAATTAAAAAAAACTCTTGCACTAAAGATAAAGCCACATTGCAATAGACTTCAGAAACATACATTTAATGGTGACAAAGTACATACATACTCAGAATAATAATTAAGAAATTTCAAAATAATTGCCCGTGTACTCAATGCAGCTGAAATGGCACATTACTATATGCCATGTTATTACATTACACAGTAAATAGTTATGAGTAGTTTTGCCAGTTCATTATCAGGGAACCCCCCGCCACCAGCAACTAATACAAAAAATGAGTCTTTATAAATTATGGTACAGATATCATTTTTTTTTTCGAACTATTTACACTGTTGACCTGAGACTTCTACAGTTTCACCAGACTATGGGAGATTTAATTCTAATTTTCTTATCTCCTATAATAACTAGATTATCTGATCATAAATTCAGTTTTTATAGAAAAAAAATTACCTCTTTATGTCCCTTTGAACATGCATAATGTAGTGATGATTGCCCTCTATTTGTTTTTAAATTTACATTAGCCCCTTTGCCAATTAATAATCTAACCACTTCATATCTACCAGCAGAAGCAGCTAATATTAATGGTGACGAATTTGTGTCATCAACTGGATCAACAGGACTACCACATTCAATCAGATAATCAACAAGATTTTCATTGCCACCTAACGCTGCCCAGTGAATTAAAATACGACCATTCTGAAAAATATAAAAATGTTATGATGTGCACCATACATAATGATTAATTCAGAGAATAATTAAGTCAAGGAAGTTATATCACAAAAGATGACGCTCTTACACGCCCGACGAAAACGTTTTCGCGAGGAAAAAGTTGCGCACATAGACACTAGCAATAACAAGCAGTTGAGAATGCGCATACGCGTTTTCCCGAATTCAATATTGCACACTCCAATCAGTGAAACAGCGTGTCTTAGTCGTGAAAGGCAACTAATAGGAAATCATGTCTAATAAGGAATATACTATAGGCAAGTGACATTGCAGTTATCGAACTCACCGAATCAGGGATATTTACTAATGACTTATTTTCGTCTAGCTTGACCTTAACTTGATTAAAATCACCTTTGTAGGCCGTTTCGTACACAGTACCAACAGACATTTTCTCAATTAATGTGGAACATAAATAAAAACATTAATATTCTTTGAACAAATCGACCATAATATAACATAAGTTTATGCCACAGAATACGTAGTATCTTCTTAGTAGTTTGTGCCACAGAATAATATTACTCCTAGCGGAGGTTTATGCACTATAACCTAGGGATGTAATTTGAAATCGATTCATTTTTTTAAATCGATACTGAATTACCATCAACACAGTGGATCGATTTCTTACACTATAAACTCTTTATTTCATTTTCTTCTATTCATGAAGTCCGGTGGAACTGTAGAGGCAAGTCAACAGGCTAACAGTGTAATCAGTTCGAAAAAAAAAATCTATCCATCCCATCACCTAAGATTCATAAGCATCGTCAGGAGCGATCAATACTTGCATGGGTGAACTGCCTGGAAAAACACCAAGGGACGTCGGCTTCTTTATTAATTATAAACTTTTTATGACCTTATTAAAATTAACTCCTCGAATAATTTTCTAAGACCCAGATCTCAAAACGGCGGAATAGATATTATTTTTTTTCCCTTCTCTACATCGTATATTGTAAATTTCATAGTTTAGTCAAAACAGATCGTAAATATAAAAAAATAATGTATATGTACTTCTAAAATTCTAATATTTTATTTTTCAAAGTTTTGTTATAAATCAGGTATTTTGCCAATAGTCTATTGACCTGTGCCTCATGAGGTTTACATACGTTTGAATGGAACTTAAATCTTTGTGGTGTAAAACACGACGTAATATCGATTATTATAATTATATAGCATATTTTTTAAATAAAAAAACACATCATAGAATTTAGAAATTGATATTTTCTTAACTGATCTTCTAGAACTCGATTTTTCATAAATTGATTCCACAGACACGATTGCTATAATACTACTGTATACTAATAATGACAGACAATGAAGTCTTGATACATTAATATAATAAAATTGACGTAAGCACATATGATAGTATATACGATAGCTATATCAAAAAAACAATTTTTAATATTTATGTCAGTCTGTCTGTTTGTTTTTGTTAGGTTTCGAAACGGTTGGACCGATTTTAATAAAACGTTCACTGGCAAATAGCTAAGTTACAAGGAACTTAGTATATTTTACTTTAGACTCGATTTTATTCGCGATTTTCGTCCACGTGGATTCTCTAAAACGTTTGATCCGATTTTCACGGGATTTTTACTGGCAGAAGTCGACCTTATAACGAGTAATTTAGTGTATTTTATTTTATTCTAGCTGTTATTTATAAGAGTTCGACAGATAAGGTATAGCCTGAACTTTTCATTAAGAGTTTATTATAAAGTATACGTGATTACTGCGGGGATTATATAGAGGGTTAAACTTCCAAATATGTTGTTGATGGCAAATCGCATCTTATAAACTGCCATGCCGTTCTTCTGGCTTTAGACCTTTAACTTATTTCTCGCACTTGCATGAAGATTATAAGACGTAGAACAATTAACGTACAGTAGAGGCGCTTGCATAGACAAATGTATTTGGAGGAGAATTTTTGTAATCCTATATCTCCTTACAATTTTACATTTCTTTAATTACAACCAAAAAGCACCTGCGGAGCTACAGATATTAGCTAGTACTATATATTAACAAACCAATATCGTACATAATAGTTTTTTTTTTTTAATAATCGGATACTTCTCATTAATTTGTAAAAATAATACCTTCAAGCAGTTGATCTGTGTCGTAGTAAAATAAAGTTTCATTTTACAACTGGTAATATATAACAGCCATATTACTTGTAAATTACATTTTAATCAAAGTTAAATTTTACTCGTATCACATATATGTGGATTAATGCTATATTTTATAATGAGTTTTTATTCATCACCTAGAAAATAGTTGATTTGGAAAAACTCGGAGCGATCCTATATTTTTGTGCCTATCTTAGCCACACTGGTGTATTTCTTATTTTTTATCTGTCAAAGAGCGCAACGTCAACCCAAGGTTGCCGATTTTGGGGAATTCCTTAAATTACAGGGAATTTATAGCTCTATTCAGGATTTTGGTGGAATTTGTTATGTACGAGACATAATAAATACAGTGCTTTTAATGTTTAACCATTTCCACCTGTCTGAGGTTTTTGTAGTAACGGATTCATGTGAATTTGTGTGCGCACGCTTTTGCGGTTCTGTCACCATTGCTCCCATTCCATAAAAATGTTAGCAAGACTTTTTACCAATACAAAACATAGGGCTCATGAAGGTGATTATTTCTGTTACGTAACCCAAGACCTCTTAATATACATTCTATTTTAGTAAGTTTAATGTGGCGAATCAATTAGAGGAAAAATGAAAACAAGTGGTATTTACAAATTTAATAATAATAATTAAAAATATTATTATTACATAAGAGTCATTACATATAATTGATTACAGAATATAGAATATGAATTACAGAATTCAATAACAATTATAAAATGGAGTAAAAAGGCCACTAATGAAACCTTACACTTTTTCTTTTAAATTTAATAGTAGGTGTGAATATATCAAAAATATAATATATTATTATATAGGGAACAGTTTTGAAATAGTCTATTAAGATCTGTACAGTTAGATATCAACAAATTAATTCGTTACTGGGTGTGTAATGAAACGTTTGACCAACCGAAATACGCATGTCGCACCTACACATTCACATTTTCCCACTCACCTTCTCGGCTGTCGCCATGATAGCATCTTTTTACTACAATAATAACTTATAAAACGTAATACAGAATACTTTATTATAAGCAAAGCTTTTCAATGTTCAGTTTTAAATATAAGGGATTAAAATTAGTTTTTTTTTTAATTTGTATATATACGTATTTGTATATATCAAACAAAAACTGCCTAGCAATTACGCTTCCGTCACTTTAATATTATTCAATTCACTCAGATTTGTTTAGTTGTACTTGAATATGTTTCACTTAAATTTCGTTCATCTCAATTTTGAGGAATAGAACTTACATTCATGGGGAATTTAAACAATTCACATTGGCAACGCCGACTGCGTTGTTGAGTCTGTGCTGTTTTGTTTCAGTAGTTTGATTGTTTAGTAAAGTCAAAACAGTAGGTGTGTGAATTGGTGCGTGGTAGGTGCCTCATACGCAGTGTAATCTCAGTTTAAAATAGTCAGTGAATGCAAGTAAATCAGAAGAAAAATCTAGTATTTCTTAAAAATATTAAAGATTCTAACAGAAACGAATAAAGTTTTAGTTTTGTTTGTTTATTATAGCTACGTAATGTCGAATAAGTATTATGACTATTATGATGGGAGCAAAATTTTTCTTTTTCTGGCTAATAGAACTGGTCTTCCTGTAGATTTAGTAAGTTTTGTAACAGTTAATTATTAACTGCTTATTAAGTTGCTTAATCCAGCTATTTAGTATGCCTGAATTTTATTGTTTGGCTCAATTTATTAGAATATGTATCACTTTTCATTTTGTTTATGTAAATATGAAATTTAGAATATAAATACATTTTATTTCATCATAAAAAGTTGTTATGACACTTTCATATTCTTGCATATTTCATTTTAGATTGTTTTATCTGTAATACTATGGATTCATCTATAATTTTGTTCCAAACACATTGCTCTTTAATTAAGATGTGCTTTGCTTTTAGATATTATAGCAAATATGATCACTGCCTTGGATATTTATGTGAAGTAAATTTAAACTGGGACAATTAAAGTACATTCATTGTAAATGTTGAATATTGAGAGATTGGATAGTGAAAGTAATGTTTACTTTTAGTTATTTCAATAGGTTGGCTACACAAATAATTTCATGATATGCCAATGGTCACTAATAGAGATATAGAGTATTATTAACCAAGGGCTGTATCAAAACTGTTTATTAAGAAAATGAGCATACTATAATATTTTTCATACCAAGGCCAATATTATTTAAAACATTTTATATGATTATATCTATTAATATGCAAATTTTTATAACAATCTCTACTAAAGTTAATATTGGAAACTGCTGATTTAAAGTTAAATTTTATCTAGAAAATAATAGATAACTTTTAAAAGAGCCTATATTCATATTTAGGGATTTTTATTGATCTCAGTACATTTACATGTACATAAAGTTTACAGTATTGCATAATAAGCATTTCTATATTTTTGATGATTATAAATTGTAATAAAATATAATTACTTAAAATGGCAGCTGGATAGTTAAATATCATTGAAGTATTGTTTTATAGTAGTTGACTCAATCTATTTGGATTTTAATTTTTCAGTATAACAATATACTTTATCAAATTAATTTATGATTTTACACTTTGAAGATGTACATATCTTGAAAATTATAAAATGAACTATCACATTACAGTCTGTGTGAATATTTATGGAGACATTACCTACTTCATAAAATGCTATACAATTTTATTGTTATATCTTTACCCATTGTTTGTTCTTCAATACACTCATTCCAGTCTGCTAATATTAGAATATGATACTGTAAATTGAACTTGTGTAGATGATATCAGCTATGGCTAATGGCAGATATGGCTAATGATGCTAATTGAGTCAAAACTTTTACACAACTAGACACTAAATAATTTTTATGGTGTTTGCCAAAAGTAATGCTCTGTTAGCTCTGTATTCTGTTGTATCTTTTGTTCTGTTCTAGAAATGTTTAATTATTATGCTGTCTGATATAACTTATATGTCAGGTGTAACTTACAGGCATAATGTAGAATGTGTTTTTGATATATGTAGTGTGAAAATCTCAGATAATATTGTATGGAATTGTGGTGGTATAATGTTAGAAAAGTGTTACAACTGGTGTTTTGTTTGATTATGAAATTCATTATTATTTTAAAATAACATATTTTTCCAATATCATCAAAAAGTATATGAAACTTTAACAATTAAATGTTTTTAAAAGGTAAAAATGTTATAGGGCCTGTAGTTAAAGAAATTTGATAGGGTGATAATATAAATAATAATAGTACCTAAAGAGACCTGGAATAATTTGAAATAGTACTTGTTATAATTTTTTTGGGTTCTATAGGTGTAGTAATATTTATTGTATTTGTTTATCATCTTTTTACCTCATCCCACATACATGTAGTTAGCACAGCTTCCAATTTCCTCTATCAACTATCTTTTCAGTATTCACAAATTTTATACATGTATAAGACAATCAATCCATATCTTCTTTAGTCTACATTTACACCTATATTGTTTGACATACTACCCTTTTAGTTATATGATTCATGACAATTGCATACCACAACAACTTATTTCTTCTCACCTACTCTGTTACTTGTGTTATTTTCAAGCTTTCTCTGTATAATCATTTCTAATCTTATGCCATCTAGTAACACTGCACATCTTTCTTGACATAAGCATTTCTGCCACAAACAATCGCTTTTCATTGGTGTCTTTCATTACCAGGTACTTAAATCCACACAATACTACAGATCTTATATATTTTTATCTTGAATTTTAAGGTTGTTCATGGAATACTTGTGATCCTTGAAACCTGACATCATTTAGTTCACCCTGCATTATCTTATTTATCACATCACACTCAACATAACTTTCATTTCCTTTTATGAACTGAGGTACATATCATAGACCAGAGTAGATTGGCTCATACCTCACTTAAGGCTATATGGAATAAACTGGATAGAGCACCTTGTCGCAAAACAGGTGTTCAGTTTTTGTTCTACTGACTCATTGCTCTATACTTTTCCCAGTCTTCTCTAGACCTCAGTTGCATCTTTTCTTTCATCTTTTGTAGACATTGTAATAATTATTAAAAGTAATTATGTATACACAATTATAACAATACAGTCGGCAGTCTAACTAAAAAAATAATCTATAACAGCCTATATGATATTAGTTATATCAAGACGGAAGCAGAATTTCGCGAGACTTAAAAATGATGTATTTACTGGTTACACTGTGATAATAATCATCATCAGCATCTAAGAGACCCGCTGCAAGACCATAGGTCTCTTCCCGAAGGATAATAATAAAAACTGAACATTCTTATATTTTATAGGTGCTTAGAGTTATAAATATTTCATTAGCTGTAGTATGTTTTATATGATATTTCAATTGCTATTGCTTAATGTACACATTTTCACACTTCATTGTCAATCAATATTATTTTACTAGAAGCTTTGTGTATATATACATCTGAGGCAGTAATCATGTTACAAGCAGTCATCATTAATTTGTGATATTCATGTGAGTGTACTATTTTTTTTACTAGGTTAATTTTTTGATCTCACAAGTAGCTGCACTATGCCTGGCCAGATTGTTTCGCAAACCATTGAAATTTGCTTCGCCAGAGTTCCGTCATACTGTGTGCCTTGTTATTGGTTTGATTATGGGATATTTCTGTTTTGGAAAGTAAGTTATAGCTCTATAGTAATCACTGGATACATATAGGTACTCCAAATATTGTAAAATATTTAGACTGATCTGTTAGTGTAAATCTGTTACACACCAAGTACTTTAAAAACATATACATAAATACTATGTTCATCATAAGTTATGGTATGGACTATGAGATCTATATTTATTATATTAAATCTTACTCCTTTGAGCCTTAGAACTCTTCAATTTAACACTTGCAAATTCTCTACCATTCATGATTAATTTAGTATTGCATAACTCGCTCCAGGCACATGACTATGCCATTGTATGTTAACCTTTCAAGTTTTATTACATTATTGTTAGTCAACTGAGCATAACAATATAGGCATAGCACAACAACATCAAAGATTTTATTTAAGTACTTATTTGGGTTTTCACTCTAAAAAAACAATTTAATAATATTCTTATCTCGTTAAAAAATAGATGTTTTCATTCTAAAATAAGAAAAACAAGCACTAATTAAAAATTACAATATGATATGCTTAAATATTTATCTTATAAAATTTTAGTTTAATGTTATTGCATTGGTAATAAAATTATAAATCACGGAAAAATAACGTTCTTACGAACTCTATAAAAACGAAAATTGTTTACTTTCGTTAATAATATGAGTGCGTAGAATCTTCGGGAGGGGTGTTCTCGTGTATAAAGACGTGGTAAAACAAGTCTCTTCTTGAAGTTGAAGAAACGAAAACAATGAGTACCTAGCGCAATAAAGAATATGACAAGCAGTGTTATAAAACTGTTCTAGAATATTCTAGCCATTTGTAACATAGATACACATATATATACACTGCAGATCAAAAGGAACACAGCGAACCGCAAGTGTTCTATAAATGTAATAATTAAAAAAATAAGTAGAGACTATATTTTTATATGTATGAATAAATTTGTGACTTTCACTATAGAACGAATCAAATAACCCCGGGTCGTATTAAAATAACGATTGATTTGACTAGTATGATAGAAAAAAATCGGATTTGAATTAGACTTTTAAAAGCTTCCTCTGCTTAGAACCCGTAGATCTTTGAGATAAGAAGCTGGTTTGAATCTGTAAACAAGTCAGTGAACCACTGCATGAGTGTTGTGCAACACTAAACCAAATAAATTACTATTGGATGCCTAGATATATGAACAAACTTCGTAGTCCGGTGGAACTGTATAGGCCTTGTCAGGCTAGCAATGTAGGTCAGTTCGAAAAAAAAAAATATATGAACAAACTCTTTTACACTAAATTAAAGTATAATGTACGTTATTATCGAACTACACTATTCTTGTTTATAATATTTTAAGTCATCGTTACAATTATAATACAATGTAGTATTGTGTGGTTCGTGAACGACCTTGGTCGATAAAACGACTTACGCTTTGATGCGCAAATCCAAGACACTTCGTGTACTAATCAATCAATTGAATGGGTGGAATAAATAGGCTCGGTTTTCAAACGATACATATCTCGTGATAGAATGGTGTATTTCGTATGTTAGATTGATAAATCTCTAGATGTATTAGTACTTTAATTTTTTTTTTTTCAAAAATGTCCGATTATTATTTCTATATATTTCTACCTTTATAGGCAGCTGAGATTTAAAAAAAGTTGTCTGTTCCTATGTTCGGATTTATCTCGGAATCGTCTTACGATACATTATTAAATGTTAGCACGGAAATCTTATGTTATTCCACAATTGATAGTATAAAAGAATTCGGTTATTCTAAACTAATTGTCATGAAAATTTATACGCGGGAAGCATATATCAATTCGTAATTGGTAAAGTATATGGGTTGTCAATAACGGTCTTAAAACATTTTTATTCTCAACCGATTTTCAATATCCCAACATCTACAAATCAATTAAATAAAGAAAGGATTTCACCCTTAACTTAGCCAAGGTCTCTGCCTACCACAGCCGAGGAGCACCGAAAGAGGCCCCCGAGGGGATCTCCACAAAAAAAAATATCTACAAATCATAAAAGAGGATAATCCTACTTCTATTAGATCTTGTTTTACACTAGCCGCCAAGTAACTTTAACGTAACTGCGCAGACGGACATTATCGTTATATGTAGAAAACTTATCTGATCACTTTATGATCAAATCTTCATAAGCTACATTATAATTTATTTTTTGGGTATTTACTGTCTAATTCCAGTTAGCTACGTTCTAACCCCTAAAAATAATGATAATATATGTACAGAGATGATATACTAACAAAGTGTCGTGAATATTTTAATTAAATAGATAAGAAAAATATTGGAATATATATTTTTTTATTAATATTAGTGATGTTCGATCAATAACATGTAAACCGTGCGACGATCTATCCTTGATTGCTGACACGGTGACTGCTTATTACATTATGTAAAGCTGATGTAGAAGTTACTAGAAAACCGATTCATTACAAGAGTATGGTACATCGTAGAATTAATATACGAGTATATTGTTTCTACATTCATAGAAACCAAGGTTTAAACAAAAAAGATGAACATTCAGGACCCGTTTATTCAAAGGACAGTATGAAATTTTTAGCGTAGTTTAAAAATGCAGACAACTAATTTGAAATTGTAATGCAGATTATACTTGTACTTACAGGAATATCCTATTTCTATAAATGCTAGATTATTGTTTCCCCGAATTAACCTTGAAAAATCAGCTAATAAAATAAACTATTCCCATAGCTATCAATGTTTTAAGTCGGCTTACTTGAAATAACTTATTATTGTGGATGAGCATCAGTATATGTTAAGTTTTTGAGAAAGAAATCCTTTGGTACATTTTACTATCTAAATAGTTAAAAGTTGATCGATAAAAAGTATACAACTTTAAAATAAAGCTCTCGGTTTCTTTTTAAGTTAATTATGACACACGTATTCAGTTTTAATTTCCATTCCATTCTATTTCCCATTTCCACTAAAAAAATGCTATACCTTTTTATTTGAACTGACAACAGAAAAAAGTTGAATCAGTAGCGACAAATTTTGAAAACGCGGCCATTTCTCGTAAACCACGACACCTTGTTGTCAACTTTAGAAACCTTCCACGAGTAGAGTGTACTAACCTTATTTTTCATAAGAGTAAACACTGTTTCTTACGTTATAGGAATATTAATTGTATTTTTATTATGGGTATAAAGACGCTAAACTGACCTTCACTGTTTAGCTACCGATATGTTATTAGTAACAAACTATTCAGGATACAAAGTAATTAATTTTTCTTTTAACACGTAAATAGGTAACATAAATCCGACTCAAAAAAATGCATTATAAGAAATGCCCAAAACGTCCTTAACCATAGTTAGGCATGTACTTAGTATTAAATTGTCATAATTCAACCACTATCTCAGTCACTACATATTTCCTATTCAGTTTTGAGTACTCTCCTGGAGTATTTACGAAATCCAGAAACCAAAGCTAATGCTAATTAAAATGGGTGACGGTTAAAAATACTCGCTTTGAAATAAAAAAAAAAACGTTCTTCAATTGGTTTATAAATGATAAATTTCTAAGGTAATAAAAAAAATCAAATTGAGAAACTCTTCCTTTTTCAAGTCTGCTAATCAAATGTAATAGATACTGCTCACATGTACTGAAAATTACGTATACCTGCTCAAATATAAAAACGAATTTAATGCAGTAGATATTCTAAAAATAGTAATCTTTTTTGTTCCTCACACTTCATTTCGTAGTATTTGTAACTTTAATTTAAACTAGAAATTATAGGTGACAGAACACTTCTATTGGTATTATTCACTCGCTATAAGTTTCTATATCCTAAGTCCATAATAATATTTGCAAAGTATTTTTTTGTTTTTTGAATGTGTGTGTTAATAAAGATGTTTACCAATTTTATATGAATGTCACTTTTAACCAATATGTAAATTATGTATTCAGTGAATAATTTACTAATGAGTGTCTAATCAATGTAAATAAATTGCAGGCAGTCGATACATTTGTCTGTTTTGCCAATGATAAATTACATGTTAATCAAGTCTGTTCCACATCATGTAATGGGCAAGTAAGTAATAATATTACTTCTACTTATAATTTTCGAAACGTAGGTGCAAATGATAGAGGTCGGATTGGTTACAACCTGTAGAAAATCAACAATCGGTTCTTTCCTTCTTCGAGCTTGGTGCTAATTTCAATTTAATTAGTAACAATGAACTAAGCGTGAAGGAAAACAACGTATGGAAGTCAGAATACTAAAAAAGCAATTTTTTGTTGTGTAAGATTACGGAATTGTAAACCTTTAAAATCGCTGTAAAGTCTTGGCTAAGCTTGATAATAAAGATCCAACCTTCCATCGAAAAGAGATAATGAATCTGCGGTTAGCGTTTTTGGCTACCTCGTCTATTCCTTTCGAATGAGCCATAGCTTTCGTTCGCGGAAAACTTCGTTATGAAACTATATCATGGTGAATGTTGAAAATCTGCCGCCAATCACTTATAGATGTGTTCCGGCAGCTGTACTTGACAAGCAGTCCCCCTCTAGGTTTAGCGTATTTAACCCTTAAATGGACGATTTTTGTTTCACGTTTTAAAAAAATATATTTGTCTAATAGACATGTATCTAGGAAAAATGAGTAAAAAAATCTAGACATGAATTTACTATACTTTTTGCCAACTTTAAAAAAAGTACAAAATGCGTTCAGAAATAAGAACTACTTGTCAAAATTAACAAAAAATTAAAAGAAGGTCAATTTTATCTGTGATGTTTAGTATGTTGTTTAGAAACAACATTGTCCATTTAAGGGTTAAGATGATGATGATGATGACCAAGACCAACTTATATTACATCGTTATTTAAACAAAGGTGAGATTATGGTTAAACGCTATAACATAGACTATAAAACAAGGTAAAAAATATATACACAGGAGTAGGACATTTTATGCTGATTTTACTATTGTTACACGCTCATGATTCTTAAGTAATTTATAATTATGTTTGTTTTGGATTTCAGTGTAACATTGGCTGCTTCCATGATATACCTTTGTTGTTTACATCTACATCGACAAATATATCATACAGCTGATTATACATTGGATATAACTGGTAGTTGTTTTTGTAATTACCTTGTGAGATTTAATTGAATAAAGTAATCGTTGTTTTTTTACATAATGCTTAATTTGATTTCACAGGTCCTGTGATGGTTATAACGCAAAGAGTGACATCATTAGCATATTCACTTCAAGACAATTTAAGTCAGAGAGAAATAAATTCGAATATTGTGGGACACTCGGCAGACACAAAAGGATTTATATTGGACAAAATTCCATCACCGCTTACATTTTTCTCATTTACATTGGCCTTCCAAACGTTGATGTGTGGGCCTGTTCTTTTCTATCCTGACTATATAAACTTCATTGAAGGGGCTAATGTAATAAGGGTAAGGTATTATTCAACGAAAATGTTCTTTTAAATTTGAATGGTAGTACAACAGTTTAAAGATTATAGTATATATATGTAAATACTGAATTGAACATTGTATCGAACAGTATATGATGACTTTAATATCATAAGGTAGTGACGTAGTAATTGTACAATCGGTATCACAACAACAACAATGTAAAAGAAGCGCAACACGACCGATAATGCAAAAGTAGATAATTATTATTCCACATTTATGCTGTATTGCCTATAAATCTGAGAACTATTCAGACAATTTACTGCAGTACATATACCTACAGTAATTTCTAATTTAACTTTGTAATAATCTTAATGCTTGCTTAACAAATTATTCATCGTTACAATTCACCAAAGGTCGAATATAAAAATTAATCCCTGGACTGTACAAAACCTTAAACATTTAAATTCCATACACATGAATATATATCTAATGAGGCACAGGTCAACAGATTGTTGGCAGCACAAGTTTAAAAAAAACCTGATGTATTACAAAACTTTAAAAAAGAATAAATTATGTATTGTAAAATTATAATTTTTATGTAAAATGTAGTTTTAAATTATTTGTTCATTTCTACGAACTTTTTTTGCTATCATGAAATTTACATTATACGATATCGTCAAATAAAAAAAATGTCTGTGTATACTTACGTGTTAGAAGTTATACTTCTTTGGCGTAACAAGATAAAAATCTTTTTAAAAATTTTATCTTTCGCCTTGTTCTATGTTTGTAGAAAAAACGACACTAACAATAGGAAAAATAAATATCGTGAATACAGTTGTCAGTTCTCAAACACGCGTAGATGTCCTTACTTTTACTTTGTTGGAAACTTTTTTTGAATAAATTTAACGACATCTGTTGTGAAAAAACTAAAATGTTGACTATATAACTTCAGGGTGTCGGTTTTTCGTGACGGTGTGCGCGCACATCCTAAAATTTACTCTCATCATGTTTCCCTAACGCGCTAAAAGAAGTATAACTTCAAAAACTAAAACATCCGCCGCAAGGTTAATTCAATATAGTTTCTAACATTCTAGTCATCATAGCCAAGACCAATTCAAAGTTACCATTTAAAAAATATAAAGTTACAGAAAGTGACTTTTCTATTATCAAAATTGATTGGGTAAAATTATAAATTAATATAAAATTAAATTAAATGCATACTTACAACATTACGTAATAATAGTGTATATATATGTCAATCTTGCAAGAAATAATAATCGTTCCTAAGGAATCATAATAAATGTTTAATATTGCAAAGAAATGTGCACGGTACGAAAAATCAGAAAGATATTTTTAAGGAAAAAACTACTTCACTTTGGGAAATCACAGCAAAAATATTTAAATTAGCGATTTAACCAATATATTCGTTCTATTGAGTGGTCCGAGCATTAAACAGGCAATCAATTTAGCGAATTCTTACAAGTTGTAACTTATTGATTTTGACATATCGAATACGGTCGTATCGAACGTTTGTTAGTAGGATATAGAGCAAAACGAAATTGTAAATAAATTAACATAACCTAACTACTATGTTAGGGACGTCTCACTACGCTCTAAAACTCAAATTATGTAGAAAGCTTAGACACCTGTCAGTGTTCCATAGAAGTGGGTTGATCACCTTATGCCGAATGGTAACCGAACAACGGACTAAAATGGCGACATCAACTTCACTTATTCACGAAGGACCAATCTACGAAGACTAAGTGTCGGTAGATAAGAGACAGGAGCTTATATCCAGAACTCGTAACTACAGTAAATAAGGGATATTTTATACATTACAGGATGAAAAATATAAAGATCTTCAAGAGCCATCTCCACGTAAAGCGGTTTTATACAAAATAGCAGCATCCGTTGCAGCCGCTTTGTTGTATTTGAGTTTATCCAAGAAATATCCGATGGCTGTTCTAGAAGGTGTTATACCTTTATTTTATTCCTAGTGTATTTACTTACATGAAAATGGTAAAACGACCACTTTTGCGTGTAAAGACAAAGTATTGAATATTTGTAAGGTTTTATCTATTGCATTTTATTTATCCTTAGTCGATTTTTACTATGTTCTCCGTGTTTAAAAGAGTGTGGTCAATAGTTAACAACGCGGATCAACTGTATGTTGGTTTTTCCTAAATATCCTAATTTTTATGAGCTATCATCGCTTTAAAAAATATAATATCAATGAATTTTAAATTGCCTAAAAATGAGAATTTAGATGACATTACAATATTTTCATAATTTAAGACATTACAGATAATAATTGTAGTACTAAAACAAAAGTGAGGATGGAATAAATTAATTTAACGTTTTAAACAATCCTTATTTTACAGACCATTCGTAATTCATCTGGCAAAATATTTATAAAAATTCAAATAATTCCAGAATTAACGGATCCGACATCAGAAGTATCTCGCTCGTGGTCAGCTCTGTATCTCCTTTGGTATGCGTATCTATCAACATTAGTAGTTCGGTGTAAATACTACCATGCGTGGTTACTATCAGAAGCTATTTGTAATAACTCTGGCATGGGTTTCAATGGATACGATGCCGATGGTACACCGAGATGGGATAAGATGTCTAACATCGACGTGTTTGGATTCGAGGTACTACGATTTCCTTTGCTAACGAAACTTCATAGGTTACAGGTTTTATATCAGTCTAGGTTAATTGTAACACTGAAACACTCATAACACTGTGTATTTTAGAATGTACCACTTCTCATTCAATACCGATCGTCTATTTGCAACCGTTTGTGATAAATATATTACCCCTTTAACCCTCAAATGTGTGATATTTGTTTTGATTTGAAACTAGTTAAAAAGCAACAATGAAAACTGTATATAACTTACCAAAAGTATTGTCAATTTTTTCTTTCACACGTAAGGTTTTTTTCTAAGGCTTTAACATGCTTTTGGAAACGCATACACTTAGGTTTTTCAATGAAATTCAGCGGAAGTGAAATGTAGACAATTGGTAACAATATACATTTAAGGGTTAAAGTCTTTTTACAACTAATCCGAGGGTCTTATGTTTAACCCTTAAATGCACTATTTTTTGTTTTGAATTTTAAAACATCGTCTTTACAGAAATGTAGTCACAGATTACATATAAAATAAACATGTCAATATATTCAGGCAATAATATTGAGTATTTATTATGGTAAAGTTGTATGTAGATTATTGGCAACGATGTGTGTTTATTACTAAAATGATTGTAGACATAAACAAGCTGTCATGTTTTTACATTATATATGTATATAGGAATCCTTATACATGTGTATAAATGAAATAAGGAAAAGCAATTGCAATTTCTCTATGGTTATTAACGAGCTTTTGGAAACGCACACATTTAGGGTTTTGGGCACAATTCAGTGGAAATGGAACAACATTATGCATTTGAGAGTTAAGCCCAACAGAAACATTATTATATGTTATACTAGCAGGCCCGGCGGACGTTGTCATGCTCTGATAATAGAAAATATATATTTATGTGCATGAAATGCTTGACGTAACTAATGTATTTAATTTGATAAGGATTAATGCTGTATCCGTCTAAATACCCTTCCAATTACCTCTTCGGGTCTCTCAATGGGTATAGTAAGTTATCCTAAAAATATAGGTATATCCTTTTTTGTAGATCTATAAAAGAGGAATATCTCAGTATGGATTGTTTTGTTATCATCTCAAAGGGAGTGTTTTCGACGAAAGCTTCCAGGCGGCTTAACTTTTTCCGATTCTTTCAACAATGATCATCAACAACCAATTTACTATTGACAAATTATATACCTAAACCTTCCCCGTGAATTACTCTATCTATTAATGACCGCGTTACAATCCGTTCAGTGGTTTTTGGGTTTATCGCGAACATCCAGACAGACAGACAGACGCGGTGGACGACTTTGTTTTATAATATGTTGTTATATAGCACACATGTGCTCCGCATACGTTTCTTGTTGGTTATAATAAACTGTATCTTGTTAGAAATAGGTGAGTTATATTAAAACTAGTTTTTCCTCACGACTTACCTTACCTCCCGTTGATATAGTTTGCTCTATCCCTCGAGCCCAAGTGGGGATGAGATACTTGTACCTTGGACCCACAGGCGAATACAGTTCCCTCGTGGAGCCTTAGCCTGCCTCCCAAGACCGTCAGTGCGTGGTGAAGAGCCACATCCTACACGAGGTGACCCTGTCTAGCCGAACACTACGGATCTAGGCTAGAGAGCCGATAAACACTCCTGGGGCTCGGTTCCAGAACCGGGTCGGGGCGTATACCCCGGCAGACGTCGCCCCTCGCAGTACCCCTCTGCTTATCAGAGGGGACAGGGGATGGGGTAAGGACGGGCCTGCTTCGGTTCGCCCGTCAGAGGGTGGAGGGAGAAAACCTCCTTAAAAAGTGACCCCTTGACTGCCAAACCGGACCAAGGAGGGAAGGGGCTGGGGACCTGACTTTCCATTGGACATTGGTTCGGTAGACGGGTAGGCAGCTTGACCGGGCTGTCGTCGCGCTCAGGGCGTTCGCGCTGGGCCTTGTCGCCGGGGTGGCATGGTGCTTGCTTGTTCGATCCCGTGCCACTCCATAGCGCGGCAGACGGTATCTTGTGGGTTTTTTAGTCAGTAAGAGTCTGACACCCCACAGCTCCCCAGGGCTGTGGGTGTCCAATGAAGGATTTCTTCCCACATTAAAAAAAAAAAACCATCGAGAGCTGTACTCTTCTGGATATAAAGGTACTTTATGTCCTTATCACAACAATTCAAACAGATGAAAAAAATCGCATTTATAATATTGTAAGTCAGGATGAAGATTGTGTAAATATGCTGAGTCTGCACATACCAATTTTCATAATGATCCGTTGAAGAACACGGGTATTGACATGCTGCAACGGCACCTACAGAAAAATGGTTGTGGGTTATGGTAAAATAGTACCGTAAAAAAAATTCTATGTAAGAAAACAGTTCAGAGAGTTCGAACTATATTCACAGGGATTGAAAAAAAAATGTACATTTGGTAAAAATGAGCAATTTACGTAAAAACTTTTTGAATGCCAATCGATCCCGTTGTTTATAAGGATTAAGTTGCTTCATGGACTTATGCCCGGTTTCTGAAGCCGTCAGATAAACTATCAATAGCTATTGATTCAATAAAGTTATCCATAACACAAGCGGCGTTTAACTGTCAGTGCGTTTCTGAATACACAACGAGACGTCAAATAACTATCAATCTAAAAACTAATTATTTGATGTTCACTAGATGGCCCTTTTTACAAAGTGGTGTATAAAATTGATTTTATCATTTCAAATCGTCATTAATTATTGTTCCATTGTAACAGTTTTTTTGCCAATTTAGATACGTGGTTTTATTTTTAATTATAGTTATAAAATTTGTATGATTATTTGTTACACAGCTGTTTCTCAAAGACTGAAAATTTACCTGTCACTCCCAAAATGTCAACATTATAAAAACTATTATTTTGTTATTGCTTGAATCGTATTATTGTCATTCATAGTAGTATTATTTTTGTTGATTCAGATAGATTTTATACTCAGCAATCCTGTTGAAATCATTATTTGTATGTATTTTATAAATAGATAAAAAAATATATGTACGATAATGAAGCACGGAAACGGTATAAAAATATTATAATATAGTTGCTAAAGAATTTGTGTCGACAAAAAATAAACATAAAATGATTTTGAAGTACAGAGATTAGAAATTATCTACAGTATTTTTATACTGAATTACGATGAATTTTCGGATCCTTATTCATATTATGGAACATAATAAACAATAATTTAAACAGCATTTGTACTAAAATTAGTATACCGACACAAAGAAAAAAGGGTTTCAGGTCAATTTCGGCAGATGAAAAGTCAAATAAAACTTATCGAATAGATAAACGCCCAAATTTGTCCAGTTAAGTTAAACCGAGGTTAACTGACATTTCTCGTACAATTGTGTGTTCAGAAACCCAATATGACAAGTTATCGAACCGATAGCGCTATTGAACAGATAAACTACAGTTAAAAATGCTTCAGAAACCGGGCATAGGTGAGGTTAGAGTGTCAAAAATCGTAAAAAAACTTATTGCATACTATTTGTAACAATTAATTGTGAGCTCGATAACCTTGTGTATCCTAGGTAGTACTAAAACAAATATATAAAAAACATACTAAAAACGTTTCAGGAATTACATAAAATTATACAAATACATTTTTAATGCTAGTAATTATGTACATTTAATTGCAATGTATTTTATGTTTGTCCTTTTTAATGAGTTGGTCAAAATGGTCGTCTGTTATACTGACGCCTACTATAAAAATGTCTTTACTACAGAGTGGCAGCCGATTGTGCTCGACGCAGGATCGTTAGTTATTTTTTCAGGTCATGCAATTTTTTTTCTACACTTCACCTTTTAGATAAGACAGTACCATTTATAAATCCAATAGGAATATGATTAAGATCACTAGGCCACGAAATACAATAGACATTAGAATACGCATGGCGGTGGCGCATTTTGCAATAAAGCGCTTTTAGCAATTACGACAATGATAATTCTTTCTGACAGTTTTTGGAATGAGAACTTCTTTAGCAATATTGTGATTAGAAACTCGATGAATCGAAAGTGAACGATGAAAATAAAGAACCACATTAATTTTTTGAAGGTTTCACGTCTATCACGTGTGAACTGCACACATGATTTTTTTCTCACAGAATCTCAGAAGCTACATTGCTTGACTAACTAGATTTTTTTCATCAAACCAAATTAAATAACTACAGTGATCGCCAAACTTTTCTACCACTTTGAATATAGTTTAGTAGAAAACAAATTAAGTATAACAACTTAAGGATAAATCAATGCAAACTTTAAATTCCTATAATAATATATTAACTTTTTGTATTAAATTTTTGACGATATTATGTGCAAGCCCGAACTTATAAACAGAGCGCCAAAAATGAATTTCTTTAAAATTCTACATATATTTTTTTGTTTATTGTCGACTAGTTTTCTTTGGTACGGCCAGTTTATCCATAATTACGTTCTGTTCAGTATTTTGTATAGTACAAGGACAATAGAGCCACGATGATTTCCTATTAAATGTAGGGAAAAACTCTTTTGCGATTTCTTTCTAATACTCACTAAGTCCGATAGTGTTTTGATTCTTTTAAAAACGTGATCGAGCGACATTAATAAGTGTTTTTGTGTTAATTGTCCATTTTAGGCAGACTTTTTTAATATAGTAGTCACAAGAATTAAAATGTTATAAAAAACTCGAAATTTTTGGGTGTTTTTGCAAGTTTTTACCTTGCAAGAAGTCGAAGTGTGGCTTCTGAGGGCACTGCTGACAATAAATCTATTGCCCCCTCTCTGTTGTTACTCTTTTCCGACCTTATCCTTTACGTCTTGTATACTCTGTAATTTACTGGTATCGTTTAACATTGTGAAAAATTACAGACTTGGACACTCGTAATGTATGAGCCACTTTATAGTAAGTGTAACCATTTTCTATTAAAGTTACAGCTTTAGACGCTTGAGCAACGCTGAGATACGGCATTATCATTCAAACGTATCAAAAGAATTTCCCTACACTCAATAACATTTTTTTACCAAAAAAAAAAACAAAAATAATGTTAAATTTGTTTAAAATAATTAAATAATATATAATTTCATGCACTGTGTCAAAGAACTTAACAGATAGCCAAAAACTCAAATGAACGTCGTAATTAAAATTCTATTCAAAATCTTCTTATTTCGAATTACATAGTACTGGTATATATATATATGACCGATAATATTTTTTGTTCTTCAAACTTTTGTGCGTTCTTCTAAATATGTCCAAGAGTGTGTATAAAAGACTAGCTGACTCACTGAAATACCAACATACAGTTCGGACTACTGGGACTATAACCGTGAAAATTTGCATGCCGATTCCCTTTGCACTGTAGGTGAACAATAAGGAAGGATTTTTGGAAACTCAGCTCCTATGGTAGTGAACAAATATACTACTAGAAATTATACTACATGAATTCCAATTCCATTTCTAGTTCGCTCAAAATTTCCGCACAGCGGTCTCGAGCTGGAACAAGAACACGAACTCATGGTTGCGTTGCGTCGCATACGAGCGCGGCGGTACCGCGTGGCGCACGGCCAGAGTGTATGCGCTCTCCGCTATCTGGCACGGTTTCCACCCTGGATATTATATGACTTTCTTAGCTGGAGGACTCTTTACTGTTGCTGCTAGGAAGGTTTGATACTTTAAAATTATTATTTTTATACTAGGTCGGCAAAATTACTGCACAATACAATTATACTGAAAGTACGGTACAAGCCGAAAACAATGGCGACTGCTGGTGTTAAATATCATTTGCAGTCGACCGTCATGCCAACCTGCAGAAGTACCTCTTCACGCCTCATTTGAAGGTTCCAATATCGCAGTAGGAAGGGAATACGCTGACCGGGAGGGGGATTCCACATTTTTACATTACAGTAGAGGGTAGGAATTTTCGAACTTCATTGTTCTTGCCATGGTGGTTGCTACAGTACATAGTACGGGGCGTACGTACGGAGTTAGTAACATGATAAATAGCATTTACCAAACATTAATACCGTTTTTGTAGTTATAGTACCTACACATCATAATTATAAAATTGTTGCAGGTACGGGTTGTAGCTCGTCCAATGTTCTTAGGAAGTTATTCCAAGAAACTCTTCTATGACTTACTAACATTCATCACGACGCGTGTAGCCATGACATACGCCACCGTTCCCTTTGTTTTACTTCACTTTACACCTAGCCTCGCTTTTTATGGGTAAGTTTCAAATAATGTAAACATCATTATTCAACTTTAATTTTCCGTTCCTTCTTTTATATTTTATTGGTGGTTACATCAATTATACCAATCGTGACACACATTAATTTCGTGAAAATTCTTTAAGCGCGAATAAAAGAGGTAATGTAATGCGTAGGACGAGGTCAGAGTGACGGCAGCGTAACAGTTACAATGACGTAGTTTTAATACATATTTTAAGCTATTAGATCGTGATGTATAAATTTATAATTTTATTAATTTTACTAGCAGATACCCACCGGTTCGTTGGGCATTAAAAAATGGCGAAAGGTCAATCGTATCCTAAAAATTAGTAGCGTAAAATCATTTACAACAATTGTTTTAAGTGAATTAAAATTGTTTTATCACTCACACCGAAGCCAACCACTAGCTCTGGTGTAGTTTGTGATGGATCCATTTCCACCATCGCCTTTAATTCTTCATTTTCAACTAGAGTCTCCGGCCGTCCGCGGGAATTGTTCCGTATGTCCACATTTTCAGAATGAAAATGTTGGAATTCAAACCGTACCGAGTTTTCTTTTACAGTAGGTCCCCATACATATAATTTATCCTTCCAGCTGTTTTTGCAACGCTGATAACACTGTGGAACTCGTATTTGTAAATAATTCTATGTTTTAAGTTTTCCATTATACCTATGAAAAGAACGACTTCAAAGAAAAATCGAATGACTAAATTCAAAACACTAATAAACAAGTCCAAATTTAATATTAATTTGAATTTGGAATTCCTAAAATCAAACGCTATAAATTTGAGATCAAAGTCGCCAATGCGACAAAATACCAATTTCAAATGTAAGGACCTAATATTAAATTGAAACAAAATTCTCTGCATCGCGCGAACACGGTCAATAGTTTTTTTTATTAAACTCACTAATAATGATTTGGACTTTGTATATCATGTTTTATTTCAGGAAATTTTATTATTCGCTCCATTTTATTGCTTTGGGGGCGCTATTGATTCCCGAAAAAGCCAAACATACTTCGAGATCAGCTAAAAACATCGAGTTTCTTCAAATGTCTTCCAATCCCTCTAAAGATAGTTTATCGTCAAACCATACCAATGAAGAATTTAATGGTAAACTAAAAATGTCATAAAATATCACGGAATACCGTTAACAGAGTTTTTAGGTATTGCGATTAAGAAGCTTAAAATACTAATTACAAATTTAAGCTGCTTTGTAACCATCACATTGTTTTTTAAATTATTATTGTATTAAATCCTTGTTATAAGTTGTTTATATTATTTGTTATAGTCCTGCATTTATTTATTATTACTGGTTTATAATCTACTAGCTTTTGCTCGCGGCTTCACTCCCGTAAATGTAAATTTGACTTTCCCCTGGAGAACAGTACATTTTTTCTATTGAAAGGTTCCGATCATCAAGAAATTTTGCATTTATGTTGTCAGGATTTCGTAAGTATGACTCTAAAATAAATGATCTAAAACAGTTTGCATTTTTACCATTTTTTTCTGACTTTGAAATATTTTTAAAGTGTTCTGGGAACAACGGGTCTTCATAATAAAAAAAGTGAGCAAATTAAGTCAAGTCACATATCCTTTCGTACAGAAAGAGTTATATCACATAGTTGATCATTACATGCAGGACTAGATATTTATTGCACACTAACAAGAAAAAAAACTTTAAAAAGTTTATTTATAAGAATATAACACTTATGCCAGTAAACAGAATATACTCTACTGGTTATGTATAATTATGTACGTTTGTTAAATTCTTCCATTAAAATGTTATTTTAATAATTGTACAATTTTTATACTAATAAGTGTTGAGTTTCAATATAAGGGATCGTAGATCGATTTAATTCAACTCTACGAGTTAAGAGAACAAAACGTGAATTTCAAAATAAATATATAGTTGTTATATTATATGTTAGTAATAAATATTTCTATATATTATGCATCCTTGGTTCAGGTTTTTGACATTATTATATCTTACTGTAACACAAATGTTAGTACATATAATTATTGACCAAAAATAATGTTGTTGATGTGATAAAAAAAAATGAAATATACAAGTTTATAATAAAATGAATGTTTTATTTTACTCTTTAAATGTTTTGAAATTATTCGCGAAATATACATACACCGTTCAAAATTTGCTTTTATAATTTTGAGTATAATGCATTTGTAGTAGTATTAATCTGATGCAGCAATCGAATTTTTACCGATAGTATTTATTTATTGTTATCGATGTCTAAACGAGCATATATCGTATCCTACCTCGTACCTATCAACATATATCCTATTATACCTATCTAATCCAGATATAGAACTTTGCTCCGATCATCAAGTATAACCAAAAAAAGACATGGTTCAGATTTCAGTTAATTTATCAGTTATCGAGACACCGACCTTTTGGACGACATTCACAATGCCGTTCTTAGGTGTTCTAAATACATCATTTATTTTACCTTGAAAAAATGTGTTTTTAGAATTAGTTCAGGACGGCAAAAATTATTATTCACCCATTCAAAATTATAGTATATAGTATATTTATTATACATCAAATCTATAATCTACGAATATACAGTTCAAGATTTATTTGCATACTGAGCAAACTATCGCTTCTAAAAGTCAAACTAAAGGTTTGGATGTAGTCTTCGTAGTGAAAGGCGATTATAATCAGCAAGAATTATTTATATCACAGCAGATTCTAGCTGATTTCGAAAACATCCATATTACAATTCAGGAAATCTTGATGATCCTGCCAACGAGGACAATAAGATTTAGAGACGTTTTGATGAGATTGTATTATATTTGCGATTTATCATAAAGATCATCGAAACAATCTATCAAGAAAAAGCGTCATCAATTAACATTCGGTAGGGAAAAAATGCGCTTCTGATCTTTAACACTTATATCAAATAATGGACGGGTACTTTCAATGCATTGATTTACAACTAATCTTGGTAACTACGAATGAGTCATTGAATAAGAAAGTTTATTGAGGTAAAGGGTTTTGAGTGTAACTGTAAAACTTTGTGACATAATTTGTGCAGATTTCAAAATCTTGGCTGTAATATACATTAACAAATATTTACTTTTTTGATAAGTGTAAAATAGAAGAAATGTGTACATTTAATTTATTTCTAAAAATTTTAACATGCGTCTTATAAAGAATTGAATATTTATATAAAAAGTGTCGATATATCTGTTTGTGTGTCTGGATTAAACTTAAAATTGACTTAATCGACTATGATCATTTTTTACATGGGAAGTTTATATATTCTCAAACTATAATTGTCAAAATTATTTTTTGAACTTTTAGAAAAAAAAACAATTTTTTTTCGTATGTCACGTCTAAAGAAAAAAGTTTCTTTGATATGCTAATATTAGTTAACATAATTTGTTTTACATTAATATTACTTTTGAAACGTGATTGGTGTTTTATTATTTGTACATTTTGTTTGTGTGATTTTGGCGACACACAATACGCGATGTAACACTTCCACTTATTACTTTGTTCTGTGGCTACACGTGTTAGAATAATAAAATACTACTGCAGATTTTTAAAGAGTTTTGAGACATAAAGACATTCACGATAGTCAATAATTTAGACAGAATCACAATTACGATATTATCGAGTGATTTATTACTTAATACGTCAAAGTATATAACTCTAAGCGACTTGGATAAATATTTTGCTGATTTACAATACTCCTTTTTGATATTTACAGTTCATCAAAGTCATAAAAGTTACGTAGAAATCTTCATACAAAATTGTGCGGTTTTATGAAACCACGATGCAAGTGACACACTTTTTCGGATCGTAGGAATTGAATTGAAAATTATTCGATTTTAAATCTGACCACAACATTTATTTAAATCTTTGGACCATTTTGAATTGAGCAATGGGTGCCGTCATAGTGGTGTTGGCTATTCTACCGAGCGCCTTTCACTTTACTTTTACTCCGCGACCGGCTGTAATGCGATAGCTGAACGAAAAAATTTGAGGCGATGTAAGTTTCACTTCAAAAATGTTTTTCTTCTATCATCAACGTCATTGTTCTAATTAATGTGAAACTGTATAAAAAACGTTTCGTAATTTAGGAAACTAAGGAAAGGAAAGGAAACACAGAGAGACATCAAAAGCCAATTTCTTTTATATGTTTAATAATTTGTGGCGATTAATTCGTGAAATAATTTTTTTTTCATATCATTTTTAAGCAAATTAATAGTGCACGCTATATTTTAACAATAAAATATATTAAAAATAAGTTAACATTAAAACTCTTTTTTGTTCTGTGATCTTAAGCTTATGAAAGCTTGTCTTATACAACAAAGAAGACCAGGCAAATCATTAGTTTCTTGTAGAATTCTTCGTATTTCTTTTTCGATTTGAAGTTTCGGTGTAACACTCAGTACTGAAACAAATATTTATTTCAATTATTATAGATTTTAGCGTTTCACCATATTCATATCTATCAGTGAAAGCCCCGTGAATATCGATCCAACCGTTTTGGAGATTCCACTGCAGACGCAGCCGCGGGTAACACCCACTCTAAAATAAAATAACCTAAGTGACTTCCTATAATTTAAACTATCTGCTCATGATTCCCGTCGAAATTGGTCCAGGCGTTGCGAAGATTACTCTGAATAGACAGACTGACTGACTGACAGACAGAAAAATTTGAAATCGACAAGAGATTTGAAAACTGAGGTTCAAATTTTTAATAATCGAAAATAAGTGGTAGTTATAGAGCACCCATTTCCAGACCGGGTTTAAAAAGTGAGATATAGACAGAAGGTGAAAAAAATTGAAGGGTACAAACTCTTTTTAAATTCAATTTAAAGCATAAAATTCGAAAATAAAAAATTGGCAAATACTTTATAATTTTTTGTTCTATATTAGGCATGTAAAAACAAAAACACTATCTTTTGAAGTGCTAATCAAAAAAATCTCAAATTTTACCCAGTGGTCTATTTTGAGAGAACTAAAAGACATCACAATATTGAGGAAATATTTTTCAAACTGTCTGATTTCACACGGACCACCCCATATGTTTTTAATTCTACAAAATGTAACTAAAACTTTGTTGTGACCTATATTGTGTGTACAATTTTTTTGTGATTGTATCATTTTTTTTTACATTGGAGTTTATAATTACTAGATAAGCCCTAAATGAAAATGTAAAGTTTTCTGTTTTTAGTCTAAATTCTGCCACAGATTAAATCATTTGAAAACTACACCATTATAACAAAAGATAATAAGGTCTAGTAATAAACAGACTTAAATTCTAAAAACAGTGTTATTTTGTAATAGTTATTAGTTGCCATTTACATGAATATCTCAAACATTATATATATATATATATGAAACTTATTTAAACATTAGCTGCCTTTACACAAAATATAGGTGACACATTGAAAGTGGTTTATAAATAAAATAGCAGACAACACATAAACAACAAACACTCAACCAATGAGTGACTTGACACTGGCAGAATTAATATCTTTTAAGAAACCATTTTTTATATCACGTAAAAAAATAAATTAAACATTTTATCTTTCACCAAAATTATATTACCACTAAGAATTTTTTTTTTACTGCCTGAAAAAAAAGACTGCTTGCTTTTGGTACTAATAACATTGTCAAGAGTATTTCTAGAAATCTATGAACATTTTAATATAATAAGGCATCAATTTTAACTACGCAAGAGTTAAAAATACTTACATTGATAATTATCCAACTCAATATCTTGTTCCAGTCTTAACGAATTATTTTCAGATTCCTTTTTAAATTCTGTAAAGAACTGTACATATATGACCTGTTTTGTTGAATTCTTTGACTCTATTGTACAATACATCTTCAAATATTTTTTATAATATTTTTTTGCCATTAAATATGCTTCATGCCTACTTATAATTCCTTGAGATAAAAGTTTTTGATCTGTAAATAAAATAAAATAATTACTGTCACAATTTTCGTAAATTATACTTTGATCAAATGATGAATTTATTTTATTTAGTCTTACTTGCACTTATTGTTATACATTTTATTGTTACTCATTTAGGGAAACAGTAGGAATGTTATTATAGCAGAGAAAACCCCCTTATACATAAATGATTAATAAGTTAAAATAGTATTGCATGTCAAATACAAGACAGAAATCAATGTAGACACTTAGGTTTGAATTTCAAAAGTTAATAGTCATAATGATGACATTAAGTGCTAGATATTTAACCAGATAGTTGGAACTGACCACGAGAGAGCTAGAAAACCTTCTACCACATTCCCATGACTTTATCAAATTTTACTTCAATTAAAACTTTGACTCATTATAGAATCCAACAATATGACTTGAGCACCACTATGAGTAAGTCATAATAATTTCTAGTAATAATTAAAACATTAAGTAATTATAATAGTTCGTTTTGGCGGCAATCAATCTAATTATTATAAACTAATATAAATTAATTAAGAATATCAGATTTATGTTTGTTACCTTTTTTAAAACCTTCATATACATTTTGTTGTTTAGATAGATCTTCCAATTTTAAGTCAATATTTTGACGTAAATCTTTATTTCTTTCAATTAATTTTTTAAATTCTTCATCGAAATTGAGATTATTATTTGAATTATAATCATATTTTTGTGTTTTTAAATGTCCATCTTTTAGGAGAGCCAAAGTATCTTCATGTAATGCGTTTAGACATTTCTCAAAGTTATTGAAAAAACTTTCTTCTATGCTATTGAAATCGATGAAATAATTCCAATCGTCTTCTTTATAGGTCATTGTTATAAAATAACAAATAAAAATGGTAAAATCGGTTTCTCGTATGCGCAGTTTGTATACTATAACGGATTTTAATTCAAATAACTTTTTATGTATTACGGCTACTTGCTAGAAGTCTCTTAAGCATATATTTACGTCTATTTTGTTGCTATTTTTTCCTCTAACAATATATATGTCAAAGTAAAAAGGTTACGCATCAGAATTTCAAAGCTTAAGCATAAGAAGTTTCATTTCAACAATCTTTTTAGACATTTATATCGTTTTGAGCTAACTTAAAGTTCGAACTTTGAATACTATGAATAAAACTTTGAATAAATTTCATACCATAAATTTAAAACAAAGTTTATAAAATATATTGAAGGAAATTGTTTATAATCTAACGTCGTATTGTTTTACATCGAAGTGTGTAACTTCGATTTCAAGCTAATAATTAATTTCAACGATTTCTCATAGCACGCCAAAAGAAGTATAACTTCAAAGCTTTGAAATTTAAAAGACCATGTCTCATAGTATATAAAATAAATTATTAAATAAATATAGATATTTTTAGTTAACGCCTAGACTGCCCAAAAACTGTCCATACATACAAATGTAGACTTCATGAAGCACAGGTCAACAGACTGTTGGCAGCTTAAAATTTAAAAAACCTTTGAATAATAACAAATTATGTATTGATAAAGTATAATTTTTATGTAAAATGTATTTTTATTTTATCTTTTCATTTGTACGAACTTTTTTTTTACTAAACGATGAAATTTACCATGTATTATTTGAAATTAAAAAAACATATGCATATATTCACCATTTTGAGATCTGGGTCTTAAAAAATCAACTATCTATCTATCTAATCTAATCTAACAAGTTTGGTTTGTCACAAAATCTCCTTTTTACAGAAGGAATTTATAAGTAAATATAAATTCCTTGCTTTTACAATAATTGTGAAGAGTTAATCTTCTCTGTGCCGTATTATTTCGTTCGTCTGTGGTCTGTGCTAATTTGATATGTTACCTGTGGATTTTTAACATAGATGGATGTTTTTCTCTGTTCCATATAACAAAAAGTGCAAAAATTTATCTACATAAATGTGTAAAATATATATTACCATAGTGTATTATCTTTGTAATATATAGCACAACATATAGTATATGGGAACGTGAATTTATGTTGAAGAAATTGTTACAATACAAAGCACAACCAATAGTAAAAAGATTGGACGTGGTTATGAATTATGATACTAAATAAACCCGACCCAGGAATGGTGTGTTGTGCATTCACAAGAATTGTAAAAAAAAATATGTTGTCTATTTAGATCTGTGAACTTATTATATTTTGGTTATTTAAATTTACGTATTGATAACACTACACCTGAAAATATTAGCATTTAAGAGTTCCGTACCATTATGATTTGTAGCATTTATGATGAGAAATTAATTAGATCTATTAGAGAATTGGATTTCGATTGTATGTGTATGAAGACGTTAGAGCAGGTTTTGTCCAATGGGCCATTGTATAAGCTGTTTCAAAACCCAAGCAAATGCTGATATCGTTACTACTCACGAAAAAAAAGATGGTAAGTACGACTGATTGTCAATTATTTATTTTACAGGAATAAAGATTGTCACAAATTATGCCAGGTGATAACTTGTACTGCAGCATAAAAATTATGATTTATAGTATAAAATAATTTGATATATAGATTTTCTTACATTACACCCATTATAGTAATAAAAATCGATTACACAATTACAGACACAATAACTAATGATTTCAGTAATAGCAACTATGTTATCCATTCATTGTATAATATAATTGTAAATGCTGTGTTAATTACTTGAAAACAACTGAACATATTTGACTATAGCTTTTAAGACTGAACCCATTATAGCATCTATGGTATAATTAAGATTTTTATAAAGTTTAGGCAATAACATTCAAATCAAAGTATATAAAAGACTTTTAATACAGATAAAACTTATAGTTCCTGTAGAACATAACAAGCTTATTCACTTGAATAAAGTTGTTTATAAATCAGTAAAAGAAGTTCAAATACATTTAAATAACTAATTAATATTTTATTATATTCTTTAAACATTAAAAAGATGAATACTTCCAATATTCTTCTCATTTAATAGTTTTACCTCCAACCTACTTATTTATTAGAGTACTTCAAAGATATTAGAAACAGTCTATGTATCCTACAATTCAAAATAAATTTGCAGGTCTTGTAATATCTGAAAATATTATTATGTTATGTTATATATATATGAAGAGACAATATCATAGAAAACTATTTGATTCTAAATTAAGCATTGCTTCTTCTTTTCTATCCAAGTAACATATAAAAGTATTTATATATTTTAAATTTTTAATACTTATACACAGAAATGATAAATCTTACTAGCTGTTCACCCTAGTTTTGCATGGATGAATGAACTAATCACAAAAACCTAATCTCCCTCTACAGCATAGTCCATGTAATGAAAGAAAATGGAACTGATCAACTGAATGTAAATTTGTCAATATATTTGGGAGATCCCTACTGTCTTTAATCTCACTCATTTTTGTTATTTTAACTCAAATTTTCAATTTTTCCATAATCTTTATTAAACATTTTCCTTTATATAAACCTTGACTTGACAATTAGGCTACTAACACAAAAAGAATTAGTCAGATAAGTGTCCTAATTCTAAAGTGATGTTTACCTACATTCTAAATTTAGCAGTTCAGTTTTGTTTATATAGATTGTTGTAAACATGTTACAAATATAATTGTTTGTTATTCCAGAGATGACAGAAATTGCTGTTCCTGTGTCAGTATATGCACATGAAGAGCCACTACTTCACAATAATGAGAATTATGTAAACAACTATAGGAATTCTAGTACTTCATCAATAAATGCTTTGGATAGTTCAGGAACACAAACATTGAATGAAACTGTCACACAGAAACCTAATCTAGTTTCTGAAAAAATACCAAAATCCTTTTATCAAAAGTTGCCATCCATTCAACGGACTATGTCATCTTTAAGTTCAAGTGAAACTCGTGTATCAGAATCTAAAATTAACCAGTTGTTTGACCAATACAAAGATTCATTAGAAGATGCAATATTAGCTGAAGGTATTGAAAATCTATGCAATGATCTACAACTGAATCCGGATGATTTTAAAGTGTTGGTTCTCGCCTGGAAATTGAATGCTAGTCAAATGTGTAGATTCACAAAGGCTGAATTTGTACAAGGCTTAAAAAACATGAGAACAGATTCTGTGAAGGGTATACAATATAAATTAAATGAAATAACAAATGAATTGACTCAAGATACAGAAAATTTTAAAGAATTGTACAGGTTTACGTTTAAATTTGGTTTAGATGTAAGCACAGGTCAGAGGATACTTCCAACAGATATTGCAATTGTGTTATGGCGTCTAGTCTTCACAAATAATGAACCATCTATATTAGACAAATGGTTGACTTATTTAGACAAAAATCCACAGATCAGAGGAATACCAAAGGATACATGGTACATGTTTTTGAATTTTTGTGAACTAATTGGTGATGATCTCAGTAGCTATGACGACACAGAGGCTTGGCCCAGTCTTTTTGATGACTTCGTTGAATATGAGAATGATCAAGCTAATCAAAATATTACAAAAAATGATTTAAAAATAAACGATTAAATTCCTAAGGTTGCCAAATTTATCTAATATAGGTACTTAAATAAGATATGGAGACTGATAAGTAATGTTCAATAATTAGTTGTCACAGATACATTTTGAAATTGCTATAATTGGCCACAGAATAAAATATGACATTTAACTTTAATTAAAATCTGCAAATAGCTTTACACAATTTAATATTCATTTCATGAATAGATGCAAAATATACTTTAACTTTATATTTATGGTTAATTTGGAACAAATAGTGTTACATTTAAATGAAAATGATATGTATAAAGTGTCCATATTATCCTAATGATGAAGATTAGCCTTGTAATTTTTTAAATAATGAATTTCGCTTCAAAGCACTGGTATTTATAGTTACCTGGATTTTTTCTATTATGTACTTTAGAGTACTCTTCATTGTTACACATTGATCTTACAGTTGTAACCAATGTATTATTTATTTATGTGAACAAAGCTGAATTTCAAGGTAACATTTTAAGAATAAAAAATAATATCTGTACATAATGCAGCATTATCTTCAAAACTTAATTGTGTATTATTTGATTGAGCTTAAAGTACAACACCTATTCTGTATATCTGTTCTGGGAGTTGAAATATCCAATCAATATTACGAGGATTTCCCAAGATTTGTGATTGCGTTAAAAATAGACATGATGACGATGATGACTGCGTTTACATATTTTCAGAAATACATGATAATATTTTAAAATAAGCCATTTAGTCTATTATCGAAAAGGTTAATATTACTGTTCTCGGTTCTTCTCAATGTTTTGTTATGAGATACAAGTGATACTTGTCGTAACTAGATATTAGAATATTTATTATTTTAATAGATTTTTGGACAAGTTATTTTACGTTTTACAGGTGATAAAATTAAGGTGTTATTTAAGTAATTTATATCCTAAACATGAAACGATGAGAAGGAGACATTAGTTTTTATTCATGTATTTCATTATCTACGCACAGCCTATCTATCTAGGGGAGAGGGGGCGCCAAAATCGAAATATGTTTAAAAATAAAATGCTTCACAAAGCGCCTGGCATACGGAAGCCTGATGGGCTCACCGTCGACTTGTAAGAAAAAGGTATTAAATAGGCACACACCACAAATGAACTTGTGCACCAGAGTACTAGTAAATTTGTGAATTCGAGATGCCGATCTGACGTTTGCCTTGTCAGCAATTCACATCTTCATACTGTTTTTTTCCGCCTTTTACTTTTTCCGAGTATATAATATCATGTCACACAATTGAAAAGTTATTACGCGATAGATAATAAAGAGTACAAATTTATTAAAGGGTTCTTATTTTCTCATTCACAAAAAATTCCAACAATTGTATTGTTTGTGAGTTTTTGTAAGTAATTACTCTCAAACGCTGGAGAGGAGCGCCACTAGCAAGTATATGCACCGATTCTAAAAGACCGTAGATCCGGAGCTGTCTATGTAATGAATTTGCTTTACTAAAACATAGTTCAAACTAATTTAGAGAGGACTTCGAATGCTGCTGTTACTTCAATCGATATTTATTTGCGATTAAAAATCAATCCCGAAACCTCTGGTTTGCACGGTTTTATGAAACATTTCATTTCAATGATCAATAATTTACATTTCTGAACAATGTATAGAACCGGGAACAGATCGAGAAAAAATATGCAATATTCATTCAACATAGCAATATCACGACTTTGGTACCAGTTACAAATTCAACTTGACTCCAATGTAACAATGTTAACTTTATTTGTTGCGGTGCTCTATTAATATAATGTTACTGGAAAATATATTTATTTCATCAACACGCAGCTTTCTAAACTATGAATTTACCTTAATATATCGTGTGTTATGCTACTCCCATACCTGCGTGTATCGGCACGAAGTTTTGTCTATGGTCAGACTAAATGCAGATGTGGGAAGACTACGAATTACGAACTATCGGATTGCGCGACGATACACATAACACGATAACTGGGGCTGCGGTTTCTACACACATCAAAGGAACTTGGAGACGCTGATTTCGAAATACTATTGAAATGACAACAAACGTTATTCTACGCCTTTATCGGAATTAATTTTGAGGTGATTTTTAGCGGCACAAGTGACTGAAGCTTCGTCGCGCAGGTATGGGACTAGCATTATAGAATTTTATAAGCAGATAAATTATTCGAGGTTCGGAAACGAGTCTCACGCTAATGGTTTCTCTACTTCCAATAAATATTCCAGTTTCATTTTAATAATAAAATACTATCATTTGTAATACACACAACAGAATTAATGTCTATATATTGAGTGTATGTATGCACATATGAGCAAATAATAAATCCTATATGTATTATTACTATACAACATTTGATCAAAAGCGGTTGAGTATTTCTGCGTTATACGCGTATAAACGGACAGAAAAACATACGAAAATTATCGAAATGTTTCGTTATCAAGTTTTAAACCTTCCAGATTATTTTTTCCTTAAATATCTATAACATACAAATCAAACTATATTTATACAGTAACATGCTTTAAACGGAACATATTTCCTGTGTATCATCAAAACCAGATGTAAAAAAAGCAATTTTCTTTTTCGAACTGTCTCCACTGTTGACCTGGCAAGGCCTCTACAGTTTCACCGGACTACGGAAAAAAGCACCCATGTATAAAATTCTATAAGAATCAGTAATTAATATTTTAAATTAAATTCAGAAAAATATCTTTAACGTTATATACGTGAAGTTTGTGATAGTTATCCATCACGGTATTAAAAAAAAATTTACACAGGCCTAGATATATGTGCAGATCACACACCATCATCATCGTCAGCCTGTAAGAAACTCACTGCTAAGCCCTAGGCTTCTTCCCGAAGGAAGGTATCATAATCATCACGCCTGCCCACGACGTATTGGCTATTTCAAACTTTGAAAAATCCACAGTTCTATATTTTCCCCACATACGGTGCTACTACAAGAACATTTCTCAGGTTCAGATTTCTTCATGATGTTTTCCTTCCCGTCAGCCGATAGTGTTACCAATTTAAATTAGCAAATGTACGCGAATTCCGAAAAAAATCGTTCGGGTTCGAAACTGCGCACATAGGATTGATATTCCACCGGTCAAACCACAAGACCACCACGACGAGTGAAACCTCCAATAAATGATTTTCATCACAACGGGGAAAAACAAGTCTTCACTTCAATCGATCCGTTTTGTTCGCCGTCTGATGAAATATACCTAGTATATTTCGTGATTTACAATCACAGTACTATTGTATTTCGAATATTAATGTATGTTAAATACCACATTACTTACACATCACAGCACTGCAATATACGAATGCCAAGCTGCTGTCACCGACGCTCTTTACCACAAGAATACAGATTGTACTGAAGTAATATATCATTTATCTATTTTTCAAGGTAATCTATCAGATTTGTAAAATGAATACAGCTATGGGCCAATCCTTTTTATTTCTTTAAAAATCTTGTCATGTTTATTTTTTAGTACTATATTACTTCATACTATTATTTCGTCCTTTTTAATAGTACTTTACCAAAATTCTTTTGATACAGCTTACATATATTACAGTTAAACGAGTCTGTCGACTGCAAAACTTTTACAATAGTATACAGGTCTCGATATATCCATATAGATAAAATATGGCCAATATTGCGCAGATATTCAATATGTTAGATAATAAAATAAATAGTAATACTAGAATTTGCATGTAGTGAAAAGCATTGCGTGCTAAACAATATTTATATTTTTACAGCATGAGAATGGTTATAGCTTATAAAAAATATATTTCAAACCTATTATTCGATGTAACATTACAATATATAATTACTCACCAATCTATAAAAATGATGTTTTAGATATTTTATTACATGCTTATACTAAATCAAAGGGTGAACTTTGCGTTAAATTATTGTTTACTATATAACAGGTATTAATGGAAAAGATATTCTCTGCATTTTTTCGTGACTTTTATTAACTTAGGTAAAAAAATTGACTTGGACAATTTCTAGCTTTGATAATTATTACCAGAGCTTGTTATTTGCATTTATTTGAAATTAATGTGCACCGGTCCGTGGATATATTGTTTAAAACTTCGAAGGGCAAGAAGGTGTTTAAACTTTAAAAGTAGTAAAATAAGTTAAATATTAAAAATGGAAAAGAATCAGTTTACTTCTACTCTTTACTCATATTGTTCATATATGTTTGAGGATTATACATATTTTAGTTGGAAGGTTTAGACTTTAGCGGGTATTTCATTATAAAAATCTCGTTTAAGGAATATTCTTAGGTAAAATATAAGACGAAACTAGAACTGAATATCAACAAGGATTATATAGTGTAATATTTATTGTATAAAAACATTTCCTGCTATTTATAATATATATATGTATATATATAGCTCAAAACTGATGCAGTTTATGCAGTGATGTTGTTTGCTAACAAAACAAAGAAAATAATTTACCATAATTCGTTAATAAAGTTGCAGACAAATGTAATTTGAAATTAATAACAGACGACAGTAACTAAAAAAAACAGATAAAATACTCAGCCTAATGTTTAAAATAGTATTAAGACATAATTCTGCTCTTCAAAATAGGAAATAAGTGTAACTTTATTACCTAATAATATTATGTGAAAATATCATAAAACACTACTAGAAATATAATTGTGAAAATGATCAGTGCGTTTATAGTATTCTTATATGCACATTATAACTTTACTAAACCCTTTAGTAACAAAATAAAAGTTATATTTAAAATAAATATAATGTTATAATTCTTAGCAAACAAATCATTCTGATAGTATTATTACATTAGAGACATTGTCTATTGAAAACCATTTATTAGACAAAACAAAATAGAAGAGAATAGATAAACAAGATAACTGTAATAACAGACAAATTAAATTGATACAGTAACAGAGTAATAAACCAGTTTATTGCAATGTTATTTTTATTTCACGGCTGTACTAGAATTCTACACGATTCTCGGATACAGAATAAACAGACAATTAACACAACCTTGCTAATTATACGCTCACCGTTATCAAGACAATTTTATTTATTTCATGGTAAACTATGAATAACAAAAACATTTCTATAAACAGAGTGTATACAAGGCAGAAAATAGTGTAAGCATCATGTAAATTTTAGTACATTATTCCATGACAGTGTAGTTTCTACGATTTCTCACATATTACTGACAACAAACTATAGTGAATTTATCAACATTTAAAATACAAATGTAAACTGACAGTCGAGATCAAATACTGAACAATTTTATGCTTTTTAAAAATATAAACTTGAACTGTTCGAACTGTGGCTTTTCATTAGTAATATGTGGTAAATCTAGTAAAAAAAAATTACAGGACTAGCAATTCTAAAATGTAATAAATCAGAAAATATTTTTATAGTAAGTAAAATAATTACAGTTGATAAAGCAATACTCGAGTTCTCACAGGAAGGGCCCCAGAAACTCAGGTTTACATAATAATATGCATTCTCTGTTGATATAAGTTTTGAAAAGGCCTACCCTAGCTAAATTATAACGCGCCACTGATTTACTCAATCACTTTTAGAACCTTTCCGATCGCAATTGTTTTATCTGAAATAAATTTTAGTAAATTAATGATCCAAAAGCATCATATACATTCATGTGGAATATCTTCTAACAACTACTTCCCACATCTTCAAGTTGAAAATCTTTCAAATTTTTATAGGCTTATCGTGTTACATTTTCATTTATATATATGTTCATATGGTAACATATCAAACAATTTTAAAATCTGTTTAATAAAAGTGTATTCTATGTGGACACCTAATATCAGGTCTGATTTTAGTCAAACATTGAACTTTATACAATAAGGATTTAAAAAAAATTGTTTGTCTGTAAAATCGGTTTACAGGTGATAATTTTACGTGATAACGTCATAAGAAAACATTGATGAAAAATTATGCATCACAAGCCGAACGCTTAAACCGATCGCACCTTTTTATCGCTTGTTCCGCTCTCTCGCTTGCATGCGGAACGTGACAATGAGTCATGCTTTTTCGTGCGTGCAGCCGGCGTTCATCGATTTATAAGACGTTATTACGTCAAAAAAAATTTGTAAGGAAAGAGCAGAATATACTCACTCTCGTCTCTTAATGTGAATCTGCCCATTTGAGGAAACTTCTTGAATGGTTCTAAGCAAATGACTCCTGCGCATTCTATCCTCATGATGGCAACTTGATCCTGTTTAACAAAACGTGGCCTGGTCTTTGATTTGTCACCGGTCTTTTTGTCCACTAAACAAATGAGTGCCTGAAAGTTATTTTATTAATATTAAAATAAATTTATCATCTATCCATATTAATAAGATGACTGCCGTTGTGAGCGCATTCGATCAATCGTTTTAATTTTGCTTTTTAAATACTTACCCCGTATCTAATAAATACCATATCTTAATTTATAAAGACATTATTACAATTTTTGTGTGTTTGTATGTTTTCTTGCAGTGGAGAAGTGGGGGCGAAAGGTTTTAGTGGGCATGCATAAGAGAGATGTATTCAGATAACATTGTTTGACAAAAAATTGTTTTAAGCAACTAATAAAATGACATATGATTTTCTAATCTCCTAAACAGTTAATTTCTATATAAAGGCATGATAAATAAAGTAACTAGATTGTATCAGTTAATAAGAAAATGGAGGTCTAAAAACATGGAAGTCCACTAGATCTACAATGTATTGGCAGTCATCATTCAAACACCCTGCCCGCAAGTTACTCAACAGCTGGATATACGTTGCCCGATTTAAAAATATGTCAAACCAAAAGAGTCACATGACGAGTCTACCATCATTTGGATGGTGGTAGCAATTTAATTGGATATAGATACTATAACATCTTTTTGACATACATAAGCGCTGACCCCGAAACACCATACACTTAAGTGGGCTACTATTGTGAGTATGTTACATTTGTAGACCACTTATGTTACATGTATGGTGGTCGTAATTCAATTGACTACGTGTTCGTGTCATTTTCTACCGTCCAACACGCAAATAGTAGGAACTACCAATAAAAATTCTTTTATGTGAGAATGTTCTAGACCATATGTCTTCACGACGTTATAAATCCAATGAGTATAAAGAAAATGAAATGCATGTTGAATGCGTGTAATTATTACCTTGACTGTGACTTCTTCAGCAGCACAATGTATATGCATAACGGCTGAATATCCTGCACATATTATAGATTTGTGCTCCAGGATCACTACTTGAGCATCGAAGATCTGATAATAGATTTTTTTTTTATTTATTTAGATAATTAATAAAAATATATGTGTTGTGATTATCTTAAATAATAATAAATAAAAAGTAGATCTAAATTTTTTATCAAATTGTAGAAAGAAATGTTGGAAAGAAAATGCTTAAAATGACGTTTGCCTTGATTGTATTTGAATGTTGTAGTATTAAATTTTGCAAACAAAAATAAATTATCTCATGATGTATTGTTAATTATAATTATACTTTGTGTCTTTTGTGTTTTACGTATTAATTGTATTTGCATCGTTATTTGCCGAAAATATACCGAGTTACTTAACTGTGCCATAAGTTATAAACACTTTTCATAGTAAAATAATTGGGTATTGTAGGTAACACTAGAACTATATTCACTATAAAAGTATAGTCAGTGATCATCTTATCTAAAAAAAAAAACATGTTTATTTAGACCTAGTAACCAAATTAACAACGTCTCGACAATCTTTGGTATAGACCACTTTCACGGCATATCTCAAACTTAAAACGGTACTTTTTTTGTAAATAATTCTTCTAACAACTCATTTCATGGTATTATATACACTTATATATGTGTGAACTCTTAATTGGCGTCATTTATATTATTTTTTCTTAATTGCGGTCATTTATATTATTACTTCTATGTTTGTTTTTTGTTAGCCGTAAGATCATCTTTTACTCTAAAATAAAATATTCCCTATAATTAGTGCAAAATATTTCTACACAATGTTGTTTTAGATTTTGATACCAAATATTAAGTTAAACAAGTGTTAGTACTTATAACAGTTTTAATATATTTCAGAGGAATAAAAAAGAAAGAAATAGCATATAACGATTTTATGGAATTATTATCTCTCATCACCGGTAATGGTAATTATGAATAGCAAATGATAATTTTTAAAATGTTTTCAAAATTTTTGATCCTTCTTTGAATTATATTTATAACAAACTTAAGCAACGTGTCCTGGGTTATTTTGTTTCAGAAAAAAAAAAAAATTTGGCAATGTCAAATCAACATTCTAAGTCTTTAAATATTTACTGAATTATAAACATAATTCAATATTCATAATAAATAAAAATTCAGTAATATATTGGTCTGGAGTGTGTACTAAACCAGGCTACGGTCCATCTGTGGTTAAAAACTCTCAGAAAATGACTCACTTTTTAAGAATAAATAGCTAGGTTACTTATAGCTCATTTTATAACACATTCTGAATCTTGTATTATTTCGATAAAAAAATTTGCGTTTGATGTTCTTATATGTAGTGCTTAGAATAATAATATACATTAAATCTTGTGATAGTTCTGTTAAGATTTTTATAATGTTAAACAAATTATTGAAATATTACACGTTTGAAAATTAAACAGCTTACTCACTCTTCCGGTGGTGATAGGTTCAGCAACGTCACATAGAACGAAACCAGGAGATACATCTTCCTCTTCAATTCCTTTGAGTTTCACTTTCACATTCTCACCTGGACCGATAGATGTTACTTCAATGTCATCAGACCAAAGCTGATCAACAGTGACTTGTACCTGAAATATAAATGCAAAGAACTGTATTATAATAATTCAAATTTAAAATATTTTCGTTTTTTTTCTTATGTAATATTTTAAAGTTACTATGTTTCTAACTGGACAATTTTATTTAATATTGTGTTTGTAATTAACTGTCAGTATAAGGTATCTGTGAAAGAAAATCATTGAAAAATCATATGTATATAATGTATGTTGTATATATTGAAAAATATGGATAAATAAATCTTCATACAAAAAAGCGAGCGAGTGAGTCGGAAGACACATCATCTTCAAAGATATTGATAGAATTGATGCTCAATTTCATATTTTATCAAACAAAGTTGTGGAATGTTACATTATATTATTTGTTTTTTTTTTCTACAAAAAGAAAAAAGAAAAAATATTGTATATTACAACGCTTTGGTTTAAATAACTGAAACAATTATTTAATCACCATTTTAATTAATTACACGGTCATACTGTAAAGGGAAGATTTGGTTTCATTATCTACATTAGAACACTTGTGTGAAACTAAGATAGACAGCTAATATAATATAGAATGATATAAGTGAATATTCAAACATTTTTTTACTAACCCTATTAGGCATGAGGAAGAGGGTGCTAGATTTTCTTGTAGTGCCGGCTTCGACCTTTCCCATTAGAACTGTACCCATGTCTTTGTATTTGTCCACAACAGGCATGATGAACGGGCCATCCATTTTACGATTAAGCGATGGTAGTTCATCAATTAGTTGTATGAAAGATGGTCCACGATACCAAGTGCAGACATCTTCAGCCACCTGATAAAAAATTACAAGTTTCATATTATGTCAATACAAAATTTAAAAAAATACAGTCGAAGCTTGGTAAGCCGAATTTAAGGGGAAACGCTCAAAAAAATCTAAAGTTTTCGATATAGGCGAATATTGTAAGAAATTATATGACTTCTAGAAGTTAACATTAATTCGTATTAATTTTGAGTTAACATCCTTAGCTAATTCTTAAAATCGGAAGCTTGTTTGTTGTTGTGTGATGCTTCAGTTTCAAATAATTGAGCTGATTAACTAGATTGTGAAATCAAATATTGGTATTTGGGTGAGGCCACAAAAATTATCATTTTTGCAGGGATAAAAATATAATCAAAATGTGAATATCGATTTCAAAATAAACTCAATTCTTCTAATGGTTGGTATCTACAAAGTGATTAATTTCGCTAGCTTTTCTAAATCATAAACAGTCCTTAACAACTTTATTCAATAAAAATATAAACTAAAATGCTACTTAGGATTCTCAACTTTAGGCAAAAATACGCTGTATTCATTATAACACAAAAACTTTGATAAATGTTACGTTAAGCCCCCACTAAATATAAAATGATTAATTCCAATTACAAGTCATTATGTTACGAAAATACTAAATATTAGAGGTTTTGTTTTTTTTACAGAATATAGCATAATTTTTTACTTTTGTGTAATTAAATTTTGTATAGTTTTGTTTTACATTAGTGTTATCGTAACATAAAAAATGACTACATAACTTTTGTGTTAAAAGTGGGAATTTTGGTGACCTTAAACATATTTGCGGTACAGAGGTCCAATTTATTTTTTCGGATTATAGACGGAAAATATGTACCACAATGTTTATTGCGACTTATAGAGGGCGAAATTTTAATAATCGATTTTGGCTCTTGATGAGAAGGGAGAAGAATATTTTTTCAACTTTTGAAGGTTATCATCTCAAACTGGTTATATATACTGTATTTATAAAATTTCGTAAATTCTACTCAAACTGAATAATATCAATAATATGTAAAACACATGCACTCTCATTTAAATAATTAAAAATGATTACAAATAAAATATTATTACTCACTCTTTCCAATAAACCTTGTCCAGTTTGACCTGAAACAGGCAAGAAAGAAAGATCCTTGGCTGGATTGAAACCCAGTTTTTTGAGATAAGGAAGAATTTTGTCTCTGCATTCATTGTATCTGTAATATAGAAAAATAAATAGAATACAAAATGTTTAGACAACAAATTTCACAATGCTAAAACACCTTATATATTTGAAGGCAGTCTAGTAATCTTGATTATTAAAATAAAATGACTTCATATATCAAAACTATTCCTTGTATAAAGATAGTGTATTACTATATAATATATAGCACATATTTTATCTAGAGAATACAATGACGGATTGTTTGCATTGGGTTATCTCATACTAATTATAGCATACCTTTTCTCATCCCAATTGACAGTAGGGTCATCCATTTTGTTAACCAAGGCTACTAAATGCTTCACACCAGCAGTCTTTGCTAACATAGCATGTTCCCGTGTTTGTCCACCTCTATCAAAGCCCGTTTCGAATTCACCTTTGCGTGCAGATATGACCTGTAATGAAAACAGTAAACAAAAAATACATTTAAAACTGAAAATAATCTAGTAATTGTAGGTGGTTTCTATCACTCTCGTATAACAATTAAATATAGCCTTACTCAATCCTGGATACAGCACCTGATTGGACTATTTTAATGGACACGTATGAGAAGCACTATAAAATCCCAGAGGATGTGGGGGTTTCACCATCAAGACCTGACATTTTCCTTTTTTCTAGAGCTACGAAACGCATAGTCCTGTCCTTGTAGAGCTTACCATACCGTTGGAAACTAATAGACCTAAAGACCACGCGATAAAACAAATACTACGTCCTCCTAAACAAGTTAACGAAAAACGGCCACGTAGTTAATTTATATGCTGTAGAAGTAGGAACAAGAGGTATACCAGCAAAATCTCTCTATAATCTGCTGAAAGACCTTGGTTTGTCCAGAAGTGTAGTAGGTTCTATACTAGAACGGGTATCTAAAGCTGCATTAGCAGTTTCATACTAGATTTGGCTGGGCAGGGAGAGAAACACGAGTAATGAAGGTGAGTGTTGAAGTACGTCACAAAGGGGCCCCTTAAACCTACACCCGTGTCACAAGTCTCTGGAGCTACTTGAGTTTTCTCTCTCTGCCACACGATGGTTCCGGTACCCGCACGATTAATCCATGAATGGCTAGTTTGTCTCGTCTCTTTTCTCTCCTTTCTTCTTTTCTTTTATGTAGGATTTATTATCAAAAGAGTATTTGATAAATAAGAATAAAATTCTGTTCCGATCCTAAATTAAAAATAAGAAAACATTTATACCAGCACAGCAAGATCGGCCTGCGCAGCGCCGCCTATCATGTTAGGTACAAAACTCTTGTGTCCAGGGGCATCAAGAATCGTAAAATGTTTCTTATCAGTCTCGAAGTATGCTCTCCCCACTTCCACTGTTTTACCCTTATCACGCTCTGAAAACACGAGTAGTTAATTACTTAAATAAGTTTCAAATTTATATTATATGTAAAGTGCATTCTCTGTGCATTATATTGATAGACTTTATTCAGTATGACCACTGATTAATTTAGACTGTGTAGTTGATACAAAAAGTTGAAAACTAATTACCTAACAAATGTCAATACAAAGCATTAGTTACTTACAAATGAGTGATAAAACTACAATGAGCATAGACCTACAATTTGACAACAGCTCAAATACCATTAGACTATAATTGTATCCATAGTTGAACATTATACCCCTGTCTATCATCACTGGGTGAAATTAAATAATTCAAATTCAATAACATTCTAATTTTTTACTAAAATGCTTTTTATAGGTGGTCTTAGCATTTGGGCATTATCTTATTTAACATTAAATGACCATGTGCTCTAAGATGATAACAGGCTAACTCTATAGCTGATTAGCCTTTAAGTGTAGTTGACAGAACACACCTATAGGTGCCTGGCAACCAATTTTTAACTTTGAGAGTGGTAGCAGGCATTAAAAATCCCTACCACCATGCCATCATTTCATTACGGTGTTTCTCTTCACAAAAAGCTTCAGGTTATTTTCAGAATTTAAACCCACATTCACTGTCAGAACATGCTACAAATGAGCTATCTAGGCTTGAAAATTAAGATTACGCATGTAATTTATTAAATATACTCACCTTCTTGATTGGTATCAAGGGCCCATGATAAGTACCAAGATTCTCTAGATTTCTCTCTGGCTTCTCTTTCATATTTATCTAGTGTTCTTTTATCCACCATTCCCGTAAGGGACATAATTTGACCACCTATGGTAGATTTACCAGCATCTAAAACATTCAATTAATTTTAATTTCTACATGCAGGACTTAATTTGGAGCTATTTTGGACACGTTGACAATAATCAATATTTGTTTACAAAAGAATATTTTAAAGATTTATTAAATATAATAATTTAATTAATTTTAATATTTAATTCAGATAATCATGTGAAAGTGACTTATAAGTAAAATATATTGAATTTGATATTAACTTAAAGTAGTAAAAATACTCACCAACATGTCCAATGAACACTACATTAACATGTTCTTTTTTGCTTCGAGTATCTTCCACTCTAGGTGGTTTCTTCTTAGGAATCTTTTTTGTCATTTCACCATCATCCTGGAAAAAGCACAGTTCTCTCTTTAATATTTGCTATTCATGTCAAAAATAATAAAAGTATTAGCGATTATTAACAACCTTTCACACTAAACACAAACACTGAAGTCAATGCAAAAGAGCACAATTAAATGAAAAAATAACACTGATTTAAATCTTGAAACACTGTTGAAATTATTTAAGTGTTGCATGATAGTTTAGTGGCCATATTTGAATGGAATTTTTGAGCAAATGGTTACTACATGCTAATATGACTCAGACTAAAATATTCCGTATAGATCATTCATCTTTTTATGGCAACATAATGTAACAACTATATACATAAACATATACATTGATATAAGTAAACAAAGATAAAACATTTTTAGCAACATAAACACATTAGAATGGCAAGAATTCTGAAACAAACTACACTACATAAGAAATACTAAAAAATAATTTCAACCATAAATACCATATTTTAGTGTTAGAAATCAAAGAAACTACCATAATTTTTATCTGGTAGATTTTAAAACATTTAGAACATTAAGAATTTGTGTACAAAATTTTTAAGTAATAATTAAATTTAAATTAAAAAAATACAGATGCATGATATTGAGCACTTATTTTGAAATTCACATTACATGGAAATTAAGTACCATGGATGGTTAGTAAAATGTATAAATGACCCATCATTATTTTTGAAAAAAATGTGCTTCAAGTATATGATATTGCTAATACTTGCTTCAAGTATATGATATTGTTAATACATATTATTTAACTGATTTTATTTGATTACTGTAGTAACAATTGCTCAATAACTTTACTATATATTAGTCATTTCTTTTTTTTTTTGACATGTATCGTATATAGATGTACGTACTTTCAATATCATAAAAAAAGTAATGATAATTTAAAATATTATTGTATATAATTATGAAAAAAATCAATTAGCAATTAGTACATATTTTCAATGTATGCCAATAATTTCATAATTTCATTGAATTTACTAGATAACGACTGTTTAACTAGTTTAAACAACTTAAATTCAAGGCAAGTTAATATTTTAAATTTTTTTATAAATTCATAACAAAGTACAAGTATTGATCGTTTTTCTTTTTCAGAATATAATGATATAAATTAAGAAAAGAAAATAAATAAGCAACATGCATACATTTTCAGTTTGTGAAGTTCCTACTTGTTGTTCTAATTCCTCTTCCTCCTGTTCATTGCTCTCTTCAGGAGTGAGCAATGCGTCATCAGCTTCAGCCTCCCAACTGTCTGCTGTTGGGGATACATTGGTAGGAACTTGTAGTGAGGCAGCAGGTGGTACAGGCGGCGGTTCTTCCACTCGTGGAGAAACCGATGCTGCTCCACCATCACCACTCTCTCCGCCTCCATCACCACAACCTATTCAGTATTTTCATTATTTTAAGACAATCTAATATGTCAAAATTTACTGTCTACACAGTTCCTTATTTATTGATAGCACAAGTGCTAATAGAAATGTTTTTTATTATATATAAATATCTACAAACAATTTAAATTTAATAGAACACAATACCACTATTTGTTCAAGAATCTTAATTATCAGCAGTTCCTTCACAGTCCTATTCTACTGTGCTTGACACATATGTGTATATATAGATATACAACCAAATTATAGAATCTAACTTCATTTTACTTGGAATCTACATCGCCTACTGACTGCACTTTTCATGAGGCTGCTCACAGGTGGAATTCTAAAACTAAAAATTATAGATTACCATGGTACTCATTTTTGTATGCATGACATATTTTAAAGACTTTAGAACTAAAATTGACAATATCAACAATTATTAATTCTAAAACAATTATTCTACTTCCATTATATTTGTGTTATATCTTTTTACATAATATTCTGGTCAATATAAAATCAAATAAGAAAAAATGTACTTGGAAATTTGGAGAGGAGAACCCACATAGCTCTATTATTATTTTTATTCTTTGATATAGCCAATTAATATTCAGAAGTTGATTTTTATGTGGCATGAAAATAAATGGCATTCTAAACCTCTAAAGTCGTTAACAAATCTACTAAACCTTACCTATAAATATAATCATTTTCCAGTTTCTTTTAAACAAGTTGAGATAAATGCTCCATAATAGACTCATTAACACTATAGATAAAGCATTATATGTTAAACTATATAAATATGCATATAAACTAGAAATGACTGCATATAGACTGTTCATAGAATGTAAAACATATTTATATGTGCAGTATAAAAAACCTTTTATTTATTTCATTTCTGTGTATAGCCTTTATGGGTAGATATGATATAGATATAAAGATAGCTTAGGATAGGATGCACTAAAAAAATGTAGGTAGTAAAATTTAAATATTTGCCACATATTTGAAACTCAATGCTGGGTCAATCAGTATACAGACAATTACTTTGTATATAATAAATCACATATGATGATTTTGTAGATAAATGATAAGCAAAACATCCAAAATTATGGCATTTTTTTCTTTTAAGGTTAAGATGATAAATTAGAAGAAAGCAAAAGAGATCACTACGATCAAATTCATTATGATAAGAGTTGATATCAGTATAAATACTCCTTGCCCAAAATAGATATTAAATTTAATAATTTTATGCATACGATATAGTGACCATATGACTAAAGGTAAGTGAAAGTTGACAGATATTCCATTATTTTTTAGTTTTAGTTCACAATTTTTTAATGTGTACATACCTGTATTCATTTCTAGTAGAAAACGTTGACTATTTACTCACTATAAAAGAAAATAACGAAATAAGGAACATCAGGTATGTGTATAGTAGCGCGCCGCGTGTCGGATTTAACCCGTTAGAACTGGATTCGAAAAAAAAAATAATCTCGGACGTATGTTCCGTTTCTATACTTTTCAACTTTGTCGCTGTTGTTGCACGGTAAATAACACAGTTAAAATTATTAGTCGCGATAAAAAACTGATCAGATAGTATATGACGAACTATGCAGTGAAACTTTCGTAAAAGATAATGACAGACACATACCGTTCAAAACAGGGCTCCCAGTAGAATTCGTAGATCCGCTTTCAGATTTAATTGGCGTAGTGGGGGAATCTGAATCGTCGCTAGCCTGTGATGGCTTACAAAAAGAAGGCACGAACTCCACGGCGTTAACGTTCAACGTGGAAAATTTCATAGACACATCATTGGAATCTTTTGCACCTTGTTCAGCTATAACATCGGCTTGACTTTCCCAAGAGTCTGGAGCACCGTTATTGGACATTTTTAAACAAATAATGTAAAGTTAATAAATAAGTCTTTGTCTTATGTTAAATTTTATGATTATTCGCCTTCTTTCTCAATAGATCCGCGTGTGTCTTTATCTTATACCGGAAGTTCATGGCAATATGCCAAATATGTAGTTATCGAAAGTTTATTTGTAAGGTGTTACATCTTAACAACTGTCTACATTGATGAAGTTAAAATACATTCTATTATTTTGTAATTGAGTAGATAAATAATGTGGCTAAAACTATTGGTTAGCAATTTATATATAACACAATTGATTAAACGTTTCCGCCGCGTAGCCATAAAGCTTAGAACTAAACAAAAACGGATACACATCCAAAAAAAAAATAGGCTATTTGATATGTTAAAAACAAAATTAAACTTATATGTGTATTAAACAAAATAGTGTAAAAGATAAAATAAATCAAAATATTTTATATAATTACGACTTATTAAATGTTGATATGATCAATAATTCTGCTCTATACACTTAAAAAATGTCGTATTACAAAGATTACTACACATTTAAACCAATTAATCAAATAATTTACTGATTTTCCAAATGTACTTTTATTATTAAACTAATGAATTTTTTAAATAAAGTAAGTAGATTAGTAAAATAATATATATCAAGAACATAACATCCAATCTGGGTTACTTTAGTTGTTTTGGATAACTGAACTGAGTCCGTTAAAAAAATGTTTCGTATTTTTTGCTCGCATCATTCCTTTTTATCAAATGATATATTTTCTTTATGTTTATAACACTTTTCATAAACACACAAAAAGTAAGCAGCTGTTGAATAAAATAAATGTCAAAAGTCATTACGAAATGGCGCGCTGATTCAAATTTATGATATAGTGGATATTTTTTTTCAATTGTCATGAATTTTATTGATATAGTTCTAATCAGCCCCAGATCTACATTTTTTTTGTAACTGAAGAGAAACTCAACAATAACGCCACTCTCTCAAATGTTTGAAATAAATTACTTCAAAAAAACTCACAAATATATCATGGCTGGCATTTTTGTGAATAGGAACCCTTTAATTAATTTATTCTTTTTATTATCTATTACCCAATACCTTTTTCATTTGTGAGTCATGAAATTAAATACTCGGGAAAAAATAGAGAGTCAGTAAAAAGACGTCAATTGTTGACACGGCAAATCTCAAATCGACATCTCGACTCCACAAGTGTACTGGTGCACAAGTTCACTTGTGTTGTGGGCCTGTGTGGTACGTTTTTCTTACAAGTTGACGGTGAGCCAACCAGTCTTCCGTATGCTAGGCGTTTTATGAAGCAAGTTCTTTTTTAACCACATCATTGATATTGGCTTTTGCCGAAACCTGTCACCTAGGACGCTTGTCCCGGTTTGCTTTCTCTTAGATCCGAGGCTGTTTCTAAATATGGATATTTCCGTACTGTTATATAATAATTTACATATTTACGTTCTGTATACAAACATCAGTGTTATTTAGAAGCTGTTGTATTTTGGGTAAATTATAGGTAACTTTGATAATACAAAGCTCCTCAAGCAAAGCTACTCCTGTTAAATTTATTTTTCTCCAGGATTATTATATTAAATTAAAAATGTTAATAAATGTTCAATTTAAAATATCGATGTTAAAAATTAGGAATAAACAATATCACCTGGGTAGTAAAATAATTGAAAAGTAAGCTAGGACTACATATTATAAAACAAAGTCGTCCACCGCGTCATCTGTCTGTCTGGATGTTCACGATAAACTCTAAAACTACTGAACGGATTGCATTGCAGTCATCACCAATAGATGGAGTCATTCACGGGGAAGGTTTAGATATATAAATTGTCAAGTTTTTTTTTGTAAATTGGTTGAAATATAATGATAACTGTTGAAAGGATCGGAAAAAGTCCAGCCGCCTGGGAACTTTCGTCGAAAACACTGCTTAATCCCTTTGAGATATAACAAAACAAAGCATACTAAGATATTCCTCTTTATACTTTATACACATATAATGAGGTAATTGGAAGGCTATGTAGACGGATACAGTATTAATGCTTATTAAATAAAATACAAAATAGTTACCTTAGCATTTCATGCAAATAGGTATATATTTTTATTATCAGGGCAGGGCAACGTCTGCCGGGCCTGCTAGTAATAAATAAAGGAGTAAACAACAATGAGCCGGGATTAGTGGAGTTGTCTGGCGGTATGTGCTTTGTTCTTTGCACGTCTCAGGTGAGTACTTCATCCCGCTAATGTGCACACATCTTGCATTTCTAGAACACTTGATTTTTTTAGAGTGCTTTTGATTTCTTACGTTCTTTGTTTTAGTATACGCAGAAACCTTTTTGTCAGCTGTGCGTCGCTACAGGCTTATAAGTAAAAAGGTATTTTAATCAATAAGATTAAGAGTAAGATTTTTATCATAGCAAATTGCAACTAATTTCGAGAATATTCAATATTACAATTCAGGAAATCTTGATGATTCTATGAACGAAGACAATAAGATTTAAGAATATTTTCACGAAGTATATTATTGGCAGATCAACCAATCAATCTTATGTATTATACAATTTAACGAATCAATCTCTAGAAAAAGCATCGTCAATTAACATCCCGCTGGCAAAAATTGTACATCCGATCTTTAATATTCATATCAAATAATGGTCGCTTTACTTAATTACTTCCAATGCACAACTTCACAACCCATTTTGATACTGTGAATGAATTATTCAATAAAAGTGTTTATTGAAGTATACGTTTTTGAGTATAACTGTAAATCTTTCATATGAGTAATATAGCTTTCTAAATCTTATACAGTATACATTAATAAATATGTACTTGTGTTTGTACATTTAACTTGTCTACAAAAAAATTTGAACACATGTATTGTTAAGAATCGCATAAGTTGTTAAAAATGTTGTGAGTCTAGCTGTTTGTATGTCGGGATTTAATACTTTTTAATTCTGATTCCGAGGGATAAATAGTCTATGGTGACATTTTGTACACGGGATGTTTGTGTATTCTCAATCTACAAATATGGTCAAGAATGTGTAAAAAAATCAATACTTTTTTATTTTTCTGACTTTCATACAATTTATGCAGCAGAAATATATGTCATTGTCATATGAATAGTCACTGAATATTATCAATAAAATATTGTAGAAAAATTGTTTTGAAAAAATGTAAATTTTTTCAAGTGATCCTTTATCGATTTTAATTCATTTTTCGACTAATGATTGTCAGCGACCACGTTGCGTCGATCGAAAGTCCATAATTTGTAAATAATAAATTTATTTTCTACTAACAAGTTTACAATAATTTTATTGAATGAATGAATATGATATAAAGTTTTCGTTTTTGAAGTTTACCTAATGTTTGTAATTGCTAGAAAGTGCTATTAATTCCTCCCTAATGACTTTTTATTTGTACAACATACGCATTTTATGAGTTAAGTGTTACTGATAATTGGTTAATCAGCATTGAAAAATATTCTTCTTAAAATTAATATATATACTGGCAACAATGATTATTTTAAAATGGCGTAGACACCGTATGCCCTGTTATAATATTTTGTTGAAGAGATTTAATGTGTAATACTTTTGTTACGTTGTTCATGTTTTTGTAATCGGGAATGACATAAAATATCGATATTAATGACACTGGACTATTATAATCTTATGCAGTTTAAATTTATTTGTATTTCTCGATTACTTTGCAGTCGTTCATTGAATTTGGACGTCGAAATAAACTCACACGTGAAGTGATATGAATTGTCATGCTTCAAAAAAATATTGAATATTCTTGCATTCGGAAATGTCTGTACATTATAAATTCAAAAGTGCATTGGATTATGACACGGTCACTTTTGATGGACTCCATATATCAGTAGGAGATTTGAAAGCTGCTATATCTCAGCAAAAACGTATTGGAAAGACATCAGACTTTGATCTGCAAATTACAAACGCTCAAACTAAAGAAGGTAAGCCGTATAGTCTTATTTATACTATATTCTTATTATACGAACAAAATACTACTGAAAGCATTAATTATGACCACACACTTTGAATGTCGAGTCTTTATTTGGGACATTTACTTACAAGTAATTATTAACGGTTTCCTTGTTTGTTAAAAATATTAAAATTATTTATTTTGTATTATTTATACAATCAATACTACTCTTGACTTTAGCATTCCCTAATCCGGTTATCTATTAACTATGATAGCAGACCACTAAAATTACTGATAACATATAAAGATGAACAGTTCTACAATTTTTTTGGTCCCTCTGAATATCACTTTATGTTTGGACTTCCTAATAGTACAGGCAATAGTTAATATAAAACAGTAAAAATATTATATTTCAGATTACTATATTATTATACAGATATTTTGCAAACAATTTGAATTTAGGAATAATATTTTTGTTTTAGTAAAATGGGTTATTATTATTGTGACATTTTGGCTTAAAGAAAATGAAGTAATCTTTAAAATTAGCAATATATAAGTTCAATATATTATGTTAAAGTGCATAATATGGAATAACTCTATATGTTCAGATCAAATACCTTGTCAAGTGTCAGTAACATAGTTATCATTTACTTGTGAATCTCTAAGATTGTTTAATCTATCTACATTTACCAAAATTACCTGCAAAATTCATAATTTACTAGGAAACGTCTTTTGCAACAAAGAGTGAATTACCAATAAAATAAGAACTGTGAACTTAGATAGATTTAGATAATGTTTAAATTTATGTAGGATCTATCTCTAAACCAGGGTAAAACATTCTTTTGTCATCAATCTTTATTTCAAACAAGTATTTAATGTGTACTTACTTTTTTTGTAATAAGGCGGATATTGTTGCTTAATGTGTATTTAAAAAGACATTATAAATATTCAATCTTACATGCAGAGTTAAGGTTATTGAGTTAAAAATTTGTTTATCTCCCTGTAGCTTACTCTAAATAAACTTACTGAGAAATATCCCAAATTATTAACATAATTCCATTGAAAATATTAAAATATTACATGGGCTTATACAAGTTTTTAAGCATCACACAGAAATCGATTTATAAGATTAAGTGTTAACAAATTAAGGAGCAGAATGTCCATTCTAGTGTTGATACTAGTAACTTAAAACAACTAACATCAGTAGACTTGTTTTATTTAGTACAGTAGGATATAGGATTATATTATATTGAAAGTGTAAAATTCATTTCATACCTGACATTGAAAAACGATAATCATATGAATTTCCAACAATGAACAATGAAAATTCCTACTTGGTGTATGGGGATACTAGTATAAGTATTTTGATACAAAAATTATTGCCATATTTTGGAGCTGGTGAATATTTTTAGTATTACACACAGCTTTTATTTAAAATAATTCTGTAAAAGACCACGCACCATTATTTAGATAAAATATGTACTTCCCATGAAACCATTTTCACAAGCACGCACAAAGTTCCAGGAACCAGCTAGTTTGATGTACTTTAATGGTCTTAATGGATTCCAATGAATTTTGGTATAGATTAGATTGTCATGTAATGATGACTATATACTTTTTAGAACCTATATTTTATAAAGTCTAGTAAAGCAGGCCAATAATATGCTTGTTGAAATGAAAAGCAATAAGTAATGTACCTCTGACACAACTCCCATACTTGCCTGTATCGCCATGGTCACAACAAATGTAATTGGGGTAAAATATCATCAGGATCTATTGAGCTGCTGATGATAAATACAACACGATTTTACAACACATCAAACTAGCTAGGCTGATACGAATTCTGAGTTATTGGAATAACACAGGTGTGAGAATGTTTAACCTGTGCCTTTAATAGAATAACTTTAGATGTTTATTATATTGTGACTAGCGGCCCGCTTCGGCTTCGCATGGGAATAAATTATATAGGCTATGTCATTCACTGAAAAAATGATTAAAATCGATCCAGTAGTTTTGATTTATTCATTACTGCCCTGGTTTGCACACATTAAATTTGGAGTAACCTCAAAAATAACAGTATTTCTCCACTATTTAATTTATGTTATTATATATAAACCTTCCTCTTTAATCACTCTTTCTATTAAAAAAAACTGCATCAAAATCCTTTGCATAGTTTTTAAAGATTTAAGCATACATAGGGATATAGGGACAGAGAAAGAGACTTTGTTTTATACTATGTAGTGATAAGTAATTGAAGCTTCCTTGTACAGGTAAGGGAGTAGCATTAGAGGAAAAAGGGAATAGTAATTCTGAAAATCAATACTTATTGAGTTATTATTATAGGTTTTATTTTAAAATCTCTGTTACTACTTATAACATGTATTTATGTATTTTACTTATGCTATACACATAAGTATGTTTTAATAATGTTTTTCTTTGATATCAGATGCCTAAATGTAATAAATATTGGTTATCATGATTAATACCTTTACAATTTTTGTTGATGTTTGTTTGGTTATGGGTTAATGGATATGAGAAATAATTAATACTAAACTTAAAGTAATAATAAATAATATAGATTATTTTCCTAAATTGCACCCTTTTACAGTTTATGTGGACGACAATACATTAATTCCAAAGAACACATCACTTCTTGTGGCTAGAGTACCATTAGCTCAGCTGCCTAAGAAACAGTGGGACAATACTAACAATAATACATCAACATTACATAAAGATGTGGCCCCAAACAAAGGAGTGGCTGATTTATCTCGCATGGAAGGTAGCGAACAGGATAAAATAAATGCTATGATATCACAGTCCACATTTGACTACGACCCTAGCAAGTAAGATACAACAACGTTTCCTAAAATCCATGAAATAATATAATTTCTATAAGCTTATATAAGTCTGTTTTTTGTTTGATTCATTGGGCACTATCAGTTTAGATGTCCCTTCACAAAAACCACTGTAACTCCAAAAATAATACGAAGAGTGAGAAACTCTGTTGAGGATATATTCTTCAGGGTGTAAACTTTAAAGATATGAAAAAAAAAACTTTCTATATTAAAATACCTCCTTAAGAAGCCAGTCTGAACACTATAGAATTACAAGGACTAGTGGTCATCTAATGGTCGAAATTCAGCTATCATTCATTAATATTGAAAGTTTATTTAAATTTTTAATATTATCCAAAAATAATTAACTTTTCAAATTGTTTTTGTTTTGGTATCACTAAAGTTCGTTAATTTATAAACAAAAAATAAATAAGATCAGTTGAGAAACAGAGGAGGAAGATGTAGTAGACTGGTTTGTCTGTACTTATTTATATATTGATTAATAATGACGGTGATTATTTATGTATGTGATATTTTAATTGTAGTTACCAAAAAATAAGAGGGCAAAATCAAAGAGGAGCTGTACCTTCTAACTATATTTGCTATAAGTGTCAAAAGCGTGGACATTGGATTAAAGATTGCCCTGCTGCAAATTCAGTAAGTTTTAAAGTTTTACTTTGTGAAATTCTATTATATATATGATATAATTTAGCCATTTGAAATTTACTATTTTTTTGTGTAGGGTGATCCAGTTGAGATAAGGAGAAGTACCGGAATTCCTCGTAGTTTTATGGTACCTGTTGAAGGTCCTAAAGCTCCCGGCGCCATGATGACACCAAGTGGTACTTTCGCTGTTCCAGCTGTTGACCAGTGAGTACACATAAAATTAGTAATAAATTTGAAGATTTCACATGCATGACAAATTGAAAAAAAAATGTTCGCAGATGTATCACATCCAAAAGACTTAATATTTCACTTGTCTTCATAATGGGGTATGGTAGATAGATATGCTGTATAGAATTTTTTTCTGTACCTGTAATAAAATCTTAAATTTTTGTTACTGTACATTTAATGTTGTGGGGAAAAAATAGGAGATAAAGCTTTAAATGCCAGTGCATTTTAGTAATTTTTATTATTTTTGCTTTTGTTGTATTCTTATATGCCTAAAATAAAACAGCGGTAATAGAGTTTTTCTAAGATTGCTTTTGTACTTAAATGCATTTGATATATATTGGTAATAAATTAATTGGTGCAAATTATCTTGGATGTGAAGGTAACAAAGTTAAGTTCCCGTGATCGACTCTAAAATAAAAACTTCTATTGACTCGAGTGATGAAGAAACTGTCATCTTATATTACTATCACCGAAAGGGAAGGTACTCGGTTCATCCCGATATAAACAAGAAAGTGAATTGCAGATTGTTCGTACAGCCAAAGAAATACAACTAACTGATGTTAAATTCTTAGCTGTTTATAATGAAAATTCATATTTTTCAACATTTTAAGTTCGTAATAATACAAATATGGCTATTTTTCTACCTCTGTCGTGGCCTCTTGTGCGTGTGTTGAATTCTATAGAAACGCAATGTTGTAGTCGCCACGATACTCGTATCATCGAGTATCGAATACTTTAGCGTTGTGTGTGAAGGACCTTAGTTTGTAGTAGGTGTGTAGAGATATATTTAAGAGCATATGCTATTACTTGAAGAGGATTTTTACTGGGCAGGATTTCTATGCTACGCCCATATTTGTGTGTATCGCCACGAAATTTTGTCTCTGGTCGTAGTAAATGCAGAGGCGGAAAAGACATTGTCCTCATGTGTTACGAACTATCGGGTTGCGTGATGATAGACTCAGCAGTATGTCAAACGTGTGTGTTATAAAAGTTTGTTTAGTTCTTTATTAGAATTATTCTTAAGATTAGTTTTAGCGCTACAAGTATCCGAAGCTTTGTCACGCGGGTATGGTATGCTACTTGCATTACATTTTTTGTTTTTGTTCTATAAGTATATATTTGTAATTTTGTTGTTCAGTGAAGCATATTTGGCTTCTGAGAATGCGGGTGGCGGCGATACTCCTACTAATGCACCAGCGGCTCCGGAACCGAACATACCAGACGAACTAATTTGTAGTTTATGCCGTGACCTTCTCACTGACGCCGTCATGATACCGTGCTGCGGAAATTCATTCTGCGATGAATGTGGGTTTATTGTATATCATTTGTATTTATAATATGAATATTCAATTTCTCTTTATAATTTCAGTACACTTTTCTGTACTCCTGATCCAAAATTTGATGATGATCGATTGACAAACAAACAAATAAATTTACATTGACATTTATAATATTAGGAAGGATTCTTGGGCCCTATGTATATATCGATATCTAATTTGTTTTAGGTATCAGAGGCGCTTTATTAGAGTCTGAAGACCACGAATGTCCAGATTGTCGTGAGAAAGAGATCGTTCCGACAACATTAATACCAAATAGGTAAGAATAAGGGAAGGAAGGTGTAGAAGTAGAGTTTATTGATTGAAATTGACGTCGGTAATTATTTAAAATTGATCATTTTCAGGTTTTTAAGGAATTCTGTGTCTTCGTTCCGCAATCAAACTGGGTATAGTCGGCGCACACCGCATCGACCTTCTGCTGCACCGGTGCAAGCGCGTCCACCTGTATTAGGTAATAATATATTTTGATTTAACTTGGTTTTACTTAGTCTTTAAAAGACACGAGCGAATGAAGATGATTTGTAAAATTACATCACATATTTGTAAGTTTACAGAAATTCGCTCCGAAGTTTGGTCATATCTTTAGTTATATCGTATATATACGAGTAGTTTAGGTACTTTTTTTTTTCTTCTATTTCTAAATCTATTTGCCTAAACCTTGTAAGAACAGAAAAAAAATCATATAGGTAATAAAGTGAAAAATGTAAAAGATCCCCTTCATTCACCCATGTCTTCATTTGCATTATTCGCCAAGTATTGGATTTGTATTCCACTAAAGTGGGCAAAACAAACGCTAGTAAATCGACATGGATTACAATTATTACTCGAGATAAAAAAGTGTTTCATTAAGAATTAATAATATATACAGTAATTAAATCTATACTGTACATAAGAACGGTATTTTAATATTTGATGTCTTAAAAATATTTGTTGTCTTAAAACATTTCCAAAAGTATATTAATCACTCGTAGTTAAAAAAAATATCACAAACATTACGAAAATAAAGTACCTTCCTTTGATGAAGATTGTTAAAGAATATATTTATCTTCTTAGTGTTATTATGAATTTAAAATCTGCAAGTTTTACATATAAAACATATTCTTATAATTAATATGTCGGCAAAACGTTGAGGACACTGAAATAAAAGTATGACGTCAAACATACATGACGTCTTTTGTGATTTGATCAATCCGTTACTCAAGAGCAATCAAGTATCAATAATAAAAGCACTTTCCTTAAACAGAAGATACACTCATACACTACTAAGGGTGGTGGAACCGTGTAAATAGATCCCTACAGCTGGAATGCGGTAATTATAAAATGGGATAAAAAGGGCATGAATAAGAAAAAGAAAGCGTAGAGCGATGGTGGACCTTGTCTTACAAATAAATAAAACAACTAAATAATAGTTGAAATCTAATGTGCCAAATTCAAAATTTTCTTTTTTTTTTCATAATGACATCTATATAGTTTTTTTTTTAAAGAGTCTGTATATTCTGTTTGTGATCAGTAAGAAGCAGGCTAGAAACACATTATCTGAAGCGCAGCTCTATTAAATTTATAAGTATCAACCAATTACTGAATATAATTACGTATTCTCTTTAGTGATGCGAACGGTCCGCCGGTTTGCGCCAGAATGATCCCCACTACTTTTGTACAGCGTCTTTTATAGCCTTGCATCGTATAAGAGGGTAGGGCTTTATAATTCTGCCGGTATATAATACTTTCGATTGTTGATGGGCTTTATGAACCGATAAATATACGGTTATTCTATATTTATATTGTTTTGAAGTCACAAAATTAGATAGGTAATATTATGCGAATAAAATAATTAATTGTTTTAGAACATGCCCCCGTTGCACAACCTCAGCAACCGCCAAACGGACCTAATCAACCTCAAGATCCCACCAGCAACGGTTTGTTAATGTTTGCATTATTTGTTTCATTACTGTCGTAAGTGCACGTGCACTCGATGTGTTTAGACATATTAAGTGCACATCCACTTACCGAGTTTCACACGGTACACATATCAATACAATTTTAATATATTGAGCATTTGATTCATATTTAAAACTAAATAAAACGTTTGGGAAGAATGTGTAGCAAGATCATCAACTTGTAATAAAAAATAGTACGATTTCATATTGTTTTAATAAAATTTCATATAGCATAAATACTAGAAAGAAACCCTTTTTCGCGTCAGTGTTACCGTAGTTACTCTAAAAGTACTCAACGGATTTTGATAGGGTTTTCATTATCTATTACATAATTCATTCTGGAAGGAGTATGTACCTAATGCATGTATATGTTACTTATGTAAAGTAGACAAAAGTCGACGTATCCTAATGAAGTCGTAAAAGGGGGTTTTCGGGCGATTACATCGATAACGTTAGCTAAACGTTGAGATACATAAAAATAATGTACTACAGAAATGTAATATGTCTACAGAAAAGTCCGATACACCGCAATCATTTTTATGTTTTACTATGTATTCTTAAAAAATACTGATTACTAACGACGTTATATTGATAGATATAGCATTCTTAGTATTCTTTAATCATTTAAAGAAGTTATTTACATTGGGCATTTAATGTAGATCAAAACTGCCCTATATAGCATATCATTTCAATGAATTACTTGGAAGATAGCACAGATGTAAATTACATTGCACCCATTCCGAGCCGGGGCCGGTCGCTTGTTACACGTTCTGTGCTTGATCTTCAGGCCGCGTAGCACGGAACGTGTTAAATATAAAGTGTGAATATGAGCCTTTAAACCATTGGCATAGGAAAGTTAATAAAAAAATAAATGCAATATTACTGACATGTTATAGTAAATAACTTATCAATAACTTTATTTTATAACAGTTTTTTTTATTTATTACATTTTATAATTTTTAGTATAAGTATATTAAGTTACTGAAAAACTCTGGTTGCTTCACCTACTATGTTTCTTTTTTGACAAGGCAGGAGTGGGGCGGGGCTATGACGAGTTTCAGTGTATCAGTGTAAATAATCACGTTTGAATATAATTATTATTATACTAGAGCTATATAATCTTTATTATGGTATTTTAGATATACACATTATGCGTGTTAAGCGTTGAATATTGGTAATAAACAACTTATCGCAACATATATACAGAAGAAACCACGTAATAATTTCGTTTTTCGGTGTATCATATTTTGGTAATAATTATTAGGTATCCATCGACATAGCGGTTTTCGCAATTGTTTTTGCATGACTGGAACGATTGTTGGTAGATCCCCATTTCTCGACGGGTGTTCCATTTTTTGGACTGTATTTTGTATCGAGTGAAAGTTAATTATTTTGCTCAACTTTTATAAATATATAAATGAAGATAAGCTACATTGATGACCAATGAAATTTCCAGCAAAATCAATTGCATATTTATTACGGATGATGGGCAAGGTATACAATTTAGGCGGTCATAGTAAGTAGCTGATAAGTACATAAATTAATCTATTTAAAAAATCTTTAAAAGGTCTTTAAATGTGCCTTGAAATCGCTGTTACAATTAACAGTTAAGTTACAAGACGATGAGTTGTGGGTGTGAATTGTGAATTTTTATTTTTAAAGTATGGAAAAAAATGTTTTGTAATTGTTACTGATTATCAACCTAAGTATGTATTCATATATTTACAAAAACATATACTATTCATTAAATAAAAAGAATTAACAAAGTTAATAGAATCTGACGTGTACACAAATTGAGCAGCTATTCACATTTTAAAATTAGGATTCATACTGACACAAATATGAAAAAGTTCTTTACGTTTACGTTAACATAAAAAAAAAATCTAACGCCAAAATATTGAATACAAAATCCGAGTCTATGATTGACCTTAAACTTGAGCTCATGTGTTGCGTATTAAACAGGATAGCTAAAGGAGTATAATTATTGTAAATTATACCTAAAATGATTATTATAAATAAAACGCTAATTTATAAAAAGGAGATTTGAAAACGGGATTTTTTTTTTCTAGAAGTAATGAATGACATACAAAAACTGCTTACAAGTACTTAACTGCTATTTATCTAAATTTTAGATGAAATCGTGGGATTCAATTTTTTTTTCGAACTGACCTACTCTTTTGACCCTGGTGCCTCTTCAGATTCACCGGACTACTTCTTGCTAAATTGTTGCTATTTATATGAGAAAATTTTGCCTCAGTGATCAAATTAGTTAATGTAAGATATAAGCTGCTAGAAATTTTTCGATGACACGTGTAACAAACCTGTTCCATGGGAGTCACATTAGGCGATACAAGACTTTCCAAAACCATGACGTCATTGTCTCATAGGGTATCTGATACCAACCGCACCATAAGACAAGCAGCAATATCGTACGTGAGCAAAAATTTTAGTCCTTCAGCGACCCTATAGGGGACAATTATGTATGTTGTGACTTCGTATTAGTATTTCTCTACAATCGTGTACACACATCTCGCCAAAGCGAGACCAATTCGCCCGAAGACACAAATTTCAGCATATATCATGATTCTAACCTTTTGTATCTAATCTGCACCGTCTCTATAGTATCTGGCTATTAATTCCACAGATTATTATTGTATCATTATTTGTTCGTTCATACGTTCCATTACGTTCAACATTTTGGTGACATTCTTCTCCGGATCGGGCAATCTACAAATCGCTTCATGCCTAATGCGATTTACCAATGTAATTAATATCTTGATCGTGTTTCTATTATTTTTGTATTGCTCTCATACTTCTGCTCTACGTGGATATTCTTGCCTTACTATGAGATTAAGTAAAAAGAACCTTCATAATTCTTGTGCATTGTTAAAAACACATGTTTTTTTTATTATTCCATGACATCCAACACATTAACTTTATTCGAACAGAAACTTGCTACGACAACTCATATCGCACTTAACCGTTTCATGACAACATATAACCAAATTACATACATGATGTTATTCACTTGTTCTAAATATTCACCATTAAGCTTTATCATAGAGAGCTTTTATTTAATCACTTTTAGCAAATATCATAACGTCTGTTTTGTCTTTCATATTATGTGTGACAAAATTGTATAACCCATTCCTGAATTTGACGATAAATACCGCATCGTCAGCATGATGTAGACAATTAACATTTAAATTAACTATTATTACTCCAGTTCTACAGACGTTTGCGTGTGTGTTAACACATCTGTCCAGGTGTAGTATAATAATACATTACATTACAAACCTCTGTTTTCCGTTAATATGGACATCGGAACGGTGAAAAAATTTAACCAATTACTTATAGTTAACTAACTGAGCGTACGCTCCGCACGTGGTTGTTATTATTTGATATAATTACTATTTGATGTAATACAAAATTGTGTTATGTTTGAATGAATTTTTATTAATATCAGTCAAACGGCACAGAAGTTGACGTGCTACAGAGTCATCTAGTGGCGAGTTATTTCAAAATGATTAGTATACAAATCTCCGTGAAAAATACTTAGTTATGTCAACTTACTCGGTGATCCGTTAAACGTTATTGGAGTTTATCTATCTCTAATATATAAATTGAGATTTATAAACTAAACTTAGATAAAGATATAAGTAATTTCAATAATTTCTGTCACAATTATACTACATTTAAATAAGGATATATCATCGCTCATACTTACATTCAATTAATGGTTTTGTGCTAAAAATATACTAATAGTAAAAACTTGAGAGCGGAGTGCGAAAAGATGATTTTAAAATCGTTTATAGTAGATAGTGAAGTATTTGGTAACGATATATTAAAGAGGGTCGCGTTGGCGCCGAAGAGTCCGATGGGTCTGCTGACGACAACATCACGGTGACGATGCCGCCCGCGCTAGCGCACCACCTCGCGCCGCACCTCCTCCACCGCCAGCCCAGCCTGCATCGACATCCGCGATACGGTATTCCACGTAACTTCTGCTCTCTTGCATGTTCATCGTTGCATGTCTGATTAGGATTCAAAGCTATTGAAGGAATATCAATATAATCGTTATTCGTATCGGGAACATATATCCAGTAATATTTGTATAACATTACATAACAGTATCGCACATGAAACGAATTAATTGTGATTTTATATTTTTAAAGTCGGGAAAGTCTATTATTTATTGTATCTTAAACGTCGATTCATATATTGATATTTCACAAAAATAAAATCAGTGTCATGCTAATATCGATTACACCCTGCGGCCACGTGCATAGCTTTTAGTGTTTGTATCCATCATACAATGCTGACTAGGAGTGGGTGATATGAATCGTTTACAGTTATTGAAACTATGTATTGGTGCAGTATCTCTAAATCGTATATCGGCCCGTAGTGAAATTATTTATTACGATAACGGGCGAAATATTCGCATCAGTATTTAATGTGACGTCGAGCGACTAGCGGTATCTCTTTACTCTATTTTGTTCACTACCAAATCTATTCGAATAAGTGAAACGCACGATCAGAGAGCGTGGTGTATGAAACATATATAATTTACACCATTTTATACCTTATGAGTTAATTTATGTGTCGGACTATGGTCCTTAATGTTTTGGCAGGATTTGAAAATATGAATTTTGAAATCACAAAAATATTTTTACCTTGGACCTTAATTTAATAGCAATAAGATAATTATTATACACAGGTTCATTGAAGTTAGCGCCAGTTGACTTTTGGATTTTTAATTGTTGAATACTTACAGGTGACACTTTTTTCTCATTTTGGTTGCTTATAAACAATTGAACAAGTGCTTTGATTTGTTGCATTTTGATAGTTTGGAAACTGAACCGAGTAAATAGTTATTTATAACAAATATTCATGTTATTTCTATAAATTATAAAACGGTCTAATATAATGGTGTACATTTTACAGTGTACTGAATTACCTCTATTACACTATATTTATAATCGTCTGACAATATAATTATAAATTAGTCGCAAAATGCAGCTAGTACTAAACTTGGTAAAAAGTTCGCTGATGCTGATATTGTGTGCTACTGATAACTTATAAGTTTTAAAATTGGTTTTATGTTATCGAAAAGACGAAACATACGTAACCACTGCATCATCGTATCGTTTCCAATATCGAGATTCAAGGAAACGATGTGTACATAGTTTCATAAACCGCTATCAGGTATCAGTATATCGGTTCGATTTGATACACCACAAAAGCTGTTATTACCCACTCCTAATGCTGACAAAATTTAGGTGAGGTTTAAAACCGGTCTCTGTGAGATTTCTGTAGGTTTGCGATTATTGTAAATGCACCATACAACGACAACGCTTTTAATTTTCGCTTCTGCTGTATTTTTTAAAAGTAATAAATTGACAATTCTGGTAGAGGTTCTACAGATAACCAATATCACGTCGATTGGTTACAGTTGATAACAACCAAATATTTTATTAGTATGTTTCTGCTTATGCTGTTAAGCGATGATTTAAAAATCGTATTTAAATATGTAATTATACTTTGTAATAATGTACCAGATTTCTATTGGATAAATTGTGTGAAAGATTGTCTATTGATGAACGTATTGTTCTTTATATTGTTTATCTATAAGATATAGTATAAGGCGAATATTTTAATTCAGTAAAGTTATACATTTTTTTTGTTGGTATTCAATGCAAAAAGTTTAATTTTATTGATGAACTGATATGATAAGAAAACCTTATATATTTAGTGAAATAGCTAGTATAATATAAGTAGTATATACATCGCTATACCAAAAATACTAGACCACTTCTTAAGGTCATCATGGTCTTGCATGATGTTAGACTAGTTAGATTAGTTTTGTTTTTGGCAATTGGCATGCTCTATAGTATTAATCCTATGCTCAACAGATACCCAGACAAAGTAATAACATCATGCAAACATGTTTCACTCATATTCCAGTTTTGAGTAATTTTATCGCACAAGATAAAACTTCCTGCCTGTACATATATATACACAAGTCACAAAATACACCACCAGCACGTGGTCAACTCCTCGTTACTTATCAACTTGGAATTAACGTTACATCAACAATTTGGCCATACTAAACACTATTCCAACTTATGTACTAGATAACATAAACAAATGTTTTCTATTTATATTTCGACGATACTTAAAAAAATACCTACCTACGCACCTATAAAACAAGATACTGGCAATTGCGTCAATTACCTCGTGCAAAAATCGTGAAAATATAATTTCGACACCCGAAGACACTTTCATGGTTAGGTTCGAAAAAAAAAACTAGAATACCGATATGTATGAACGATTTCACGGACTTCATATAAATATGTTCTCAGGGTTTTCATTACTTCGTGATCACGTCCTGTTTACTTGTACTGTCTTCAATTCTATTCGTGAGGTCGAACGTTATTGTGATATTATAATTATAAATTTCTTATATACAGCAGACACTGAGTGTTGACTAAATGAATTAATTTGACCATTGATATAAATTACAAGTAGTTTGAACGTATTAATGGATTACTTAGGTTAGACCAATAATTTTCTACTTCGTTTACCTGACTCGTAGCGTAAAAATGACTATTTTGTAAAGTGAATACATATTTCATACAAGTCATTAAACAAATCCTGCGATTCCACCACGCCATTAATTTCGTTATTAATGTTTAAAAATAAATTAAAATATATTTGCGGACATATACATATGCGTTGTTGTAATAGATTGTTGAAAACGTAGTACACCTTAGTTGCACTGTCGGTTTTCTACAAAACTATAACAATTTAATTAAACGGTTAAACTGATAACGTGCTGAATTGTGGATACTGGTCATACATAGTTGTTTTATTTTGGTGGCATCTATCTTTTATGTCAAACGGTAGACAGGTTGACCGGCCTTTCTCTTGATATCCACAAAATAAATGTTGTTTAACGTTTCCGGCCATTTATCAATAAGTATCCAAAAGTTATGTCACAGTAAAATCGATGGAGTTTTAAATTTTATTAATCGTGAATTTTTAAGAGGAAATTCTGTATTAGACAACATCATTTGTAGTATTTTTGATGCTATGTTTTTATTTCTAAGCACCACTTTATGTTGTATAATTTTTAAATTAATTACATGAAATCAAACGATATTATTTTCCCGCTAATTAATTTTTGTATTTAACTGATTATATCGATGCAAAATGCTACGAAAATAACAAATCCTGCAATAAATAGTCATAAGAAACGTCAACTATGCAAAACCTTGAATTGGTATTTATAAAACATTAAGTATATTATAGTAGTATTAGTATGTGCACAATATTTTAAAATATGCTGTTATTTTATTTTTACAAATTCATTTATGAAAATAAATACATATTCGTATATGCCTGTGTCCTTTTTGTATATGGAGTACTTATATTGTGTCTCTTGTTACAAAAACCAGATCTATATAAGTAGTTCATCAAACAAGTTAAGCCCTAACCACCCAGTTTTAGGGGCGGTGGAGAAATACTTTCAAGAACCATATGTTTAATTCCCAAAGAAAGTAACTGTTGTAAACATTTATAAATAAAGTAAATTACTTTTGTGTAATATAACTACCCAGTAAAACACCGTGTAATTGAAGTAAATTAGATCTAGATCACTTTCCCATTCTGATATAAGAAACGACAATCCTTGAGAAAAAAAAAATTACCAAATTGTTTACAAAAAAAGTCTTTATAGTTTTAAATAATAACTTTAAGATTACAATGGTATCATGTATACGATTTAAAATATATCTAATACAGATATTGTTCTTGCGACTCCATTAAAAAAACATCTTTATAGGTTTAGCGTTTGACCACACTCTCATCTGATGTTAAATGATGATGTGGTCCAAGATGGTAAACATGCTAAACCTAGAGGGGGCTGGCTTTCCAAGTACAGCTGCCGGAATATACCAATAGGTGTGTCGCGAAAGATTTACAACTTGAGTATGGTAGCTAACCAAGCGGTCTTGGAGAAAGCCCTACCACTATGCTGTGGTTTCATTACGATGTTTTCCTTCACTGAAAGCTCCCACTCAGTCGCAAGGATTCGAAGCTACACTGATCGACGCGGTGTTCAAAGACGCTATTAACTAAGCAATCATCGCTTCAATATTACCTTTATTACCGACATTAATTTCAATGGTACGTACTGTGTATTTTAGATATAATGTTGAATTATTATTACAATCACTTTGAATATTTAAACTTATATTTTGTAATTTGACGCAAGCAAAGCTGCTGATACAAAGTGATTCATTGAAATAACCATTAACACCGTAGATAAACTAACTAAAAGTAATTTTTATTTTGTTCCAGGACCACCACTCAATACAAAACACAATATCGATAATAATCCTCACAACATTCCAATGAATGTAAGAACTTTGAAATATAAATTAGACTGAATATTGAACTACGATGTTTTATTGAATTAATCGATTTAAATTACCTCTAGATGCAAAGAGTCGACGAGCAGAGAGCCAGCACACCAACTGTAGACGAACGGCGAGATCCGATGTCATCACAGGTAAAATTATAAAAATAATTTATGACATAAAATTTGGAGTATTTGCTGTTTGTATGGGTTAATATCTAAAATTCACATATGTTATATAAACATATATCTATAATTATGTTTTTCTATAGATACTAAGCAACGGTGATAAGCTTTAACAGAAGTAACTTAGAATGTTCAGAGTTGCAGGGACAATGTAGTAACGACAAAGTTGTAATTTAAAAAATAATTTAAATAGAGCAAGAACTTACTAAGAGTTGCAGGAGTAATGTAGTAACGACATAATTAATCTAAATAAAGTAAGAAGTTACCAAGAGTTGCAGGGGCAAAGTAACGACATAATTAATTTAAATGAAGTAATAAGTTAAAAAGAGTTGCAGGGGCAATGTAGTAACGACATAATTAATCTAAATAAAGTAAGAAGTTACCAAGAGATGCAGTGGCAATGTAGCAACGACATAATTAATTTAAATAAAGTAAGAAGTTACCAAGAGTTGCAAGGACAATGTAGTAACGACATCATTAATCTAAATAAAGTAAGAAGTTACGAAGAGTTGCAGGGGCAATGTAGTGTGACGACATAATTAATTTAAATAATGTAAAAAGTTACCAAGAATTGCAGGGGCAATATAGTAACGATATAATTAATCTAAATAAAATAAGAAGTTAGCAAGAGGTGGTTTTAGAAAGTAACAAGGTACTAACGACATAATTGCAATAAAAAAATTGTAATCTAAATAAAGCAAGAAGTTACCAAGAGTTGCAGGTACAATGTAGTAAGAACATAATTGGAATTAAAACAATCTAAATAAAGCAAGAAGTAACATGAAACGTCAAAATCGTTTTTATAAGAGCGATGTTGCAGACACTAATTTAGTTGAATAGTAAATGTGTTCCAAATTTATATTTATATACTGCTAATTAGTTTGTTTTACTGGTTCAAGATGTGTCTTCTATATGTTTACACAGCTGGTGTACAATCGAGGACCACCGCATTATCTACCTGGAATGCCACCGCCGTCACGTTATGAGTGAGTAAACTACATATATATTTTTCATAATTTGCAAGGTGACATGTATAGAACCACTATAAATCTGGAAATGATGTTATTCGGTTATAATTGTGGTCGATATATAAGCCCATTTGTAGAAAGAACGAAGAATTACTCGCTACCTCTAGTTTGTACAGTGATTTGTTTTTTTCTAAATCCGAAGTAGGTATCTCACGAAGAGTCCTAAAAATATTGCAAAACCTAAAGCAAAGGTATTCAGTTATAAATATTTATCTTTTTGTTCTACTTCACTAGGTTCTTAAGTTAATATTACCACACCGCTCAAACTGGTTGGTCTATTAACCTCGTTTCGTGTTTGTCTTCGAAAAAATTCACAACAATATATACGATACTCGTATTTATTACCATGCTTTTCGAAGTTTATTATTTTTCTCTTCGAGCAGTATTCTTATAATAAAGATATCCCTTAACATATTTTCGCTTTAACTGTAGCTGTCTATGATCAAAATATTCGATTCACATCAGTGCAAAATAGCCCTGGGTGCGAAATTTTAGTGCTGTAATAATGATTTATTAATTGTATGTGTAACATATACTCGTATACTTAAAACTAGGAGTGTGCGAATATTCGCATTAACAAATTATTCGATAGCGAATTGAACCGAATATATCGATTCGAAATTCGAATCAAACATTCGAAGAATACAAACTATTCTAATGGTTCGAACTATTCGAATGATCCGAACTATTAGAACGATTCGAATACTTCCAAATATTCAGATCTTGATTTTTAAATAATAATTGTTTTATAAACGTTAACATTTTTTTTATTTAAATAATTAAAATAGTGAAAAATGTATGCTTTCCTACAATTATTAGTTTTTATCATTCTTTCTTATTATATCGAATAGTTCGAATCTTTCAGTTTATTCGATTCGAGCCTTATTCGCATACCCCTACTTAAAACTTATACTTCTTTTGAGTTCATTTTACTATGATTACGTGATATTGTCTTCATCGGATAATTGCACAGATGCTAATTGTAAAGTTTAATTATGTAAGTAAACTAACTGTTCGCCTCGACTTCATACCATATATTAACGAAGAAGATGAATCCAAATCTTCCCCTTACAATACGACTATATAAATAAATAATTTAAATAATTTAAAAGATGACGTTATTAATTATTGTATGCCGGGTGCCTCTTTCACCCAAATAATAGAAAAAATTGTAAACACAGACTTTGATATTAATTGTAATATCATAATATTGATAGGTAATAGTTTAAACATAAAAAAGAATGATTTATACAAATCATCAGAAAAACTATTACTATTGGACGTAGGGAAAATAATGTTGTGTGCTTTCCCTTATTCAATATCTTTAAAAGAAAAGAATAATAACATTCAATTGTTAAATAATTGTTTATACAATCTGACATGTCGTCATAGTGACAAATTTATATTTTTTGATATTAATAAGTTTATTAATAATTTTATATTGACTTGGGAAAATTTATTTCTTCCCAAAAAATATAAACGTGAAATAGCTACATTGATAGCTTATAATATAAATAGGTTAGATGACTCAGCAGTTTCATATAGTTTAGCTAATGATGCTGCGAATAATTTTTTAAACCATTAGATAAGACAAAGGAGCAGTGTTACATCTCATTGTATCATCAAAATATTAATCGCTTCTCCGGCAAAATATTAGATATAGATTTATTATTACATAGAGAGAGATTAGATATATTATGTTTCACAGAAACTTGGCTTAAACCAAATAAAATGTTGTTTGATGTACCTTGTTTCTGTATAGCCAGCACATTTAATCGAACAATCACTGCCGGTGGTGGTTGTATCATATTAATTAAACATAATTTAAAATTTAAAGACCGGAAAGATATATGTAATCTCTCAATGGACTGTGTTTGTGAAGTGGCTTGTGCAGAGATGGATGCATTAATTATTTTATGTGTTTATAGACCACCATCATCAAATTTTTCTCACTTTTTACAGAAGATGGAGGAAATTCTAATAAGAATATTTAAAATCAATAAACAAGTTTTAGTCTGTGGTGACTTTAACATAGATATTTTAAGTAAGTCGCCAGAGGTCACTAAGTTCATATCATTATTTAGGTCATTTAACCTAGATCCTCTCTTTAATGAGCCAACTAGGATCACGTCTCAGACTGCATCTTGCATAGACAATATATTTACTAATTTTAAAACCATGGGTGGTAGTATTATTACTGGGATACGGTCTGATCATAAAGGATTACTCGTTAATATAAATTGTCACAAACCTAGTACTGACTGTAAGAAAACAGCTAGACGTGTATCAAAAAGTAGATTAGATCGTTTAAATTACAATGTTTTACAAAAACTATCTGAAAATGTAGTTATTAATCAAGATCCAAATCAGGATTACGATAACTTGTTTAATATTATCAGGACTGAATTTAATAAACATTGCCCAAGAAAAGTTATTAGTGTAAAAAAAAAAAATCATTTTAGTGAGTGGGCTACCACAGGAATTAAAAAAAGTAGAGACCGACTTTACGATTTGTATCATAGGAGATCATTGACTAGCAATGAATCTTTTCATGCTTATGTCAGAAATTATTCAAAAATTTTCAAGCGCGTTTGTGTAGCTGCTAAGGCAAATTTTTTACGAAATAAAGTTATTGAGTCTAGTAATAAGACCAAGACTGTCTGGCATATTATAAATAAAGAATTAGGTAAAAATAAAATAAATGATACTTCGCATAATTTGAATGTTGACGGAGTACATATTTCAAATAGCTCAGAGGTAGCTACTGTTTTCCAAGACTATTTCACAAACATGCCTTTACAGGTAACAAAAAATATTACATCATCAGCCCATGGCGCCGTATCATTTTTAAAAAATCATTGTGCACCTGTAAATTCAAAATTTAATTTCACATCTATTGATGCAGGTGAAATAATAAGGACTTTTAAACTATTAAATTTGAAACATACCGAAGACATATGGGGAATGTCGGTAATGGTAGTTCAATCCTTAATTATTAATATTTCACCATATTTGGCAAACATATTTAACCAGTGTATAGCAAAAGGAACCTTCCCCAATTTAATGAAAATAAGTAAAGTGGTTCCTTTATTTAAATCAGGTTGTAGGAGTAGTCTTGGAAACTATAGACCAATTTCTGTACTTCCGTCTTTAAGCAAGATTTTTGAGAAGATTATGCTTAAGCAATTGTTAGAATATTTTAAAACGCAAGAGATTCTAGATGGTCGACAGTTTGGTTTCACAAAATTAAAATCAACTACTGACGCTGGTGCAACGCTATTAAGTCATATATTACAGGCCTGGGAGGGATCGCAGGATGCAATTGGTGTGTTTTGTGATCTGTCTAAGGCCTTTGATTGCGTTGACCATAGTACACTTATTTTGAAATTAAAACACTATGGTGTTTGTGGAGCTTCTCTCGGCCTTCTGGTCTCCTATTTAAAAGATCGCTGTCTCAAAGTTAGTATAGACGAGGTAACGTCTGTGGGATCGTCGACACAAATTGGCGTTCCACAGGGTTCCATTTTAGGGCCGTTTCTGTTCTTGGTATATATAAATGATCTGCCGCTAGTGGTTGAAAACTGTGCAGACATTGTTCTTTTCGCGGATGACACTTCGCTTATATTTAAAGTAAAAAGAATAGACTCCGAGTCTAGACATCTAAATAATACCTTAAATAAAATTTCAAATTGGTTTGCGTTAAATAATTTATTGCTAAATGCAGACAAAACAAAATGCATAAGGTTTACCTTACCTAATGTTTCATGTATTGATACTACAATAGAGATCGAAGGAAATCTAGTTGGGTTGGTAGACAGTACCGTGTTCTTGGGTATCACAATTGATTCTAAATTACAATGGGGTCCTCATATTAAAAAATTGGCAGGAAGATTAAGTTCTGCTGCATTTGCAGTTCGAAAGATTCGCCAACTAACAGATATTGCCACTGCTAGGTTGGTCTACTTCGCTTACTTTCATAGCTTAATGTCTTATGGTATTTTGCTGTGGGGGACAGCAGCTGAGGTAGACACCATATTTTTACTACAAAAACGGGCAGTTCGAGCAATTTATGATATGGGACCTCGCGAATCATTAAAAGATAAGTTCCAGGAGTTCGGTATTCTAACTCTGCCCTCCCAATACATACTAGAAAATCTAATGTACGTCCGCAAAAACTTAGATAAGCTAGATTTCGTAAAGGACCGACATAATCTAAATACAAGAAATAAAAACGGATTGGTCATTCCATGTTTTAGGCTCACTAGGACCGGTAACAGTTTTTTAGGTAATAGTGTTAGGTTTTATAATAAAATTCCAAAGCACGTTACCGATCTGCCGGATACTAATTTCAAGCACCATGTCAAGCAGGTTTTAATATCTAAAGGCTATTACAGGGTGGATCAATATGTGAACGACGGTGACGTCTGGAAATGACGCCCTCTCTGTGCATCCACCAAAACCGAATGTAATTATTTATAACTATGTTTTAAAAATGTGAGTTATAATATGTTAATGAAAAGATAAACCAGATCGAGTTTCTTGCCGGTTCTTCTCGATGACTGGGTTGTTTTCCGAACCGGTGGTAACTTTGACGTTCATAAGCGCCTTCTCAGGGCCTAAACTGAATAAAGTATTTTTGATTTTTTGATTTTGAAATAAAATTGCAATTGAACAACTGAATGGTGACTCTGAATATTTTTGAAGAACTTCCTACTTCTTCATCTTGTGTCTCACTCATCCATTCATTTTTTATATAGACATTTTTGAACCCTAATTGTTCACTTTGCTGTTCAATTTTTCAAACATTTTCTTTCGCACAAACACACGTACTCTGACCATTACAGATACAACAAAAAAGAATTGGCCAAATTGGTACAGCCGTTCTAAAGTGATGGGTTTACATACATACTGCAATTGATTTTTTTTATATAGATTATATTTTTCTCTATTGACAGGCATCCATATGGAAGGCCACCTCTTTTCAACGAGCGCTATCCTTCGGAATCATACCAGCCCCCTCCACCCGGAATTAAGGATTCTCCTTCCCACGGGTAAATTATGAGCACTAAAGTATGCTTTGTTGTTTTTGTAAATTATTGATAATGGTGAAGAACTTAACTTTTGTTTTTGTAAAGGGGCTTTCATTACCGTAAAATAGTAATAATCATTAAACATTTGGTTATATGCGCATTGGTTCTAAAAATAGAAATAAATTTGTATCCTTGACTCCATTGCTCTCTTTTAGTTTATAAAATGCATGTTAATATTTTTTAGTAAAACATAAATTAGCAGCATATGTTTTTGTGTTAGGTATACGTCGTCTTCATCATGCGTGATGATGTTTATTGATTAGAATTTGTATTAGCTATTTTTCTTTAAAATTATTACATGTCATCACAGTAGTTTATCCAAGATTATAAACCGATGTGTTAAAGAAGTTTTATTTATTTAAATAAGTAAGATGATTAAATAAGTTTACTGATTTTTAATGAATCGTGCTTCCATGTAAATATGCAAATAAAAACTTCTATGTCGTATAATTAAAATTGTTCATAAGTTGTTAATATGTTTGTTTTTATATAATCAATACAAAGTCGTACCGATTACGAATTTTTAACCACTGTATTATTGTAAGACCAATTTTCTACAATTTTAATAGTACTCGTGTTTCCGCTTCGCTCGCATTTCATGTATGTTTATTATAACCGTTTAAAGCATCAGAGTCCAGATAGACTGTTTTAATATTCAAACAATTATTATTCAATGAGACTCTTATACGGTAATGCCAACTTTTATAGTGGTACGACTTTAAGAGATATGACTGGCGTGAATTATTGAAAAACGTCGCGTATATTGTCGCAGGCTGAGTGAGGATCCGTTGGAGGCGTTCAACCGGATGATCCGTGAGAAGGAGATGCGAGCTAAGCGGCGCGAGGAAGAGCGACGGCGCGCGCACTCGGCGGCGTCTCGGTCGCGGTCGCGGTCGCGCACGCCTCGCTCGGTGCGGTCGGGGCGGTCGCCGCGCTCTCCGCGCTCCCCGCACCCGCTCCGCAGCACGCGCTCGCCGCGATCTCCGCGCGCGCGTCCTCGCAGTCGCGCCTCCAGTCGCATACGGTATTCTAGGTTCGTTCAATACTTACCTCGTCACCTGCATTTAAGCTTACTAAATCAACTCGCTTACTTTCTCTATCGTTTACAAGTCTGTTAAGCTAAATCTCACCGATATCATTAAAAGAAATTGTATTGCGAGGCCGTGGTTGCATGTTATAAAATATATTAAATTCTTATTACTCGGTATAAGTCTAAGGATCTAAAAGATCCAACAATCTACGGTATTTTCACCATTTTCAAAAATTTTTCTTCATAATTAACCTTAACATAATCGCCTTTTTTATAATTTTCATAATGTCGTCACAGGCTTTTTAAATCAATTAATGTCGGGTCCTTGTCTCTAAATAATTTAGAAAATAATGTTTGGGGATAATGTTAGGCGAAAGTGTTATAAATATATGCTGACAGTTGTAAAAAAAACAATGTGTCTTAATGAGACACAAAAGAAATGACACTTTTGTATTACATTGTATTGATGATGGCGTTACTTTGCGGAAATTCATTATTAAAAATTAGGATGATCGTTACTTCACATTTCCGCTTTAATTGTTTGACCGCTGTTACGTCTTACTGCAACAGAAAACCGTTGTGAAACAACTAAGAGTAATTAAAAGGCGTCTTTGGGCACCGGTTGACAGTGTTAATCGACGATAGGTTCAAACACATCCTAAAGTATGACTATAAATCGAAAACCAATGGAACTATAAAGACTATCACTGATCAAATTCCTACAATGTAAGCAATAAATATTGGAGACGTTCCTAAAGGGTTTTTTGTGATGGTTTAAAAACTTCAATAATATATTAAGTAAATTGAAGCACATATTTTAGAATTTTTCAAGAAAGTTAAGTAGGCATATCATTCCTAAGTATATTATTTTTGTTACCAAAGTAAAACAGAGAGTTACTTTCAAAGAGTGGATTATGATTTTGTCTTTCTGTTGCCCACCCTCGATAGAGGCTTCAGGTTGCCCCTCGCATTGAATAGTGTAAACGAAGCGGAATAACTCTCCACTAATTTAGATAAACAGTGTTCTCCTAACACTCATAATACCACTGATAGTACCCTGTCCATATTCGATCGATCGATCGTCGGTAAAGCCCGACGAAGTCTTTGCCGCCATCATGCGTCTAAAGCTTAAGAAGTCCCCGAATTCCGGCTGGCGTGGACGGCGCGCACACGCTCTGATTAGAGAGAGATAGACAGATAGTGATCGTTCGCTGCCGTTATTTCGTCGGAAGGATCGGTAAATATATTACGCGGATGTCTTGTAGATCTGTTGCAACATGTGCGCGCCGTAGTAACCACAGATCACTCCGACGTGGCCTGACTGTGAATTTCGCTACCGTACAATAGCAACGCCCTCCTTCGTTAGTGGCTCAGGCCAATGTTCGATCCCCCGCAGTGGAGCCATCGAACGCGCTGTTACCACTGTTAACACTGAAAATTTTTAATTACTAGTTGAACAACACAACACATATCACTCCCACATACGTGCACACATACACACAGGTAGGTACACATATGATAAAAAAATCCCTTATTTTCGAACTTTTTTTTTTTTTTTTTTTTTACGTGGGGAAATCCCTTATGGATACCCATCCTCCCGGGGGAGAGAATGGGTTATGTCCGACTCGCACGGACTAAAACCCCACGGTGTACCGGCCACCGCTTTACGTTGGGGCGGCATGGGACCGTGCTGAGCTATCGCCATGCCGTCCCCAGCGGTCAGCCCGGCGAAAGATGGCCGCCGGGCTCCGTCCTTATAGGGAGGTAAGCTGGGTACACGACCAGCCACCTCCCCTCGTCCGCCGAACCTGTGCAATGAGGTGATGAGCCCCCCGGCCCATCACCTCAGGTCCGGCTACGGAGGTGGAAGAAGGTGGGCATATCGCCTCCTCCTTCCACCGGCCCTCCTTTGGCGGAGAGGGCCGCTCAGAGGATCCATCTCTCGGGCCCTCCCCGCCGCCTCCTTCTGCGAGATGACCTCCTCGCAGAAGGAGGCCATCGCCGTCCAGGCGTCTTCGCTGCCGAGCATGGCCGCAACCACGCTCGGCAGCGACAGATTTCCTCCTACCGCCGCAGCCAGAGTGCGACGCTGCACCTCCCACGCAGCACACTCGGATAAAGTGTGCTGCGCGGTGTCCTTCTCAGTGCCGCACTCGTGACATGCGGCGGTCGGCTCCCTGCGAGCGATCTGGTGCAGGTACCAGCCAAAACAGCCATGGCCAGTCAGTACCTGCACCAGTCGGAACGTCAGGGAGCCCCATTTCCTGTCAAACCACTGCGGCAGGACCGGGCGGACGGCGTCCACCGTATATCGCCCATATCGCGCGTCCGCCAGATCCTGCCGCCACCGCTCCATAGCAGCCTCCCTCCCCTCTCGCCTCTTTCCCTCTATCTCTTATTTTCGAACTTTTGCGTGGGGAAATCCATTATGGATACCCATCCTCCCGGGGGAGAGAATGGGTTATGTCCGACTCGCACGGACTAAAACCCCACGGTGTACCGGCCACCGCTTTAAGTCGGGGCGGCATGGGACCGAGCTGTGGCTATCACCATGCCGCCCCAGCGGTCAGCCCGGCGGAATTTGGCCGCCGGGCTCCGTCCTCATAGGGAGGTAGACTGGGTACACAGCCAGCTACCTCCCCTCGTCAGCCGGACCTGTGCAATGAGGAGATGGGCCCCCCGGCCCATCCCCTCAGGTCCAGCTACGGAGGTGGGAGGAGGCGGGCAAAGCGCCGCCTCCTTCCACCGGCCCTCCTCTGGTGGAGAGGGTCCACCTCTCTGGCCCTATCAGCCGCCTCCTTTTGCGAGACGACCTCCTCGCAAAAGGAGGCCACTGCAGTCCACACCTGCTCGCTGCCGAGCATGGCCGCAACCACACTCGGCAGCGACAAATCCCCACCATCTCCCACCGCCGCAGCCAGAATGCGGCGCTGTCCGTCCCACGCAGTACACTCAGAGAGAGTGTGCTGCGCGGTATCCTCCGCAGCGCCGCATTCATGGCATGCGGCAGTTGGCTCCCTGCGCACGATCCGGTGCAGGTACCACCCGAAACAACCATGTCCGGTGAGCACCTGCACCAGACGGAACGTCAGGGAGCCCCAGCGTCTCCCAATCCACTCCGACAGGACCGGGCGGACGGCGTCCACAGTATAACGCCCATACCGCGCGTCCGCCAGGTCCTGCCGCCACCTCTCCAGTGCCACATCCCGGCCCTCCCTCCTTCTGGCCTCAACTTCTCTGGGAGCCAGAGGCTCCCCCAACCGTTTCCTTGCCGCCGTGAACTCATACACGGCGGCAAGCACTCCTGCCTCCAGCTCCCAGGGCAGGGAGCCGGCGAGCGTGAAGGCCGCCGCCGAGGACACGGTGCGGTATCCCCGTATCGCCCTCTGTGCTATAATGCGCTGCGCAGCGCGTAGCGTGCGCACATTGGCAGCACAGAGGGCGTCAGCCCACACCGGTGCCCCGTAGACAGCCATCGCCCGCACGACTCCCATGTAGAGTCGATGGCACCCGGCACTCGGCCCCCCAATGTTGGGGAGTAACCGGCCGAGCGCCGCCGCCGCCCCTGTTATTCGCGGTCTGAGCCCCGCGAAATGGGGCTCAAACCGCCAGCGCCCGTCCAGGATGAGGCCCAGATACCTCATCTGGGTCCCCACCCTGATACGGGCGCCATCCACCATTAAATGGGCCCCTGCAGGTGGCCCTCGCCAAGGCCCATGAAACAATATGGCCTCGGTCTTGTCGAGGGCCACCCCGAACTGGGTTAGCTTAGATTGGCATACACTTTATAATTCGTGAAGCACACATGTATGTCCCATGAGTTCTTATATTTATTAACAACTAGCTGAGACAGATTCACGGTGTTGCATTCAAGGCAACAGCCAAAGCCGGGGTTCGTCTACTTTGGCACCCTCGGGCTTGTTGCCAAGCGGTGAAGTGCCTTAAGCGCTCTCCTTAGTAGTCTGGTGAAGTTGTGAAGGCCTGTCAGGAAAATAACGAAGCTTTTACATGACATAAATCTCATGCCTGTAACTGTATATATTTATTTAATATATTTGGCTCGACACTTATTTTCTTTATATTGGTGTAATATATATTTTTTATTATTACAGATCACGATCAATGTCTCGCGGCCGCATTCGACGGTCACCATGGTCACCACGACGAAGGCGCACGCGTGATCGTTCTTTGTCACTTTCTCGGTAAATATAAAAATAACACCTGAATATATTAAATATTAATAATACTTTCCCAAAACTATAGAGTAATCTAGAAAAAGAAAACCATAAATATCGGTCGTGTATTTAAAAAAAAACGCACACACCTGCCTCTATAACATAAGGGAGAGAGAAAATGTTTCCTTTTTTTGAAGTCTGTTAAAATACTATACAGAAAAATAGTTTCATCTCGAGCTTTGAAATGGAAATATGATATATCGACAGTCACCGTCACCGTGACAGCCTACTAGGATACCACGCTAGTTTCGATTGTGTAGTAAAGCATGAAAGGTATTTTTATACCGTATTACCCAAGTACAGATTATTTTCCTTTTATAGTTCGGGATATATTGCTCTGGTACTGTAAAGTCACACTAGGCATAATGCAATATAGATTTGTGTACGTATTGGGATTAGTGTACGGAGTACTTTTAAATTAAGGAGTAGAAAAATAATCTTTTAATATATCATGTTATTAAAACGAACTAAAATGTACAGTTGTGGTCATATAATTAGAAACACTTCTTATGAATAAAGAAAGTATAACTTCAACGTACAAATGTTCGTAAAAAATATACACATTCAATAATTAATAATCATGCAATAATATAGCCACTCAAATAACAAACTCGTTAAATTTATAAAATATAAAACATATCTTACTTTTAATTATAAAATAAGTCTTACACAAGTAGGAGTTTATTTTCTGTTACTGGCCGCTTGGACGCCTAATTAGAAACATTATAAAAGTATCCATAGCTCGTTATTTTTTTGAAATTAAAGAATAACATTTCTTTTTTGGCTTTTTCTATTATTTTGGCGGCAATTCAAAATTTAATCTGAAATTTATTATGTTCAAAATGGGCAAAAGTAAAAGTTATGACGCGTCAACTAGGTAAATAATTGTTAATTTACACATAGATCATAAGTGGACGTACAGAAGAATAACTGCGCAGTTAAATTGTTCTGTTAAGAAAGTTTTTAATGCGATTGATCATTATAAAACACATGGAATTGTTGAGAATATTCTTAGAAAGGCTCGGCCAAGAAAAACCTCTCCCAGACAAGATACGCTAATCGTTCGTGTTAAAAAAGACCCAATTAAAGGTTCCAACCAGATTAAAAATGAAGTTTTTTCGCCTGATGACCCGAGAAACATCTCGTCAAGACTGATACACCGATTAGTGGACGTTAAATTGTTTAGAAGAATTTCTCGCAAGGTATCGCTTCTTACCAAGCAACACAAAACAGAAGCGATTATTATTCGCTAAAAAAATATGTTAATTGGACGGTACGAGAATGGAAAAAAAAATAATTTTCAGATGAAAGCCTTATGATAGACGTCCGGTGAACAATGCTATTAATTATAAATAGTCAAGCCTGGTGGCGGTAAAATTAAAGTTTGGGGGTGTTTTTTCGGATGTGGAGTTGGACCCGTTCGGAAGATTGAAGGTGCAAGGTACAATGGATCAATGGCAATACAAAAATATCTTAGAGCACACAATGATTCCCTACTCGGACGATTATTTGCCTGTAACCTGGGTCTTTCAGCATGGCAATGACCCAATACACGGCCAATAGCATCAAATGTTTCCTTAGCGAACAGCGTATATCCGTTTTAAACTGGCCAGCAAATAGTCCGGATTTAAACCCGATAGAAAATCTCTGGTATATTGTTAAAAAGAAAGTCTCAAACAAACGTAACACCAGTCAAAACGAACTATATAAGCATTTGCTGAAGCATGGAATCCAATGCCCCTAGAAAAATGTATGAAATTGATTGAATCAATGCCACGTCGTTGCAGTGCTGTTATTGAAAATAAGGGATACGCCACTAAATATTAATTATAACTATTGGTAGCTGTGGATAGTAGCTATTTCGTAAAAAAACAATACTAATTAATAATTCTTAAAAAATATTGTTTTTTATACCTCTTTGTTGTTTCTAATTAGTTGACCATTATTGTTCATACCTTAAAACTGATTTAAATGTTTGTCCGTAATGTAATATTGAAACTGCACTTGTGTAGTGGGATTTATATTGTTTTTCTAATAAATGATAAATCGTTGAACATATTGTTGTCCTATTTATTGTTTCATTTCAAAATAAAAACGATTGCAGTGAAGTATCTTACATAATGTCAAGGACCGTTGGAAGTGTTTTTAATTATACGACCACCATTGTATGTATAGTACAACAATATAATTGTTAGAGACTAAAGTAAACTATTCATAGATCAGTAATATATCGCAAGTCAATTATTGTATTGCTTTCAGTCTGTTTTACAAATATGGTACACTACTTTTTGCTCGCTTCTTCGCAAGCGTTAAGGTAGATTTTGAAGATAAAATGTTGCCTATGTTATTATCTGTTATATCCGTAGCTTTCACCTATAGGTGAAAGAATTTTTAAAATCGGTTAGGTTTTTTTGTGATGATTACATAAAATTTTAATTGAAGTATTTATTTGTCGTCCAGGTCGCCCTCTCCGCGGCGGCGGCACCGCTCGCCATTGAGGTACCGGTCGCCGATGCGGTCGCCGGGACCCAGGTCCCCGCTACGGTCACCACTTCGCACTCCCTTACGGTCGCCGCCTCGCTCCCCCTTACGATCGCCGCGACGATCGCCGCCGCCGCCGAGGCCGATGTCGCCAAACAGACCGATGTCGCCACATAGACCAATGTCGCCGCACAGGCCGATGTCGCCGCACAGGTCTGCTCAAATAAAAATCACTAACAAAAAATTAAATGGAAATAGGAACATAAGTTTGTAATCACGAAATAAAATTTTTGCTATGTATTGACTAGTAGATGTACAATAATTATCATAGCTCAGTTTTATCGTACCAATTATTAGGCTAACTATTTACTTGACGTCTTATTTCGAAATATTCCCACAGTTTAGAGTAATAATATTCGTTATAATTACAAATATCATTCTCTCTGTATATTCAGATAAAGTTATAGTGAAAATGTTATTGGTACAGATATGCCGGAGTGTACGATGAACTATTGTCGCCGCCGCGTCGTAGTGTGGAGCCGCCCTACGGACCCAGGTACGAATGTAAAACTCTAAATAGTGTCCACATGTGTTCCTTATCAACTTCTAAGAAAATGCGCCCCTCCGTTATGAGTTATTGCTGAGCGGATTGAACCTGTGATCGCGTGTTTCAGTGTATAAACTCGGAAAAAAAAAACGTATCACTCCTTTGTTATTTGATATTTCCGTATATTATTAAGATATTATAAAAAATGAAAAACATTAATTGGTAACGTTGTACTTTTTGTTATAAAAAAAATATCTTTAATTGTATTCGGATTATTTTTTCTGTGATATATTTATTATCCTAATAATGGTAAGTACAGTTGTTGTGATCGGCAATATTTGTGTTCAACAAACAAGTTTACCGCCAAGTTGACACCGTGGCTGATCTGACTGACTAGTTTTAATTAAATATAATTTGTTTTAAACCTACTAATTATTTCATGTACTGTGATATAATTGTGATATGTAACTTTAATAATTTAGCATGTACCGTATATATTGTAACTTAAATGAGTAATATATATACTATATAAAACAAACGGTAACGGAATACTGAATATCGATTAAGTTGTTGTTGTATACATACGACTTGTGATTGATTTTATCATAATGTTGTCATGAACACATCTCTATATATATATATCTTTGTATATCTTACACAAATGTTATGTTTACATTTTTTACAATTACTTATTATTTCATAACACTTTGATCTCAATAAAATACGATTGGTACTGTGACAATAATATTAGCGGTTGAAGTATGAAATTGCTGTTTTGTATTGAAAAACATTTTTTGTAAGATTTTTTATACATTTCTGCAATATAATCGTAAGATTATTTCAACCTATGCGATAGAACTCTGGGAACTTTCTCCTATAAGTTGTGTGAAGACCAATAATGTGTGTTGTGTGTGTAATGCATACTGGGCACTAAAGTTTTCTTCGTGCAAGAAATTCTCCAAATCCCACAAAAATTATATGTATGGGTCAAGTCCGGTTAATAAGAAGGATTGATTCAGGTCTCAGGTGTTAAAACTGTTTCTCGAGCAGTGTGAGCTCTTGTATTTTCACGTAGCAATAATGGTAGAGATTGCTTGACGATTCGAGTCTGTTTTCTGATATCTGACACTATACAAGTTTAATTGTAATTGAAATTAATCAGTGCGTTGAAAAGGCAATTTCATATTTCGAGCCCTATCATAACTTTAGTTTGTGAATTTTGTAAGTCGTCAATAAAAACAATAAAATTAGTAATAATGAGGACGTTCAAAATAAAACGGAACTGTATTCAATAGTAATATCCATTTCATTGGGAGTATTTGTTATGAAAAAAATGCAAACACTTTATTTTGATAAACGTTTTATATGTTTAAACAGTTGTCTCAATAAACTATATTTAGTCTATGATATTGTACCAGCTGCTTCATTTGTGCGAATGAGCTTTTTTTATTTCTTTTTTGGGTGATGTTGGTACCGTCCTCCACATGTGATGTATCCACGTAGAAAAATAACACAAAACTGTTAATAATGACGTATAAAAAATAAGAAAAGTGTAATTAGTAAATTAGAATTACAATGATAATAGTAAACAAATGATACGTCCGCAATGCACGATGCGCTAGCCTCTGTGAAGTCGGGCTCACATCTGGCCGAGTGGGCGTTGCGAGTGCAGTGCTCGTAAACTTCATCACGCTGAACGGCGGTATAAGAGTGATAAGCGGAGCGGATAATACCAATTTTCAAAAAACATTGTATAAAAAAATTTAATAAGTACTCAAAACGTCGATTTTTAAATTACAAGTCTTAAAGCCCTATTATTGATTGACATGTAGAAAAATTGTATTTATAATTTTTTAAATAAAATAAAAATATAAAAATGTTTTATTGTGTAAATTAACACATTGGCATATAAATTGTATTTCATAAATGATTGAATGAATTAATATATATACGCTAAAATAAAAGCTACATAAGGCCTTATACGCACGGGCGTTAAAATCGTTGTGTTAGATTCAACCATAGTAGAAGTAATGGCCTGGTAAAAAAATGACATTCCTTTGTCGATTCGTTGGTTTCGATGGCTTTCTATTTGTTTTGTCAGAAAGTTTTACCGGGAGGTATATTGCCGTCTTTGTTCTATGAGCACAATATTTGCCGTTGTATTATTAAGTTTATGTAAGGTGTGAATAAAACGTCAACAGTATAATAAGATACTATTCATTAATTATATAAGGATGTTTTTGGCGATTTTAACCCCCTCCTCCTTTTAACCCTCAGATTTCTCAAAAAAATACTAATATACTCCTATCATCATATTTTTTTTGCATACGTTGAAAACAACAATCATTTTAAGTTATTCTCAATGATCGGCGACTTTTTACTTGAAAGTAAAAGTGGAGTAAAGGGATTTTATTAAATTCTACGTTATAAATGGAATAAAGTTCAACAACGTATTGAAAATGTTAATTAGTGCTTTGAGGAAATATTCGTTCACTAAAATAAGGTTCTACAGGTACAGAAAAATTTTGTAAGACCGTGCCCCATAACAAGACTTGGTAATTTTGATGTTGACGCTGTTCGTCGTGATATATGTGCCGAAAGGATATTTCAACACTTAAAATTTTTTGCTTGATAGTTGTTTACTTCGTAGCAAACAGTTATGACCCTCAATACTAATGAAAAAGATACGCTATTCGTTTAAAAAAGTCTGACAAGCAGAAGATACTCATGGAACGCAACTATATTGGATCTTAAACGCTGCGAGTTTTTGAGGCAAGTAAAAATATCTATTGTTGGAAAAAAATAATTTGTATTTATAAAACTTGGCCCAATGCAATCGCAACTTTCATGATGTACTGATGACACTGCTTCTTTTATCTTAATGGTGCTGAATAAAAAAAGGAGAATGGCTTATTATAAGCCAGGCAAAATTAGAAAAAAAACGGGTATGCCACGAAGAAACTACTTCGGAGGTTTTTGAAAGATGGTTATAGTACTTTCTATTTTCCATGGAAGTATCATTATACGTTATCTTCATGGACAATGCATGCACTCCTGGTAACTAAATAATATAACAAAAATCAGAGATTGTCAACTGTCTTTGTGACAACATAGTTTGGATATGGATGAATCTTTGCTGAAGGAGGAGTTTAAAAAAAAAGCTTATAGCAAGAAGACCGCCACCACGCTATGTTATATATATCTATGATATAGTTGACAGAGAAACATGGCCAGAAATTATCCGTCCTTAGTACAACGTTATCAACTTAATATAAGCACAAATTAGTGGATATGTCCTCGGAAACAACGCGGTTGCTCCATTTACGAAAACGAAGACCCTAGAATTATGAATGGGTTCATAGGCGCACGTGGTCCCTAAAACTATAACAAATTTGCGGAGAAAAAAAACAGTAATAATGTGTGTTGACTTTTTAATAGCTCCCGTATTAGAGATAAATGGAAACTACATCATTAAAGGGCAAGTGATTGCAACCGAACAATGAAATGGATACATACGTGATTGTTTTCGGTATGATATTCAATATTTATGTAACAACTTAATAAGTCTTAAGTTTATCAGACCAAGATGAATTGATTTTATATAACTGGTAATAACCGAAAGTAAACTTTTACCGGATCAGGGAGAAGACTTCTGTAAATTTTAAAGTATGTATGCGAAAAAAAAATGTATTCATACTATCGATAGTTTGTGGTTGACATGTCAAAAAAGAGAAAACTACTACGATTATAATTTTATTGTCTTTCCACAAAAGAACCGTCATATTATTTGTCTTTTAAATATAACATGTTTGTAAATAAATGATTATCTTCATTTTATTTAACGTATGGAATTGGTGTCATTTACAAGCGTGCGTTAGATGACTTTTAGAATGTCATTACGACGCGTGTAATAATAAATAAAGTTTTTGCCAAAAGGAACCGTCGTGGGATTCGAGGCCGCTTATTTATCGTTTCTGTTACTGTGAAAACACCGCGTAATCTTTATAGTAGGATTGTAATATTTTGATAATTTTACTTCTTGGTAAACAAAAATTCCTTTCGTATTATATTATAATATTGTATTAAGCCTCATACGAATTTGAGAGTAATAAAAAGTAATAAAGTTATTGTGTTCCAATATGTCAATTGCTACTGAAAATTTTTAGTTTGCCAGAAGTATTGAGGACTACAAAAAGTTTTACTGCGTTTTAGACCACTTAAGCACAAATTTCAATAGAATTATGCTCGTTATGTCACACTACATTTTGAGAGAGAGCTAGATTGAACGGAGCATGGAAGGAGCTCCTCTAGACTCTGAAGAACGACCATTGTAAGAGACTATATCTTGTGGCTCGGAAAAAGTCTGCTGTCGAGTGTTCCTGGTTACGGAGACTACAGTCGAAGGTGTCTAAGAGGATAGCACTGTTCCTCGACCTTCCAGAGCTTCCCCCTACACCCATGCTTTTGCCCTTGGTGTTCACAGTGGAAGTGCTGATTGACCTTTCCCTGATTACGGAGGACTATATCGAGCATTTCCGCATCAGATGGAGATCGACCCTGATGGAGTCCCGGGTTCGTCTAGCGCTCGTTTTGGGCCACCTTAAGGGGTCAATCTCTACATGGGAATCATGCGGTTGATGGCTGCCTACGAGGCAGCCGGTGTAGGCTGACGCCCTCGGTGCCAGCAATGTCACGAACATTGCGCACGCTTCACATTGTGGTACTGAGGTTGATTTGCGGATACTGCACGGTGCCCTTGGCGGTGGCCTTTGTACTCACCACCTCCTTTCCATGGGAGCTGAAGCTCTTGATATCGTATATCAGTGTACAGTGGTAAGAAAGAGAATGAGCACATCTTCGGTTCTCAGGGAAACGGTAAAGAGAAGTGGGCGTGCTAGAGAGGAGGTGTTTGCGCGATTGAGGAAGAACCTGGCAGACACGCGTTATGCCAGGTATATTATCGACATCTGCACCGGATTGCGCGCAAGGTCTATCAGTCATTCACCGTATGTTACGAGTACGGGGGTAAGCCGGACACTGCGTAGAACACTATCGGTGCGGAACGACTTCGCTGCCGAATCTGGCGAGAGCCATGTTTTGCGAGGAAATCGTTTTGCAGAAGAAGGTGACGGAGAAGCTCCGCGAGAAGGATCCTCTGAGCGGCCCTGTCTGCCAACGGACGGTCGGTTGAAGTAGAATGAGCTTCCCACGTTTCCTTTCTTCGCTATAGCCGAACCTAGGGAGATAGATTAGGGGCTATTTTCCCATTGCACAGGTTCGTCGGACAGACAGCAGGCGTGTACGGGTCTGTCCCTTGATGAAACCGGGGCCCGGTGGCACCACAAGCCGTGTAGGCTGCTGGGATAGCGCGGTTGAACATGTAAGCGAACCAGTGTTGTCCCATCAAAAAGGCGTATGGTACACCGTGAGGTTTTAATGAGTCAAAGTCTCACATAACCCCGCTGTCCTTCCGGGTAGTAGGGCTCCTATGTGGGTTTCCTCACGTTAAAAAATAGGGTTCGATTGAACTGCCATATAAAAATTTAATAGTTCACTAAACCGCCACGGTTCTCTTTTAATACTTGCCGATATTAATATAGCCACTATCTAGATTAGCCAAAAGTGGTTGACACGCTGCAAGTGTTAAATATCGATATATTGTCGTTTTTTTTTTCAAAATTTATATTTTTCACAAATGCAAACACAATTGTAAGAAACTTTAAAATTGAGGTACATATTGTCTCAAATTCGCGACACAAAAGTTTCTTGTAACAAGCTGACAACTAGCTTCCTTTTATAAAAGGATCCTATTGTGACTAATCCAAGATCAAATCGGTTTGTATGGAAGTGCGATACTCTGTGGCTTTTAAAGTGGGGGCGAGCGGTAATATTTTAATGTTAAATTTTTTTACACAATACGTGGCTTACAATTATTAAAATTATTCTAATTTATTTTTAAGCAACGCGGATAGTTACTATCAGGCAATTATATGGTTGCAAAAATGACGAAAGACAACATGAAAGTGGAGTAAGATTTAAAACTCATTGTATACGTGTATGCCAGTAGATCGTATATTACATTAATGTTTTAAAAAGTCATATGCAAAATTGTAGAAAAAGATATGGTTAAAACTGAGGCAAACGGTTATGATTATCCACTAGTAGATTGCTAGTAAACAATTTTATGTTACTTAGAAATAGGTAAAAGTGATTTTCATAGTTTTAACCCGTGTATCTCAAAACATAATAACAATATTCATGATTTTTTATGCCAAAGGGTTAGCAAATAGGCAGACGGCCCATCTGATGTGAAATGGTTGCCGTCGCCCGTGGACAACCGCAACACCAGGGGCATCACTGTTGTGTTGCCGACCTGGAAGAATGTGTTACAATCCCTTTTTGAAGAGCCCCATGTCATAATCCTGGGGGAACACCGTTCTAGGTAACCCACTCCACAACGCTAGCGTGCACATAAACCCATTGACCCATTTAACCTGCTAGCGATTTGAATTTACCGACCCAAAAAGATCTTTTCTCTATCTGATTCGGTAGTGATAATAAGTTTTGTTATGTAGCAAGCTCTATAAAAATAACAAGTCAGTGAAAATATACCATCACTAATTAGTAAAAAATATTAATAAATTCCGGTTCCCCTTATACTATATAAGATGAATATGTGATATCGATAAACTTTGTTCATAGACATCCTTTATAGGCTATCCATTTTGTTATAATTTACCACTAAATGGTGCTCCAGTGAATCAAATTTTAACCTATCGTCATAAAATGGACATACGCGGTCATTTGAACACATAATATACAACAAATAATACCAAACGCGTGGGAATCTGCAGACACAGTGAGTACCATAATATATGTCAGTATATGTATGCTGCGTCACGGTTATATATTTAGAACGTAATCTTATCGAGATAAAAAGGGAAGTATAAAAAAATAGAGAATGTTACTTAAATTTTCAAATAACGAGAAATAATATAAAAATTGTTGGTTAATTACATATTATTTACATTGACGAATTTCTCAATAAACTAATCACGCCGAATAATATATACACATCACGTGTAAGTTAATGATATGTTATCTATAAAAATCCTAATTAGCATTGTTAAAACCAGTTATTTTGCGTACCTACAACGGATAATAAATAAGCTTATATCAAAGGATTTAGATAAAGTATCTGTCAAATTATACCCTATTTAAATGAGTTCTTCAAACAAGTTATCAATATCCTACGTTAATGGACACGTTTATAATATTTACCTTGACCATCGATGATATTTCATTTATATGTTACTAGTAATCGCCCACAACTTCGTACTTGTGACATTTTGTAAATTGATAATAAAACATTTTCCGTTATTCAGGAACACCTTGGTATTGAAATAGTTTTGACGTGATAACGTCTTATAAATCAATAAACGCCGGCTGCACGCACGAAAAAGCTTGACTCATTGTCACGTTTCGCTTGAGCCGAGTTTTTTTATTTGTTTTGTTTTGTTTAATTTCGCTGAACGGACAAGAATTAGTGTTTTCAACACTCAACCCTACACAGTATTTACCCTCCCCACTTTTCGTCGCACAAAAAGGTTGCTAATCAGAATTTCAAAGTCTTCCTTCCCATAAGAAGTTTTATCTTAACAAAGCTGCCGTTTATTAGTGTTTATTAGAAATTTTGGAATCTTAGAAATGTAGTCGGCGCCTTTTGTATACTGATAACATAAAGAATAATACAAAATAATACTTATTGTAAGTATTTACTGACGTATAAATTATGAACCTATATTTTTTTCCTACAGAATAACTTATAGTGTACGTTTAAATGTGCTAAAACAACTAATTTCTACATTATACGAAGGTTTTCGTTATAATAGATGACGTTCTAAAGAGTTTACACTGTATTAAATTTTATATTGGGTGTGTTGGAAAATAGCATCGGATCTAAATAAAGCGGCATAGGCAAATATTAGTTCCTACTTTACGGTCTTTGTGTTTTTATGTCGACGAAATTTTTGTAAGGTTCTTCTCGGAAACTTTAAATTTATTAGTGTGCATAGTATCTTATAGCGAAACTCAAATTAAAAATATTGTGTTTGGATTGATAGTACCTTACTTAAAAACTATGCTATCCCATACATTATCTCCCTCATATCCGAATACTGCTGCTACTCTTAGGCTGAGTTGCACCAAAATCGTGGTTATTGTAATTGTTAAAGTTAACTTTAACAATGACAAGACTTGCTAACAGTTACATTTGCCAAAACGAGTTGCACCATCAAACATTTTGTAATTGTTAAAGTTATTAGGGTTGCTACTTCAATAAGCCAATTAGTCCCTAAAATCGAAAAGGGTAATATATTTTACTTGGCAGGACTTTGTTATAAGTGTCACCAAGTGTCACTATTGTTATTCTGTGACTGTCAACAGATTTTTGATGACAGATTTCAGATGTCAACGACAAAACGTTAGCGTTTGTCGTCCTGTGGACATTTTCCAATTCTAGGAAATTAAACTTTTTTCTTTCTAAGACGCAAATTATCTTCAAATATATTGATTTCGTCATCGGAAGAACTATTTTCAGTTTCCCACAGGATTTCTCTTAACAACGACATGATATTATAAAGTTTTTTCTAGTGAACATGACAACCGATTCAAAAATTGACATTAACAATAACGGTAACCGGCCAACATGGAGCGGTAATAGTTAACGTTAAATCGTGACGTCATTTTAACCATTGTCAATTGGTGCAACCTATTTTTTGCCTAACAATAACTTTAATCGAATTTTTAACTTTAACATTAACTGGTGCAACCGAGCCTTAGTTTCATGTATAGTATGTATACCTCAGAGTCCTAAATATAATAAGATTTATTTAAATTTTTTACTAGTTCATAGTACAACGGATACTCGCATGATGAGTACTTGGTATTTTTTAGCAACTTCGTTAGAGTAGGTAGAATTCTGATTAGATATTCACAATTATAGTGGTACTTAATATATTCATGAACAATGATTATAACGTGAATTTCAGAAATAACTTTATTCGTTATAATTATATAAACGACAAATCTGCTATAACTGTTACGAGTTATAAACAAAAAGATACCAATATTAATTTTATAATAATAAATAGTTTAAGTAAGCGTCATTTATCCAACAAAGGTTAAAGAGAATAAGTTAACTTCTTTTCTGCATAGATGTCACTTTTTGAAGTTTGTAAATGGAAACAAATGAGATACTGTGGTTATTTGAAAATAATCATTAGTCTCATTAGTCAAATTCGTGAACCAAAACGAACTACATCGAATGTATTTCGTTGGTTAAAAAATTGTTTTTTTTTATAACGAGATTCCTGCGATTACTGCGAAGTACGATTTTAGCTATCGCAATTATATTTCGTTTGTCTGTTATCTGTTGTAAATCGCATTCATTCATTACGGTGCGATATTTATTTAGAAATTGCGATTTTAGCTTATAACATTGATTATGGATATATTTTGTTTATGTTTTATTTTGGAATTGTGACCGAAACGATAGTGTATAATATCTTTGAAGACTGTATAAATAGTAGGTATATATTGAATTCAGGGCATTAATTAAGTTGTAGATATAATACATATAAGTAGGGAAAATGTTGCTTATTTAAGTGGTTTTTATCTATTTTGCATGTTAATAGTTTGCTTTTACTATTTTGATGAATGATCTAATGTAATTTATATTGAATATTGAAATTAAAAAAATCCGAGGCCAACAAATAATGCTATTAGAACCATTTTAAGAGATCAAGTGACGCTACTAAAACTGTTTAGTGCCATATTTGTCGAAAATCTCTGACTTACATAACGACCGAGCGTAATAAATGTAAAAGATTCACTTTTGTCAAAAACTCTGAAGTTTATCTAAGTTTTGTGACCGTTTAGTCTAGAATAGTTTGCAATGATTATTCAATTTTTGTTTATTTAATTACTTTGTTTTGTATATTATGTCACGAATCGCTAGTTTTCTTCTGTTTTAAATTAAAATTCACGATTTTTGGGTCGCTATAATTGTAGCAACATTTATCGCGCGTAAGATTAAATTGCATTTCGTATTTAGAGTGCTAAGTAAAAATACCAATTATTCTCATCTTTAGACAATTATTTGTATAATTTCATGTGTTTTAATTATGTAACCAATAATTAATCATAAAGTTAACAATGTTCCAATCGGCGATTATAATGATATATTATACTACAAATGTTCATATAATTATGAAAATATCCCACCGCTGCCAAGTTCTTTTTGTAGTCCGGTGAAACTGTAGAGTCCTTGCCAGGTCAACAGTGTAGACAGTTCGAAAAAAAAAGGTGCAACTATTAGGACTTAATATTGATAGAGTAGTAGATAATTAGGTGAGAAACGTGTTGTATAATAGCGGTAAGCCTATGATGGCGGTTTTGACGCATTAAAATAGTTACGTGAAATCTCGATTTATATTGAACAAATATATAATCAAATTTTGCTTAGTTTTGCATTAAGCAATGACGCGAGTTTGCCGGAGGTGGTAGTGGCGCTGGCCAGCGATCCTATATATAATAATATATAGGATGTAAATATATAATTTTGAATTTTGAAAAAAATAAATGCCAAGTTGTGTTGTTAATAAGTACACATATAATTATAATCGATTAAGGTTCAACAGACGGCGCTGTTTATTTATGAGTAAAACGTGAAAAGATTTGTTCACGGGACCATATTATATAGTAAGATATAGTAATAGTTAGACAGACATACAGAATATAATTGTACATAAATATAATTTAGAAATCAGTGCACTAAAGTAATTTTAGGTCCTGAATTTCCATATATTTTAGGACTAACTCCACGTCACTATGGGGACAACAAAGATAAGCAATTTGCTCCTTCAAACGTAGTTATTAATTTATACGAAATTTCATGAGCGGATAAACGTCACAATGGCCATCATTGCGTGCCGCTAGTATTTATAGTTTGTATGTCATAATTTTATTTCATTTAGAAATACAAATAGAAAAATACAGCTATGAATACAAATAAAAAATCATAATGGTTACAAACACGTTAGAATTAACGACAGGAATCTCTAGACAAACATTGTCTAAGAGACGATACGCTAGTGTAAAATAAATCTACATTATTGCCTATGTTATGTTAGTATGTTGCCCTTACAAGTGGTACATATAATAATTTAGGTTTTATTAACATACTTATGGGCACACATGATTGAACTTTAGATAATAATTCTGGACAGTCTACATATAAACTATATAACTAAATATATATACCTATATTTTAGAGGATTGTTATATAAATACTTATGCACACTATTAAACGCATTATCTTTCAGCAACTGGAGAATTCACATCGTTGTCAGGTAAAGAAAAAAAAGAGTTACGATGATAGTGAAGAAATCTGTTAAAATATGACGAATTTGTTATTAGCGGATAACACTGTTTATTAAATCAAATAATGTTTCAAATTAAGGCTGTGACGCATGTACGTGTTGCACGCATAAAAGCATGTCAGATACTGGGAAATGCGAGCTATTACGATATGTATCTAGGTTTTACTTGTATTTTTGTATGTTAACATTTTATTAATATCGCAATCTATTGGATTTTTTGCAATTTATGAATCATTTAATACCATTATCATGCAAGCTACAGACATGTGTATCACGTCACGGCTTTTAAATTAAACTTTACTGTGTACTTAATGTAATATATTTGTGTAACTATAGAGATTGTTCTATAACTTTCTTCTTCCGCTTTTTTAGGTTTTAATTTATTGGTGCTATAAAATGAATACGTAAATTTTAAAAACTGTTAATTTGTTTACTCTATTGAGATTGTTAATAAAGTATACATTTGAAAATTGATTTTTATTTCAATTTTATCATGTACCGGTTAACTTACATTATTAAAAAATTTAAATTATCAAATCTGTAACTTTCGAGTGATAATTTTAATATTAGTCAATTAAGAGTTATTTTGTATTTAGATTAGTGTATATGTACATATATATACACTGGTTTTCATATATCTGTGAAGAATACATAATTCATTATGGAATACTGGACGCTTTAAAGTTTGAAATACTTTCATAAGCATTAACGACCGATTGAAATTACAAAACACAAAGGCCAAAGAGTGATTATTATGTGCGTATTATTACGCAAATGTTCATTGAATGTATGTTATATTTGTCGTTAACGGGCGTCCTCATTTCACTATATCCACCAGTTTCAAGAAAAAATCGATTCCGTAAGATCCCTACCAACGTGCCACTTATATTTTTTGTATTTTTTTATATTTTTCTTGTTACATATTTGGCATTGGCAGTGTGATTGTTTTTTTCTGTCTCCATAAAGAGGACCTTCATGAGGCGTTTTTGAGGATTTTTCCACCACATTTGCCCCTGGTGATATTCGTCTCCACCTCATTCCCCCTCTAATCTCACATGGGGTCTTTCAAAATTTGTGTATTAGGCGTAATTGCGTTGGATTTTTTTCAAAAAACACAATTGCTTTTTTATTTTTATTATTATTACATTTAGTTGTAATTATCGTTACATCATATTTCGATATATCAATACGAAATAACTTTATATCTATCTATTCATAGATTTTAATATATTGAAGAATTGTGTCAGATTTCAGTGTGTTTTGGTCTATAAACGTGTTTTACGTTAATTCAATCTCATTTCATCACATTTTTAAATTATTATTGGCCTAAAAAATTACGTGATATTTGCCGAAACCCCCTCTCTCCGATGTGAGATTCACCTGACCCCTTCACGTAATTAATGGATGCCCCTAAAATTGCCTTTGTAGGTTTCTATATAGCCTATAAGATATGCCTGAGTATCTATATATAAATAACCATTCTTATACTAGTATGCTCAAATTGTATCCAACGTAAACTGTTCAAATCAACTCAAAATAATTCTGTGGTAACTTGAAATTCATGAGTAAAATTCGCGGTCATGTGTATGATATTGCATATAATAAGAAAAAAAATTATGTCCAACAAAGCTTTAACAAAAAACTCGTCATTATGTCTACTTATTTAACTCGTCGATATGTATGTGTAACTCTAATGTTATGATATAACCTCATAAGTATGTATTTTGTAAAATGATACTTATTTTCCTTATACTTAAGTAGTTAACAAAACAATATGTTATAATGTCACATCTATTTTTAATGTATCATATTAAAATCGTATCTCACGTATCATTGATTTTTTATTAAACATTTGTATCACATATTTTACTGTAACATTTATGTTATACGCTAACACAATGGTTTATGTAACGAAAGTATATACTTCTACCCATTGTTATGTAATTTATAGTTGTATAATATTTGTTCATGGTTTATGTCTTTATATTTCTCTAGCAGTAAATTGTACATACCTGCTATTTGTTAATACTAATTAGCAGTACTGGATGTTTTTTTACACTAATTTGTATTTTGGTCAGGGATCCCCGGTTCATTTTTTCCATTGATTATTTACCAAGCTAATTTTCCGTGAGTAAGCTTAATTTTTTCTGAGACAGCCCTACTTTTTCTCTTACAAATATTTTTGATTAGGGTAGCTAACAGGGGTAGCCGGTAGAAAATATGTCGAATTGATGATTCTCAAAAATATATTATAAATGTTTTTTTTTTGTTAAATCTCAAGATATTTAAGTATTTTGCTAAAAACATTCGAAGGGCAATGTACTTTAAAATTATATAATTTTTTTTTAAAATGCCAATTGAATGTGTCGCCTAATAACCAGTAAACATCCATTGATATGGACATAATTGTATATTTTAAGATATTTCCATTATTGGAGTACTCTAAAATGTTAAGTTGAGTTATGGATTGTAATAATGATTTTGTACTTTTACTCTGTAATAAAAATCGATGATTTGATTTACTAAATGTTATTAAGAAGTGGTAAATGTTATTTAAAAGTGTTTGTAAGTTCTAGAGTATTATTTAGATTGCGCTTTTATTGAATTGTATAGTTTGTTTTAATAACAATATTTATTTTTTAACTTCATATTTAATTATTGATATGTATGTTGAAAGCTCTTCAAAATATTATATATAACTGTCTGGCTATATATAATTTTAGTTTTAATTACCCTTAATTGTGATAAATTAGATAGATAATATATATTTTTTTTTTAAATAAAATTAGAATCAATTGTTAAAATATAATGTTTTTTTAAACTTTTACTTAGCCGCATTATTTTATTTTTGATGTTTATTTCAGATGTCTCCTGGTAACCTGATTTGAATTCGTGCGGACAAGTTCTGCAGTTACGTTTACCTCAAACATTTTTATCATAATGGCCTTTACATATTATACTTATACTACTGCTTAAAAATGTTTTCTTATTCAGCTTTATCTTGATTAGTGCGATATAAAGAAATGTCAGAATTAAATATTTGAATAAAATGTAAGAGATGAAAATACCTTTATTCTTTTTTTTAATATAAATTAACGAGTTTGAGCAGTTGCGTAAGAAATATTCGCTATCACTGTAGACTTTGTAATTTAAAAGTAAATAATACTTTTTATATATTTTCTAAATGTACTTATTTTAATCTTTCAGCTTAATGTCTACGTTAATTGGACGTACGTCTTTGTTTACGTGAAGATACTTGCTGCATAGTCCGACATGGAGACCACAGCAGATCCAAAAAATATATGGTATTCTAATAGTTTCCCGAACCCATACCAAGTGATAGGACGCTTTAATAAATTACTTAAGATAAATGGTTTTTCAACATAACATTCTAAGCAGCTTCTAAAGAAGTACAAAGTTATGTTAATCATGAGCTTTTTATTATATATGTGTGTTTCCACAAGGTTCGATTCGTGACGCAATATAGTTTTGGTAAAAAAAACAAAACGTTCACTCATGGTATTTAAAAAAATGTGAAAATAATGTTATTCTTTTTTTTTCAGATATGCTTCTAGAAGCAATATACCTCCATCGATTTACCCACCAGGTGCTGTGAAATCAATTCCTCCGATGGGGAATAATTCTTTACAATCTGAACAAGGGCCTGGATATAGAAATCGCTATGATGGCCATCCATTTGAAGATATTCCTCCAGGAATAGAACCGCCAGTGCCCGGATTTGAACCATCGCCTTTTGAGAAACCACCCTTTTCTCAGCCTGGTCCAATTGACAGAGATCGACTGCCAATTTCTAATTATAGAGATCCTTACAGAGGCCCGTCTTATGTTGAAGGACCATCGAGTTACAGAGACATGCCTATACCACCCATTTCAAACGAAATACCTGTTCATGTTGGGGAACAATCGCGTTATCGTGATAATTTTAGACCAGGACCATATCGGGACCAAAGTGCTGCACCGTTTAGGGATGGGCAACCCTATCGGGAAGTAGGATTATCAGGAGTTTACCGTGATCCTAATTTTAGAGGCGGACCTCCTCAGTTTCGTGAAAACTCATATAGGAATATTCCGTATAGAGAAGGTGGTTTTCGGGAACATCCCCATAATAACTTCCGGGAAAGCGGAATGCCTTACCGTCCTCCAAGTGCAGACCCTAGAGATTCGGCTCTACCTAGTCTTCTTGACCCAAATTATCGTGATAACTTTCGAGATGATGGCGTTCCCCCTCGAGATCACAATCGTCCTGGATATAGACCTAATGTGCGTGGTAGAATTGGACCAAGACGTAATCCAAACGTTGAACATGATAGACATAGGGAGAGGGAAGGACGTGATCGTGACCGAGATCGTTATAATGAAAATCGTGATCCTTCTGATAGATCAGAAAGAGTTCGAGATGTTGAAAAGAGGTCTGGGCAAGAAAAAAGCCGTGAAGGACGTGATGAGCGTCAACGTGATTTTGAAAAAAATAAAGAATATGAAAAGGAACGTGATAATGAACGAATATCCCCTGATAAAAGAAGTCGCATGTCTCCTAAGCGCAGTAGAGATATACGAGAAAAGAAACGCAGTGAATCGAGAGATCGTTCACGGGACCACGAACGTGATAGTCGACGGGATAAAAAGGAAGAAAGAAATCGCGATAAAACTTCTGCTGATAGAAATAGAGATCACAAAGAGAAAGAAAAGAAGTTAAAAGAAAGAAAAAAGAAAAAGCGTGAAAAAGAAAAAGATTCAGAAAAAAAGAAGAAACGAGAAAAAAAGGAAAAGAAAGAAAAGGATCTTAATAAAAGAGAAGATGAAGATATTAAAACAGAAACTAAAAATGATGGTAGTAAAAGTGAAAATACAGGTTCAGAAATCCAAAACGTTGTTAAAACTGAAAAGTTGGACCAAATAGAAACGGTACCACAGAAGGATAACTCTCCTAAACCAAATAACATTGAAAAACCAAAAAATCATTTATATGACGAGGAAGCTGCAGAAGCTGTTGACAAGGAAATTATACAAAATTATGTAAAGAATGAGGACACTGATAAACCAATAAAGAAAAACGTTCAAAATTTGAACTTAGATGAACCATTTGATGGAATCGAACTTCAAATCAATACTGATGAGCTTGATTTAAAGCCAGAAATCGAAACATCTTCAAATAAAGAGATGTTAGCTCCAATGCCGGAACTGTCTAAATGGGAAGTCGAAGAAGAAAATGTAGAGAAAGCTAAAGAACCAGGCGAAATTACGTCTCCTGAAGAAGAGGAAAATAGTGGTAAAGTAACATCCGATGTGATAAAACGTGCTGAAAATGCAATATTTGCAAAAGCTATAAATTCATTGAGACCAATAGAAATTAAGAAAATTAGTAGTGATCGCCTTAAACTTTATGGCGACGAACAGCCTAAAATTTGTATGAATAATATTCAAATAACGGTTCCGGTAGTTGATACTGAAACAAGAGCTGTAGAAATAAATGATAAAAAGAAAAGGCATTCTAAAACCCCACCACCAAGATTGTCGGTCAAAGATCGTCTGGGAGGGAAAGTAGACGATATTCGTAGGGGTAGGGAAACTCGTGTTGTACATAGTACTGTAGAACGCGTTAAATCTAGATCCAAAACACCTAAAAAAGAACAACCATATCGCAGAGTTACAGTGGAAAAGGAGAGAGGCAGAAAACAAGATGCGATTGAAAAAACCGGGTTATCTAAGACTGAACGATGTATACAAGCAGAGGGAGTTAAAGTTGAAAAACATCATGGCAGCAGTGTAAAACGAGATTCGGATAAATCTACAAAAGTTGAAAAAACACGTGATTCACGTGAATTAGCTCACGATAAAAGTGATCAATCAAGTTCTAAAACACCGAATATAGATCGTGAAAGAAAGAAATCAACATTAGACGAAGCTCATTTCGAGCCAGATTACGATGAAAATGTAGACTCTGACACTGAAATGAAAGAGGAGTCTGTAAAGAAGCGGGAACGTCCTATTTCGCCATCTGGTAGAGAAGAGATTGAGACGAAGAAGCCTAAAATTGATACAAGTTCCATTAAGTTTGATTTAACAAACGTCAAGAAGAAACCAGATACAGAGAGTGATACATCGAGCGATTCAGAATTTTCTTCGTCGTCTTCTTCATCGGACGCACGGAAACGAAAGAAGAAGAAGAAGCGAACCAAGAAAAAGAAGAAACGCGCTGCCAGTGAAAGCGATAGTGAATCGGGATCTAGTTCTGATGATCATAAAAAGAAAAAGAAGAAACGTAAACATAAAAAGAAGTCGAGTAAGAAGAAGAAGAAATCTAAGCATAAGTAACGTGTTTTTTGAGCGATTATGTGAATACTGCAATTTTTCATAGGTGGTTACTTTAGGTAATTTGCCTGTAATATTTTTCATGTCTAGTAATAATTCTTTTTCTTTATGAAATAGTATTGGGAAAATAGTGTTGTATTCAAACGTAACATACATTGCATGTTCGTGTAATAAAAACAAATAAAATAAAATATAATTTTATTCTGCAATAAAATATCCTTTCTTTGAAGAAAATTTCAAATGTATACTAACATTGGATTATAATAAAACTAACATATAATAAAATAACATTTATTACCCTTAATCAATAAATAATTGCTATAATATTACGATTAGCGTTTCCGGCGATAGCCGCCTGTGAGACTAAGGCCTATGTGATGAAACCAATTTTTACGTTTCAATTCGCGGTCATATTTGGCGTCTCTACGGAACAATCGCCATTCTTCACGTTTCTCAATGTCCTTTGGACCGTATGTCTCTTTTTTGCGGAATGAGCGCTTCACAGTCTAAAAATAATAATGATCGATTATTAGCGAATATAATGACATCATTCATGGATTTATGGTTATAAATGTAGTATGCCTGATTTTTCATTAATATGCTGAAATAGTGTATATCTCCTTGGATCCATGACAACCGTTTTTGGCAGCTATTTCAATAGGAATACAGTTACGTATGTTTCATAACACTAGTTTCAGATTAGGTTAAAACATATGTCTCTACATACATACAAATTATTTCTACATTAAAAAAAAACTAATTAGTCTCTGGTTCTTTGCAATACGTACCTCGATTATATCATTAGATCTATATTTCCAAAATGCGATTCCCATACACAAAGGAATTAATGCAATTCCTACGTACTGAAGAGACATCCCAACGGCTGAAACAAAGTACGATATTATCCAAAGTTTCCTTAAAAATAATAACATTATGATGAAGAACACTAACCCATCTTGTCTATGTTTATACTATAATAAAGCTATAGAATTGACGTGTTTCTACATTAAATATATTTGCCGAAAGCTGATTACAAGTGGTTTAAGCAGTGTGACAGTGTACAGCAGCAGTGTACAATAAAGCCTTTTTCCAATAAATATTATATTTATCTGTCTGTTTCATAATACTTATTACCCTAATTATCTGACGAATTTTCGTGGGATTTCCACAAGTAACTCTATTTTAATTCAACAAATCATCTCACGGAATAATAATTAGATTAGTTTAAATTTTTCTACGTCTGCGCAGTTTGGTACAATTGAAAAAGCCAAAAGATATAATTACATTAGTTGATACTGTATGGTTATAGTACAAATTTATATATATTATGTATTTGTGACTTCAACTAGTTTAAGTGTCTAACGGAAGTAGACCCACGTGTTTTGTGACTGTCTTATTTAATTACGGTACTAAAACAAGGTGTCACAAAAAAAACAAAATTAGTAAAAAACTCCACTTGGAACCGTAATATTGGAGTATGTCAAAAATCAAATATAATTAATAATATAACTGTATGAAATGATGTTACGGTTTGCTTCGCGGTTCCAGAGATATTCTCATTTTTTACCAAAGTAAAAGCTAAAGCTAAAACTTCATACAAATTTTTTCATAAATAAAATATAACTTGTCAGTTATCAAGCCAAATTAACTCAAGTATATTAATAGTACACTGAAGCCATTTCAACAAAAAAAAAATACACTTAAAAACATTAAGTCTATGAAAGTCGTTTTTCAGTCCATTGTGTGTTGTGTCAGTTTGTTTTTACACTGTCCGCTATACCTGGTTATCGCTTATTAGCGTAGTAAACGAAGTCTTTAAAAATGACAAAAAAGTTTTTCAGAATTTTTATATAATTAAGGCGTTGAATTCAACTAGTTGATGATATAACGCTTATGTACGTACCGTAAGCTGCATCGGGGTACACGTACGAACCAAAGACGAGTGCTTCCGTTGTAACAAGAGCAAATATAAATACAGTTATCATTATAGCAGGTGTTACTATACTCCAGCAGATACGCCAATAAATTGAAGTCTTCATTCCTAACATGAATTCGATGTCGACACATAAATTCTCCAGACCTGAAATTTAATAGTTAAAATGACAGTGTATATATTACGAAACCATGAATCTAAAAGAAAATAAATTATTATGATTACTTCCACTCTTTTATACCCTCGGCATATTTTAAAATTACCTCCGAAAAAATTTTCAAATAGAGTACAAAAACTTTTTTAAATATATGTTTTATTACTGTTTACTCCCAATTACGTGTATAAACTATCATTATTTTAGCTTTTTTTTCATAATAAGGTAAAGTTAATAACATCCCTTCAAGAAAAATGTATACCTAATCTCTACATATTCTTATTTAAAACCGGTTATGAGGCTGACGTTATCAAAATTCAACATTATGGTGCCTGGAAACCCTCGCACTCAAGGACAACATGGTACCTTATAGACTATTTTTTTTCCATATTGTAAATTTATTGTTATTATTACTTAGATAAAATTGGTTATTGGGGCTGGAAAAAACGTCTTTATATTTTGCATATTGCAGGTAAACTATTAAGCATCATCAATAATGTAAAGTAATATCGCCAAAAACAAGTATCATTTAACAGGGGGACATGTTAACATTTTTAAAATCTTGTGTAACGTCTAGCTATATTGTGTAGACAAGCACTGCAATTGTAATAATAAGATAGACAAATGCGATTATCACTATAGTAACCATTACACTATTGTGTAGCAAATTTAATCAAACGTGTCATTTGATCTCTTACATTATACACAAAATTACTTAGGTCTTTGACTACTTATACATTTAAATGAATGCATGCAATATTCAAGAGATAATGTTCAGTTAATAATACCATAAATCCAGAAAACGCCAATAGTCTCAGTAATAGCTGCAAAGAGTCTCATAAAAGTTCCACCGTAGTAGTCGACCAACTCTAAGATATACTGTCCTCCCTGAAATTATTTAATTTGTATATAAATACGGTACTAACGGATTCCTTATACTTTGCAACGAAATGTATGTTTCTAGTTTATAATTATAGCAATGTTAACCCTCATAAGTTTTTTTTTTCGAACTGTCTACACTGTTGACCTGGCAAGACCTCTACAGTTTCACCGGACTACACCCTTATAAGGCAATTCGTTATTTAGTACTTACGTGTCGTATGTATAGATACGTTTTTAATTATGTATCGGTTGTCTCAACAATACATTTTCATGATTGATTTTCACAGGTACTAGGTATATCAATAGTTATTTGTGCGATTTCATTATTTATATATAATGGTAGCGCTAGTTCATAAGAAATACTCCCATCGAGTTATTATTAACAAAGTAATCATTACAATTCATTATCTTTTCCCGATATCGCTACTGTTTAGTACATACTAACAACGGAACAAAATTATTTAATTATACTTTATATATTAATACTCACCGGCGTGACATAAATGAGCCCAATAAGAAAACCGGCAGAGCAAGTCATAGCGGACATGTAAATCGTGGGCACTCTTGGGAACGCATCCAACATAATCGTGTTTAACGTGGAAAGTAATGCCACCCCAGAACCGACTCCGAGTACTGCCATCATCAGGAAAAATAGCACAGCAAACAGCTATAAAAAATATTAAAGAAGTATTTAATTCGTCGCCATCGGAATCCATGACCGACATAATTAATGTTAATAATGGTAACGTATAAATCAATGCATCGCACAACTTGTAACGGAATATGTGTATGAACAGCAAATTGCTTTTTATATCCATACCCTCGGGTAAAAAAACCATTTATTAAAATTTTCAGAGTTTAGAGATTAGGGCATTCATCACCAACACCTAAAGTACTACATTTTTATCAAAGTACACGTTAAAAAAACATGTTTACACTATAACATTACTGATATAAACTATTTATAATTAAGTACAGATTTTATTACCAAACATTAGTTTCACGTGGCCTATTATCCCGTGTAAGCTATAATACTGGTTGATTATGATGAAACTGTTTTGTATAACTTGAATATATATATTCTTGAAGTATTTTGTATTATCAATTATTTTTATTCATCAAAACTTCAAGGCTGAAAACAGTACCGAAGGTATAACAATAATTTAAAATCTTGTTTTAATAATATACGAGTATACGAGTACGGAAAGAGACCTTTCGTTATCAGCACTACAGGGTACGGAATTAGCAATTACACACATGCTGTTATTGTTACTACCGTATACTGTCTAAAGATGAACATTTAAGAAGTATGAACTACATCAAGTAAGTTTATGTTAAATTAATTTTGATTAATTATAACCATTTTAATTGGAACTTTTTAGCAGCAATTCCATATTAAATTGCATTGAATAGAAAATATAAATTGTGTTTCATTAACAATTATTTAAACTTGTTTCGTATTTCTGACTACTTAACTTTCTAGTAATATTTAAACATGGGTTAAATACTGTAACAACAAAAGCTAATACATAATATAGAAATAAAAAAGGTGGGCTCATCGAAAGGAGATTATAAGCGATAAAGATTTATTAAAACAAATAGAAGGAATTAAAACTGCTTTAAATAATGTTCAGTTGATGAAGCACTAGATAGACTAGTGTTTTCAAACTTTTTCATGGCCCGACTCCATTAGTATTTAAAATAATTTCGTGGCCCTTTACCTTTCACTGTTTCTAGCCTTTATTATTTGATCTTAGAATATGAAAACTGTACAAAATGGATTTAATTTTATGTTTAGACATTGGTTAAATACTTAATTAAATCGGTGAGATGTGAACGTGACTCATAGTTATCTTTTTTATTTTTGTTGGTTTGTATTAAAGTTGTGAACATCCTTTAATCACATTTATTTGACATTTTTTTTTCTTTATTACACCCCGCAACCCCCTTTAGATGTAGTGAATGTTTTACACAAAGACAAATGTGGATATAATATAAAATTCTAGCCACATACACTTCATTTACTTTTAATTTCGGTTTCAAATGCTTTATAGAACAAATATTCTCTATTCTCATGTTGATTAGTTACGATTTTTAAATGTTTTGTATAATATTTTATTTATATGAAATAAGTGCATTTCCACAGCGAGTGCTTGATTTTCCACTTCCGCAATTTTTTATTGATTCATGATTGATTTTCTTTACTGTGTTTACTACCTGTTACTAGAACCAAGTGAAGATTGCTAAAATTTCTAAACAATGGAATATATTGCATAGGTAAATAATCCTTCTCTGATATAACAGGCTAAACTTCTTCCCTATTAAAATCAATATCTCAAGCAGGTGCAGCTCTCAGGGAACATTATTATCATTATTATTGACAAGTTTACATTATGAATAAGAGCATTATTTCATAATCAATCGTTTAAATATGTGTTCATAAAAATGAATTACGATGTAATTGATATCAATATAAATGAACATCAACTGACAAATGTATATAAGCGCATCATTTCAAAACAGCTGCACCGTTTTGCCTAATTCTTTTGTTGTGGTGCTTGTAATTGGCAGAACAAGGATTATATGAACTTAAAAGTAAACATTTTAGGTTAACAAATCTCCATATAAAGAAATGATTGAGACAGAAGGGGTTAAATAATCTCTATATAAAAAGTCAGTTGGACAGAAGGGGTTAAAAATCTCCATATAAAAATAAGTGAGTGAGACAAACAGCTACGATATTATTTCATTTTATGGTTGTACTGTAAAGGGAAGATTTGGTTTCATTTTCCTCGTTAGTACACCTAAGCCAATCTGGGGCGGACAGCTAGTTAGTAATAATTGTTCCTTACTTGTGGCACGACTGGTGACTGCGCGATCGCATCGGGATAAGAGATGAAGGCGAGACTCGTACCGCCACCTGCAATGACTTGACTGACGTCGTCGTATTCGAGCTGATACGCGAGATTACCCAATATACCGAATATAGTAATGCCAGAGATGAGACTTGTAAATGTGTCCAATGTTGTGACAATCATTGAATCTCTGAAATAAGATATTATTTTTATTTGTTATGTTTACCTTATTTCTGCTATTATAATTTTTTTTTTCGTATGGTACCTATTGTATATGAATATGTCCGTGTTCAATAATATTTGTAACTGTCTCCTACAATATAGCTTTCACTAATGTAGGAGGCTGGGACTCATTGTACTTATAGAAATGTTACAAATTTGCAAATAAATATTATTATTATTATTATATACATATTTATATATTTATGTTATTTTCAATATAACGTTATCTGGTAACGATATATTCTGAACAGAGCTGGTCAGTGTCAATATATATATATATATAAAGCATTTTCTTTTTAATTTATATTTTACCCTTTTTCAGTAACACTTAATTAGAATTCGAAATAAACATATAAATACACAAGAATCCAAACTAAAAACATCATAAAATTTAAAATGAATTATGTGATATAAATTACAAACCTGTAAACGTTTTGGCCGAATTTGTTATATGACGAAAACATTATCAATGTACCAGAACACACGGAAAGTGAGAAAAACACTTGAGTGACTGCCGCATACCATACCTACAAATATAATAACCAGTTTAGTATAGCCTCGTTGATTTGTAAAATACAAACATATAATATTTGAGTAGTAACTCACTCGAATTTCCAGAATTTTCGCCCATTCCGGTGTTACGAAGAACAATATCCCGTTACCGGCACCTGGTAATGTTACAGCTCTGAAACATTAATTATCTTCTTATATATATATCTTATATAAATATATATTAACGGTAAATAGACTTACTATTATATAAACAAGTGAATAAACAGTCTAAAACTAAAAAAATACTTATAAACTAGAAAAACGACTAATAATCTGCTGTACTAAATTATATAACAATATAATACTGTATTGATTTTTTTGTTCTTATATCTTAGTCTTAACTAATATTATAAATGTGAAAATAAGTCACACCTTAACTACTACATTGGTCATCATGAAATTTTGCATACACATTGTCCGGGGTTCAGAGAAGGACGTAGGTTACTTTCAATTCAGAAAAATATGCTATTCCCCATTTTAATTCAAATTTGTATATGAAAAGTGCAAAGATCATAAGACACAAATTTGTAAGAAAAAAATCTATTTGACACTAGCTTTTGTCCTCAGTTTCGCTCGTGTTGATGTAGATTTGAATTATCTTTCGGGGCACTCCTAAAACGTGTATGCAAAATTTCAAGGCATACATGAGTGATTAAGGTGTGAAAACGTAACAAACAAACACACTCACATTCATATAATTCTAATATTAATAAGGATTTGGTATAACACTTACCTGATCAGTAGAATGAACATAATCACATATGGGAATAGAGCAAGGAAGTATGACGCTTTTCCTGAGCTTTTAACACCTCGTGCTACGATGAAAAAAATTACTATCCATGATGCAAGTAAACACAGTGTAAGATCCCATATTGGTGCACCTGAAACATTTTTTTTGTGAAAAATTGTTTATTACACAATTTAAAAGAAATACACAATATTTGAAGAGATATTGACTGAGAGGTATCGTGTTCATACATTATGTATAATTTCGAGGATTCGATAATTGCAGAGTAGTTTTTACTTCAACTTACTAAAATTTTTGGCTTAGTTAGCATTTAATATCAGAGTTGATTTTATGTTAGTAAAATTTTTTTTTTACATTACTTTCAATGTTAATGCAAAAATTACAAACACTATCTAAAGCATAAAATAAAATATGTAGCATATCTAAAATTATATCATAATAATAATTTTCTACATTATGTCAAACTTTTATTACTTACCAATTCCGCCTTCAATCCCATCAGACTGACGCAAAACAGTCCGCCTGCAAACATAAAATATTGAGTAATAAATTCTTTTATAAGAAACTAGCTCGTAAGAAAATTTTATGTCTTTGTGAGAGTCTAACGTAGATTAATCTGGCTCCCTGACGTTCCGACTGGTGCAGGTACTGACTGGCCATGGCTGTTTTGGCTGGTACCTGCACCAGATCGCTCGCAGGGAGCCGACCGCCGCATGTCACGAGTGCGGCGCTGAGAAGGACACCGCGCAGCACACTTTGTCCGAGTGTGCTGCGTGGGAGGTGCAGCGCCGCACTCTGACTGCGGCGGTAGGAGGAAATCTGTCGCTGTCGAGCGTGGTTGTGGCCATGCTCGGCAGCGAAAACGCCTGGACGGCGATGGCCTCCTTCTGCGAGGAGGTCATCTCGCAGAAGGAGGCGGCGGGGAGGGCCCGAGAGGTGGACCCTCTTAGTGGCCCTCTCCGCCAAAGGAGGGCCGGTGGAAGGAGGAGGCGTTATGATCACCTTCTTCCACCTCCGTAGCCGGACCTGAGGTGATGGGCCGGGGGGCCCATCTCCTCATTGCACAGGTTCGGCGGACGAGGGAAGGGGGCTGGTCGTGTACACAGTTTTACCTCCCTATAAGGACGGAGCCCGGCGGCCATCTTTCGCCGGGCTGACCGCTGGGGCCGGCATGGCGATAGCTCAGCACGGTCCCATGCCGCCCCAACGTAAAGCGGTGGCCGGTACACCGTGGGGTTTTAGTCCGTGCGAGTCGGACATAACCCATTCTCTCCCCCGGGAGGATGGGTATCCATAAGGGATTTCCCCACGTAAAAAAAAAAAAAAAAAATACAGTATCCGAAGTGTACTGAGCTGTCATCGCTCTAAAATTGTATGTGTTGTAATACCCGACGCTCCGCGATATAAAAGTCGGTCGCGAAATATCTTCTTTGATACTCCCGATAACATAACGGCAGCGAATGTTCAGTATTTCTGTGATTCTTTAAACAGAGCGTGTGCGCGGTCACGTTTGCGTAACCACAGATCGCGCCGATGTGGTTTAGCAGTGAATTTTGCTCCAGCACACTCGCCTCAACCCCCCTTGGTAGCGGTTCAAGCCTAGGTCCGGTCCCCCAGAGTGGAGCCCTAGAACACGCTGTTAACGCGATACAGTGACGCGGAATGTTTTCACTCACCAGCTAGGGATTATTCCCCCCCACCCCCTGTTTTCCGAACAAGGTTAGTTGAGTTTAGCCGAGTTGAAAAATACAAAATATATATTTGAGTTCGTGAGGCACAAATGTGTGCCATAAGCGCTCGCCCTATTAGTCTGACGAAGCTGTGAAGGCCCCTCAAGCCAACAGTGTATAGTTAGTTCGAAAAAAAAAAGAAAAAAGGGTTGTCTTCGCTGGGTGATAAAAATTATCATATTCAGTCTAAAGAAGTACTTCTATGTCAAAGTTCGTTATGATGTATCCACCAATTTGGATGTCATTGATGAATTAAAATAATTCTATTTTCACACTAATAAGAATGTTAGTGTACCGGATAAAAACATATGGTATATAAGCATGCCAATTTTCTACGTTCAACATTTCAACGTGTAGCAATGTGGTTGGTAATTTTTCTTTTCAAATCAACCCCTTTAGATTTGGCTAAAAATAGTTTTTTCACTTATATACAATGAAAAAAAATCGGGATATTATAAAACAATTCAACCCTAAAAAAGCTATGAATTTGAAACAAAACTTTATCTACAGTAGATACTTCGTCAAAAATTTATTAATTGGGATATTTTTTAAACATCTTTAAAAACATTTGCCGAAAAAACAAATCATCATTTCTTTACTTTTTGAGAAAAAATATAATATTCCCGAAGTTTGCAATTTTTCTTTTTGCTGAAAAATAATTTTGATCGATTCCGCGAGAAATACCGCCCTGCGTGACGTGAGTAGACATTTCCTTTTTATTTATCGATTGCAATAAAAACCTAGCTGGGCTTATTTCGCAAAATACCATTCTGAATATTTTGAGGGTATATAAAGGTCCTGAAAGTGTGAAATATTGAGGAAAAATACATTGGATGTAGTTGGAATATGGTACGTAATCTTTGAAAAGTTAAGATTTTTTCAAAAAAGTGAAATAATAGAAGACGAGTGTAAATCAGAGTATGTATACAATACATTTGTAATTTAAGTTATTTTGCAATATATTAGTGATGAAGTTTAAAATGTTTTGCTATAAATATAATCTTTAAAATATATTGTTCAAATTTCAATTCGCTTGAAGTTAATTGACATTAACAAAATCTATTAATAGAATGTGCAGCATTTAACATAGAAAGACTATTGTGTAACATTTCTGACAACTTAAAAGACGGCTTAAATCAGGACGATAGTACGCGTACTTTATTTTTTTCAAAATAATAAATGCTTGTAAACGTATGTAATCTACAGTAGTACTACAATGTATGTATTTTATTAAAAGCGTGGTCGCTAATGACCTGCGATATTAAAAATCGACATAAAATAAATAAATAAAAAAAAAAAGGTCTGAAATAACACTTAAATATTATCTTATTAATGTTCATAAATGTTCTTTTCAACGTTATATGTATTATAAGAAATATAATTTAATAGCGTTAATAAAAATGAGCGTTTATTTTGAACATTCATATTGTCGTTAAGTAGCCATGTAAATATTATAAAATCGAGCCTTTCGACTTGAATATTGAGAAGAATTGTATCCATAACATTGAATGCAAAGAAAAATACTTTACTGAAAGATTTTACAAAGTGTAAGATTTTATAGTGATTGTATGTGAAAAAGGAAAATAATATGTAATATTATTATTACTGATATTTCTATGATAACATTTAATAAAAACACGTGATAAAAACATTTCTTTGATTGAAGTTATTTCACATTACCGACAATTTATTATCTGATATGCATAAAATTAATACAAATTTTATGAGATAACATTATCTTGGCACGAATATCCGAATGGTTTTATATGATAGGTAATAACAATGATAGATAATATCATATGAAATAAGTATATCGGTCCGATAACGTACTTAACTATAATCTATACCTACACTTAAAGGTAGTTATATCTATAATGAAAAGATAATTTGAATTGTAGGAGATTAATCTCTTTCGTTATGGGATATATCATGAGGATAGATACTCTTGTAAAAACTCCATTTCGATGTTTATGTACTAGCAAACTTTTTACTGCAGCACACACCGCACGTTATAACAAAAAGAAACTTACTTGAGTATGTTAGGTCATGAGCTAGGAATCTCTGATTCTGAATATATATTTACTCCTAAACTAGTGACCCCGAAATAGGGCATGCAATGATATTGAATAATGAAGAAACGTCAGTTCTCTCGAGAAATTGAAGACATTTTAAAAATCCGCTTAAGTCCAATAAGAACGATAAATTGAAAACGAAACTAATCGGTAGACTTATAAAGAAAACTCAGACAGTTACTTGATTACAAGGAACTTTGGAATCACAAGCCATTCCAATTCCTGAGATGTCTGCCGGTATTGGCTGAGCCTGAAATACCAATTGATTTACTGAAAAGCATCTGGACTAATAGATTCCCTCACAACGTACTGATAATAGTCATAGGTCAGTTCACTACTTTGATAGAAACTTTAGCAGACCTTGCAGATCATACAAAAGATGTTACTTCAACGGAGTGCCATGTATCCTCAATTCAAGAAAGCAAACTAGATGATATTTTAAAGGAAGTGGAAATTTGGTAAAGACGCAGCACGCTGTTCAAAGCTATTTTTTTTATACTTTGTGATTATCAGATGAAAAACTACAAGGGCAATCAGTAATGGTAGCCGATGATTGCCCAAATACAACAGGGCGCCTGTTCATCACCGAACGCACATCAAAAATTCAATTATTAGTGGACACCGGTAACGACCTTTGTGTTTAGCCTCAGTTTTCACCAAAATAAAAACATAACAAAACGAGTACCAGCAGCAGTCGCGCAGCTAAAGGGTCTATAATCGACACCTAAGGTCACATTAATCTTAAATTCGATTTTGGACTTCGTCGATGTTCCATCCAGCGTTATGTAGTGACGGACGTCACGTTTCGTTATTTTAGCATACTATCAATTCGTAGTGGATTGCCGTAATAAGAGATTGTTAGATAACAATTCAATTGAAACTTAAAACTGTTAGATAACAAGATAACATAACAACGCTATCAGCTACTGCTCCATTAGTTTCTGACTATGCAAACATCATCACCTTCTTACCCTTATTCCACCTAAGTAGGGTTTGCACAATATGTTATCTTTTTTTTCTTACTTATCCCTTGCTTATCTTCTACACAACGCCTAAATTTGACGGTACAGTCTCTAATACTCCGGCCCAGTAATTTTCTTTATTCATTAGTCTTTTAAAATATTCCTTGAAACAACTGTTTATATCTTCATCACTCGTCAAAATGTTTTCTCTATTGTCTTTTGTACATTTAACGTGTGTAATATCTCTTGTGTTATTTTTTCTCCCTTTTTGCTAATCGATACAAATATTTTGAATTTGCCACACCTAAGTAGGGTCGACACAACATGTATGTTTAAACGAACAACTGCATGTCACTCAAAATGCAATGGCGTGATGGAAAGACTTTATCGACAGTTAAACTCGATATTCAATTATGTGCCACGCATGAAATAACAGTACAGAATGCTTACCTTATATTGTACTGGGTATAAGAAGCGCCTATTAAAGTTACCTGCAAATATCATCCCACGAAATCGTATATGGCGAACCTCTAAGATTACCAGGGGAATTTTTCGAAGGTTCGGCAAGCGAAATTGATATAGCTGACTTTTCTGTCCGTTTGCGTCATTTTGCAGAACGTTTAAGACCAATTCCTACGCCACGACATAGTAAAGAAAAAGTCTTTGAATTCAAAGATTTTAAAAATGCGACCAATTTCTAGCAGCGGTATGTGGCTCGCCTCGGCTAGCTTACACATGCCCCCTCAAGGGGTGTTAGAGAGAAGATCGAAAGTATGTAAAAGAAATATAAAAACTGAGTATATTTTGATAAATTAAAGCCAGTCTATATACTGCCACATGGAACAGAATTAGATAAGGATACACCGTTATTAAAAAAAAACATCATTAGTGCTGGGTGACAAAAACCAAACTCAAGGTCGGACTCGCTGTAACAGACGTATTCGCTTCTCCAATTCACATCATTCTTAACCTGAACTTGGGGGGAGTTGTAGGAACTCCATTCATATGTTTATGTACCTACTAACAACCATTTTACTACAACACACGTCGAAGTTATAAAAAATCATTAATAAAACTGTCAAAAGGAACTTATTATTGAGTTTGCAAGGTCGTGAACGAGGAATCTGTAAGTTTTAAGATTGGTATATAACTGTTATATATAATAAACGATTAATGTTTTGCTAAACTCTTTAAATAATCTGTGTAAGATTCATTTGAAAATACCACTATCATGCCTTTTACTTTGCAATGTAGCCATTCTCGCATGAATAAATGTGTTCTAGTCTTAATGATGTAATGGGCAACTGTGAACTTATTATTTAAGTACGAAGTTTTCTAACTTTATCCTCAATTTCTACATTAGTCATATATTTTAATCAGCGAATTTCATATTTGAGTTAAGTTGAAGTAATTGTATCGAGTTTAGTTTTAGTAATTATAAAATGTTTCTTACGTAAAATATAATTCAGCACTGCTAATGGGATCACCGTCTATTTCGGAAGAATTCACAGACTGTCCAGATGGTACGCAATTTCTCCATTCGGGATCGCAGACAGACCAAGGTAATGTCTCATTAAAACTGACTCCAAAGTAATATAAGCAAAGAGCTATTATTGACACATAGTAGGATAGTACGTACGCAGCTCCTAGAGACTGAGCGTAGCCAGTTCCTGAAATCAAAGATATATTCTATAATTATATACATTTTGAAAACATTCTATTTGCTTAAACTTGTCTTGCATTCATGTGTTATGTTTGGTTATACGTATTACGTTGTACGTATGCTAAATAAAAAATCACCTGTTGTGAGGAAAGACCTTGCCAATTAAATATTAATTTATTACTCTTAGGATAAGATACATGAGTACGTAAGTACGCTGATACCTTTGAAGACCTCATGCAATAGTTTGATAATATTGATGACATAAAAATGCTAACAACGAAATATTAAAACATACCTTTCATAGCTGGTGAGAGAGCCCATATTTTTACACAGTTGCTACTGCTAAATTGACCAAGTACTGTTTCTAGAAAGTACATAGGCTTTCCTATAACTAACAATACTATTATATATGGTATAAGGAAAGCTCCGCCGCCGTTCTGGTAAGCGACAAATGGGAACCGCCATACATTGCCCAAGCCGACTGATGTAGCGATGCAGGACATAAGAAATTCGATTTGGTTATCCCACACGGGACGTTCATGGGCTTTATCCGCATCCTGGAAAAGCATTTTGTTGTTCGTTAACCTTTTTAAGCAATAGTTTTGATCATCTTGTTAGCTGTAATTTTCTAGTTGAAAATTCGCTACCAAGCACCTATATCGGTGTGATACGGTAGCTACAGTCTTATCATTTCATTCATTTCTGACATTTTCACTCAAAAGCAGGCGAGATTGTAACTATGCTATATTTATGTTATTTAAACTGCATATATATGAATAAAGCAATTATTAATTCAACATTAAACTGTAATAAAATGTCCTTTTAAATACGAAGATTTTATAAATTGTTATTTGTGTTACATGTGTCATGATTATATAAACACGAGAATTTACAAAAATAAACCAAACTAACTCCCTATAAATTACACTTCGTACGTGTTCATTTTGAATAAATGAATACAAATAAAACTGAGTATATGAATATTACTCGAAGTTAAAATGGCTTCTTATTTATAAAATAAATTTTAGAATCCAATTAATAGTTCCGGAGATTATACTTTATACAAACAGGCAAACTTTACCGCTTTATAATAATAGTATAGAAGTATAGATAATTATTTTTTTATTATATTATCATTAGGAAGTCATACTGGAATGAAAAAAACCTACAAAACTTGCAATAAACTAAGCTTAATTTCATTATCAAACGACGTATATGATAGTTTAATACGTTCTAATAATACTTGCAAAACTTTTTATAGGCGCTTATAAATTATATTATAGGGTCGATAAAATAGCAATAAAAACAACATTATTACGTAGGGGTAATTCAATGACATGATAACAACTCTGAAGGATGAATACGTGACCATTCTAAATATAATATTGGTTTTCAGTAAAATTTGTATTCCGGATATAAATTAAGAAATTATGTGAGTTATATATACGCTTTTCTTTGTAATTGTTCATTAACAGGCACTTATGACCAAAGTATATAAATTGAATTGTAAAACTAACTTAACAGCTGGACTCAAGGTGTTTGGTCCAAATTTTAAATCCTTAAAACGTAAATATATTTATTGCAAGACCTTTGGAAGACGTATCTTATGAGTTCGGGGTTTTAGTTATTCCAAAAACAAGATACAAATAAAATTATGCATTGAAAATATTTTGCTTATTCTATAATACTACCACAATGGTCGCGGGCGGTCCGGTTCCAGAGGAGTTTTCTCCCACGGGCGATCCGGTTGTGGAACGACCTGCTTGCTAAGGTCTTACTAGGGAATTACAGTATGGGATTATTCCGAGGTCTGGAGGTCCATAGGCTGCGTTGACCGCTTAAAATCAGGCGGCCTGTATGCTTGATTGCCACCATCGTGGTACAAAAAAAATAATACTCACCTCAGGTTTTTCCGGCGATTGTTTGAGGTCCTTATCTATTTTTTCTGATGCTGGTGGTGACTGTATGTTTGCATTTTCAGGAGATGGATCAAATGCCACATTCACTCGATCCCCATTTTCAACCACTTTGTTAGGATCCTGAATAAGGGAATAATATAGACGTTTAAACTATGTGTGTATTTGTAAATATTCCAACAGTATTATTCGAAATAGCCAAAATCACCTACCATTGATTGTAATTAGAACGGTGGTATGCGCACAACAACATGCGCTATGAAAGTGAATGTTTCGTAAAAAAATTATACCTAATAAAAACATATCAGGAAGATAAATTATACAGATAAATTATAGGGTTATCTTATATATTAGTCAACAATTTAACGATACATGTCGCATGTCGCAAATAACTTATCATATAGCTGAGTAGAAAATGAATTACATTATTATGCTGCCAAAAAAAAGCAGCGTTGTCATTCAACGGCTACCCTATTTAATATTATTTTTAATATACTGTATAGTACACAGTCCCCGATATGACACTTTAAATATCCTATACATATAATAAGAATGTAAATTTAACGTGTCTGTACTTTTTAGATTATTGTGAACAAAAATGTTGCAGGTCCCTAGGATTAAGTAATAAAATACATTTAAATCATTTTTAGAAATGTCAGTCTGTCGGTTTGTTTGAACAGGCGTAACTGGTAAAGTAGTAGTTTTAAATAAATTTGTTTTTATTGGCCATGACTGCTTTATTAGTATTTACAAATATGTACATATATTAAAGCAGCTGATACTCACGACATCGTTTACGCTGCTTATTATATTGACAATATATTTTATATATATCTGTGGAAGGAAAACACACATTGCTGAACGCGTAGTGTCTGTAAAAGTCGTAGTTTCTTAAAACTGTAATAGCATTATAATATTTGAAACTGTATCCTTATTTTTTTTGGAACAAAGTTCCTTATCATACTGTACAGACTTGGCGGATGGGGGCAAGACGAAAAAAAGTGTAAGAGTTTTCCGTCACGATCATTTCTTTAGTGTAGACGGTTGTCCATAGGGGTATGCTATTTACTGGGCCTATTCATATATGCGCGTTTATTGGTTCAAGACAGGCAATAAGTTCACACTAGCTGCGCAGGTATAGTTTGTACACGGCATATGCGCCAGCTGTTTCGTAGCGTATTGTGTATATTTGTTTACTTATACTTCTTTAACAAAACACGTGCTGCGTAACCTCTTTGCTAATTGTTTGTAAACACTTTTGTTGGTTAATCATAACTGTTTATATTGGTTAATATACATCAATAATGTATTGTAATAGTTGCTTAGAAGATAAGAAGAGTGATGCTAGGTAAGTGGCGGAGGTAAACTGCATTAATTTGTTAATAATTTATTTTTAACCCAAGTTTTTTATATTACGACTCTCTTATTTTTTCATAGCCAATTAATTGACAAATTGACTAAAAAGTATACTGCGAAAGGAATTTCGTTCCAACAGTGTGTTTCACAACATTCATTTTATTTATAAGGACCAGGTGTCTAGGAAGTAAAACAAAAAAAAAATAGAAATCTATTCCGAAATTTTTGCTTGATGCGGTTACAACATTTATATGACTATAATATCATTAAATGCGATTATAAATTCAAGTATCAAGAAGATAGAGTTTCAACATATTTTAGGTGGTAGATTTTATTGATACTAAACAATTCATATCATATTATTTTATAATTGAGGAAATGTGGTTTGAATATACTTTTACTCTATAGTTTATAGTATACTAGCGGCCCGCTTCGGCTTCGCACGGATATAAAATTACGGGTATAAATAGTATAAAATAGCCTATGTCATTCACTGAAAAAATGATTAAAATCAATGCAGTAGTTTTGATTTATTCGTTACTGCCCGTGGCAAGCACGCGTTAAATTTGGAGTAAAACAATTCCCCTTTCCCTATATCAGGATAAGGATTAATGCTGTATTGGTTAAAATCGCTTCGAAAATTAGCCATTATTTGTCGTAAAAAGTAAATGACAAAAAAATGTTATTGTAGGATATCCATAAGAGATAAACATATACCATCATGGAGTTTTCTGTAGACCTTTTTAATGTGTACAATACTTAGTACATTATTTTGATAAATCTCGTAGGGTTCAGCCTGCGTTTGTTGCAATGTAAGCGGACAAAATGTAATTATTTACGACATCACATTAGAAACCTCAAAAATAACAGTATTTCTCCACTATTTAATGGATTTTATTATACATACCTTCCTCTTCAATCACGTTATCTATTAAAAAAAACGCATCAAAATCCGTTGGGTAGTTTTAAAGATTTAAGCATACATAGGGATATAGGGACAGAGAAAGCGACTTTGTTTTATACTGTGTAGTCATTTACGTATATACAAATCTTACAAGATATAACTTATTTGATAGTCATTTATGATACGCCGGTTCGAGATAAACTTGGGAATAATCTACTTAACGGATCTTTATTCAATAGTCAATGCATACACGTTGTCTGAAATACAGAAAAGTACATAAACTACCAAAATATGTAACTAAAGCTGTAAAATTTTTAAACAACTGAGTATTAATTTTTTGGTAATCCAGTGTTGTCCCATTGATTAATAATAACATACTAATAATACCTCGGTTTGAAAACAAATCAGCATGACAAGAGAGTTTATAAAATAATGCTTCGCTGTCACAAACGAAATCCTTTTCGCTTATAAGCTTTCTTATCATCATAGAAATATTCCTTAGATATTGTTATAATAACTCTAGAAGTATGATAAATTCGATGTTGATATGTTGATGAATGAGCCCAGGACTAATATTTTAGTTTGCTAATTATCTGCATATCCAACAATACAAGAACGACAAATTCTATAAATATTTGTTGCAATGCTGACTGAAAATTTTGTAAATTAATTTGGTGTCATTTTTTTGTTATTAGGAAAATTAATATCTATATTAATATTACATCAGTTTATGTACTAAAATTCTGTTTGCTTTAAGATGTGCGTTTTTAATTTTTTGGCAGAAGATAATTATAATATTAACGAAATTCAAAGAGTTACTTTGAATGCAGACTAGTTACATTACTTAAAGTGTTACGTTGATAGAGACTGGATCATGGAGGCTAATTCATATGAAGTTTTACTAATCTATTATATTCCATGGTAATCTTTTGTATAATCATTTTAATTACTTATGGGGAGAAACTGGAATTATTACATCTCATCATTGTACGATTAGATAGTTTTAATCTATACACATAAGACGATAAGTTAAACTGCTAGACGATAAAAACATTAACAATAATCAGTGAAAATACGACATTCTAAGTGATTAACTAATTTATCGCTCAAAGCAAAAACTACGTACAATTTTTTTTCATGGTCACTGTAGAAAATAATAATTTTGCAATCCAAATTTTATGTCCATAGCTGCTGCTGTTGTAATCATAGTTTAACTATCAAGATAAACATATAGATTACAATCAACATATATTTATAAACTAGGCTTCAATTAATATTTGACGCAAATTGATAATGGTTTAGTAAATTGATATTAAATGGGTATAGTTTAATTTGTAATATGTGATAGCAGAATAATAGATAATGCTATTATTTAGTAGTGTAGTCTATAAGATAAATAGTACATAATTGTAATACAGTAATGTAGATGTTCAATTGTACACTTTTCAGAGTAAGGTGTACATTAAATCTCGGCTCGTCGTGATTTAATTACTAACAGTGTTTCAGAACAGTATGTTTGAAAACTACTGTCTTTTAATTGTTTACATAAATTGATTCTCCAAAGTCTTCATGGCAGGCGTTCCAAAATATAGTCCGCGCCAACCTTATACACCGCTCTGAATGTTTTATTTTTTATGCGATTGGAAGCAAACGAACAGACGGGTTATCTGATGGTAAGTATTTACCGCCGCCCATGGACACCTGCGACACGAGGGGCATCACAGATGAGTTGCTTGACTTTAAGGAAGGAGTAGGCTCGTTTCTTGAGGGATTGTAGGTAGTATTGGTCCGGAAACGCTGCCGCTGGGAGTTCATTTCATAGGACCGATGTACGTCGGGAAAACGCACGCGAAAACTGCACAACAGATGATTTCCAACTATCGAAATGAGACTGATAGAATTTCGTTTTGTGGCGAGTCGTTCAAAAATGGAACTCAGCGGCAGGTATCAATCCGAATAGTTTTTCAAAACACTCTCCGTTCTAGATCTTGTAAAAGACGCAAAAGGACGCAACGTCTCTACGAAGCTCCATTGTGTAGAGTTCTAAGGAAAGCACCCGGTCGTCGATGATTCGCGCCGCTCTACGTTGGATTTATGTATAACACCGAAACAACTTAAGGATAAGTAAATACCAATTTTAGATTCCTATAATAATATATTAATAGTCAAATAATTTTAACTTTCTTATGTATTAAACTTTCGACGATATTATGCGTAAGCTCGAACTTGCGCATATTCAGAGCGGTCAAAAAGATGACGAGCACAGTATAACAATAACAATATTGTTAGTGAAATTGTGAACAAAATAGTTATTTCTCATTACTTTCAATTACTTATGAATGTTAATTATTATATAAGTAATTTACAAATAGTATAAAATGAGCATTAATAACAAGAGTAGATTTTTCTTGTATACATCTTATATATATATAAATTAATTAATTGCTGTTAGTTTGTCTCGCTAAAACTCCAAATGGCTGAACCGATTTGGCTAATTTTGGTCTTGAAATAGTTTTTGATTGATGAAATTAAAATACATAAATAATAAGAAAAAACATAACCGGGTAAAAATTAAAGGAAAATACTAAAAAACACAATTTAATGTTCAAATACAAAATGTTCCTAGCTATGAAACATGCGATGGCTTTTGTCATTTTAGAAATAAAAAAATGTCATTCGTTTGTCAAATATTTATAGGTGCGTTCAGAAATTTGTCTGTTTCAAAAATAAAAATAGTACATGAGAAAGCTTTAAATTGATTAAGTGCATGACTATGTTGTATCTATAATGTAAATAAAAATGTTGTATTAACTTTTGACCACATTTTACACAAAGTGATACGAAGTTCACCGGGTCATTTAGTATACCTATAAAATAGCTACAGAATGTTGTATCTTCTTTAAAACTTCCATTACAATATTATTATATCGATTTCTTTTTATATAAAGTAGTAATACTTAATCACATTAAGTGGCCACTAAAAATAGCTAATAGCAGCTAATATTCATAACCGACCACAGGACAGGAGTTATAATAACTGAGGCCAATGAATCGGTTGCCACTCTTAAGGACTGAGTTTGGAACGCTTCATTTACACTTCGGACTAGGATATATCAAGGTGTGCACTACCTGCCGCATAAGTATCTGAAATGCATTTTGCAGTCAATCGTTGTTCAGGTTTTACAACTAATTTAATCACTGAATTTGCAGTTGTTCCCCTTATCGTACATTCTATATATTTGTGGTGGTCAGCTACACAAACATATTCTAAGGGTTAGAAATTCTCTGCGTATCTTCAAAATCATATAATGTTTTCCAGATACTGCAGAATAATGTTTACATTTGAAAATGTTGTGTTTTATGAAATAAAAACGCAAATGCATTATTGTATAACCATTTCAATTTTGTTCTTTGTAAAATCATCATTCTATTTTATTAGTTACTAACTTTTGCTCGCGGCTTAACTTGCGTTTATGTAGATTTTGATAATCAAATACTGCTCATTTCACTTGCTGATAATGTAGTAAGTGTTTTTGAGTTTATCCTTTATGAACAAAAAACCAAATTTGTTTTTAAACAGTAATATAAAGAAATACAAAGTAATTCCTTATTATTAGTTACATAGATCCGCACCACCGCTCACATGAACTACAAAATTATTGTTAAAGTATGAACAAAACGTTTTGAACATTACGCACTAGTCCGTTGGAACGGTAGAGGCCTTACGAAGCCAACAGTGTAGGTCAGTTCGAATATATAATAACATTACACAGTTTAATTCATACCTAAGTATTTATTGCAGAGCCATTTTAGGCACAGTAATTATTACCTAAACTATGTTACCAAAGTCAATACGGTGAAGGATTAATACATCTAATTACGATGACGACATTATTTAATACGAATGAGATTAATGTTTTGCAAGTCACATTTAACATTTTTAATTACTTTGTCATTTCAAATCTTGATTTTAGTTCAAAATTTACATCATGACACTACGGATTTATTTAGTAATATCTATTTTAAGCAATTAGGTACTATATTATATTGATGAATACTTAACAGCGTATGCATAATATAGCTATAGAGTGTATTGGAAATAATTTTGTATCGATTTAATTTACATTTAATACTTTAGCTCACTCAAGATATTACCTAATGTAATAATATATATACTAAAACTTGAAAAGAAAATAAATGCATAATAATATAAATTAGTTCAGTGGTTTCTGAAATCTAACTGACACATAAATAGAATGACGTTACCTTTAATATCGTTTTAGGATGTATGAAAGAAGTATTTCACTCGTTAAAGTAAATATAAATAATTATCATCTTTTTATACTTTTTTAATTTTCTTATTTATATTAACCTAAAGGACTTCATAACTACAATATGTACGTATATTTCGATACCATTAGGGTTAGGATATTACAAGTAGCTGAGCCATGGATGCTTGAAATATCTAAAACTAAATAATACAAAGTTGCTTTTTGTGTCTGCTTGTGTGTTATCTTACTTCTTCTAAACTGCGTTGTGATATAGTTTCTACTATTTCGTAAAAAAAACCGGAAGGTTTTGGTGTATAATATGGGTATATTATATTTATATAATGGAGAGAAAAGTCTTATGTATTCCAAGGAAGTCGTAAGAAGGACTTTTGGGGCGCTTAACGCATAATGCTGGCGAAACTTTATGAGATACATAAAAAATATATAGGTACTACAGAATTTTACATCTAAACATGACATGACGGAAAACAGCTTTCTTATAAAAAAAAAAAACACTCTGAAATCTGACACCATATAGGTTTCATTTTTATTTATTTAAGTTAGAGCATTAAGACGGCAATTTCTTAATTAAGCCCCTGTTATATGTGTATAGACGGTAGAAACGGTTATGCGTGAATCATAAATTACGCTGTTGTGTTATTTTATAGCAATTATTATTATACTTATTTACCGTTAGAAAATTTGTTATTTTGCATCGCATTACAATTTTTAACAAAACGACGACTATGCACTTAATGTTCTTTGTAAGTATCGTGATTTTGAATAGTAGCAATATGAAGTGCTTTCTCTTTCACACCTATTGGTTGTAGTATAACTTTGTGATAATACACATCGGCCATTATTATTAATTCCGATCCGATATTAAAACGAGAATGAATAAAATCAACAGCAGAATGATGATGTCATCAATCATTTGTTAACTAATGCATTGGAATGGTGCATTATATTAATAATTGTATTAGTGATAATTTAGGTATAGTAAGTCATCTACGTGAATCGTCATTATTCACTGATAAGAATGTGATATTGAAATTATTTTTTCTAATTGTGCGTAAATTAAAAATATTTTGCATTTTGTCTAATATTGCCAACGCGAGAAGTGGCGTAGTATTGAAATACCGTAGCTAATCGGCAAGAATAATTCATAAATGAGTATTAGTAGATAATCTATAAATGTTAAAATAAATATTAAAAGTATACTAATTTAATCGAGTTACCTTATGAGGGTGGGCATAGTCTTCGAGAATGTACAGAAGCCTTGTTAAAAGAAAAGAGAAGAAAAATATCAGTTACTTTTATTTACAGTAATTTGAAATCTGTAAGAAGGTATTGGTTAAGGCTTAATTATCGTGTGACTGTATGTGGAAGTATTACAAATATATGAGGAAATTATTCAGAATTGATATCTGGACTATCATAAATACCAAAATTTGGTTTTGATAGATTTTTTATTTATTTATCCATTGAATTTTCACATCTTTATGATAATGGTCTTATATCACTCATAATTATCATTTACATTTTCTAGTTTTTCTTCAATAAAACAAAAGAAATATAAATATAAATTATATTTCATTAAGAAGAAAATATACACAAAAAGGACTAATATATATTTACATTTTTTTTTTATTTCCCTGTATGTCTTTGGTTTTTTAATAAATGTATGGTAATATATTACTTTTTCATACAATTATTAAATTGCCTACTTTATAAGACTAAACCGCCATATTTTTTTAACAAAACGCTATTAAATCTGTTCATATAATAAAAAACTAAATAATAAGACGTCACTAACGAAATTAAATAAAACATTATTTTTATGGCTAACAAACTTTTGTTCGCGGCTTCGCTCGCGTTAATGTATATCATGAATATAAAATACAGCCATTAATAAACTTTATATAAGTGAAATAATTTTTTAAATCGGGCACGTAGTGTTTGAGTTTCTCCATTACAAATAAAAAATTAAATCTTTTCGCTTTATTTTTAGTAATACATATATTATATGCAAATATACTGTTGTGAAGTTCAAAGGTCAGTTTGCTAAACACGAAAGTTAATTTACAGTTTAAATTATTATTCTAAGTGTCATTTGATAAACTTTACAACATGAAAAATCTTATTTTACCGATGATTTCTATGTTACACTATGATGAGGAATGAGCATTTAATATACCATCACATCAATGCCAAAATATAAAGTCACTTGAAGCTACACGAGAGGTTATTTGGGCTATGACAATCTCAACGTTGACAATACATTAATTACTGGTATAATCCGAGTAATTATCAATCTATTCATTGTTTATTTAAAATTTATTTCAGGTGCGTAACTAATTTATCGCACATTTACGCAAAAATTAAATATTTATCGTAAATAATGACTACACAGACGTCTTAGTAAGTCCGTCTCGCTTACTCTTTACTAAAGTTAGATTATATTCAAACAGCGATGCCATTTATTGTAGCACGTTCACTGTCATCCCACTTGAGTCAAGTCCTTCGAAATTAAAACAGTTTTATTTTCGGAATGCCTATCATATCAATATAATAAAATGTTATCCTTTGTAAGTTCGTATTTTAAAAACAATTAGTAGTGATCATAAAATACTGAAACGGGTGTTTCTTTGTGTATTTGTTATTTTTTTATAAATACCTTTAACAAATATAAATTGTGTACAACCATTTTGGCACAGTTTTGTATTTACTGTGCGTTTATATCTACTTAAGATTTATACTGTGCGAAAAATAAATTAACCGGCATCATTTTGATAAAAATTTGGACATTGAAAAGGTTAATCTCGTGAAATATTTAAATGTATCACTAAAATATATATGATATTTAAAATCTGCTATAAAAATCTTACTATCCAGGAAAGTTGAAAACCATTTTTAATTATTAATAAAACAGAATATAAATGAGCTATGTAAGCACATTTTTGTTGTGCATACTTGCTCGTAATTTTGTTTTGAACTCTTCTGAAAAGAAAGATTTTTGTATAGCGTATTTTGTATGTACAACCACATTATACTTAACAACTAGTTCAATCACAACCTATACAACTATATTTAATAATGAGATAGTAGAATACTATTATGTTCTTCTGCGATACCCGCCAGTCAAAACATATATTATATGCATAAACCAAGATACGTTTAAGTTTTCTTGTTTAGCTTCGGCTTCTTCTTTGAAAGCGATCCATTCTCTGCGATCCGATGAAAGACGCGGGCCCCATGAAGCTTTGCTTTGGAATGACTTCTTTAGTGTCTGCATACAAAAAAAAATTAAAAACATCAATATTACATACATTATATATATATATAGCTTAATATACTATAATATATTTTAAAAATCTGTCCATTATAAATAAATCCCTTTTACAATAAATGTTACAACAATGAACGAGCATTTTTATTATGAATTTGCATATTAGATATGGTGCATGTCAGAGGTGTGTTTTCTCTTATTCAATGAATGTTTATAAATACATTAATTATTACCAACATAAAGTTAGGTATATGTATTTGTTACTGGCTAAAGTATACTGCAGCCCTATAACATTTTCTATAGCAGTAAGAAAGCCTACACCACATTAATTGTTTTAATTTACATAATACGAATATAATTTGAAGGATTGTCGTTACATTAACACCACTCCAGAATAATCTATTAAAAAATTCTCTTTGAAACGTCATCTGAAACGTACTAAAGTAGTGTATACTTTACACATTGCATTATGATTCTTAACTTCCTTCGGTCTTAATAGAAAAACAGAAATGAACACACGTTTTACTAAACAGTCTCTAAAATTTAAAACATTTTTGAACACATGCTTAAAATACTTTATTACAAAAGCATGTCCAAGGGGTGTCTAGCTAAACATCTGGTTTAAGTTTTTTTGCAAGCTACTCTGAATAGCATTCATTCAATTTAATCGCATCATTCAAAAACGTTAAATTACATGCAGATATTTTGTAAGCAATTTGAATTTACGAATAATATTTTTGTTGAGATCTTCATTAATAAAATCTATATATTTTAAATAAAATTTATTAGTATTATTGTAACATTTGGTTAAAAAAAATCAAGGCATTCTTAAAATAAGTAACATATAAGTTTAATATATTATGCCAAAATGCGTAATGTGGAACGACAGTATAATACCAGATTACATACGTTGTCAAATGTCAATAATCTCATATATTAGTAGTTACGATTTACTTGTTAATATCTAAAATTGATTAAATTAGCTACATCTTCCAAATTAATTATACCCATGAAATCCATAGTTTACTAGGAAACGTCTTCTGCCGGCTAATAGAAATACAATAAATCACAACAATAAAATACGAACTGTCAACTTAGACAAGTGATGTTTAAATTTAAATAGTGTCTGTCTCTAAGACCCTCTTTTATGATCATTTTTTTTAACTAGTGTTTGACGCGTTTTCTGTTAACTAACTACTGTTTTGTATTAAGATGGCTTATGTTTAAAACTTACCTGAATAAAATTTCCGGTTCTATATTTATACATCGTTATTATTATGAAAATGGGCACAATTATTATTCCCGCGAAGAGCATCACGTATCCGGATGCTGGAATAAAGGTAATTTATATATATTACTTTGGAAATAATTTCAACTATAATAATGACAGGAGCTGCGCTGCAACCGATGCGTCCATAATTTGTTTTTGCTTGTTATTAATTTAATGATTAGCGTTTAAAGCGCTAGAAAGTTTTAAAATCATTTGATATGATATATCAATATAATATCATATAATATAATATATGGACTTATGTCAAAGACATAAATTATTCTGTTTACCGTCGTCTATAGAAAAGTAACGAAATTTTTTTGTATAATATTGCAATGGAAATTGCTTTAATTCATATAAAATTATGTCCATTTCGATTATAGTACAAAGATATATATATATATAATTATTAAAAAAATATACAAACCATATCCAGCTGGGGGATAATGATAATACCCGCCAAAAACTAGAGCTTCAAATGATGCGAGGGCGTAAATAAAGACGACAATCATCATAAGCGGTGTTATAACACCCCAACACATGCGCCAATAAAATGATGTTTTTATGCCCAACATAAATTCCAAATCAAGACATATATTTTCCAAACCTAAAAGTAGATAACGAAAATAATTTAAACAATAATGAAAAAATAGAAGAAGTTACCAATTTTGTTTTATGCCGCGTACGGAGCGTACAGAAGAAGCGAACGACGTATGTATTCCCTAAGGTAAGCGAACGCGATCGAAGTCAGTTGTCCTTCAACCACATATTGGTTTTCAAAAGGAAAATATTGTGAATAAATGCACATGGTATATATGCATGCATTGGCAAATACTCGTTCCATAACGACCGATGTCGTCGAAAAAATGTATTCTTGTTAAAGGGAAGTATAATTTGTGACGCTTCAAACACAAATTAATAATGTATTAAACATTTTATACGCTTATTTATTTTATAGATCAGATGGGTTTTTACCAAAAACAATTGTAAAAACCGGTGTCGAACCTTATAGGCGGTAATGCTATAAATACGGACTACATTTATGTTATACTAGATGTGATTATGGCTACGCACGTGTTTGTTATATGTTGCTATTACTATTTCTTGTAATAAATAGCTTAGTTCTAGCAAAACAAATATCGCGTAAAAAAATCCCTATACCTTCTCTATGAAAAAAAACACATTTGGTATACCAGCTTTCGTGGTGATCAATCAGAAAGTTGCAAAAAGTAATTTTTACAACTCGTGCATTTCGTTTATTGCAGAGTTCTCTGATGTGTAAGTATTTATATTCTGTATTTACCGTATATCCAGATGACTCCAGCAATTTCAGCAATAGCACAAAATAGAACCAAGAAAGTTCCACCATAATAATCGACAATTTCTAATATGTACTGGCCACCCTAAAACAACACATTATAATTATAGGAAGTGTAATTAAGTTATTAATATATTTCAAAGGCTATTTAATTTTAGATTATTTTGTGTGGTTTGACATCTACCTATATAAATAAAAATCAATCGCCCAGTGTATGCTTTTATCACGTTAGGACGGCTGCGCCTTTAATTATTTTTAGGTTTTTCTGTAATTGTCTGAACAAGGTTTGTAGAAAAGAAAATGTTTAAAAAATCGTACAGAATAATCAAATATTTGGGTTAAAATAACTCTATACAAAACGTATGTGAGTAAGTGAGACAGAAAACAGTCTTCAGATCTTCAAATATATTGATAAAATTGGCAAATCAAAATCTATTCATTATCCAGTTATCATTTTAAATCATTACATGTTCGTAATGTAAAGTTTAGATGTAGTTTCATTTTCTTCGTTATTACAGCCGTGTGAAACTGAGGCGGACAACAAGTATAATAAGAATATACTACATTTTATTCAGTTTGTCTATTCATAGCTTTACTCTCAAAATAACAATTTTCAATTAATCTATGAATTTAAAGGTAAACTAGCAGAACCGGCGGACGTTGTCCTGCCCTTTCTTATGTGCATGAAACGCTTAAAGCGGCTTGGGTTTTTCCAATTCTTTCAACAATTACCATTATATTTCAACCAATTTACAAAAAAATCATGACAAATTATATAAAAAAACCTTCCCCGTGAATTGCTCTATTTGTTGGTGAAGCCCGCATTACAATACATACAGTCGTTTTTGAGTTTATCGCGAACATCCAGACAGACAGACAGACGCGGCGGACGACTTTGTTTTATAATATCAAATTAAATATATAAGAAATACTTTACACGAAATATGAAGCAATTATGAGAGTACTTACCGGAGTAACATAAACCAGGCCGAGTAGGAAACCGCAACTGCAACTAAACGCTGACAAATAAGTTACACGAACTTTCGGGAACGAATCCAACAACAACGTGTTAATAGTCGATAGTAAAGCTACTGAAGAACCTACTCCCAGCACTGTCATCATCAAAAAGAATAGGACTGAGAAAAGCTGGAAACACAAAGAAACATATAAAATATATTATTATTATTTAAATTATATGAATTATTGTTGTTCGAGAATTAAATGTTCGAAATCAAATAAAGTTGATTAATTGTATTAGTAGATGTCACCATAAGTTGATTTCCTCACGCTGGCAAGGTTGTAGCGAAACTAGTTAGGTCAACTGATTTTTATATTAATAGACTTGCATTTGGAAAAAACAATACTGATCGTATTATTTAAACCACTCGTACCCGCACCAGTGAAAGTTTATACGTGAGCTGTCAAAGAAGGTTGAAATTCTTTACAATTGTTTAATAATTACTGAATATTAACGCGATGCTCTAAAGGGCGTGGGAACTTTGTAGTTGCAAATTAACTATATGTGCTTTCGTTATTTTGTTATAAACCAATACACACCACACCAATTCGTGTGTGGGACTACCAACGTACTACATACAAATTGAGGACTTACGACGATTTATTGTGGTTTTGGAAGGAGAAAGAGTTTATTACTTCATAGTAGATATATTTAAACCTATATTCACCAGTATAGAGAAAAATAACGGCAATATATTAGTAATTGTTGTTATAAATTGTTTTCAGTTATTTTGTTGTTTGATATTGTATTGGAATTTTTAATAAGGACACAATAACAAAATGAATATTCGTTGTTCGTAATAAATGTGTGCAACGTCAACGCTGTTGACGCCTTTTGGTTTTTGAATACTAACATTTACTCATGTTAAGATAATATTGGGCGACCATTTTTATTCGGATAGTTAACACCAGCATAATGATAACTTAAATAGTTTGTTATATATTATGCTAGAATAATGCATTATATGATTATCTATTGTCATAATGACCATCTATATTTACCTGGGGTAAAAATGTTTTGGAAATAGCATCTGGGTACGAGATAAAAGCGAGCCCAGTTCCTCCAGAGCCGACGACGTTTTCTACTTCTGTGTCGAGCTCGTAAGCTAGATTGCCGAGAATTCCAAAAATTGTGAAACCCGACAGTAAGCTTGTGAAGGTGTCTAGCGTTGTAACAATCATTGAGTCTCTGGGAATAAAAACTTTATTTTTAGTAAGCAATATATACCTGAGTAATATAAAAACGATTATGTATTTATTACACAATACTGTTTTTAATTTACACGAAAATGCTGAGACTCAGTTTCCAGCTATCTAATAGCCCACTGGCATTCAATTATTCATATTCTAAATCAGGGCTGTCCAAACTACATGGGACCCAGGGCCAACAAAAATGACTAAATACATTGGGGGGCCGCAAAATATTTATAAAAATAAAATACAAGTATAATAAGTATCATTATTTTATTATCTACTTTTTCATTATTTTGTCTTTTACAATTCTGTCAACATCAACCTCAATATTAGTAGTAACTAGACGCAGTGCATGTTTAAGTGAAGTATCTGTCAATGAAGACCTGTATTTAGATTTTATAAACTTCATTGTTGAATATGCACTTTCACAGAGGTAGGTATTAATTCGTCGCAAGTAATTTCGTCGCAAGAAAATTAATTTACTCATTTAATGTATTTAAACAAAGAAGATAAAAAAGATTCTGCGGGCCGCAATAATTCATGCCGCGGGCCACATACGGCCCGCGGGCCGTGGTTTGGACAGCCCTGTTCTAAATCGTGAAACAGTTTCTTATATTCAAATAACTATAATATTTTTTGCGCGTTCCTTAATTAAATATTGGTTACAGGTACAGCAAACGTATTTCATTGGATTAAATATAACGCAAAGCATGCATATTTAGACGTGGGTACTGAAATTTACTTGTGAAAAGACTGATTGATACAATAACTATTTAATGATTTCTTACTAAACCAATGTCAAAATAAAATAATTTATTAACAACTAGCTTTTTCTCGCGGCTTTGCTTGCGTAAATGCCGATTTGATCTGTCCATCGGGAACAGTACTCTAGATCTATCTATCTAACTAAATTAAAGGTACCTATGTCTAATGGCTATGTCGGTTGAGTAATTAACATGTGATAGTGTATCAAACAAACAAACTCATTTACGCAACTGTAAGATTAGTTGGGATTAGGAATAGACAGGATTAAGTGAGATATATATACCTATAAACATTTTGCCTGAAGCCATTGTACGAAGAGAACATAATGATAGCTCCGGTGCACACGGACAGTGAGAAGAAAACTTGTGTCACTGCTGCATACCACACCTGTCAAAATACAGTATTATATCAACTTACGCGCTTTTACTGTATTGTAACTGTAACATTACAACACTAATTTTTATAGCAGCCATAAATGAGATTCGTAGGCACTTGCTTAGTTATGATAAGTGATAAAGATTTTCCATTTATATATGTTCATTGAAGCGAGAAAGACTCAGTGGTTAGCGCGTTTGGACACCGCATCGATTGACTTAGGTTCGAATCCTTGCGAATGAGCCGAAGCTTTTGGTGTAGGAAAACGTCGTGATGAAAACATAACACGATGGTAGGGTTTATGTTAAGCTTGCCACCCGCTAATTGCCACATTCAAGTTGACAATCTGTCGCTAAGCAACTGTAGCTGAAAGGCAGCTTCCCTCTAGGCTTAGCATTAGACCATGTTAAACCACATCGTCGTTTAATCTATAAAGAACAAAATCGTAATACTTACATCGAGTTCAATGAGCTTACTCCACTGCGGCGTTATGAAAAACAGAATACCAGTTCCGGCACCAGGAAGAATAACAGTGCTGAAAAAAGTGCATCGTTAGTTTTCTTATGGAAATAAAAAAACTACTTGTACAATTAGTTGTTTCAATTAAGAAGTAATTACCTTTATATTTATTTATCCGACTACGTAAAATGATGGTTACTTTTTTTCGAGAGTATGTATGGTAAATATATGCATTTCTATTTTATCCGCGGACTAAGCCATTCGATAGATTTCAACTTATTATTTTCATCTTAATCTTAAGAATATTATATGCCATGTAGATAACATGATGACTGTAATAAAAAATACCAATGTCCAACCGAATGAACAACTCTTTCACTAAGATAAGTAAAGACGTTTCAATTATTTTTTATCTTTAGTTAACGTTTCGTAGTATATTTTATGTTTTAAGTGGCTATCTAACGCTAAGGTGGGCGGAATAATAAAGAACATAGTTGTTCTTGGTGGGCGGTATGTTGAAGCGTTTTTGTTGTTTCCACGAGACGGCGTTATAGGTTACTATAGTAACAAGTTGTTAGAAAAAATGTGATTTGTGAACTCTAATATAGCTATATATATAAGCTCCTGTAACATTTTCTAGTATTTTTTATTTAAACTACAAAAAGTATCGCCGATAGATCGGTTTGGAGTCGTACATCATCTCTAGTTATCTCATAGATATTGTTGCAACTTTGACTAATAATTATGGATAATTATAGTTTTGATAATTGATTAATTAGATTTATACTACTCACGTTATAAACAGAATAATCATAACGACGTAGGGGAATAGAGCGAGGAAGTAGGCCGCTTTACCAGAACTCTTAACTCCTTGCGAAACGATCACGAAGATTATTATCCACGTTGCCAATAAACAAAGCGTCAAGTACCAAATAGGAGCACCTGTTGTAAAAAATATCAGAAATACGTTTTTTTAGACTTTGAATGTTGTCTTACTATCTTACGTTATAAATTTGTTAACATTTTAAAGACTACATCGAGTTCGCCTGTATTTTACTTCGTTAATTTAAGTAGTTTTAATACCCTTTAATACAAACCGTGTCGTTTAATTCATCTGAATTAACATTTAAAATAGTTTGTTTTCATGCTAGTACATCATTCACTTTTAATAGGGTGTACGAAATCCATTTAAATGTGTTAGGAGACGGACGGGCAAGATGGAGAGGTCGGGCAAAGCGAATCATTGTCTTAAATCAACGTTCAGTCGATAGAAAGTGACATAGTTCGTATCATTTGAATCGTTCACAGATGCTAACTCTGCTGCTGTTTCATCGGGTACTGTAAGATATGTGCTCAGTGTTGTTCTATTCATAAATATTGAAATTTAGTAACAATTTAAATTGTTACTAAAAAGTAAAAATTTAAAACAATTAGTAGCCACATAAAGACCTGTTTAGTTATTTTATTTTAAAGTAACAATAAACCTCGATAGTCATAGTGAAATACGAAATGTAAGGCATTTAATTGAAATTTATTTATTAAAATGTTGTTATGATATTAGATATGTAATAGTACGTAATTATGTAATAATACTAACCTAGACCTCCTTCAATTCCATCACTTTGCTGAAGCACAATTCTCCTGGAAACAAAAAATATATTGTAAAATAATTAAAGATTTCATGAATAATACTCATTAATATACTAAGCATAGTTTTATAACATATTATATATTTTAATATGCCTAGAAAGCTTAGAATTACTGGCGACGTGCTATAAAAAATGTGTAAAACTATTTAAAAAGCAGAGTGTGTTGTAAAGAAATACGACAGAAGTAAAACTTTTGTATTACAGAGAAAAAAAAAATTACAAGTATACAACAAAAAGCCAACGTCACGCGGTGTTCCCAAATGCTCACCTATCCAAGTACTGACCGCGCCCGAACGTACCGGTGTTTTCAATACTCCACCCGCTGTATCTATCTATTTATTTCTAAGCTCTCTAATAAGAAGTTTCACTTCAAAACTGAATGCCATTCAAACTATAAATTGATAACTTACTACGAAATCACGAGTTCAAATAATTACTTCGTGACATGATAACCCTAATAATTTTATTTTCAATTGTCTCTGCCGATTACCGCACCGACTGCTCCTGATTTTAATTATTTCTATGAGTTCAAGGATGTGCACGCATATAATTATGGCGCCTAATGTTCACGCTAAATATGTGCTCACGAATACTGCATGTTAAGATATTGCTTAATGTCGGTAAAGTGTTACCATACACATGACCAATATAATATTTTTATTTATGTGTAAAATAGTGTTTTAATGTACATCGTCACATATATTGTAACAACTAAAACTTAACGCAAGACTTTATTTCACAAACAAGCAGTGTAATGCCATTTATGAGATTGTAGGTTTTTCTCATCTGCTTCGTTAATCTTTTTATCTACATTGATATATACCTAAACATGTTAATTTATGCAGGGCTTTAATCTAATCCGTGAATCAATGCGTCATAAGTACCTATTTGATAATAACGAATAAATACTCAATGTATTTACTATAAATAAGCGAGGGAAGTTCTTCAATAATGAACAACTATCAAGTACGTACTGAAATCGTATGACTTACACGTGTATAGAAACTAACACTTTTTGATGGTTTGTATGACAAACACCTGAATCATTACTTTATCTGTAGGTGTGCATCTATATCTGTTTGTTCCTATAATTTTTATGTTTTTTTAAATAAATATAGATACGGTAACAGTTTCACAGAATAGCGCACTCGACTTCAACAATCGCAATGATTCACCCTTACCCTTACCATTTAGACTTTTGACAAAAACAACCCATTATTACCTAAATGTACCTATGTTTGGTTTGATTGACAATCTTTTTCAAAATCCGAAATGATTTTAGTCTTTCAATTAGGAGTCTTTAACTCGTGATTTACTATATAAAAAAACCTTCGTCTGCGTTGTCTTGCGCATGTGTACCCACTTGCCCCATGACAAGAAATACACATCGCTGAACGAGTAGTACTTACAAAAATCGTAGTGTATTCAAACTTTATTTTAAATGAAAATAATGTGATCTTCTTTTAGATAAAGACTAAATTTAGAAGTAAAACCCAAAAAAAACATCGAAATGTATTCAGAATAGATTCTTCGGTACAAATAATAACATATATAACAAATCAAATTTAACTATAAAATAAATGTTACAATGTAATACTTACAAAAAATACAACTCGGCGCTGCTGCTTGCATTGCTTATATTACCCACAGGAGAAAGGCTTGGATCAGAGGGCACGCAATCCGTCCATTCAGGTTGACAAATAGACCAAGGCAAAGTTGCTTGAAAACTCATTGCCAGATAATAAAGACAGAGTCCCACGATTACAACGTAGTATGATAAAATGTAACCACTACCTAGAGCTTGAGCATATCCTGTCCCTGTAAGAAAATAAAAATAAAATTTAACTAAAACTAATATACTAATAAATTATAACTAAAATGACGCGTGACTAATGCGCACTTCGCGGTAAATGTTACGCGTCTTTTATAGCTTGTCACATTTGGTATCAGTTAGTGTGTATTCATTTCCCGAGAGGCTGACAAGCTTATTTGACAGGGATAACCGAAGATATACGATACTTTTGCTATTGGGTTCAATGCCATCACTTTATACAAAAAATGTCTTTAAAACTAACCTAAACTATTAAAAACTTTATTATGCTGAAATGTAAATATCAAATGATTTTTGTAGCCCCTTTAAAATATACCACTTTTTACCCGCGGCTTCGTTCTTTTTTTTTAATACTTTATAGGTAAACGTTTTGACCACAATCTCATCTGATATTATATGATGATGTGGTCTAAGATGGTGAGCCACGTTTACCCAGAGGGAGACAGGCTCTCAAGTGCAGCTGCCGGAACACACCAACAGGTGCTTGGCGACAGATTTTCAACTTGAGGGTGGTAGTTAGCCAGACGGACTTAGAAAAAGCTCTATCACCATTCTATGGTTTCATCACGATGTTTTTTTTCCACGAAAGCTCCGAGTCAGTTGCTTGGATTCGAACCTACGTCCTTCGACGCTGTGTCCAAACACACTAACAACAGAGCCATCATCGCGCTAATGTAGGTAATTTAGTGCACAACACTAATCAGTTAATTATTATTGTATATTTATTTGTACCTAAATACCTTTCATTGCTGGAGAAAGTGCCCAAACTTTAACAGAGTTTCTTGAGGCGAATTGTCCGAGAACACACTCTAGGTAATACATCGGCTTGCCCACTAGAAACAGCACTATTATATAGGGAATTAAGAAAGCTCCACCTCCGTTCTGGTAAGCAACAAATGGAAATCGCCACACGTTGCCTAAACCTACTGAAGTGGCGATGCATGACATAAGGAATTCAATTTGGTTGGTCCATACCATACGTTCATTTTCGGGTTCTTCGTACTGAAATGTAAAGATTACAGTATTGTATTTGTTGTAAAATGCAAAACTATTATCTTTAAGTGAAAAATAATATAAGTTTGCAAGTACTAGTCTCTTTTCAATCATTCGTATCCATCCAATCCATTATTATTTGGGTACGCATGTTGGATTATACCGATAAGATATTATAACAAAGCCAGTAATATTGATTATAAAGATTATAAAATTCGTAGTAGTTCGCAATTTGAATTGTACTTGCTTGTCATAAATGCCTGAGACTCCAGTACTCGTTTGTTTTCAAGAAGCGTTCAGCTTGGAAGTATTTAGCGCTGCGTTCTTATTGTAATATGGGTCGAGTGTAGTAAATGCCAAATTCGATAATTAAAGGACACATCAGGAACAGGATTTCAACTCCGAGAACATGATGACCCAGACAGAGACCATAGAGAAGAATTTTGTTAATTGGCTTCTCCATCATAAATAGACAGGTGGCAATAGAGAGTGCTTGTTACATCTCCATTCATTTTTACTAAGAGCTATGGGGTTGGGGTCTTTGAAACCCGTCTCTTATTGCGCTGGTTCGGCCAGCTGGGACGCTATGAGGTAGTTAGGGTTGTACCGAACCTTAGCGTTTAGTGTTAGGGACTGGCATATGGGTTCTGTTAGCAATCGAGACAACGTGATGCATGCTCGCTTGTTTTCGTGCAGCTCCGTTAACTTGACGCACATCATAGATTTTAAGTGAATAAGAGTTTAAAGTAATCCTCTTAATACCCTGGACCTATAATGGGTTTTCTAATTTATAAAACAAAAGTTGGGACTTATAAAATACAGGTTCTGCTAAATTCATGTCTACAGGCACAGTAGTCAAAGTGCACAAGATTCACAAGCAATAGCCTAAAAGTTGGGACTTATAAAAATACTGACAAGCACCAGGTTCTGATAAATTCATGTCTACATGTACAGTAATGAAATTGCACAACAACCACGAGCAATATCGATATGCACGATATGCACGATAATCATTAATTACATGGCCAGATCTATACTATTATTACTAATATTTGCCGGACAATGAAAACAGTGTCCTCATTAATCATATGGTCCACGAAATATATATATCTTCTTTTTCTACCTATCTTCTATCTTCTAATATATAATGAAAATACAATTCGTTTGAGGCTCAAGTCAATACTACTGGACGTATAAGCAAAAAATTACGACCAATCGATGTGGAATTTTTCATAGATGGTTCTAGGCTTATTTTTTGGATACGATTGACCGTTTGCCATTATTTTAATACCCAACTAAGCGGGCGGGAATTAGCTAGTTTATACACAAAACACCTATAAGGAGAATGTTAATTGTAATCTACTTAATAAAATATATGTATGCAGATACGTATAACGATAATATACGATGTCATATCTAAACTGATTATGATACAAAACATTAGTTTTTATAGGTATTATATAAAAATCCATAGATGACTGCAAAAAGGTATAGGTAATTTAGATACAAGTTTATAATTTTATGTACGAATATGTTATAAAAACAATACTTCTTATAATATATCAACGAAACTCAGTTAACAATGCTATAATTCCTCGTATTCGAATCGCTTTAAGGTTAAATATGAGCTTTTCAAACACTGTTTTCACTTAGATAATGGCTTAGTTGTAGGATGCTCGAGCGCCGTAGTGAATGACGCGAATTCCAATATAACCTTGAGCTTTCAGAAAAAATGATGCTACTAAGCCTATAACATGATGATTGAGTATTTCGTAGTGTTCGCTTGGTTAATTATCAATAATTTAAAAGTTAAAAAACTGTCGCTAAGCAGTTACCGATTGTCTGTTTCAACATTTTATAGTAGAAAACATTTTGCCTTGTTTATTGTAAAAAATAAAATACATGTATAATAATAACCTTACTTTTGAATGTGTGAAAATTCATCTCATGTAACATTATGATTTAAGTAGGTATGTATCTACATTATTGATTGTCTTATTTAATAAATATAACTAAAATTAAAGGCAAAATTTCGGCATATAAACCATTCTGTGTTACAGAATTACGAAAAACGTTTTAGTACCTACATCATTATCAATAAAATAACTTAGTAACCTAAATTAATCACTAGGTTTTTTTACTTGGTAGCTAGCCAGGTGGGGGATTCAAAAATACGTTAACACCATACTATAGTTACATCACTATGTTTTCTTTGACCGAAAGCTGAAGATTATTAAAGTATCCCAATGTACGTCCAAAAGAGCAATCATTTAGCCATCATTATTTCGAGATTTATCTTTAACTAACATCAAACATGATTGTATTCTTATTTTGAGTCAGTCACATCCAGGCTGTCATTCCCAAAGACCACCAACACACGTGACTAACCACTACTTCTACATAGAAACGTAAATTCTGATACATTGCTGTTTCAGCGGCAGAAAAATATGAGATATAGTAATGATTTTCCATACACACCAAATTCAATACTTTTAAATTTAGAATAAATTAATGCTTAATACCTTTTTCTCATCAAAAGGCACTTTAAGTGCTGGTGGAGGCAGTTCGGGTTTTGAAGAGCGTTTTGGCTTCGGCGAGCCTTGTGGGTGGGGTGGCTTATCTAACGGTGGTGCTTCTGGTGAGAAATCGAAGCCCCCATTTACGTGCTGATCGGCCTGAAATAAGTAATTTTTCAAGTAACAGTCAGATCTATCAACCTTATCAAAAATAATTTAAATAATCATAATCATAAACAAACCATGGCATACGTGCAGCCTTTGTCTTTACTAATTATGTTATGCTGATTTCGTGGTGTAGTTAAAAACGTAAATAAATTGTCTGTTACTTTGGAATAGCACATAAACTGTTTATTATATTACGGATTTAAAATTTAACCACAATTACACATGATTAAAGTGAAAATTGGCCGAATATGGGTAACATACTAAAGTTAGATGGAGATTGGTTCTTAAATGGGCCTGAACATACCAACAAATGCCTAACGATAAATATTAAACGTAGTAGTAAACCGTGAAGTGAAATAACCAGTGATGTCGTGAAGAAAAATTTCAAAAATGTTTTTCGTCTAAAAAATATAAATTAAAAATTTATTGGATAGTAAATACGACGGTAGATAATAAAGTAATTTTCTTTTATCGCTTATGACTCCTAGTTTAAACCGGTTTATTACTTAGGATATAGATTTACGTGATACGGCTTTATCAAGGACAGCAACAGAGGTTGTGTCTGATTCTATCATTGAAATAATATCGCCACAAAAGTGTTTTTTCGTGAATAGAGATTACAGTCTAACTTTCGGTGTTTTCATATAAATTAATAATTCTCAACTCTTTGAATTGCGTAAGGCTCCAGGTACTGTATAGTTTCTATTTATTTACAACCATTATAGACCCTCTAGAAACGATGATGGCTGAATGATTAACGTATTCGGAAATCGCGTCGATCGACTTAGCTTCGAATCATTGCGAATGAGCCGGATCTTTCGGTGACGGAGAATACCATGTGGAAACCATAGATAGTATAGTGGTAAAGCTTTTGCTAAGCCAGACTAACTACCGCCTTCAAGTTGAAATTCTATCACCAAGCATCTAAAGCTGTGCTCCATCAGCTTCACTTGAGAGTTTGTTCCCCTATAGATTTAGCGTGTTTGCCGTCTTAGATCGTATCTTATTTTAACATCAGGTAAGATTGCGGTCAAAAGTTACACCTCACCGTAAGAACTTGCTCAGACTACATATAGGTAGTTCATAATTTATTTCATGAAGACTATATACTACTAACATAAAACATATTTAAATTCATTTAAACAATAATGTGATAGTTAACCAATGAAATGGATTTATCGGTTCCACTGATTTCTATTTGTTATAACGTTGTATTTATTTCATTTTTAGTCGCCCGTGAATAGAGAAAACAATCCTGAATTTCCTTTCTTTTATTTATAAATAAGATAAATAAAATTATATAAAATACGACTTTTCGTAGGTATTTGTAAAAACCACACATTCATTATTCGTGTTACTCTTCATATTGAGTAGTTAACGCCTTTGAAAATGAGCAATACGTATAACGAGTCCATTTGTTTATACATATTCCGCTGTACGAGTATACAGTAAAATATGTCTACACTGTTGCACTGTTTTTATTTTTTTTTCTCTCTCTTTATTTGTAACTAGGGTTTGGTCACAAATTGACCATGTCACCCCAGTGATTACCACCGAAATGAAGTATGTACTGTTCATAATAAATACTAAGAAATTGTAACAGTTCTTCACACTAGACATAACCAATTTGTAAAGCATTCTTGCTTCCTCGGTTATTCGGAAAACAGTAAAATAGTTAAATACAAATAAAATACTTTGTTATAAAATAACATAATTTTGAATACTATTTAAACAGTTTATAGTTAGTTACACTAGCTGATACCCCCGAATTCGCCCTTTATTACTTTAATAATATATGTTACTGCCCCAATTCTCCGCGGCAAGAAAACAGCATTGCTGAACGCGTAATACTTATAAAAATTGTAATTTCTTATACCTTTAAATTAGAATATGATATCGTGATATGTTCTTTTTATGTAAGGACCGAGTTGCTTAGAATTAAAACTAGAAAATAATGTTCGAAATCTATTTAGTAGAAAACGGCAGAACTCTATCATTTTATTTACACAGATTTAATATGTTAAAACAATACCAATTCCAAATACCTTAAAGCACCCTAAATAATTAGAAATAACGTGAGGAAAATTAACAATGAGAGATGATTTATAACGGTACATATATGTAAATGATACACACGTGACGAGTAAATTTTTGCAGATAAAGCTTATATGATAATATTGCCCTTTAATAAGCCGTATTAGTCACCGATTAATATGTTTTTAATACCTTGACTTCTGTGAGAGCAATGATGTTTTATTTTGATATAATCAGTCAAAGAGACAATAAAAAATGTAATATCCAAAAATATGTTACTATACCACCACTATATAAGATAACAAAGTAAAGCCTTGGTAGAATCTACTATTTTCTAATTCATACTGCAAAACCAGTTTTAAATGAAACTACAATGCCATCAATTTTTAGTTCATTGTAATAGTGATCTCGTTTTACCATGACAAGTCGTCGTGAATAATTATAAATACTTGTAATTTACAATAGAAAACTTAACGCTCAACCGAATTACTATGTATCTATACGAGTGGAGTTTCCAAATAGTTTTTTTTTCTTCTTAGTAGGTATAATTAACTGATGACATAACCTATATTGTAATGATTATTACAATTATGATACACGTTGTATGTGTGCACCCATTTTGTTACAGATAATATGATGTTTAGGTTATTAGATTGTTTATATGATATCGAAGGTACATTATCAAACATACCAAAATAAGGAAGCGTTACTTTGATTTACATTGATTGCCTTGTAAATTAAAAATCTGTTCGCGATAATAAGCAATTAAAACACGAAGGGCTCATTATCGATTTTGAAAGTGTAGTTACTTTGGTTATATGTATATAATATAAATCTAAAAAGACAAATTTGACATGACATGTCATATTAGTTGGATTTATTTTTCTATTAAAATTTTATATCTTGCAATGGTTTATTGTATGTAAGTTTGATTTATTCCATAAAGAAACCAACTGCTTTATCCTTGAACAAAAACCAGTGAGTAATAACCCGAAAAGTACTAAGTACTTCCGACCTTTTGATATTATTTGCTCCAGGCAAAAAATGATAATTATGGCGGCCTTACCCATTTATATCACATGAAATATCTTCATAACCGTACATACATAAATGCTACATAACATCAGCCTATGTGTGTACCACTGCTAGACAAAACTTTCTGCTTGGAGGAATCAACTGACATAATTATCTCTTAGACCCATATCATTGTAGTAAATGAAGAGAAATCAATAGTCACATATTTTCCCTATATATAGCGGTACTATGGAAATAATCACAATAACAAAGATCCCAAGGGTGGGTGGAAGTCAGGCGCGCATAGAGATTAAATCTAGTGTTTTATTACAAAATGCCGAACATCATTCACATCCGGTAAACACATAATATATTGCAAATAGGTAATTCTAGTTCTGAAAACTTCATTTATTTTTGCATGATCAGTACCGGTTTCTTCAATAGTCTATATTGAAAGGTTACAATTATAAGGATAATTTGTAAAAAATTATTAGAAGGTTGCATTCATGCGCAACGATAACTGCAGAGCTCTGTATAATATACCAAAGATCACGATTTTATATCTTTTATTATTCGTTGTGTTAATCAGAAGTTGTTTGTATCTAACCTATAATTAAAATCTATATTGATGACGAGAATAATCTAATCCATATTCCGTCATTTGCTTGATAACGAATAATAATATCACAAAGTGTCGATATTGTTGAAATATTTGTTATAAAATACAGTTATAATATTGCTAAAATGTTCGAGTGACCTAAATGTTATTTTATTTATTTTACGATATTACTATTTCGTTTGAAATTTCGTATATGATAATACAGGTAGGTGCAAGCGAGAGTAGTTTCATATAAAACACCTAAAACATTGTTAACCTATCGCTGACTATCTAGTCAGATAATTTGTACTATCTATCTAATATTAAGTAATTTTAATTTTGGTTTTGCAATCATTTCAAACTTTTAACTGGTATTAATTGTTTAATAATTCATTGGGCTATTGTTGGATATTATTAGTACAGGTATAATTGATGACTTTTAAATAATTCCAATAGCAATCAAATCAAATTATATTTATTTTTATTCAAAACAACAAAGTCAATACAAACGTAATTATGTCATTATTTAATAAACAATACCTTTATGTTATTTTGCTATTATTCGATCGTAATCTTTATCATAGACAAGTTAATTATTAATATTCCTTTCGAAAATGTATTGTTCGTTATAGATAATAGTCATAGAGAACGTATTGTATGTATGTTTTTATTATACTATATAAGTTAAATGTACATTCAAATGCAACATAGTTAATATTCACACAAACTGCGTAATTAAAAACGTGATTTGAATTGGTCGAGATTATTTGGCAGTTTTTAATATAAAATTATTTCAATACTGGTCCCAACAAAGTAAATAAACTGTTTTGAAAATATTACATCCTATCCATATACATTTCATATACATTTCAATATGATATTTCTATTTTGGTTTTATTACTTATAGCCATATTACTGAAAACCGTTCAACAAATCTGTGCAGTTAAAAGTATATATGGATTTTAAAATGCACAACTCACCATTTTTTTGACACAATAAAACACCTGTCAACTTTATTTAATCAGTTTTGATTTCAAATAATAATAATAAATAGCGTCCTCGAATATGGCGGTGCCACGGTCGCACCGCGCGAGTGAAATATAACGCGGTTTCTTCGCCGGTTTTATACATTTTCCTATCAATCGTTGACGTCGCACCGTCCTCGCAAAATAATTCCTTTTGTAATCTATGATGGCTCTTCTACATGCTCGGCAATTATGAGTGATCACTCAACAGGTGCTCAGTGTAATGAGCAAGAGTAATGTCCTATCAAAATTTTTGGTAATGATGGCTGAACGTGTATAGAATATAACAAACATAAATGAAAAGAAATTATATTAATACCATGACAATATATAAAGGAACATACCCATACAACGCGTGACCTGTTCAGGGAGGGAGAGAGTTCTCCAAAGTACCACGCTTGGTCACAGGGAGCAGGAGAAAACGTATTTATGAATTACTACATGAAAACTAGTGGGAGGGGTCTTCACATATACTACGGATGGTCAGCAAGGGAAGGGAGGGGGCTAAAAATTGTCAAACATGGGTCACGTAGTATAGCCATATATTGACGTATCCACGTTCCCTATGTTGGAGTAGTCGAATTTGCAAGACTAATGAAGTATTGATCCTCTTTTCACTGGTTTTTATTTTTAGAATAATAACACTTTACTAACTGAAAAGAATTATATATTTTTTTTTATGGAATAGTTGGAGCAAGCAAGCTACCTAATGTTATAAATAGTCTTTGTAATTTATAGTATAATATTTTCAATTATTCTTAAAGAGGCACCCTGTTTGAACTTAAAAGATTATTGCTGTTAACTGAAACTGAAACTGAACTTGCTGGAAGCCGGACTACAGCTGCGATTCTGGAAAAGAGTGAAGAATACTCTGTTATCTGGAGGTGTATAGCGAATGTAGTCTTTCGAATACTGTATTCAGACCAGCTCAATCGCCTTTTAATGTACTCTTCAATATTGTTTTTATTTTGATAAAACAGCTGTTGCCCTAGGCAAATATATTTTTGATTATTCTGAAGACTGTGATGTCGAGCGTGTCAGTAAACATTTTCGCAGTCAAAGTATCTTCCTGACGCCAGTGACGTATTTATGTTTGATGTAGCCGCAGGGTCCAAACGATATGGCATCCTTTTTTCCTTTGCTAGGTAATTATTATCAAAATGATACATGATGTATTTAGTTATTTAAATTGTTGTGTAACGAATTGTATTCAATTTGATATAAATTTTTATTGGTTAACATCGTATATAGTTTTAAATTTAAAATAAAAAAGTACTTAAATTTAAATATAGTTGCAGTTACTATTTGAAGTATTTTAGAATAAAGCAGCCAAGTGTGGTCCTCCAATCCTTGCTAGGAGATACATCCAAAAAAAAATCGAATGGGTACAAAAGCGCTTTATATATCATCCCACATATTCTGATAAGATATACAGATACCTAAGAACTTCCAAAGCTAAGATCTTACATTATAAAATGGAAACGTAAACGTAACATAAAAAATATAAAACCCTATGCAATTAACAAACACGGTCGATATGATCTTTTTGTATAAGTTGATTCGTTGTTTAAAAAAACAAATAGTTTTATGGATATTAGAATTTTCGTGTGTTTCAACGCGTGCTTTTATTTTTATGCAGTCAAGAATGCCTTCGTTGGTGAATTAATACGTCTCACCCCTTATAATAGATAGTAAATTAAAAGAAAATTATTCTGACATTTTACTGATTTTTAACGTTTGCCGCTTCTAAAATTATGCCGCCTTAGACCCGATCCTCACGGGCCACAGCGTAAATCCACCACTAGCTATCGCTCTTCTCGTCTTGGCTGGAAAGTTATTGTTCACTCATGTTGCACTTTGAAGGTTATAGATATGGGTTTATATAAGAATCTTAACACCTCGACATACAAATCACAACAAGTTGAACAGTATATACTTCAAAAGAGTCCAAAGCCTTTTAATAGATCACAAATGCAGAACATGAGATCGGACTAATCTTCTCAGTATTTTGTGCAATCTGCAGTGCTATATACTTGCAATTTTTATTACCAAATGTTTTTTGGAACCTAACCTGTTTCATATGTTGAAAGGTGTTAAATCTTCAAATGTAACCCAAGGGCGAGGTCGGCCGGTAGTTAATTGTCTTGAATAATTCTCCCCTAAACGTCGTCTTCGATAAATAATTCACCACTTAATATAATGACTTTGGCATGAATATTCAAAATAGAGTTCAGATTATTAAATGTTAAAATAGTTTCATCTGAAACTATTTAGAATAAATAACGACTTTTGACGGGGTAAGCTGATGCGTGAATATCTTCAAGCATTTTATCTTTAGTCTGTAGTAGATATTTGGAGTGCCTCATCTCACAGTTATATCTTTTCTTATAATACATTCATTAAGTACAAAGACGTCTCGAAACATCTACCAAGATAATTAATAGGTATATAATAGCGCTTGCACACACGCACCCCTTGCCTTACACCACGACACGCCGGCCCTTATGATCGGCGTAGCTTGAGATCGGCGTACAAGCCTATCATGGTGATAGTTAGAGCATTAGCTAAAAATACACTACCTGATCATGAACCTACGTCCCACTCTTACAACCAGACTGTACGTCCTGCCATTGATACCACAAACACGGACAAATTATCTGTAGATAACTAAAAACAAGTACCAATTATATTATATCTTTTGCTGACGTTCTCATTATCTTTAATTATACGAACTATTAAATTCTTTAATAAAATTCCCCGCAAATTATTTATATAAATATCAAAATGTTAATTAATTGATTTCAAATTCAATAAATTAATATTTCAACTGGAACTAGACTGTTGGTATTATTAGGTAGCTCATAGACGTATAGCATTGACTACAAAAGTCATTTTAGTCAAAAAAAGAATGATATATTTTTCTTTGCCATTTTGGCAAGGATAATAAAACTTTTACAAAAAAATAAACCGACTTCAATATCAAGAAACACTAAGGATACCAAAAAAATAACTAAACTATTACATTAATTAAATTAAATAAAAATATTAGTATATGCGCTACCTAATAATATATCTGAACTCGGTGCCAACCCGAATTCATTGTACGAGTATATACGTAGAAAGTATAGGTCAACTCTCGAGTCGGGTATATTTATTTTTCTACCTACTACAAATTTGCGTTGGCGCCGACTTCAAATATATTATTAAGTAGCGCATATACTAATATTTTTTATTTAATTTAATTAATGTAATAGTTTAGTTATTTTTTTGGCTTTTAGTACCTTCTCGTTTCCTTAGTGTTTCTTGATATTGAAGTCGGATTTTTTTAAATTTTTATAATTTTTCCATTTTTAGTCTAAATAAATGTACGTTTTCTGAAAAAAAAAAACACATATTTCTGAAATGGCAACTGAAGTATATGATGATGTAAAACAATATATATATATATATATATATATATATATATACTCGTATATATATATGTAAATATTACTCATTCTATTTTGAAATGCATAAGAAGATTTCAATTCGTAACATTCCTCCACATCTAAATTGCACCTCCTCAAACAGTCGACGTGGTGCTCGTGTTTGACATTAGCTTCTACGTGGTTGAGATGCATTGAAGAGGATGTGGATGATGATAATGGATATACAGGTAATAGTGATGAGCTTGTATCATGTTGCAGTGCAGCAACGAACGTAAACACATTGCATCTTGATTACAGACTGTTAGAAATTCTGCCACATATCGGTGGCACCACCATTACTATAAGCCGTTAAGGAGTTTCATTGATCATCATATTCGACTACGACAATTACTTGACCATAACGACGTTACAGTAGGTCACTCAAATATCTGGATAGCGTACAAAAGATTCGGCCGAGTATCGTTAATTTGCTTCTAAGAATTGGAGAGTTCCGATACTTTGTCATGGATCCCATAATCAGAAACTAACCAAACTCTCATCAAACTACTCTTGAAGTACGTTCTTTCCAATAAAAAATGAATCATCGAAATCGGTTGGCGTTATATTGAGTTATTCGTCCATTTGTCGCGTACACACTTAATGCAAATTTAAGACTTATATAGTTTTCTCTTGGGTGCCATTGTCAGAACTGTACCAAATTGAAATGGGACCACACGAGAAGCACCAGCTTTCATCAAAATCATTTTACCCAGTCGAAAGTTATGAGGTAACAAACATAAAAAAATACAGTCGAATTGAGTACCTCCTCCTTTTTTAAAGTCGGTTAAAATGGTTGCGACACGCTTAGTTCCTCACGGTGAGCTAAGATATTTGTAGTCTATTGACTCTCCTTGGGCAGTGTGATGGTGAATTATTGTACCTCGACATAATTAAAAGACCTGGTGTATTTTTGGTCAAGAGTTAATAATGTGGCAGTATATATAGACTAAAGTAAAGTTTCACCGATATGGGGATTTCTGTACTCTACGCTGAATATTGCTGATTTATCATTTGATGTGTATTATAAGATTGTACGAGGTTAATTAGAAGGAGCCGAAAGTAATGCACTAGGAAAAGACAGTAATTTTAGAGTTGTGTTCTTGTTCTAGTAAATTATTTCAGTAATAACTTTTATATAGGTGATTTTATACAAAACATTAAAGCTAGCCTACTTTAGATTCTTTACAATTATAGAACCAAAAATTCACAATTTTTTTTTCATATGCGTCATTACCCCGTCTTATTTATGGGGTTTTTGGTTGTAAAAAAAAGAAATATCTACTCGTCTGTGGTGTGGTGGGCTTCAGTTTTTAAAATCCTAAAAAGAGCATTCAAAGTAATGCGTGCAGCAAAAATTTAATTATTTTTTTACGATTTAATTTCGTATAATAAATATCAAGGTAATAATATCTGTCAGTCTAGACGGGTTAGGCATACGATAAGGTTCGAAGACGGAAAATAGTTCAAAGCCGTATCGTAACGATAGTCAAAACTGAAAAGTCAGCTTGAAGACAAACCAACAATACACACTACAGACAAACTAACAATCAGACTAACTTTTAATAGAAACACCAGAAAAGTTCTGAACTAGAACGAGACCGTCGCTCCCTGGCGTAATACTATAGCAGTTAAACACGAGTTTCTTTAAAAATAGTGTGTAATTTTGCCGCCGTGATGCTTTATACAAGCATCCTTCCTATTATAAGAAATATATCAAGCACTGAAATACGTACACTTCGGAAGACATGTTATAGGAAATGATCGGGTAATATTTTTATATAATTCGTTTCAATTCGTATTGTTAATAATTTGTGTATGAATGTATTTTATTTCCATAAGACTATTTAAAACTGCAAAGCAAAATTATTATATATCTACCTTATAAATGCTATCTAATACGAATAAAGATAAATCGTCAAATAAGTGAACAACGTATTTTTCATTAAATTTTTTCTTTCCACTGGCGACCTCGTGCCACGTGCTAAAGCTTCTGTTATCTAGATTATTTTATCACTATTGAATCGACTCGGAATATTTGAGTACAAATGACAATACGTTGTGATATTATTTAATTAGTTATAGAAAAGTATGTTGCAGTCCTTTAAAAGGAAAATCTTTTAACATGTCTATAGCTATGGAAATTTTGCCTTATCACCAACTCAATGTTATACGTCATTAAACTAGTACATTCTTGCACTTAGGAACTTGTTTATTTCAACATTTTGTACTAATTTGGTATAAGTGCCTGTTATCTACACTTTTAGAATAAACATCGGTTATATTATAGTGTAATAATACGCTTTAAAAAACAGATTAAGTAACATAAATTGTAATATTTTTTTTATTTAAATACATTAGTTACACTTTAAACAAAAATTTAAACTAGCTGATGCCCACGTCCCCGCATGCGCATTTCTAATTGTAATGAAAGAAATGTCAAATTGTAATAAGATGTAGAATTATAGAAATGCTCTTTGAAATACATTTGTATGTACGCTACGCCCATTACCTACTGTAAGTTAATTGTCTATTGCCTATAATAAACATTTATATTCATACATTAAATATGTAAAAACCGACATTGTGCCTGATAAAATTTACCATTAATATCATATTTGCAACTTTAACTCACTATAGTACACTATAGTATACTATATAGTAGTCACTTACACTATATAACAAACTACTAATGACAATTTCAAACTATACATTATCTGTATATCTGTAGTATTCAGTTTTGGCTCACGTACAAAAAGTGATCGCTAGCTTTCTATTCTAAGCTTTTTAATTCTTCACAGTTGGGTATATAACCCGGTCAAAATAGATTTTGACTCTTGCATAAATTTCCAAAAATTCACTTGAACGTTAGGAATACCACTTTAATGAAATCCTGAAAAGTCCCTATCGATTCCGTGTATACAAAAAAAATTAGGGTCAAAGGTCGCAAAAAGGGGTGTTTTGAATTTTGTGGCCAACCGTTAGTTTTACGATAATGACAGCGAAAACCAAAATTGTAGATCAGGTAAACATTCTTGTTATACTGTTTTTTCGAAGACTTACCATTTATGAGAAAAAGTCATTAGAAAGTTAGCTGGAGCTGTATTCTCAATAAAATGCAGACGTTTCCACGCCACCTATGTGGTAGTGTACGAAGCGCGTTTTTTATTAACGTCGTTTCCCTGGTAGGCCTACTCCACGGTCTGTTTTACTGCTAAATCAGATTTTATTGAGCTTCTTCTTCTTCATTTCTTCTTCCTCTACATCCTCCAAGGGAAGTCAAATAATTGTATTTATAAGCATTAATTTATACCGACTACGAGGACATTAGAACCAACATACGTGCACACACACAGGTAGATACACATATGGTGGAAGGGTTTTAATTTGTTTTTCAAACTTGGTTAGTTTAGTTTAGCCGAGTTGACAGACACATAATACATGTTTGAGTTCGTGAGGTGCACATACTGCTACACATGTGCTATCTTAACTTAATAAGATTTACGTTGGTGTATCCAAAGCAACAGCCCACATTAAAGTACGGCCCCTTTTGCACCCTTGAGCTTGTTGCTAAGCGGCTGAGAGCTATATGCGCTCGCCCTAAAAATGCGGTGGAGATGTGACAGAGGTTAACTAGTTCTAAAAAAAGGATATATAAAATGGTTATTTCACTATATACATATATAGACTGAAACGTAACCTTGAGGAAAATACAAGAGAGTCAATCTTACCAATGTTGATTTTGACACAATATATCAAAATTCCGGTTCGTCAAACAACCTTATTATCGAGCACTTATTACGTGTATGTAATACTGCAAATATGTTACATTCCCACTGATCGGTGAAAGGCTTCTATCCAAGTAAAGGTATATGAGCATGATCACCACCAACACATGACGTATTGGTGATTTTAAACGACGAGAAATATAGTTATTTTTTCACACACGGTAGTACTACAACAACGTTTCTCTTGTTCATAGTTCACCACGATATTTTGTTTCACTCTCAGCTGATAGTAGTAGTAGTAGTAGTAGTAGCCGATAGATAGATAGGGTAATCCCATTGAAATTTATAAATTAGCGCGAATACCGAAACAAATTGTGTCGGAGTTCGAACCTGCGGAATCGCTATTCCACCGATCAAACCACTCCAGTCGCATTACGATCATATGAAACTACTCATAAAGAATAATAATATGTTTGGACCATGAAAAACTATACATTTTTACCAGATTTTGCTTGCAGCTTCACTGACATTAATGTAGATTTTATGTACCTCGTGACACCTCGTGAACAGTACATTTGTTCTAAATGAAAGGTGTGACGATGTGTTCTTTTTTGTATCCCTGACTGCATGCAAAATTTCATGTCGATCGGTTGAGTATTTTAAACGCAAAAAAATTAAAAACTCACAAACTCCGTTTCGCTTTTATTAGTGTTTTAAAAGTTAATTACCATCAACAGATGTTAACGATTTTTTATTGTTGTTACAAAATGCAAAATTATAGGTATAAAATAATTGTTTCGTTTTATGAAACCACGATACACGTGAAACTTTTTTTGGACTGGTAGACATTTAGTTTAAAATTTTCGAAATATTATTCCATTTAGGGTATTATTAAAATCGCATTTTTAATCTTAACTTAATACTTGGGAAATGCGATTGATAATAGGAAATCAATAGTAGATAAGATATCCCACTATACATTTTAATTTCAAACTGCGTATTATAGTATGGACGTAAAAATTTGAGGCGATGTAAAAAGTTTCACTTTAAAAAAACCAAAAAAAAAAAAACACAAATTAGAAGTAATTATTTATTAAGACATAGTTAGATAATTATATGTCTGAAACATTAATCTACCAAACAGCATTGACAAGAAAACTCATAAAGGAAATTTCTTTAAACTGGGAAAACATCGAAACAAACTCATTCATGTATTAAAACGCCGTTGCATTAACCCTAGCTAAGAGACATAATTGTCATTATATGTATTACATCAGATTCATTTATGAAAACATGTTGCGTCGATGTTTAGTATTAACATTCTAGTGACAATATAAAGTATTAAAGTATATTTATTAAACAAAAAGTTTACATACGAATATAAATAATAAGGTTATCAAACGATTTGGATTGATTACTACTACATTGTTAGACTTGGTCATGATACTTATTTGAGGTGAAAGAGGTTCGACACTTTGTAGAAGTAACGTATCTATTGCAGCATAAGCTTCGTGAACTATCCGCTGGAAGCAAATATTGTAACGGCGTATTGAATTAATCAATGTATTCAAACAATAATAACAGAAAATTTTCAAATATAAACTAAAATTATCGAAATCCTTTTATTCTACATACATGGTTTTCAAACACTCAACCTCTTGTCCGTTATTTCTTTAATAAACTAAATTTTCCTTGGTAACTATGAGTCATATGCTTAAGCAACAGCAAAACCAAAATGTTATTATAGATATTAAAATACTTATCGATTGATTACTGATGACTTGTAACAAATTAATTATATCCAACCTTTCTAATTACATACTTAGTTGAGTAGGTACTACTATTTAAAACCACCTTTTCCAACCTAGTAGTCGCGGATAACACTTTTTAATTAAATAAAATGCTGTCACCATAATATCTACAAATAAACAAGCGTCATAGCGTAATGTAACACCACAGAACGATTTTAGTTTATTTACCTACTTTTTGTTAGTGAGTAAGCTCATTATTACTGAAAAGGTGCTTTTATTATTGATTAAAAGATTGAAGAAGAAGGAGGAGCGGTTATTTTTTTATTGAGGCGTTGTAGGTAATGAAATATTTGAAATCGCTAGTCTTAATTATAAAATACATAGCTACAGCCAATCAGTCTATATTTTTAAATTCTTTATTTGCTCACTATTTTATATGCATTTTTTTAACTCAAATCCTGTAATTTCCCGTTCAAACAAACACTTCTTTCATACAAACGTATACTTAATACAAAACATTTCATACAAAAGTTATTGTATAATTTTATGGGTACCTCTGTAATAAGCTTGGAATTGTACACATCAGTCGGGCGAAACATCATAACGGTGTAAGTATTATCGATGCCTAAATGTCCATCAACCCAATCTTCTATACCACCCGCATACAACGCTGAAACATGTTTTTATTAATTTGTTAATAAGTTTTTTTTTTAATTACGTCTATAATAATCGATTATAAATTGATAAGGTGTATTAAAATTATTATGATAAAAAGATACACACGCAAAAATTCTGATGTTTGTCCAGCCATGTATGGCCTGCCACCAATACTAAATGCTGCTGATGCTGCTCGAGATGCACGTTGTCTCTGGAAGTCAATTAATCGGAACTAAAATTAAATAGTTAATATTATGATAGATCAAAATATATTTTCCAAAAGAGTAGCAATAAAATTAAAATAAACATATCTAATATTAGGAAACTTTATATTCATTTTAAATCAAAATATACTTTGTTTTTCGTTTAGACCCTAAGAAAACGATCATGAAAGATAAACCCTACCATAACCATAAAACATTGCTGTCACAATCATAATTATATATATACATATATATTAATAATTAGTCTTTAGTTTTACCAAAACTACTTACAAGATGTATATCTCTTATTATATGGGTTTTACTATAGAAAAACCAGTTCCTTTATAGTGAAATGGTTTTTTTTTATTACTAGAAACTACAGTTCCAAGTTAACGATTATATACATAAATGATTTAACGGTATAAAATTAATTTTAGGTGTTTTTGTCATTGTTATTGGAATTGATTAATTTGGTTTTTTAAAACGCATTTTAAAATATGATGAACAACTGATAATGATTTACACGTTATCTATAAGAGAACGACCGACGTCATACACAGCACTTGAGTAATTACGAGCGCGGTGTAAGGACGGACGCATTGATTAGTGCCTCCACATTACGAGTTCACCTCAGACTACAGTCCCAGTGACCTTATATGCAAAATATGGAGCGATGTTAAACTCAGCCATCGTAGAGTTAGTAGACTAAGGTTTAGGTTTCGGTTAAGAAGTTTAAGAGTCATGTCAAGCAGGTTTTGGTGTTAAAAGGCTACTATAGAGTGGACCAATATGTGAACGATGGTGATATCTGGAAACGACTCCTCTCTGTGCATCCACTAAAAACTATTGTAACGTGTAATGTATTTTAAAGATATACCTATATATTAAAAAGATAAACCCGATCGAGATTCTTGCCGGTTCTTCTCGATGACTGGGTTGTTTTCCGAACCGGTGGTCGCTTTGAAGTTCATAGGCGCCTTCTTAGGGCCTAAATTGAATAAAGTATTTTTGATTTTGAATGAAAACTTAGCATAGCCCTATACTTTTTCTAAGCCCGCTTGGCTAACTACAGCCCTGAGGTTAAAAATCTGTTTCCAAGCACCTATGTTACGATAGCTGCGCTTGAAAGTCAGTCCTCATCTATGTTTCATCATCGTCATTAACATCGAGTCAGCTTGTGGTGAAACTTTAAAACAAAATAAGCTCAGATATTCAACTACTTACATATACATGATCAAAAGCTCGTTTCTTTTTCGTGTGAGAGTATGGATACATTATCCCCTGTGAATTGAAAACAATAAAATTGGAGTCAGTGTCAAAATTTTTGAGTGTTGCAAAATATATATTTCATAAATATTTGTTATAAATGAATTAACTAACAAGAACGTCTCCTTCTTTAAAGGCAATGAATGCGAACAGAGTTATGCGCTGTTGGTGCAAATAGTTTGTTAATGCACGTGTCTCTGGTTCACTCAGTTGTCTGGTTCCCGCGTATAATTCACCGCAAGGATGTTCAGTTCGTAACTCATCAGCTGGGAACAAAAATAATATTTTTATATAATCATAGATAGTACATACTACATTTTTATATGGGCATCGAACAGACTAATGATACTTTTTATATAAAGATAGCCGGCACTTAAATTTCAATAACTCTTTTTATTTTATACTAGCAGACCATACGTTGTCCTACCCTGAAAAAAAAAACTTACGTGCATGAAATGCTTAAGGTAACTAATGTATTCAATTTGATAATGATTAATACTGTAACCGTCTAAATAGCCTTCTAATTACCTCATTGTGTGTGAATATTTTTTTAGAAGATAGATAGGTATAGTAAGCTATCCTTAGAAGATAGGTATATGCCATCGCCCACTTTTTTATAGATCTATAAAAGAGGAATATCTCACTATGCATTGTTTTGTTATATCTCAAAAGAATTAAGCAGCGTTTTCGATTAAATCTCGCAAGCGGCTTGACTTTATCCAACACTTTTAATAATTATCGTTATATTTCAACCAATTTACACAAAACCTTGACAAATTATAAACCTAAACTCTCCTCATGTGTTATTTTAATCTATTGATGAAGACCGCATTACATACAATCCGCTCAATAGTTTTCGAGTTTATCGCGAACATACAGACAGACAGACGCCGTGACTTTGTTTTATAATATGTAGTGATTGTGTTACCTGGTATCCACTGATACTCAAAATTCCGATCCAAATTAACCCCATAACAAGGCTTTATGGTGCATCTTAAACCATAAACTTCACAAGTATAACATGATTCGCGTCCTTTACACAAGTCCCATGTCTGTCGTAAGTTTTTTTTCCACTCTCTTCTCTGAAAAATGATTTATAAAAAGTTAATTACATAAATGTAATATTCAACTTAATAATTTACTTATATTAAGTTTGGATTCACATTATAATATTATTTTCTATAATACAATAATAGTTTTACATTTATATAGTTTACTGAATTATATTATACTTTTAACCTTAAATAACATTACAAAGATTAAGAGAGAGTTATTATTGTCGTTAGAAAATAATTATTGCATAAAAAAGTGTAGGAATCCGTGGGTAGTTGCTTATCATAAATATAATTATACCGACGTACGTGAGGAAATTTCATGGAATAGTCATATCCATCTGGATTAAATACAGGAATAATCCAGAAACGATATTTAGCCAGCAAATCAGCATGTACCTCGCTGCGTTCTATCAATTGATACAGAACATACATGGCCGCTGCTACCGCATGGTGATCTCTCCCTTGGATTCCTGTAAATATTTATATTAGTAAAACAAATATAGTGAAAATATATGAAGAAATTAAAATACTACCTGCAACGATCATTACAGTCTGTTTGGCTGATAAAATCTGACCGCTGGTTGGGTCGTCTATTATCATCATATAAATAGGATTTTCCATTGTAGTAAAGTTTCCATTACTTATGTCAATCCATTTAGCAACCGGGCTCTCTTCTGACCATTGTTTCAATTGTGCTACTATCTGTAACATATAATGCAAAAAACTAGAACTAATGAAAATGAATTTTATCAATAGAATAGTAAGTAATATATACCTCTGGCAAAGTACGCGGTGAGTTAAAATTTAATTGCCTAAGTTTAAGCATACTACAGATTGGACGACGTTTGTCTCTTTCTTTTTCCCTTGTTATCTGTCTTGAAATGTTCACAGTCCTGGATACAGGGAGAGTGTCCTTCATTATTTTCTTCTCTGAGACATTTTCATATTCGTCTATGTGATTTTCACCAGAACTTACGAGGATTTCAGGATTAGTAATTTTTGTAAACTCTGTTTCGTTATTAGAATATTCATATTGTGGTGATCTGTTGATATCTGTTCCAGTTTTATCGAAATATATATCTCCAATTATAGTTTGATCGTCTTTTTTCTCGATTTCATCACTATCTTCATCTTTATAAAATGGGTTGTTATAAGACATATCTAAATTTTTTTCATCCGTCTTTTCTGTGTCTTTACTAATGTCAGATTGAACAAGTTCTTTTTGTATAGAAGGTACCACAAGATCATTAGAACTACTAAATTCAAACTCATCTGTCGTTGTTGACTTAGAGTCACGTAATTGTGCAGAGGTAGTTCGAGTTAAATATGTATCCGCCGGCGTCACTTCATCTTTTATAAAAGATTGGATTTCCTCAAAACTAGCACTAGTTCGTGTCGGAATGAGTATATCTTTGAGAGGTGTAGTTCGGAATGGAATATCAAATGTTTTGTACAGCATCTTTAATAATATAAAAGTACACATTAGCATACGACCTTATAGAAGCCATATTAGTATTTCAGTAATAAACATACATACATTTGAATCCTTAAAAGGTGGTGTTAAGGGAGAATGTGTAACCCTTTGTGTAAAAGCTACTGGAGCAATAGGAGCGTACTGGCGAGCCAATATCTGTGCTGTTCGCGGTAAAAATTGTGGACTAGCTGGTGGACTATCATCTCGTTGATAATGTTGTATCCTGCCGTGTCCCACTTAAGGAATACACAAGTTAAAGAATTTTATTGAAAGTAAAAGAGTAAATGAAATCAAAAATATGATTATCTCACCTTGTGGTATTATCGGGGATAATTTTTTGACAGATTTCGAAAGTGGCGGCGATTGTATGTAGAGATCTCCACCTACAGTCGTTACGGCTCCTGTTGTAGGTGGAACAAAACGTGTATAATCTTTAAACGATTCAGTTGATGGCGTCAGTACGTGCGAGCGCTGCGGAACTATGACCCCACCGACAATAATTTTTTCTTCATTCTTTGCTTTTGGTTCAATGTTGACAGCGACAATTTTTTTTGCACTTGGAGTTATTATATCATCATCTAACACCTTGACGATGAATTCATGTGTAGATTCTTCATTTGCCCGCCATCTCGTGTATTCTGGATTCCCATAGTTTCTTTTGACACGAAACACTAAATTTGGTAAATTAATGATTTATTTTAAAAATGTAATCATAATGGAAAAAAAAATAATTCCTAAGTATATCCGTATAATTTTAAAGACTGAGATATTTTCACTTACATGTGATAGGAAATACTGAATGCAAATCATAATTTGATAAATTAGATAAAGGATTACAAAATATTGCTTGTGAAATACCTAAAATTATCAAAAATAACCACGTTATCATAGTAACAATATGATTTTCATTATATTTTGACATTGCATGATGTCTTCTTTTGACAAGTCAACAACAAGAAGCTTCTTCTATATGATGAAATTTCTACTCTGTATAAGAAGCTTAGTTGACAGTACATATATTAGGTACCGATGTGAACCAAAAACAATCAGAACATAACTACCATATCATTTTTTTCTTTTAAAGTAATTAAACAAAAAGAAATATTAACTTAGATAATATTTTAATATAATAAATGCAACATGTTATAAGTAGCTAGTCCTAACATAACTATTAGATGCTTGATGTAAATATGTCACATTTACAAATAAAGAAGATATATATGTATTTTTGATATTATAAAACAAAATGCAATATATATCAATATGTACTAAGTATTGACGCCAGATTTACTGGGTAAAATTGGGTATATTATGTAGTCAAATAAGAAATTCAAAAATACACTTTCTTGCCAAAATTTCCTTACAATCTCTTCAGCCGTTCGAACGTAATTGTAAGAAAAGCCGTCTTAAGAAGGGCCAATATTGCTTAAAGTTGGGTTGAGTTTGTGAATATTCAGATCTATATGATGTGTATCGCAGCGGCGCATCTAATCCTTTTCAAATATTATTTAAAATTTTTGAAGAACCAGTATTCAAATAAACGGAAATTCTTATTTATAATTAGTAACCCGTCCCAGTTTCATACACGTGGATGTACGTCCTTATAAATTTTAATGTAAGTGTCCACGAAATGTAGACGTAGTGTATCTATCTATAGGATCCGATCCGTTATTTGACACTGATATTTAAATTTGATCTCAATCACATAGAAGTTTCGTAATTCTCGCCATCGAAACAACTTTGGTTTTGTTGCATTTCATTTTAAATATGCAATATTTTCTAAGACATTCATTGAAATGAAACGCTGTAAAAGGTGATTCCGATCTGGTCTGATTGTAATCAATACTCGGTAGAACTTAATACATATAATTGGATAAGGATAAAAATATACTAGTAAAAACAGATTCGTTAATAGTTTTGAGGTAAATTATTTTATTATTTCATAATGTTTAGCCCGAAACATATATTTACGAGATGACTAAAATACATTGTGTTTTTTTTTTACTTTCTTCTATATAATGTGCTTGTATTATCACATTTATAGGATGAAAATTTCTAAACGTTAGTGAATACCATATCAAAATCTCAAGCGTAATTTAGAAGCATTTAGAGAACACAGACAGAAAAATTACTTCATTTTATATTATTTGTTGATATATAATACAATTATTTAAGTTTACAGTCATATAGTATAAGGTTGTATAAGCGTTACGTTATAATATTCTATATCATAATGTTTTTAAACTATTAAAAAATTACGTGCAATAAACAATATAGTTTTCCAACTTTTAATTTATATTACTTGAGACAACTAAAACCTTCACGTTGGATATTTATTCACAGAGTTAAATAATATGACATAGCGCTAGAATAGGACACAGTTATTATGTATACAAACCTACAAAAATTGTCAAGTTTTTATTATAAAGATTGTAATCATGTAATAGGGCGACACACTATCTAGAGAGTTAATACTGAAAGATTATTGAAATTATCACGATTGTTAATTCTATATTTTATGGTTTTATATTATACGTGACATATATTATACAACACCGCCTAGAAATGTTCACACGAATGTAAAAAAGGTGGATATTTTTCGAATTGACTGACTTTACGTTGCTGGCCTTCACAGCTTCACCGAACTGAATAAGACGGTTTGACTTCACTGTTATAGCAGACAATCAGAACACCGTGCAAAAGAAGATGCTATAAATAAATGAAATGCTCATTCTTTAGTGGGATGAGGTGAGCTAACGATGACATGTTTCAACCATTTCTATTAACATGAATATTGTACAGTTACAACCACTAACTTTGAATTAAGGAACAGGTAATAAAGAATGTTAAAAATGGAATTTAAAGATGCTATCTGCAGATTACATAACATGTTTCGTTATATCAGGCGACATCACCTGATTAGCATGTTAAAAATCTTAATCGTAATCGTTTTTAATGGACTTATCCTTAACAACTATAGACTACGTATTTAAACGAAGTCTTTATCTGCCTATGAAGTATTTTCTTTATGAAGAAAAATACTTTTGTCACCTTCACAGAGTACGTCACCTTACGATGACATAAAGAAATTAAGTGTCCACGGCAGTTTATAAATCTATTAGACGGGAGAAAAAACGTGTGCTACACTATCTATAAATTTGTGTCTTGGTTATATTGACAATGTTCTTGCAAATTAAATTATATTTAGTTGGAATCGTTTACTTCTTCGGTGGTTTGTTTATGGTCCTGTTTCCACCAAGAAATTTTGCCCTGTAAGCAAATTTATTTTAATGGTATCCGCTTATTCATATAATTAGATGGATTAACATCAGTCCTACGGCATTTACATATATATAATCAAAGACATATGTTTTTTATCTTTCTATATGTTTTTATCTTACGACCTTTGGAACGCAAATCATTATAACAATAATCGTCTCATTTCGTAATACAAACCATTATCTTATTTTAGATCAGGTGCTAAAATACGAGCAATGAGAAGTAGTGAAAACTATTTAACTTATAAAGACTATATTAATTACGACAGTCTAATAACAATAACAAAAAAAATGGCACACGATAATCAAGAAATAGTCAAAGTAGTCGAGCTGACGCCTAAGAGCGCCGAGAATCGCACTCTATTGGCCATTGAACTACGAAGTGATAGGCAGAGCAGAAAACCGGGTATATTAGTTATTGGAGGTAATAATTTATATCTATAATAATATAGCGTATATGATAACACATTTCATGGCTGTCTTTGTCTCTTCACCTTTCAAGCTTATATTTTTTCAAACTCTCGGTCAAATAATGTCCCTTTATTTACAATAAACTCGTAGTCCCAGGTCTTTATTTAACACTCTTTTCATTTTTTGCTTACGCATGGAATTTCGTTGGATTCGCGCGTTCACTGCTTCGGTGACCGTTGGTGTCCTAACCGTGCGAGATCAGTCATTCCTCTTAAGATCTTCGAAGCTTGGTTCTTCAGTGCACCATTTGATAGTATGACAAACAAACCGTGGCTTTATTTTCAATTTTTGCCGAATGTTGAAAATCTCTGTTGGCGCGTAACCACAGCAGTTCGCCGCAATAAACGCAACTCTATCTACCTTTTGCGGCCACTTCCATCTTTGATAACGAATAAAAATGAGTTTATTTTTTTTATTTTTCGGAAAGCAGGAACGATCTATTTTCAAAATTTATCGAATATTATATATCTGGCGCCAGTATTCGAAAATTAAACAGAACTTGTGACAGAAATTATGACCCGGCTATGTGTATTACATATATATTATATTTATATAAGCTGGAGAAAAATTAACCTATTGTAATGAAGCCGTGGAGGGAGTTTTCGGGCGCTTAGATTGGTAACGCCGGCTAAACTTAACGAGATACATCAAAATAATGTTAGGAATTACACATCTTAAAATGCCTATAGAAAAGTTTGCAATGGTATAGGTATGTCTACTTCCTAAGTATAACCCACAGTAATCACTTTTATCTATTACAAACCATTAAAAAATAATTGATTATTTGCGATGTTGTTTTAATATATATAGTATTAATAACTTTCCAGTCAAATATATTAGTTTTATTGAGCATTTATTGTAGATCAATATTAGCCTTTACAACATATCCTTTCAATGAATATCTTGAATATTACGCGCAACAACAAAAAAATATGTAGAGATTGTTACATAGTTTATTTGAGTTCACACTTTGAATATCAAGGCACGAAAAAATGGATCTCTATCGTTTAGTCACTTAGACGCCACATTAGTCATAAAAAGGTTTGGCGGGTCGCTAGTATATCATAATACAGATTGACTGCACGGATGGTGCAGTCGCCTCGTCGCAGCCATATGCGTCGAGTGGTGTGGATTCGAATCGCAAACAGCCTACTTATTTATAATTCAATTATTGTTCAGGGTTCGTGAAACATACATGCTTGGTACACGTGTATGTTTCACGAATTCATATATGTATGAAATAATAGTTAGCTTAGTTAGACTCGGGATATTCGGTGACAGTCAAAGCCGAGGCGCGCCGTGCACCCTTGTGTTGGTTGCCTATATAAAATCGAGTGAGTGCCTTAAGCGCTCCTCTTAGTAGTCCGGTGAAACTGTAGAGACCTTGCCAGGTCAACAGTGTACCCAGTTCGGAAAAAATAACAGTCTAGCTTGTGCTCTGTGTCCATTTTATTTTTTTAAAGTCTCCTCCGACGCAGGGCTTGATGGTTAATGTTAAAAAAATGTTGCACAGAGCGGTGACGCCTCAGTCATTGCGGGTTTATATGCCCCGTCTGTTGACGTGCTCCTCCTACAGCTAGCCTGAACTTTTCCTAAATGATAACTATGATAACCATACTAATATTAAGGCACGCCTTTGTGATCGTTTGATTGCGTTCTCCTAATAAGTTAAAAATCTGTCCACTAGTTATTGGCTCAAATGTTCCGGTAGGTACATTTTAAAACTACTTCGAAAAAGTTTAAAACTTTATTAATTATTTAAACTATAATAATACTTTGATTAATAAATAGTTTTAATATATAACTTTAAATATTTCAGCTCTTAATGGTATGGTTTGGGGAGCACCGAATGCGATACTTGAATTGGCAGATAAGTTTATTTACAACACTAATTATCAAACTCCGTTCTTCAATGACTATGATTGGTTAGAAAAAACAATAACCATTATATTTGTTAATTACATCTACAAATAGTTTTGAGAAATATTTGTAGTTTTAGTACTAAGTTAGTAGTTACCTACATAATTAATGTCATAAATTGTTATGTTTTAACGGGAGTAAAACACGTTTTAGTCGTAAACAGTGTCAACTGTATTAATTGTTGTATTTTTCGCTATACTAAATTGATATATCATTTTTGAATCTACATATTAGTTAGTCTACGTTGTAGTCAAATCCTGCTCCAAAATTACCAACACGATTGACATGGGCTTAAAGGTTATAATAGTGTCAGAAAGAAATCTAGAAACTAGCCAATCCAATTTGGGTATCGTAATACAGGGTTAAGATCTGAGAGCCCTGAATTGAACATTACAATGAAAATACAACAATAATGACACTAGTTTGTTACAGTCCTGATACATTATAAATAGATGAACACACGCCCTTACTTCAGGATGAGGTAGAGATTATCAAATGGGACATTATAGGCTTATCTAAATTTAGTAGGAAAGGAGAAAATTTGTCTAATTATTCTATTCCAATGGATGTGAATGTTATCTGACTACGGTTGTCTAGACGTTTCTCGCATAATAAGATCGTAAATGCCTTATCAATATGTTTACTGCTGATATTGTAATCCTAACTGAAGTATCAGAATCTACGAGCACTAGATTTAGGCGTCAGAGGATTTAATGAGTACTCTACCTTTATATTATCGAATGTGGAATATAGTACTCACTACTATCTGTAACACTACATTTACTAAATGAGTTTAACTTGCACTTTGTATAATTTGTGTGATTCTATACAATTTTTGTATAGTTCAAATATCAAAAGATTACGTGTATGTGCTATAAGTATATTATCGGCAACATTCGTTTTTTTGATAATTCGAAAAATAGTGTAAATATTTATTGATTCAGTTTTTCATTTTAGCGAATAGTACTCATCATACTTAACATGTTTGCTATGATTTTTATCAGGTATTTGATACCAATAGGAAATCCTGATGGTCTACATTTTACACAAAGTTTGCGATCGTTCAAGTCATTGGAAGTTGGCCAATGGTCTCGCAATATAACTGCCAGAACGCACACGAGACCGTCACAGTGGCATAAAAATATTGACAAGGACATAAATAAGGATACATGTTTTGGAACGAACGTTAATCGCAATTTCGCTTATCACTGGCAAGGTGAATTAACATAAAACGTGATGTTTTTTTGTGAAATCGTAGAATTAATTTTAAATACTTGCGTAAACAGATATCATTACAAAACTAACTCTCCGCCGACGACTTCGCTCACGTAGATTATAAGATTTCTAGTATTATAATGATCTAATCGGATATATATATGCTGATACATCTTTTTTATGTATAAATCATACATTGTGATTTGCCAATATGAACAAAGCTGCCGATAGAGAGTTCAGATTTAATAAAGCGTTCTTATTTCTTTACCACGTTAGATATTATATGGGCTATTATATTCGGTAACAACAGAATCGATCTTGATAAAATTTTGACATGTTATAGAAGTATACAAAGGTCATCTTAGAATAAAATAAGAGATACAGGATAACATCATCTAGTGAAAAATAGTTTGTTTAAAATTGTTGCAACGTGTGAACATCAGCCAGCTCTTAGTACATTTTCAAAACCGCAGCAATACCTGTATATTCGTTTTCACAATGTAGGAAGGGTTTTATGTTAAATCGATCAATGGTTCGATTCGACCAATTACAATTTGGATGAAAACTGGTAGGATGTTTTCTTTCGAAGGAGAAAAATTAAAATAGATATTTTTTATTTATGTTAAATTTTAAATTTCACTTCTTCAATTTTTCAAGATTCTTTTTAAATATCGAAAGCTAACATAGCTCCAAAAAGTCTTTGGGTTTGTTTTAAATAGGTTATATAAATGGGGGATATGGAAAAAATATATTTTGTACAATTATTTTTTGAAAAATACCGAATTTTGTCGAATTTAGAATTTTTAAAATTCGTCGAAATTTACGAACACCATTAAATTTTTGGGTTAATTTTTTATATAATACATTCTACGGAGATTAAAAGATCCTAAATTTTTCATAACTGTGTTCAATCTTTATTGCTCAAAAAAATGCTAAGTAATCGTGCTATTTTGAGCAGTGAAAATTTCAATTTATTATATAATAACGTAAAAACAAAAACGTTGATTCTTTGCACATACTCTTCGACCATTGTCATGAGTAAATTAATATTCTTTTTTATCAGGTAATAATTCTCTACTGCCATCTTGATTCCTGAATGTTGTATTCAGTGCTCTTTATAGTAGATGATCTATGTTTTCCACTGGAGGAAATAAAATTACGTCTTCTTTATTTTTTTTTGTTTTTCATGTATGTTGATGTTTCAAAAACATCAACAATTTTTTGTTCTAACCATCGTCATGGTATGGCAAATAAAATTGGCAGTTTTGCACTAGCTTTGCTGTTATTATCAAAAGCTTTCTCTTAACTGCTTTACTATCTCTTTTCTAGTTAATTCGGGATTACCATCAATGATGAAATCTTAACTGTTAATCGTATCAGAAGTATTTTCCATAAAATGTTCAAAGCATAATTGCAATTTAGATGTCTTGTCATGATATTTCTGTTAATCGTAACTTTTTGAACGATTTTAATCTTTGTTTTTCATAAGAGATAGGTACATTTCATGTTTTAGCGACAATATTAATACGATCAAGGTGCACTTCATTTGGAGTAAAAGTTTCACTGGTTAAGCTGCGGATTTCAGGTGTTGAAGTTGTAACATTTGATAAATGTAACTTCTCAGATAAATTAGAAGAAATTATTTCCTCCATCATAAACAAGTTTTGAGTGTATAGTGCAGTTTTCACTTGGCCAGGTATTTTAGATGGTTCAGATCGATTTATGCCTACATTTTCAAAATACTGTCCACCAGTCCACTTTTTTCAGCTCTCATAATTTATTTTGATGTGTCTAATTTACTTTCTTGATATTTTTGCAAAACATTATAGTCTTTTTTTGTACACTATATACAGAGTTTAATTTCTGGTATAATAGAAGGTACACTAACCTTTCACTGTTGAAACATTTCAAAACTAACTGGCCTTAAAGATTTACTTATATAAATAACCATATTAAAAAAAAATTGAAGTAAAAATTTAACGTTGATCGTCAGTTGTGACGATTATAAAAATACGAAATTCTAAAAATATAATAATGAAATAAAAAAAAAATAATATTTTTTCTTTTCATAACCCCAAGTACCCGCTTTAATACAATCCAAAGATGTAGTCCGGTGAAGCTGTGAAGGTCCGTCAGGCTAATAGCCTTAGACGGTTCGAATACTAAATACAAGACATTTTTGTAGCTATAATAGATTTAGATATTTTTTTAAACTTAAGTACTAGTGAAATTATGAATTCAGCGTAAATTCTGTTTTTTTTTTTGATATTTATTTCATTTATAAAACTTCGTTTTATAATTAAAGAACTCTTCCGAACGAATTTCATCGCAATTGGACGGAGTTGATTCCAATCATTGATCAGTTTGAAATGGCATGACCCAAACTGAATCTGTTTACATATCACAAAATTAGTATTTTTAATATTATTGTATTAGTTCTATTATCAGCATAATAGCTACATATTAAGATTGCCTGATTCATCAAGCATTTCCGTCGATTATGAAATATCCTTCTTCAGTTGATAAGACCTGGTCATTTACATTTTTAATTCTTATATTGTTTAATTGTTTATTTATCGAGAACCCATTGACAGACCGCACTTAAAAATTGAGGAAAGGATAGAGGTTTAAAAGAATAAAAAGCGAACGGTACAATTAAAAAATGATATATAATTCAGGAATCTTAATAAAAAAGGTTTACACATTTTTGATTTATTTTTGTCTATAAAGGCCATGTAAAAACAAAAAGAAAATCAAATTTGGATCATTTTTAAGAAACACATACAATAAACTAAAAAAAGCATTTTTTTTTAATTCGATGTCTTTTGGACGAGTAATCAAAAAAATCTCAAAATTTGCCAGTAGAACTCATTTGAGGGGTATTAAAACATATCACAAACTTGAGGAATTAATTTTTTTTTTCAAACCTTTCGATTTGGCGTGGATCGCCCCAAATTTGTACAAATATATTTGTATAGACTTCATAATGAATATGTTGCTTGTTAAATAAATAAAACCAGGTATAGACAACCAGATTATAGTAATAAGAAATGATGTATAATTACCGGAAAAGCAAAAAATTGGTTATAGAAAACAGTTCAATTATCTTTTGTTATGACACTAAGGCTTTGGATAAACTGAAAAATAATTATATGTTATTTCTTAGATGGATGTTGTTTTGTTCACGATCGAAAATTTTGTTGGAAGTGTGATATCCATTTTATTTTTCTTATAGATGATGTCCACAAAACACCGGAACGTTGCTCGCAATTTTACCCTGGTTCAAAGCCGTTTTCTACAGCGGAAGCGCGGGCGTTACGTGCATATATTGATCGCCTCGGTGACGTAATACATATGGCCATACATTTGCAAGCCAGCTTTGTGCCAAAGAAGGTTAACACGTTCATTTGTATTAGAACTAAGTAGCCACAAAGATTTTAAATTATGGTGAAATATAAATAAAATTCGAAGAAGAAGCTTTTATGTAAATATGTTTTTACACTGATTATTTTGTTTGTTTATGTTACAGGAATTCATCTTATACCCTTGGCGTTATTCTTTGCGTCAACCTAACAATTACCATAAACTGCAAGAAATAGGAGAGTATGCTGCAAGACAAGCGCGCTTGGCGGATGGACGTCTGTATGAGGTAAAAATATATTTTATACTAAATTTTTATTAATAGAATTATATCAGCGAAATGCTAGTCTTACGGCTACGATGGCTTAATGTTTAAATAACACAGGCTTAGCGTCGACCTGACCTGCCCCTATACAATTTGCGCTTTTTGAAGGAAAATATTGTGGCGATGACATAGGCATGGTGGTTGGCTATTTTCTAATGCCTTGCTAACTATCAGTATTGGGTTGAAAATTTATCGCCAAGTACATAAAGATGTCTTCCAAGAACTACACTTCAGAGTAGTTACTCGTGAAAGCCAGTACCTCTAGATGTAACATCGTATGCCAATCATATTGTCACTTAACATCAGTTGGTTAATAAAACGTTAAAATTATAAAGTATAAAAAAAAATAAGGCAATAGTATTTTTTTTTTTTTATTAACGTGGGGATATCCCTAACGGATGCCCCTGCGGACAGCGACTTCAGGAGGGTCAGGGCGTCAATCGTTGAGCGCCCTGCCTGGAAGCCGTACTGCGCGTCCGCCAAGTTCGGCCCCGCTGCCTCCAGGTGCTGGACGACCCGGGAGGCAATAACCCTCTCAAGTACCTTCCCGGTGTCGTCCAGCAGCACGAGGGGCCGATATGCGGACGCGCAGTCCGGGGGGCGGCCCTCCTTCTGCAACAAGCAGAGTCGCCCCCGCTTCCAGGGCATCGGGAACTGCCCAGTCGACAAGCACTGACTGAGTAGCTCCCGAAACCACCCCCCCAAATGGCCCATAGAAAGCGCGAGCACCCGGCCCGGGACCCCATCAGGGCCAGGAAGGCGATAGTATCAGGTCATGCATAAATAAGAGGGCTTATGACGAGATGATATGACATGATTACCGTAAGGAGCGTGCACAGTATCACGTTTCTTTATAAAACACTGGGTAGGTGTATGTGGTGTTACTACTATAAATTCACCAAAATATTTATGCGACCCGTACTCTGGTATAACCTGTTTAGGACCCTGTGATAAATGGTAAGTCGATAAAAACATCAACATAGTACCATTGCCATAACCGATCAGACCTTTTCCCATAAAGATTGACGATCATTTTATTTCCGAACGACTAATACACAAAACTAGACAATACACTATCATACAAAATAATAACAATTGTATACGCAGGTTCATCAAGGTAGTAGTGACGCTCAAGTAGCTGGAACTCTTAGTGACTACATTTCGGGTGTCGTTGGAGTTGAACTGGTGTATATTGTTAAACCTTACCACGAATTATTTCCTGATTTAAAAAACAGCAGTAATTTAGGTATGCTAATAAATTATAATGTACCTAATATGAATGAGCGCATATACATATACTGTTTATTTAGTTTTTGTAACACTGATTTACTTTTCGTTTCGTCGTTTTTGACATTGCTTCAAATTTTTTTCGTCCATCTATCACGTGTCGCATTAGAGCCGGCCATGGAGTAGAAGTAAATTGAAAGGCGCTCGATAGAACAACCAAGGCCATATTGGCACCCGATGACTCAATTCAAAATGATTCAATATTTTAAATAAATATTGCGCTGTTTCTAAAATGAATTTTCCGAAATATTTTCAGTTGAATGCCTACAGTTTCACTTGCATCGTAGTTTCATAAAACCACACAAGATCGCATATTCGAGATTACCCACTATTCTTTTTAGATTAAATGAACAGTGTAAAAATGTATTTGTTTATCTTTTATTCTTCGTATCCTTTATACTTATCTATATAACTAAAATTATAAAAATGTACCGTTATGCACCCATCATACCGTACTTCGTTTAATACATAGTTAATAGTTCAGTTATTGTGTTATTAAGAGTTTATAAGCTCTATGTGTTCAGCGATGTGTATCTTCCTACCGTGGAGAAGTAGGGCAAGTGGTGTGGTGCTTATGTTTTTACCTCTGTACATAAAATATATTAAAATAAACGAAGCAAACGAATTCGCGGGTATCAACAAGTTGGATTAACATTTGTGCGTGTACTTAAAAATATCAAACATTTACCATTGTAATACGAATAATGAGCGGATAGATGGCGTTTAAAACAAATATGTTGGTTACGCCTTTATGTGTAACGGTATAATCAAGTATGCGTATATGTAGTTCCCAATAATATTTCTTGGAATGTTTCCACTCTTCTTAATACGAATAAGAAGGATCATATTAAAAATGTTTTTTTTTAAAGCTTTAATTACTGAAAAAGGCGCGAATTCTTTATATAATACTTTATAAACACACTACCTATATTTTATAAAATTTAATCAAGGATATAATAAACGTGCAACACGTTGCTATTGATAATAATGTAGATAACATCAGAAGATTACCAAGTAATAAACATTATATTAATGTATGTAATTATATTTATATATTTTATTATCTATTTTTTTAAATATCTTTTTTTTGTAGATTCATATGTGAAAAAATCGATCACAGCAGTGCTTAGTTTGGTGCGTGGTTGGCGCAGTAGTACTAAACAGAATACGCTATCGTTTTTTGGAAAAAATATAGAGTTTTAGTAGTAAATACAATAAAATATTTTTGAATATTCTTTTTTATTTTATTTCAAACATCTAATATGTTACGAATTGTTACACGAATATTTGTTTTGCATTCTGTAAAGCATTAATTAAATATCAAATGTCAAATTTATAATACGAGTAAACTTTTAGTTGAAATCAAGTAAAATCAAATTCCTTCTTTTTTAATTTGGAAAAAAAATATTTTGTTAGGTTAGGTTAGTTGGGAGCAATGAGTGAGCTGCAGTTGTCTCTCTTACGCTAAGCATAAGTAGTATTATAAACAAGTTTTTATAGATTTTTCTCCAGAACTTCGTACATCCCGAAGACATCTGTGTAGCAATAAAATTCTCCATAATTTTTATTAACATTTTTATATTTTACTCATCAAAAATAAATAAAATTTACGTAGATATCTAATAAACGAACAATAATATACACTATTTACATAATAAGATAAATGCAAATATCAACTGCCCCGCGTTGAAGTTATGTTTCTACTAAAAACGGAGGTGTCAATTTCCCAATTGCTTGAGAGTGCACGAAGGGAGTCCATCAGTGACGTCTGCCTTTCACTATTTCCAATAAGATCTACTAAACTAATTAAACTTAAGTTAAAAGACACTTTATGTAGGTGTTGTAGCCTCCTCACAAGTGCTTCTTTGAGCTCCTTGTTGTCTGTTCGACGCCAGTACTTCAAATTTCTCCCGATAACTGTTGTGATATGTTCTTTGATGTCTTTTAAACATTTCTTCCTTTCAGCTTGTGCCTGGAATAAGACATATTATAGGCCAATCGTAAAGACCGTTGGATTTCGTATAGAATTTTTTCATTATCTAGAACAATGATTACTGGGTTTCAGGGAAAAGTCACAAAGAGTTCTGCGAATAGATTACTTTTATCGTTGAATTATTTGGAATGTTTTCATTAAAAAAGAATATTGTTTGTGTTTTTAACGATACTTTTAGTACAAACTAGCTGCCTGCCCCGACTTCGCACGGGTATACTAAAAAAGAAAATGAGACCCAATTTTCGCTCGTATGTATGTAATATAATAAAGTCGCAACTGAACGACAATCTGTCAATATTTTTGAAGATCTTATTACTGTCTTCTGTCTCACTCACTTCCTTGTCTTGATAAAAAAAACTATAAAAAAAATATTCGCCAAATAGATGTAAACGTACTAACGCGATGCGCTTACATGAATAAGGTAACGGTTTTTCATTTGTATAAATGTTACCGTCTTTCATTTGTTATCCTTTAATAATGAATTGTATTGTTATCAGTATGATAATACCGAGTTGATTCAAATAAATACATAGTTCTTATGCATGTAGCTATCATGAATTAAATATGACACCAATTTTATATCGTTTGATTTTTTTTTTCTATCTGACTACGCAATTGGCTTGACAGGCCTCTACAGCTTCACCGGACTATGTTTGACTTACGAGGGTAGAGCGTAATATTTATATCAGTACAAATCGTTTTTGACGGACGAACGGGCATTTGCAGCGACATATATGAACAACGTTTATGATCAACTAGCTGTTGCCCGCAGTTCCGTATGCGTTTTTTTTATAATTGTGAATTACTTCTTATAAGATCAGCTACCTCTTAGTGAAAGTTCCGTGAAAAATGGTTCAAACGTCTTGGAGATAGTACTGCAAACAAAGCCATGGGTAAAAGCTAGTCCAAAATAAAAAAACACTCAAAGTCCCATGAAAATAGGTCCAATCGTTTTGGAGATTGTACTACAGACGAAGCCATGGATGACAGCTAGTCTAAAATAAAGTAGACTATGTCACCCGCTGTAATTTTAACTATCCGTCAGTGAAATTTCTGTCAAAATCGGTCCAGCCGTTTCGGAGATTACTCGGAACATACAGACAGACAGACAAAAATTTTAAAAATTGTATTCTTGTTATCAGTATCGTGTATACGTTCATATCCAATCAGTAAAAAGTCGTTATTTTGATATTACAAACAGACACTCCAATTTTATTTATATGTATAGATTAACTGTAAGTCATTCAGATAATAATCGTTCTTTTAACCTAGTTAAGACTTGTTCAAATTAGAGGCCATACAACAATGTGCACATTAACCTGCAAACATTATGTCTATAATATTATTTACTAGTGTTAGTTTTTCCTGTATTAGACGTACTTATTGTTTTCGTAAACCTTATATAATAAAGTAAGGAGCGATTACGGAGTCAACGTGCGTTCAACGATTATTTTATGAATAAGACGTTTCAATAGAAAAATCATATCCATTCAACAATACATATATAAATAACATCGAAGTGTCTATTGTTTGTGCGAATTATTCTCCGAAACAACTGATCTGAATGAGCCGAAATTTTACTTCAAGTTATTATGCTTTTTCATAGGGCTTAAGTAGTAATGACAAAATTAAAAAAAACCGTTTGCAGTGAATACAAGTAAAAGACATAGCTCCCGTGAAACAAAAGAACAATATTTCACGAGAACAAAGTCGCGATCACCCTCTATTTAAATTTAAAAAATCGTTTCTACTAAATTATATCGTATATACTCGTATACACTATTCGATATTTTTTTATTCATATGTTTTTTTTTTTTCAATCCTAACTAATATAAATGCCACTGAGAGTTTGATTATTTGTTATGAATCCACGCCTAAGCTAGTAAGTTAATAAAAATAAATTAGTCTTATATGTTTTGAATAAGTCTCAAGCAATTATTTCTAACGCCAAATCAATATTGGTGTCTATTAAATAAATTATTCTAATTAAAACTAAGTTACATGTATTTAATAATCAAATATTTTCTTATAAAAAATAGCAATGCAATAAATGTACTCCCTATTTTCAAGTATCGCTTGCAAATTATACTATTTTTGTAATTAAATTATACGAATGAAAATTGTATCTAGATAATTTAATATGTTAAATATTATTTATGTGAAATTAAATGTAGTATCATTTTTCAGTCAAAAATAACAGTTCGCAAACCCGTGATTATCACATTAGAAGGTTACCAAATAACAAGAAGTATATAATTTTAATACATTAATAATTATTTATGTGAAATTAAATGTAGTATCATTTTTCTATCAAAAATAACAGTTCGCAAACCCGTGATTATCACATTAGGACGTTACTAAATAACAGGAAGTATATATTTTTATTGGTTATGATAAATTACAAGAAAAAGTAAATATATAGATACCTAGTAATAAAACGTAATATAAAATTATTACACGTCATTTAGACAAATTAATAATGATAATCGCAGAGCACGAGCTGTCGGTATGAACACAAGTTAGGATTATGAACACGTAGATAACATTACTACCTACCAATAACGCAAAATTTTAAGAATATTTATGTTTAAAAATATCTATGTTACAAAGGATATATATATTATGACCTGTTGCTTATAATTTCCAAAAATTATTTTATTAGTCTTTTACAAACTCCGAGAAATCCATAGTTCTATATTTTTCCACATACAGTGCTACTGCAAGAACATTTCTCAGGTTTAGGTTTTTTCACGATGTTTTCCTTTGCAGTCAGCTAATAATGTTACCAATTTAAATTCGTAAATGTACGCCAATTCCAAAAAATTCGTTGTTACATACCGCGGTTAGAACCACCGCGCCTTAGTAACATTTTCTATACAAAATTCGCGACACCCTTACATACTTACAGGCAAAATTTTTACTAATACAAAGTGAACGAAAGTGAGATTTTACAAATCTCGCGACAAACTTGACATGTGCTTGCGAGACACCAATATGTCGCGACACGGTGTTTGAAAACCGTTGACTTAAAGTATTCAATCGGAAGTTTAGTAGAATCCATCGTAATTATACCATTTTACAATATTATCTATTTGGGTATTTTTATTTACACAAAGTGCTTCAAATTGGAAATGAAACATCGTTCCAAACGTACTATGTTAATTTGAAATGACTTTTACATTCTAATCCTAACGAATATTACAAATGCGAACGTCAGTTTGTTTGTCTGTTACACTTTAATCCTTAAATGCATATTGTTGTCAATAGTCTACAATCGACTTCCACTTAATTTTATTGAAAAAGCTGATTGTATTTCGTTTCCGAAAGCATGTTGAAACCTTACATAATACCTTACGTGTGAAAAAAATCGTTGTCCTTACTTATGACGGGAAAGCTATCTTTTTTTTAGTTGCTTTAAAATTAATATCTAAATTACAAACAAAAACCAAGCATTACTCAAGTGATCATCATGAAATTTTGCAGACACGTTAGCAGAGATACATAAAAGACTATTTTTATCCAGAAAAACAGTACTGTTCCCGACGGATAGGTTAAATCCACATTAACACGAGCGAATCCACAGGCAAAAGCTAGTAACTAGATATATTCCGGTACAATAAAACAAACTGGGATAATTAAAAAATGTATATACGCACCTGTACAGAAGCGCAGAGTGCGAGACGCGCACGCATGTTTTGCGGCGGAGAGAGCGAGCGAAGCGCGAGCGCCACGATACCGCTCGACGTAATGTGTGCGTTTATAGGATACGATCTACTCTCCGCCTCACCGTTACTGGACACATTATAAATAATAGTAAAAGTTATTATGTGTCGTTACATATCAAAATCAGCTGAGTCCAATTATAATGCGGTCATCAGTTTTTAAATTTTATTAAGATCTTGAAAATGTTTATACATGTAAAATTTGAAGATCATAAATAAAAAGTAACTAAGAATTGTATGAACGGTAAAATTTCGACTTCGACTACGGTGTATAAAAACAGAAAAACTTAAAAAAAATCAACTATAAAAAATTAAAATATATGAACGATTAAAATTGGACTTAGCAGATTGTGAAATGTAACGATGCGAATATAGGTCATAGCCATTAACATGCAAATATTATATCAACTCTAGAAAGCCTAATGAGCTAACATGTAACATTTAACAATATTCATTCGTTAGTCAATACCGTCGAACAGTTGAAAAGCTAATCGACTAACGTACATTTAGCAATGTACATACACACTAATTAGATTTTCTACCGTTAAACGGTGGAAAGGTAAATTAACTAACGTGTAATTAACTATGTTCGCATCTTAGTCAGTTAGGTTTTCTACCGTTGAAAGATGAAAATACTAATTAACTAACATGTTCACTCGTCATTGACTAGTTAGTTAAATACGAGTTCGTATTTAATAATATTCATTCACCCGTTAGTAAATTAGGCTTTCTACCGTCGAATGTTGAAAAGTGGAATTGAGTAATAAGCAAAAACTGTCAACGGCTCTCTAGTTAAATCGCTTTTCCAACACCGATTTTATTGATTTTACATAGGTTCTTAAAATAGTAAGTTAAAGTAAACTGAGTTTACAAATCATTTATAGGGAATATAAATAAACATCATAGATCTCTATTAGCATTTTAATGTGATTTGATAAAAAAATATTTGACATGTTACTCGACAATTACTACCCGGACAATATGATGACATGACACAAGATGGCATGTCAAATCGGGTAACGTAATTAATATTTATTTAAATTTCTTTATTCACCACATTTCGTATCAGTATTAGTCCGTGATCTTGATTGTCAGCTGGATTAGTTAAGTTAGGATTTTTTATATTTACATATTTCCGTTTCTAGTATCTATGAGCGTATGTTTAAAATAGAAAAGATTAATTTCTTCAAAATGAAGAAATGTTATTAATTTATTTTCTTTTAGAATAAAAGGTCTTATAGCTTATAGATCTTATAGCTAACAAAAGAACAAATAAAGAATTAATATGATAAATAAGACCATTTAAAAATTCGCATATATATATAAAATTGTATAACATGAATCACACATTTATACAATTGTATTGTGTCTTGTTATTATTAATAGAGCAGTATAAATAGTGGTATAATTAATCACTTGGTTCATAAGAAATCGAGTATATAGTGTGAGGAAGAGAGAATTAAAACCTGTGAGGTGGAAAGACGAACAAGGCGGGGTATCTCGGCGCGGCGTACGGCCACGGCAGGTCGTGCGCTTGTGCGTCGAGTCGCGCCGCCTGCACGCGCACTCCGCTCGCGGTGAAGACGCGCGCCGCCTGCGCCACCGCACCCGCCACCCGCGCGCCGCATTCGCCCCCACACAACACCACAAGACTCATCTGAACAGACCAAATAAACAATCTATATATTGTAACATATGATATTGATTATGATGTCTCAATAGCACAGTATTCACCAAACTTTATCACCGCTCTGAATATCGATATGCAGAACGTAAAGCTACGTACGTCGTACGTAAGAATGGGTTTTACCCTCCTCGCCCCAAGATAAGGGCATGTAATTTTCTTTTTATCACAGGGAGTGTCTAAAATCATAAAGGTCTAAATTCCATATAAATTAATGTAGATATCATGAGGCACAGGTAGCGTTGGCAGGATAAGCTTAAAAAAATATCCGAATATTAAAAACTTTCAAAAAAAACAATATATTTAACAATTATATATTGTAAAATTATAATTTTTATGTAAAAGTATTTTCAAAATTATTTTTTAATTTGTACGAACTTTTTTTACTAAGCCATGAAATTTAGAATGTACGATGTTGTGAAATAAAAAAACAACATGATCCGCCATTTTGAGATCTGAGCCTTGGAATCAGAGTCGGGACCCTACGTAACTAATGAACGGCCCTTAAAATCATTAAGTGACCATATATATATGAAGCTTATAATTTATTTATAATTGTAAATATCATGACATATATTATTACTTTATTATTGTCATATATATTAACAATTTTCAGAAAACAGTCGGTAATTTGTGATAGAGATGTTAATAATTACACTACAATATTACGAAATCAGACCAATGTACACTCCCTAGATTCACGTAAAAAAAAATTATACCATATTATCTTAATCAATCTTAAAGTAATTCTTTATTACTTTACAGCTACTGAAGTTTCCTACACTAATATAGTTAACAAGAAAATATAATGGCACACATAATATAAAAGGACTATATGAGTACAATAAAATTAATGCCTAAGGCAGTAGGGGGACGTGGTAAAGAATGAGAAAGATACGTGAAAACAGAATGTTTTATTAATAATTTAACATAATTATATGTAATTTAAATTATGAATTTTGAATTTATTGGACTCATATATTCTATGTTAATAAAAATGTTTGTATAATAGCATTAATATTACTAACCGTTCCGGGAGTCTTTATAAATTTTTTAAAGGTCTTTGTAGTTAAATTGATGATATTTACGGTACTTTTATCGACCCCCATTTGTTGTGCAATACCGTTAGACCCGTAGTAGTGCGTGTGCGCTGCGCCAGTAACGAGCGTACGCAGTGAACGCTTTAAGCGCTTATTTGTGAAATTATAAATAAAATCTCTAACAGATTTTGCGCTGTACTCCTCAGACAGCACATATTGACATTCATGCTGAAATATAATAAACACAGCCTGAATAAATAAAAGTAGAAAAACTAGAACTCATCTAATTTTTAAAACATGTTATGACATTTAGCAACGTCGCATTTCTTGTAGTGGTCACAATAATATAATCAAAAAGTACTGCGTTCGTTGCTTATATATGAATGTTTTTAAAAGTAGAACTGTATAATTTAAAATTACTGGATCTTTATCTGGTGTATGGACACAAAACGATTCAGATAATTGTATTTTGTAAAATATTATGCCGCTTTTAAAAATAAAACTCTTGTTTGGAAACCAATAATCTGTACAAATGTTATATCTAAAATTCAAGATAATATTTATTAGAACTCTCTAATCTTAGGTATTACCGATTTGAAAAATTCGTTTCATTATATAGTACACTAGCAATCGCCCGTGTCTTCGACCGCTTGTAATAAAATCAAAATTCAGCATAGAGGCGACTGAGGCGACTTATAATGAACAATATAAAAACCTTCCTCATAAAAAAATATATATAGATAGACATATAAGTATGTCAAATTATATGTTGATGATTTTAAACGGTGTTGGAGTTTATTGATTTCAGATATACCAACCACAATCTATACATATACAATAGTTACAAAAATTAAAGGATATTAATAAAAAATACGAATTTTTGGGTGATTTTACATGGATTAGCTGCTATCTTGAAGCTATGGTTTCTCAATACTAAATGTAAATCACTGTAGTTTAATTCCATTTTAAGTTTTATTTAGCTTCCAAGTAATACGATACTTACTTTATTATCCAAAATAGCGACAGCAGTCATATCTTTCTTATTCATAATATCTATTCCGAGTGATTCCGCAAAATGGCGATTTTCTAGACTATCCATCGCCAAAATGTGTAAACTGAAATTATTCGCGCAAGAAAGCCCCTGTATGTGGGTCACGTTTACAAGTTTCTCAGCCATCTTTGATGGAAACACGGGTACATTCCGTTCATTAGCGAATTTCATTACCGTACAAAAATGTTTAATGTTATTTTGCATGAGGTTTTCTGGTGACAAGTGATCGTCTTCATTTGGTAGCATTGAGGTTTCTAAACTGTAATAAAACCGAAGTATATTTTCATTCTTGATTTTAGAAGTTGACCACAACCTTACTCGATATTACATGACGAGAAAATCCAACAGGTAACGCTCTATAATTAAAGAAGGGTTGACTCTCAAGTGCTGGCAGACCACACTTATATGTGTTTGGAGACAGATTTTCAACTTGGGAGCTAGCCAGGCCGGCTTAGAAAAAGCTTATGCAGCATGGAATTTGTAATACTATTTGTTATTAAATTTTTCATATCGCATATTTTTGTAGTTCAAGCTGGTAAGGGAACGTACCCACCCTATGTAACCCATTCAGGGGTGAAGGAAATCTTCAAAGTACCACGCTTGGTTGTAGTGAGGAGGGTGTGGGAGGTTCGTCACGTAGCCAATATCCTCTAAAGGAAATTTTACGTTCATTCACATAAGACGCGCTGCGTTTAACGAATTAAAAACTATCAGATGGCAACACTGACGCACATATACCAGAACGTCAGCTGATGGAAAATTAATAGCCTGTAGTGCAATTGCCAAGCAAATCGATGACAGTTTGTACCAATATAAAAAAACTCGTTGTACAATCGACTGAACAATGCGTTCATTAACCGTTACAAAGAATTCTTTGTCAATGCAGGCAATATATGAAAAGGCAAATTAATTAAATATGTCAAAAACTGTATTTATGAATAACTATGTGAAAACTAGAGTCTTCTCATATACTACGGATGATCACCAAGGGGATAGAGGGGGAGTCAAAAATACTCAAACATGGGTCACATAGTATGGGTATGTTCCCAAAACACACTAAACCTAGAGGCGGGACTAGTTTTAAAATGCAGCTACCTAGCACAATTATAAGTGTTTGACGACAAATTTATAACTTGAAGGCGGTAGCTGGTTAGCAGAGACTAGAAAAAGCCCTATAACTATGCTATGATTTTCGATGTTTTTCCTTCACTGAAAGCTCTGGTTCATTTGTAAGGATTAGAACCTACTTTGATCGACGCGATGTCCGAACACCATCATCAAATATGATTGTCGATATAAGAGATTTCAATTATTTTAGAAATAACGTATCTTCGCTTAGCAAGAAATACTGCGCAAGACAATTAGACTCATTTTACATGGGAGTGAAAAAACTTTTTATTTTTTTATTATTGAATGTTAGAATCTTCATGCAATAATTAGTAATTTGAAAACTGGTCACTAATTGGTTGAAACGATTAAAATGTGACATGTAGTTTGCCCGTCATGAGAATATTTACCAAATGACATTTAAAAGTAAAAACCGCCAATTTTCGATTTAAGCAGTGTTGTTTGTAAAACGACAGTATACGAAAATAGACACAAACTCTCAAATATTGTCTTTTTTAATTAAATATGTCAAAAAAGAACTACATAAAAGATATATTATCATGTTTTTCGAATTCTCTTTTTGAAAAGAAACAATGGAATGTTTTCAGTGTTTTAAATTAAATATTCACGAACAAAATCTAATTATTAATTTATAGTATTAAAACGAGCATATAGTTATATTTACTAAATAACAACAAACGTTAGAGCTTAAGTCTTTCTTAAGCACTATTAATACGACTGTGGCAGTTATCGAGTTTACGTTATATTTTCGTAAACTAGATATGTGGGCTCAACCTGTTTAATCCTTTCAATAATAATGTTATCAATATAAATTATTTTAAATTAATCATATTTTTGAACAATGTAATGGACAAAGTAGGAAAATCTAAAAAAAAAACAGTAATATAAAGAATATTACTTACTCTTCCTCATCGCTATCTGCTTCATGTTCATGATTCAAAAGCGCTTGATTCGTTAAACATTGCTCGTAGCTATCATAAAAACTTCTTTCAGCTGGCAAATCTTTCATGTTACACTCATCCAACAGACCGAGGGAGGATAACAATTGAGAATTATCATCAGTGCTCTCCATAGCTTTTAATAATAGAAGACCTCGCCTCATTAGGAAATGGTCTAAACCATTCTTCTGTGGCTTATACGTGGAGTTAATCCAGGGGTATTTATTGTTATGAGATTCGACTTCTTTTTTGATGTAGCTCTTTTTCACAATCATTTTTCTGTGTTTGTACTTTTCGCATAAACGTGTATAGTTCCTTTGTTGATACAGAAGACGTTGCACTCGTTGTAACTTAACGAGTTCGGTAATCCACGGGGTGCTGTCGTTGCTTTTACAATTATAGTATTCCATTGCAACTTCTCGCAACTATCAAGAAAATTTTTCCTTGTTGTTGTTATGTATATATAATAAAGCAAAAAGAGGTTCTTTTTAAACTGTATAGGTTTTATTTTACCACAATTCCACCTGATGTTAAATGATGATATGGCCCTAGATGGTAATCACGCTAAACCTAAGGGGACTGGCTTTAAAATACAGCTACGGGAACACACACACACACACAAGTGTTTGGCGACAGATTTTCAACTTGATGGTGGTAGATAACTAGGAGGGCATAGAAATATCTCTACCTCATTGCAAAGATTCTAGAAACTACGGTATATGACATTTGATTTTGCACGTCCCTGAGAAGATTAACTTACTATTTCAAGCTTTATTAATATTTAAGACTTACTTTTCTTTTTTGTACTACAACAAAGTGACTGTATACAGTCACTACAGTACAGTACAGTACCATAACTGATGGAAAACTGATTTTACTTTTTTTTTTCATTTTATATATGCACTTGCATTTTGCATTATATGCATTAGCAATAAGCGAAGTTTTCATCATAGCATAAAACAGTAATTTTGTTCAAAATCCACGAAACTAAGTAATGTTAAGATAGAATAACAGGCGACACAAAAATATCCAAATTAGTTAATTACATTAAGTGCAAGTAGCTATAACATTACAACTAACTAGAGAAAACGAGTGTTCCATTGTAACATCTGTTCAAACAAGATTAAATATATAAACATCTTTTCCAATTGTAAAATACAAAACTCACTAATGCGTAAGACGGCAGTTGTTCAAACAAGGGATTCAACGGTGAAAATAATATCATAATTGGATTCCCGTCGATATATCTATCCAGGGTGTAAGCTTTCTTCCACAAAGGTATAATTCTTGTAACCGGCTGTGAGAAATTCTCTAAAACCCAGTGTATTAGTAAAGACTCGTTCCATTTTTGTACATCACTTTCACCTGTCATGTACTCCTGAAAGAAAAAAATATAACTATAGTAAATTAGTTTCATATATATATACAAATTGTTATAAAAGTTCCAAGTTTAAAATACTCTATCTATTATGTAATATGATAATGTTTTTAAAGTAACTAATAGTATAATTTATGAAATATTATCTTTTGCTTGCAACTTTGTTCGTATTAATGTATGTACGGACGTAGGTTCGTATCCTAGTAACTGAGTCGGCGGCGATCTTCCACCGGGCTGACCGCTGGGGGCGGCGTGGTGTTACCCTACCACGGTCCCATGCCGCTCCAACTTAAAGCGGTGCCGGTACACCCATACTCTCTCCCGGGAGGATGGGTATCCGTTAGGGATCTCCCCACGTTAATAAAAAAAAGGGCTATTTCAAAAGCTAAGCTAGGCTAGGCTAGCCACATCATTATTTAACATCAGATGAGATTGTGGTCTATCGCTAACCTATAAAACATAAAAAAATTGACCTTTCCCTCGGGAACAGTATATTTTTTCTAGGTGCAAGATATATCCTATGTCCTTTTCTGTACCCCTGACAATGTGTATGCCTAATATCAACCATATTTGTTAAATATTATAGTATTGTGATGATCGGTTCGGGAATTAAAGCGTGAAAGCGCAGTAAACTTATGCAGTATACTCGCATTCGCATTTATAATAAAAAAATACAGAACGCTGTTTTCACCTATGAAAACATATTAACAGTAAAAGGAACAACCTCCATAGAGATCAATAATAGTTACATTTATTATATTATAAAAGAGTGTATATTTATATTTTATGAAGGTACTAATAAAAAAAAAGTATAAATATAAGCACAAGGAATTTGAAATATGGTAACAGAGTCCTAACAGCAACTAATTTTGTATCAGTTGTCAAATACATATTCATTACTTTTACTAGTTTTATATATAGTATTCAAGTTGTAAAACACAGGTTATAAAAATATGTTTTATACAAATTTTTCATTTATATGTAAAACGTTTTTTTATTGTGTATTAATCATGAGATAGAACATTTTCTTTCCAAGTATGAGTTGGAGTTCTAAATATGTGTTTTTCAAATACATATATATGTGTACATAACTGCTATTAAAATATTAATACTTGTTTTATCAAATGGGTAACTGTAATAAGATTAATGCAATGATCACCTTATGTTACCCAATTCTTGAATACTCGTGTTCTCCATTTTGTATAGTTCATAACAAAATAATAGTATATAAACCTTTGTGTCATTCCATAACATGAGACGTGCATTGGGCACAACATCTACGCCGAGGTCTCTCGCAAGCTCTTCAGATGTAACCACCGCAAAACATATCTCACCAATAGTATCAAATTCGAGAGATTTCAATGCAACATGATACCAAATGTTATAAAATTTTGAGGTATGCGCTAATGGTGTATATCCGACTGCCACAGCCTGTTAGAAATATCAAACATATTATATACATGTCTTCATAATTAGTAAAAATATGTAAAGTTTTATAGATAAATAGTTTTTACCAAATATAACACAGAGACGTAATTAAAAATGCAAAAATTCTTTTTTTGAAGACTTCTGTCTATTACAAAGGAATTAAAAAAAAACACATCGGAAAATTCAGGGCACATAGTTTTACAAAATATGAATTCAATCAGTAATTGAAACGAAAAAGTACACAAATCTTTGTATAAAAGTTATTATTATAATAAAAATGTATTTAAAGGACATGTAATACTTACATCACACATTGATAGTAAATTAACAAGATCTTCCGTTGATGATATTCTTTTCAATGGTTTTGTAATAAGTTCTAAGAAATTGACCATACTGTGTGCATCTCTAAGACCTGGTAATTATTTTAAATAGCATTTAATTATAATCAAATCAATCTGCCATCTGTTTTCCCATGATACTAATTCTATCTATATTATTGTGATTGTAAAATTATGAGATATTACTATAATCCTACTTCCACACTTGCATGTATCGCCGGGTAGTTTTGTTTATGGTCACAATAAATGCTGGTGTGGGTATACATTATCGGTATACATTAAGAACTATCGGGCTAGGTGCTGATAGGCAGAATACGGTAACTACTAATTCGAGTTATTAGAATGACAAAGTCACGGGAGCCCTAAACTTCGCATTTTTATCGGAACAACCTTTTATGTTAATTTTAGCGCACCAAGTAGTTTATGATTCGTGGCACAGGTATGGGAGTAACATAAAAAGCAATTTAATCAGTCATCTTAAAAATGTTGATCATTTAAGCAACATACAATAGTGACCAATTAAAGCTTATGATTTGAGGATGCCAATTCATAGAGGAAAATCATGTGATTTTAATTTAATTCAAAACAACTATATGGCATTTTATAACATACTTAGCTGGTCAGCATAAAATGTTAAAAATAATCCCAATGACAATGATAGAATATATGATTAAATACCTTAAATATATTAAAACATAATAATGTAAACATAGACATGTAAATAAAATAATGTTTAAGTGTAAAAAATATGTTTTTAAATTATGTTCCATTACTTTTTATTCTTGTTGCAAACAACATACGTCAAGGATTTTTTTTTGTTTTTTTCCTATAATTTAATATTTCAATCTTTTCAAATTCCAAATACTATACTATACCCAAAAAACTCCTTTAAAACTTATTTCCTTGTGAAAGGCAATTTTTATTGATTTATAAAAAAAAATGACCAATTCAGAATTATTTGCAAATAATCTCTGACATCTGTCTCATTACCTTTGTAAAGAACACCTCTGGAATTGATGGTATAAGTCATTAAAATAGGCCATGATGGAATTTTGTTGTGTTGTAATTTACATTCACTACCAGGATTCCAACAGTTTATCGCAGCAAAATATACCTACAATTAATTTTAAATTAGTATTGGACTTATTTATTTTCCTTAACACACTGTTGATTGGCAATTTTACTGAGAATGGATCTCACATCACCAGCTATTATTTTGGTTATTATTTATTATTTCGTGCTATTGGTAAATAAATAAAATACACATCATAAGTTTAACCATGGACAGTCAGCAACATTTGGCCATGAAAACAAGACCAGAACCAGTGAACAATTTGTTAAAATAAATAAATGTATTGTTTTTCAACACCAAGAAAATAATATTCAGGAATCGCCAGTAACAAAAATTTATCAAGTACTGGTATTCACAATAAGTTTAATACAATACAATAATATAATAGTGTGTTATATTTATTTTATTATTAATTTACATTCTTATTATATGTACAGATAATTTGTTAATAGCAACAAATTTAATTTATCCCAAAATACACAATATTATTTTCTTAATGCTATTGCATTTTTAACTATAATAGGATATATAGTTTTAATTTACACCTTACTTATTATTATGACTAAGAAGTAAGTTTTTTCCCTGTAAAAAGCAGTAATTATTAAATTTAAATATTCTTATAAAAAGAGAACTACTCACCCTGTCTTTCATTATCATAGCAGTTTTCTCAAACTCTTTTCTTACATACTGTGACTCTGCATCCCATGGAGCATAATACATAACAAAAGATACATCCATTTGATTTATTACTGCCAGTGCACTAGTAAGTTGACCTCTATACCAGTCTGTTACTACAGATTCTGACTTAAAGAACCTTGTTGCTTGAGGATGTTTTGAAATCTTTGTAGGACTGAAATTAATGGATACTCAATTTTATTTTATTACTAAAACTAACAACCCACCTTAACTTTGCATGTATGTACTAATGAGAACAAATCTTCCTTTTACAGTACGATCATATAATGAGATAAAATGGCTCTTATAGAACCAAAGATAAATCTGTCAATTCTACTAATATTTTGGAAGATCTCCCTAAAGTTTTTTGGCTCACTCTCTCAGTTTTTTATAAATATTTTTAACCTAATTTTTATATTTCATATGATTCTTCAAACATCTTCTTTTATAAAGACCTTATCCAAACAGTTAACTCAACAAAAAATAATTAGCCAAATAGATGCGATTGTTCAGAAGTGATGCACTCACATATATTCAGCAAAATATTTATATAGATAACTCTTTGTAACTGTATACTATCCAAGCTTTAAGCACATAGAAATACATTGAATTTGCATTTCAGTTTATTGATATAAAAGTTCTTACATTAAATTTTATTTAACGAGTGTCTATAGCTTCCTAAGTAGATATACAAATTTATGTTTTCAATGGCATATGTTGACTCTATTATAATAGGTATTAAAGTAAGTGAAGAAATACTACAAATATTTATAAAATAGTTATAATTTCATTCCAACCACGAAAGTAGTCAAAAAAGATAAACTAAATAATTTTATTTTTATTATATGTTCTTAGTAACTTTATGAGAGAAACTATTCAATAAGTTTTTAAGGAAATTTGTTATGTACCTGCTGTGTAGAGCGCCGTATGTTGTGAGTGCTAAGGCGATACAAAAAAACATTTCTTTTATCAACATGTTGAATGTTAACTCCCTGTTATGTTGTGTTGATATTTGTGAGTCTTGTGAATTTTCGGTAGAGTTTCCAGCATCGCTAGCCGTAATCGGTTTGCTTGCTAATGACGTTACTTCGACTTGTTTATTATCTTCGGAGTGCACCGTTGGAAACATTACACGTCATTCAATATGAACAAAAACACTGGAATTAGTAAAAAACTTTTACATTATAAAGATATTTTTGTTATTCTGACAAACGATATTAATTTGAATTTATAAAAAAGTAATTGAAAACTTAAATTAAATAAATATATTATATTCATAATTAATCCATAATGTAAATAATGCATATATTGACATATAATCCATAAAATAATCACGAAAATGACATATTCCTGGTGTTACCATTTCACAAAACTATTAATAAATAGCATGAAAGAGTTTTTTGGCGGAATCTTAGTAAATCATGTAGGTAGTGAATTACATTTTATTCATTGACTTGTGTTATTTGACTCCATGTTTTGTAATATTGGTAGTGTTTTACGTGGGTGGTAGAGCTACGCTGAAACTATTACTAGTTTCAGAATGAATGGGTCGGCTCGCCCGGGGTAGTACCATCCTCTCACAGAAAGCCGACGTAAAGTAACAGTGCTGCACTGTTGCGTTTCGTTTGGTCAGTGAGAGAGCCGGAGGCCCACATATATTAAAAGGCTGGCAACGCACTTGCGACTCCCCTGGTGTTGCTAGTGTCTATGGACGGCGGTGATCACTTACCATCAGGTGTCCCATCTGATCGTTTGCCTCGTATAATATATAAAAAAAAAAAACCTAACATAGTTCGGTTACTGTGCACAAATGAAGTGGATGGGAAATAACACCACAGTGCATGAATTCTGAGATGCCACAAAACTCCATGGAAAGTTTTATCAAGGAAGCCACCATCTTGTTAGACCATTAAAATTATCACAAGACACTTGTAATATTATTATCTACTCGACAATGGCAGTAATAATCTAGAAGATTGGTTGCCAAAGATAAAAAAAAAAACTAAGTTTGAAAAAGTAATAAAACTAGGATAAAACACCATTACAGAGCTAACTAGTAGGTACCTAGTTGTTTATTGTTTACTTATTATTACGCAACACCATACAAAATTCGTCTCATATTGACCACTTTATCGTTCATTTTATCTGGTTATATCAGTTAAAGATATTAAGTAAGCAAATAGTTTACCTTCAATTTTTAATTGTTGTAGTTAAGAACTATCACATTGTTTTATAACCCATAAGACACATTAGTGACGGTTTTCGACGAAGCTTGTGACAAATGTTGGGAACAAATATTTATATAAAATTCGGATTTTTTGTTCACAAACAAAAGTCTATACTCATTATTCCAGTCGTCTTCTTCCTCATTCTGTTTGAAACTTTTAACATCTTGCCGTTGATGTGATTATCGAAATATAGTCAGACGACTTTCATGATTACTATTTTACTGACACCAAAATGATCAGATTACACATTACTTCCGAATTAAATAAGAACCACGTTAATGAGCAGTGTTTTGGCCAAACTTGTTGCGATAACACGAAACTTTGCCACTACAAACGCTAATACGACTGTACTATAACTTTCTAGCTAAAAGTCAATTTTAATATTTTTTTATACACTTAACAATCCTCTGAAAATAAGTTTTTTACTACCTAGATCTTACAGTCGCCATTAGCAACTCAATGTTTATATCTTTTTTAACTGTTTAACGATTTGTAATAGTTGATGTACCAAACATTATGAAATTTTTCGTTTACTTTCTGAAATTTTTACATTTTTCTATCGGCAACATTAGTTTTAGCAGCCATTTTATTTTTACAATTAAATTTACATTGTTTTGGATTTTTGATGAAATTGTATCTGTTATTCTGTGTCACCTATTATGTTAACAGTTGAAGTTTACTCGAGTGTATGTTAAAACATAAATCTTCACAGTAAATGCGTATTTAATTATACATTTTCGTGGGATTTGCTGAAATATCAAGTATATTTCTTTGTTATGATTCATTGACCAGCTTCTGGAATCGTAATTGTAATTTATACGAGAGGATCATGGAATCTCCAAAACAATCAGATTGTGACACAGTGGAATATTGGAAAAAACAATCTAAATATTATGAGCAGAAGTAAGTGTATATTTGTTTATGAGATGTTTTATGAATTTTGGTTGTATCTTCAGAAAATAATTACAAATCAACATTTATTTATAAATTGTAGAGCTATCGATATTCAACAAGAACTAGATGAATATACAGAAAACTCGGCACAACTCGAAAAGGAGTTGGAAGCTTCATTAGTACAGGTTGAAAAACAGAACAGAGATCTAGATCATCAAAATCAACGTCTAAAAAGCGAGATAGAAATGTTACGAGTAAGTTAATCATTTGTATTTTTATGTATATAAAAAGTAATATAAAAGTTAAATTATTTGTTATTGAAATTATTTTGTAATTTGGTTTTGAGATTTGACAGTTGATATAATACACTAAATTGAAGTCTTAAACAACTATGAAATAATAAAATATTCTAGTAAAATATATTAATTCAAATAGAAATATTATATTTCAAATATGGAGTGAACTAGAAAATGAGCATATTATTATTTTGGTTATGCTAGGGATCTGAGATTTTGATATCACTGTTTATTAATTGTAAGATCTTTACGCAGTCTTTTATTCCAGAGCTGTCTTTAAAAATATATATATATAAGGTTCATTATTTACACATTTACATAATTAATAACTAGGGCTTAGTGATAAATTGAAATAATGCCAGTCATTTATTCAATGATTGTTTCTCGTTCGATTCCTAGTGGTATTTATATGCTTAATTCTATAAACATGGATTATGTCAATAATAAATATAGTGAAATGATGTATGGATATTTTAAATAAATCCTATTTACTAATTACATAAATATTATCAGCTCAAGTTCTTATTCTAATATTTTTTTGGTAAATGTCATTATTGTTTTTTTTACAGCGGTGTCCTACTAAGTGTAGTTATCTCATTTTCTATTAAGAGAAGTAATCTGACTGTTAATCTATAAGTTTCAAGTGATGTCTGTGTCTTATTATAATTGTTACAAGCTATTTTGAAATGTCATCAAAGGTTCTTTGTACAAACATAATAAACTGATATAAGAAATTTATTCTTCTTTCTACTGATATTTTTTATTAATTGTTTAATTACATTAAATGAATCTGAAATTAAATTTAGTTAAAAAACCAGTTTATTTCAAGATTATTTATTATTTCAAATTCTATTAATTTTTATATATAAAATAATATTGTTATAAAAATAATTGACATTATTTATTTGATTTTATTTTACACATCGTAGAAGCTAACAAAATAGCAACAACCATATCTCCATGGTGTTATAGAATAGGTTATCTGAAATGGGCTTACCCCAGAGTTATGACATGGGGCTCTTCAAAAAGCATTAAAACATGTTTTTTTCTCAGTCGGCAACACAACAGTCTTAGCCCTTGTGTGGCAGTTGTCTATAGGCAATGGTAACCATTTACCATCAAATGGGCCACCTGCCTTTTGGTTAAAAGAAAAAAAAAATTATTCATACAATAGGTTTAAATGTTTTAAATTAACCAAGTCCCAGGAAAGAGATTCTATTATAAGTGATGAAATTCCCTTTTTTCAAATTTAAGAATAAATTGGAAAGAAGTCAGCATGAAACAAATGCCTTGGAAAATGAATTACAAGTTTTAAAGATGGAAAAGGAGAAACAGTCAGTTTATATCAGAGAATTAGAACAAAAGAATGATGATCTGGAAAGAGGGCAAAGGTAATCTTTGTATATTAAGATTATTGTGGATTATGGTACTTTTTTTTAAATTTAAATTTTATGTAATTTCAATAGGGAATGAAAATATTATAATTTTAAAATATTATGTGATCTTTGTTTAAATATGTAGGTAAATCTTAATACATCTGGTTCACCCTTATAAATACTAGATGACCCCAGTGAACAATGAACAACTTCCTGTCATTTATATATATTTGTGGAAAATGTGGCCAATACTTAATACAACTTTTTTATTTACATTTTAAATGCAACACTGTTATGCGCTTAATCAATTTTATGCTTTCTGATGTACTATATATTTTATCTTTTTTTGCGAGGCGTAAATATATCAAAATTTCTGAACGCGCCCGGCCATAAATATTTCACAACCCTGTGACAATTGACATCAAATATTTCATTTCACCTGTATGAATACTTAAATACTGTGTTCTAATATATACATACAATTAGAGGCCTGCCGTTTTGCATGCGTCACTCAAAAACTACTGAATAGATTTTGTTTTCTTTTTTAGTTTTTCCTCTTAGGCTCTTGGTCCTTTTAAAAATATTATTATAACTTCATTTGATATAAAGTTTTAGGAAATTACGATTGTATAAATGTGTTTTCCTGCAGTGGAGAAGTGAGGCAAGTGGTGTATTTTCTTTTGTACATAAAATATATTGTTAAGAAAATAAATTATGCAGACAAAGTCACAGGTATCAGCTACTTAATGAATTTATTATGAATTAAATTTACGAGCAATATCCCATATATGATGTTAAATTATTCTATGTGATATATTATAGTATTACCGAAACTTAAACTCTGTATCAGCATAGTCAAATAAGAAGAATCAATTGAAACATTTTTTTAAACCATTACTTTATATATTCATCTTTGTTAACATAGATATATTTTGAATTTTCAGGGTTATATCTGAATCAGTAGCATGTATAGAAACATTGCTTAATCAAGCATATGAAAGAAATGCTGTTTTGGAAAGTGAAGTTGATGAAATAGAAAATTTGAGAGTGAACTTACAAAGGGCAACAGATGAAGCTCGAGGTCAGTTAATTCCTATTATGTTTTAATTTTAGTAATTATGACCTGGAATACTATTTATTAATTATCTATACTTTATTAAACAAACAACTTCTCCAAGTCACAGTATTTTCTTTTTATGATGTGTGTGTGTGTGATGTTAATGATTTTTTTATATACTTGCTAGGAAATATCTATATATGACGATGAGTACAGTATGGTACAAAAGTTGAGGTAACATTACATGAATGTTCATCATTTGTCATCATTGCCATTTTTAGTTACATTGATTCGAAGATCCTGATTATATTATTAGGTGATTTAAGTTTGAGATATGTTGAAATGATTAACTAGCTTATGGCTATTTGTCATGTACATATTTGTTTACTTATTTAGCAGGTTTTATTACATGTAGGTTAAACTGATATCTGAAAAAAAAATCTGTCTATAAAGATGATAAAATGAAATGATGATGAAGATGAAAAATTAGTTATTTATAATATCATTGTTAGGTTAAAAAGTATGATTTATTGTTTATAAATATTATTTTTTCTCCAAGTTATACCATATACCTTTTCATTAATAACCTTAAGAATGGACTGCCTGCTTTTTTGTGTTATATTCTCTGTATACATTCATTGAATTGTAATTGATTTATAGATCTTAGGCAAGAGCTAAAAGTAATGGAGCGAGTTCCTATATACAAGAAGGAAGGAGACACAGCAAATGAAAATCTAGTCATCAATGGACATATTCCAAATTCTGCTCGAACTCAAATTGAAATAGAAACTCAAACATCTTTGAATTCACCACAGAAACGTAAGGACATTTAATATATATTATTTGAAGATGAAGGAAGTTAAAAATAAAAATATGAACATATTTCTGAATGCCATGGAGCGAGATTTTATCCATTTCCAATACTTTTTCAATCCAACCCCCATACCCACTGATTTTAGGTCATTATATATGTCATCCAATCATCAACATTTAGACTGCCATGAGTTCTATGTTCATCTGGTTTTTTAGGTATCTTGGTTTTTTCCATTCTTAGAGTGCAGGACATACGGGACATGCCCAGGTTTATACAAGATCATTTTTATTTGTAAAATTAATTAATTTTTGTGTATTTAATGTTTACACACAGATTATAAGCTAACCTAGTTCGAATGTTTGACTGATTCCTGGTCAGAGTATAAAATTAATTACTGGTTTTACAGGTGAAATTAACGGTAATGCAATGTCTCCGTCATCTAGAGTGTCCGCTATCAATATAGTTGGAGACTTACTTCGGAAAGTGGGGGTGAGTCAATCTCACTGAATATAATTTAAATTTAATTGCATATTATTTATTATTGATTATTAAGGTTTTACTATATCTAATATATATCACATATATTTAAAGTATATGTAATGTAGATATTAGAATATCATTACTTTATTTTGCGTTAATATCTTAGTACATATACATATATAGTGTTATATGTCTTATGTTTATGTATTTTATGTTGTGTGTGTTTTTGTATATTATCTCAATCTTATTCCATTAAACTCTATTAGAATTTTATGTTTGAGGGATATAAAAGCAACGACGACGCTCAATTATATCTAGTAACACCAAAAATGAAAATTTTCAATTTCCACTCTTAATATAACTAGTATCAAACAGCAGTAGGGCCTCAAAACGAAATATAGCATTAATCTCACTTGATATAAAATACCAATATTGTTTTTAAATCAGTTTGTCATTTTTTTTTTCCTAAAAGTAGATTGTGCTCTTTTTGCTTTTATATGCCTCATTTATTTTATTCTTCCCGTGCAAGGGCCAAATGAGAGTTGCTTCTTAAAAAAAGCCTATATAGTCCTTAGACGACGATTTGAAGATATGTTTTTACATCTTAAAATTATTGCCACTGATATTAGATGATGGTGAATTTTTTTGCTGCAATTTATTAGCTGAATATTCAAACTTTGTCTTGTATACATTGTACTATTGATCAACATAAAGTTTTGGTTAATAATAATTGCTAATAATGAAGTTTTTGTAAAAAAAATAACAAATACATTCATATAATTAAAGACAAATTCAAATCAGCGTCTCAGGGACTATTATATATTTAGTTGTTTAATTTAGAACTGGACAATTATTTTAAAGGCTTAATTTTTGCTTAGCCACTTAGCAGCTATGAGCACTTTTGCAGTATTGTAGTTTAAAAATCAATGCTGTCTGCTTTTTGGTGTAGAAATTATTATCACATACATGATATGCAACAATGCATAATTCTTAATACTGATCTATATTTTGAGGATATCAAAGTAATAGTGACAATACCTTACCTCGTAACTTATTGTCAAGTTAATTACAAGTAAACTGCCCATAAATGATTTACCTCCTTATATGCATTGTAGATTATTTGCATGGTTGTGTGTTGTGTAGAATGCATGTAATTTATTGCTTACAGCTTGAAAGGTTTCTTTGCCGTGAGTGTGGTAAGATTAAATGCGCCTGCGATGCACCGACTGCAGCAACGATTCCAACTGTTTCTCCCTCAAATGAAGCCAATTTAAACTCAGAAGGAAAGACTTGTGACGAAGAACCAAATATTTCTGTAGAATACAGAAAGAGTCGCCTTTACTCCAGACAACATTCAGGTTCTGACGTCATCCATGATCTAAATTCAAAGAGATCTAATTTAACACACAGATCATTTGATCAACCTTTTATGCGATCATCGTTAAATGGAGAAAACGGAAAAATTCGAAGATCTCTCGCTGTACGTTCTAGAGAGGGCATCGAAAATATTTTTTCTTCAGTCAGAAAAGGACATGAGAGTGGGAAAATAAAACAAATGTCAAAATAATGAATAAGTTTATAATTAAATTGACTGTTGTATAATCTTCTGCAGTAGAATAATTTTTCGTTAACTAACGTTTGAATTATGTTTAATTTACGAATATATTCCCTTGTTAACATATAATTTCATTAAATATATTGTTATTTAGGAAACTTAGTGTATAGAGTAGTATGATTTTGTTAATGTTTAATTATTCGTAGACGCTTATGTGGTAGTGTACAGTCAAAACTAGATTAATACTTTCCTACTCTAAACTGACCCAGTAAAAAGGGTCACTTTTTGGATTTTTTCTTAAAGTTGAAAATCGTATTATATGTCCTTGGTACTTATAGGTATACACCACTGTATCCGTCGAACCGAGTTAATATAGCGTTCTCTTTTTTGCATGTTTATATACAAGTGAAATTGACATTTCGAGATCAATGGGCGTAAACCATTGCCAAAATATTGTAATGATGTTTATTTTACTAATTTCCTTTAGTGGGAATAATATTTATTTGTTCGGTATGTTTGGCAAAAAATAAATAAAAGAGAACGCGTTGCAATTCGGTACATTCGCCAGAAGTGAAACTTTTTGCCGATTAAAATAATTACAAACTAAGCGATACTAATGACTTCGTTATCGTGAAAATGTCTTTCTTGTTTTCACGTTTTGTCTATCATGATCTATCTCTTAATTTCTAGTATTAAGTTTGTCATTACTCGTTATATCCTCTATGGAAAAGCATAATTATATGTAGATTAGGTAGGTAATACTCTGAAAATGTTACTTTTATCGCTCCTAAAAAGTTTCATTTCAAAAATAAAAATGGACTAAGTACATTTTAGAAAACTTTGCCTGACATATAAACTATGTATATAAGCGTATAATATGAAAGCATGTTTTTGATGGGGTGTGTCTGTTTTTCGGTCATGGTTCTATATAATCTATGAGAACGTAGAAAAATCTATAAATAACTTAAAGTAGGTAACACACATGTAAATATAACCTTTAGGGTTACCCGACGTTAAAAATGAACATGTCTTATAATAATGTTATATATAAGTATAGGTATCAAGAATGCGTAACCTTTTTCCGGGTTCTATATTCTTCTGCCAATTCATTATTGTCTGTGAATCTAAAACGCTACACGTTCTGTTTTGTCTGGTGTCGGGTTAATCGCATATGCTTTCATTTCATACATTAATATTAACATCGGCCATTTATTGTGCAATTTTCTCATTGTAGGCTTTGGAATCAAAATTAGCATCGTGTCGTGGTACAGTTAGACCTAAAGAACACTCACCGAATACCACTTCGGATGTCAATAAGGACTACAGGTGTGTACTCAAGAACTAAGAACGTAACCGTCATCTGATCATCTCACATTTCGTCTACGAGCTGCCACTGCATTATGGGCTTGTCTTATAAGTGTGATATTAAATTAATCTACATCGCTTCGAGTTCGTATATTCTTGTAGATCGTTAAATTTAATTACTCGTGATCTTTATCAATGATTTCCTAATTGACTAATGTCTGTGATGATACTGCAATAGTTTAGGATTGATACATATATATGTGTGAAGGTTCCCACCGCAGGACTGACACCGTGATTCAGCATGCCGTGCAGCGATTTGCTTTACACATTGTAAGCGTATTTATATAATAATTTGATTTTTCGATAGATTGTACTGATAGGAAATGTAGGATTATCATTAGAGATCCCTCCAACCTAAAGAGTGAAATATTTAACGTGTGCATATATTGCAAATATTGATGTTAGTAAAATGTTAGAAGCTGAATACGTTCACTTCTATATAACGCCGAAAATTATAAACCTTAGTAGTAAACATGGGTGAACATATTTTGGAAATATATTTTATGTACATAGTAGGTAAAGGGGTATGATATGTATGAAATTGTTAACATTACAAAATTCTATGAAATTATTTGCAAAAATGCCTTGTTTTTGTAATATTGATTGTGTGTTTTATTTAGGTAAGGCCTAAATCGTGGTTTGTCAGTTCAAGATATAGGAGTTGGCTATTTTACGGTTATCAAAAAATTGTACAATTCCCAAGGCGACATCAGTCGTTTGATTGTACATAATAATAATAATAAACAAATTTTAATAGTAACTTTCAGATATTAAATGTATACATGTATGTAAAAGCCTTTAAGGTTTGTTAATTGAAATTTTAGTTAAATTGAAAAATATGTATCGCTTGTAGAATCCAGAAATTAAATTCTAAAACTATTAAGTTAGTTTTGAAGTATGACCAGACTTTTACGAATTGCTATATAAAAATGTAAATATCGAATAAATATTATAAGAGGGCGACAAAAGTTATTGCTAAGACATGATTAAAAGAAATAACACCGACTTAATTCCTATTTAGATTTACTGTTTAAACTTTACACATTTTGCTATATTTTATATAAGAATACCTTTACACTTTCTTAGTTTTTTGTTATCACTCTAGCTACAAAAGAATAAATAAACAGTGCAGAGTTGTATGCAGAATTCGCATAACATGGTGTTTGAGTAATCAATCACAGTTCGACACTCAAATTTTTATTTTCAATGCATTTCGTTTCATATATTATTCATAAAAAATAGTAAAGTTCTATTATGTTTTATAATATTACATGTTTGACTATTAATAATACAAATCCAGGCCATTCCGTTCATCATTGAAAACAGCCTCAATAATATGCAGTTTTTATATTTTTGTTATGTGAATGCTAAAAAAACAAAATGGCAGGAGTTTTGGCGGGATTTTAGGATTTTTTATTCATAATTTGCGTTATGTGATCCTATTTCGTGTAATGTTGGTGGCATCTTGCGTAATATAGCTTGGTTATTGTGCACAAGTGTAGTGGATAGGGAAAAAATAAAGCGGAGCATGAATTTTAAGATATCACAAAAATACCCTGGAAAGTTCTATGAAGTGCGCCACCTTGTTGTTGAAACATTGAAGTCTTAATAAGACCCATTGCTATAATTGCCCACTTGATAATGTTCGTAATAATGCTCAACACATAGGATTGTTTTTTGCAGTAGGAAAAAATCAAGTGGCACAGTAAAATGTATTTATTGAAAATATCATATGTTGCTTAGTAAGGAATTTTGTAACGCTTAAAAAGCCAAATACGGCATGAACTCTGGCAATCTTTTTACTGCAACAACATTTAATACTTTAAAAAGAGTAAAATATTCACTATTTTTAATACCTGGATATACTTTTTTTGCTACTCGTACGTGATAACATATTTTATTATTACTACAAATAAATTGCATACATGTTACATATAAAAAACGGTAGATTTTATTCTATTTCAACTTTTGTCTGTAAATAACTGCATGATCGATTATATTTCACAACTCTAGCATGTCATATTATGTTTATGTTCAAATAATATTAAGGAATTCATGTTTATTATTCCTGTCACACATATGTATTCTACGAGATTTTGTTTTATAAAACATACTCTTTCACGAATTCTAAAGTTTGTTCGTTTAGTGCGAATTACATACCTCATAATGTATTTTTCACGGTGTACCCACAGAAAACAAATGTACTAAAGATTTCACGACAGAGATACTAATATTAATCTACAGTAACTCTCACATTAATTACAGTCAATATTATATGTAATACAAATGATATTGCTTTATTAACCTACAGTAACTATTTCAAGTCCCGCCTCTCTATATTTAGCGTGTTTACCATATTAGACCACATCAGCATTTAACATCAGGTGAGATTTTGGGCAAATGTTAAGAACTTATAAAGTTAAAAAAAATCCATCACTATATTTTCACTACAAAGTTATGCGACTGATAAAATACATAAGTTACTGGTATGCTCTCAATAGCAACATTATTTTTTTTTAATCCAATTAGTATTGTAAAATGACATTTCTATATCTGTTATTTCAAGAACGATTCTTTAGTCTTAGCATTCAAAAGCTCTGTTATGTTGTATAATGTAGTATAAACTTTTTATTGTAATACAGGTCTATATATTGTTAAAAATAAATTACATAAGAATCTCGAATCTCTCAAGCTACTGTTGTCAAATCTTGCCTTAAATATTTAAAGTTGTTACATCAAACTTACTGTATGAGTTTTATAAGATTTTCAACATATTTTATAATAGCGGAACGCTGTGATGGCCCTTTTGACGTTCATCCGCTCATGAAACTTCGTATAAATTAATAACTACGTTTGAGGAAACAAATTTCTGTTCTTTATAATCAATAGTGACATGCAGTTACGCCTAAACTTTATCAAATTTTAAGACTCAAAATTAATTAAGTACACTGAATTCTGAATTATATATATGTATAACAGATATGGCATATATCTGTGCAACTACTACTATATCTAACTATGTAATATGGTCACGCGAACAAAATTTTTCACGTTTTTCCTAATAAAAAACAGCGACGTTTGACAGAATCCTTAATGGATTATAATTATTACTGTACTTATTACAACCACAATTCGGCATTTATATTTTTCTAAATTCTGAATTATATATTTATATCCTATATATAATTATATATATAGGATCGCTGGCTAGTACAACTACCATCTCCGGCAAACATATCAATATATAATGCAAAACAAAGCAGTATCTGATTATATTTTTGTCGAAAAAAAATCGACATTTCACGTCACTATTGTAAAATGTCAAAACGGCTATCATAGCGTGCCGCAATTATAAGAGGTTGTCATAATTTACATAATATTATATGTATAACAAACACATATATGCAATATAAGTGTTTAGATATGGAACAAGATTAGTATTTAAAAATAAAATAATATTGGTGTTGATGTATGGTATGTTTTCGATATTTAAATATATTATTAATATATGTAAAAAGGTCTAGATAAGTTTTTAAATAATTTCTAAAATTTTTGAAGTGTTATTAGGGTATCACCATTCATTGGCGTGAAAATATTGATCGATTAAAACATTTTTCAAACAATAAAACTACGTAAATTTATTTTGATAAGCACAAAACGAGCATTTTTTGAGCACTATTTAAAATGAATTCTTATAAAGTTTTCTTGTGGCGAAAAATAATATATAAATATTTTTGATATGTCGACAATATTTTCACACAAGTTCGTATTATAGATACTAAAGAGTGGAAATAGATGTTAGCAGGTAATTAATTTTATTTTTACAAACGATAAAACTTGATTGTAATACAGTCTCAGATCTAGAGGGAAAGGACAAACGGGATTGTATCTGCATTGGGTTAAAATGTAATGGAGCAGCAACATTATTTGAAAAATTGTTTAGAATTTCGCTTGCTTGAGCCAAAAGCGCTAATGTAAGGTTATTTGTCCCAATTCGTAAATATCCTAGGTCCAGAGTCGTACTAATATCGAAGTGTTTGGAATGGTAAACACATTACAAAAATATCTTATAAAAAAATAAACAAGTATGTCAAAATTTGATACAACGGTATTTCTCATTTTTAAGCCATATCGCTTCTTTATTGAGTAAAATATATGACGCTGGGAAAAAACTAATAAATGTTCTCCTTTGGCTTTTTGCTACAAGTATTATATTTTTTTCAAATGGAACCTGATATTCGATGAAGTTTTTTTTACTGCGAAATTATTCACTTATAATTATTTTTTAGTTTATCCTTTCGGCCCTGTATATCAAATTATTTAGTATATACCTCTAAAAGTTTAGTATGGCAACTGATGTGTTTAAAGTTTACATTTTTTTTTTGAATAGGGAAATATCTAGAAAGGGTAGTTTATGGACAGATATACATATCTATGTACTGTATTTGTCCCGAATGCTGCATTTTTTATAAGGATAACTATGTAGCATTTGTACGTTTACGCGTGTGGTGACCAAGCAATCATTATTTTGTTTCGCAATATGAAATATTGAACGAATATTAAAACAAATCAAAAATTCTTTGGTGTTTTTATTTAACTCTTCATATTATTTGTTTTCCAACAAGTACATTTGGTACAAGATTCGTCCATTCAACAGATTTTGGCAGTTCCACTGGTGGTTTGAACGCGTTGACCAATTCTCGAAGAGGCTTACTACGCAACTTTACTTTAAGAAACAACGGTGCTTTATTATTATCACCGTTAATTACCTCAACTAACATATTTCCTGAAAACATAAAATATATCGGAGCAAATGTTTCGTATACCGTCCAATATGTTATTAACTACCCTCCCACATAAATCGTGTAGAAGTGCACAGAAGTCGTAGGAAACAAGAATGGGGACTTTCGACCGAGTAGCTTAAAAGCTCGCCCAAAGGCGCAGAGAATCTGTGCTCGTTAGGGCAACTGCGGTTATTGGGTTCGAAAAAATAGAGGGGATCAGTCTCGCGCGGATCATCAGACCGTTCACATCTCTAAAAATATTCGTAATGTAACTATCTTCAGTAGCGCATTACACTATCTAGTGTTAAAGTATGATTTCAGACTATTATAACTGCTCCCCCAATATTACTACGACAGATAAATTTTGTATTAAATCAATAAAATACGAAAATTAAGTTATTTATTTGATCAAATAAAGAGCGTCATCCTGTCGTTTAAGATTTTTATTGTACTAGCTGTGTGTTTGACAGGGAAAGAGCAGTAACATCATTATTTTTTTTCTAGTAATTGCCTGCGAATTCGTGTATGTTGATCTCACTATAAAAATTAGTAACAATAAAACACCCCGTAATAATCAGCCTGGACATTGCTTTCTATTACTTCCATATTCACAAACATACTCTTTTTATACTAGTACTTGATGTAATAAAATGATAACCGTCGTCTACTCTTCTATTTGCTATTTGGCTTCTGTAAAATTGCTCAAGTTTTTAAATAATCTCATGTGTTTATCTTCTTACTTATAGATACTTAATTTTGACTAAAAAATGGAACCAGGGATTCTTGAAAAAAGTACATTTAAATAATTAAAGAAACGTGAAAATGTGCTTCTAGTAATACGATACCATATTTACCTGATATTTTAGGAGACTGTAATATCCATAGTGATACTACGTAAAGTGGAAGTGTTTGTATTATATGTATCAGCTTTGCAAGAACATACTGGACAATCAAAGATAATATTCTAAACTGAAAGTAGGAAATACATATTTTAGCAATTTCCTCACCATATCACTCATTACTTATTAAAAAAAATTGATTCAGGTCATATATAAATTATTCTCCTAAATGGTAATATACTGTGTAGGTTATTTCATTATAATATATATCTTACCAAAGTAAATACGATATAATAAAGTGCCGTTGTCGGTAGCAACAACAATAAAATCGTGAAAGCCACAGTGCCCACGAAAAGCTCTTGGTTAGTGTATTCACAAGAATCAATACCTCCCCGCAATGGATTGTATTTACGCCCGACAAACAACCTCAGTAGTGCAATTAGGCCAGATATTTGCATATTAAATAACCTGTAATGTGAATTGTATTACGATTATTTTCTCATTTCGTCTAATTATACTTTTTTTATTGACTGAATATGTAATACATGGAGAATATTACAGAAAAGTAAATACGCTATTAGTACTTTATAATGATAATTAAAAAAACAAAGTAAGAAGCTACAGAGAGAGAGAGCTACACTCTTCCTAGATAAAAAAAAAAATAAAAAATACGACAAAAACAATATTAAATTTAGTATCTATAGATAACAGTGATATTTAACACATATTTAATTTCAAATGTTTTAATAAACCACATTTAGGTATATCAATGAATGTAGAAAATATATTTTTTAATGATATATGATTTGATAAATTCAATATTTTAACTCTGGTCCCTAATACATCCTTGATAATTTAATGTATATTCGTAAAAACAGTGATAAACTTAATTCTGTAAACAACACAGTATGATTTTAACACTAGAAATAATCACAAATTACCCATTCAATTTTTTAAACTCTGTAAAACCAATAAGAACAATAGTGTTACTTCTTACAATAAACTTCTAATGTACATTAATGATTTACCGGACAATAAGTTACGGCACCATGTCACGCTGATTTTATATGTAAAATGTTATTATACGGCGGATCATTACCTGAACGATAATAACATTAGGAAGTGGAAATCCCTCAATATATCTTTTAAAATACTACTATCTGTAGTTGTAATAAAATAATATAGAAAATTATAAGACACATAGTTGACTAATTTTTAGATAAAACTGTGTTGTTTTCTGAACCAATGGTATTGTTTAAACATTCATAAATGCCTTCTTGGGGCCTAATTTGTAAAAAAAACACTTTATTTTCATGTTCCAAGAATAAACAATTCCTACAAAATAGGTGTCAGATAGGTCCCGGTATTCTTTTTTCCACATTAAATTCATGAGACTATTATTACTAAGTCTTATCAGAATTAAGTTACTTTACAGCTGGGATTGTAAACGAATTGGAGTGTCAACAGCTGGGTAAAATTAAATAATAGTAACAAGTGCATACCTAGCTGCATATACATAAATGCAGTATGAATGAAAAGTAGCTATGCAAATCATATCCGATATAACGGCCGTTTGAAATGTAAATCCTAAGTAGCCCACATATCTATATACATGTAGTATAATGTCCAGCTTCTCACCAGACACATCTGAAAAATTTTTTTAATGATTATTTCTGTCAGGTTCAGATGTAATAAAACACCAGGTGTAAAAATAAGGCACTTTTATATTTATACTGTGAAGTGAATCTGTATAAATAAGAAAATATGAAATGGATAAAAGTGAAATCTGCAGTATTGCTAATACTGTGAAATTTCAAAGGTAGCAAGCACATGATTAATTCAATTCTAGGATTATATTAAAATTCAGTGAAACATACCTAAAAATAACCACCATAGTTGTATATGATAAGAGAAATATTTGCCTAACATCTTATTGAATGCATTATTTAACTTTAGACCAACAGGTGCCCCCATTAACCATTTAAGTAAAGAATAGAGGGAATTTATCAATTTCTGAAACAATATTTTTATTTAGTCATTTATTATATCATTATGTCATATATATATATATATATATATATTAGACTAAGACCGAAGAGGTGTATAAATATATCTTGAATATTTTAGTTTATAAAATATCTTTAAGAATTTAAGTTAGGTGGCAGGTGAATATGAAAATCAAACATATCATTTTATATTATACTACTGTAAACCTCCATATTAAAATTTGTGGTATTAAATTAGTTAAGTTGGCAACTTAAATTGATTCAGGTAAAAACAAATATAATTCAAAATAGTAATAAACAATATTGAATTATAATAATGATAGAGCGAGTTGCAAGGTTCAACTGAGTTACCACCGCCTCCATATATATTCCTGCTGCAAAGTAGCCATGTTTTTGCTTGTCTAGTTTGAAGTGTATGATTGACAACATACACTGTCATATGAAGAGTTTCAGCTCGGACCTCAGGAGTTACAACTTATTATGAGTGGCTTTCGGTTTGTGATCCTGTCGAGGTTGGTTATAAAGTCATAGCCTCTAGTAACCGCTCAACATCAGGTGGATTACATACGTATTTACTACTTTGTAACATAAAAAATCTACTGTATAAATTTTACAAATTACTGACTGCTATAAAAAACAGGAAAAAACAAGTAAACATTACCTCTAATATTCCCATTAGTAAAGAACTTATAGTCTTTGTATCATATGACAATAACTGTAGCATAATATATCCTAGAATAATGTCTATAATGATTGCTGAAATCAAATTGCCTTGTTTTATTGATATCTGTAATAAAAAACAGTTAAAACAAAAATCTTTTCATTGAAAAGTTAGTAAATTTGGATTAACATGTCTCATGTTTGAGTATTATTTTTTATTATTAATAATTTATGACTTTTATCACCCTATGATTTAATTTAAGTAATTAAGTTAGGTAGATTTTTGTAATAGACAATAAATAAAACATTCATAGGTGTTAGATATACAATAAATAGTACTTAAAAAATATAAAAGCGTACTTGTTTACTCCTTTTAATAGTTGCTATAAGCCATCTTATCGTATTAAAGTAATTTATTAAGTGTTGAAGAAACATTGAAGATTCTAGCCAGTATGGAATTTTAATAGATGATGTTATAGATTTTTTATTTTGTATTTCACCATATTCAATATGAATCAAATTTTGAAGTTTAGTAAACTCATTATAATCATAGATTATTTGAGAATTCCTTATTTTATCGTAATCATAAAGCATAATGATAAAATTATTTGTTACATTTATGTTTGTGCCATTTATTCTAATTTTATTTATTTCAGGTGGATAAAACTGTAGGTAATTAGGAAATCTTTCAAATTTAGTTAATGTTTTCTGACCGCCGAAATTTCCATATATACAATTTAATTTATGATCGTTTTGTAATAATTCGTTATGATTTGTTGAATATTTGGTGATGAAGATAGTAATTGCACCTTTCTCTGATATGTCAACAATTCCTTTAAAATAATTCGCTTGCGATCTCCATAAATCCGAAGGCAATAATATCTTTAATGATTGTGACATGTTAATAGTTATACGTTATACATGTATAAGCTACGCACAAAAAAAATATTTTTTTCGTCTAATCTCGCCAGATCATTTTGCCTTGACGTTGTTTCATAAATAAAACAACAGATTTTGATGTGCATAGAGTATGTTATGCAAATTATGTGTACAAGTAAGATATACAGTTACAATTACAGAAAATAGTTTGCAATAACGGAGAGCATTGTGCTTGCAACATTATGCTTAAATCGGTAAATTGTAATAATATTGTACAATAATTATTATTGTATTTTTTGATAACAAATATTAAGCAGAAGATAATACTTTCACACGAAAATGGCTGTAAAACTAAGTGAAGAGGATTAAGGGTTTTCAAGATTGGAAAACAAAGAAATAAGAAGGAGTATCACTATATCATTAAACTATGCTGTTGCTCTATTTTACTATAATTGTTTTAATAAATTGCTGTTAGTTATTCTACTGTTACAAATCATATTGCAATTTGTAACAATATCTCAATAATTAAATTAATAGGTATTCATTGTTGGCGTCAGGGCATGCGTAGTATCCTCTTAATAGTCAGGGCGGTGTCTAAGTATTGACTACTAAAAGGATATAACGTTTGCTTTAATAGTTGCACAACTATTTACATTGCTAACGCTGGCTAAACATTATACGACACCTATCTTATAAAAGCCTACCCAAAAGACCAGGTTGGTATATGTCTATGTGAAAAAGATTATCCACGATAAACAATTTTATCATTTACGCTGTTTTGCTGTACGATGTTTCGCTTAGCGCTGTTTCGGATTAACGCTCATTTACTTGAGATGTGAGATTCCCCGAATTCGTAGGCTCTTTTAAGTTTTCTGATATCCGAAGCAATTTATCTGTGTTCTTTTTTATACGAACGTATTTTTATCATTTCAAATATTTGTTGATGTAATTGTAAGTATAAAATTGTATAATATAACGATTACTATGGCTTTTAGTCTTTATTATGGGTAATAATAAAAATCACGAAAATAAAGCAACGAGAAAAATAATTTCACTAGAAATTAAAATGCAAGTGATTAGAGACCTTGGCGAACGTCAATCTCAAATGGGTGCTCCAATAAACTGGTAACTTCAACCAGAGGGGGTTTTGAGGATGCCTTTACCACTTACCAAAAACATCTTACAGAGCGCAAAACGAAAACGTAAATTAGATGTAACGTAGATTACAAAAAATGCATGCGAAAACTTTACATTAGACGACGTCCAACGATCAAGATGATACGGGCGGAATATCAATTCCTGGCGAGTCATTAATGACCTGGTTTTCTTCTAGAGACTTTAAGAGTTGGTGCTTGATAATGTATTCTATTATCTAGCAGAGCAGGGAAGTAATAGCAATAGGTAAATTGTTTCAATGGATCAGACCAGTCGCCTTTTTTAAGGATCGGGTGCAATTAGACAGACTTCCATATGTTCGGGACAATGCCTATAGAATAGGAGTGTCGAAGTGTCGTTTCTGTAACGTTACCCGAATCATCAAAATATATGTTATTTAAGCCTAAACACGTTTATCTTCTATTTATATGAATATCATTATTTATTGAAATTCCTTCCTTTTCTTAGCTAATTATGTAGTGAATGAGATAATTTTTCTTCAAGTTTATTAACCTAAATCTGATTTCTGAGAAATCTGGAAAAATGACATCAACAACGTTGCACAGAAGGCACTTTATCTAAGACACTTATAACTTTTTCCAGAATATCTAGCTATTCTGGAGTATATTAATTATATAATAATGATTAAAATTTGGACTCCTTATTTTGTCAACAACCTCCTTTGCATATTCCTTTTAAAAAAATATGTGTGTATGCTTATGATCACTCGAAAGAAGTGAAAATATTTGTATCAAAAACAAAGAGTGTCGTAAAGACATAAGACAGAAGCGAAACTTTTGTATTACAAGGAAATATTTTTATTAAAAAAATTCAACGTCACGCGGTGTTCTCAGACGGTCAAATTTTTCGTTGTATACTATCATTATCATATCATCAATCATTAGAATATGTAAGCCTAGAACATGTTTTCATACAGAGAACAGATGCATAAAGTAGATGACACTAATTTCATATCTACGTGACAATTGTATAATAGTCTTTGAAGGGGATTGGGTTGCTAGGATTCAAAAACAAAGAGTGAAAAGAGATTCTATTTGGCAACTCTGTTGTAGCTTGCGCGTGTAGTTTCGGTGTGAAACGGAGTCTAGTTTTATTGTAGTAGGTACTTGTTATGTTGATTGATGTGGAAGAGTTGATGCCTACTTTATATTTTCTAGAAAAGTGTAGTTATTATAATACGGGAATAAGAATTTAGAGTTAATAAGTTACAGGACATTCTCAAGGCGCTGTCAGTACACTTGATTCAATATGTCTGCCCACGAGCAAATGAGGGCGATGTTGGACCAACTAATGGGCACAGCCAGAAATGGTACATAAATTTACATCAAATTACTATAGAAATTCAATTTATTAGAAAAAGTCTTCCAACATTGTTTGAAAAGAAAAATATGTCCCATTTCTATTACAATATTGTTTATTCACATTTAACATTTTCAAGAGTAAATAAAGTGTGGTATAATATCCTGTATGAAAATATTGTTGTTGTAATAGTTTTTTTGCTAAAATTTTCTGTTTGTATTTCTTGTTTTTTTTTTTTTTTATTATATTTAGTGTAAGGCAGTGATTTTCATACTTTACAGGATTTTAGTGTTTGAACTCAATCTCGGCTAATTTTCAAATGACGGTGTGGTCTACGATGGTAATACGCTAAACTTAGAGGACGGCCTCTTAAATGCCTGTTAAATAAATCTTATATATAAAATATTGTATTAAAAGAGTGAGAACCATATTATAGACACATCGTAACTTTCAAATATGTGGCAAAAAATCCTGTATTTTGACATTTCTATGTTAAAATTAAAAGCAAAAGCCGCTTACTTCGTTGACTTTTAAATTTATATATACCAATTTGCTTTTAATATATATTGTCTTTACAAGATTTAAAAATTATTTTGGTAATTGAGTAACCTATGAAAAAACATGTACAAATTACAAATAAAATAAATCATTTTTTTGCCTGATTATTGTTTTTGCATGCAAAAATATTCAAAATATATATTATTTGCTTTTAATTATCAGATATATTATCATAATTATCTGATTATTTTAAATGTAGACAATGTACTATTTTCAATATTTTTTAAATATTACTTGCTCTTTTAGCATATTAGCAAAGAAGATAAGAATGAAAATAAAAAAATACCTAAATAAATAATAAATTAGCATATGCACATTTTATTTTGTGGTATATACATAAAAAAGATTGAGGCCAGAGGTCTAAATGCAGCCAGCTATTCGCCATTTAGTGACCTAGAATATTAGGCTCCCATTCAGTTACTTATCTTCAGCCAGTGTGTTTGATGTAGTGAATGGCCTTTTTTATTTATTGGTTTAGTAGAATATTAACATATCTAGTAATAATACTTTATTGCAGGTGAAACCGACAGACATGGGGTTAAATTTTATGATGACTCTGTCTGCAAATCATTTTTATTGCAATGTTGTCCACATGAAATCCTTTCATCTACAGTAAGTACACAATATATATTTTTTATAATACTTGGGTTTTTAAGGTTTTAAATTCTTAAGGAGTCATGTAATTTTGATTGTTTGCTACATTTATGTCATATAATTTCATTACAGAACTTGTTGTTAACATTTTTACATTCATATTTAAAAAATTGTATTGTACAGGAGTGTATTTCCATCCTAAATATAAGTATTAATTTAGAAATGTTAATGAAGAGGATTTAGAGTATTCTTTTAGAGTTTGATGATAGGTGTTACAAATGAAGTTTATTTATTTACATTAAGTAATAATGACATATTTATGAAGTAACTTGTAATGCAATTAGCATTTATTTGTGATTTGTTTTTTTGGGACAAACACTTTGAAAAAAAAGAACAAGAAAAATTTACCAAGATTTAGCATAGTCATGCAATTTAAGAATATGTTGCATATTGAAGCAAGTGTTAAAGTAGCTTATGAAATAAGTAAAACATTTTTGAATTATGAGGTGCTTCTTTTAAGTGCAAGAGTAGAAAGTGTATTACATAATATCGAAAACATTATATGACAATTTCTACATTAGTATCTAAATTATGGGAGATGTAAAATAATACTGACCTTTTAACTTCATTGGAAGGTATTTAAGTTATAATAGTTCACTTTTTGGGAGTTGTACTGGTTTTAATTTGTTTCATACATTAGGATATTGAATGAATCCCTTGAATTAAAAATTATCTGCAGTGCAGCAAATCATTATCCTACTGTATGGTATATATATTTCATTTTTTTTTGTTGTATCTTTTGATAAATAAGAGTAAAATATGACATCGGAGTGGCATTAACTATGGTGAAATATGCTTTTCAGAAAATGCCCAACACTAGTCTTTATTGCCCATCACAATACTTAACAAATGAGGGATAGATTGTATGAGTTAGGCTGTTCTGTAAGTACCCAGATGTATGTATAAACATTTATAGTTAGCTGACTGTATTCTCTACTGCTATGCAGTATTTAATTTATTAAGGTCTTTGAAATAAATAAATTGTACGACAGTACTAATGCAGCTTCGGTGAGTACATATGACAATTTTAGGATCATGAAAAATCTTAAGCTGGGTGCTATTCGGTGACACATACATTGTAACTACATTGGGTACGTACTGTGCTGTTTACATGGCTAGAATTAAATCAAACATTTTGCATGTAATACGCAGAAATTCAACATGTCAAATAAATTTATGTTAAAATAAATCCTTTTTTTTGTAAGACATCTGAAAACAATTAAATTGTTTGTGAATATCAGATTATTAAATTAATAAAGCCATTGTAGAAGCACTGTTCTTGTAAAAAGACTTTGTCAATCTGTGTTAAAATTGGTTGTAGAAATTACTCATATAAATCTGAATAAAATCAGATGGTAATCAATATTATTGTGACATCAGTTATCAGTCTTTCAATATATAAATATGAAATAAGTTATTATATATTTAAGATGTATTATGGTATTTAAATGAACAGACTGACAGACTGAATTGTCATTTTCTTAACGTTTATTTGGTATACATCTACCCCTAGGGGTTATTAGGATATTCAGGAAGGTGTTTCCACTGTCATTTGTAAGTATTTGAGAAATTTATATTGAAGGAGCAATGCAAAGGGCCAGTTTGAATATCTTGCTGTTTATAGTATGTATTTTCTTAAATTTTTATTACATAAATACTTGTCTGATAAACTTGTGTTTAATTAGTGTTATATTATAATCCATTTTTTGTTATATCTTCTATGAAAATTATATTGTAATTAAAAGCAACAATAAGGTTATCCTGAATAAACCAAATTGTATGGATGAAAATATAATGTGTATTTATCATGTGATTTTAATCTTTATTGCAGCGCATGGATCTAGGTGAGTGTCCAAAAATTCATGATTTGGCTCTCCGTGCGGATTACGAATTAGCGTCAAAAACCAAAGACTATTTCTATGATATTGATGTAAGTATTTAACATTATACTTTAAAACCTTTTTAACTGATTTCAAGTAGGAGAAGATTTTCAATTTAGTTGTGTTAATTTTTCTCTATGTTTATCACTATAGAACTTCTTGGAAAAACTGATTTAGAAATTATTTTTTTTGTTGTAAAGGGGATATTTTTTTTTAGTATTGGTCTTTAATTTGTAACATACAAGAGCGAACTCCTGAAAATCTGTTAGGAAGTATATAGTTATTGAGCTATTGATACGTTTACGACAGTCCAAATCTAGGTAGGTACCTACCGAACTATGATCAAGGATGCTGGTGCATTTCTTTTGAAAGTTGATGTTTATAAAGTCCTATGAAATTGGTTCTAAGTTTTGTTACAATTTTTATTGTTCTTGTATACAGAATAATAATTTGCGGAGAATTGCAGAAAAAGATTATGTCTAAATAAATTATCAATGTATACTCAAAAACTCTTAGTCTAAAACTTTTGTGCTAACCTAGATTTAGTATTATGTTATAGATTACTGTACAACAGCATCACTATGAGTGAGCTATATTATCTTTTTATTCTCCAAATGATATGATGAACGATACAATTATGTAAGTGATTTAGATAATTTTCTTAATACCTCAGAATACTATGTTAACATATAATATAGCATGTATAATGTTTTCCACATGGTATGAAGACAGTTTGCATAATTTTAAAATGATTTCTTTTTTGGGTTTCAAATTGTAAAGGCGACAGAACACTTAGAGGCTTTTATAGCTGATTGCGATCGCCGAACTACCGCAGCTAAACAGCGTCTAGCCGAGACTCAAGAAGAGCTATCTGCAGAAGTTACAGAGAAAGCCAATTCTGTACATGAACTCGCTGAACAAATTGGACAAAAGTTAGCGAGGGCTGAAGCACTCGGAGAAGAAGGGATGGTAGAAGAGAGTGTCAAGTTAATGGGAGAGGTGAGACGCAATGTTTCCTTTGTCATTAATTAAAAATTATACACTAATAACTATAAAAGAAAACACTTAAAGTTATGATATAAATAACGAATATTCCTGTACCATTGTTACTAAATGCGTTACATAACAAAACAACAAATTACTCAACAGCAGAATAATGGATAACAGTTTGTAACAAAAATTATAGTGAAATAGCACAACATACTATTCATTATTACTACATAGCTATTATTGTTATCTATACTTGAATGTTTTACATAATAAAAATAATATTCAAATTTTTTAGATTGATGAGTTGCGTAAAAGAAAAGCGGTCGCAGAGCAAGAATATCGTAATTCTATGCCGGCGTCTTCATATCAGCAACAAAAGTTGAGAGTGTGTGAAGTGTGCTCTGCATATCTCGGTATTCACGACAATGACAGAAGATTGGCAGACCATTTCGGAGGGAAGCTTCATCTTGGATTTATTACTATTCGTGAAAAACTGTCAGAGTTGAAGGTAGACTGTTGCAGTGGGCGGAAACTTGATTCGAAGTGAGTCATTTTATATTAAATGATTTTTTCCATGTATAGAAGACCGTCGAGAAGAGACGCGAAGAACGTGGAGCGTCAGAACGCGAGCGTGGGGGAGGTCGCAGGCACTATGTTGGTGGACGTGAGTTGGACAGAAGGGCGCGAAGACACCGCGAGTCGGCACGAGACCGTGACCGCGAACGCGGTGACAAAGACCGTGATCGTGATCGCGAACGTGAGCGTGAACGAAAGTGAGTGATACGATTTTTTTACAATTTTATAAAGCCTCTGGATGTATGTACTTTAAGCTTTAATTATGCACTATTTTCCAATCTTCATAAGCTCCAAAGAGTGCTTTTGATCTGGTAAATTATACCAGCATCCTCTGGTTGCTTGGTTGTGATAATTCCTAAGAGATTTAATGAGCCAGATTTTCGGGTATTCCCTAATTAAAATGTCACCAAATCCAATATTTCCCTGCAGCACATACTCTAGCAAGCTTATCAGCGCTTTGTTTCTTAGAATTAAGTTTTGTAGGTGGTAGAGCTACGCTAAAGCTATTACTGGTTTCAGCATGAATGGGTCGGCTCGCCCGGGGTAGTACCACCCTCTCATAGAAAACCGACGTGAAGTAACAGTGGTTGCACTGTTGCGTTTCGTTCGGTCAGTGAGAGCGCCGGAGGCCCACATATTTAAAAGGCCGGCAACGCACTTGCGACTCCTCTGGTGTTGCTAGTGTCTATGGACGGCGGTGATCACTTACCATCAGGTGACCCACCTGTTCGTTTGCCACCTATAATATAAAAAAAGAAAAAAAAAATGTATTGTAATTTAACAATCATAACGTCATCGCTAGTATATTTTTATATCTATCTATTTATTTCGTCCTAAACTTCTTTATTTTGTTTAGACGCAGTCGGTCGCGTAGCAGGAGTCGACAGGAACAGTCTCGAGAGCGATCTCGAGGGCGAAGCGATCGCGACCGGGACTCGAGGCGCAGTCGCTCTCACCGATCAACATCACGCGACCGCCGTAGGGAATAGACAGAATTTGTACTCCCCCAGTACGAACATGAAATAGGACACATAATGTCTAGTTTATTATATATACTTAGAGGATAAAGCAATATATATTTTGTTCGTTTTTTTTTTTCAAATGAGTTTGCTTTCATTTATTTTGCAGATCTGAAAATAGAAGAACGTTTTAAATCTGAACATTATTTTTTTCAAAATGCCGATATAGTTTTTGTAATAGTTTTGAGAACGATTTCATAGTATTTGCATAATATAAACGAGATATATACTGGATAAAAATTGGAATGATTTTTTTTTGTAAACTGTTTGTATGAAGCTAAATATAAATCTAAAAGTAAATAAATTTTGTTACGCCTTGCACAAAGTCTTTCATCTCTTGGTTTTTTCTAGGTAGCAAGGAGACCGAAGTGACAGTTTAGTTATAATCGGATTTAACAGTTCCATATATTTATTGTAGGTAGTTAACGTATTACAAATAACTAAGGTTGTTTAGGCCTTTCAAATAATCGAAAACCACTTAATTTGCATTTGAAATAAATGAAAATATTGAATTCATCTGTTGCGTTCAATTGCAATTTTAATGGGAATAATAAATCAGGAGTAGCAAAGATTGCTAGTTTGAGTTGTAGAGACCTCTTACAAGGTGAACTAATTGATCTGGTGAAGGTTATGGGTTTCTGCTGGATGCGAGTTGTGTATAAGCTTAAGTCCAGTAGTGGACTTCTTTCGGCTCAATGAATGAGAAGATACTGATCGACGATTCGTGCGTGAATATGAAAACTTTTCATAGTCTTGTTTGTTGCGTGAAATTAAAGTCTCCTGTAAAGGTTAAGACTCATTATTTTTCGTTTGTCGAATCCCTGTGTGCGACAAACTGAGATGGGCTTATTTACGATAATATTTATCCTAGGCCCATCGCTAGCAGCATTAGCGATTGCGTTCCCTGTCGGCGACTGTCCTTTTTTCGATTACCACTCTTCTAAAAAGCAATTTGAGTTCGGTTAGCTAATTATGGAAATGTATAAAAAAATTGTCAGACTAATGCTTTGTATGCGACAACTAGGAATTGCTAGCAACGCTGAATTATTTGTTCAGTTTTCATTTTTTTATTAATGCCGTGACACCCCTTTAAATTGTTCGAACTTGTAGACCTTTTTATTTCATTTCCATATAGATAAATAGATGGCGTTGTTAGGGCAATAAAAACTTGACAACGGAGAAACTGTCTATGTACTACAGCTACACTCTTGTATGCAGTCACTCCTTGCACGTCTTCTAGCTGCTCTGACTAGTTCCAGCAGAGTATGAATCTGTACTTTCCTAGAATTAGATTCTTCTTGTAACAGTAGTAAGAGGCAGGCGACATTTAAAATGAAATGTCTTCGTATAAAATTATTGTGTTAAACATTGTCATAGAACACGGAATAATGGGGCTCTACTTCTTGAGCGAGGTTGCTATAAAAAATACCGTTCTTTGTGATATTTTTTTTACTGTAAAACTTCGTAACACGTCGATTTCGCCCAAGACGGTTTTCAAAAGAGATAATTTCTCTGAATAAGACTAACGTATTCCTCTATTCTATTTGTGAAAGTCTAAATAAGACATTTCTTATATTTTTGTAGTGACAACACCGTTAACGGTGTGTATCAGTTTTGGACGGGTTTCTATATGGTTTTTCTTAAGTTATTTCGATAAAGAGCGGAATTGCATTGCAATCAATTGCTGTTAAACGTATAATTTCATTATTGTTTGGTGTTGTAGGTAATTTGTGTACGACAGTTTTTGGTTTAAATGTAGAATAATATAAATATGTGATTCAACATTGTAGCGTGTTTATGGTATAATTTGTATTTGTCTATATTATGAACAGAGAATAATAAAAAAAATGTACATAATATAAATGACAATATTATTTGTATTTTTGTTTCGTTTCAATCCACTAGCAAAAGATGGCGCGTGATATACTCGTATGTATTTACATAACTTCATGATTCCCTGTATAATTTCTATCGGCCCCAGTCTAATTTGAATTAGTGTATTACCAAACTTTTTTTATTACACATAAAAATAACTTTTAGGAGAAAATTTGTTATGCTAACTTGGGATGATGTTCTATTTTCTGTGGATATAAGAACGGTATTGAAAAAAAATACTATTACCATTATAGAATCATTTAGATTAACTAGATGTATTGTTTTCTTGTTACATATTGCAGTAAATAAAAATATAATTAAAACGTTTGTTTTATTAAGTTACCCGTTTAATAGTATTTATAATCAAACGCATTACAACATACAGATGTAAACGCACTATTGTGTGTTCAAAATTAAATTAAATAAATTGTTAGGGAGCAAACTGTGCGAAAAATTTACTCTTGGATCACTCTTTGGTGCTCTTCTCTTGATATTCTATGTTCGTTGTTATAACAATTGGCAGCAAAACGCTTTACATATGGCGGGTGGTAGATTGTTGTGTAGTGCCGGAAAACTATCGCTTGTAGAGTATTGTGTACACCTCGATACTCAAAGGCTAGTAAATTTTAATAAAACAACAATTAGTACGAACATTTAGTATATAGGTAAAATATTAAGAGTCTCATCGTGCCTTTTAAAAAGCGTAGCAGCGGTTACAAATAAAGCACCCATAATTAACCATACATGTTTTACAATGTATATTTCGTATTTATATTTTACATTTAAAAAAATATCTATTGTATAAAGTCAAATGACATACGACTTTTCTACAAAGCATATTAAGGTGGTGATGCCATATTACGTACAATAGTTTCTCATTTATAAAATTTATACAAAAATCCAAAAGCACTAAACGACTGCTAAAAAAAGACCAAGAGTAATTGTATAATTGACGCCTTCTTATTGACGAATAAAAACTGAGAAAAACAGTCACAGGTTTGTTATATTCTAAATTTAATATGGATATAAAGGCTATAAAAAAAATAAACGATTGAATCACAAGCAATATGAGATCAAAACAATAGTTTTAACATCAAGAGACATTATCGTAACTTATGTCTACATACATAACAATCATTGGATATTAATTATTCATAGAGATCATGAAACCGCTCAAAAAAAAAGAACAAATCACTAGATAATTTCAGTTAACACATTGTAGGTAGTGATCGGCCATAGTTAGGCTCACAGGTGAAGTTTGGACATTCAGTAAAATCTACAACTACAATCTTTTTTAATCTTTTTAGCCTCTATGAATATAGCTGTTAGTTGGTGCTTGCGCATAACTTTCAAGTGTTTAATACACAACAATGCTAAAATATGATTATAGTAGGTAATCTACAATTAGCATTTATTTACCATTAACTTGTCTCGATGTTATACATATAATATAATATGTATTTATATCAAAATTTGTTTTCTACGCAGCTATATTCAGAGCGTTCAAAAAGTTTGACGAGTACAGTAAAACAGATAATCTTAATCTTACTCTTTAATATATCCTTATTTCATTTTCTTTTTTAAATGTGGGTTTATAAAACCACGATGCAAGTGAAACTTTTTTCGGATCGTAGCATTTTAAAAACTGAGCACAATATATATTAAAATTAATGAATTTATTTTGAGTTGAGCCATGGGTACCGCCATATTGGTCTTGACTGCTCTGTCCAGCGTCTTTCCATTTACCCCTACTCCGCGGCCGACTGTAATGCGGCATACGATAGATGGACGAAAAAATTTGAGGCGACGTAAAAAGTTTCACTTAAATATTGCCCTTATTACTCTATACCTTTCCAAAAAAATATGAGGTTCGCAATTTCGGGGCTAACAAAAAGATTGGGGAGACCTAAACATATCCTATTTTATACGTATTTTTACGTGATCCGCACTCAAATTACGTATTTTATAACAGAAGACTTATAAAACAAAGGCCTAAAATATCAGCTTCATGGACAAATTTAGATCATTAACTAGTCGTAATATGTTAATTAAATTCAGCTTTATTTTCCATAGATGTACTTGTAGGAAGACTTCTCTATTACGTACAGAGAGATAGCACAGTCAAGTTTCTAAGACCTTGTTATAATTTTAAATTAACAATTTTGTAACTGATATACAGTAATATCTGTTATTGTGTTGCTTTTGCGAAAAAAACGTAAAAGCACGTTTCCTGCACGCAATGTGTTAAAATAAACCTACCACTTATATACTTAAAGTAGAATGTCCTTTAATTATGATTTTAAATCAACGTAGTGTTGAAATTCTAAATAGTATACATTCTTGATAGTTTCCTATACAAATGTAATTTTTAATATTAACAATAGTATCTACTCACATAAATTATATGGCAATCTAAATGAAAAAATTCAAAGAATCACACATTTTTTTAAATGTAACCTAATTCGTATTAAGTTATAATTTTTGAGAGATATTTATTATTGCAATAGATACATTTCTTCAATAAGTTCTCCGAGGAGATCTTCTTTTTCTAAATATTCTATTATCTGATCGTTTACAGATTCTTTTAGAAAATTTAATTAGTCTGTCATACTTCAGGTATATAATTCTTTGAACTATATTAAAAATTGAGTTTTCTTATTGACCAATTAGCGTAGTAATAGACTTGATGTTATAAATCGATAGTGAAAATTGCTAATTTACTAACGAGCGAGTTTTTGATGGAATCTTCGTGTATCATGCAGGGGCTTTAATTTCTTTTATTCACAATTGTCCGTTATTTGAAAATGCAGTCTGGTTATTTTCCACAAGAAAGTGTATTGGAAATAATAACACAGAGCATGAATTCTCTATGATGTCACAAAAACTCTCTCGAATGTTTTAACAAGGAGACTTGTTGGAACACGTGATGAAACTATTTCTTTCCATTGTAAATATCATAATTATAACTTAAGATACCACTAAACTTGTTATTTATTAATAGGTAATAGTTTTTTTTTCAGAATTTTTAAAATTCATATATTAAAGGTTTCATTTCAGTAATAGGGCAAACAAATGTCTTCACAATAATTGGAAAAATTGAAAGAATGTAAATGGCTCAAGACTCTAATACGTTAGTGACTACGTTCTCTAATATTGTAATAAAAAATACACAAGTACTATAGAGGACGTACCACCTTTGCTATTTATATATCCTTTTTGGTTCATTCACCATAACTTCAAAGAGAAAACAAAGTTATATTTCATATCTAATTGATCTAGTCCTGCAGTGGCGAACTTATAGAATACATGTCATAGCTAACAAGTACGAAGATTTCTATATCATGTAATTTCCAATTTTCAATAAAATTGCAGAATTATAACAATGATAATTCTTAAAGCGAATAAATATATTCGTAAATGAAATGTAATAAACTCAATTCAATATGCTTGTTGTTGAAAATAATAACGAACAACTTATAAAAAAAAATATTAGTCGTCGTTCAAGTACTATGTAAGCACCAAATTGTGGTGGGGCGTGGGGATCTATACATTGCTTATTTTCGATAACATTATCCGACCGGTGGAGGGTCGGAATGGTGTAGCCCGGTGAAACTATATAAGCTTTGCCAGGTCAACAGTGTAGTCATTTCGAAAAAAAAAATGGTCGAAATGTTGACTAAGTCAGCAATAACTTTCTTTTAGAAACCCTTACAAGATATTTTGTAGAATTATTGCCAATGCTCACTGGAGCAAGTAAGAGCTTTGCATACTTTTACGATTATTTATGCGATGGGCGCGTCAAAAATGACAAATATTCCACTTATCACAAACAAAATTGTAATATTTTAAAGTTAAATAAAACATATACATATCATTTTCAGTTTATTATCCTATTAGATTCCCGGGAAAATCAGAAATTGTACAAAAAAATAATAATCATGCGCTTATTCAAAGATTCGCCACCACTGTCTATGGATAAGTGACAGATTATGAGCGTGAAATAGCCTCACACGCCATCTGTACTATTATAATCGATTTAAATAGCTATCGCCATATTGTATGAATAGTACAATAAGTTCTACAATTGAGAAGTAATTACACTGTCAATTTTTTAATCATTTCTTTAAATGTATATCTGAATATAGACGGCAAAGGTATTATTATTTAATTTTGATCTTATGAAGTTTTAACTTGAACCCTAACATTTCCGATAACACTCCCGATAACGCCGATAGTATCACAACCTTGGTTATGGTATAAAGGTAATGATTAGCGCATATCCCGGATATCTTGAACGGTGCATCTAGTTCCTGTAATGACAATTATTCAGTATATACTTTGTTATTTTCCCTTACTGTGGGTCTTACAGATACAAAAAAAAAAGACCGAAAGAAAGAAAAATATTAGCCTATAACCTATATCTATATAAATAAAATGATAGAGGTATGTTGTTAAGCGCGCGTAACCCAAAAACTACTGAATATGTTTCTATCAATTTTTATTACTTGTACTTCTTAGAAACTTGCCGCTTATTTAAAAATATTATTTAAAAAATAAAAGGAAGTTTTGATAGGCACTACGTTTTCAGTGATGTGTTTTCTTGTAGTGTGGAAGTGGGGTAAGCGGTATGCGCATGCGCAGAAAAGGGGACGTATTTTGATAACAATTTTTACAAATAAATCGTGTTATCAGAGTATATTTTTGCTACTAATTGTTTTACGTTATTTCCTCTGTCGACGAAGTCGTCGCTATGACTTAGTATATTAATAAAATTGAAATGTCTTTTGCTTGCCCAGGCTAATCTCAGAAATTATTCGATCGAATTTGAATATGCTTTTATTGATAGATACAAGGACTTTTCAGATTTCACATTATATATCGTTAGCTATTCGATAAACGGGCTAAACAGTACCGATAACATTTAAATTGTTTAACGGCTTGTACTGCTGTAGTAATAGTCACAAATTTTAATTAAAAACTCAGATATAGTCTCAAATGAATTCAGATAAAATATATTTTTATTACGAAACACCGCTAGCGGGCACTAGGTAGTAAAATGATAAAAAGTCATATTATCCTAAACCTTACTACGAAAGAAACTAGTAATTAATAGCACTATGGACTGTGACTACCTGACATTAATTTTAGGTTAGTTTTAATAAGTGTATAGGTGACTACAGTTTACCTTGAGAAGATCTGCTGCCAATTTTAATACATTATTCGCTACGGTGAGCTGTTCCTTGCTCTCAGGTCTTTGTTCAATTGCTAGATGTAGGTTTATTTGTTCAGTTAATATAGCTGAAAGGCAGCCGCGATACTTTCTGTTCACATTACTGCCCAGAGTTAGTAAACGTAACAGATAGATTCCGAGGCAACAGCTCCATACCATGGCTTCTAACAGCCAACCGTGTTCCAAAGTAACGGAATCCTGAAGCGAAACGTTGTTGGACATCAATACATTTTAATATTATGTTATAATAATTCCAAAGTTTATAGTTAATATCTGAGGACATTCTGGTAGAAGCGATTTCGAATGCTTCCAGAATGTTCTCTTTCTGATTATTTTGTTTATTTGTAAACTTCTATATATGGCATATATGCCATAATAGACAATTTTTTTGCCGCACACGAATTTGATCATTATGTACCCATTTCTCTAGGGTATAAATAGTAAATTTCACGGTTTAGAAAAAAAAAGAAACAGAAATAAAAAGTAATTCTTAAGAATGATTTTACAAAAAAAATAATTAGTTGCACATATAATTTGTATATTATTCAAGATTTAGAAATTTTATAATAAATACTGTAACTTTTTATAATTTATATCGCCAACACTCTCTGTTGATCAGTGTCATCGAAGGTTTAAATTTTTTTATGGCGCTTTGAAGGGATGAGTTATGATGGTACTTAGATATCTGTAATCATAAGAGTCTCTAAATAAAAGGATGAAAAAGTAATTATTGAAAAATTGATGTGACTCAAATAATGTCATCCATATATATTTACATTTTTAATTCAGTTAGATCGTTTGTTTTTTTTTGAATCGATGATAACTCAATGATAACATGTTCAGACTTCCAGCTATCTATAATTAACGTTATGGTTTTATAGCGTTGTCGCGATATATATGATACGATATATATAATATAACTTACCCTGAGAAGTTGTGCGCTGACACATGCGAGTAATATTAGCGTTATCATAAACGCCGAAGACACAATGACGTCCACAGAGCGTTGAGGTCCACGTCGCTGGATGATAAAGACATTTTAAGAAACATATAATTTACAGCAATAAATAATAGAACAAATACAAACTGTCAAAGCAAAATAAATGGGTTCAATAGATTTTCATAAAACTTTTAGTGGCAAATAGAGGAATTTTCAGGTTATTACCAAAGGAGTAATCTTATAAATTTAAACGAACAAATCTTGTATATTATAATTATGTATATAAATTTATTTTGTGTATATTTAAACTGCTCTAACCATTTCAATAAAATTTTGTATTCAGATAAGGTTTTGATTTGTAAGTTTATCCATAATAATAAGGGCGTATTCCTAAAAAAATGTGTTTTACACACAAAATTTTTTTTTTTTTTAACTAATTAGAAAATACTGTATAGTGCCATCTAGTACATGTTTGTGAAATTGCATTGTAGATAATAGCTCAAAATGTTGTGGAATGGCGCTATGTTGACCCGTTTAAATGTAGTTAACACCGATAAAAATTCATATGTAATTAGTATGTGAGTCGTATCTAAATAACTCCTCAAAAAGACGATTACCAAATACAATTCCTTTGAGGGTCAATCACGACCTAACTATTGAAAGTATCGGCCTAGGTAGGTGACAATGTATTAAGAAACTAACCCGTAAATAGGATCGTGTGGAAAGCCAAGTCTTGATATTTCTGACAGTATTCAGTCGGAAATGTGGCAACTCTGATTTACGAGCTCGTCTCGCTGAGGTCAAATGCGAAAACAATTTCGCGTACAGGAATCTCTGTTTAAATGCCCGTTCGGCAACAGCCAACAGGAAAAATACAAGACCACTGAGTGCGAATCGAAGCAAACATGCAATCAGGTTCGTCGTCAGCTCCCTGGGTAAATAATACAAAATACCTTCGGTATAATTACATCTTCCAAATTAATCATACCCACGAAATACATAATTTACTAGAAAAGTCTCTTAAATCGCAACAATAAAATAAGAATTGTCAACTTAGACAAGTGTTAGACAATGTTTGACTTTAAATAATGTCTATCTGTAAAAATTTTCCAAATCAATTATACACACGAAATCCAACGAAAGGTCTCTTTTACCGGTAAATAGAAATAAAATAAATCACAACAATAAAATGAGAACTGTGAATTTAGACAAGTGTTATACAATATTTAAATTGTGTCTATTTCTAAACAAAGGTAATACACTCTTTTGTGATCACTCTTTTTAAACAAGTATTCACCGCGTATTTAACTTTTAGTAATAACAAGGCATGTTATTATAAATACGAGTGATCGCCTAGTGGTCGAAATTCTACCATAATTAATTAATCTCAAAATTAAGGAGAAAAGACAGAACTTAAAAAAAAAAAAAGAAAAGAAAATCCGTTCAGAAACAGAGGAGGATGGTATCCTTAACTGTTTTGTCTCCGCATATTTATATATAGAAGATTTATAGATTAAAACCTAATCTATCATATATAGAAGAAATGACCTTTGTTATATTCAGTTACGTGCCAAGAGTTTAACAGTTACCGTTAAAAATTTGAAGTTTAAGAAAGTAATCGTCAAAGTAAAAAGAAAGGAATCGTCACAATGCTGTCCGCTGGTTATGATAAATATTTTGAGTTTAGTTATTTTAAAATAGTACAAATACACTTTTCAAATACCTCGTTTAGTTTTTCACTATACTGTCACCCAATGTTGGTCATTGGATAAAAGTCTTTTAAGCAAATCTCCCATTCGTTAGTGTTGCCAATAAATTCACAATAATTAAATGTGTACGAATTCCAGCAAAGATCGTGATGTTTTTTATACGTCAGGAAAAATACCAGATCATTGAATGCGTATCGAAGCAAAACAAACTCTTAGGTCACAATTTTATCTGATGTGAAATGATGATGTGGTGTAATATGGTAAACACGCATGTAAGCACGCTAAACTTAGTGAGGGACTGGCTCTCAAATGCAGCTGCCGGAACACACTTATTCTTGCTTGGCGACAGATTTTCAACTTGAAGGTGGTAGCTAGTCGGGCGGGCTTAGTAAAAGCTCTACCACCATACTACGGCTCATTCCCAAGGATTTGAACCAACGTCGATCGATGCAGTATCCGAACAAAGTAACCACAGCTCTATCATCGCTTTAAAATTTAATCTAATTTGCCTGAGATTTTCCATACACAATATAAATATCTATTGAAAAATATCTCACCATATACTGTCACCGAAAGCACCGTTAATAACGGAGTACACAGAACCCTGAGTATAACCAACCACAGCCGACGGTATGTATGTGAACAGCGAGAGTGACTGAAGTTCCTCTTCAGTTCTCGAGTCCTGTTCTATCGCTATCTGAAAAAACATCAAAATTAGTGTGTCAAAATTAATTGTCTCAAAGAATAACTAAATTTCTGTAGTCTCTGCAGTCCATTGTTTTGTTAGTACTTATTTTTTAGTGTTAGTTACAATAGTGCTTACGTAACTAGGTTAGTATTGTTAGATAAAAACAGATTATTTAACTTTTTAGATTTATCACTGTCCCCACCCAGTATCTCTGGAAGGGGCAGCCCGGTCTGGCAGTAATCATTTTCAAAATGCTGTTGTCACTATCATGCAGGCGCTGCAGTAAAGAGGCCGCTTTCTTTCGCGTGATGGCATGAAAACCATCAGTGCGAGAGTTCGCGAACCTTCACGAGGTACTACAGCGCCATGATTAATGAAGCGCCGTAATTAAGGCGTAACGAAACGTAACAGAGAAATATAGAAACTCACATTCGCATTTATTATATTACTAGCTTTTGCTCGCGTTATCGTAGATTCGACTTTTCCCTCAGGAACAGTGTTTCTTCTGGATCAATTCTACATTATGTGCTATTCTGTACAACTGACAACGATGATGGCTCAGTTGGTAGTGTGTTCGGACACAGCGTCAAAGGACGTAGGTTCGAATAGTAGCAACTGAGCTGAATCGGAGCTTACGGTGAAGGAAAACATCGTGATGAAACCATAGCATGGTGGTAGAGCTTTTTCTAAGTTCGCCTGGCTAGTTACCACCCTCACGTTGACAATCTGTCGCCAAGCAACTGTTGGTGTGTTGCGGTAGCTACACTTGAGGACCAGGCTCCCTCTAGGTTTCGCGTGACTACCATCCTAGACTACATCATTATTTAACATCAGATGAGATTGTGGTCACACGCTAACCTATAAAGTATAACAAAAAAAAATCATCGAAAATGATACTTTGTTAAATCGTGAAAGTGTCCTCATGTATTTCTCTGTCTATTGGTGAAGACCGCATTACAATTCGTTTTTGAGTTTATCGCGAACAGACAGACAGACGCGGCGGACGATTTTGTTTTATAATATGTAGTGATAGTGATAGTTAGGATATCGGTGGATAATATTTAGTACGATTTTAGAGTTAATATTGGTTGAAACCGTTTGTGCATCACCTGAATAAGACGCGAAGCGGACGGTATGAGTGCGACGGCGGCGGCCATTGCGAGGCCGGCCCACACGCACCCGTCAGCGGCCATCGCTCTCTCTGCGCGCGCTACTACGTACCAGCTGATATCTACAGCAGAGAGCTCTGCACGCAAAGTCGAACCGCGCTCCCACATTGTACATTTCACTGTTTCAATAAACTACACATGTATTATTCTACCTGTGCTCTAACAGTATAGAGATTACCAAAAAAAATGTGAAAGAAGATAAGTACCATTACCGATTGAACAAGATGAATTAAAAAGATTTAATATCATGTACGCAATAACCTGGATTACATTTTTAACAAGAAAAGAAACAAATAACAGTAAGTCTCAAATAAAATGGGTGTATCGGCATTCGTTGTAGTAACATTTGTACTAAAAATAAATTAGTATACTATGTTTTGTAGTATAAATCACTTATTTACATATTTATTGAAGTTATACTTCTTTTAGCGCGTTAGGGAAAAATGATGAGAGTAAATTTTTATGATGCGCGCGCACTCCGTCACGAAAAACCGACACCCTGAAGTTAGCTATAGTCAACATTTTATTCAAAAAAAGTAAGTATGTATTAAATACCTTTTTTCTATTGTTAGTGTCGTTTTTTCTACAAACGTAGAATAAGGCGAAACATAAAATATTTGAAAAGATTTTTATCGTGTTACGCCAAAAAAGTATAACTTCTAACGCGTGTACATAAGTACACAGACACTTTTTTTACTATATTTGTGCTTTTACAGCATAGATATTAACAATTGAAAGAAGAAAATAGGGTCAATAGGTTGTAATAGAGTAAAACATATTAAAAGACTTGCTTATTAATATCACGAATGAAATGTTTTAAATCAAATAGGAGTCTGTAAGAATCCGTCGTAGTAACTCTTGTACTACTTACTATGTTACCAAAAATTTAAGGTAAATTTGTGAAATCTTTAATTTTATAGATGCAGTTAGTCAGGGGCATGTTGATGCAAGGCACAAGCAACGTCCGTACATGATACTCTTAATGAGTTATGATTTTAAATAACTAAGAAATTTGTTTCTTAGCATATAATATACTTTAGTGATAATTGCACTAAAGTTTTAAAATGAATAAGGCATTTTTTTATAGGAGCGTAAAGGAGCAATGCTTACTGCCGATCTGTTCCGTACTGCAGTCGTTTTAAAACTCCCTTGAGGATAAATATTTTTTCAACAATATTGAAAATTTATAAGAAAAATATGTGTAAAACACGTATAACGCAATTTATACCGCTATATCTTTATTTAGAATCAACTTTTTTCAACTCGAATCAACAAAGTATTTGAACAGAAAGTCTTATCGCAATGTTCAAAACAATTATTATTAGATGAGATCTTTTTAAACTTCACGATTTTCACAGTCGAGGTAGAATTTTATAAGCAATTCAATTTTACAATCAATTTCAATAATTACCTGTATCACTGGAAGGATCAAGGATAGCAAATGGATCCCATGAACTATCTGCAGTGTAGTGGAAATCTACATCTGAATTACCGCCTTCTGATTGTGAACCGTAACTGGTTTCTTCACCTGATGATCATAGATTTAAAGTTTTTTATCATGTTCTCTATCATACAAACTATTAATTTTATAAACATAATGAAGTAAATCATGTTACTGTATTAATTAGTTTGTAAATAATTTGTTAGCAAGCCTAGACTTAAAATGTACAAGTTTACCAGATGTGTACACTTATATTAATGTACTTACGTCATATATTTAAAAAGATGATCATTATTACAATAATCAATAATGTAATTATTTATTCTTATACAATTATACCAAATTATTAAAGACATAATTATTCTGTTGTTGGTTATCTGTTACCCATTATTATTGACAATGACAATGTTCGATAGGTGCAACGTGTAAAGAAGTAAGCATTATACAACAATTTATAGGTGAGAAAGAGATAGTACTCGAATAATAATACGAAAAACTAATATTTATTTCATTATCGTCACATTGTTCCCAATTGCAATACAATAGAAAATAACAAATTAGTGAATAGCAGAATAATTGATAACTGTCTATAACGCCTATTGTTGTAAAATAACACAATAGCGTAATAACGGCTACATATTAGATTTTACAAAATCTGAATAGATATTATAAAGTAACATAATATGCAAATGATTATTATTAAATATTTTCATATTATATGGATGTGTTATAATAATAAATAACATAATTAAAAATAAACGATAAAATAACAAAATAAATGAATTATTTTTTATGTGTAACAAACTAATGCTTACTGTTAGTAGTTTGCCCAACCCAGTCAGACATTGTATGATGAGATGGCAGAGCAATAGATGGTGCCGACGCAGAGCATTCTCCATCTGACGACGATGACTGGTAATTTTCTAGCTTCTATATAAATTTACATTAGTTTAGTATCTTTCATTTCTTTTATATAACCTTATTATTTTGACATATAGCTGTTATTATTTACTTTAATTATTATTTATGCTTGTTTGAAAAACATCTACGATAATGAAATGCAATTGTTAAAAAAAAATAATGATATCATGTTATAGACACACATTTAATAACAGACCGAAAATTTCTTCTACCTGTTGTTACAAAATTAAAACATCAATAAACCGTCCAAATGTGCTATTTGAATTGTAGTGTATTGAATTAAATGAATGTTTTATTTTAAAGAATGTTGTAGTGGAATTTACCTTAGTTTTCTTTTTGATATTTGCAAAGTCATAGTCACTCGATTCACGTTGTATATTGTCCTGAACCCATGATTTTCTGAACCTAACACCAATTCTTTTCCCAGTATTTGGACTGCTAGTAGGGTTCTCATCTGAATCCGGTTCAAGAGATTTTTCATCATCCTCTTTTTCCGACTTAATATCTGGAGACTTATGACTATCAAGCGTCTCCTCATTCTTTGAAACAGTATTACTACTATTCCCATTCATTGAATTTTCTATAAATTCATTAGAATTGATTTCTTTGTTAATATTCAATTTTTTATCCTGGCCTTCGGATGGGGCTAATTTTGCTTTATTTTCACCATCACTTGCATTAGAATTATAACCATTAAGACTTTCAAACCCATCGTCCCCGTCAGCAAATATTGCACGAGCAATATTGATTTGATGATTATTTCTTACGTTAAAAGATTCTAAATGCTTTTTCGTCAATATATTAGGTCTAAACCTAAACGATGAACCCGAGTTAGCGTTATCAGATGGCGGAGTAAACGTTACTACTGGTGTATTAACATCGGGTTTCTTCCAAGCCATGTAATATTCATCATCAGAATCTTTTACTTTAACTTTCATCATAGGCTTACTTTTAGTTTTAGATTCTAATTTCACTGTTCCATTATCTATATTTATATCTTTTTGTCGTTTTCTAAAAGGAAGGATATTAATTATAATACAATATTTCAAGAGTCTATTTCAAAATTACTATGACATCGGTAAAATTTAACTACTACCTTAATACATTGTCAACAGCTTCAGCTCTAGGCTGTCGCCGTCTAAACTTAGAAGGTTTAGTTGAAGGAGTTTTACTTTGACTAGATGTGGCTCCACTTTCACCGGAACCACCCCCACTGCCACCATCGCATTCCGATCTTGGTGGTCTAAAAAATACACAGTATCATTTACTATTGCTCTGGCGTTATTTTTATACACATCATGGTATATATATACATATATTTTACCTGAAATAACGAGGTATTTTTCTACGATATGTAGAGCGAGGTCCCACTCTCGCTAGTTCCATTTCAGTAGTGCTTACTATCTGAGAGTGAACAACACTCAGTACTAACATCAATCCTAATGGCACTAACCAACAGTTAGGCTGGAAAGCATATAGATAGGTTAGTAAAATTAAATTAAAAATGTGTGGACTAATGTACGCACGTAAGAAGTTATACTTGTTTAGCGTGAATATAAAAAAAAATGTCTTTACACATTTTAAACGAGTCGAATGTTCGAACGACACAATTAAATACTATAAATAAAAGTTTATATAATTACCTTAATTACAGAAAGTGATATAAAATATTTTTGTACCTTTAAAATAAATCCTTTATATAATATTTTAAAAGAAACTGTTTATCAAAAAGTATACTGTGGTCATATGTACTAGAACTACCACATATCCAATACTGTTTCATACACACACGACACATCACTATATAAATACAATAGTAATGAATGACACGCAAGTGTATTTACTATCTACGAACATAAGAATTATTGCCATGTTGAACTTAACATAAGAAGTGCGAAATGCTAATTTTATTTCGCTAGTTATAATTATTGCTATAATTATAATGACCTACGAAACGCACTATAGTACTGAATAAATGAGATTTGTCATATTTTACCGTTAAACATAAATTACGTAATATAACGACCAATAATTGGTAGAGCAATAATTGCTGAAATCCATAAATCGAACGAATACATTTTAATATACGGCCCTCGTCAACGTTATTGACCTCTCTGATTATAGTTGCGCAGAACAGAAATTTAGGTATAAATACTTATAATATTATATATATAGCACGGAAGTAACTTAAGAATAAATAAATGCCAATTTTAGATTCCAATAATAATCTTTTTTCTTTGTTTTATATTTAACTCTTGATCATATTACGCGCAAGCCCGAACTTATCGCTATAATAAGAACGGCCCAAAATGTTGACGGAAACTGTAGTTCGTTTATATTTACGAAATTAACACATGATTATAATCCACCAGTCACAGTACTTTATTTGTTTCCATTTACAAAACACTACATTGAAAAAAATAATTTTTCATAACGCACCAAAAAAAGTGTAACTTCAATAATCATGTTAAGTGAAAATTATTAAGTTACATTAAGCTTCCAGCCATTTTAACTAATATTATAAATGTGAAAAATAAATGAAAACAATTAGCGCAATGGTAAATTAATTTTAGCCTTACATCAATTTCCACACTGTTAGGCGTCATGAAGTATAATGCTATATTAAGAATCTGCATAACCCATAATGTGAGAAGGAACTTGGCGCATGCTGTTGAAGTTTGTTGGGCCCACCATTGATAAAGCACTGGCAGGAACACTAATCTTACTAGTGCATACCATACTACACGGCGCATACCTAGTGTTGGCTTTGCTTTGGGAAAGGAAGATCCTAAAGAAAAAAGGAATATTGTTTTAGTTTATAATAAGAAAATTATCTTCTTCGCATCTGTTACATTTACTTTTTTTTCATAACGAAATGTAATTCTTTTGGTTAAATAAAGAAAGCATTGAAATATAGATTAATATTATGGATTGCAGTATAGGAATAAACTTATTGAGTATTATCAAATAATCTTTACCTCTTACTAAATCTACATCTATAAGGTATGAACGTGGATGTGTGGAGAAATCAACAATCCGTCGTCTGTATGTACCACGCATTAGTAGTTGTTCCACCATAGTTTCCCATTCTTCTTTATCGTATGAGCTGATTTTCTTTTGATACCTGACAGAAACATTACCCAAACATGATATCATCAGGGATAGAACAATTCCATGTTTCTAGGCATTGGTAATTTTTTTTTTATTGAGAACAGTTGTCAATGTCAGATTTTATAACAATATACACTTGAAACCAGATAACTTGATTAGAATTAGACAGGTCTTGTCTCAAAGCTTTTGTTTTGAAATAGTATACATTCTCATGTCAATTTGTACTTTCCTGGTCTTAAGTAGGAACAGGCTGGTTGTACCTGTATTTGATTATATCACAATTACCATGCTAATGATTTCAACTTTATCTAATAATGGTAAAAAATATTACTATGAAGTAATAATAAATCAAGTGTTTGTCAATCTTCTTATATGTAATATTATTTAGTAGATAATGTTAATTACTAAGCTTAGGTTTTTTATTACGTATATATTAAGTTAAACTTTACAAAGTTTAATTGAAGACTGAACATAAACATGCAATACTATGCTTTTGATAATAATATAGCTGACATCAGAAGATTAACATGCAATAAATGTGGTGTAAAATATAACGTAAAATATATATATATAATTTATGCTTTGAGATATATTTATATGGTTAAAGTTGCTACTTATATAGTTTTAATTGTCAAAACCCTATTTTAGCTGTAATTAACTTTTTTATTTTCATTACCTTTTTGGTACTACTATATTCATTCTTTTATCCATTAATTATCAAAATGTATAAAATATGCTTACCATGCTGCCAAATGCTTCATTGTGAATAAATATGCAGTCCTTCTTGGTTTGTTATAACTGAAATTATGAAAAATATAATCAAATGAGGTTCAATATCTACTATATAGTTGAATTATCTTTAATGTGTTGATATATAAAGCTAGTCTTGGTGTTTGCCAAAAATTGTGATCGCTCAAGAAATGGTAAAAGCTACATCATTGGTTTTTGTAATCGATTTTACTGTAATTCTATTGGTGTTGTGCATCCATATGTGTTATTCACTTTATAAATAATTCTGCTCTTTTCCTTTAAGATTGTACTGACAGTGGGCTGATACAAATTGAGAGTTTACGTATCAGGTTAGATGTAATCTAGAGTCTCACAAATAATCATAATCAATGTGTCAGTATTATACTCATATTAATATTTTATCATCAAATAAGAACAAAACTACAATTTATTTTTATTGAGATGTGTGTAACAAAACCAAATTACACTAACTTACCTATCTAAAAATATAATCCTGTGTTAATAACACTTCATTTACGATCGAAAAGCTTATTGTATTATTGCAATTACAAATGAAAAGTGAACCTATAAATTGCGAATTAGGAACGTTTTATTAGTACGTCAACTCGCAAATCTAATCATCAAATATATTTAGTGGTTCACAGATATATTTAAAACTTACCGTTATATATATTTTTATTTCACTTACTTTATATAGACTTTTTAAATGTTTTGTATTTGTCTAGTTTTTCTTTATGTACATAGACTGTACAATGTTTTAGATAACATAGTTACTGGTATGAAAAAGAAGCTGAAAAAACGTAAAATTCATACTTATCACGTACGTACTTATGTTCATACAAACTATATAGTACAACACGTACACAAGTATATAGTACGTACAGCTGTTGTTTTCTATTTTGATATTTTTGATTTTACACAATTAAGCATTGTTGCCATATCGCTGTCTAGCCTTTCCTCTGAATCTACACCAGAATCCTTCACTAAAGTTTGTGTTTTAGAAATAAAACTCCTAAACGTTTACTAATGTTACAAGTAGGAATTTCTTTTTTTAGTCGCTTTAAATAATAAATCTTTCGTCTGAGACATGCAACCAGCTGAACGATCCTTCTAAACAGTAATCTATCTTATAATTTTATGTATTATGTCTATATATGTAACATGTTTCGCTCTAAACAAAATATGTCCAATCCTACATTCATAACAATCTATTTGCGTAGACTCTCTGTTTCAATTTCTTTCTAATGCAGAAAATCACAGTGATCTCATTATCCCTCTAATATTTTCTTTATGTACTTCTAACCCCCTGAATTTAGTGGGAATTTTCTTGGCTTAGCAATAAAATTTAATAAAAGCTTTTTACTCTTTTATTAGGAAAGCATTAATTATACACAAATTTGCCAGTGTCAAAATTTTATTTTTGACCATAAAATTAGGAGACACTCTAGTAATTAAATGGTCATAATTATCTACTAATTTTCTAGTACATTTATTTAAAATGATTTAATCTATTTTAGGTAGCATTAAAAGAAACAAAATTTATTGCAATATAAATAAATCAAAATAAATGAATATTCTCGATTTAGGTCTTAGCGTTTCTGGTTGCAATTTAATTTAGTGTTGTCTATATATTCAGTTGAAGGCACCTAATAGATGAATTAAGTCTGAACAAATCATTAAAGAAATCAGCGGTTGTTAATTTTTATTTATTATGGTGTTGTAAAAGTCTTTGCTAGTTTTCATTCGGTAAATCAGAATATTATTTTTTTAGAAGATACCTAAGTTAAGGAGGCCGTTGATGAAAACAAATAACCATGGTCAGGCACAGAAATAAAAAAATGTAACTGTCGTTTGGACAATTTAGAAAGTTTCTAAAATTAGAGCAGACATTTTTGTTCTCTTTCTTTAGCTTCTGCTAATATTTTCAATACTTTTTTTTCCATAAACTTAAACTCCAAAGTTAGAAACTCTAGTCTTTGTTGTACATTGTTGATAAGTTACAGTACAGAGGCCAATGAAAATAGTCCTATTTGGTAGCTTTAGTAAATCATGTACCTACGTCCTCATTTAATTTAAAATTAAGTAAGTGTTGAATGTATTCAGCTATACTTCGGGCTATATCTATGCATTTAGAACTATCGTCTTTACAACATACTAACTGTACCTACACAATGTAAGGATTAGAATCAATTATAAGACGCTACTCTACCTTTAAAATTTAACCTGATTTAAATTTAAACATTTATATATGAAATAAATTTATATGTTACATATAACCCAATTTAATAGAAAAACTGTTATTCACGAATTATGAAATATTGTTCAGTAACAATCAGTCTCACTTGATTTTAAGTGGTGATATTGCTGATTACATTCACTGAAATATTTTATCAACAAAATTGCACTAACAAGTGCTTAGCGATAGATTATCAATGCGAGTAGTAATTTATGTGGTTAGCTATTAAAAAAACTAGACTATAAGGTTTTCTTTATCTAAAACTCGGATTCATTATGTGTAGTAATTATTTAATCCTTCGTCGATAAATGTGGTGTCGCGTCATCACCCTCGGTCGCTACTATAAAACTAGTTCCCAACGGCTAAAACCATGTAAACCTCTAAAATTAAATATAATTAAAAATATTTCTTTATAAATCCCGGCAAATTCATTTGACATCTAAATTTAAGAAAAAGAAAATTATCAAGTTAGCTATAATTTTCGAAATGATATTTTGTTACATACAAAACATATATCGTAATATAGGATTTGACCGATCTCTAACACGTTTTTGAAGTGAAATTTGTTATGGGAGGGTTTTAAAATTTTGGTCGGCAACCTTATTGTGTGACGAAAAGTGGTGTGGGTAAACACTGTCGTATAGAGTATCGAAAACACAGGTCTTGTCCGATCACAGAAGTTAAGCAACCTCGAGCGCGGTAAGTACTTGGATGGGTGACCACCAACCACCTGGGAACACCGCGTTACGTTAGCGTTTGTTATTTTTTATATTTAAAAAATATTCGCTGTAATACAAAAGTGTCAACCCTCTTCTAGTAGGTACTTCATATAATCCTACCCATAAAGTTTACAAGTGAGTAGATATACTCGTATACAATCTGTATATAAAAACAAAATGATGTATTTTTACTTGTCTAAGTTAATCTACAAAATGGCTGAAACTCTTTTGATGTGATTTATACTTGTAAATTAATGTTATTTTATATAGCCTACATATAATTATACTTTTACTTAAGGAATAACCTGTCATTATAAAATTTAACAGAGTTTAGTTGTTACACATTGCGATGATGGCTCAGTTTGCAGTGTGCTCGGACACAGCGTCGAAGGACGTAGGTTCGAATCTTAGCAATTGAGTCGGAGCTTTCGGTGAAGGAAAAAAACATGACGAAACTATATCATGGTGGTAGGGCTTTTTCTAAGTCCGCCTGGCTAACTACCACCCTCAAGTTGAAAATCTGTCGCCAAGCAACTGTTGGTGTGTTTCGGCAGCTTCGCTTGAGGACCAGGCTCCCTCTAGGTTTAGCGTGACTATCATCTTCGACCACATCATCATTTAACATCAGATGAGATTGTGGTCAAACGCTAGTCTATAAAGTATTAAAAAAAACATTTAATCTCTCCTATTAATCTATATAACTAAAACATAATTTTATTGAGACTGCCGAAATATTTTCATGGGAACCAAGTCGCTGGTACCAAATACTTTTTTTTAAATAAAGTGATACTAATTAATACATTCATTAGGTAGGTGTATTCAAATAAAATATGTCTATAGTCAACAATATATCTCTTTAATATACCATATATTTGAAATATTGCATTCCTGTTGTAATAACATATATTGAATTAAAGTTTACGTAGATCGAATTATACAATAATTGTAAAAAACAAAATGTAGTAAATAAGATATATATAAACCTGTAATTATTATAGTTCAAACATATTTTTTTGTATATAGTTTGCATTTATACTGAGGTGGGAATTCGTAGGTTATTTATGTTTATATGAACAGCGATGTCAGAATGATGGAAATTCGCCCAAATGTAAGGGTTAAGGAAAATAGGAAATAATGAAGCTTATTTCGGGCATGAATGGGCATTCGCCTATCTCATGCCCAATTAAATTGTAACTCACTATGTGAAAATGAATGTTAATATTTTCTGATAATCTTGTCATGGTAACTTGTTTCGACACGTTGTTGTGAGATAAAAAGTATACCCATGTATGTTTAATTGTCCAAGTAATGGATTCAAGAATTGATAATTTCAAGCCATGATTTTTTATACCTGTTTGCGTGAGAGCATCCAAGCAATTGATAGCGATCGGCGGATTTCGATGATTTTTGATGGTTCTTTAACATTCACTTTAAATCGGTCACCATTAATTAGTGTTCACTAAAATTTAATATAGTACTTATAATCGTACGTCATTTACATATGGATATAAAGATTTATTATTTATATTTTTAGTTCCCAACTAATTTATACAGTGTGTTGTGTTTTTTAACGTATTTAAAGAATGATAGGTATAATAATCCAAGAACAACTATCTTAAAGTATTTACAGTGATTAAAGTAATTGATAATAGTTATGTTTATAATAATCCGTTTTAGGACTAGATCTAAGTGTAATATCTTTATTGCTACATTTCTACTTTGGTTTAAAAACTTTCGTACTTACATACTATTAAATTTATTTTTTAATCATATCATATAGTTACATATCTAAGATAAGAAAAATTTAATTTTTAATTACGAGTTAAATACTACTTAGTACTAATTTAAATATCGGTTTTCTTTTAATCTGATAAGAAAACATTTAAAATATAATTGCATTATGTGTAATACGTACGTATTCAATATGTCTCTATATGCATTCAAATCATATATATTAATATGAGGTTATAATAAGTAAGCATTTTACAAAAGATAAATAGGCAATTATATAGTCAATTTTTTCCTTTCACATCTCTCTATTAAGTAGTTATATCCAAAGCATTGAGATCTTTTAATCATTTATTTTCTCTGTATATTATATTTAGAATCATCATGTATATACCTACATATATGTGACAATGAAAGGTCAATTTAATTCCAATGGCTATTAACCTAGTTGACACTTTAACACAAGTTAGTGACAAAACCTCTTTATTAATAAATGTTGTATAAGTTTATAATAATATTTAGCATTTGCTGTTGTTAGTAAGATTCTTAAATTACATTTGTTTTTTTTATACATCAGGTTAGTTACCTCTTTCCTTTAGAAAATATGCATTGTACGTTGTGTTTAATAGAAACTTATACACTATTACAATAGCAAAAGAAATGTAAAGTAATTATTTACATAATTAGATATGTATGCATATATACTTAACTTTAGAATCACAGAAAAACGAACGGTACATACACAAAGCGGACAAGAATCGAATACTCTCAACAGAATTTTACAATTTCAATAATCTTCTAAGTATATATGATTTTATAAAATATACTTTGTATGGTAACTGAAAAGTGCTTATATATGTACTTTTAAAACAATCTTTTCCTTTATGTAGAGTTGTATTATGTCATATTTTATTTGTATACGTATTCGTGTGAAAACGATTAAACATTAACATTTAATACAAATGAATGATATTGTGTATCTTGGTTGTACGTTTAGAAGGGACGGTGAATGCTGTATTCAAAACGCGAGTCACCGCCAATAATAATGTAAATTATACGCTGGTTGAAGCAACACAAACACGTTAAGCAGTATATAAGGCTACATTGGTATTATTTTATGCAATACTGGAACCATAAGTAAATCTAGTAGGATAGCGACCTTTTATATACATTAGCAGATCGTATTACTAATTAATTTATACGCAGAATGGTAAGATAAAAAGAGCGTGTCACCAATATAATTCGTTTCGCTAATACGCTTCGTTGTTTTGAACACGGGTTATTAGTGATGGAATGATGGCAAAAAGACATATAATGGAGATTTGTGCGAAAGTAGAAGCCGGGAATAACTCAGACTGACATGTTCGGATGAAATAGAAAATGCTTTGAGTGTAGATTAAGTACAAAGATTTCGAGATTGGAGCGAATACGTAAAAGATTTCATCAAACTGATGGAAGGGAAAAAGATCGGTAGCGGTAAAGGAAAGTTATGTTTAATTTTTTCGCTCACCTTACTAACGTTATGGCGTGATGATAGGGTGACTTTTAAATATTTCATTTATTTAAAATCGTGGTGCAATTAGTGATTAATTCTACTTGGAGAAAGTACATCTTTAGATGAAAAGCATATCTTTATTTGACAAAATGAATGTTGTACAATTTTAATTAATAACTGGGCATTTTTTTTTAATTATATTAATCAAAACTTAGATATACATCATTTATATATGTTTATATTAATTTCTTACAAATATAATTGTTATTTAATTTGAAAGCACCATTACCTACTTACAGTACATGAAAATAAATATGTTTATTTTGTACTTGTCAGACTTGGAATGGTGTTAAGTGATACTGTTTATTATTTTCATAAGAGTTAAAGTTCGGTAGTAAGTTCATCTTGAGGTCGCCTCGTCATCTCAAAAAGTTCGTCTTCCAACCAAACACTTTCTCGTCGTACAATAGGCCTTCGCTCCCATGGAGTCGAGAGGACTATCGCCTCCCTTTCTCTCTCAATCTGAGAGTAGCTCGGTGGTCTAACGTCATTCCATTCGCACTGGCTCTCCGACTCTTTATCTACGTTGCTATCGTAGAAAATCGGTGAGTATGATGGCGGTTTGAAAGTTGTGAAAGATTGTTGGGTCGCATCAGAATCGGAACCCTGGCTCTGTAGGGTTGGTAAAAAGCTGACGAGTTGGCTTTCTTGTTGCTGTTCACCGACACCCATTCTGCTGTACCGTTTAAGGATCCTGCGTTTTAACAAATAACATTTGATGATGTTGGTCACATCTGAATTATCTTAGTCTATAACAGTCTGAATATGCCATACAACAAATATTTCTCAAACATCAATTAGTTATTTATGGTGGGTTCTTTTAATATACTAAGTAATAAAGTATACCAGTGGGCGTCCAGTGGTTAAAATTCGACCACAATAAGAAGTACTAACTCGTATCTTCATGTGTTAATAAACACGTGAACGTCTTTATTCTTTTATATGTAAATGGTAAAACTGTATTAAATATTGTAGAAAAGTTTGTACATCATAACCGTAAATAGCGTAAAGTATGACGAATAGAGGTTTATTAATAAAGACTCCCACTCGTCAAAGGTAGAGAAAGGAAATTATAATTTTTCCAAAATGTTTATAAATAACACTGTAGATCGTTAAAAGCTAGCCAAAACATAGAAAAAAAAAAGAAAGTAGGTTGATCAATAGAGGGGAAAATTATACTGAACTCTTTTGTTTTTACCTATTTATAGATATTATTGGTAACGTTTAATTTTGGCAATCGAGCTTTTAAATAATATATAATTAGGAATAATTAAAATGTCATCCAGACAAACTTGATTACAATATTAAGATCGTCATTTATTTATTATGTACTTCATTTAATAAATAATTGTCACCTATCAAATTAGTGTATACAAGTATATCTACACATATTTTGTCCATTATATAATAATATATACATAATTAGTCAATAAATAATTATATACATAAATATTTTATAATATATATTTTCCTTTATTCAATGCTAGTGAACGTAAAGTAATTGTAGCAAAAGTTATTTAAATAATATTTGACATACCTCTCTGCCCAACTTGCGAGACGCGCCCATTCATCGGGCACAACTGGCACATGCTGTTTGTTCAACAGTATGAGTAGTTTTGCCAGATCGCTTAAGACGCAGCTGTAAAGTACATAATTCATATTAGACGCGAGGGAACCTATTAACTTGAGGTAAACAAACACATGCTCCCAACGGAACAGTCACTGTGTAGTCGATATATGGAGTGTTTTTGGGTCACTAAACTCCATGTACCACAGGAGGATAGTTATTTTTAACACAGATTCATTGATGCAAACAAAAAATAACGGACAAAAACTGTAACAGACGTACAAGTGTTTTGGCTGAGGCAAGGAAGCTAAGCGATTACATGTACCGTTAAATTTAAAAATTAGTGGCAAGTTTAAAAGAAAAACCTCTCGGTAACTTAATCACTTACTGTATAATTCATTGAAATAATAACATTCTTTAATTATAGTTATTAATAGTCATTGCAAAAATTATTAGTAAGATATTTTATACAAATTGCTATATAATTATTTTTACAAACTAATGTAAAATTTTCTGAAGATATTTCCTATGATAATACAGAAGGAAACCTTGAATGACTAATGAAAAAAAATAAAATTCTATTCCTTAGTGCTATCACAATGAGAAGGCATTTTTCAAGGCATAGTGGTAGTGAGCATCAATCCGGTTAGTATAAACTAAGGCACATTGTTATTTTAAAATTTCATGGAACATTGTTTAGTGGGCGTACCTGTAAGCCATAGCAGCGTCATTGTTGCCGAGCTGGTAGAGATCCCGCACCTGATGCCTCGTGTGATTCAATATAGCCAACAACGAGTAGGCATGAGGCTGCAACGAAATATAAAAAAGCGCTATAGAAACTGGAACGAATTACAAAACATGTCAAGAAAGTCGATAACAAATTAATACCGAATCGTGTGAAATAGTGTTGCTGCTTAGTCATTTCGGATTTCTTAACGTGTGATCTTACCGGTTTTTTTTTTATTAGAAGACACAATTTGAATGTAGGCTAAACTTACGAAACATATTTGCTAGACAAAAGTGATGCTTGATATACTCATTATTTTGATTATATTTTGCTGATTTCTACATTTTTTAAACAGTTTTTTAATGAGCTTAATCATGAGGTAGATGATTCGTAGAATTTTAAATATTATTGATAACCTTGTTTTTTATCCATATCATGTGATAAGAGAAAATAAAAACAATACACTGGTGTAAAAATGCGACATTCAGAATTTTGCCTGCATTTGTAAGATCATTTTTTGAGCCTGGTATCAAAGTCTTAACTTTTATTTAAATCCTTCACAAGTTCCATTTTATTTTATGAAACTTGATTAATTGTTTAGACTTTTATATACACTTTTGTTTGCTCGCAAACATAATGGTTTAGTTAATGTATTTAGAAATTACCACATTTTTATTTCCTTGACATTAGCTACACATACAGTAACCAGTATTTAATTGGCACGTCGGGGAGTAGAGTGAGACGTCCGATTAAGAGTCGCTTGCTTCGGTTTTATAAAGCGTACTCTCTATCGCACAGCACAGCGACTGTGATAAACATAGATAACGCTATATGAAATCGAAGTTAGACGACTGTGTCGGTCTTCACTACGACGCGATGCCAAATAAAATCCACGTACGGTATGTATAGTTTTTAAATATACTAACTCGCAAGCAATCAAGTTGTTTATGGAACTCCCGAAGTCGCGTGTCGTCATCGTGTTCGGCGCGTTCAGGTAGCGGCTGTGCTTGTGTTCGTGCGTTACTCTTACATCGGGCATAAATTGCTCCAGCAGCTATCAACGCTATACATACCACTGCGCCACATATACCGCCAATTAGTATCTGGTAAAAATTTATAAAGCTTCAGAACGGCGATTGTGTATGCTCACTTTCGAATTTTATCAGTAAGCAGTGTTTTTTTATTAAATAATTCCGTATTTTATTGATATGCTAAAAAGTTTTGTGTTCCATTTACGAAACGAGCAGTTTACCTAATTACCATATGATACGGTATTTATTTACGTTGAAGTTTTTTTAACAAGTCATCTCTGATTCAGTGTCCGTATGCGGATGAATGAGCGAATCATGCTTCTTTGTAGGCACGTGCACAAGTTATACTTACATTTTATAAGAGACGACGTCTCTCTGTCTGTCTATCCATTAGTTTGTTTATATCTCAAGGACCAGTATAGCGATTTACATGACTTTTTTCAATCGTAGGTCTATTATAGGCATATTATAGTCTGATCAGATTTTATTATATATTTTGTGACATTACGTATACTATACGGAAGAAATGATGAGGTTTATAGTGAATTAAGTCGACATAAAGTGACTGATCTGTGTGTTCGGACACAGCGTTGAAGTACTTAGGTTCTAATCCTAGCAACTGAGTCGGAGCTTTCGGTAAAAGAAAACATCGCGATGAACCTACAGCATTGTGGTAGGTAGGGCTTTTTCTAAGTCCGCCTGGCTAGCTACCACCCTCAAGTTGAAAATCTGTCGCCAAGCACCTGTTGGTGTGTTCCGGCAGCTGCACTCGAGAGCCAGTCTCCCGTCTAAGACCATATGATCATTTAACATCAGATGAGATTAGAGTCAAACACTAAACCTATAAATTATAAAAAAATTATCTGCTGCAATATTTTGTTTACAACTTTAAATAATATCTAATATAAAGCAGCAATATTCAAAATATTTTTTACAATAGAAATTAATACAAGAATAAACGGTAAGACAAATGTAACTTTTTCGTTTAAAAATCATTGTTACCACTTATTTGTACATCACTCAAGTGGAGTCGCAGTTATATCTAGTATTACATATTCTTGTTTAAGACTTTTAACGACTAGCTGGCTTTTCATCTGCCTTGTATCATTAAACGCGTTGCATACCAGTATCGGCTTTGTTGTACTGCCATCGTTTTATATAGCTTGTTTATGTAATACCTCCTTTTTTGTACACTGTTTTAAATCTGTAGTAAATGTTTTAGATCTAATATCAGAGTTTACATTGAACATGATGAGATTGTACATTATTGCTTGGTTAATTAGAGTTGTACATAATTTATTACTTTCATAGAAAGATTTTGGAATTCTAAATATTTTTTTTTAGGTAATGACAAAAATTTACCTCGTTATAAGAATTAGTTGGATAGCACACTCTGCCCATTAGATGATCATCATGAGCCCAGGACTCGCGGGTTCCTGAAGGGCATTCGTGAGCACACGTTCCCCCAGGCCATACGAGTAGTCGAGCACATTTGACACACCCATCAGCGGCACAACGGACACATTCCGTACCACATCCTGTAAATACAAATAATGATGATTTCTTAATGTATTTATTTCATTTCTTATATCAAACGTTTAAGAAAATCAGTGTATACACAAATGGTGTTTGAAAATATTACATAAAATGAGAAGAAGCAGTCTTTTTAGCATGCAAACATGTATCCATTATAGCGCATAGCATTGTAGCATCCAGGACATAATCTATTTCAAGGCGGAATTTAGTTGAAAGTTCGTCTGGTTGATTAAATGTTAATAGAGAATAAACATTCAAACAAACTTACTTTTCTCATACACTAGCTTTTGTCCGCGGCATCGCTCGCCTTAATATAGATTTGAGCTACACCTCAGTAACAGCCACTTTTTATATCCTTTTTTATACCCCATACAATTTGTATGCACAATTTCACTATGATAGGTTGAAAAGTTAAGGAGCAAAAGCGTACCTAACAAACAAACAATGTCACATTGGCATTTACAATATTACTTAGCATAATAAATCATGTAATTAACAATGTACCACACTTTTCACTATCTTGAAATTGTACCCACTCACTAAATAGAGATAGATATACGGAGCACGCCTCAATATCTGAAAATCATCAAATGACCACTGACATTTTAGAAGTGCCTATGACTATACGGTTGGCTTAATTTGGAGGTAAGTTTGAAATTCCCAATATCGTCCATTTGTATAAATCGAAGTTTAGCATATCGGCCTATTATCGTTACCATTGTCTACTTATACGAGTACAGTGATTTCCATGACAAAAGTTTACTTTTGCTGGCACTGTTTGCTTAAAAGAGAAATTAAATAGAAGTTAAATTACTAATCCATATTTACTATTAAAAATGCGAAAGCGAGTTTGTTTATTTGTTTGTTACGTTTTACGTCTTAACTAGTCGACAGATTATTATGAAATTTTGCATTTTTGTTGTAAATGTACAGAAAAGGTACCTTTATCCTGAAAAAGAAGACTGTGTGCCTATGACCACCAGAAAAAAAAGACATCGTCTTTATAAAAAGTACAACAAAAAGCCAACGTCATCCGGTTTTCCCAGGCGGTCAGAGGTAGGTTACCCATTCAAGTACTGACAGCGCCCGATGTTGCTTAACTTCGGCGCGCGGACGAGAACCGGTGTTTTCGACACTCTGCCCGACACAGTGTTTAACACAAAAAGGTTGCAGACCAGAATTTCAAAGCCGTCCCATAAGCAGTTGTACTTCAAAAGTACTGTTCCCGATTAAATTAATGTAGACATTAACCCGAGCGAAGCCGCGAGCATCAGCTAATTCATAATGAAGTATAAATTTTATTTTTTTCTATTTATCGAGATTAACATGACACATGATTATATATCATAAATAATTAATTTTTAATGATATATTTTTAGAGCATACACAAAATATATTCTCTATATATTCAATACATGCTATTTTAATTATATAGTAAAAATATTGATGTAATAATAAACATTATGTTCTAGTTACATCACATCATATAATATTGTTTATGGTAAGCATAGGAACTTTAACAATCTCTATACACGTTCCATAGATTCTACGGAATCCTAGTGTATATAATTAGTTGTTATATTATAAATATTTATGTTTTCAGCACGCCCAAACAGCGCAACATGTACTTTATAAATGTTATTTTAAATTAGTTAAAAAATATCGAAATTAAATTGTCTTAATTTTAACGTTATTTAACATAGCTAATAAAACACAATGATGATGATGACACTGTGATTGTCGTCACAAAATCAACAAAAAAACGTTGCATAATTTATATACATTAGAAGCATAATGGTACAATTGAGAACTAATTACTTTTACTTTACGCTCTTATGGTTCTAAGATAGTGTCTTGTTTTTGCTCATTGTTACAACCATTCATTACATATTCTATACTAAGTTATGCAGCAGCTTTATTCTCGTGAAATTTTATCATTTTATGGTAACTTTTTTTTAAATAATTTGTACGTTTTAGCGTTTGATCACGATCTCAGCTGATGTTAATGTCAATAGATTTTCAGCTTGAGGGTGGTCGCTAGTTAGGCGAGCTTAAAAAAGCTCTACCACCATGCTATGGTTTCACTACGATGTTTTCCTTCACTGAAAACTCCGGCTCGTCTGCAAGGAATTGAACCTACGTCGATCGATGTGGTGTCCGAACATGCCACCCACAGAGCCATCATTGCCTCAAAGCTTTTTGAAAATATTGTCGTTAGTAATTATTAACCAGTATAAGCCCTTTATTGTATTTAAATTACCTTTGTCTAATTTTATCATTACTGCTTAGTCTCATGCAAAAGAGTAATGATATATAGTTCAAATTATACTCTGAAAAGATTTCTATCTATAGCAATAAGTGTCACCAAAATTGGAACAACTAATCTACTTCAACTAATCAACTTGGACAGAAAATAAACACTTCAATTTTACATATGTATATTAAATAAAGTAGAAAATAATATCTTACGCGTAGATTAGAGTATTCATTAAAATATCATTATTTGTCATTAAATGGTAGTAGTTCTAATTATATACACATATTTGCAATGTTAAAGTATCAGGTATCAATTTAAGTCAGTTTTACTGTGCATTTACTTATCGATACGATACTTTCCAAAGGGAAAGCGTGCGCAATACGCGACTAGTACAGAACCTTTCATTTAATTGAACCGGACCCACTAAACAGAGACGATGCTTTTACTCGACTTCAATATTGACGGAAGATGTTAATTGAATATACGTGAAATCATTTATAAATTAAGTTCACGGTTTCAACAAAACGAACAATCGATTTGCAAAGTTCCTAAAAGGCGTCCTTTGTTTGAGTTGATTTAGTCTACTACGTAGCTGTTTGTTACGCCGAATTTAAACCAAACAAAAGAATGTGCCATGCCAAAAGTTCATTCCGTGCGTTTAAATGAATCGTATTCGCATTAATATAACTGACCAATTCAACGCTGTCGTTTTGCGTAGGTACGTAACATTTTGCTGTGTCATTGTTCTGGGATTGCATAACTTTAAAGAAAGTTTACAATATCCTTTTACTAGACTAGACACGTATCGCTAATGCTGCAAACGTCATCTTGCGACAACTATAAATTAATTCACGGCGGGTTAATAGAAAGTGATTGAAATGTTGAGTTTGAAATGAATCAACTTTGATGGAGCACTTTATGATTTAATATATATATATATTTTAATATTGTTGTTATACCAAATTGAATGTATGTCGATGTGGTTGAAATGTAAATAGTACGTTTTACGTAGAAAAAATGATAACACTATGTAGAATAGAAAAATATGAAAACTTGATTTTTTGATAAATTATGTTATTATTTCAGAATATCCTCAAAGTACTTTGGAAATGAAAATGGTAGACAATATTTATATCATATTTACGTTTAAAAAACAAATTATTATGTAAATTGACATAATATATATAGAGTAAAAAAATTGAAAAATTTGGGTCAACAGGTGAAAAATATAATTTGCATGGGCGTGAATAACATCTATTTTTATTACTATTCCTATAACGTCAATGGGTTAATTATGAAATCAAATATAGATAGCTGTTGTAACTTTAATAATCCGACTTCGAAATCATAAAATACAACTTGATATATGTATATTGTAGTGTATATTTTTTTGTCATGCCCGTACCAAATTCGTTTGTTAAGGGTCTTTAATAACTGATTTTACTGATAAACCAGACTTAATAACGGCACTTTAAATTATTTTCATGGTAATTAATTTTTTAACCTCCTTTGTTTTATACTGTAGATTGGTCACGAATGCATATTTTTATACTCGCATGGCAAAATTACTACAATACATCTAAATGTCACGTACAATTATATCAAAAATTATATTGACCGCCGAGATAACTTTTTTATATTGACAATCATTGTCGCTTGTAACTGGACTGGACCGAAACTGGATATACTCGTAGTTGGTGTCAAAATGGAATATAATGTAGCCAAAGAGTCATTATACAACCGTTTACGTTTTTGTCGAAGTTAGACAAAGAAGATTGGTTTACTAATTCATTCATTTATGTTTATTAAATTTGCATTTTGTATTTTGTTATTTTTTTTTTTTCACAATGATTTGATGGGTGATTGACGGTCGTTATTCAAGTTAAGAGTTTTAACTATATTAAACGATATATACATTGACTTTACGCGATACCAGTTATTGGCAAGTTATAGGAAAAATAATAACGTGAAAATATATCCTGAGTTCAAACATTTATTATATAACATTTTCATGGCGATCGTTAGAGCGGTACAAATGTTAAGTTGTTGTAGCGCCACTTAGCGCTGAGTTGTAATAAAACTCTTTAAGTCACTCATGCCCGTTTTCACCAACGTTACCTAACTTTAAGGGACACTTAAAACACGTTTAAGTGACAACTTAGGGAGATTTCGTTTTCACCAACGTCTAAGGGTCCCCTAACACCCTAAGGGTTACCTAAATTTTAAGGGACGGAAATTCTATCACTTAATGCTAAGTATTGTTTATTTCACGAACATGTCTAAACAAATTTGTAGCTAATTCGTTTGTTTATCGTAAATTAAAGAAATATTTGAGTTTTTTCTAACTTTGGTAGTTAAAAAAACCAGAGAATTAATAAAATGTCGAAATTCATTTGTATACAGACATTAAGTTTATCCACATATTGTTTTTGGCTTATTTTTAGTGACATCTGTTGGTTTATTCAATATTGATATATCTTTGTGTGTAAAAAAAGTTTTACTATTTTATTATTTTCTTCACTGGTCCAAGTCCGAATTGCCGACCTAAGTTAGTATACCTTAAAAGATAGTATTTTTTTGCGGTACAGTGTCAAAGAAAAAAAAACCGTGCACGTGGCAATATTTTAATCAGCTTAGTATATTTTTTATTTTCACTAAAAAGTTAACTTAAAACAAAACTAAAAAGTAGGTACTATACAATTAGTGATCAAAATTATAAATTTCCATTACATAAAAATTTACTTGACAGGCACCGATTTTAATGCAAAGTACTTACAAATTTAAAACGGACCCCCATAAAACTAAATGGTGATCCCTGCATCAACACAATAATGAAAAAATCTCTTTTCAATTATTCAGTATTTTTTTAATAAACATATGGCGACTTATTTTATTTTTAAATGGTATTTTTTTTATTTATTTATTTAGGTAAAAAAACAGCCATACATAAACTTATTATAATTATATTATACGCAAACAGGCTTAAAGTACCATTTAAAAGCAAAACATATTTGGGTTATTTTAAGAAATTGTAGTATTAACAGGGTTTAAATTTATTGCAATTTACCATTTTTCTGTATTTGTATTACTTTTACAAAAAAATACATTAAAATATTGCATTTAAATTGTTGACAATACATTTTCCATCTATTTCAATACTGGCTTGACGAAAAAACTGACGCTTAACTAAGTGCTTCCCTACTAAGTGACCCTTAGCATGGTGAAAACGAAATAAGTTAGGTAGCTGTTTTAGGAGACACTTTAGCTTAGGGATCCCTTAGTTAGGGGTACGTTAAGGGAGCGTTGGTGAAAACGGGCATCAGTTTCATATACAGATTTTAACTCGAGTTAATATTATCTAATATCACATTTCTGAATATTACAAAAGGCAACGGCTTTCTGTCTATCTGTCTCTTAGAATATTTATATCTTAAAAACCAGGGAACTCTCTTATATGTTTGTTTGTAAGTATCTATCATACAGAAAAAAGTATACAAAAATCCCAATGGATAGATCAGATCTATACTAATTGTTTATATATTTCATTTCTGTTATATCCTATGTATATATATATATATATTCTATTTATATTATCATTATATTAATCGAAGCCGTGAGCAATAGCTACTAATTATATAAACCACGTAAGAGGAGCCGTGACACCGTTGGTCTTACATATCACGTCATCTTCATATTTTCTTAAAGTATAAATGTATTAAAGTACAGGAAAAATGATACTATAAGACTCACTCACGTGTGTCGTTAATTGATGGCGGCGCGTCGGCCGGTCGTAGCTGAGCGACCACCGCGCCTGCCGTCACCAGCAGTGCTATGGTCACCAGCGACGCCTGGCTCATCGCACCGGCGTTCCCATTATTGTTACTGTAACAAATAACAATTATTATTACTTCTTAAATGATTAGCATCGCTTAGGTTTTCTAATTGCGTGAAATTACAATAAATAATGTTTCACTTCAACGGTTTATAGAAGAAGGAGCGTTAAACTTTCCCACTTAACTCACTGTTCACTTCTATATTTGTTAAGCGTAATGTAAAACATAATAGAGCACCACCATCAAGTGATATGTACACTAACGGACAGATTAATAAATTTAGACTTTGCGTTTTGTATAGTCGTATATTGAAAGAGATAATATATTTGAATTGTAACTCTATATAGAAATGTTACATAATGTCAGCCTGCACGTGTACCATTGCTATGTAAAAATTTCTGCCTGGAGGAATCAACTAACATAATTATCTATTTCGTCCATAGCTATTATTGTAGTAAATTGAGAGAAATCAACAGTTACATATTTTCCCACATATAGTGAGTAGTGAGTGGTACTACAAAATAATCCCTAGGAGGGTTGATGTCAGGCAGGCTAGGCGGCCGATTGCAAAAATTAAGCCAAATCATACATCATAACATGACAAACATGTGCCGACCCTACTTAGGTGGGATAAGTGATGATAGTGTGGCCGGAAACGGCGTCGATTGAGGTAACTTCGATTCATTGCAACTCAGTCGGATTTTAAGGTGAAGAGAAACATCGTGTTGAATCCATAGCATTAGCATAGTGGTAGGGCTTTTTCTAAGTCTGTCTGGCTAGCTACAACTCTCGAATTAAAAATCTGGCGTCAAGCATCTATTGGCGTGTTCTGGCAGCTGCACTTGAGAGCCAAGCCCCCTTTAGGTTTAGCGTGTTTACCATCTTATTTCACGTTGTCATTTCACATCAGGTGAGATTTTGGTGAAACGCTTACACGTATAAAGTTTAAAGAAAAATAAATATTTTTAATGTTGAATAAAATACTTTTTTTTTACGAACTGACTACACTGTTGACCTGGCAAGGCCTCTACAGTTTCACCGGACTACTAAGGGGAGCGCTTAAGGCACTCACCCGATTTTATATAGGGAATAAAGTACTAATAATCGACCTCAATATGTAACCGAAATTTGTTTAAACAAATTTTAACCATCTTTTTTGAACCTATAATTTTGAACTGAGGATTTTGTTCATAACATTGTTCCTGGGTCGAAAATAATTACATACGTTAGTAGAAGTATTTCGTAACGTGACAATTATTTTGTCATCATACGAGATTGATGTAATACGTTTTATCTATTCATCACGATTCTTTGAATTGTTTTGCTTATAGCCACGTACATATTGCATTACGCGCAAGAATTATAGGAACTTCGGTGTCCAGGGAAGTTCGTTTGCAGACTGTTTAAAAAGTTTTATGCATATACATAATTATATATATTACGCACGAAGGTATGTATTAGATTATTTATTAATAATACATAAATAAGATTTTATTTTCTTTCAGATGATTCTATTTAGAGACTGGACATATAAAATAAGAAATAGCATAACATATTTTTGTATTATGTTCCACATAAATATTGTACTTAACACACTTTTATGACGTATGTGCTTATTATCAAGATTTATATATACTTATTCCTAGAATGTAACACTACATTTTACTACTTAAGGTAATAATAGTGTGTCGTTCTAATCCAAATAATGTTTAGTTTTATTACTTTATTGCAGTGTTTTGAATTCGGGTCGCAAAATTATGTTCCAAGCGTAGTGTCACTTCACGTCACTATCATAACAGTACGACGGCGGCGGGTTTGTTAATCAGTTGACATTGGCATTCAATAAACGCATAAAACGTTACAATGTTACCCACACAAACAAATGACGTATTTGTGATAATTAATATACTATAATATAGTAGTAATAGTCAAGTGGTCGAAATTCTACAACAAATTCATTTTCGAAGTGAAAATTTCGTTAAATGCGTTAAGCGATTTTTGATAGGGGAAAATCTTATGGGTTCGCGTCACCGATGAACTCGACATGTTGGTGACGTATTGCGCTTGTGCGAGACTAGCGATGCGTAGTATAGCGGCCTGTGTACATGTAATATTGATATTGTGTAATGGGTTTTTTTTTTCAAAAGAGTGTACATCTATTATAGACTAGCTTCTGCTCGGGGCTTCGCTTGCTATTTATCTAGTAGTGTTAGAGATCATCGTTTTCAAATCAAATTGTCTCTTCGCATTCACTCTATACTTCTTGAATCACCAGCAATTAATTTTGGGAAACTATTTTTTATGTTCACATACGACGGTTCAAAAGTTTTATAGGAAAGATAGTACAATAGATGCATTATAATATTCTGAATCTGAATGCAATTTACAATCTTCACTGTAAAATTTCTTATGATTTCAAAATGTAAAACATATTCGAGGCCGATTTAGTTGACATCTTTATAAGTTGCCAGTTGTCAGTACCAATAGATTAGTTAGCACATTGAGTAAAAAATATGACATTGGGAGCAGGTAAATCAATCAAACAATTATCTAATCAACGTAAGTATGCCATGTCTAATACTTAATTGGTTCAAAGGACATAAATGGTATTCTAAGGACAAAATAGGTGCGTTGGTATCGAGATGTAGATAATAGAGCAATCTGCGATGAATTAATTATACGACATAAAATATGTACAGTTTCTGTACGTATTTGTCGTTATGATAATTTTATTAATCTGTTCTCGATATTTTATGTACTTTAGTTTAAAAGATTTGTCTCGTCTCAGTTCGTGTCGTAATTTATGTTACTACATCGTCGTCGGTAACATCCCGTCAATTAGGTAATAAAACTTTCATCTTTAAGATAAGCATGAAGCTGTTAACTAAAATATATTTCGGTTCTACATTAGAAATAATATATCTTAATGGGACCATCTTCGAAAGAATTCATTTATCACAATTTTAATTAAACTAAATACATATCATGTTTAGGAAAATTGTTGTTCAAATTAAAAAAGTATATAAAGATAAAACAGAATGGTAATGTTTCTTAATATTTTATCTTCATGTGCTTGTTTAGTGTGAAGAACTTTTGTAATATACGTAAGTACATCATTGTTATGTCGACATGTACTTTTTCTCTATTTAGAATATTCTTGTTTATGCTAATATTAATACAATATTAATTCAATGACCAATTCTGATTTCCGTATAATTATTATTAAAACAATTGTTTGATATTTCATTATAAATATGTCAGGAGTCTTGTCAATTTCAACTCCACTTAAATTGCAATTATTCATAATTTCATTTTATAATAAACTAGCTGCCCGGTCCATCTTCTACGGATGTCAATCCAGTCAACGAATTACCTTATATCGCCATCTGTTAAAATCTTATCGAACTAACAGAGATAATCATAACTCTTCTTCTCTCTTGTTCTTCTTCTTTATTTTTTTGACTCCGTCGCGGTTTGTTCATTAGCCAGCTTCAAGTAACAAGATTTTGCCAAGTAAGTGTCTTGCGATAATTATAATGTTCTAACAAGATGGTGGTTTCCTTGTTAGAACTTTCCATGGAGTTTTGGTGGCATCTCAGAATGCATGCTCCGTGGTATTATTTCCCATCCACTTCACTTGTGCATAATAGCCGAACTATATTACGTAAAATCCACTAATATTACAAAATATAGAGTCTAATAACACGAGATTATGAATAAAATATAAAAACCACTACATGACAGACTAAGATCCCGCCAAAAACTCTCACGAATCTTTGTGAATAAACAAATAATTCACAATAAAATAATATTGTGATTATAAATTGAGATATAAACTCTCCTATCTTTCGAGTTGGTTGAAAATTTGTGTGCAAAATTTGATTACAATCGGTTCAGTGGTTTAAGAGTCCATTGCGGACAAACAATGTGACACGCAATTTATATATATATAATAAAGATTAGTTCTTACCCATCCCATTGTTCGCTCTGCATTAAGAGATTTATAATTACTTTGGGAATATTGTTTTTTATTTAGATGAAAAATATTTTATGTCCTTTTCTGGATTTCTTATTACGAGTATTAAAAATTTTCATGCTGATTGGTTGAGTAGTTAAGACTTGAAAGTGTAAACCAGTTTCCTATTTTTAGTATTAGTTACGATATCTGTAATCAATCATAAAATTATAATATAACTACATTTTATAGCTTTATAAACGAATACGAGTTGAAAGGAATGACTTCGTTTACGAAACATACTGGTAAAAACATTCTTTTTTTTAAATAAAACGATTCAGAGATCATGATGTAAATACGTTCCCGTATACAATAAAGTCAGAGCACGCGCATCTTCGCTCCGTTAGTACTCCAAGTACATAAGCTGTGGTGAAAGTTACCAGTGACGCACTTTTGTATTCACGCAACTCAGAGGCGCAAGTCATTTATTTTATTGCCATTCTAACATGACCTTCTCCGCCCTCCCTGTTAATGTACAAATGTCATTTTTACAGAAGGGACTGGAACCCATTCTGGAAGGTCACATTATGTTTGTCGTGTATGAGATAAATCGACAATCTTGCTACAGCCACACGCTTACCGGATCTAGTGAGACATGCGGGCTGGTAAATTAAATGAATTTCAATGCTTTAAATATGACAAAAGAATAATTATTTAAGGTAATATTTTAGAGGAAACAAATTCGAATATTTGCTGTTTAGTAAAATAACACAATTGCACCATTTAATCTGCAGTAAATCGTCATTACAATTTGATGTCCGTTTTGAATAATTCAGTTCCAATATTTGCGAAGTATTTTTCTTCAGTTGCTCGATCTTGTTCATCTTCTATATGTAAATTAGTTTCTGATGATGTCATGAAAGCTGCTTCTTCTTCAGTACGTGTTTTCAAACGTATTTCTTTCAATCGAGTATCCAAAGTATGCTCTCGTTTGGTCTCGCGAGCATATGTTTGAAGCATAAGCTGTTTATCATTACTACCAGGTAAAATCATATTTTGTGATAATTTTAAAAGGAAAAGTGACCCGTTATTATCTCCTATGGCTACTGTTTCTCCGTTAGAATGAGGACAAATTTTTGTAAGTTCATGTTTTGAAACTTGAAAACTTATTACCGGGTCTTTGTATTTGCGAAGAATATCCCAATAATAAAATATACCATCTGTACATGCTACCATATAACTTGAATACCGAAGTGGTGCCCAAACAGCATCAGTTACTTCGTGATGATATAGTTTAGTCACAATAATAGGTGCTGTTCGAACTTCTTCACTCCATATCTTTACTGACCAATCACCGCAAGTAAGAAACATTCTCATAGTGCAGTGACTACGGTGTACCGATCTCACAGGCCCAGAATGAGTGTCCCAGTATGATGTCAACATTTCCGAGTGACTTCTACCCATACGGTTAACATTAATTACTAATCCAGATTCTGTTCCACAAAGAAATTTTGTTGGTAACGCATGATCAAATTCTAAAGAGCTCACACCTTCAGAGTTACTTAAATTTGGAGCTTCGTTAGATGGCATACGAATAGACATAATAAGGTAATCTAGCGGTTTAGAGAGATTTCGTAAATCCCACCAAAGACATTGACCGTCGATGGAACCTGTAAAGAATTCTGTATGTGTTCGAGAGTGAGTGTAAAGCAGCGCTGTGATTGGACCGCGATGTGAATTATAAACAGAACTATTAAAAACAGCGTTGGAACCTTGTCGAATGTCGAATAAATTTACGGTACCATTACTAAGACCAGCAATAAGTAGGTCAGAGTCTACGGGAGAACAAGCTAATTGCCAGCAAGGATTCTTTGGTGTTATTTCGTATGCAGGTTCAGTTTGTCGATTCACATCCCATATATAACAGTAATTTGGTTTGGGAGATTCTGTCTGTGAACACTTTCGTTCGCAATAAGCTACAACAAGTTTTGATTTTTTTTCATTCGTCCACTGTATACACGATATCGGTTTATGGCGTGAATCACGAAATACATTAGCGATGCTGATATTATATTTTTCGACAGGTTCTTGACATTTCATATTTGCAAAGTATGTTTGGTACATCTCAATCGCATTGTTTTGATTTACGTAATGTTGGATGTCTGGTGAGAGAGACATGACTGTATGTATGTAGTTTTCATCGTGCATAATACGACGACGGTGTCGAAGTACGTGGTCTTCGTTATAAATGTGAACGTCACGTGGCCAACCACCTTCTTTGTGGTTGATACCTTGTTCGTTTAATACTACTTGCGGTGTATTTGTTTCCTTCTCCGATTGGGGCATTGTTGCCGTTATTTCTCTATGGACAGGATTCCGGAGGATATATCGTTTTTGTTCTTCTTTATCAGGAAGTATAGAGTCTAGCATATGTGCTGGCACAGATTGAAACAATACTTGTCGACCAAAGTTTTTTCTACATTTACTATACTCATATGTAGATTTCATGTAAGGACACATTGTTATTTTATTTCGTAATAACTTTGATTAAAGAGAATTACTCGGTTATACGTCAAACATAAATATTAGATCAGCATGGCCATGGTGTAAAACGAATATTAATGAAGGATTTGTACTATCAAGTGTGACTTGGACGTCACGATTGGTGGTCTGGAAACACATGTGTCCTTGTTTGGATGACAAGTTTATTTTCTCTGTAAGTTTATGATTCTGTATAGGTAGAGTCGATAGTCAATTAATAAAGTTATATTTCTTTTGTGTAATTCACTGTATTTTCTATTGTAAAATAAACTGATTATAAAGATTATTTTGCGCGTTTCTTTTTTGATGTCGATGTTACTTAACGTTGAATATGTTGTTTGTTGTTTCGCGATAGTAAAGCGTACCAGGAAGTCTTGAAGCCACATTGTAGAAGGCTTGGATGTAAGTATTATGCGGTCTGCGTTAATATGCATTGAGAACGTATGGCAATACCTACAAGTTAGAGTGACGAGTTTCGCTATTGCGACTTTGTGTCGATACACTCTACTTATTATTGTTTCGACATTATGATAGTGACTTTATAACTACGAATACGTATGTTACGTACGTGACGCGAAAAGTTACGTGTATATTATGTGTAGTATTAAAAATATTGATATTAATTCAAACGATTATACGTGGTTTATTTGAATTTTTAATAAAATCAAACTTCATTGTAAAGTTAACAAAGAATCGATACTTTTAATCATTTTAAAGCTATTACTTCTATTATTATTACCCTAACTACGATTGAGAGGTAAATATATGATAGAGAGAGATAAATATAATAATAACATTGTTATTTTAATTGTACTATGAATTATATTTATTTAATACAGCTTATTTTCTAATCCTTTGGTAAATAGGTAACGAAATGTATTAGAATAGAGCAATTAATATTAAAAACTAGCAGGACCGACGGACGTTGTCCTGCCCTGATAATAAAAAAATATATACTTATATGTGCATGAAACGCTTAAGGCGGCTTGACTTTTTTCGATTCTTACAACAATTATCATTATATTTCAACTAATTTACAAAAAAAACTTGTCAAATTATATACCTAAACCTTCCCCGTGAATTACTCTATCTATTGGTGATTTTTTTTTTTTCGAACTGACTACTCTGTTGACCTGGCAAGGCCTCTACAGTTTCACCGGACTACCCAGGGGAGCGCATAAGGCACTCACCCGACTTTATATAGGTCTATTGGTCAAGTCATTTGTTCAGTAGTAGTTTTTGATTTGATTTGATAGTTTTTGATTTGATAGATTTCTGCAATTGCTCAAAGTTACAGTAAAATAATATTTATTCTTCCTAGTAAATAAACGCTACATTTAGTCTCTTATCTCGCTTGTTTATATTTTTAATAATTATTGTCCTGTGTATGATTCATTAAAGTAAATATATGCAATAGTACCTTAAAAAATATTAAATAAATAGTTAGTTACTATAGTTTTCAAGCGTTCACGTCGTACTATGTCAATAATTTTAGGTAAGCACTTGAATAAACTCAATGAACTCATAAAATATTGAAAATAAGCACTTCCTCACCATAAAGACGTGTACACAGCATAAAGTAACACTATTGATACAATGCAATTATTTATCACATATTTTCACTTCACTTAACGAACCCTTATTTACTGGTAACATATGCGGATGTCAACGCACCTTCACGAATTAGCACACGGTATTGTGGGTCACGTTTAGAATTTATTCGTATCCGACAGCTGAATGTGGTATGCGCACGCGCAAACGATCGCACTGGAGGCCGTTTCACCGGTGACTGCTGACAGTGCTGACTGGCGCGCGTGACACTGGAGTAAGCCAGCCCAGTACGCCAGTACATAATAGGCTCGTGTTGTTGAGGTCTTAAACTGGTTTTCTGTATGAGTTCCTTGACAACCTATGAGCTGAATGATGAATATACTTTTGTTATTCTCGTAGAAAGTCATAAGGCACTCCGATATATTTTAATTTCCTTTTCCTAAGAAAAACATTATGATTACCGTTAAACAATTACTAGTTAAAAGTGTTTGATTAATATTAATTCTTAATACAACACAATAAAGTCACTAATTTATCGAGTATCCTATTCTAAGCAATGTTAAAAATAATAATCACGTCATAGTTATTTATTACAATAAAAATGATTTAATTGTGCAGTCGCCTGTTATTATTCTACCTAATAATAACATGTGCGTAAAACTAATTTATTACCTGTTTTGTTTGTTTATAGTTATTGAAGTTAAAGCTTATATAAATTATTTTATTATATTCCTAGTTTTATGTTTACAATTAATGTATTCTTTGAATCGAAACCTTGATAATTTTAATAAACTTATTTTGCCTCGTTCACTGTTGGTCCAGTTTAAACAATATGTTAATATATGCATATTAATAAAAACATTGTTTGTACATGTCTTTATTATAATATCCACGTGGAAATGTACGGCTCATTTAATTTGATAAAATAAGGAGTTTTCACTGAATATTACTAAAGATGATATTAGACAATAGGTTGCGTTTATAGAATTGGAACAAGGTATTTTTAGTAGGTATTTGATAATTCTAACTGATATTTCAATGCCTAAAAAGCTTCATTTACTTAAAAAGTAGGAAAAAAATATTCCTATACCAATCAAAGTATAGATTCCTTTGAAGTCTTGGGATATGATAATTAGCATATCGATTTTTGATTTCAAATAAACAAGATTGTTTTACGGTTTTTTGGGATGCCAATACTTAAACAGAGGAAAATGGGATTGACATAACAGCGTTAATAGCTAAAAGTAATTCTGGTATAAAGTTTGATTATATGCATTATATTTTCGTCCAAGGTAGATTTAATAAAGTAGTCAAATTTTTCATTCATCTTCACTTCTATTTGTTTTAAATATTATTTTAAAATATTACCATGACTCGAGTAGCTACTAGAAATTGGTGTCTATAATTATAATATTTTGTATGACTTAATCTTTCAACTTTCATCTAATAAGGATTTCTAAGTAAAAAGTATTAAACGCTGTGCTGCCGTAGCGTCAGAACACTTTACGATGTATGCCAGTGCCGCCAGCGGTAACAACCGAGTCACGACATCATAGTTCCGTCCGTACCCAACAAAAGCGACAAGTTTTACTAACAATGTGTACGTGACTATAACTACTTTACCTAATTTTTTAAAGTTTCATTTTGACGATAAGTTAACTAAGTTGTATTAATATAACAATAGTATTCCATGAAAGTCATGTTTTATAAAAAAAAAGTTTAATATGTAAGTAGGTGCGTCGTTGCAATTAGAAAAAATAAAGTCGTATTTATATACTCAGTGTTAACAACCTCCTTCGACTTTGTGCGCGGTATTTATAATATTACACAAAAGAGCAATGAAACATAACCTATAATCATTAACCTGAACACAGCTTTTTATTAGCTTTCTATAGTTTTTAGAATCGTTCGTTAATTCCGAACATAACCTTTTTTTTTTTACATTTTTTTTTCCGAACATAACCTCCTTACCTACTTCTTTATAATATTAGGAGAGATACAGATAACAGTTTAGAAATAAATGGATGACTGTTGCACCGGCGAATTTTCTTGATATCCCATTACTATCTATAACTACACAGTTCCAAATTTTTCGATATAATTTATAACATATTTATTTTAAAGAATTTTGGATTATCATGACAACAAGGCTCAAGGTTTTTATGATAATAAAATAAGTTATAATATTAAATAAGTTTATATGTTTTACTTTTTTAGTCGAGACGCGGAGCCCACAGAAGCGCGCGGCCCATAGTACACGTTACTTTTGATGTATAGCTAATCCGGCCTTGCATCCGGAATTCCCATCAAGTATAGGGGCCATCAGGGTAATAATGTTCACACCCGAGCGTTACACGTCTGGAGTTATCCGGTTAAAGATTAGTAATTTATATACATTATTAATTGCGCTTCGAATATTTTTAATGAATTTTGTAGTTAAATTGAATAGCTGTATGAGAGGGTTGAATAAAATTGTGGTCAAGAGTTAATTGTTATAATTGGTCATTAGACGGTCTGAACGCAAGCGTTCCTTGAGTTGATTAGTAATTGACCTATGTTCTGGCCTTGCACACTTAATATCACGCTGCAATTTGGTAACCTAATCAGAGTCTATAGCCCGGAGTTTTTCTATAAGTGACATTTCATTGCGTTTTTAATTAATATTGAAAATTTGTGATAAGTTTTCGTTCAATCACGTCCACGACTAAAATTACTTTGCTAATGGGCTTCTGAGATAACGACACTATTTAATACCTAGAAGGACATTAGAAATTGTCTTGTCATTAATCTACTGTAATAAATGTATCTTAAGTAATATTATAAATGCAAATGTGGGTTTTTTTGTTACATTTTCGATCTTCAACAAATTTTTCATGCAAATAAAAAAGGACATATGGTACATTTCATCCAGAAAAATGTACTGCTGAAACAGGAGAGACCTACGTTAATACGAGCGAAGTTGCGGTCAAAAGCAAGTACAATAAAAAATTCAATTCGATTTACAAAACATTATGGTTTCGAAATTTTAATTATTTATTGGATTGTAAGCTAGCTATAGTCTACAATGACTCCTAGACAGAGGTCGGTCTCTTGTGCCTGAAATGCTATTTGCGAATATTCTCACGCCGTGAGAAGCCCGTAAAAGTAACTTATATAGATTATATATATATAATTACTGACTAAATTGAAAATATGATTCATTGAATCGAATTACTACATATACATACGGCTCTCTGTAATCTCTCCTCGTAAGTTAATAGGACAGTATTTATTTAGCACCAGTTAAGTGGACTCGTTTCACAGTAACAAAAAAGCGCCGATCAGTTTTCACAAGATATTCTAAACTATATTATTCCTTTTCATACAGGATTATGGTCGTAATGATAATTGCAAATGTAGTTAAGGTGTAATCGGCTCAATACTAAATTAATTTGTGATTCTGACAGCTCGGACAGTCTGTTACTGTTAAAGTATAATAATTTATTCAACCTATGTTCTGCGTAGGTACCGTACTTTTGCATATTTAATAACAGTATTGTTTTTAAAAGACTTCAAAAAGTAGGTTCTCACCTCGGCGGTATTTTTTAAATGTTTATTACCTCAGAACTTCGTGATATATAAGGGACCATTCAAGTATTATGTAAGCACTAGGGGGAGAGCGCGTCTTTGGTTTGCTTATTTCTGACGACATAAGAGATGGGGTGATCTGGATGTATAAGCCTGATATTTGAGACGCGCGGTCTTATCCACTGGGTTACCATTGCCGTATTAGCGAACCACTATAAGTTATTTCCTCTAAACAGTATGAATTCTATATTTCTAGATTTGTTAACTGGTACCCAAGAATCAATAAAGAAACGAGAACAGATTAAAAAACCATATAAATGCTTACGTAAGCATTGGAGGGGGTAATAAGCATGGGTATTTTACCGTCTGTAAAAGCATTGCTTACTTTTGCTGACGAGAGGGATGGGGCGGTCAGAAGCAATAAAAATTCTACTTGCGTAATATTTGAACGGCTCCTAAACCGATTTGGATATTTTTTCTTTTACTGTTAAAGGACTATTTCCAAGGGCTTTCATTTTATTTTTTTAGTATTGGACACTCAACTTCGAAGATACACCGGGAAAATCCTCAAAATCATCGAATAGTAAATGTACAGTGATTGACCTGACTATGGTCAAAGATGTTCTAGCTCATTTTTTAGGCTACATTTTTTTAAAGTCGATTCTATTTTTTGTTAATTATTTTATTGAATTGTACATAGTCAATTAAAAAAAAAGTTATAACTATTAGACAGGATTCTTGCAATAGAGTTCATTTGCTAAATATACCAGTGATTTTTGTAAATCTAGTGACCAAAAGAAGTGTGATAATTGGTTACCGTTATTATCGATCTCATAGTGCTTAGAAGTGAACAATAGGTTTTGATATATCGTTGCCTAGTAACGTACCTTATTGTCGGTGAATGAATATATTCTTTACAAAGACAAAGAACAATGGAGCGTGTCGCATCGTAATGTAGACGAGATGAAAATGACTGAGCAGAATACTCGTAATTATATTGTAAGAAATAGATGTAGCTCTCGAGTTTCAGTTAATACAATTCATATAACGCATTTATAATTAGAAGATTTATTGGTTTGTTTTTACTGCTTAAATTAGCATATTCAGTTTTCATTTGCGATTTTTTTTTCTGTTACTACTTTTTTATTAAAATTTTTATGAAGTACCTACATTTCCCATTAAGATTAAGTTGTATAACTACCAAAAATGTTATAATATAATTGTTATATCGTCGGTAATATAACTTTAATTCTAGACTAGCTTGCCGTCCTGGCTTCGCATTGGTATAATAACTAAGAAAGTGAGACCAAATCTTCTCTTTACTGTACTACCATTTAATAAAATAAAATGGCCACTGGACGTGTCTTTATTGTGGATATGTCATTATTTTGAAGACCTGTCTTCTGTCTCACTGTTATTGTTTATATGGAGATTGCTAAATCCAAAATCTTCATGTTTAAGTATGATTTTTCAAACCATTTCTTTTATACAAACCATGCCCATTATATACATACACAACAAAAAAGAGCCGATCTGAAGTTTTGCACTTAAGTATATTCGGCAATTGATTATATGTATGTTTCATGTTATAGATTGTTTTTGTTTTCTCAGTATTTTCATATATAAAATAATTACCACTGATAAAGACGACCTATTGATAAAATAATATTTTATTTATTTAAAAGATTGATAGTTGAATGATTCCTGTATAATAAATTAATAACAAAAATGCTATTGTGTTTTTATATTTACACTTAAATGATAGCCATTCCTATGTGATTTCAAAACCAATCTCTGGTAATTTGTCATTTGACATCTGATATCTGATTCAGACTAAGTCGAATCGGGGTCGAACCATTACCGTACATACGGATGGGCACCGGACTGATAGCCTGACTGCCCTTGTATCATGCAACATCCCCTCGTAATTGGGTCTTTGTAGCTCAGACCAATCCAATAATCCTTTACAAAGGTTACTACTATTTTTGTGTTTCTGTAACGAATTTATTCTAAAACGATTTTCTACAATATTATATTAATTATGTAAATCTAAAGCTATAATTAAATGTTTATTATTATATTCACATTATATTGGTATATCTGAAATCGATAAATTTTAACACCGTTTGATTATTGATCATTATGTAAGTTTCCATTTTACTATCTTTCGCCACTAGATGGCGCTAAGTCATATATTGTAATTTAAAGCACACGAAGTCGTAGACGGTTGTTAGGTTTAAGTATATAGACGTAAAATGTATATTTATAAAGCGTTTGGTGAATTATCTAATTTTCATGCTTCTGTAATAAAAAACAATCAGAAATATCGTATAATAATCCTAATATACAGAAAATAAAATTGAAGTATATGTTTGACCCGGTTAATTTTCGTAGGGAATGAACCGATTTTGACGTAACTATTACTAACAGACAGAGGATTATATGAGCTGCGTTTTATAACGCTTTTTTTATTAATTTAATAAATTACGATAAAAAATAGGTAAACCACAGTCTACAACTAATTCAACTAAAACACTGAGTTCCTATGAAATAACACAATCATTTCCACGAAAACGAAATCTCGAACACCAAGTAGTCTATGATAAGAAACCATGAAATTTTGATGAATAGATGTGCGAAGAAATTTTTTTACGGACCAACTCCTTTTGCTCTAAAATACAAAATTCTCGCGTATAAAACCTTTCCTTCATTATTGTTTAACATAATTTATTTTCATGAATAAACTATATGTTACCAACAAAATTTAAATGTCAAACATTTCTCTCATAAAAATCGTTCTGTATCTATTTCGAGATCCCGCCGCAATATCTATGTGATTTATGCGAAGTAGGGAAGACATTACTCATAAGTTGTCAATTGGAAAGTGATCCATTTTCGTCTTTAGAATACATTTTATAAAGTAGATAGGTATGGCATCTAATTTATATAAAGTGGTGATATGCATTTTTCTTCTAAAAGAGATAATGTATGTATTGATATAATGACATTGTTAAATGAAGTTCTTTTATATTTTTAATTATTAAAAAATATTACCTTTGTCTAAATATTATTCTGTATAAATAGTTGAAATAACATAAATTACTAGTATAAATTTGTTAATAAAATGAATGAATGATAAAAACCTATTTTGTTTTGGTTAACAAAAATAAAACTTCAAATACTTTTAAAAATACACAATTATTTTATATTTCCAAAGGAATATTCTTTTTCATGAAAAGAAATAATAGCGATAGTAAATACATTATAAAAGAAAGTTATACAAATTTTGAAGTATTCTTGTGTATGTATACTCTACCTTTATCTCTTAAATCTTTCAACACCGCGAATATCTATGAATAAGAAAGAACAGATGTAAGAAGAGGTTCAGAATAAGATAAATTTTGTTATATTATAAACTACTAGCTTTTGTTTGTGACTACGCTCGCGTTAATGTACATTTGAAGTACAAATAATATTTTTATTAAATGAAAGGTATTTGTGACCTTGACTTTGTTCTTTCCCGTATCCTTGACATCGAGTAAATATGCAAAATGTTATTATAATCGATTGGATAGTTACGGTATGAAAACGTAATAAACGAACAAACAAATTTATATTCGCATTTATAATATTAGTAAAAATAACATTAATAACCCTTTGAAATAATACTTGATAATATGGTTGAAAATACTAATACGCTTAGCACAGAAAGAGGACTTGCTTTCAAATTTTCCTATCGAAAAACAGATTTTGACGTTCATAGTTAAAGTTACTTTTCATATAATTTCCGGTAAGGCTCTACTAATGTTACAATTTTGCTAGGTGTCTTCTCTAAGAAACATAGCCGACAATCAACTATGTATATTAAAAGAGTGAAAGAGCTAGTGCATGGTTTGCGAGAGTATCACCACCACACCTATTTACGCTTCAAAGCTATGTAGTTATTCACGTAGCTATGTTCCAGTACAAAAGGTGTGATTGCTACTCTACACTGACGCACGAAGCGTTCCAACTCAGACCTTAGATGTGGCAAAATACTCGTATAATGACTGGCTTTAACACTACGATCTCATTGGAGACGGTTATATGTAATCATAGGTTGCAGTAACTATTTAACATCCCGTGGACTGCTTTCCCGTTTTCGACTTAATTATATTGGAAATAACATCTTTAAACGCGCAGTTTACTAGCTTAATGTCAGATTTATTGAAGGAAAACCACTACTTATGCCGTAACAAATAGTACTACAAACTCTACTTATTAAATATTTCTGAATTTATATCTGATATTAGAAATATAAGTTTTAACATCGATAATCCTCAAGATTTCTGTATTTCAAATAATAAGTTACTACCTAAGGGAACCTACTAAGAGAATAATTCTATTCAGATATTTTGACATATTCTTTTATCTACATCTATAAACTGGTAGAGGCTTGCCGATGTACGCAACACGCAAAAACAAGTGAATACATTTCGTTCTATTGTTTTTACTTTTAATTCTTTGAACATTTGATTCTTATCTAAATAAAAACCTTAACAATATTTTTAATTTAATATAATTTTATTAAAGTTTTATTAATATACGATTTTTAAGTAACACAAGTGTAAGTTTATATAAGTTCTAAGTGCAAGCAAATTATATTTTGCTATCAATTTATGTTTTTTCCTCTGTACAATGCACATAAATTATATTGTTATGGCAAAAAACAAGACAAACGAAGTCGCGGGTTGCAGCTAGTATGAAATATTTGTGTTGTAAGCATCTTTACTCTCTTATCTTTATAGCGTATAATACCTTCAAGCTTGTAGTCATAGAACAAATTAAGCTCTATTATACTGAAATAGTAATTGCACGTAAAATTTCAGATAGAATTGCAATGTGTATAATCAGACACGCAGATAATCGGTTGGCTCACTGTCTGATTTATCGGAACGATTGTGAGCCGAACGTTTCCCCGCGGCTTTTGTCGAAGTGAGCAAGCGATCCGTGAATTTTATAGTTTCCCCTTACAGAGCATTGCACAAGGTTTCGTGTTCACGCGTATTGTTTTGACGAACTTTGTAATCCAGAGATTTGTACTGGGATTATTACGAAGTATAAGTAACAATATTTTCATAAACCTTCAGCAGTAAAATGTTTTAGAAGAATAAATGAAGAAGTTTTTTTTGTTGCGTTTTTGAACAAGCACAAGACTTTGATAGCACGTCCCATGTCATGAAATGTCCCTTTAACTCATTATGATCCTTATTATTTATATATTTTATCTTATTCACACTGACTCTTTTTTAAAGCTACCTACGAAAATCTCGAACCCGATATTCGGTGTTTAACTGCACCTTAAATTTTCATAACCGTAAAATGAGGTCTAAGGTTTTTTAATTATACGGAAAACTGTGATAACCCTGTTTTTTATACGATGACTGATAGAATTATTGTTATAAATTAGAATATCAACGGTTTTCTAGTTTTTTATAGCCCTAATATTCTATATATAGCTCAGTGGTTCGCATGTTCGGCCATCGCGTTTATGGAGGTAGGTTCGAATCGTTGCGAATTAGCTGGAGCTTTATCCGGAAAAAACTTGATGAAATCACAGCATGGTGGTGGAGCTTTTTCCAAGTCCACCTGGCTAACTACCACCCTCATGTTGAAAATCTATAAGTGTGTTCCAGCAGCTGCACTTGTGAGCCAGTCCATCTATTTTCATTATTAATTATGATCCAAAATATTTATGTGAGACAGTCGAAAAACATACATTTATATAATGGCGATTCGCTGACGATTGACTAAAGGCCATAAGTAAATAAAGAAATTGTACATAAAAATTAAGGTAATTAATTTTAACATTAGGGTGAGACTATTAAATTAAAATTATACGCTTATACATGTTTAAACACATTTCATAATATTTAAAAATTAGTTTTAAATAAAAGATAACTAAAGCAAGCATACCTAATCTAATTCTAATATTGTTATATACCTGTATTGTAACATTCCTAAGGCTTGAGACTACGTACAGTGAAACCTCACAAGTTATACAATAATTAGCAGGTATCCTTGAAGTCGTCCACGTGATTTGTGTTATGTTGCGACGGTATGCATTAATTAATGCTGAGAATTCAAAGAACTTTTGATAACTTTATATCTTATTAAATACACTAAAATGATTTAACAAACTATATAACTAAAAATCAATTGTCGAATGTAAGCGTATCACTTTGGAACAGCTGCAGCTATTTGGTAATTTTGTTTTTATTGTGTGTGTAATTGTCAAATAAAGTTTGTAAGAAAGTCATTGTTTGAAAAGTTACACAGAAAAGTGGAAAAACTACGTTAAAAAATCTCCATATAAAAAGCGGGTAAATGTGTGAAACAGAAGACAGTAGGGATACTTTCAATTTACAGAATTAACAGATTGACGTTGTTCAGTTGTTTAGTTTCCATTTTTTTATCACCTGGTCGTACGTCAAAAGAAAGACTTGGTCTCATTTTCTAATACACCCGTGCGAAGCCGAGGCGGGCAGCTAGTTTTAAAATAAGTTTTACTACTTTTTATATAGATATCTTTGTTTTCGGAAGCTTCAATAGTGTATTCCTTAATTTATGTAAACACGGAAACCGTCGTTTAAGTCCTAGTTTCCGTTTAGTACTATATGTTTTCGAGTTAGTTGAGTTCTTATCACTATCCCTAATTGATCTTGTATATCTATACCAAGAAATAGTAGATGCAGGAATCCTGTCATTAATTTTCGTTTTAACAATTTTCTCACTACATGAGAAAAGAATATAGTAGTAGAAGGATTTCTTTATTTGGGTTTCCGAGTACAATGGAAACTAAGCAAATGTACTTTAAGACCAATTTTATAACAGTTCGTGAAATGTACGATTGCTCTAAAATCACATTAAGCTCGAGTACATTTATAGTGGGTAACCTAAGGGCAATGACCTCTTTCATATCTAATGTGTATGTTCGAACCAACACAGCTCTGTACTCTTTATTACCTGATTTCCTTTCATAGGGATATTATATAATGAGTTATGAATAATTCATCTTAATTGCTATGACAATATATTGCTGTTACTTATCATCATCATCATCTTACCCTTATCCTACTTAAGTAGGGTCGGCACAACATGTTTTCCTTTTCCACTCTCCCCTGTCAGATGTCATCTCAGTATTCACAACTTTTCTACGCATATCATTTTTCACACTATCCATCCACACTTTTTTTGGTCTTCTTCTACTCCTATATCCGTCCACTTTCAAACACAAAACTTTTCTTGTTACATGACTTTCATTTCTTCTCACAATATGCCCGTACCATGCTAACGTATACGATATATGTATATGTATATATACTCGTATATGTATGATCTATGGTTTGAGAAAAGGAAATAATCGCGAACGTGTGTGTACAAAATATGATTTCTTACGGTTACATGAATAATACATCATCTTTGAGAGATGGTTATAACGCGTTAAGAGCATTTGTTTTTCAATCCAAAAATGTCTAAACTGAGTTTTATAATGTACCCACATCCTCATTACATACCTAATTGAAGCGATGATGGCACAGTGTAATAATGTAGATCGACGTAGGTTGAAACAGAGAACCAGAACTTTCGGTAAAGGAAGACATCGCTATGCATGTATTTCCTGATGCTTGTCTTGTCAACTACCAACTTTATGTTGAAAATCTACCACAAGCGTCTATGAATATATTTATGCAGCCTCACTAGAAATTCACTTAGTCATTATAGGTAACACGGTAACTTATCATTCGAGACTAAATGTATAATAATTATTTTTTGCCGGAGTTCAAACCCTAATGCACTTTCTGAGAGCCTATGAAATAATTGTAACATATAAATTATTAAAACAATTGGTGTAATTAGCTAAATCTCCTAAGCGGCATAATATGACCCAGATGGTTTCAGTTTGTAATCAATTCGATTTTAATCTTTAATATAAAATTTTATCTTATTAATAAAATATGATTTCTTTATAATTATCGCTTTGATTATACAACTAGTATTAATTGTGTTACAGTTGCCAGCGTGGATAAAACCATTACAGGATAATATGGCTATAAAAATAAATATAGACATAATAATAGTATAAAAATAGCGAATATACCTAGGTATTACTCATCACTGTTACAGTAAAATTGTACTACTTTATGATGATAAAATAATACTTTTATGACCGTGTCCGTGAATAAGTAACTTGAAATGTAGCATGCGTGATATGGTTGAAAGCTTCTATTTTAATTTTATAACGAAAGAGCATCTGCATAAATGCATATCCTGGTAGTAAATGGATAATTTGTGCACTTTAAAACAATGTTCAGCTAAAGACATGCCTATGTTAAATAGTACTTAATATATTCATAACGAAGAGTAAAAAAATTAGAACTTCGTTATGAATATATATATATATATAATGAAATGGGACAAAAAAAACATCGGGACGGTAAACAGAGGTCATTGAACTCTGAATCAGGATTACTGAATTTTGTTTATATAAAAATTTATGCTAATATTTATCCTCACATCCAATAAAAGACGTTCAAGGTAGTTAAGGAAATTCAACTGGCTATGTTTGGGAATTGGACCGTGCCTGCACAAAGTTTATCAATGCCTATTGAAGCGTGGGATTGTTTTCGAGCTTCGTTTATGCCGTGGTGGAATGCAAAATTGTACCAGTGCTATTTACTGCCGGATAACCTCTTTTGATATTTATGGTTGTGAGGTTTGAAAAGCAAAATATTATTAACAATTTTCTAACAAGGTCTTCAGAGGTGCGTTAGCAAGATTTTAGAGATATAACCAAAATATGTGTAGATTACTCAATGTTCAATGTTTATTTGTCAACAATAACGATGTATGTAAAGATATATAAACAGTCCTTAATAGTATACTTTGAAAAAATATTTGAAATATTACACTATAGATACAGTAAATACTTGAATTTGAACGCTTGAGAAACGATGGTCGTTAGGAAAGGTGGGGTAAATTACGTGCGTTTTACATGTCAAATACAAAAATTTACTGGAGTTGATTTATTTGTCTGGTTTCTCACATAGATAATTGTTTACGTAAATTTGACAAAGCCATTACCAGTCGTGACATGTTCATAATTCACTTGAACTAGCATGTGAAATTATATTTGATTCGAATAAGAAAATAGTGTACGTGTTAGAACTACGATAAACATTTACTAAAATAAAATAAATACGATTAATGAAGTTTAAGTCATGCTTTATTTGATGAAAACAATAAAAATCTGTAGATCACGTGAGCAAAACTGAAGGGACAACTAATATTTCAATATAACACTGCGAAGTGGCCATGAAAATGACAACTTATCTAAAGAAGGATAATGTTGTTATGTCGCATACCATTACGATCTCATTTGAAACAAATTACAAACAATAACATTAACTTGAGTCTCGTTTCAACGCTTAAAAGTCAGAATATATCCTTGGCAATTGCTTGAATAAATGGCGGGCGGCGAACGTTGCGCCACGCCTTCGGTGACGTCACTCGGCATCAACATGAGTACATCCCGAATAATAGCAATACAATACTATGATTGTATCATTGAGAATAGAATAATTTTGTGCAGGTCAAGGTTAGTCAAATTTCTTTAATTATATAAGCACTGGACGATAATGTAAATATTACAATTTCTATAATAAGGTTCCAAAATACCGATTTGCCAGATAATAATAGATTAGAGAAACATGTCAAGGAGATTTTACTGACAAAATGTTAATATTTGTTGGATCATTATGTCAACGATAGTCATGCCTGGAAATGATTCGATCTCGGTACATCCCTTGTTCCAGCAAAACCAAATGAAGAACACGAAGAACAAAAGAAGAATCGGATCAAATTTGTAGCCGCTTTTTCTGACTGGGTCGTTTTTCGAACGAGTGGTAACTGGTAATATCATTCATAAGCGTCTTCTCATGGCCTGAATTGAGTAAAGGATTTGTTATTGGTTATATTTGTTTCTACTTTGCCTATAGTGACTTTGACGTAGTTTTTAGTGATTCTATTAATACTGATTCTTAGTTTTTTCAAATGGCAAATCTGAATTAAGCCCAAAAATATATAGCCATTGATAATAGATTAAATAATGATAATAAGAAATATATACTTATATGCCTAAAATACTTAAGGCAACTAATGTATTTCATTTGATAAGGATTAATACGGTATCCGTCTTCCCCAATTAACTCATTATATGTGACTACTTTTTAGTAGATAGATGGGTATAGTAAGCTATCCGTAAAAGATAGGTATATACGATCACAGACTTTTTTGCATATCTATAAGAGAGGAATAGCTCACTATGCATTGTTTTGTTAAATCTTAAAAGAATTAGGCAACGTTTTCGATGTAATCTCCCAGGCGGCTTAACTTTTTCCAACACTTCCAACGATTATTTTTATATTTCAATAAATGTACACAAAACCTTGACAAAACATATACCTAAACCTTCCTCGTGTATTACTCTATATATTTGTGATGACCGCATCACAATCTGTTCAGTAGTTTTTGAGTTTATCGCGAACAAACAGACAGACAAACAGACGCTGCCGGCGACTTTGTTTTATAATAAGTGGCGATTCTCTGTTAAAGAGAGATGAATAATTGTTGGTATTTAAATCCAGATGACTACAATTCAAGATCAGCTCAGGAGTAACATGCTATGGTGGCAGTCACATTATGCAGAACTGTACGCCTTTTAATAGTACTATGGCATAATTATAATATTTTGTTTGTAATGTTTAGCCTTTTACTTATTTTTTGTTATATACATCTTTGCGAGTACATTTTTTGGACAACTGTATTTTCCGTGTACTTAGTATAACAGAGATATTTTTTAAAATCTTTTTATTTAAAAAAACAGTTTAATACCGTGATTGTCTAAAACATGATGTCGGGTCTTCTAGTCAAAGATGGCGAAAAGATGTACTCTGTACTGTAAGATGTACTCCGATATATCGAATATTATAAATAATGTATAGATGAATATTGTGTTATGTTGACACAACGTATACACAAATACGAATACCAACGCGGAAAACATACCACAACGGTATCAAGTATACCATCTGTTTAAACTCGTGAGGGTAAAGTATAGACGAACCTCGGGTATTCTTGTATGTAGAAACTTTTAGCATATATATTATAATGTGAAAAATAATAGTTTATTTGATATAGCCAGTATGTTATAATAATGACTTATGTGTACGTTATATTTATTATTTGGAACAAAAAATCTGTCATAAAGTGGAAAGGGTTTGGCTGTAGTGCGGGTCGCAACGGGCATCGTAATGTACAGTTTACTGGTCGCACTATCATAAATCTTCCAAGTATAAACGATTTTGATATATACTAAGGTGTCTCTATAGTAGATATACACGTAGATAATATAATAGTATTTTATAAGAAAATACAAAATAAATTATGTATAATTGAACTTTAACTCGTTGTAATAAGAAACGTTTTTGTATTCTAACATATCAAATTAAACGAATTAAGCAGTACATTTTTATTGCTGCGTAAACTTTGCCATACCATACAGTATATTTATTGTTGTATACGTGCCTGTGATGATTTAAAATTAAGGCATCAGTTAGTTATTTGACAAGTACTTTTTAGAAAGAAACAATGCGTCGTACATTGTAATAAATATAAATCAGTGTGTTCTAAGCGGTTCCCGCGTACCGTTTGCATTTTCACCTTTATGGTTATTTGAAACAGTTTCGACTTTTGTCTTATAAAGATTTTTATTTGAGAAAATTTTAAAGACTGCTTCCAGGTCTGTCCCTAAGGTCTAAGTTTATGTTGTGTGGGAATTTCCAAATATACAATTATCGAACGCAAGTACATGCCATTAATTGTGGATCACGTAAATAACTACAAGATTAAATTACTGCGCCAACCGTGCAATCTAAGTTGTTCTATACACATAATTATATCAATGTTGGTTAATGAGAATCTGATTAACAAAATTGCGATAAATTGTCAAATTAACCCGAGAAGTACACTCACTGCTCAAGTGGAATTAAATTCGAATTTATATTGGAGATAAAGTCGAATTAATTCTGTGTTGAATATTTCAAATATAGAGCACAAAAACGATGTTTGTGGAATATAAAAAAGTTATGGGAATATAAAAAAGCTATAGCTTTGTTATTCTATATATACATATATCATCATCATCATCTTATACTTATCGCACCTAAGTAGGGTCGGCACAACATGTTTTCCTTTTCCACTTTCCCTGTCAAAAGTCATCTCAGTATTCACACCTTTTATACACATATCATTTTCCACACAATCCATCCACACCTTCTTTGGTCTTCCTCTACTTCTGGATCGGTCCACTTTCAATCTCAAAACTTTTCTTGTTATATGACTTTCATCTCTTCTCATAATATACCCGTACCATGCTAACCTATTACACCTCAACTATTACTATTGATATATAGATATATATATATATATATATATATATATATACAAATATAATAAAACTATTGTTAGCATAATATTTGTAACTTGTAACTAGCGACACGTTTTGCCTTTAGGTAATCTTTATAATTTAGGGTATGATTTCTGTTCCGTGTGTGCTTTGTAATATACCAGGGTTTCTGAATGTGAGGTAAGCGAACCCATCACGTTAATATTAAAAAGATATTTCTTTTGGTACTGCATTTGTCACCTTTTATTTTCTTCAACAACTAATATTATTATTATTTGAGGGGGGGGGGGGATTTAATTAGTTAGTTAAGGGGTTCGCTGTCATCTGGAAACGTTTACAGGGATTTGTGGAGCCAAAACTTTGAGAAACCCTGTAATAAACAACATACTAATAAAAAGATATCTCAAATTTGAATGGTAAATAATCTACAATAATTTAAATAAGATTTATCTTTTTTTATTGTATATTAATTTCACTCATAGTCGGTACTTGTCTTCTTGCGACTTTTGATTCGATTTTTAATGTCTATTACCAGAAACAAGTTTCATTTATAACATTTCTTTCCTTTTGGACATAACTTAATTTTCACAATCGCATAAAACACTTTTGTTGTAATATCAACTATAAAGTATTTGTACAATTGGTACTGTTAGTACGTCAGTAGGCACCTGCCGACACAATTGTGTACACTACCATTCTATTGAAATGTGTTTATTTTATTGTATTTACCTTCACGTTCAGTTACTGATCCGTTGAAAATAAAAGAATGCAGAATTTGTCGAGTCGGGGTCGTAAATATCTGAAAACGACAGCGGGGTCCGCCATTTTCCTGTTGACAAAATCTCACACGCTATATATTGAAAGTTGTCTAAAGTTTGTATTGTTTACAGTTCTCTCACAGTTTGTAGTGGAAGTCTGTTTGCATACTTTTAATTCATGAAAAGCGATGGTTGCTCAATGTAAGTGTATTCGAACTTCCCGCCGATCGACGTAGGTTCGAGTCCGTTGCAAGGAGCCGTAGCTTTCAGTGAAGAATAAACATCGCCAGGAAAATATTAATAGTGGTGGGGCATTTTTAAATCCGTTTGTCTAGCTACCATCCTCAAGTTGAGATGGTGTCGCCAAACAACTATTGCTGTGTTCTGGTATCTGTACTTGAAAGCCATTCTCCTTCTAGGTTTAGCGTTTAAATATCTTGGACTATATCGCCATTTAACATCTTATGAGATTGTAATCAAGTCAAGTCACAGAAAACCGACGTTAAGTAACAGTGCTTGCACTGTTGGGTTTCGTTCGGTCAGTGAGAGCGCCGGAGGCCCACATATTTAAAAGGCCGGCAACGCACTTGCGACTCCCCTGGTGTTGCTAGTGTCTATGGACGGCGGTGATCACTTACCATCAGGTGACCCACCTGTTCGTTTGCCCCCTATAACATAAAAAAAAAGTAAAATGTCTATTATTACTTATAAATTTGTATTCTTTTTGGAGCAAAATGCTTACAAGAAACATCTTAGGTTCCATTAGATGATATGACGTTAAATAATATGGGTTAAAAAGATTTCGCGACATCGTGACTTCTGAGGAGAACCGACAGCGTCCACCAAAGCGGCGACCCATCGAGAGCGCTCTGAAAAGAAAATAATCTCGATGAAACGTTTCGCAATAAAAAGATAACGTCTCCGTTGTCACAGGCTCTTCTCTTTGAAATAAACCGGGGCGTTGGGACGAGGAAGCCGAAACTTTATGTTCACACTGAGCTCGTTTTCGACAATTACACTACAGTTGTTCATAATATTTATTTAAAAATTACGTATACATTTTTATGTTTATATATTACCAGCTATTACCGTGCGCTTCGTTGGGCATTTAAAAAAAATGGTAAAGGGTTAATCTAGTTCCTATAAATAAGAGTAGCCTAGACTCAACTACGGAAATTTTATAGAACAGTCATACCCCTATTCCGATACGTTCGGTAATTTAAAAGTGATTTACCCTAAAAGGAACGGTATTTTGACTATATGTGCATAATATTCACATTAATCGGCAATAATCGTCTTTCAAATATTAAATTTAATAAGACATTTATTCATATTAAGAATAATTATTTGAAAACAAAAGGTTATTAGTAGTATAATCGTTATATTTCATAATGTGTGTCTATTATGTGTGTTATAATGTGTGTGTCTGTGTGTGCTGGCATTAAACAGGTACGCCGATAATACCAAGCATAAAACTATTATATTATTGAATGAACATTTCAGAGATATCATAGTATATAGTCGTGGTGGTCTAGTGGTTTGATCGATGGAATATCAATCCGATGCCCGCAGGTCCGAACCCCGGTATGTCAACGATTTTTTTTGTAATTCGTCTACATTTACTCATTTAAATTTGTAACACTATCGGCTGACGGTAAAGAAAAACATCGTTAGGAAACCTGAGAAATGTATATGGGAAAAATATAGAACTGTGGATTTTCTCAGTTTCAAAACGCCAATACGTCGTGAGCTGGCGTGGTGATTATGCCCTTACCTTCCTTTGGGAAGAGGCTTATGACCCTGCAGTGGATCTCTTATAGGCTGATGATAATTATAATTTGAAGTTTCGTCATATCTTCAGAACTGATTGTCATTGGAAATGAAAGAAAAAAACTGTAAATTTAACTTGAAAATAGATCAACATGGATATATTATTGATTCCTTTCCTAGATGGGCTTTTCAAAATCATTTATTTATTTTTAATCGTAAGCTTCTAAATGTGAATCAAACACTCGACCTTTGTCTGCTTAAAAGTCACTTACTACAACTGGACAACGATATATAAATTCCAATTTACACATATAGAAAATACAACGGTTCATATGTTATACAATTTAAAATAAATCAAACATTACATTCATTAAACTTGCTTACAACTGTGCAGGTGGAAACATATGAGATAGTATCTGTATGATAGGGAAGTCCAAACTATTGCGGATACTACACACTAAACTTTGTAAGTTGAGTTTCACGATATTCATACTAAACTAAAGAGTATAAGTTTGTTCGGGTCCCGTTTTCCATATCATGATTTATGTATGGATACATATTCATATATTTTGTTAGTTTATCCGTGTTTCTAGCAGTGTAACTGCTAAGTTAGCGGTGGAAGTTTCTGTATATGTTCAAATTAATTAGTTTAATGTTGAAATGTTTATATATACTTAATTTTAATTCATATTTTCAATTTCTAATCTACATATATAATTAAAATAAAGTTCTTTTGAGGTTTGATCACGTCAAAAGTACTGAACGTGTCAGCATAGGATTCGTTGGGATATGGTATAGGCATATGGGTATAGGCAGGGTATAGGTATTAGTTACATAGGGTTCGTTTGTTAGGATCATTTCTTGTAGAATTTTTCGTAGACGGTTCTAGGCTACTTATTCTTTGAATTCCATTGACCCTTTACCATTACTTTATAATTAAATTTTATTTCAAGCACAGCGAAGCGGTCTGGCATCATATAGTCTTATATAAAACGTATATATTTTACAACAACTATATCTTCAAGGCATTTGCTGCGTCGGAACTGTAGGGCAAAGGGGACGTTTTCGGGAAGTAAGTGTTCGCGTATTTTAACGCCATAATTCTTAAAAAACGTTTCGACTACGTGGTAGTTTAATGGTATCCTGAAGATAGTTTTGGGCATACCAGATATTTTATTCTCTCGCTACTGGATCGAATTGATAAAAATTATGTGGATCTTGTGTAGATGTTAAATATATTAGGAATATATGATTTATGACTATACTAACGTATGCTAGGTTTATTAAAATTTTAAGTACGAGTATATGCCTAACAAATTATTTATGCAAGTAATATAAAATTGGGAATATATGTCGATTGGAATGTTTTTACTGAGCCGAAGTTTTCGCTGATGGAGCTACCACCCTAGAGCTGAATATCTGTCGCTAAGAATCTATAGGTGTGTTACAGCAGCTGTACTCATCAGTCAGTCCTTGCCTAAGTTTAGCATATCTAGCATGTGAGATTACATAGTTACTTAATATCAAATGAGATTGTAGTCAAACGTAGAAACTTAAGCAAAATAAAAAAGAGTAATGACTAAGTTTACGATATATATGTTCATAAACTAGATGTGCTTCGCAGTTTCACTCGCGCTTAATATTTCTCACTACCGATCCCCGACACCTCGCGGCGAGCCGTACCGCTACTCCGTACTTTTACTTCGATCTCGCTTAGCATGCTTGGAGTCCTTTGTATGGTAATTGCTCCGCTTCTAATAGTTGTGGCGTGATGTTGAATAGCTTACAAACTTCCTCAATGAATGTAGTACAAAAAAAAGAAAGTTTTTTATCTGCCTGGTACCTGGTCAACTAATCTCTTGAGCTTTATAGTAAGTATTAATACAAACTATGATGTAATTGTATATATATATATATATATATATGCCAATCACAATTTTAGAATGCACATATACACATAAAAAATAGGCACAATTAAATATTGCTATAGCCTTTATTGCTGATACTAAATATGTAAATTCCTTTTGTTATTTTATTGCATAGGCTTAACACATCAGGTTTCCAATTTTTCCTATCATTTGCTTTTCTTTGCCAAACTAAACTACCAACTTTCTTTATATCATCTGTTCATCTTTGAACTGTCTCCCTCTTTTCCTTTTGCCATCCCGTGGATACCAAATATTGTTACAATGAAATATAATGCATTTAATTACCACGAAATCTTCAATTAAATTAAATGTTTATAAATTATTATAAAATAAGTTTCTCTTTCCCACGCACTGATCGCAGAAATTTGATAAATCATTACTTGTATATTAATTTAGAAAAACAATAAAGTTATTATTCTGTTTTAGACTATAAAAATAGTCTTGTGAATAATGTATATTCTAAATCTTTACTATGAGGCAACTTGGTTCGCTCGAATCTTTGTGAACTCAAAGAGCCGCCTGACCCTTTTTAAGTAAGGTTGCGTGATGGACGGATTGCGGGGTTAAAATAGCCAATTTCACACCAGCATAACATACGACTGAATTTTTGTATTCCATATATAAAATAGCTAATATATATATATATGACCATAAATATAGCATTCTGTTAGTTGAATTCTTTTGTAGGAAGTAATGTCATAACGTTCGACGAGGTTACGTTTAGGTATGCATAATAAAAACAATGGGGTTTTAATTACTAGTCAAACAGTTCACTATGTTAATTACGATGACAGCTATTTCTTTAGGGTTTTAATAAAGTTGTGTATTTTTTTCCTTGGTTATATTTTGCGGTTGACCTTTTCGGCAGTGGGCCAAGCACGTACACAATTTACTTAGCAGCGGTTTCAACTCTGTCGTGATATGAATACTATTTTCAAAAAAGTTTACTTTGTCTGATGTGGTTTTAGGTAATTAACTCGAATGAGCTTATTACTAATGCTTAAAAAGTACTTGTTACTTTAAAAGATTTTAACTTCATTTTGTCAAAATATTTCTATTCTGCCGAATAATACTTTTATTTATCATCATCATCTTCTTATTCTTATCTCACCCAAGTAGGGTCGGTACATAATGTTTTCCTTTTTCTTTCCCCCCCTGTCAGATGTCATCGCAGTATTTACAACTTTTATACACATAATTTTTCACACAATCTATCTACACTCGCCTCGGTCTTACTCTACTCCTATATTCGTCGACATTCATACATAAAACTTTTCTAGTTACATGGCTTTCATCTCTCTTTATGACATGCCCATACCATGCTTACCTATTACTCTTCAACTTCTCTATCACTGGTGCCATTTTCAAAGTTCCCTTTATACACTCATTCTTAATCTTATCGATTCTAGTTAGACCATATATCCGTCTTAACATACATCTCAACATTCGCATATCTGCCACGTGTAGTTTTCTTTTATCCATCTCTTTCGCAGCCCATACATACAGAGTTTTATACACCTTCCCCTTGAGTATCAAGGGCATTCGTGGGTCACAAGCTACCTCAGACACTTTTCGCTACTTCATTCGACCCTTCATTTATTTCCAACTTTTATTTACCGTCATCATCATCTTACCCTTATCCCATTTAAGTAGGGTCGGCACAACATGTTTGCCTTTTCCACTCTCCCATGTCAGATGTCATGTCGTATTCACACTTTTTATACACATATCATTTTTCACACAATCCATCTACACCTTTTTCAGTCTTCCTCTACTCCTATATCCATCCACTTTCAAACTTAAAACTTTTCTTGTTACATGGTTTTCATCTCTTCTCATAATATGCCCGTACACCATGCTAACCTATTGCTCCTCAACTTCTCTGTCACTGGTGCTATTTTCAGACTTCCTCTGATATACTCATTCTTAATCTTATCCATTCTTGTTACACCACACATCCAACTTAACGTTCGCATTTCTGCCACATGTAATCTTTTCTCATCCGTCTCTTTCGTAGCTCAGCACTCGAATCCATATAACACGGCTGGCCGTTAGAGAATATTTACACAGATCAATGTGACAAATAAATCGCATCGGATTTATAATTACTAATAATAATATGATTAAAGACAAACAAGAGGAAACAATTTCATGCAGGGTCATTTCATTTCAAACTAAGCATAGTTTGCATTACAGCTTGTAAAGAGCTGATATATACACATATAAATACTTAATATCCACCAAAACTGTCAATTATGCCCATCTCACCCTTATTTATATAGGTATTTACTTTTTACATATTCTGATATATTCTAACGTTTATCGTTAAAAAGAAAAGAATACTGTATTTATACCATTTGCGTCTGTTTTCATGTAATTTTAAATAATAAAACAATGTTTAATACTGTTAAAGGGGAAATTGCTTGATAAAATCCGGTTGTCTGATACATAAAACAAACAATTATAATTAGATTAAAATAGATGTATAAAACGTACTTTGTATAATAAAATGATTTAATGCAAAGGATTACGGAGGAAAATAATACTTGTTTCTGTGAAAACAATGAAAATCGTTTAATAACATAAATATTTCACTTAAAGCAGTCGGAGTTCTTTCCTTGAACGGAATTATGTTAACGAACTGCTATTATGTTTCGCCCCCGTGTCACTGTGTGAAGGTTTTGCACTCTCGACCGAGTTATGTTGAGGGTTGCTTCAGAAAATCATGTGTTGCTTGGAAAAGCTGACAGTGTGAATTTGCAAGGCGGCGAGGGCGGGCGCGCTTCGGTACTCCGCCAGCTAAAACTCCGTTTCGTAAAGAGCTGACGTCAAACTGCCTTATTTAGTTCAATGAACAAGAACGTGGGTAGAATAAATGACGTAAAATATAGTGAGATTAATACTAAAGTGCGTTTAAATATTTTATAAGGGTGATAATAAAATTTATGATTTCCTGGAAACGTTATGTGGATAATGATTTTGTGATATCTGGAATGCCTGAAAAAAGTAAGTAATCTGTATATTATTATTGTTTTATTAAATATCTATACAAATAACTATAGTATCAATACAATTATTATATATTGATATTACATACTTTTAGCCCTTGTTCAAAATCTGCTTCACTGTGACTTTGTATTTTTCTATTTTAAAATACATTATAGAATAATAAATATGAGTTATGTGAATTTTGATAATTTCGATCTAATAAAGCTTTACGCGTAAGAACTTCTTAACATTGTTGTATTACTTTCATAGTTTGTATGAAATAAAGAACCCTGTTACAATATCGAAGGGCAGTTCGCGTGGGGCGCGTAAGTTATAAAATCAAAAAAATTGACAATTACTGCTGCAAAGTTATTTGAATAAAGAATAATCTTGATAGATATACCAAAATATAAACTTTTCTTTACTATAAATATTATTATCTAGGATAATAAGAGATAAATTTGATAATTAAAATAAATGTCAATTATGTGACCTAAATACAAAGTTATATCGATAATTGTAACTAAGATGAAGTGAAATGACTAATATTGTATTATTTGCAGCTTTAAAATCATTATAGAACCGATAACCCTTCTTATCGCGTAGGTAAAGAGGTTATTTGCGTTTAAGAATTGGCTGCAATTGTCTCTTAAATATATAATACTTTTCCTATATACGTGTCTATTGTAACATAGATGTAATCCTACATCTTATTTTTTATTACATATGTTTTTTGCATTTGATCACATACTTACCTGAAATTAAATGGCGATGTGGTCTAAGACAGTAGTTCGTGCTAAATCTAGAGGAGTATTGGTTCTTAAGTGTATTTTTTTTTAATACTTTATAGTTAAACGTTTTGACCACAATCTCATCTGATATTAAATGATGATGTGGTCTAAGATTGTAAGTCACGTTTAACCTAGAGGGAGACTGGCTCTCAAGTGCAGCTGCCGGAACACACCAACAAGTGCTTGGCGACAGATTTTCAACTTGAGGGTGGTGGCTAGCCAGATGGACTTAGAAAAAGCCTTACCACCATGCTATGGTTTCATCACGATGTTTTTGTCCTTCATACTTATTGCTGTAATGCACTTATAGATGATTGACTACAGATTTCCATGTTAAAGGAGGTAGCGAACGAAGCCGAAATTAGAAATGGCCCTATTGCCTTGCGATGTTTCTCGAAAAATTAATTTATATAAATAAAGCACATTACAGACTTACCTTATAAGCAGTTTAATCATCAAACAAAGCAAGTTTTACTGTGTTACATATGACAGTAACAACTGGAAATTACTCTCATTGTGTATGCTCTGTAATTAATTATATCAAAATTCTATATCATTGTCTATGAAAATAAAAACACATTAGTTTTAATCAAATTTGAAATGACATAATAATAAAAAAACAAATAGTATTGACAAAAAACCTGTCAAATTAATTACCCAGCTCGTTATGATATCAGTGACATTTTCTAAATCGGTGTCAGTGCTTTTGACTGGAAAAAAATGTAGTAAGGGTGCAATCCTTCAGGTATATAGAAATCGAATAAATTTACATAAATGGAAATAAGTTTTTGTTGCGGTTTCGTAAGTATCTTTGACACTTCTATTATTTAATTGAAAAAAATTGCATACAATAAAAATATTGGACACAGAAATGATACACTTTCAACATGCTGTTTTTTAAACTCAGCTGTTAACATTTTAATTATTCAGAAATTCAACTATCAGGTAAAGACATTATTTGAATTGATAGAAGAAGAATCTATGCGGTCGTTAACTTTTAAGAATCTATGCTGAATATTTTTTGTGTTACTAACAAAATTTACTTGCCACCACTCTATTTATTTTGAAGTATCGTAATCTTCATCAAGCTTCAGTAAGTCCTGGTGATATATAACAGCTCATAGATAAAAATGGTACATAAAAAAATAAACATATACAAAATCCAATATACAGGTACATAAAATATAAGTGAAGTGTGTAATGTCTGAGAACATAAATTTGAGACAACTAGGCACATTTGAAGAACAAAACAAACTTTTAACTTTTTGTTCGTGGGAACAAATTATAATTTTTTACAATTAATAACAAATTAATTATTAATAACAAAACACCCTAATTTGAAGAAATATGTAACATAGGTTAGTCGGCAGATTTCTTTGATACGTACCCGACTCATATATCAAAGGTTATTACAATTCCGTATGTTGATCTGCATGTCTAATGATTCTAAAGCAATTAAACTGATTTAACGCTCGGATTGCTTCTCCCTGGTTTGATAGGAACTTTATCCTTAGACTAGAGACTATACGTATAAGATGCAGCCAATCAGACTAATTTCCTAATCTACCTTCTGATAAACTTAAAATTTTAGAACAAATAACTATTATAATTATAGTATTATTTTTTTATACCAAAATAGTAATAAACATCTGCGGATTCGTCCATCTTAAATTATGACGAAAGATTTAATAACAATAAAATACAGTTTAGCGTCGTCAACAGTTTACGGTGACCGCTTATTATTACGCGGACGGGTTTTTTTTTCGAACTTTCTACACCACTGCTGACCTGGACCTGGCAAGGCTTCTACAGTTTCACCAGACTACTAAGTGGTAATACAATAATAATACAACCCACAGACCTTCAAGAAACGAGCCTACTCCTTCCTCAAAGGCCGGCAACGCATCTGTGATACCTCTGGTGTCGCAGGTGTCCATGGGCGGCGGTGATTACTTACCATCAGGTAACCCGTCTGTTCGTTTGCCTCCATTCTCATAAAAAAAAAAAAAAAAAAAAAAGGGCTTAAGGCACTCACCCGATTTTATATAGGCAAACAGCACAAGGTACCACACGGTGTGCCTCGGTTTGGACTGTCGAACTACGCGGACGGCAGCTTGTAACCATCATAGATATATCACCGTTGCGTTGTAGTATCAATAAAAAAAAAAAACTAAAAAACACGCTTTTAAAAATTATTGTTTACCATTTAGTTTGATTATCTCTAATTCTACTATAATTTTACTATAATTTATTTTACGTTTTTCAGTTCGAATTGGTTGACATGAGTGCCAAGTTTCATTCAAATCTGATCGCTTAAAGTAGGGCATAATCGAGGCTTAAACAGTCAGTTACAAACATACAAACGAACATACGGGTGAAACTAATATAAGCGTGTTAAAAAAGTGGTCACTGCGCTAAACTACTGTTAATAAAAAAAAACATAGAAGCTTAGTATGAAATAGATATTATTTGTATTACACGTGGAAATACGGGACAATTTTGACAACAACGGACGTAACCCGCAATTAGAGAGGTCACCCTTCCCAGCATTTACATTTTAATTTAAATTTCGCCGAACCTGATGAGATTCAAGATAAATTGGGCCGCGTATTTAGCGCAATAATTTCAGACTGCCTGCTCGCGGTCTCAAAATTAAGGGCCGGGATAATTGTTTGCGTTTTAATTAATAATTGACATTAATATTTTGAGTGCGCGCGCTGTGTTATTACGTGATTCGGTAACATTTGTTTAGAGTTAATTAAATGATTTATAAGTTAAATTGTTTTGAATACGTTAATATGAACTGTTTTATTTTCTCCTATTTCTATGTAGATAATCTCTTTATTATAAGTTACTATTTATGAGTAAATTTTGAATATAGTGTATTTATATAATATCTACTTGATTTTACATGAAAAATCCGAAGATACGAAAATGCATTTTTTTTAGATGATGTTTTTTAATATTCCTACTTTCTTAAAAGTTAATGAATCTAGAACAAAACCGGCTCCATCGTTTTCTTTTATTATTCCGAAATTGAAAACGAAAAAAACGAAAGAGAATTTTGCTCCATCACGAGAACCTCCCAAATGTGATTGAAAAAGAACGATGAGGTAATACAATCTGCTATTTGCCGTCAATATCGAGAGTGTAATACGGATAAAACATTCAATTCGTTAGTCGAAAAAAGAAAATAATGCAAAATGCGGAGGCACGGCACGGGGAATGGTTCTCATAGACGGGATAACAAAAGGAATGCAATGGAAATATCGTCCGTTTGATGGTCGTAGCAACTCGTAGCTCGTAGCGTTGCGCTGCATCGCGTCGCGGTCGCGCCGACTCCCCTCGTGTATTGTGTTTTGATTGCTTGTCTCAGGACTTAAATTGATTAGATCAATTATCTTCTTTATAAATAATTATTCATCCTAATACCAAGTAACAAATTAAGTATGCATAATTAAATATAATTATAATCAATAAAAGTTGCACATAACCAACTATGTTATTCTTTTAATACGAAAATTAACTTGAAAATGTATGTAAAACATATTTGCTTTGTAAAAAATTAAACGCTTAAAGGGATAACTACGGAATAATATAAATTATCTTATCTATTTTGAATTATTTCTGTCACATTTATTTCCTTTTGAATAATTGTTTTTACAGTGTATAATAAAACTAGTTAGATTCATATGGGGCTATTGCTCGCAGAAAGTAAATATGCACAAACTCATTATTTCCGAAACAGTTAAAATTGGAGCACAGGAACCAATTCTCTCTAGTACTTGTTTCGTTGTTGAATATTAAACTCGAAACTTGTGAGGAGGGTTTGTATAGTTCGGCTAATATTGGATAGTGAATTTTTTCTTAAGTAATATACTTTTTTTTTGTTTTTATGTAGAAATTTATATGACTTATTACGATAAGGCAATAATAAGAAAGCAATTTAATTTGAATCCATTCTAACAGTTAGGATGAATGTACGCATAGGCTTGTGGGATAAGAGTGTTCGTATTTACATATATACTTTTAATTCTGCTGAGAGGGTCCTGTATAAATAATATTCTAATATTTTGTTCCACATTTGAAATATACATTTTATAAATGAACAAAATGCCTTAAAACTTTAAATCGGAGAAACAGCAACGTGTATCATTTAATGATTGGTATGTGACTGAATATATGTGAAATTTAAAAATTTTATGTATAAAATTGTAGAAGAAAAATGACAGCATAAGTTAGAATGAAAATGGGCATAAATTCAGAAAACGTTTAAAACTGAGTAAAGACACGATTGCAATAAAGTTAAGAAGATTTTTGCTACAAGATTAAGAAGACGATATTTATTATGGCTTTAATATAACTCGGAGAAATAATGAGAGTTCTCATATTGTACCAATGATTCAAGATTTTGTTATCATCATTAATTTAATGGACCTCATATCAGTTTCTTACATTTAAGAATCGCCAATCTCTTTAACTGATAATGATATAGACATGTTAAAATAACATTTTAATTTCATGTCAATTTCAGAGAAACTGAAGTGTGTAAAGGAGACATGACTTTGTATATATTATTTGCCGTTTCGTGGACGCAGTTTGGTAAATATTTGTCCGCTTTAGGAGTAAAACATATTTTTTCACAACATAACTTATCGTAAAAATTAGAAGGGATTCAGGAATAAAATAAATTAGCTAGATTTTAAGTTGTGTATTATAAACACTATGAATTTCAACAGCCAGGCGAATCCCATATTTGCTGATTTGTCTGATCTTTTGGACATAAAAAAATAAAGCGACATTTACTCTGGAGTTTCGAAAGTGACATCTATTTACAGACATTGGCTTAGCTAAAACAGTTTTTTATAATTCCATAGTCAGGACACGTCCCTTTTTAGTAATTCTGCATGTCTTGTTAAGCCGTTAAAAAAACATAAGCGTGCTTGAAAAAATTTGAATAGTATAAATATTAAAAGGATAAACGCGTGATTCACTTGTTCTCGAATATTGTAAAATATATTTATGTGTAATATCCGTGCCGTCGTTTACAGTAATAGTGAGGTATGGCATGTGTTCGTAAGGATCTGGGTAGAGTCCTAATCCCTTCGTGAATATTAAGTTTGGACATCACGCCACTGGTCAATTCGAAAACGTTTAGAGAAAACGTACCAGAGCCGGAATTTACTGCCACTATATAATATTTTAGTCGAAGTTCCAAACTGTTTATTTATTGCTGCAAGTTCCGTTATTCTCTGTATATAAATAACATGCTAAGATAAATCATTTCAATACGTTTTACCCCTTTATTTAATAATCGGTTTTCTTCACTATTTCTTTGGTTAGTAACTCTTGAAGAGCTTTAGTGTAATGAATAACAAAATTTGAAAATAAAAATAGAAGAAATAGAAATAAAATAGAAAATAGTTACTTTTTTATACCATTGTTGTTGGTTGAGCACGTTGAAGCAATTATTTATAAGTCTGTATTCGTCTTACTTCACGCTCTTGATACAAAAGACTTAACAATATGTATACTGTACATGAACAAAAAAATTATATCCCTCATTATGGTAAAATTTCGACCACGGGACGACCACAAGTTTGTTTAATTATACATCTCTTTATACATATTAGTGTATTAAGAGTTTATTTGGATGGATGGTTGAAAGTCGTAAACTGTGTGCCGTTATTCCACGTACGTCAGTTCTCTGGAATGTACTCCCAGCGGCAGCGTTTTCGGTCCAATTTAACCTACAAACCTTCAATAAACGAGCCTACTCCTTTGGTTAGTTACCACCTTCATGTTGTTAAATCTGTTGTTAGTATGCTCCGAACAGTTGCACTTGTGAGCCAGTTCCTTCTGGGTTTTGTGTGTTCACCATCTTAGACCACCGTCTGTTTAACATCAAATGAGATTATGGTCAAACGCTAAAACCTATATACAAAAAATACATGTATGTACACGTGTTTCAATAGCTGCCATTAAGAACCAATCCCTCTCTAAGTTGAGTGTATTATCATTTCATGGCACATTATCACTTAATACCAGGTGAGATGTGATCAAATGCTAGAAGCTATAAAGTCTTTACCTATCTTTATTTATATATTAAATTGATTTGATTTTGATTTTGATTATAACGATATATTCATTTTATATAAAGTTTTAAGAAACTGCAATTTTTATAAAACACTACGCGTTCAGCGATGTGTGTTTTCTCTCCGCGGAGAAGTAGGGCAAGCGGTGCTGTATGCATGATCTGGATAAAGCAGTCAAGGTCGCGGGTGTCAGCTAGTATAATTTTTTAAATATTGAGTTTTTACCTGTTGTATTAAATAGAACTTGGTGGATTTCTTTTCTACATATTTATATTTGATTTAAAAATTTCTACAAAGACGTTACCTACAACGTCGGTTAAGCATATTTTTCTTTACTGTGTAAATATAACAAGGTGAAATATGAAATTATTCATTTCATTTTATTATGAGAATGATGAGTATGTCGTCGCATCTTTCCTTTTATAGAGAGAATATGATGAAGTCGTTAGGAGTGTAGCGGAATGGACGTGTAATAGTTTCTTTATTGGTTCCTCATAACGTTGGGACCGAACAGATGTGCTAGTGCCATCAAAGCTTTTATTTCATTTCGTTTCAGCTAAAAAGAAAAACCATCTGTTTGAAACGTATTCCATCCTTACCTCGTATAGTAAAATAATATTTATATATTGAAGTACTAGCTTCTGTTCACGGTTTCATTTGCGTTAATATTCATTTCACACATGTCTCAGGAATAGATCTGTTTTTCTGGATGAACGGTACCCTATCTCTTTTACTGTACCACTGACAACGTGTATGTAACCCCTAGTTGGTTCCCTGGGAGTGAAGCCCTCGAGCACGCTGCTATCGCGATACAGTGACACTGAACATTTTCAATCACTAGTTGAACAACATAACAATCCAGATACAGGAAACATGGTATCTTTTATTCAGGAAAAAGTGCGGTTACCGAAGGATAAGTCAAATGTGAGATATGCTTCAACACAAAACTAGTTACTATATATATGATTGTACAAAACGTATAGCTAAAATACAAAGTAAGCACAGCGGTAAAGGTATTGGTTTTACATATGTGTAACATAATCTCCTTTAAAATTAGGGTAAAGATTTTTTTTTAAGTTTGTCTCCAACATAATTTACCCCAGAACGCGTCCTAACAAGCGCGCTTAATGATCACGCGATACCCTTCCTCGAAGGCGAAAACTCAAAAGACAAACGAATCTTGGGGAACAAAGAAATCGATTTCATTCCTTTTCCTCAATTATGTCCGGTCGTATGTAAGAACATATACGTTGAAGGAAATATGTGCGTATACATTTATACAGCCATTAGCAATTTCCCGCGGCTTTGCACGCGTTTTCTATGTAGTAATTATTTGCGACTGTTAATTTTATATCTATATACATATTTAAAAGAATAAGTAAGTGACGGAAAAATTACGGATTTTCATATAAGTTATCATCCTCTTTTTCTCCACCGTAAGTGATTACTTTCTAAAAATCTCTTTTTAGTGATCATTTACAGTGTAAAAGAAAACCGCGTGCAAATGTTCACGGCCCTAGCCCAAATATTTTTGGATTGTGCGTTGATATGTCAGTCAGTCATTCTTTTATATATATATATAGATTAACCTATACATTTCAATAGATTTGCTAATATTAACAACCCTTTTACTAACTAATAAATAATTTTTCCGAGTATTGCCTAGGCGACACATCATTGCGGTTTTCCACAGAGGCTAAGCAGTAAATTTCAAATAAAAGACATAGTTTCCTTGAAACAACAATGTCACGAGATACTACTACTTTTTAAGCATAATTTCATACTCGTATGAGGATGGCGTAGTAAATAATAAATTTTTATAAATCTAAAAATCTGTATTATCAGTAAAAAGGCTCAGTCACAAATTTTAAAAGTGCATGCTAAGCAAGCGCTTTCTGAACGATTTTATGAGATATTTGTGGTAATTTTAGACCTGGAGAGTGTTTGTGGTCATGACATTTTATTTTTGAGATTAATGTAATATTTTTATTCGATGATTATTCTGTATAACATACCTGTAATTTACTAAACTCGAAAGTATGCTTTGTCAGTAAATAATAGCAACGTAATAAGTGGGTATAAGGTTAATTCTTAAAAAATACTATAAAGAAATTATACTCAACCCGTTTGAATTTTGTTTTTCTAATATTATAATGTAGTTTTGTACATTTATATAAGATTAGATAATTTATGATTTAATCTGAACAAATAGTTTTGGGCATTAGATCTCAATCTCGTTGAAATAGTATGAATTTGAGTCTCGTCGCCATAATATTCACTAGCTCTTAGATCTGATGGACTGGGTATTTATTAATGAAAAACAGAGAGCACGTTAATCTCTGTCCCGTGCACGAATTTGCTAAATGGGCCTTGAAATTTTAGCTCACGTTTTTAACGGGATATAAAAGATTTAAATAAAAAATATATATATTTGCACACTTATGAAGATTTATGATGATACCAAATTTTATTTATCGCTTTTTACTGTAACAAACTGGGCTTTCAATAACAATTTAGTCTCTGAATTGGAAACAAACTATCTTCTAGTTAGTTTGTGAAATAATATTAGTGATAAGGTAAGGTATCGATATAAATATATTTATATTAATGCATTGTTTGTCATTTATTCGCAGTAACAATAAGTAAATAGTACGAAAATAAAATGATTGCCTTGAAATATTTCTATATTAACAGCGGCTTATATGAGTATTTACGTGTTCTTTTTACCCTTATACCATCCAAGTAGGCTCGGTCTAACATTTTTGTAATGTTGTGATGTATGATTTGGCTTGATTTTTAAGATCGGCCGCCTGTCTGGCATTAACTCTCCTTGGAATTATTTTGTAGTACCATAGTTTTTGTTATAAGTATAGCACTTAGGAAGAAAATAAAAGTACTGTTGTGTTGGTTGTAGCGAGGAGCACATGCCGATAGATAACACTCATGCAGGTTCGATAATATTATGCAAATCTGGGAATGTCCCACTCACAGGATATGTCACAATATGGTTTTCCGTGTTTCCTCCAGAATTATGCGATGTGTTGGGTTTCCAATGTCAGATCGATAGTTCTTGTAAATAGCCGCTTCTTTAGTGGTATGACACGTTAAAAATCGTGAAACTTTACTATTGTTTCTTTTTATATAGACAGAGTAACGAAAAAGACGTGTGATACGTCAACGAATTTTTTTACGGGCATTTGCTATCGCACTGTAATGCGTTAGTGAAAGGTTTAAATTCTGAAAGTAAGTTTTTAAAGAAATGTACAATATTTAGTCTATTTTTTAAATGTAAAAATACTGTAAGTTGGATGTTATATTAAAGGAAATAGAAAAATCTTGCTTCAGAGTAAAGACATATTCATATAATCCTTAAGAAAATAAACCCCAAACAAATGATTTTACAGAGAGACACGTGTTATATAGGATGTAAAAGAGATATCATCACAGCTAATAACAATATGCTAGGTATAAGTAAGGATCATTCATATAATTTATTTAGTTGTAATGCAATTTACAGTTCCCAATCGCTGAAACACCAACAATTATGTGTGTGATAACTCGGTTTTTACGTATTTTAAATATTAAAATTTCTTTGTGATATCATCGTTCATCGTTAGTTGATGTTGTAATGAATTATTGACGTGATAATGTCTTATAAATCGATGAACGCCGACAGCACGCACGAAAAAGCATGATTCATTGTCACGTTCCGCCTGAACCGAGCGTGACAGCGACAGCGCGGAACAAGCATTAGAGAGGCGCAATTAGCCTAACGTACGACTTGTGGCGCTTAATTTTTCATCATTGTTTTCTTATGACGTCTTTACAGACATCCAATTTGTTAAAATAATTTAATGTTCATTACATGTTTTCAAGTCTACACCAAAGAGCATCGGGGGGATATTTATCATCTCTATTTTACCAACGATCTAATAAGCAGAGAGAAGTAATCAACGATGTGTGATCAACGCTAATGAAAATAACCTTAAATGTTCGTGTTTTAAGGTTATCGGATGTACGAGATAATCTGCGTTTATCTAAGCATCTTTGTAATAAAGCATCCATGTATGCAATCGATACATCCTGACATTTCAATTATCGGTGAATGTTTCAAGCGCTTGTTGTCAATTTTCGTATATCGAGTATATTGCCCGTATGTTGATTCAGGCTGAAACAGCAGGCTGTTTGAAATTGGAAAATACGCAAAAAACTACACGGAAGTATTTGAAGTTAAAACACAAATCATCATAAGAATTTATTACTTCATCCTCATCATCTTTTTACCCTTATCCTACTTAAGTAGGTTCGGCACAAATGTTTTTCTTTTCAATTCTCCCCTGTCAGATGTCATCTCAGTATTCACATCTTCTATACACATATCATTTTTCACACAATCCATCTATACCTTCTTCGATCTTCCTCTACTACTATATCTGCCCATAATATATAAGTAAGATAAGTAATGAGAGTTTATTACTAATTTATATGAATAAAAATGAATGTACGTCTGCGAAGCACTATTTAAATGTTTCTTTTTACATGTTTTTTTTGTGTTTTACTTCTGTTCGTAGAATACAGAGTTAAGATAATAAACAACTATCTAGACTCAGTCACAGGTATTAGCTAGTGTATACATAACATATAAGTAATGTATTTCGTGTTTTGTAAATTTATACATTATTCGAAAAAATCACACTATTACTAAACATTTGATTATTAAGTATACACACAAATCATTTAAATATGAATAGTAATCTATGTCGCTACACTAAGAAACCGTTGCACGTATCCCGCGTAATTAATAATGATACGTCACGGGGAGTGTAAAAGCTTGTTTAATTAAATTTGTCTACGTCGCATGTTTGAAAGGAGACGATTAATGTTTTGAAAGCGTTGTGGTTATCGACGGTACATATTCCTCACTCATTTGCGTCCGAGAATATATAAAGCATCGAGATAGTTACGTTAAGTAACACGTACTTTGAAAATATGGATGATATTGCAAATTGAAAGCAACAGGGACTGAAATTTATATTATTAATTTTGAACTACTCTTTTCCTTTTTAAATAAATTACTAGTAAATCAGCTTTAGTAATAAGTCACATTAGGGCTTATGCTCCAAGAAAATAAAATATTTTATCGTTGTCGCAATCAAAATCGATGATGCGGATTATATAACTTGCAAAGTGTGGAAGTAAACGAACAACATTATTTACAAAGAAAATTTTTAAGCTAAGTATATTTTGTGTCATTAGTTTCTTATAACATGGATTATTAAGATAATAAACATCGTAAGAAATGCTAACAAATATGTCGACAGCTGCGGTCGCAACGAATATTAATGTACACAATTTAAAAAGTAAGAGTTTGAATTAACGATAACATATAGCGTAAATATTCTATAGGTATGCGTTATATTGTGGCGTTGGTTAAACTGTCTGGGAAGTGGGAAGTTTATTTTTCAGCGAATGCGCCGGCAAAGGTAAACACTTTATTTTTTCCTCTAACACCCTCTTACACTCCATTGGCCTTTCCGTTTTTGTTCAAAGACACGATCGGAAACCTGATATTCTATACTTATTCTGAACAAAGGATACTGACAGAATTTTAATTAAAATTCTAACGTTTCGTAACTGTTTTTTCTTTAAGTTTGATTAACGATGTTTTAAAGTGAAACTCTTTTTACATCGCCTCAAATTTTTTCGACCATCTCTCGCATGTCGCATAACAGACGGCCGTGGAGTAGGGGTAAAGTGAAAAGCGCTTAGCAAAACAGCCACGGTCAATATGGCCGCGCCCAGCGACCAATTTAAAATGATTCCATTATTCAAATAAATATTGTGCTCAGTTTTTAAAATAAGTCTATCATTTGAATTATTGTATATATTATGTAATCCGTAGTCTAATACGAAAGATTGAAATTGAAAGTTATGGTTGGACATCTTGTGTACTATTGATTTCCCTTTATCATTTCTATTTCCCAATTATTAAAGTAAATTATTTAAAACACGATCTTAATACCGTAAATTGAATAATTTCCCGAATATTTTCAGTTAAATTCCTACGATCCGAAAAATAGTTTCACTTGCAACGTGATTTCATAAAACCATACAATTATTTTATTACGTGTTTCAAAGTCATTTTTAAAATTGCCGAATGGTTATTTTATATCATTAAGCTCTATATATCATTAGTATATGATTATTTACTGGATGGTGTCAGTGGCTTCGTTCACGTGTAAATAGTTTTGTTGTTTCTTGGGAACTATTTGTTTTACCTGTATTAATTGTGGTCATATTTTTAATTATCCCCTTTAATAGTATAAATGCGAAGGCAGGTTTGTTTGTTACGCTTACTTTAACTACTCAATCGATCTATATGAAATTTTGAATGCACGTAGCCAGTGGTACAGAAAAGTATATGAGAACATAGACATACCTTTCATCTAGAAAACGAATATTATTCCCGAGGGATAACACATGTCTGCGATATATCTGCTTTAAGCTGCGATCAGAAGTTAATTATAGTATATTATTTTATATATATGAGTACTTAACGTCTATCGCCATTTTACCAATTTTAAGCTATCTATGTTTTTTGTAACCACTGCTTAGCCATTATGGAAAGGTGAAATGATATGTGAATTAGTTAAAATACTTTGAGAAGTCCTCTATTACCCAATATAAATCTTTTAATCAGATCAGCCGTATGAGAATAACCTGGACAAAACAACAGGATTACGATTTTATATACATTTTATTTTATTTTAGAATAGTAAGTGTTCTTACAGCTAACAAAATAACAAATAAAGAAGTAATAACATAAATAAAGCCATTTAAAAGTTCACACATATATGTCATACTATTATATATATATTCTAGACATACATGTCTAGAATAATAAATACCTCGACGCACAAATGTACATAGGACTACTTGTTTTTATATTGGGGAAAATATTTTTTTTTACAAAATATATGTAGAAGAGCAGAATTTATGAAAGAGGAAAGCTTTTAATTTGAATTGATTTATTTTTTTAATACTTGGGTTGGATTGTCAATTGTCGTTTTTAAATTGGATATATCAAGATTACCTATTGATACAGTTTCTTTATGCAATGAATTAACGTTTATGAGAACCGAAATAATTGTATCTTATGAGTAATGAACGCTATTTTCATTGGGAAAAGTTTTATAAGAAAGTATAATATGATATATAAAAAGTACAATATAAAGATGTTAATTATTATTTTGATTTTTGTTTAAAATTAATGTGCAATAAAAATTCTTAATTACAAATCAAATATTACATCATTGAAATTTTTAAAACGAATAAGAGGACGTTATAAAACTACTGCAACCAGTTGAAATTATCTTTTTACATTGTCCAAAGTGCTTGGTCGTTCGATAAAATAATTTAAATCTCTCGCTCCCCAATCCTGGGTTCAAACACCCTATACGGAGAGACTTTTTCTTTTATTATCGTTAATTGCTCTGATTGGTGGGACAGAACGGAATTTAGCCGCGTTCGATGGATTTGTAGGCGCTTCCGTATGCGGACGTGGCACTCAGTAATTTAGACTCGATTGTGCAACTGCTACGTTTAATAGGTTTCTAGGGTGGAGAGTAATTTTATTATATAGAATTTACTGAAATCTCTTTTACAAAACGACTAGTTTTTCTCCGTGGCTTCGCCCTTGGTAATGTACATGTAGCTTTATGACTAGAATGTCATCCTAACGCAGACTGGCTGAAATCGTTTAAATTATTATAAATCGAATATGTCATTGGAAAAAATACAGTCCTTTTTTACACAGTTTCACTGTTGCTCTCTTCGAACTAGCCTAGACTCCTAAATACATTTAACCTATTCCTCGGCACCAGTATTTTTTCTTCTTGTCAAAATATATCTTATATTTATTTCTGTGTCCTAAAAAATATGTATTTCAATTTCACGGTGGTCGGTTTAGTAGTTACGGCGTGACAGCGTAACAATGTTTGCGTAGTGGTAGGGTTTTTTATAAGTCAGCTTGAGAAGTAGAAAATCAGTCGCGAAGCACCTGTGTGTGTGTTCCGACATCTGCACTTGAGAGCCGGTCTCCCTCTAGGCTTAGTACGTTTACTGTCTTCGACTACATCATTATTTAACATTAGATGAGATTGTGGACAAACGCTAAAATCTATAAAGTATATATAAAAACAAAAATAATGAAACAAACTCATTTTCGTATTTATAATATTAGTATGGATATAGTAACAATATTTATTTAAGTAGTGTCACTGATATAGGAGTAATTACGTCAATAGTGTAAAAATTGAATCATCGAACAAAAATATTATTCACTGTATACATCAATAATAGAAACAATAATTTTATACTTGAAATATTAAGTCATTTCTGTTATAGGCTGTTGGTATCTGTATAATTACATTTACATTTACAATTACATTGAATATTGAACAATGGGTATTGCTCGATTGAAAATAAAATTAACAAAAACAAGGAAAAATAAATCACATATCATTGTCATTTAAAATTATAATTGTAAACCAAAGTATTGAGTTTGTATTTGTATCTATATATATATATATATATATGTTATTAGAAAAAATAATAATAATTTTGTAACACTTAACCATGACCGTCCGTTAAATCTTCATAACTGAACTTAACTAAACCAACCTAACGCGGACCGAGAGAATTGTAGACACAGTGCCGTGTGGATGAAGCACACTGTAATTAATTCAGTGCCAATTGCAAATTGGACGAGTTTTCTGGAGTTTTACAAGAGTAAGATAATTGACTAATAGAAACGTTTTCGTAGAACATTAAGTTTCGTAGATTACATACTTTATGTCGTGTTTATATTTGGAATTTAAATCAATATATGTCGATTTTCGGAGTTGAATTTACTAAAGGAGAGAATTTGAAATGAATAAAATGCTATAGTATTTGGTATTAAATTTCCCAATCATAGTAGTTGACTTTAATTCGAATCAAAGTTTCTTTTTTGTTTTTTTTTTTATTTCACAGTTATTTATATTTCATGATTGAATATAATAATGAGAAAATTGTCTAAAGAGGTCAAACAATATCCAAATTGACTTACCTAATTTAGTTATGTAGGTGTAGCAATATTTAGTTTCATCTAGACGCTCTGAATATGGACTAAGGCAATTTTTTTTTAACTTATATACATATATGACGCCTTTTTTATATAATGTGTGTATATATATATTTAGATTAAATAGTGTTAATGTAGCAAAATGAATGCGAAAAAAATATAAAAATAATAACTTTTGCGCGTGGTTTACCTCGTGTTTTTGTAGATTTCTCTAGAGAACGGTTAATTTTTCTTAGATCAAAGATAGTATGTACTTTTCTGTACCCTTGACAATATGTATGCAACATTTTATAATTATTGGTTGGGTAGTTACAGCGTGAAAGAGCAACACAAACACACTCGCATTCGCATTTACTATATTAGTTAAGTAAATATTGAGTTTTCTAAAAATAAATGATCTATGAAAATACTAATTTTATTACTGTATCGCTCTTTAATCAAGTTCTACATTAATTCATAAATTGCTATCATTAATTAGACGATACTACAGACTGCACTGACCGAACTAATTGCGTTGCGTTAATAGAAAATTTATACGCTCTAATAAGCGATCCGTCCAATTATTACGGAGGTCTGCTTTAATCTTATATATATCAGTTATGATTCTAGTTAACTTAATCGAATAACATAGAATAAATATTAAGTCTCTGTTTAAATTTAATTAGAACATAAACCAAATGTCACGATTTCAATTAGCGTTGAAAATGTTCTGTTAGTTGGCATACTTCTAATATTATAAGTATTCATGATTACTGATGAATTTGTTAATTATTATTAGTCCGTTTATTCTGAGGCTGATTTACTACATCTTTATATATGTATTTTATGATATTAAAATATTATTATCCGTTCCGTTACAATAACTTTATCTAAGGCTAAAAAATTGGAGATCTTTTTCAGGGTGAAGCAGTACTTTACGCTGGAACAACTTCTCAATCTATATAAGTCACAGATAAGGGCGTGTGTAATGTATTGCTGTCATCTTTGGGACGGCTTTGCCAAATACCAGTTTGTCTTCTTGCACTCCATAGATCACAGAGCTCGAAAGCTCATCGGTGACGAATCACTGATAGTAACCATACTGCAGAGTGCAGACGCTAGAAGGGTCGCATGTCTTGCGGTATTCTATCGGTTGCACTTTGTGGAATGTGCACAAGATCTGCACCAGCTAGTTCCACCGTCTCCATTTCATCGCAGGTCTATCAGACGCGGTGCAGGGCTACATCCATTCGTAGTCGATTTACCATTTATTCGCACGAAGCGCTTTGCTTCTTCATTTATCATGCAAAACCGCAAAGGAATTGGACGCGCTACCTACATCTGTTTTTCCCATAATATACAATGAAACAAAAGAACAGCGAATGAGTTTGTACTAAGCGAACGCGCTACATCCTAGGCCTCGTCCGCACTTTCTATGAGGTGTGACTGAGGTCAAGCTTCGCACAGTGTAGTGTAAAAAAAAACTTTTGGAATATTTAATTTTCCACTTACATCCCTGTTAGTTTAGTCTAAGTTAATAAAGGCTTATGGTTACAACTTGAACGTAACATAATAGAGTTATATTTTTACGACATAACCCCAAGTTACATAGCGGAAATCATTCATGACTTATGTAGTTACTTGGGTTACGAGTTATTAAAATCCAAGGCAGATTTATATGTGAATATAAAGCATTCAATTCAATGTTAAATAAACAAATATTCTATATTAAGCTTATATAAAATGTAAATGTAATTCTGATTAGGCTTACATCTTTACAATAACTTCGTTTTAGAATTGACTTTATTTGGTTTGTTTAGTAATTCGTATTTTTATAAAGTAAATCCTAATAAGTACAATGAAGTAGGGAAATCATATTGTTTGGTGTCGTAAATATAATTATTTACATAATTACCGATTATTTAATAACATGCTAATTAATGACATGTAATAGCTTCTAATAAGAACTAAATCTTTGATAAACAAAATAATGTACAGTCCACGTCAAACTTTTTGACCGCTCTGAAGTAGATGCGCAGAAAACAAATTTGCGTATCAGAGGGACGCAGTCGAGGTAAAGGCGGAGTAGTCCATTGAAATGTTACATTTTTTAGGCCTTACCTTGCGTTTTTTAGAGGACGCAATTTTATTTTTTTGATGTGTAGGGGGGGTCAGTGTAAAGCTAAAATCAAGTTTGTGGGGTCGCCACCCTTGTCCCACGGCCGCCATCTTGAAAATAGGGGTTGAAATGGTTATTATGATTTATCTCTTAAACTATTTATCTGATAAAAAAAAAAATATGAACATTTTTGTTGCAAATTTAATCCTCTACAACTTTGGTCCAGTATCTTTTTGTCGTAGAATTATAAATAAAAAAGTTATAAGCGAAAATGTTCAGGAATTCGAGAAAAAAATGTATATTTTTCGATATAACTTTTTTTATCATTTTACGAAAAAATGATATCAGACCATTTTTGTAGATCGTTTTTTAAGGAATAACTTTTATAAGCAACATTTTTAATTAAGTCAATAGCTTAGGTTTTACAGCGCTCCGAAGTAAGTATTATTTTTCAGTACTCTTAACTATACATATATTATACATGTGTACTAATAATGTGTCATCAGATATTATCTTTTTTTTTATTTTGTTATTATAATTCTTTAATTATTAATTTTGCAATATTATTAATAATTAATTATTGACTCTTTTCCACTCCATTACAGAATTTTACAATTATTGATTTTTAAAATAATTTTAAATTTGATGGCCGTTACTGAAAATACTGTCCAGGTAGAAAATACTTAAAGTGACCATGAGGGAGCAAAAGAACATCTGTCTGCTATTATTATTATTTCTAACCTCTCTTATTGTAAGAATAGCTGATGATATTGTGTTGAAGTTGTCGTTCAACTTATATCTTTCAGTTGTGCTACATATTTCTCTACGTGCAGATGTATTTTATTCTGTTTTTAATTGTGAAGACGATTTCGAATGATTTTAGACACGATTTTAACTTCAGTGAATTTTTTTATTTTTTTGATTAGCATTTAGAATTTTTAAGCGTGCTTTTTTATTATTCCATCATGAGAAAATAAGAAAATTAAATTAAATTAAGAAAATTATAATAACGAAATAAAAAAAAAGAAAATAACTGATGAAACATTATTAGTACACACGTATAATATATGTATAGTTAAGAGTACTGAAAAATAATACTTACTTCGGATCACTGTAAAACCTTAGCTATTGACTTAATTAAAAAATGTTGCTTATAAAAGGTAATCCTTAAAAAACGATCTACAAAAATGGTCTGATATCATTTTTTCGTAAACTGATAAAAAAAAGTTATATCGAAAATTATAATTTTTTTTCTCGAATTTGTGAACATTTTCGCTTATAACTTTTTTATTTATAATTCTACGACAAAAAGGTACTGGACCAAAGTTGTAGAGGATTAAATTTGCAACAAAAAATGTTAATAATTTTTTTTATCAGATAAATAGTTTAAGAGATAAATCGTAATAACCATTTCAACCCCTATTTTCAAGATGGCGGCCGTGGGACAAGGGCGGCGACCCCACAAACTTGATTTTAGCTTTACACAGACCCCCCCTACACATCAAAAAAATAAAATTGCGTCCTCTAAAAAACGCAACCCCAAATGTAACTTTTCAATGGACTAGAGCAGGCTCACCCACGCGTCTCTCAACCCCTATTGCATTAACTCTGACACGTGTGCCAGTGCGTGTGTCAGTTGCGGTACACTTTCATTCAGAATATTTTCGTTGTTATCAATTACATGTTATTTTTATTTTCGTGCTATATAAGCTGTCAAAGCGTTTACAAGACTACCCAATCGAAGTCATATCTTTTCATTTCACATACAAAATCTTCTGAAAATAGCAAGGTGTGGTTATACTGCCATACCCCTTTTACTTAATATGACTTTCTTGAATTATGAATGAAGACTTTTTTATTATACGATTGGTGGAACAACATGCGAATAGATGGGTTACCTGATAGTAAGTAATCACCGCCGGCCATGGACACCTGCGAAGCGAGGGGCATCACAGATGCGTTGCCGGCTTTGGAGGAAGGAGTGGACTCGATTCTTGAAAGCTTGTGGGCTGTAATGGTCTGGAAACACTGCCGCTTGGAGTTCATTCCAGAGGAACAACGTACGTGGAAAAAGCGCACGCGAGAACCGCACACACAGATCTATAAATTAACGCGAACAAGAGACTTTTATCCGATTATTATATTATTTTGCATACACGATGTTACTGTGAAAAGGACATAGGATAATTTTTATTCGGAAAAAAGTACTTCTCCCGAGGAATAAGGTTAACGCTACATCAACGTGAGCGAAGCCACGGCCAAAAATCTAGTTTATAATATTAATGTAGATGACAGCGGTGTTATATTTTTGCGGTCATGCGACAACGACCGGGCCGATCACTCGGAGTGGCTTTCCCGTACCTTTATTTTGCATGATATTAAACTGGGGAAAACAAAAAGTTTGCATAAAAGAAAAACTTGGTAGAGAAGAATTATCATGAAAAGCGAGTGGTTCCCGCGATGTCTAGGTGAGGTACCGGTCAAGCAGTTTTCAGTTTTATTTTCTTTTCGCGATAGTGCCCTCATTTCCATAATAACTATGAAAATTTTGTAAAAAGTTATATTGTGAGGCAGGAATATTAGTTTCGAATTTTTCAGAAGCAAAAATGAGACTTGGATAGTGTCGCGATGTCTATTTTTGTAGGTATTACATTTTGCACTTCACAGAGTTGATGATAATGTTTAATAGCTTTTGCTCACGGCTTTGTTCGCGTTAATGGTTTTGTCCTATTCCTAGGGAACCGTATTTTTTTTCTGGAAGAACGGGATCCTATATTCTTTTCTATATCCCAGACCATGGATGTGCAAAATTTGGTGATGATCAATTGAATAGTTAAGGCGTGAAAGCGTAACAAACAAACAAATAAATTTGTATAGATTTGTTACTTACATACCTATCATAAATCTTGATGATTTGGCTATTAAAGAAATATTATACATTGATAAAATAAAACCAGGATCGTGAATGATGTAATTTAACAATTCTCGTTATTCTTAAAATGTTTTATGATGTTTAAACAAGGAAGTTTAAATTTATTGGAGTTAGCGGATTGTGACACGTTCGTGTTTCCTTAAGATTGTATGGGTAATGTGATACAGGGGAAATAATCTTAAAAACATATACGTAGGTCATGTAATACGTACACACACACACGCACATACGTAGGTATGTAAAAAGGTTATTGCATTGATACTGCATATTTAAATGCTTCTATTTCCATATACAAAAGAAGTTTTGTATGTTAATTGTATTTCATTATGTGAATTTTAACTAGTAATATTGTAAATGCGAATCTGAGGTTATTAAGCTTTCATACCTTGACTACTTGACCGATCATCAAGAATTTTTTCATCAACGTTGTCAGGTGTCCAGAAGAGGACAACAAATTTATTATATACAGTTTTAATGTTTATCATCAAATGAGTGCAAATAGTTTAAAATTTATACAATTCGTAAAAGAAGGTATTGTATTTATATTAGAAAATAAATAGAACCATTAACACTTTAGTATTACAAATATCTGTCCTATAGAAACTAATTTAAGCTATCACGTTTTGATTTATATAGAACTTCTCCTCAGCAATTCTTTAATTATAATCCTTATACAGAAATATAAAGTTCTAGTATACCAAAAAATGAAATATTATCTGTAATTTGCAGCACTCGTCACCCTTCTCTGTAATTTCGAGATTGTAATCTAGTTACAGATACCAGTCGAGTTGGTCCGTGATTTACTACAGTTGTCTCTCTAGTTAACGAGGAAAACTTTTTGCTCCTCCGACTGCGCGACGCAATGGAATAAATTAACCAAATTGTTACGTTTACTCAGATACGTGTTATTAATAGTACAGCTTTATGTGTTTTGTTATTTTTGCTGCGTAAATTATTATCCTTATTGCTCAAGCTTAAGGAACTTTATATGTGTAAAGAAGGTATTTTAGTAAATATTGTCATTCATTATATCTCATGTAATCCTACACATACATCCCAAAAAGGATGGTCATTGAACACGGTTATTATATTATTTAAATATTTTATTTCAGAAGTATTTCTCTGTAACCTATAGCTATGTATAACTAATATTAATAGGAACACAACACTGAGGCTTGTCATAGCGCCGACCAAAGAGAGAGTTGCGCATCTACCATTTTTTTACAATTTTTGTCTTTATATATATATGGAATTAGGAGAAAAGGTGCATTCAATAGTTTGTCCTTCACTTATGAGATTAGTCATATTACCGTCTAAAAACATTGGGTGTCTGCAAATTTTGGAAATATTGAGTTTTATAAATATTCACAATAAGGGAAAGGTGCACCCGATCAGTTTCTGTTCTCAAATTATACTTCATGAAAAAACGAGCTAAATGTACTTCATTAAAGCCGCTGGTTACATACTTCTCAATTTTTCTTCGATTTATGTTTTAGTTAGAGACATTCGTTTTTTTTCAGCAGAAACATAATAGGTTGTTATTTCTGAGAATTGAGTTGGAATGCCTCGTAGTTCAGTATATTTTACCAGCTACGCCCTTGGAACGGTAGCATTTGCATTGTTGTAGAAATAAGTATGTATGTGATATTTCCAGAGTCAGCCTTGCACAGACTTGCCCATTTCTAAATTGTTACTGCCATAATTTCATTTTGCAGGTTTGCGTACCAGAGAACGTTCAAAAATGCAGTCTCCCCTTAAAAACTAAAACATCTACCTCATTGGTATTAGTAAATTATTTGTGAATAAGTAATGTTGTGGAAAGTATGTTGTACTAAGAGAATGTCTGTTTTTTATAGCAGTCGAATTGCTAAAAGCGTTTCTAAATCGTCTATCAAAAGATTGTGTAGGTCAGTAACATGGTTAGAGCGAGAAACTCGGAAATTGAAGACGTTCGAACTGAAATCGAGGGTAAAACGCCACTCGGGGGTCGAGTACTTGAACTAGTTGAACCGGCAGAACGTTGTTAAGCTAGATAAAACTCGTATGAGTCCGGAGACCAATTCATTTAGGATCTACTCGACTGTGTGCATTGTTAGAAACGTAAACTGCATTGTTAACTCGATATTTGTTCAAAATGCTTGTGAATTACAGTTGTAATTTAGATTAATGTAACGTCGAAAATATTATGCATAACTTCATTTATATTAATGTTTTTTGTGGCTTTTGAATTTGTGTAGAAATAAAAATTGTAAAATATTCTAATTATTTATAATAGTAATATTGATATGAATATCATCACCATAGTAGTTATTCTCTATTTTAAAATATATGATTTCCGATCAAAGCCGTTCTTTGTGATATTTTGATAACCAAATAAGATTTCTTGATTAAGTACATTGTCATACATTTATGATTTCTTGGTAGGCACACGTGCCCCGCTCGCAGCTCTGACGGTCCGTTCGTTCGGCAACTCGCGCGCAGTTGTCGGATATTTTCGTGTGTGTCCGGAAGTTTAGTGTGTTCGAGCGGCTACGTCGATCGTACGCTCTTTTCAGAGCGACGGTGCACCTCCATTAGTGCACCATTTAAACCGCACTTTTCGGTGCGAAGCCGTGCACACTGTTTGCAGTGCGTCGAGTCGCCGTGCTACGCGTCGTGCCTCGTGCTGCGCTTCGAGAGTCGTGCAGCGCGTCGTGTGCCGTGCAGAGCGTCGTTCTTCGCGCCGCGCCGTGTGCAGTTTTGAAGAGAAGATTCGCGTTCGCGTCGCGTCGCGTTTTCCCTTTGGCCCGGACACGGATTGTCCGTTAGATTCAAATTAGGCGCACCCCCCTGCCCCTCAGGCAGGGAGGTTAGTCATGTCCACCCCCGCGATCCCGCCACCCCTTCAGGCCCCTAAGGCCCTAGATGACACCGTCCATCTCGAGGACCTCATTAGGTTCCATATGTTCGCGCGTCAGCAAAACCCGTTGCTAGTATCCGAGTTCAATAGGCTCCGTCGTAATTACGCGCGCAATGGTAGTGATTTTAAAATCCCGCGTTGTTTCCGCGATGATCCGTTCGCGCCGTCCGACTGCGACTCCGACGATGACTCCGACATGGAGCTTGACGAGCCTCGCGCGGCCACGCCCGCGCCCGCGACGTCGTCCGCCGATAAAGACGGTTTCACAACCGTTACGCGCCGCGGTAAACGCCCACGCGCCGTGAATCAGACCGATAGTGACTCGGCTATGGGACGTTCAGTCCCAAAGCAGTCAAATATAGGTGGCGCTCGGGTGCCCCGAGCATCTCCCACGCCCTCTGCCGCGAATTCGGCTAAAGCTCCGGCTGCGGAACCCGCGGTCGCGGCTAAGAAGCCACGCCCACCGCCTCCCGTCACCTTCCGTGACAAAGCCCGTTGGGTAGAGATTTCGGACGACCTTAAGTCGAAAGAAATCGTCTACAAATCCGCCGTCAACACTGTTGCCGGCATTTCTATTCGTGTATCGACCCCCGATGAGCATCGCAAGCTCACGAAATATTTCAGGGAGCGTCAGCTCCCTTTTTTCACTCACGCGCTCGAGGAAGAGCGCCGCCTCCGTGTCGTCATTCGAGGAGTTCCCTCTGAACTCACCGAATACGACATCTGCGATTGCCTGAACGGTCAGGACTTCCCAGTCCGGAGCGTGCAGCGCATGCACCACCCCCGTACGAAGGCCCCCTTCAACTTGGTGTTGGTCACTCTGGACCGCACCTTGGAAGGCAAGGCTATTTTCAGCCTCAACTCAGTTTGCGGCCTGTCCCCAGTCTTCGTCGAGCTTCCTCGCAAGTCCCAGGTACCCTCGCAGTATCACAACTGCCAGGTGTACGGTCATTCCGCCCGACACTGCCGAGACTGGATAGCTCGCTTACTTTTGGTACACGATGTACAAGAGATAATCGCATTTAACGCGTTAGTTAATAGTACGTCTGAGCTCGGGCTCTTAAACGCTATCTCCGCTTTCCCGGCCGTCGCGACCACGGTACAACAATTAACCCGCGCCGCGCATAAATAAATTCGCGTAAATCAAAATATCAGTTCGAACCCGCGTGTTCATATACAATAGACCGTTACATTAGGATTTGTTACGTAATTATTTAGTTAAATCGGCATCGTGCCGTTGTACTTTATTTTTTAGCTCGATCCCCTCTCAAAAGATGCGTGTTTGCGCCCACGCCCGCGACTCTCTCTGCTCACGCCTCCGTGAGCGGGGGGTGAAGATTCGATCCCGCACACTCGTCGCGATTTTTCTTGTAACAGCTCGAGCCTAGGTAGTCCCTCGGTGTGGAGCCCTCGAGTATGTTACTCGCGCGAATACAGTGGTTCACACATGTTCTACACTTACACGATCACCCCACACTCTTGCACACCTAGGCACTCAGTGGTGGGCTGTTTTTTTTGCCCTTTTCGGACTGAAATAGGTCACATAACACAGTAGTCAGATACCAAATACACATATACATTCGTTAAACATGCATGGTCACACATGCATTTTTCACGAATTCATATATGAGTATTGTATGGATAGATAGCTTAGCTAGCTTAGTTAGGTCGGGGAATCCGCGGACAGCCCAAGCCGAGGTGCACCGAGTGCCCTTGAGATGTTTCGCCTAAAAAACAATCGGGTGAGTGCCCTAAGCGCTCCCCTTAGTAGTCCGGTGGAACTGTGAAGGCATAATAAGCCGGCAGTGTAGGTCAGTTCGAAAAAAAAAAAAAAAAAAAATGATTTCTTGGTATAATAAGCGGCGGTTATTCTATAAAAATAGGATTATAATTTACAATAGAGATTTTTAGTAATAATTCTATGATCTTCTGTCCATATGTGTCCAATGTTAATACATTATTACTTTTGCGTGAAAACAAAAAAAAACTCTCATTTAGATATCAACAATTGTAACAATGTTGGGTATATTCACGAGAAACCAAGAATCATATTATTGTATAAGATATTAGCCAAGGGATACAAAGTAACTTATATAATAGATACACATATAAGATGTACAAGTACTTCAAGCGTAATGTAGCGGAGATATCGTAAGCCGCTCACCTAAATGGATAAATTTCAGGTAATTAAGCTTATCTACATATTACATTGAAGACGGCGAGCCTGCCGGATTATTATGTCAATATCTACAACCGAGTTCCATAACTGAGTCTAACTTGAGGAGATAATTCAGAACACGTTACTCAAGTTTCCAGTTCAGGTGTGTCTGGTAGGTTGTAAATATTTGATTAACCTTATATCTTCAAATCAATTATGCTTACATTAGTATTATTAATTGTAAATGCTAATATCAGTTTGTTTGTTACGCTTTCCGGCCTTAACTACCCAATAGATCGTTATGAAATTTGTATAGGTACAGGCTGTCTAGTGTACAGAAAACGACATGCGGTACCCTATTCATCCAGAGAAAAGTGCTGTTCCTGAGGGACAAGTCAAATCTAGATTAACGTAACGGAATCGCGAGCAAAAGTAAGTTCATAATAAAGTCCAGTGATAAATGATAACTAAATTAACGTACATGTAAAATAAAGTTTTCAAATTGAACATTAGTATGTTTGTTTTCTTTGACTTTTCATTTGTACAAACATTTTAATGTTTTAACTTTCAAGGAGTTTCATGCTTGCCCTTGTATGCTGTTTTGGAAGCGAAGATAGTAATCATAAATTAAAGGTAGTTTGCTTTAATATAATCATAATTATAGTGCTAAAGATAAGTAATTAAAATACATTTCATAGTATGGAATCCGATTTAAAAACTGAATTTAAATAACAAATTAACAATGATATTCAAGTTACTTTCTTATAATAATTAGTGGTTTTTCAGTGGTCGAAATTTGATCATAATAGGAAGTACAAATCTTTGTAATAAACGTATTCTGTTGAACAGTACAGGTTGACAGCAATATATTATATATTTGATAAATAAGAATGTTATTTCCATTTACTAATTGAGTTAAACCAATAAGTACATGTGGTTGAATAAATATTTGTTTTATAAACATTTATTGTGACATATCGTTAGTTTATAATAAATAGATTTCACTTCATGCCCTCTTTTTTCTCTAAATGTAAATTGCCTTTGAACAGTTAATAATTCAAGTCTCAACTAAAATCCGAAGTTGGCACGAGAAAAACTCCTATACAAATTGTAAGTCACGTCAGGTGCTACAACTCCGCTGGAGTAAAACGAGCTAGACAGTAAATCTGGCTAAATTCAATCTGAAAAAGTTTTTCATGTCGGTCACTCGGGGGTAGTTTTCTTCTTCGGTTGGAGTTGTTCTTAATATTTAATTAATGTTACTTGAACAGAACCACGTATCTTGTGAAACAGTGTTGAAAGTTAGAGAGAGTATATATAAGATAATTGTATTTTATTCATAACTAGCTGTGTGACCTTCATTCACATGGGTGTATTAAGCAAGAAAATGAGACCAAATGAATTGACAACTGATCGTCGATCTGCTAATGTTTTTGTAAATATCCCTGCCGTCTTTTGTTTCTCCCATTCCCTCACTTTTCTATATGGAGATGACTGATTTTTCAAACATTTTCGTTTATAGAAAACCTTTACATGATAATTACATTCGCAACAAAGCATGAATTAATCAAATAGGTGTAACCGATCTGAAGTGTTGCGTTTATATACATTCTACAGTTGATTTTTATTTATTTCAATGAGACAAATGTGGTTTTTTGTACTATGCATTTCAAATGAGTAACAGTTAATAATAAACACTATATTGTTCACCGATTTGCCGGGTACCAAGTTCAAGCACCATGTCAAGCAGGTTTTAATGTCTAAACGCTATTACCGGGTGGATCAATATGTGAACGATGGTGACGTCTGGAAATGACGCCCTCTCTGTGCATCCACCAAAACCGAATGTAATTATTTGTATGTATGTTTATAACTAAGTTTTAAAAATACGAGCTATAATATGTTTAATGAAAAGATAAACCAGATCGAGTTTCTTACCGGCTCTTCTCGATGACTGGGTTGTCTTCCGAACTGGTGGTAACTTTGACGTTCATAAGCGCTTTCGGAGAGCCTAAAATGAATAAAGAATTTTTGATTTTGATTTTGATGTTACTCAACATATGTAATATAGGTATGCAAAGTTCTTGTGTATCTATGATATCAGATTGACATTTATGAAAATGTATTGATAATATAGTTTTAGTTACGGTCCTATGGAGGCATCCGGTCAACCTGTTATAAAACAGTTGCTGTAGTCAGAGTTTATGCACAAGTAGCCTAAAAAGTGTAGTAGAATTAAGTTTTTGCCTGAGAGTGAGTTGCCTGTCGAGCCGGATTATAGAAGTGCGAGGACTGCTGTTTTGCGACAGAAAATTGTGAGGTTGTCGTGGTCTTGTGGTAGAGTTTTGCAAATTGTTCTACTAACATGGTCTTATTATTTGAATATTGTTTTCTTTTTTTTTGTGAAATTAAATATGTTATAAGTTTTATTGCCCGTGAATTATGTTTTACAAAAATTATGTTTTATTTTGTCATAATTTAGATTTTCTTCTAAAAGTGAATTATTTATTTATGTAATATAGTACTGTTGCACCCTGTATGCGTGGGCGTTGTTACAAATATACAAAGAATATCTTATTGACGGTGAGAACCAGAAGCTAAGGGATTCTAGCCCATCTGAAACCTTGTCCAATCATTCGAATAATGACGTCAGCCTTTCAAACCTTTATTGAAATGTGTATAATAAGCGCACCGCGGTGCTTCTGAATACAATTCTACTCTGGACTTCGGAGCGAATACAAAATCGGATCTAATAGTTAAAGAAACGAAAGGAATCAATCTTTAAGCGAATTGCGAATACAGCATTATAAGTGTAGTGTAATTGTGTTGTAGTGAGTCTTTTTGACTTTTGTCTGCAAAAGTACACACTAATTCCTCCTGATACAAACGGTATTTGACAAACCTATACCTATTACCTACAGTATACTGATGTAGCGATAGTTTTTATAAAACTATGATACTGTGGTTAATTTAATGACAAATTTGCCTGAGTATTTAGTAAGTTCTACGATGTTCCTAACAATTAATAGTACTGAGAGCAGCGCCTGAATGTTTATAAAAGCTAACATTTACAAATCGAGTTAACGTCAGGCGCCAGACAGTTTGCTGTTTTAAAGTTTGAACCTTCGTATATACTCACCTAGCGATGGTTAACAATTAGCAAGGTTTTATGTAATGCTGGAATAAAGTAATAAAATGTTGTTATAGCAAACATTATTACCGACATACCTTTATTTTTGTTAATACAAAACATTTTTATAGTGAAGTAAATTACAAATTTTCAGCGTTTTAGTTTTTTTGTATGTGTGTGAAATTTCTTGACTTCAGTTTCTTTTTCTTTTATTATTCCAGAAATATATAATTCTATTTTCTCTTCATTTTCTTCCATTAACATATACAACACATTCAAGTATTTAGTTTATCAGAATGTTAGTTTAGAATCAATTAAAAACTTTCAACCAAACAGAAATAGAATGAAGCGAGGTAATAAATATGTGGTAACGTAGTAATGGTGTGTTTCAATGAGTTATTTTGCTTAAGTTTTGTATCATAACTAAAACTTTAAATTTCCATATTCGTTCATTATCCCGTCACAGATATCAATCATTGAATCATTTACCCGTTATTATCTTGAACTTTTTACTTCGAATATAAAACATTAACGAGTTGTTTGATACCGATGTCTAGACAGTAATATTCAGCAAAATAAAGATAAACATTACCATCGTCGCAATGATCAAATCCAAAGGTTTATAAAGTATTGCGAGTCAACGAACCGTACAAGCCGAGCTATTACAAGTTTACAAATTGTAGGCATAATAATACTGGATTATTTTATCAATTTATTGAATAATACAAGATTTCAAATGAAAGAAAAAAAATGTAAGGATCAATTTCAATCAATTAAGGACGACAAATCTAAACAACACATTGGGATTCTGGAACGCAATCACTTATTAATTTTTATCCTGTAGAAGGTCCAAGAAATAAAAATTAGCGCTTAATTTATAAATCTAAATGAAAGAGAAGTTAAATTTATACCATTTTTTATTCTGATGTTTAAAAATTTAAAAGAAAAAAATATTTCTGGCATCTTTCATTCTACTAAAACCAATTTCATTAGGCGACTCAGACGTTTTTTTCAGTTTCTTGTTTAATATTGGATTTGTATAATTTGGTGTGACGAGTACTTTGGTACACATTATTTAATAAGTCAACGAGGTTTCAGGTTTTATGATACAATTTTGCTTTATTGTATGGGTTTTTATATCAGCTATATTTTATTGGATTAGACTAGTGTGAGATCATAAGAAATAATAAATTTAGTGTAGTAGTTAACCAGTGTAGGTATGGTTTTATTGTAAGGTTTTCCCTTCTCGAAAACTCCGATTCATTATAGTATTTGAACCTAAATTGTCCGGTGCCATGAATCACATATTTTATTATATACTAACTATGTATCAGTCTACTTCTCACCAATAATTTTTCAATTTTTGAATGTTATACAACATAAGCTTAAGCATATCATCTATTATAAAGCACGACTGAGGCGCATTGACATTTATTGTTCGGTGCTTCTCGGTAATTCTCGATTTTAGTCGAACAGTCAATCTGCCTTTAACCCCCAGGATAAATGGTCAACACAGCTTGCCTGCATTGTTAATTCGTTTTTGCTTATCATACTTTCAGACCTATATTAAGAATGGTAATATCTCCGCTTCTGAAGGTCGTTAGTAGGTTATAAAATGCAAGATTTTTTTTATCTGACTGGTAGTTCCATAAGGTTAGTGTGCTTAAATAGATAATCAATCTCTTGAGATCTGTAATATTAGTATAGGTAAAAAAATATCTTTATTTATTATAAGTAAGCTGAAATTGTAAGAATAATACTTGGTTCTCATAATCGGTAGTCAGTAGCTAGAGCCTACTTTTAAATTATTTGTGTTCGCAATTATCATTGCGCTTTGTCGTCGGATCTGGGAAATGAGAACGGAAACTCGTTTACAAATAAAGCGACTATCTTCTCTGAAGTTGTACAGTTGAAACTTTTCACTAGAATAGCTCTCTCTACTGTAAGTTAGACTTCGTTTAATCTGAACGTTGAGTTTGTTCTACAATTAAATACTCTTAGATTTCTTTTAGGTTTTATGATTTAACATCTGAACACAATCTCGCCTAATGTTAAGAATCATATTAATTCTAGAGGGCGACTGACTCCCAAATGTTCAGAACACACTTATAAGAGGTCCGTGAAAGATTGCCAAATTCAAGAAAATAGCCATGTGGCCGTCACAAAAAGCTCATTATAAAGATCAAACCTATGTCAATCGACGTGGTGTCGGAACATTATGATCATTAGCCTGCAAGAGACTCAGTGCAGAACCATATACCTTTTCCCGAAGGAAGGTTTGGGCATAATAAGTGGTACTACAAGAACATTTCTCAGATTCAGGTTTCCTCAGGCTGTTTTCTTTCACCGTCAGACGATAATGCTTCCAAGTTAAATTAGTAAATATATTTGAATTCCTGCGGACATCGGAATGATATTCCACCGGTAAAACCACTGGACTATCACGACTTCCCGTAGCCTAACCGTTATCCTTTCCTTTTGAAACAATGATGGCTTAGTTGTTAGCCTGTTGGGTCACCGTGTCAATCGTCGTAGATTCGTATCCTTACAACTGATGAAACCATAGCATAGTAGGTTTTTTTTTTAATCCGCTCGGCTAGTTACCACCCTCAAGTTAAAAGTCTATCGCCAAACACCTGTTGGTGTGTTCCGGCAGGTGCACTAGATAACCAGTTCCCTGTAGCTTTTGCGTGTTCACTATCTTAAACCACATTGTCATTTAGCATCAGATGAGGTTGTGGTCAAACGCTAAAACTTCTACAAGTATATCATCATCATTATCATCTTCTTATCCTTGTCCCACCTAAGTAGGGTCGCTACAACATGGTTCCCTTTTCCATTCTTTCCTGTCAGACGTCATCTCAATATTTATACCTTTTATACACATTTCGTTTTTTACACAATCTATCTATACCTTCTTCGGTCTTCTTCTATTCCTATATCCGTCCACCTTCATACTTAAAACGTTACTAGTTACAGGGCTTTCATCTCTTCAACTTCCCTGTCACTAGTGCTATTTTCAAACGTCCTCTTATATACTCATTTTTAATCTTATCGATTCTGGTTACACCACCCATCCATCTTAACATTCGCATATCTTCCACGTGTAGTTTTGTCTCATCCGTCTCTTTCATAGCCAAGTACTCAGATGCATACAGCATGACTGGTCTTATAATAGTTTTATACATCTTCCCTTTGAGTTTCAAGGGCATTCGTAGATCACAAGCTAACCCAGTCACCTTTCGCCACTTCATCCACCCTTCATTTTTCCTTTTCCTCACATCCTTGTCTATGCCGATTGCCGCCATCGTTTTGGAACAATGAACCGAGATACCGGAAATTGGAGCAGGCTGACAAGGATACACCATTTAACGCTATATGAGAAAAACTGAATGGACAACCAAACTCGCAAGACAAATATTCAGTTTTTATTCTACTAATCTTCAAACCAACATTCTCCAGCTTTACTCGCAATTTTCCCTAACTTATTATACAAGTATAAAAAAAAAACTTAATTGACGATTTACTGGGATATTATTTTAATCATATAGTAACGTATAGAAAGTTTGTATTTGAAGCAAAAATTGTTTTTGGAAGTTGAATTGGATTGATAAAACATTTTAGTATTACGCCTGTTACAAACTACCCTTTATTCAATCCTAACATAGACCAATAACTAAAACAAATTACACAGGATTGAATAGACTCAATGCAGCTTTATCACGGCTTTAAGGGTTGCGTACTGCCTCTAGCTTGTGGCTGTTATTTGTCTTTATAAATGTCGGATGATATTGTTTGCATTTATATCGGCCGTGCGCCCGTCGACCCTGATATCCGTTTAATATGATAATTCCTATGCAAACAACCGGTGGATTGCCCGGTTAAATTATTTATGCAGTCAGACCGGTGGCTGATGGATTCACTTGCAGACTGATGCTTGGAGACTTTTGTTCGAGTCACCCTGCTTTCGAGATAGAGGTAGAAGTCAAACGTTTTTAAAATCAACGTTAAATTATCATATCAATAGAATTAGCTACAACATGAATATGCAAAAATGGACATATTTACTTAAACGATAAAACGAGCTATTATCGACTTTCATATTTGCATTTTTATGTAAATATTTTATTCGCTGTGTACACTCACTGTACATTTGATTTTTAACGTTTCTGTTGTTTACTGCGTAAACGAAAACATAAACTATGTTTTCTGGGCATTAGAATAACGTTTTAAGATTACCTATATATCTAGTATTTTATTGCAATAAAATTTATAAAAAAAAGATATAACTAGGATATTAATTGGATGTTGAATATTTAGATATGATCTAAAGTTATTGTCGGGCACCAAATTACAGTGGAAATTCCTTTAGCTCACAACCAGTGTTAATGTAGTTTCATGTTTTTGGTATGAATTCCAATTATTGCAGTAAATTTGACAGAAAGCAGTGCCGTGTATAAAGTCAGTAATGACTATAGAGTGATTATTATTAGTCAAATATCGTCATTCTAATAATAGGATAATTACAATGGAAATATACCCATTCAGTTACCTTAAAATGTTAGCTATAGAAACCCATGAAACGTTGGTTTTTTAACCAAGTATATGGGGATCACAATCGAATCGACCAATAGACCAATATTGTCATTGATATAGATTTTACCTATCACTTGGAAACAGTATTTTTTTTTCTATATGAAATCAAAAAATACTTTATTTAATATAGGCTCTAAGAAGGCGCTTATGAATGTCAAAATTACCACCGGTTCGGAAAACAATCCAGTCATCGAGAATAACCGTCAAGAAACTCGATCGGATTTATTTTTTTAACATACATAGGTGTATATTTAAAATACATTACATGTTACAATCGTTTTTAGTGTATGCACACAGAGGAATCAATTCCAGACATCACTATCGTTCACATATTGATCTATTCTATAATAGCCCTTTGACACTAAAACCCGCTTGACATGGTGCTTAAACTGACAGTCCGGTAAATGGGTAATATGCTTTGGGATTTTTTTATAAAACCTAACACTATTACCGAGTCGGAATCGTCCCACGATTAGTTTGTCAAAGAAAAATATCCTTTTTTGTATTCCTAGCAACATATATGTAAAATTCCATGATGATCGGTAATTAAGGCGTGAAGGTGTAACAAACAAGTTAGGATGCCGTTTCTCTACTGTTATTACTTAATTTATATAATATAGTGTCTGTTTAATATAGTGCTGTAATCGGAATATAACACGCGTAGATGGATATAACCACAAGACGTTATCATCGTCGCTTACTAATCGATTGTAATTGAATTTGGTCGAGCGTGCATGCACCGTCAGACACCCAGACAGCGGAAAAGCGACTGGCTTAATGAAATAATGCTCGATGTAATTCTACTCGTGCTATATGGTAGATTTGTTGAACGAGTTTTCATAGTTTAAACAACGAATTACTTAAATTTATGAAAGGATTACAACTGTTTAAATTAATTGAATAAATGTTTATATTTCGTATAGAAATTATTATAGCTTTAAGCAAACGATTCATTTGTTCGCTTTATGTATTTCAATGACCGTAAATGAAAAGCGAAAAGTGTACCAGACCGTAATGATGAATATAATTCTGGAATCAATCGAATTTTTAGAATAAATTTGGTTATCTAGTTTGGTTATCAAAGCATATCGAAATGTCACATTAATAGTGATAGAAAAAATACGTATTTGAATACATACCTTCATCCCCCTTTTCGACACCTTAAGGGTTATATTTGTAAAATCTTTCCTTCTTAGGTGAGTACCTATAGTGTAAAATGAACCCGCAATATTAATGGTCCTAGTCCCAATTGCTTGACCTATATATCTATTCACCTATATCTCTATTATCTATATTTTGTTTTATGTATATGTAACAGTGTAAAGACAAGTAAGAGTGAACTTTTAATAAGTTAAAAAAAAATATTTACAAAGAGTTCTTACACAAGTAGAAATACAGTTTATCATCTTGGATTTTTTTAACCATATAAGCTAAATTAATACCGAATAACATAGTTTCAATTGTATTTTTTATATCTATATGAAAGCGAACGAAACCGCGAGCAAAAACTAGTGGTACATTTAATGAAAGCGGAGAATACTGAACATCTTATGTGATAATATAAATACTGTCTGCAATCGTCGATGCATTACCGGCACGCAAGCTAGATAGTGGTACTGATAATTTTCGAAATTTACTACTTCGGATCGGTCTACTATATAATAATTGGTGTGATTTTTATTACAAGCGTTCAATTTTAATCAATAATGATTATTGTTAATACAAATAAATTAACTGGCAGCAATAAATATATCATATAATAATAATTACGGTTAATCTTTGATTAACTCAGTTAAATATCTATTTTCAACGAGGCTGAGAAAGCAGAAAAGTGTAATAAATCAAACCGCTCCGATGGATCAAGTAATTTGTGGTCAATTCTGACAGGGTTACTCTCATTATAGAAAACGATTCAGTTCGTGTTGTGGTTACCGCTACGTCAGGTTAACAATATGACGATTTCATGTGGCCATTGGGTAAGTAATTAGTATAATTGATTTAGCTTTATCGTAAACAATTAAGAACGTATATCGGAATACTATGTATATATTTATATGCAAATGGCCGCTGCCCCCGGTTTTGCACGGATGTAAACGAATAAAATAAGAGGAAAACTGTAAGATCACGTATTGAAATAATATGGAAACTGAACGTCAATCTGTCAATATTTTTAAAGATCTCCATATACTGACTTCTGTCTCACTCACTCATACATTTTTTATATGGAGATTTTGAAACAAAGTTCTTTATCGCGCGTTGCACGCTCTGAGCGGATGGTAGTCTGACAGAAACAAGTGTAACTTTTTTCCGACACTTCTTGCTGTAGTTATAACCGTGTATGAACTATATATTGTAGTCCGGTGAATCTGTACAGGCCCTGTCAACAGGGTATGTCAGTTCAAAAAAAAAATAACTATATACATCGCCGTACATAGCTATCCTACGAAACGAAAGATTCGACGGTTATCTTCTCTTCGGCTTTTATAATAAATAATATTTTTTTATTTCTAAAACTAAAAAAGAAATTGTTAATAAAATAAGATTTATACAGTTCTTAAATTTTTATTTATTTTTTTTTTTCTTATACATACACGTTGTCCGAGGTACAGAAAAGAACATAGAGTACGTTTTACTTACTTTTAGTCCGGTGTAGCTGGCTGTGAAGGCCCACCAAGCCAACAGAGTATAGTCAGTTCGAAAAAAAATAGAGTATTTTTTATCTAGAAAATAGTACTGTTCCCTAGGAATATTTTAAATTTACGTTAACGCGAGAGTAGCCGTAGGCAAAAGCTAATAACTAAACTGAAAAGTAATCTTCTATATATAAGTATATAAAAATTGATGTTCGTACATTTGAAATCGATAAACTCTGACATCGTTTGACGGATTCCTATGAAAGCTTGCAAGCACACTTAAATCGATTTTCATTAAGAAAGAGATCTTTGAACACAAACGTTATTTTTCGCGCTGTCCATTTTGTTATAATTTAACAATTTATTACGGCAAATAATAATAGCGACAAATAATAATAAGGGGCGTAGCTATTACGCTATAAATAAAACAAATTTTATAAGACAATAAAAAAGACTTTTAAAAAATGCATCAGAACGTCCTTGGCCTTAAATACTGACCTAGTTTTGAATTATTATTAGCCTACTAATATTTGTACGTATATTTTCTATTCCTTTTTGATGAATTCCTTAGTGTATCTTCGAAGAGTCCAGTTTATAAATTATATAGTTCTGAGGTAAAAAAATACAACCAAATTGAGAATCTCCTCCTTTTGAAGTTGGTTAATAATAAACGTAAGTCGTATGGAAGATTTAGAAAAATATATCTGTCACCTTCGTTTAGGTTTTCTAATGAGAGCGCTGTATTAAAACAAACTTAACTTGAGTTTTATAAGGTCTCCTGAGTCTCCTGATACAGTGCGACGTTTGTAAATCATGTTAAGAGCTTAACACGGTACCGTATGCTAATAAGAACCCGGCGAACAAGACAGGTTTATAAAAATAACAAGCGAATCCACTTTCATTTTTATTCGGAGATCCGGCGCGACGCGGCGTCTCTCTATTGTTGTTTGTACAGATACTTCACAAAGGGAACGCATTCTATTTTATTTCCCAGAGCGAACTACTCTTTGACAAAAGCATTATATAAACTTTAAATAAAAGTGTCATAAAATTTATATCACATGTATTTTGTGTTACTCAGTGTGAAAGATGAATTCCTATTTTTGCTGTCTGTGACTTACTTGCAAAACTTTTGTAACTAGTTTCGCCAGAGCTTTATTAAAGTTTTAAAATAATACTTGTATATGTAGACGACTAAGAATGTGCATAACTAGCTTCGTCTTCTCTGTTTATTAACAATATATTTTATGTACAGACAAAAAAACATTAAAAAAAACTGTGAACAAAAATATACTTTGCTTACAAAATTTATTTAGTCCTTTGTAGTGCTTATAAAATATCATATTTTCTTAAAACTATAATAACTTTATAATAAATAAAAATATCGTGATAACTTTTTTTGAAGTAAGGACTTAGTAACATTAAAAAAAATGATCGAAATCTATCCAGTACATTTTGCGTGATGCTTGCACAACGACAGACCTCTATCATTTTATATATATAAAAACATCGTCGTAGTACGCCACAGATTAAGGAAATTTGTGAAATAACACTTTCTTAAAAAACCGACGAAACTAATTAAGGGATAAACATTGAGCGTCATTATATTTGAACAAGTAACTAAAGCCATCTACAACAAATTTGACTCAAATTACGAAGTTTCTGTAGTAGAAATTCGACAAGTTCTCAATGTTATTATATCCAACGAGCGCCAAAGGGAAAGATAAATAAATTTTGGCAATTTCGATTTGAAAAGTTTCACGTCTATGTATTTTACGTGTTATTTCTAAGTAGCAGAATGAATTACATTTTATCTGTTACATATCTGTTATATAGGTACCATTGCTGTTATCGAAATCTTAGGATATATAATAACTGTTATCTATTTTACTTGTTGTTTACGACTACTTATTTGGTGTTTAGTGTAAATTTCGGCAAATTTTTAAAATGTGAAACGTACTCTCATCTATATTATTATTATTACAAAGAGATAAACTTTGTAAGTATGCTTGTAGCAGGTAACATCTTTATAATCTGAGTGTCCTTTCACTATTGAAAAAGTACATTTTATTTTTTAATATTTTTGAAGTGAAACTGTATAAGGAACGGTAGGGGCAAACAATCGTTACGCGTTATTGTTGTACTATTTGTTTTGTGTATATGTGTTAGTATGTATAAGTGTATGTCTGGGTGTAGTAGTAAAATTAGTAAATGCATAGTCAATTATTTATGTTATGGGTCTTCGTATACTATATAGTATAACATTCTTATATATATCCTGCCATAAATCTTAATAAGTTATCAACAAAAAAAAATTTGCTGGTGCTCGTATTTGAAACTTTGCTATTATACGATGTGTTGTGTGTGAAAAGAAAAATATATTAATAAAATATGTTGAAAACATTTAGAATAACACATTTTGATCCCGATAACAATGTCACTTACCAGGTCCAATTATATCTAAGAATACCCCTGTAAGTACAATTGTTCAAAATCGGTTAAGCATTTAGGAGGAGACAAAATACGAATAACACTAGCGAACGTGACACCCGGCGCTTTAATAGAGGACCGCCAAATATCTTTACTGATCCCCCCATAAAATAACAGCAACAAACATATGATCGGTCATGATTTGGCGGTGAATTTCGCTTCAGCATACTCACCGCGACCCCCCCTCGCCAGGTTATTAAGCCTAGCTTTGATCCCTCGTTGTGGAAACCTCTAGTACTCTACAAGCGTGATACATTGACATTGCATTCACCAGCTCAACACAACATAGATCATCCAGCATACGTGCTAATTCACATCATAGGTACATATATAGTGGAAGGGTTTTTATTTTTTTGATATTGGTTAGGTAATTTTAGCCAAATTTTAAGATTCGAAATACATGTACGCGTTTGTGAGGTATAGATATGTGTCTCGTTAACATATACATGTATTTTTTTTTTCTTTTTCGAACTGACTACACTGGTTGACTTGGCAACGTCTCTACAGTTACACATATACATGTATGATTACATAGCTAGCTTGGTTATCTTAGATCGAATTGTGATGTTGCATTCAAGGCATCAGTCAAAGCCGAGGTTGGGCCACTTTGTCGGCCTTGAGCTTATTTTTATACGTCGGAGTGCCTTAAACGCCTATGAAGGTTCGTCTGGCAAACAATGTTATTCAGTTCGAAAAAAAAAACATTATTGGATTGTTTGTTCCTCATTAGGTCCAGTATCATTGCTTTTTCGTAATATAATAGAGATACAAAACCATTTTAGTTTATTTTTTATTTTTTTCACACGATTATCTGTACATATGTTGTATCAGTAGACTAGTAAACTGTAATTGTTTATAACTAGTATAATATGTAAGCTACATAATTAAAAAAATATACAAAAGGTATACCGTCGAATTATGTGGTGCATAAAAAGTAGGTATACACCGAGAAATGGATTACGTAACACATTTAAACAAAGTATAACTTACAAATTACTTCGTGTAAATGTTACCTATTAATTGCGTAATAATTAATTACGTATATACTATAACAAAAATGTCTGTATCGAGCGTACATAATACATAAGACCAAATAAGGCAGCTTCGTCTCGATAGCCCGTACTGTGTTTAGTTAATAGCGGGGTTTTGTGAAAAATGAAGGCTATTAGGTTTTAGAAAGCAGTTCTCTTCTACAATTCGTAAGGTTTACACTATGTATTTAATCTTCTTATGCGGCGTTGCTTTTAAGACAGGCAACTGTTCTCGATAAGAATAATTCTTATACACCTATTTAAAGTTGTGTACTATTGTTGTCTATTGCCGTCCAAAGAAATAGTGCCTTTTTTGCAATATTAAGTTTCATATATGTTCGTAATCATTAAAAAAAGGAGTATCTAAGAGGATTTTGTTCACTTATAGGATTCTGTTTTCAAACTACACTTAAACAAAATAAATGAGTAAGACATATTTTGCTGATGTCGTAGGTTTACAGATTTTTAAAGATTTTTCCCATTTATGTTTAAGTTAGATGCGCTCCTTTCCCTTATTTCCATATTTTACTTTTACACTATGTTCATTATAAATTAATTTATATAAGAGACAATAAGAAATAGGAATTCTTGAATAAGTTATAGAACGTTAAGAAGTCGTATTTACCATATAAACGTTTCGTGCAAAGTCAATAGAGTTCAGAGAAAGTATAGCAATAAATAAATTGACTTTGTTCGAGGATTTGTGTCAATAGCCAAATTAATAAGGCTGGAACTCAAATACATTACTAAATAAAGCTACAAGTTAATAATCTTTAAGTTTCAGAATACTGTATAATTATAGTTAATTAAGAAATCCATTATGTTGTTGATGTAGTTATTCGATAATACTAAGAAATAAAAATTAAATATTATTCATGTTAGTTTTATAAAACCATTCACAGTAAGTACTCGGCTTTTGATTTAGTATAACTAGGGGAAGAGTGAAATCTTTAAGTTTCAGAATACTGTTTAATTATAGTTAATTAAGAAATCCATTATGTTGTTGATGTAGTTATTCGATAATACTAAGAAATAAAAATTAAATATTATTCATGTTAGTTTTATGAAAACATTCACAGTAAGTACTCGGCTTTTGATTTAGTATAACTAGGGGAAGAGTGAACCTTTCAGTTAAGATCGGCGTGTTTTAGTTCTGTAAAGTGATGACTGTGATAGAAAAAGATAACTCTATACGAAACCGCACTTAGCTGAGACTATCTCGGTCTCTTCTCCTCGACATGCCAATTCAAAAGCAGGGTATTGCATTTGTACGCTAGTTAATGCCTGCGACTTCCATTTTGTTAAAATTGTATTATTGTTTCATGGGAATTACTTGTTTTATCTGCATTAATTTTAAATGTATTTTATTATTTTAATAGTAATTTCGTGATAACTACATAATCTCTGCATTGCTTTTACGCATTTCAAGTAATCTCTGTTAATTTTTATCATTATTAGTAATAGTGTGATTTTTTTTTTCGAACTGACTACACTATTGACCTGGCAAGGCCTCTACAGTTTCACCGGACTACTCACACTAAATGTATAGTCACGCTGTTTAAAGTTAATAAAACAGAAAATAATATTACATAATGCTTGTCATTTTGCTTTACAAAAGTAACATTATAGTGGGTTGATTTAATTTATATTTCAAGAAAATTAATGTCAGATTATGAAAAATTTACTCGGTATTTGCTAACAACAGAATAACTTCAAATATAGGTAGGTGTAAACAATCAATTCTAGAATTCACGCTGTATAAATTTTCTTGTTATAAATCTAGGAATGATCTTAATTTGAGAGTATTAGTGACAAACGAGCTCATTAACTCCTCCCGAGTGATTTTGCCTTGGTAGTAGTTAGTACTAATGAAATCAGAACATCCTGGCATAATTCTTTTTGCTTGTTTCTAACGTAGACTTCATTTTTATCTCTCCCAGGATTTTAATTTTGTAAAAATTAATTTCGAGTAGACGAAAGAAAATCTCTTGGAAAATGTTTTGAAAAGATGTAATTACAACTCGTAAGATACATTGACATTATCCTTTTTATTCTTAATTTATTTAGGTTATACGTCAATGTATTTGGGAGCTATAAGTATATAAATATTTTTAAATTCTTTTCAACTGTTACCTTTTATCTAGAAATCAAATCAATATTATTTAACACGACTTTTTGTTCTTTTTTCATGTGTGAAATTATAACTTCCTGAGAGACAAAAATTAAGTCTATCTTAGAACAAAGCAAATAGAACTTCACCGAGATGACCCCATGTTATGAGATTAATAGACTCCCATAACGATTGAGCCCTCCTTAAAGTGAATTACTTAATTGTTTTCTCATGGAGAATGATTCTGTGGTTCCTATTTTAGTATAAGTCTCCAATATGTGATGCTATGTCACATGGACTACCGCACTGTTTGCCTGATTCTCATGGAAACTGATATGTATAGATGTAATGAACACAGAAAATATATTTACGCTATTCAAATTGCTAAAAATTGTGATTAGATGGCGTTGTAGCTTATCAGTTTTTATAATATTCAAGCGATCAACATAAAAAATATGATGTGTGGGTATTTCAACCGCTAGAATATTTACATAATAACTCTTTTTAAATTTTTGCTTTTAGTATACATAACAAATAAGCTATTAAGCGGGTCTAGAACACATTGAAACTGTAGCGACCTCAATAAGCCAACAGTGTAGACAGTTCGAGAAAAAAAAAAACCATTTGGACTTATTTGAATTGGTTGACGTTTCGGTCTGGTTACTCAAGCTCTATAATCTCGAGCTAATTGATGTACTAATAAAGAAGAAATACAATGTGATTCGACAGCCACCGAGGTGTCTCCCCAAGGAAAAGTGATAAGAGATGAACAGAGGCCAGCGTTTCTGACGTAGGTATATCGAATGGGTAACGAACAAAATTAAGCCAGCATTAAAAATACTCCATAAAGAATGTATACGCTCCGTTCAAGAAAGTCAACAACAGCTTATGCACATCAAAAGATAAAATACTTTATAGACTCCAGGTGTCTATAAAATTGTATGTAGTCATGTTGTTGCTTTTATAAGCTAACAAAGCGCACAATCGTCGAAAGCTTCAATGAACTATAGCTGCAGTAAAAAATGGACCAACACAGAAGTTTACCATCGCGAAACATCTACTGGGAAAAGGTTCTAGCCACTGAATTTAATTACATCAGCCGAAAGAGAAGACTCCACTGATAGCTTCTACTATCCTAGAGTGGTAAGAGAAGTAATATAAATTAAAAAGAACAAAACTTTTAATCAAGACAAACGGACTTAACTATTTTCGTCACGGAGTCCGATGATCGGAAAATTTAAAGTTTGGAAGGGATCGACGGATCTTGAGTGTATAGTGTATCGAACCATTTCCAGTGACAATGTTCAGGTGGGGGTAATTCGTAGCATTTGCCCTTACTATCGAAAGCACGTCAATAATACGTCAGTTCGCTCGTGACTACGGTTTGTGGTCAAACCGGTTTGAAAGTAATTAAAGCGTTTAAACCTATTAAATCATACATTTATAATATCCACTTAGATATAACTAAATTCTTTATTAAAGAAACAGTAATAAGAAACGCGGTGTCGCAGACATTGTCAATAAGCAAGTAGATTTCTAAAATAGAATATAAAACCACTACAGTGTTTCGACACTTGATGTCAGTTCTACCAGAATGTTGTGATATACACCCACCCACATGCCAGATATTAATTTTAGTCTCATTGAGAAGTGATGTCATATTTTTATTTCTAGAAGACTCCAAACGTAACCGTTCTAGCTATATTTTAATTCGTTACGAAGCACCTACATTAACAGTACCTACTCATAATGCAATTTACTTGTCAGTTTCCATGTAGATGTGTCGCTTATGAGTCTTAAATACATAATGACTGTCAGTCTAAATGATAGATGTGCTCAATTTGTTAACGTTTAGGTAAATGAAAGTCCACTGTACCATAATAGTGTATGATATAACAGTATTCGTGTATTTGTTTGTATATGATTATGTTGACACAAACATTAGATACTAAATAGACAGTAGGCTGCAGATAAAATGAATATAAGTTATAACATACAAGATTACGTAGCGGTAGATCTTCATAAATGTGTTATCAATGTGGAATTGAAGATCTAAAACCCTTGAAATGATAAGCCCATTCACAAAACTCAATAACGATAATAAATGTAACAGCAGTTACAAAGTATTGAAAAGAGGAAAAATTATTACTTGGTAGTTTTGAGTATACAATCCAGATGCATAGACAATGTGTAGAAAAGTTGATCACTTTCGAATACGACTGGTTTTCCGACATCTAACTGATGTACTAATTGTATTCAAATTTCAACGGTAGCATATGTTTGCATACCGTACATTTATTGTATTACGGCATAGTGGGAGGCGCCACGACACGGCGCCGGTGTAGCCTTAGAGAAAGTGTATTCATATCTCGAACGCGGTTTCACTTCAGATCTCTGCGCATTGCCTCCTTGCGGCTGATCTCCTTGCAATTTTACCTAACGTAGGCGATATCTCTTCATACGTCATTTGTTTACATCTTAATCGTATTTGTTTGAGGTACGAAAGTAGACTGTGAGTTTTTTTGAAAGTTACTATTGATACTACTTTAATAAATATCTATAACTAATTTTTTTAAATGAACGAATATATTAAATCGTACCGCACTCTCTGGAAAATCAATAATATTTGGTATTGACAAATCATTTTACGTAACTGTTTTTACAGAGTCACCACGACTATCGAGTCGATGGATTTTCAATGTCACATAGTTATTTTAAACAATAATAGATTTAGTCAAAAAAGTTGAATATTATATATATCCAAAAATTATTAGTTGTAAAAATATAACAATCAATTGTTTAATAGTAATTTTGAAAAGTCATTTCCAATTTTTTGTGTACCTGCAAATGTCAAAGGAACAATAATGGAGAAAAGAAATAAAATTTAAAATGTTTAACAATGTTTGACATTTGATTTATTAATACTATAGTATACATTATACTTTTTTTTATTAGCGTGGGGAAATCCATCATGGACACGCCACCCTCTCGGGGGGGAGAGTGGGTAGTATGAGACTCTTACTCACTAAAACCCCACGGTGTATCGACCGCCGTAATGGTTGGAGCGACAAGAGATCGTGCAGTGCTATCATCATGTGGCTCCAACGGTCAGCCCGGTGAAAGAAATATATTCGCCGGGCGTCGTCCTTATAGGGAGGCAAGCTGGGTACACAACCAGCTGCTTCCCCTTGTCAACCGAACTAGTGCAATGAGGGGATGGGCCGGAAGGCCCTGGCTCGGCTACGGTGGAGGAAGAATGGAGACCCGGCGCGCCCCCCTCCTTTTCCGTTGGTGGGGAGGACCACTTAGAGGGTCTACCTCGCAGGCCCTCTCTGCCACCTCCTTCTGCGAGATAACGTCGTCGCAGACTCCATACAGCTTTGCTGCCGAGCATGACTCGCACCACGCTCGGCAGCGATAAATCTCTACCAACCGCCGCAATCAGAGGGCGACGCTGCCCTTCCCATGCAGCACACTCGGAAAGGGTGTGCTGCGCGGTATCCATCAAAGCGCCGCACTTGTGGCATGTGGCGGTGGGCTCCCTGTGCGCAATCCGGTGCAGGTACCACCCAAAACATCCGTGCCCGGTGAGTACCTGCACCAGACGAAACGTCAGGGAGCCCCACTTCCTATTCATCCATTCCGGCAGGACCGAGCGGACGGCGTCAATAGTATATTTACCATAACGCGCATCCACCAGGTCCTGCCTCCATCTTTCCACTTCCTCCCTCCAGACCTTTGTCCTCATTTCTTTTATTTCCCTGGGAGCTAGAGGCTCCCTTCGGCGTTTCTTAGCCGCCGTATATCCATAGACGGCGGCAAGAACTTTCGCCTCCAGCTCCCAGGGAATGTAGCCCGCGAACACGAAGGCCGCCGCCGAGGAAACCGTCCAGTACCCTCGTATCGCCTTCTGTGCCACAATACGCTGCGCACCACGCAACGCGCGAACATTAGTATACATTATACCTACCTTAAACATGTTATAAGTTTTGTAACTTTTTTGTGGAAAACTGGACCGGACTATTTATTGTAAAAAATCTATTGTAAACTATATTTAATTTATAAAAAAAAAGTAGTGTGCACTTATGTACACGCGTTAGAAGTTATACTTTTTTGGCGTAACCAGATAAAAATCTTTTCAAAATTTTATCTTTCACCTTATTATATGAACACGTTTATATTTCTATATGTTAAGCATTAGATGTAGGTACGTTAATACAAGGAGCTAATCCCTACAAAAAGATTTAGCATAAAAAATATATTCGTATATTAAATCTCACCGGGAGTAAATCTTTTTGCAGAGAAGGATTTTTCGGGAAGCTTAAAGCGACTTCAGCACGTATTTATTCATAGGAATATATTATAGACTTTCTTACCAATTATTCTTATCTTCTGATCGAGCTAAGTAATAGATTTGGCACTAGAAACATATAGGAAACAAAGTTATAAGGTCGGATGGTAAACATGCTAAGGCTACAGACGAAACTGGGTCGTAAGTGCAGCTGCCGGAACACACCTATAGGTGCTTGGCGACAGATTTTTAACATGATGGTAATAGGTAACCAGGCCAGCTTAATAAAAGGTCTACCACTGTATCATGGTTTAAACTTTCAACTTTAATTTTTGTTATGTGTACGTGACCTTGTGACTTTCAGGATAAAGGGGTGTCAACCTCAAGTTTAAAAATAAGCGTTGGAGTTTAAATGTTTTCTATCATACAAGCTATTCTGTCTATTATAAATACAACAAAAAGCGAATTAGCCAAATAAGTGCATCTGTTGAAGTGATGTGCTTATGTACAATGTGAGAACATACGGCTATTGATATAAATTTCAAAATGTGACAAATGTATAACGTCATAATATAATATTTGAAGGCTTTATCGCTTTCATATCAAAACGATTAATGTAAGACTTATTATCATTTATAATAGCTATGCACCGCGTATTCACTCATTTTTAATTTTATAAAACTATAAATTACTGTTATTGGCAATGCAGTTAAGTAAATTTAAACAAATTTTTCGCCTGAGCCTGCAGAATGGCATCTTGCTGACATAGGTATTTATAGTTCGGTCCTTCTCGCTAATGGTCGTATCTCGTCGGGAAACCAACATACCCTCGGCTTTCGCGTCGATACCCCGCGCTGCGTTATACCGTCCGCTTGTACTATTACTTCGTTTTAGCTTCGTATACTTTTTGACTTATACGTTGTATGGTATTGCTCCATTCTTAATAATTGTAATGTTAGATAACTTATAACAATTTTCCATAGATTATTCAATGCAAAAATATTTTTTCAAATGATTATGGTAGTTAGTTCCAAATATTCGCTAAATATGTCTATCAATTGTATCGAAGGAAAGAGAACATTAAGTAAAGTTGAATTATAATATATCAATTAAATATGCAAATGTTAATAACTGTACTTTTCGTTACGTTTTATATAAATCAAAGTATCGTTACGAATAACTTTTTTTTTCAAGTTTCTTTAGATGTAAAAAGGTAGCGTGACCGTCGCAATTTAAGCGAATATTATGTTGCGTAACTTATGCGACGAAAGATACCGTTGAATTCGATTCTTTCGAACGAAATGAATGTAATCAAAGTTTAATGTATTTTTAAGAAACGTGAATATAATCAATAGGTGTAACTGAAAAGGCTTTTAAAGGACTTTAAGTCTAAAAAATATCTTCAAGAATTACATTGTATTTCGGTATTATCTACTCACTTATTGAAAATGCTCTCAAAACTATGATTGACACAACTAATATTAAAATAGTAATTAAAGTACTGCAAACTACTAAAATGTAAAATATGTCAGTCATATGTTTTCTCACCTTCTGTTTCATGACTGAGCCTGTGAAATCACTGAATATATGCTACTATTAATAGGTTGGGCTAAACTCTAGGCAGATATAAAACGAACAATGAGTTTAAATCGGTTTTAGTGGGAACAGAGTCTTCAACCTCGAGTTTAACCGCAAGGCCCTATTCATACACCTTGACTGTTAGACCATGGAGGTGATCAATTGTGCTTGAAGTATTTACAAGAATATTTTTTCTCATATCCTTTTTATCGATAGTTTCTTTAATATAAACACTAAATCTAAAAAGTTCCCTCAATTGGGATTTACCAGAAAAACTTCAATAGCCATATTGAACTTAGAAATGCTAACTAAATGAGAAAAAGGACATATCTACAATAATTATTTTTGCTTTCGATTAATTTATATTTTTTATTTATTTCGTCTATTTTCTTAGATATAGTATTTTCTAATAGTATAGTACTTATATTTCGTGCAGATGTATGTGGTGGTGGGTGGCGGGTGACTGCTCTGGCGCGGCAGCGGAGTGCGGTGCCGAGATGAGCAGCTCGTTGAGTGCATCCGTACCGCCACTGTCCGCCGCCGAAGCGCTCTCCTCGCTGCTATGGCAGCCGTACGAGTGCAGATCTCCGCCCCTCGCGCGCTCCCGCACCGATGGCGCTCTCACGACAGCCACAGACTTCGTCCAGGGCGGGGGGAACACCGCGGGCAGGTCACAGTCGCCGAACGGCGGTCGACATGCGCGCGCGTCGTATCGCGCGATTACTCTCCGCCACGAGATGCGGTTGCCCGTGCCGGCGCCTGGCCCGCTGCATAAGTCGGACTCGGTCTCTGTGCGCGTTCCGGGTGAACCGAGCCGACATAACGTGTCCAGTGTAAACATAGTGCAAGTGCAGGACGCACCAGCCAGTTGCAATGTGAACAGTGCCGTGCAGACAGACAGGGAGCGGAGTGTCGTGAGCGCCGAGTGCCAGACTGAGGAACCGGCACGGAGGAGGCGCACACGGCGATCGCGGGTGCAGCGAGTGCCCGAGGTGCTGGAGAGTGTTCCACCGCCGCCATACAGCACACTGCCTCAGCCGCCGCCTCCCCCGCCGCCTCCACATCCTGTACCGGTACCGGTGCACCCGCCTGCGCCTATAATTGCGCAGCACCCGCCCGCACAGCGCTTTCCTTTCCAGCCGATCCCTCTCAGGTGATTATTTGTAAACAATAGATCATAAATTTTCAATACAATTGTTCATACGCCTATAAAAATGAACGGTCTATGTTGTGCCGGCTAATTTGCCCTAATTACAGGTCTAACAAAAAATATTTTCTAGCAATAGGTATTTTGTATCCATTGTATATTTGTTATAAATGTCATTTAAGCTTTTTTTATTTTTTCTCCTTTTGGTGATTAGGATATCGATCGTTTCCTTAGAAGTACCAGAATTTGTATCATTGCTTCGAATTCAAATCTTGATTCGAATTGAAATTTTTGCAAAAATATAATCTTTGGGTGGTTCGATAGTTGCATCGACTAAAAAATATCTCGTACACGTAGCAGTTCCATGGAGAGGCTTTCATAGCGCCGTGCGTTGGAATCTTTACTACGTTCTATATATTATATGTTGTACATTATTTTGTAACATGTTTATGTTGCTATCATTAATACAACTGCATATGAATTACAGATTTGATAAACATATATATTTTTAAAATTGTTTTATTACATTTTATAATGAAATTTAAATACAATAAAATACTTTTAAATATTAGGACGATTACAATACTAAATACTAGATTTCACGATATAACACAGAACCAGTTTATGTTTAGGAAAGAAACAGCGAAAAGTGGAGCGAATACACTACGATGCGGATCTTTCGAATGAAAGCTGGTAAATAAAGTTTTCTGGAGAGTTTCTTGAATGAAATAAAATGTTCACGAATGTTGTTAAGTACATTGAATATATAATGAGTCTATGATTAAGTATGATTAAAGATTCGTATTAGTAAAATACAAACGATGGTTCATTTCGAAAATAATGTCATGTTATGTAGAATATGTTTTATATAATTGTAGACAATAAAATTGACGATCATCTTATAGACTTGTAAATAAAATAACATAATTGAAAACGCCATTTCTTACATTTTAATAAGGTTATATAGTTTCGCATAAAAAAAACTATTCTCTGTTTTTCGAATGAATATTTAACGGTACAGTTTAAATTATAAGAGAAAGACTTGGTTATGATATATCAATCATATTGACTAGTGATGTACGGTAAAGACAATTCACTTAACTACGCAGAAGAAGGATAGTGGTTTTCGAAATAATATCTGTATATATATCATTTCTTTAGAACATTTTGTAATCTGAACCGTTCGATGAATTAACATGTGAGGTTTTACTATATTCTGTTGATTGAGAAAGTGACATAAACTAAATAATATCTAATGTTGCCATCTGAGTTTATAAAAAAATGGGGAGAAATTAAAATAAGTTTTCATATATATCAGCACCTAAAAAGTTTCAGTGGTTTTGTGTTTTCTTTTTGTAATTATTAATTTTGTTTTTTGTGTAATTAAGGTAGATGAGCAACTCTTGTGTATATGTATATAATGTAATTGCTTTCTCCGTAAGTGTTCCAAAGATCTGACTAATCTGACCTTGTATATAGATAATTCACTTTCCAAGTTTACCTAGATAGGTGTTTTTTTTAAGACACCGACTGAAGCTCGGCCATCAAAATATTTATAATAATTATGTAAATAGTGTCCGCTTTATTTTGAAATAGTTTGACATATCAAATAATATTTTTTAAATTACTTATAACAAATTAATAGCTGCGTGTTCGCGACTCGTTTATTATGTTAAACATATATTGTATGTACAGAAAAAAACACCATAAAAAAAAATTAAAGGAAAAATATACTTTATACAATTTTTTTAGTCTTTTGTAGTGCTTATAAAAATCATTGGTTCTTTATATGTTAATAACTTTACTTTAAATGTAGATATCCTGTTTTTTTTAGGTTCAGTTATCCCACAAGTAAATTCGAAATCTGTTCGGTGGTTTTTGTACGCACATATGCAGACCTTCGTGATTTTATCTATATAGATCGGAAACGATAAAATTTAGTACAAAGTAAATGTAAAACTTATTTTGACAAAATTTAAATTGATTATATAAAAAAATGAGAAAGAGTATATTGTATGTACGAATGCAGATATGTATTCGCACGACTTTAAAAGTCTTGTTCAATAGTAAGTAAAATTACACATACGCGGCACGCAACACTTTTTTATTTTATTTCCAATCGTAATTGTTTCGGTCATGCTACGTTTTATTAATAGCCGCTAAGGTGGCGGCCTCGTTATGTAATCAAATTGTTTACACATAAATTTATTTAGTCAGCAAGGTCGTTCATTGTAACTGAGTTCTATTTATCATATAGCGATTAGTTTGTCTGAATTAAATCTTTAGGGCATAGTTCCTTGGTGTATATAAAAAAAGAACATATTTATGTTACGCCTATAATGCATATAGTAATGGATATTTTTTACGAGATAACATTTTTAACATTGAGGAATGGATAATACATACCTGATAGTTTGAGCCCAGTACCTACGTCTAAAAGCATACAATTTTGTGCAGTAATTTCTAACATAATACAGATCGGCATTGAGAAAGTATGTTTTGAAAATTCATTAGCTAAGGGCGCCTAAATACTGGTTTAGAAATGGGATGATTCCTGAGATATTGCTATTGATAAATCTTTTAGGAGAACGCACCCATACTACTCGATCCATGTTGGACAATGTTTTAGCCCCCTCCCTCCCTCCCCTTGGTAACCTTATGTGGTATATAAGAAGACTCCTTCCCCTCTTGTTTTCATGTAATAATTCATAAATACGGTTAGGAGGATAGGAGGCCCTCTCCTCCCTGTGACCAAGCGTGGTACTCTGACGACCTCCCTGCCTCCATACACGGATCACATAGTATGCGTATGTTCCCTAGGATTTAAGGCTTTAGCTAAAATATAAATATCTTAATCATATATACTTAAACAATTAATTTTATACAGAGTAGTGGGGCATTTAGTATCGCAAATTCTACATACATTTTTTTTTCGAACTGTCTTCACTCTTGAGCTGTCAAGGCTTCTACAGTTTCACCGAACTATAGATGTATAGTACGAATTCAGCCACAATGCTTTACTTTAACTCACGTTGTTAGGGGTCACTAAAGTATTACTTAAGTACTAAAGGGGCGGAGGGGGGAGATTTGATAATGCTTATTGTTGTTGACAGGAATGGGTGTATCTGGATGTATAGGTCTGTTGTGTGAGGCGTAACGTCATATCCCCTGGGCTACCATCACTCTAGCAGCGAATCACTACTCATAAGTTAACTCCTTTATAGACTATAAATGTCTTACTTCTAGTCTTGGTAACTTCGGCCTATGTATGAATCAATAAGGAAATCAGAATAAATTAAAAAAATATTTATGTAAATGTTTACGTAAGCATGGTAAGAGTAAGAGCAAGGTATAAGGGTAAGAGCATTACTTATTTTTGCTGACCCGGTGGAAAGGCCGGTCAGAAATCACAAAAACACTGCTTACGTAATACTTGAACTGCTCTTTATAGGGTCAAATAATTTGTTTGCATTTAGGTAGTCAGATGTAACTGTAGAGACCTTGTCAGTTCAAAAAAAAAAAATCTGCAATTAGCTTTCGCTCGTGGTTTCTGTATCTGTACCCCTGCCAATTCGTCTACCAAAACTTTATGATAATCGTTTGAGTTGTTAAGGAATGAAATCGCTATGAATAAACGAAGTTACATTTCCACAAATTAATAATATAAAAGATGTTAAGGATTGTATCCACAATGAAATAACGACAAAACATCCATTTATTAGTACTGTATAACAAATTATAAATATTTACAGATTTTTTTTATTTAAATAAAAAATCATATAATTTAATTACAGTAATAATTAAAATAAATAAACTACTATCGATAGTAACTTGACTGTTTATATTGTATACAATGTAACTGTTTTAATTAACTGTTAAACAAATTTATTTTAGTACCACTCATTCTACCACAGAATATTATTAACTCGGCTAATTTAATTTCCTATTAAAACTTGCGGCTGCCACGTTATTAGGCATGCTGTAATTAAATCGTATTCGTTTATTGTAAAGTACCAACTACAAACACTACAAGCCACTATCAAATAAGACAAATCAAAACGAATAAGAAATATCAGCGTTGCCGGCGCAATTTCTTTGATAAATACTACAAGTGCACATAGAAAAGAAGACTGTGGTCGAATGGAAACCGGTTTGTTGTCTGTCGAACACATGGTGGAAACTGGCGACTGCGGCAAGTAGGCTGAACAATTTATTTTTAATAAAAACTGTACACGAACCAAATGCAACTAAATGAAAATGATGTACAGGTTTTGCATATTTATACAAATATTATGAACACAGAAAGCTGATTTTATATATTTCTTTATATGAGAACAGAAAACTCCAGAACCACAGTACTGGTTTGTTAAATTCACTCACTATTTTAAAGGTATTCTATTGGAATTGGACATAGATTATCTATTATATTAATATATACAAATCATTAAAATTTATGACGATATTTGTCAGCTACATCGTAAACGTGGTTCATTTTCAGAGCATTTGTGACGTCTGCTGCGTTGTTAGTTAAACTTGCATGACAAAAATGTATGGTTGAATTATCCTTCTATCGAAATCTAAAAAAAAGAACTCTGCAACAGCATATATCTAAGGATAAGTCACAGTAACCGTTCCTATCTAATAAATTTTAAACAAAAAGACGATCAGTTTGGATAGTTCTACTCTTACATATAACTCTTAGAATAACTAAAACAGCAATCAGTTTAACATATCAGCCCTGGCTTCACACTGGAGCAGTTTACGTATCTACTGCATCCAGGCGAAACCGGGGCGGGCCACTAGTTTTTATAATAATGTATATCGAAATGACAAGTCAATTATTTAAGTAACATTGTACCATTTTATAATGCAATTACTATGGTTTTATTGAGACGGGAACGAATCATTTTGATACTATATTTCAGATTTGAAATTATATTTTCAAGGAAACTCCTCCTAGATTTGAGTTTTGTTTTTATATATTTAGTTTGTAAGTATGTTCACCCTGGATAGCAGATATCCCCGACTCGCTAATCCTTTCACAACGATGCTTGTCACATACATCGATACGATGTAAGTGTAAATGTGTGTGTCCCACTAACAACAAGGTCCGTGTAGGCCGACGCGACCGCGGCCCGCGACCGCCGCGCCGTGCACGTTCGCTTTAAAAGAAATGTGGGACGTTGCACATGTTGTACATATTTCCACAAACTTAAACTTTCAAAATTAAAACATTTATTTTATTTATGTCATAACAATGACTGCGAAATATATAAATGTCATTGTAAGTTCAAAAAATTATCATAAGAAGCGTAATTGGCAAGAAATTCTGCGAAGTTTTATACTTTTACTAACTTTTACCTGCGACTTCGTTCGTGCTAATGTATATTTGACCTATCCTTTGGAAACAGTACTTTTTTCTGGATGAAAGTTTCCTTGTGTTCTTTCCTGTACTGCTGACAATATGTATGCAAAATTTCATGAGGTTTGGTTGAGTAATTAGGGCGTGAAACAAACTCATTTAAGCATGTATAATATTAGTTGCGATTTATATGCATTTTGTGTATATATTGTATTTTATACCAATTAAGAGACATGTTTAAGTGTGTTGCCTATTGTTACATTATATCACAATTTACTAGGACCTGTTAAGTGCCACTGATACCATGACGAGTAAAAGCTTGAAATCAAATTTTATATAATTAAATTACTAACTTATAGAGGAATGAAAAATATCCAACAACTGGCAACCCCATTGAACAACATACTGCAGTACAAGGCAATAATACTGGAACACCGAATTCAATGGGAGCCCATAATAGATGGATTTTTAGTCGGTGATTATATGTCATATAATTAACATTAAATTAGAAAAAGAAAAAAGCTGAAGTAAGAAACAATATTGCAGAATATACAATTAATGGACACTCTAACTATATATCCTGTTGTTACAAATTTAAGTTCACAATAGAACTGTCTGCACGAAAGTTATAATCACTTTTTTTTTAAACTGGCAAGAACGTGTACGAGTCGTATTCCTTACATTTTAGATAGTTAAATCAATTAGGTCTTACTAGTTAGGTCCGTTAAATTACTAGATATATTTACTATAAAAATAAACACTATTTCCGAACGAGGATCTGTTCCGGTTTCATTAAATGAGCCAATATTAATTAACATTGTTCCTTGTATTTATGGCATGTAACTTACCATTGCTTTTTGACATGAAACATTTGTCTAAGCAAACGCTGTTAGTTACGTTTTTATACTGTTCGTTTTACCATAAATCGCCACTAGTTAGGGCTAGGTTGTATTTTCATTATACTAAGTTTTATATTGTAGTCATAGCGGACGAAGCCACGGTCGTTTTCTTGTTGCTTATAAATATGAATGAAACGAGTTGTAGATGTGTAAACAGTGTGAGCATATATACGGAACTTAAGTAGACTGTTTTAATTTAATTGAATTTTTTATTATATAACTACATAGAAACATTTCATATCATGTTTAATTAACTTGTATAACAATTAACATATAACGAAATATTATCAAATCATTTAATCTAGTTTGTCTGTCGTAATATATGTGTATAATTTTTTTTTCTTATCGTTTTTATTTCTATTGCTAAATTTTGAATTGTTTCTGTTCTGTTGTTAACGATAATTAACAAGTTTAAAATCAATTACGCCGTCTTTATGACCCATAATTCCGGGTTCGGATAATTGTTATGCGTCATTTTAATAGTTAAATCCGTTTATTCGGTATTTAAACATAAATATCGACAAAGTTCGACGTTCTTCGATCGGTAAAGTGATACCTTTCACTTCCACGTTTCGCGTCACTGATTCCACCGGATTTTAAAAGACAAACCACTGACTTGTTAAGAAAACGATTCTGTTATTTATAAAACAAGATTTTTAATCAAGATTGAATAAATTTTATGTATTAGGTTTTCACATTCGCTTTTATCTGTGTTGCAAGCGAAATTTGTTCGGACTGTTATGGTAATCAGTTTTAACCTCTAAAATAAATTATCGGTCAATATCGTGTTTGCGAAACATCGCGCATATCGCGTCACTCCGTTCCTTTTCGCAGCGCAATGTGCTGTGTAAAGTATATACAACGTTGAACGCGATGTCAATGCTTCTTATTTCTCAACTCTGCATCCGTTTTCCAAGAGCTAAAATTACTGTATTCATTTCTTCGGACGTATTAATGGATAACATTTCATTTATTTTTAATACGCATCATTTATTAAAGCGTCTTCTCATATTTTAAAGTCATTTATACATTTAAGACTTTTTTCAAATAAAACAGTACATAGCTACAAAATTATTGAATACTAGCTACTTCCCGCGACTTCATTCTTGTGATAATGATTTTACCGTATCATTTAAACTACGTATTACATCTTGATTACTAATATGTTGTACGTTTTGTTGTGCGTTTTATAATATTCGAAAAAACCCACTCTCGGTCTGTAAAAGTTTTCATAAAATCTGCATAGCCGTTACGGACGTCAATCCTTACAATTATTGATATGTAGGCATTCAAAATTAATTTAAGATACGTTATTTGATTGGGGACAATAAAAAGTCCTGATTATATATATTTTTTAATCTTATCATTTATTATATTAGTAATAGAATTCATTATAACACTGTTGCAGAACAAGACACTTGTTATCTCATTCGTTAGGTTAAAGTTTCTAATGTAATCTATGGAGACGAGTGGTAGCTATTTCAAGACGTTACACTTCCTTGAATGTTTAGGCAAGGAATAAATACTTGCACCCCGAGCGGTATTGGCTCTACGCCAACATCCTAATGGCTTCGGACTAGTATCAAAGCTGCAAGAATATCTTATTTATTTGAAGTTAAAGTTGTAACTAAAAGCGGATTAAATTAATCAACTTTCTCATAATTTAGAAAACTTCCAAGTCTATTAACAATTACATAAAAATAAATACATACAAATACTTTAATTATTACATTAATTTATATACTTTAAATTTAATTAAAGAATTATTTTATCTTGTTTGAGAAAACAGCATCATTTTTTACCGGTATAACCGGGTAGCTTTTGTTTGTTGAAACTGACAGACGAGTCTCTTCACTTGAGTCGAGCGGCCAATTACTAGACGACTTCAACCGACCCTGGTGGATGCAATCCAATTTGCGAGGACATTGTCCAGTTATTTGCCTTTAATTGTCTTTGTATTTCTATTGCATATACCGCTAACGAAATAATTAATTAATTAAAGTGGATTATCAAAATATACGTTCGTTTTACTACCGAATGATTAATTTAATTTTTTCAATTTCAAATATTTATATTTATGTCAACGTATGCAATTATGGGTTTGGTCCTAACAACAAACCAAAGTATCACGGTAATAGAATATGTAGTATATGCATGCATACGATTCAAATAAAGAAACATTTATTTTTATATATGAGGCATTATTTTTGTATATATAGGTATACATTTTTTTAATTTTACAAAATAATACACTTGATACTTAGACTCATTTGTTTAAAAGCAATGTTGTTATTAATATTATTCAATTATTATTACATCAACTGAATTCTCTCCATAGTATTTTTTTTATAAACAGTTACTGATAATTGTTTTGCTAATAAAATGCCACCAAAATATTTTTTTTTGTTTGAATTTCCTGAATATTATGGACAGTGACGCGTCCTTGCTATTACACTCTTCATGTATTAATTTGCATTATAAATCTCAGTATTATAAATGTTTGATGTACGATGTCATCGGATATAAATCTAAGTATGGAAACATACGCCCGTGGTTTTTGTGGCTACAACTTGAGATACTTATAGAGTATACAGTATTTATTACACCCTTAATTAAATAATAAGACTATTTTTCATTATCTACAGAGGTGGTCATTACAGCAATAACTAAAATATAATACATTGTTACTAGGCATATACAATAGCTTTCGCCCACAGTTTTGCTCGTGTATATTTGTACTATCTTTCGGAAACACTACTTTTATTCTATGTTCTTTTTTGTACACATGGCAACTTGTATTCAAAATTTCATTAGGATCAGTTGAATAGTTAATGCGTGAAAACTTAACAAACAAACTCACATTCGCATTCATAATATTAGTCACGATTACTAAAGATATAATTATTCTGATATTCATTACCCGTTGTCAGTTATCGATAGCGATAATAGTCGACGCTAGTTATTGCAACGTGCGAATAAATAAGCCTTATACAATAACCAACAGGTGTGAAAGAGAGAACGCTTCACGTTTCTCATATACAGTTATGATACAAACAGCGAATATTCATTTCAAAACAAATAATTCCCCAACAGCAAAATAACTGTTATCAGGTTATAACAGTAACTGTTATAAAATAACACAACAGCGTAATGCATCTATATATCTGCCTATCTGTAAACATTTTTAGTATAGTTTTTAGTTTAATATAATTTAAATTTTCACTACTTGTGCATATAATTTTTTTTTATTGTTACCACGTTTAATATAAACCGTTTGATAACAAAACACGTAACCCCATTACGAAATCCCTGCTAACACGAAACATTGGCGAGCACCTTAAATAACCTTGCACGTTTCCTAATTTATTATCGTAGTTTTCTACCGTTGGTTGTAATATACATGTACTCGCAAGGCCGTACCAATATACGACGATGAGTTTCGTGATTGTGCCAATAATACTTGCGGTCGATTTGTCGAGCCGACGCCAAAGGTGAAAGTATTGCCTCGCTATTACAATTCGACCGTCAAAGTTGCTTGAATTTATGCTCTGTCGAATATAATTGGATTTACTGATGAAATCTTGTACCTATTATGAACGATTAAACCCTTATATAATATCTCGTTTTGGGAGTTTTTTTAATGCACTAAAGAAAGTTTGTCATAATTCAATTTGATGCGTACGTAATACAATATGTTGTTTATATTGAATAAGGTATTTACTATAAAAATACGTATCTATGAAATAATTACTATTTACTAGTTGTGCCCGAGGATTCGCTCGCCTGAATTACAAATTGATTTAGGTACAATACAGTAACAGAATGTTACTACAAGTCTTTATTGTCTTTACTTGATTTACTTTTAGCCTCTTAAAATAATGAATACTATCTTATGATTTTGTAAATTTTGAAAATATAACACAGCTCATATTACTCGCTGATAATGTAGCTTTCTATAAGTGAAACTAATTTTTAAAATCGGTTAAGTATTTTTTGAGTTTATTCATTACAAACAAAAAACCAAATCGTTTCTCTTTCTAATAGTAGGTTACCTTAAAACCACAACAGAGAATAATAAACATATGACTCTAAAAAAGAGTCATATATATGATGAATATGAATGAATTGAGTTTTAAGCTTAATAACATAGAGACAAACAGAGACGTTGTCCTCTATAATACTCAAGAGAAATAATAATAGGATAATGTATAAGGTACTAGATACACTTGTACTATTATATTTTTCAAGTATTAATTGGGAGGATAAGGTATAATTATTTCGTAGTTCCGTGTCTTAAAACCGTGACTTCTAGTAACGACTTAATTTAACGAACAGTTTCTTAGATAAAACAGTAGATTCTTACTACAATTAATAAATGGTCTACGTGTCCGTTATTATTCACAAGTACTATACGCATTATTACTTATAACTGTCTCTTGAATTTTAAAACAAAGAGGAGCATGTGCTGACGTGTTTGTTTCATTGATCAGCTAATTGAGAGGCATGTCGTTGTACTGAGACACGCGATACGAACATTTGCATGTGTGCACATATGATGTAGGAAATTGAGTGAATTGTCACAAGAGACAAATAGTTATTGCTTAGATATATGAATTGTTGTATTACAGAAATTAAATGTAAATTAAATTAATGTAAAAAATTAATTCAATTCAATTAACTATTATTACGTCAAAGTGTTAACAGTAATAAAAACCAAAGTAACAGAGGAGAAAACGAAAAAAAGTTTGTGTGTGTGTGCTTATGACCACGCCAAAGAAGTGAAAACTTCTTTATCAAAAGTACGACAAAAAGCCAAGGTCTTACCATGTTCTCAGGTAACATCCAAGTATTAGCCGTACTCGACGTTGCTTAATTTCGGAGATCCGACTTGATCCGGTGTTTTCAATACTCTAGCCGACATAGTCTTTACCCCCACCACTTTCGTCACTCAAAAAGGTTGCGGATCAGAATTTCAAGCGTCGTCCAATAAAAAGTTACACTTAAAAAAAATTGAAAGCAGGAAAATTTCATGTAATTATCCATTTTGTTTCCTTTTCTGCTCAACACATCACTTGCCCACTTCTCCACGGCAAGAATACGCACATCTCTTGTAGTGCTTATAATAATTGGAGTCTCTTAATTTTTTTTGTTAAATTAAGATACTATGTCTTTTTAAATGTCTTTTTAAACAAGAGCCATGTGTCTAAGTAGTAAAAGTATAAAAAATATCGAAATCTATTCAGTAGTTTTATTTGTATATATAAAGAAAATATAACTGCCGTGTATTACATTCCAAAACACAATAATTTAAAACATGTAATAAAATATTAAATATTATAGAATAATAAGTATAACTTAAAATAAATGCTATTTTTTCCCAGTTCAGTAGTATCTATGGCATAGTATCTGATTGGAATTCAAACACTAATTGTTGAATACTGTATCAATGTAGTAATGACAGTTGTTAATGCTAAAATGTCGTCATAAAATCGTTTTGAGTTTCATTATATTAGCACTACAAAAAGAGTTGGCATTGTGTACAGTTTTATGTATAGTAATGTATAGTTGACGAGACATTTACCAGTTAACAAATAAGAGTAATCAAACTTTTACAGAAACGTTAATATATTTGATACACTGTGATCTACTTTATAATGTAACGTATGACGATGAACAAAGCAATAAGTAACATTATCGTTATTGCGCAATTGCATCGTCGAGTGAATAGAGATAGGTAACGTCCACGTAACTCATTTGGTATTATTCATTCCCACTCAACAAATAGTTGATTGCACAACACACTCACATGTTATCTAAGAATTTAAAAATACAAAGGACCGCGACACGAATGTTTAACTTAGTAAATTTACAAATCGGTTTTTCCATTGCGTATGAACGACATTTTGGAACAAAGACATATATGTTAAAAGTAATCTATACGTATAATTAAAATATAGTTCCCTTGAGGCTAAATTATGTCAATAGAAGTAAATGTATCGACATAGGAATATGAGCAATCGATACTGAATTTTTTGGATTCGATTAACCTCATGCCATTTTGTTTTTATGTTGGGCATTAAAATGCGGATAGGAATTAGCTAGTAAACTTATATTAAAATGTTATTTTAAAATTCATTCGATTAAATTTATTGTTTTACATCCTGTTTTTTGAAACTGACTATAATGACCCTTCAACGGACTAATGGGAGAGCGCTTATGGCGCTCAGGCGATTGGTAACAAGCTCAAGGGTGCCAATATGGTAGAACCTCGGCTTGGACTGTGCCTTGGATGCAACAACGCGAATCTTACTAAGCTAAACTAGCTGTGGTAAAGATACATATTGATATGTATACCATCCGTCTGTCTCTTATAATATCATGCTCATGCTAGACGTCAAGGGAAAGGGAGGTGACTCGTATCAAATTGCAGCCTCCTCTCTGACCCAATATATTATTAATGTTGAATATATTTATGGGAAAACAACAATAATTAATAAAAATCTCTCCGTCTATCGAAGAAAAGACTAATTGTGTCGTAATAGATAGAAGAATATTTTGTAAACACACAAAACAAATAACAGTTCATAACTGCATGTAATTGGTGTGTAAAACTGTAATTGAGTTGAAACGATGACGCAGACGGCTGGAATTGTTTATTTTTATATTTGGTAGTGTAAGTAAACACCATTTCATTGTAATTTAAAAGTGTTCACACTTCTATATGAAAACTAAATTTTACTACTAGACCTAATCTTTGTGCGACCACGATACACCAGATGTAGTGCTTACCATAGTGGTACGCTTAGGAATAGGGAGATCCGGGAGGAGTCTGTATATATTCGAGGGGAGGTAGGGGGTTAAGAATCTGTACTCAATTGGGTCGCGACTACAAAGTACATTGTGATAAGTTCGCCGCAGTGATGCTCTTTTATTTTGCCATGTTTTGGGATCAGCCAGCGAATAACTGGGAACCGGGAGGCTTGCATGGTAGAATGGCAACGATGTCTGTCAATGGAATGTAGAATATTGAAACTTTATCGTGATATAGTGATAAAAAAAAACATACAGAAATAAAGTAAACATGACCAGTTTGAGTCAGTTTCACCTAACGAATTACTTTAAATGATAAAACATTTCATGATCCCTTTCTTACGTTATATTTATGTAAATGAACATTTTTTTTCTTCCATTAGGTAGTTTTAGTTGTGAAGTCAAAGGAAGTTAGAGCTGTTTTATAATTTTAACCTTTCAATTTACATTTATTTTCAAATAGTCCTCCGTACTATGCAATTTGAAAATACCTACTTACTGGAGCCATTGTCAAACCTTCAACTTTAACCTTTGCGGAGTGTAAAGCCAATTGCTAATGAAAAATATATCACGTAGGTCAAGAGAACGTTTCCCTATTATTTTTATTGTAATAATGACGTAGCACATTCGTATGCAATTTCTTTCTCCGTCATTAGATAAGGTCGTTATGTAAATTGGCGTTGCTCACGAACGGCCCATGGTAATGACGGGACAGTGATGGCATCACGCACAAGCCGAACTGTCAGCTTTAATGGTTGTGAACTTTGATCTTTAGATGTCATTAACACTTTGTAGACGATGGTGTTTACGATGTGATTTCACTACTATAGATAAATATTTTTTACATATATACTGTTATATGTATTTATGTAAATAATGTCAGAACAATAAAACAAAAATGTTGTGTTCTCCAACTTTCGATTTTCGATTTTAAAATCTGGTTAGGTTAGATTTGATTTCCAAATTCGGACGATTGTATTCGACCAAGTGTCATACGTTTTTATGCGTAGAGTCTTATCATGAAAGTGTATAATTTATTTTGTAATTAATTGTTGGTTGTTGTGACGAAGGAAAATGTTTACTATGAAATGATAACATTGAGTTTTATGTTATTAAATGATTTCTTATACATAATTATCTGACAAATAGTTATGTGCGTTTGAAACGTACGTAATTATGTTCGAATTCGTAAACTTTACGGTGCAAATGCTGGCAAATGAAGTTCACACACTGTAACAGTCGATTGAGGTCTCGCATGTAAAATGAGATCTTTCTAATGTTTTAAATGGCTATGCTATAAATAAAACAAATGGGTAAATTTTAATTTTGAAGATGAGAAAATGTATTCAAATTTCCGTCATTATTGGCAACTTACATGATTTTTAATGTTCTAAAATTGTTTTTTGAATTATATCTAATACTACAGATAGCAACCGATAATTTATAATACATTCAAATTCACTGATAATATTGCTTTACCTAAACATATATGAGTCCTCTATACATAAATGAGTATAGTTGGCAACTTTATGATTGTTGGTTAGACCACATATTGTGATTTGATTTATTTGCATTTTTATTACTTTCAATTACTATACAGTTTAATGTTATTTAGGAACATATAAACTAATTGTCACTTAAATACGTACGTATCTTTTAAATATAGAGAAAATTGTATACACATTGTCAGCAGTACAAAAAAGGACATGGGACATGGACTGAGAGATGGGTCAAATCTACGTTAAAGCGGGCGATTCTCCGAGAACCCTATATAAAATCGGGTGAGTGCCTTAAGCGCTCTCCTTAGTAGTCCGGTGAAACTGTGGAGGCCTTGCCAGGTCAACAGTGTAGAAAGTTTGAAAAAAAAAGAACAAAGTTCCGAGAAAAAGGTAGTTTATGATAAAACTAAGTTTGTTGTCAGCCGTACTATTGAAATGTAACTCAAAATATTATCAAATTTGATAATACAATCGTGCGGCAATGAAACGGATCTGGCTGCCTGACATTTTAGTATAGTGACCTCGGTATGTTTGACCCGCACGCTTGCACTTTACATACATATTTTATACTTCATTTCTACTAACCTTTATGTCCTCGAAATAAGGTTCAAATTTCTTTGTCCTAGTTACAATTTCGTTGCACCTTGTAATAAACGCCACTCAACGTTTGCAATTTGTATCTATGACGAAATGTATTGGTCGTTGCTATTTCTGTCATACGATTGTAAATGTTATGGAGACTTATCATATATATATTAAAAGAGTTCTAGATCTGATATCGTATGGTAAGTCCAGTAGAATTATTCTGTAAGGAATCCACTGCAGGGCCATAGACTTTTTCCCGCAAGATGGTATGGTCATAATTATCAAGCCAGTTCACGACGTATTGGCGATTTCAAAGTCTGAGAAATCTACAGTTTCAAATTTTCCCACATACGGTGGTGCTACAAAATATTTCTCAAGTTAAGGTTTCCTCGCGGTGGTTTCCTTCACTGTCAGCCGATAATGTTACCAATTTTAATTTATTTAATACGCAAAATTCGAAAAGTTCGTTGGCACATGCCGGCGTTTGAACTTGCCGACATCGAATTGACTTTCCATCGTTCAAACCACGACTTCATGTACAATGAATACAAGTATATTATCTATTAAAAATGAACCGCTAACGAATTTCTCAAAAATATCTTCCTACACAACCTATTTGTTGTCTATGGTATCTAAATAAATCGTACAAAAGTAGAACAGTAATAAGTCGTATAGAAACATATGTGAAAGACTCTATTCAGTATATTGTGAAATGGAATCGTTTAAAACGAAATAAAACTGGCTTAACTCTAGTCAATTAACATACTTTCGTCAATAAAAGATAATATTTTAGCACGTTCACTTTAATAATTGCTATATTGGTATCAGAAAACAAATGGATTATCTACCATATAACCTTATTTATACTGGTGTAAAAAGAGACAGCTGACAATATAACCGAAAAATATCAATTGAAAACACATATCTGCTTATAATTATATTAGAGAAGAAAATGCGACCATGTCTTCCCTTTAGATTACGGCCATATCATGTCATAATAATGGCAACTGAACCATTGAATTGTTTTCTGTCTCACTGACTCACTTTTATATATGAAGTTTTTTTAACCCAATTTTCTCACTTTTCCATAAGATTTTTCAAATATTTTCTTTCATACAAACTTTGTTTGGCAATTACAAACATAAGCAAAGAAAGAATTAGCCAAATACTAAAATGTGTTACTATTATATGTATCAGAAGGAATCAAGTATTTTTGTTGGTGAAGTTCTGCTGTTGTTACGCTATATTATTCGTAGTTTAGACCAATAATAATAAAGACGTTTTCATAAGAGTTTTAGTTGAATATTAGGATTGTACTTTCTCTGAAATTACAATGACGAAAACCACCGTGTTTCGAAGTTGACAATTTCGGTATTAACTTTCTGCAATTATAGATTTTTAACGTATACGTAACCGAGAGAACCAAACAAATTGACGTAACCTATTCATTTCGATGACAGTTTAGCAATGACAAAAAGATTTGTAGTAAAAGCGTTTTGTGGAGGCGTTTAATTCAAAATTGTTCGCGCGTGGTTGGTCAACCGTGATGATAACGTGTGACTGACGTCCACTGGATCGTAACTAAATGAAGCTTAACAAGTTTAATGGAAAAATTTCTATTTGAATTTATTTAATGAAAACTAAATAAGACATTTCATTACATAGTTTTGACTTAGGCGAGTGTTTATTCAGAATTTTAATGAGATCAAATGACGTGTTTATCACTTTTCGAAAGACAAAGATATGTTTTGGTTGGTGTTACAAGATATATGCCTCAGATTCAACTCATATCATTCAGCGTTACCAATATACCAAAGGTGTTTAAATATAATAAGCTATATGCTATATGCATCTTAACTAATATTATAAATGTATGTTTGTTTGTATATTACGTTTTAACGCCTTAACTACTAAACTTATTATCATGTTATTACCATCCAGAAAAAGTACTATTCCCGGAATGTATAAAAATATCTTATACTACATTAACGTGAACCAAGCCACGGGCATAAGTTAGTTATGCTATGAATACGAATGTGTGCTTGTTTGATTGTTACGCTTTCGCTACTTAACTACTAAATCGAGTATCATGAAATTTCAGGTGTACAGAAAAGGACCATAGAGCCCTATACCTTTTAACCAGTACTGTACAGTACAAGAATACTGTATCCGAGGGATAAGCCAAATTTACAATAAAGCGAATGAAGTTAAGGGCAAAAGCTAGTACGTAATAATAATTGAAAGTCTATTGTTGTTTCGGACTAATCTTTAAAATGGCTGCACCGATTCTGTTGAGACTTATTAGTATTAATACTGGTACTTTTATTGATACAGGTATTTTCAGAGTATTATTATTTAGGCTACATTATATTACACTTTTATATAGTGGTTAGGTAGTAATAATAAGATTTAAAAGAGGTTATATGTAAAAGTGTTACGTTGAAGAGAGATAAATATAGAAAAGACAATTCCCAATTAGTATACATAAAGTACGTAGTTCATATAAAACAAAATAACACTATTTTTCCGAGAACAAAGTAGCGGGCATCAATTAATATATCATAAAAGCTCTACCGTAAACTTGAGAAGACGAATGGGTAATTTAATATTTACTATGTGAACCGTGGTTATTAAAAACGCTGCACAAGTGCATGATCTTTTATGTTTGGCCTTATACTTAAGAGGGCGTCCATTAATTACGAGAGCCGTTTTAGAGGATTTTTAATCCCTCTCCCGCACTGGTGAGATGCCTGAGGTTTGTCTCAACCCCCTTTTTATTGTTAACGTGGGTAAATCCATCATTTACACACCACTTTCCTGGGGGGGGGAGACTGGGTAGTGTGAGACTCTTACTCTAGTCATAACATTATATAATATTTAAATGGGAACTACAATAGTATATAGAAGAAACGTATCAGATTTCAGTATATTTTACTCCAGAAACACGTTTTATTTTAAAGTAATCTGAATTATATCACATTTTTATTATATTTTGTGCACGAAAAAAAAATACGTGATATTTAACGAAACCCCCCTCTCTACCCCACGTGAGATTTAGTGAGATTCGGCTTCTCCCCAGCCCCCTCTGATCCCTAAGTTTTGCACACATATACCTTACAGTGTACTTTTCAATCAAAAAAAAAGTACTGTATCCGAGAGGGTTAGGTTAAATTTACATACATTAACACGAGCTGAAGCCAAGAGGAAAAGTTAATATAGTATTATATAGTAATATGTCATTTGGAAACATGAAAATGCAAGAAGTTTGTTGTCGTTCCTATTTGCTATATGTATGTATATAATATATGTATGTATTGAGGGCCCTCCGAGATTGCGTCGAGCAGCGTCCCGGGTCATCCTGCAATTGTTTTGAATTCGTCCACCCTTCATGACGGGAAATGAGATCACGCGGCCACAACTACAATGGAATTGCATGTACAAATATTAACTAGCTATTGTATATCTGCAATCAAAATGATAAATGTTCGTGAGAGAGAAAGTTATCGTTTTACGTTTCGGAAATTGTTTTTATCAGTTATATTAATATAAATAATATATTCTAAAGTTTAATGAAGGAAATTGGAATCGAACTAATCTCAATAAATAAAAATCGATTGCCGAAATGTAAGCGCGTCACTTTAGAACGGCTGCATCTATATTTTTAGTTCGTTTGTTATCGTTAAGGCAAGGTCTGTATGAAAGAAAAGGTTTGAAGAATCGTACGGAAAAAGAAAATATTTGGGTGGAAGCACCTCAATATAAAAAGTAAATGACTGAATGAGATACATTACGGTAGGGACTTCAAAAATATTGACTAAATTGACTGATTGACGTTTAGGTTTTTCAGTTGTCATTTTATTTAATTACATCGTCGTAGTGCAAAAGGAATCGGTATCAGAGAGGCACGCAAACGAACAGGTGGGTCACCTGATGGTAAGTGATCACCGCCGTCCATAGACACTAGTAACACCAAGGCAGTCGCAAGTGTGTTGCCGGCCTTTTAATATATGTGGGCCTCCGGCGCTCTCAGTGACCAAACGAAACGCAATAGTGCAACCACTGTTACTTCACGTCGGTTTTCTGTGAGAGGGTGGTACTACCCCGGGCGAGCCGACCCATTCATGCTGAAACCAGTAATAGCTTCAGCGTAGCTCTACCACCTGCTGCTGGTAATATATGAAATTGATAAAGTGCAACACCATTTCATAGTTGGTCATGAACGTCGACACACTAAAGGTTTTATTTTTCATAGAGAGATCTCTTATGCTAATCATAATCTCAATTAATATTATAGATGAGATTGTGAGTTTGTTTGTTTTTTACCCTTTCAAGCCTTAACTACTCAACCGATCTTCATTATTTTTTGCTTTTTTTATTCGAACTGACTACACTGTCACCCGGGCAAGGCCTCCACAGTTTCACTGGACCATAACCATTATTTTTTGCAAAAGAGGACATATGGTACATTTAATAAAAAAGTACCCTGATACAAGGTTTAGGAAAATATATTTTTCTACATTATACTATGTAGAGTTCAATAAATCGTAATGAAAATTCGTATGCTTAGTATTTGAACATGGAGATTAAAAATAACAATAGTAGCAAATAATAATAACGGCAAACGTATGCGGAGTCGTCGGCGTATTTAGTAACTTATAATGATTGCCTGTGTTTTTTAATAATCGTGTTCCCTACTCACTATTAAATTATCACGTAATAACTACTACAGCTACATATAAAATGTTAATATTATGTATATGTATATATATTTATTGGTCCACAAAACTGACTACCATCTAGGTACCTATAACTTAGAAATTAGCAGTATTGACAAATCATGCGATGATTGCACTCTTCTAAATGTGTACACAGCATGCATATAAAATACAGATGAAACAAAAACATTAAGCGGTATAAAAATTAGATGAACTAATAAATCATAAAAATAAGATCTTACAAATTACGTTATTTTAGTACTTTAAGGTTATTTTTATGAGAGGTAACAGAACCTGAAAATATATCAATCTCTGTGCGAACAGCGTTACAGAAAGAAGACATACGATATATATATTAATATTGGTTAAAATATACTACCTGCTAATTAACAAGAAATGATAAACTATCATATTATTCGTCTGCGAATGAAATAATTTTCCCTGTTTAATCAGGCCATTATTCGTATGTTATTATAAACAGGAAAAATTAATTCTGTGTATTACATTATCGGGATCACGTAAACCGCACTGTAGGCTATTTCAGTTTAATAATATAGAAATATGGTTAACTCCAGTTAACCGACAACTGTAATGAATATAATTAATAACACGACGATAAGTTCGACATAGCATTCTAGGGTAATTAAATATTGAGTTAAAATTAAAATTCATGTGTATTCGAATACATGCCAATTGTCTATGGATCAGTGTTCCTAGATGTTTTTAAATATATTTATGTTTCTTTTTTTTTTTCTAAGTGGCTATCTGTTGACCTGGCAAGGCGTCTGCAGTTTCATCGGACTACATATTTATGTTGTAAAGATAGACCTGATAGAGTTTATTGCCGGTTCTTTCCGATAACTGGTTTGTTTTCCGAACCGCTGGTAGTTTTTGACGTTTATAGGGCCTTATGAGGGCCTGAATTGAATAAAGTATATTTTTGATTTTAAGATTCTACTAAATATGCTATCAATTACGATTGAGGAAAAATAAAAGATGGTAAATATTTGTAGGTTATAAAAACAAACCTTCCCATTATAAATAGCCTTTTTCCGAATTATATGTCATTATTCATACACCCGGACTAAATAAAAGTCTTGCTTTGTGAGTTACCATATTTACAAGAGGGTTATCATCTATACATACATATATATAATACCAGCCATTGTGACTATCATTCGTTTGTATAATTATTATTGTATTTTAACTAATAGGTTATTCATCATTTATATAAATGTTATTCAGACCTTGGTAACTACGTCATTTTAAATATCTCATTAAAATAATTCCTTTTTTATAATTTACAATATAGCATGTTGTTATGTACTTAGTAAGTATATATAGTATATATATATATATTTATTTGACAATTAATTAATTAATGTGATATAGCTCCATGCGAAACAAAAAAAAAAGTAAAAAAAAACGAGAAAGAATAGTAGTTAAATTTGGTTTGGTAAAATTCGATACTCTTATACTCGTACATTATCAATAATATTAGTTGATTAGTACAACATAAGGTCAATAAAGGTTTTAATAACATTGCTACGAATTAAATAATGCCCCTCAAAACATTGAATAACACTGAGGTATCGGCGAACCGTACCTACAATTCATCGTTGGTCCCTTCACCCCTCATATATTACATCTCGTGGGATTCTGTATCAATAGGGTCTAATGGCGCGGACAAGAACCTTTTGTGTTGCGGCCGTTCGCCACACTTCCTCCATTTTGATACAAACCGGGGATCGAATGAAGTATCGCATATTGAATTCGTTGCATCCTGAATATTAGCAGTTTGAAGCATGAAGAATAAAATAACATACAATAGCAACCAGAGGTAAACCAGTGTTTTAACATATAGTTTGTATGACATTGCTGGTAAGTCTCAGCATAATATGTATCATAAATGTCGTTTTATGTATGTCACGATATTAACCGATTCAATGTTAAATGTTAATGTTAAAGTGAATTAATATAATTTAAAAATCAAAACGGTCTTATAAATATGCATTGTGATGTTTAATAAGTGTATTTCTTAAATTAATTTCAAAACTACAATACACAGACATAACTAACAAGCTAGCTTTGAACGGATTAGTGGACAAAATAAAAATAAATGTCCCATTTAAAATACAACCGTGTAACGAAATAAAATAACAATTAAATATCAAATATTTTTGCACATTTCTTGGCTGTTTTCTGTCTCACTAATATATGGAGATTTTTGAACCCAAAATTTACGCCTTTTCAGTATGATATTTCAAACATTTTCTTTCATGCAAACCTTGCTATAACAATTACATACATATCAGCTGTTATAACGTAATGCGATTATATACACTCATCAATTGATTTTTATTTATATAACTTGATTTAGAAAGTTATCATATTCGTATTTATGTAAGTCTTCTCAACGGTTTCTTTTTTCTAATCTATTTATGCCCCTCTTTTATTTTTGTTAGGTTATGCATCGATATATTCACGAGTGCTCATAACGCTGACAATTTTCTTTCACTGCCTCGGCATTATTAATCCACTCATGCATTCAGCCAGGTACAAATTCTTTTTACTTCATCTACTGTTAATACCTCGTTAATTTGTTTAGTCCTAGTTGGTCCCTGATTCTACAGTCACATACATTTACAAAAACATAATAACTATTTGTCATTTTTTGTTTGTGTGTTTGTCCTTACTCATAAATATGATGTGTGGCCAATAAAGCATAGTTTTAAATGCTTCCATAACTACGTTGATAGCATTACCATCAAACAAGATATTAATAAGTCCATTATCAAGTTTAATCTATGCTACTTAGACTTAATAATATTAAAATTTCCACAAATAAATGTAACATTTATGTAAAAGCACGGCGACGAAATTGTTCATTTTTCCTTTTTCATTTGATTTCATATTTCCATATTTCCAGGTTCATCGTACCTAATCAAATTCTGTCGCAAATCCCGCGGATTCTGCGTGGATCCCAATTTATGTACATTTTATTTATTCGCTTGGAGGAATCGAAATATTTGTTTCAATTAAAAAATGTTTTCAGTCTACATACGCTTGTTTGTACATAGAATAAAAAAAAGTATTAATCTCTCATATTTTAAACGTAGCTAATGTGGCAGTTAAAATATAAAAACCGAAAAGTCAATATATATATCGTCTATACTGTTTTTATAAAGTAGTAAATATTATAAATACGTTTGTAGAAGGTACTAATTCGAATCTAAAAGTGTTTTCACTAATAGGAAGCACGTGATTTCTGAATACTGCATACAGTCTATTATTATTATTGCAATTAAATTTTATATTCTAACTAACCTAAAATCGTGGGGATTGCTAATTCAAAGTAATTTAAAGAAATGGAATTTATTTAATATTTATCTTTCACCTACCACTTCGATTAACGCTTTAAAACAAAAGGGGAAGTGATAAAATAGTACCTACATCCCTCTTCAACCTTTTTGGTCACTTTGAATATAGGCAGCCGGTAAGTTCGTGATTGCGCATAATTGTGAAGAGTTCATTCAATACAAAACAAACTTGAATTATTATTATAGGAATCTAAAATTGGCTTTTATTTATCCTTAAGTTATCTAAATGTAATACATTTAATAAGTATTTAAATTTGTGTTCTGCTTATTTATATTCAAAGAGGTTATAAACTTGCGCGAGGACAATAGTATCTTTTTTTAATTATTTGTAAATTAAGAATTCAAATTAATGTTGTATATTGTACAGATTCTCGTGTATATTATATCTTTATTAGAAAGTTATAAAAATATAAGAGAGTATATCATTGATGTAATATTTATTTTTGCTTGATTAAGGAAGTTAATTGATTTGGAAAGTGAAAGAAAAAGCATTAAATGGAATTAAATTTTAAAATTATTGTTTGTTTACATTAAAGAAAAACTACATTTAGTATATTTTGACTTAGATTTTAGCAAAAATAAATAATAACTATTATGTGACTTTCTTTAAATTGAAATAAAAATTATATGATAAAGTACTTGTTTCTCATTATTTTGTCTGTACTCATTGAGTACGAAGGCACTTGCTTCTGCGGCAGACAGACTAGCTGATTAATTTTTCGTATTTCCCTGTAATGCGGCAGGAAAATTTAACAGTTTACCCGTTATCTTGTGTTATAACACTGCTGACGTTGATGTGACTTAATACATAAATTTGTATTACACAATAATGCAATTAGGAACCATTTACATTCGACTATGGAGTAAATCAGACTTTTAAAAATGTAAATTTTATTATTCAAAGGCTAAAATTTCTTCAACAATACATTTTTTCAAAAACTCATAGTGCCGATTTGGCAAATAAAGCAATAATTATCTAAGTATAACAACTTTAAGTAATTAAATAATTACATAACCAATAGGGATGTTAGGGATCTTGTAAAAACATAGACTTTAGTAAATATAGTAGGCTCACGTGTATCGTTTGTGAACCGACCGGTAGAAAGTAGCTTACCTCCTGTGCCACTCTTAATAACTTAGCCACATTGAACAGGTTACGACTCGTTGACCACACACAAACGCAGACATTACTTTTAAAGATTCACACTAACGAGGTGCTTACTCACACAACGGTTTGAATGTGAGCACGCGGGAGCGCCGCGCAGGTCAGATCGGTGCATCTTTTTTTATCAACTGGTTTCTGGAACGATAAAAAGGGTATGATGACTCAGGCTGCAGTATCAGGTAGAGATTAAGTGGTCAGTGTTTATACTACTTACATAATATTTGGTTTTAATTTTACAATGTCAGTATTATAATTAGGTTATTATATTGCATACTCGTTTTTAACATCAGCTAATGTTCATTTTAACTCCTAAACGGTTTTTTATAAGACTCGTTAAATATTTATTTTTTTATTCTACTTTGTGTTTAGTAACTCCGTTTATCGTCAGGTTAAAAATGGCAGGATAAGTTAAAGAAATCATGTATCCTCTGTCTACTGTATCTGTACACGGATGTATATGTGTGCGTATGCGTCAGTGTAGGGATGTATTGTGTAAATTATTATTTATTGAATAGTGTTAATTTCGGAACACGTGTGGATATAAGATTTTTGACACGGGATTATAAAAACATGTAAAAAATATGTTCTGTTCCCAAACGATTTTATTGAAATTGTAATTTTTTAAACTCTATGCGATTTAGTTTGTTATGAATAAAGCAGTCATGTGTAAAGCTACTAGTTACCGTCTGTGACTATATTAACACCGAATATAAATATATACTAGACCTTAATTACCAGTCTGAATGTGGTTTTTTGGCAATAAAAAAAACGAATAAGTTGATATGTATAAATTTTGGTTTGATTACTTGCAACACTGTTTCACTATGCTCTATCAATTCACTATAAATCGCAATTAGATGCCGCGAGGCTCTATTGTATTGTTATTACATTTTATGTTTGTACCTAATGCAAATGAATGTCGCGGGCTGTTACTAGTATTATTATAGCTTACCATTTAATTATGTAGCTAAAATAATTAAATTTATTACTAGTTTGCTTGAATCTAGAAATAGATTACTTTATATTATTAAAACTTACCTACTTAATACGCTTTATTATTTGTCACGACAGACCAAGATGATTGACATTTAAACACGACATCAATAAATACAACCTCACATAAGACCATGTGTTACAAAACTCCACACGTTTGCACAAAGAGTTATCTATCCTGTGTGGAAATAGTACCTAACAACCTACCATTGCGCCAAGAAGGTAGACCTAAGGAATTCGTATTGATTTCTGTCAATTTAATACCCCCATAAGTAGAATCTTACCCGTGGTTTTGTTGTCGTATTTATATTTTATGATATTAAATTTCCAGTTGCTATTTTCAAATTTACCTAAGGCATATACTTATTAATAGAAAAGCGTTCGAAAACTTTTTAAAAACTACTAAGATTTCAATAGAAAACATTTTCATACGTTACAGTATCTATATATATATAAGCGGAATACCACTGACTGACTCATCACGATTTCTCCAAAACTGTATGTTCGATTGACTTGAAATTAACCATAGTTATTCCTTTTGCAACGTAGACGCTCACTAAGAACGGATTTGAATTAAAACCTATCCTAAATACATTTTTCAGTTAAAATTAAATATTCTCCTACAGACATCGATAGTCCCTGACATTAGACAACCGTTGTTATAGTAACCAATAACATTATAACCATTGCTATGGTAACACGTTTATTTTTAGGGATGTGCGAATAATCCTTGAACCGAACCGAATCGTATGTTGTTCTATCCGAATTTTGAATAAAAAATTCAAACTTTTCCATTTTTTTTTAAATAAGGTAGAATTATTACACTAATAGTTATAGGAAAAGTTACAACATTTTTCACTATTTTAATAATTCAAATTTAAAAAAAAACATAAAAACGTCAAAATAATATAAACTAAATATCAAGACTGAAATTCCTTTCAAAAACAATTTACTATGTAATTCAATTCTACAATAATAAATTCATATTAGTGAAAATATTTTTTAAAAATACACTTGCTCAGTGAAATCTAAATAATTTTATAGTATTTCAATTTTGTCAATTTTTTAACAGAAATAGCTGAATTATTTTGTTTCAAAGATATTTCAATATTTTGGTATAATATCATATTTTAACAGGTATCTAGAATTTTGTGCTCTAATTTTTTATAACATACATTAAAAGGAACATTTAAATTTTAGCTCTCAAAATTCGTTAACAACTAATAAGGTACAAATGTATAGCTTTTACTATATTGGAATATTTTGTATGGTTATTTATAAATAAAGAAATCGATTATAGTCCATAAAGAAAATTGTCAGTGCCGTTGAAAAAAAAAACATATTCAAATAAGAATGAAAGACATTTAATTTCTTAAATTTGTAATATTCACTTTTCCCGCCACTTTTTGGCTAAAAATAGAAATACCGTAGTTTTGAATGCTCTTAATGGCTGGTGTTGACTGTGATGGCGTTACTGGTTAGTTCGTAGCATTTTATAGTTAATGCTTATTTGACGCATAAATTAAATTATTTGACTAATCCGAATAGTTCGAAATATTCGTATGTTCAATTCGCTTTTCGAATCGTATTATTCGGTTTGATTCGTTATCAATTAATTCGAATAGTCACACGCCACTATTTATTTTATGTTCATAGAATTAGTAAGTTTTCATTCAAAAATGTAATTTTAGGTCAGTATTATTTCGAATTTTTGACTTGCAATCTATAGATGTAATAAAAATAAAGTGTCTATATATATTATCAAAACACCTACTTTTTACTGACTGTATATGAAAGCGTATAAGCTACTTATAGTAAAAATCTAATTTTAAAATTTTTGGCGGTCAGTCTGTATGTTCCGGGTAATCTTCGAAATGGCTGGACTGGACCGACTTTGACAGAAATTTTACTGGCAGAGAGCTGAATTTACAGGCTATATTATTTTAGACTAGCTGTTATTCGCAACTTTGCCCGTAGCGGAATATTCGAAACGGCAAAACCGATTTTTACGGGACTTTCACTGGTAGATAGCCCCATAAGAAGTAAATTAAGCTATTTTTTTAAAGTACCTATTACCTGCGCCTTCGTCCGCAGTGACATCTCTAAAACGATTTGATTGATCTTCATGGGACTTTTACTGGCATATAACTGACTTTATAAGTACTGACTTAGTTTAATTTATTATAAACTAGCTGTTATCTGTAGCTGTGCCCACTTTGTATTCTCCAAAAAATAGATAGAACTATGTCCACATGAATTTTACAGGCACGTAGCTGATCTTATAAAGAGTAATTTAGGCTATTTTATCTTAGAATAGCAGTTACCCGCGAGTTTTTCCTGTCCAATAAGGAATATCCAAAACGATATACCAAATTTTAACGAGACTCTTACTTACATATAACTAAAGTAATGAGAAATAACTTGAGCTATTTTATTATTTACTAGCTGTTACTCGCGATTTCATTAGTGTGGAATATCTGAAACGAGTGGACCAATTTTCACATGACTTTAACTAGCAGATAACTGAAGTTATAAGAACTAACTTAGGTTATTTTATTTTAGACTAGCTGTCACCCACGACTTCTTCCGCGTGAAATTTAGCAAAAGTATATTGTTCACTGTATGCATGTGCTCAAGCACTGTATTGGACTCCAAGAATTAATATAATTGTAATGAATATATTAAAGTATGTAAATTGTATTTTGGTCAAATTGGCAGCCATTTTGTTTTTATTTACCGTGATCGCTTCTACATAACTCATTAACCATAGCTTCGGAAAGTTGGCCCCCCATTTTTCGCGTAATGATTTGACAAAGGCGTAGAGGGCTTGCCCATCGATTTCCCCTTTTTGCTCACGATTTCATTTTTTTGCCCACCTCTATAAAAAAAGTTAAATAAATATAATTTAAATTGCGTGGGCCAGGGTCCGAAAAACTTTCAAAAATTGAAAATGTCAAGGTGGATTCTCGAAGTATATCATTTGCCCACGTTTGCCCCTTTTCTACTTTTTTGTATAATTAATACAAATTTTGAAAATAGAAGACGTTTTTTTTCAATATTAAACCAGACATGTATTATTACCTTAACAGTTCCATTATAGAATTTCTTGCGGAATAGATAAGTGATTACTTTTTGTATGATCGCAAAAACTTAATTATGTAAATAATATCTATATAACAACATTTTTAAGGAAATTGCATATCTTCAAATTTTCATTACTTTTTTTATATTATAAGGGGCAAACGGACAGGTGGGTCACCTGATGGCAAGTGATCACCGCCGTCCATAGACACTAGCAACACCAGGGGAGTCACAAGTGCGTTGCCGGCCTTTTAAATATGTGGGCCTCCGGCGCTTTCACTGACCGAACGAAACGCAACAGTGCAAGCACTGTTACTTCACGTTGGCTTTCTGTGAGAGAGTGGTACTACCCCGGGCGAGCTGACCCATTCATGCTGAAACCAGTAATAGCTTCAGTGTAGCTCTACCACCTATCTCTTATACTGTGTAAACAAGCACTGAAAGGATTATATAGCAAATTAAAGCTCCAAATATGTTGTTGTTGCTAAATTCCATCCAGCACACTGTTAGTATTTACATATTAACTGTACACGTTATATATAACAGTAGGTGACATGCGTGTCATACCTACAAATGTTTTAAAAGAGCATTTCTGTAATTCTACCACTTCTCACCATTATATTACTTTAATACAATTTAAAAAAACGGGTGCGAAGCCGCTGGTATCAGCTAGTCTAGAATATAATCTTTCAAATAAACTGTAAACATAAGCGTTACGACGGTGATATTTGTCCAGTGACAATAGAATTCTCAGAGCTGTGTCGTGTAAATTCCTCCAAGGCGACCTTCGATAACTGTTTATCATTGCAGAACAATGCGATCATGTCTACAGAGTGTTTTGCTACAAACAAATGATCTTCGATTGAGGTCGAGTAATGTCCTGAGAGATTTGGTTTTTTCCCAAAGCGATGCTGAGAATATTTGAATATGAATGCTAATATGATATTCATGTGCTTTAAAATCCAAATTGGTATAAAATTCTTTCGATATACAAAATTAATAGCTGGTTCCTGCGACTCCTTTCCTGATGAAAATGATTCGGTTACTTTATGGGAACTACGTCTTTATATGAGTTAATTATGGGCTGCCTTTTATTTTTGTAACTGTAACTAATTATAAAATAAAATTAGCCTAAGTTAATCTATATACGATAAGCTATCTGACAGTGAAAGTCCTGTCAGAATCGGTCCAATCGTTTCGGAGATTAGACGGAACAAAGAGACAGAGAATAATTTTAAGAATATTACGTTGTTATACACTATAATGGCTAACAGACAGTATGTCGTGGTACCAACCTCACGCTAAATGGGTTGGCACTATCTCCAAGCCATCTCTCCAGCACCGTGCACGCTCATTGATCAAATCAAATAACGCGCGCTTCCCCGATTTCCTGTAACATATTTCCGTTCGTTTTCCAAAATCACTCCCACAAAAAGTATCCAGCAACCAAGAGGAAAGTTGTTGCACTTCAAAACATGTGTAGTAATTGTTTAAAATAAACTAATATCGGTAAAGTTTATTTGTTATGAAAAAGTTATTATTCCTGAAACTCACGCTTGGCCTCAACAATTAAATTATTAGTGTTATATGTATCATTATTGTTGTATAGCATTTTCAATCAGTTTTCATACTCCCAGGCTAGTTTTACATTAGGGTGACAACCAAACTTATCTAACTTCGTTTCGGTATGCCGCGTTGCTCTTTTACGCCATGTGGTAAACACACTGCGTTTATTCTAGCCGAGAAATTCTCCGATTGCAACAACAGTGTCACTTTAAAACGTATTTAGTTACATGGATCTTACGAAAATTAGTTCCGTTACGTGTGATAACTACATATGCAGAGAACAAATTGATTATTAATTAATTTATATCGTTGACAAATATGTATAATGACTTAACTATAAGTAGTGGATTTAATTTAGTTATTATGCAGTATTCCAGGCCGATTCATATACAATCCTGTATTGTGGTCTGTGAATGCAAATATTAAAGTTGTTTAAGAATGTGAAAGTTGAATTAAGTATTCAAATTGCCTTGACATCCATTTTTATTTGAAAGAGGTTTGCTTCGTCCTCCCGGAGACTAGGACTTTGATTTTATTTTTGACATCACCCTACCTCTTTTTATAATATTTAAAGTTAACCTATAAACGAAATAGCGTTATTTAATGATGGCAAATTGCACTACTCGTGAGAAGCCGACGAGCGCAATCAAGGTTTTCGTCCTGCCTTTCGCTTTATGGTTTTATTTGCCGCCTTGGCGTGCATTTTGTATTTCGAATCTTATATAAAAAAAAAACTGTCACGTGGTACGAATATTAATACATTTGAAACAACTAATCGATAGGCTAAGTTAGAATTGAACCATTTTAGTTCTATGGTTGAACTCGGAAATTACATAACTTAATAGATTATATGGGTAATTATTTGCAACGTGGTTCTTGTTAATTTGCAATATAAAAGTTTGAAAAATACTTTAACGCTATCTAGCGGCCAGTTATAGTATAATAAATAGTATAAAAACTTTCTAAGAAAAACACTAAACTATATCAACTTTCATGACGACCGGCCAAATGATGTTGAATTTTATTAGTAGATGTTATATTTTTTTAAATATTTATGTTTAATTGTTATAATAAGATAAAATATACAGACGATCTGTAGGCCTCGAATATCTTTTTATAGAAAATATATTAAAAGGGGTTTTTTAATTACCTAGTTATGCAGGCTACATCCTCCCTTATTACGTCGTGCTAATATACAGATGCTGACGTAGCTTATTTACTTATTATGTTTTAACTAGCAATCGGTGATAATCACTTAATATTTAGTCTATATGAATATGCGTCTTATTTTGTTATTCACTATTGAGCCACCTGGTGTTTACCGATTCATAGGATATATATGACCAATGTACCATTTAAAATTCAGTTCCTTAGTAAATCATCTTGAGAAAACATTGTGTTTGATTTTTAAAAAACACTCGGACGTTCCCGCTACGCTTAACTACCTGTAATTTTTTATTAATATAAAACCAGAAAATATACTTAGAAATTGAATGTTAGAGAGTTTATAGGAAAAAAATTACAAGATTTTTAGTAGGTATTAAACGGAGATTTTTTTTTTCTTCTATTTACTAAATAGTTTCATAATAATAGTTTACGGGATTTATTAGACGATTCTTACGGTATTTTTGTGATCTAACGTGAAATAAGTTACGCAAGTATTTAATTTTTTTCCCAGTGGAGTTCATAACAGACGCGGAGACGGCGAATACCTCGAATCTATTCTCCGGAACGAACACGCGTCGCTAACTGTAAACACTACTCTAAAACTGTCATTTATGGTTTTAATGTTTTGTTTTTTGCGAACTCTAGAGAGCGACAGGCTATCATAGACATTATTTAATCTGATAAATATGCATTGGGATGATAGTGTTCTCGGTTTTAATGAATTTATATCTTGTAAATGTATCTGTGTCGAAACAAAATTTGATTAGTTTTGATACGAAAATATTAACATTATAGAATCTATTATTTATATAACAACACTCGTTGTTATAATTTACACTATATTTAAAAAGATGTTTTTTAATTTAAAATCTGTTAAGTCTGTTTTGTTTAGTGCAATCATATATACCTATTATAACTCGCCCTATCTCGTTTTCAGTACAGGAAAATAGAATAGTACTAGATGATACCCATTACTTCGTCTACATCCTTTATTATCTTAAAAATGTATTATATGTACAGAGAAGGAAACATGAGCATGACACCGTTTGCCCCATTTCTCCACGGCTAGAAAACACATTGCTGAACGCGTAGTGCTTATAAAAATCGAAGTTTTTTTTTAAGTTTATATTAGATGAAGCTATCGTGATATTTTTTTAGAACAAGGTCCAAGTGTCTTAGAAGTAAAACTAAAATCTATCATTTTATTTTTATAGATTCTTGAACAGTTTTAACGCAATTTACTATAAAATGTATAATTTAAGTATTGTTAAGGTCAAATTATATAAAGTAAAATAATTAATCGCATCCGATTCATCTATTTACAAAAGCAAACAAAATTATGTGATCTCCGTTGAGTTTTACCGTTATAGCAAATACACAACATGTAAACAATGGCATTGAAACGTGCGCTGCATTGTGAACTAGGAACTAGTTAATACTATAAAGTGCTAAGTGAATGCTCGGGAATAAACTGTATCTCGTATCGTGTAGCACACATAACATTCAAACTCGTTGTTGAATTTCGAAATGTCCTTGCAAAAGGAATCCGAACTGTGAACGAGCGTGTGAGCTTGTTTTAAAATTTTACTTTTCACGTCTGTCATTGTGTTAGTTTATTTCTTCTATACTACTTATAGTATTTTGATACGATCTTCACTATCTGTTAAGAATTATTTTTCGCAAAGTTTTATATGTATTATACGGGTACATTAACTTTATAAAGTAGAGAAATATCAAGGTATCGTAATGACGTGGTAAGAAGGATTTTTCTAATTTTTTTAAATTTCATAATTAGTAAATTAAAATTATTAACATTAATCTGGTTTCACATATATTGGCACTCCGAGCAATAATTATATAGGTACAGTATATTCATTAATCAAACATACGATGAGCTGCACAGGCTTAGTATAAAATCTAAATCTTACATGTACACAGGCTGCTATTTTACGCGTCGCTAGTCTGGTGCAAGCGTAATACGTCACGAGCATGTCGAGGTCATTGGTGACGCGAACCCATAAGTATTTTCCCAACGAAAAATCGTTCAGAGCGGCTAAAGAAGTTTTCACTCCAAGATAAAAATTTAAGTGAAGATTCTTACGCAGATTTTATTGACTTTGATGAAGTGTATATAATAACATAAAAATAAATACAAATTATAAAAGGTACCCTACTTCTTAGTAATACTTTATTGTATTTATGTATAATTAAAAAAAAAATCCAAATTTGTCACATAAAAATTGTAACTAGAGCGAGTTGTAAATAATAAATATGTGTAAGTTTTAAAATCTATTTTCCCTGTGTGAAAATACTATTAATAACCGGTACTAGGATGAGGTCGTTGCACGGCCGCCAGATGTCGCATTCACAGACCACACCGATAGAAGAGCTGGATGCGGCCAGGATCTATTTGTACAACTTGTTAGAGTATAAACGTGAAATTCTGGTTTTCGGACGTCCTTGGAATACCTCAGTTATTGAATGGATTCAATTCCCGGTGTTAATGGTACTATGAATTAAATCTTTCAACTAATAAATAAACACATTTTATTTGAAAACACAACTGTTTATTTTATGTCAAGAACTTTAGTTTAAATTCATGCGTTGTGTTGCACATTGTGTGCTATTTCAACGAATTAAATTGTCACTAACAAATCTTATATCCATTTCGATATAATATTGATCACAGTTACCTTTTGTTCAGTCCATCATCAATGACTTGTATATTAAACCAAGTAGGTAGGTAATTAAATGATATTCTTGGAACATTTTACACTAAGTAAATATATCTCTTATTTCAACATCTTTAGAAATATATTTATAAGTATTAAAAATTATTATAACGAAAACGGTAACTGTTATATTTTTTGTGTTCTTTTAAAATTGTATATTTAACTCGTAAAATCTATGTGCAAGAAATATATACATACATTATATACACATTTTTTGTGACACTCTTTTCTGTATATTATTTTGTTTACTGATTACAATAGTAAGGGTATGGTGTAGTGAATATTTACTAATGTATACTGATTGTGGATTCGTTCATTGATTCTAATTTATTGTAATTTTAATTAGTGATTTGGATTATGAAAATACTCGTTTTTAAATCTTAACTTATTCAAAGTCAGTTAGAATATATTGCATACAAAATGAATTCGAAAAATCACTCGTAACCTTTTTTCTATGAAATATTCATCTATATAAATAAATATAATTGATATGTCTGTTCGTAATGTCAAAGTAAGGTTTTTACTAAATATATAAACAGTATATACGGTATTTTTGGCATTTTGTTTTATTTGCCGGTCTGTCTATCTGTTTATTTTGGTTAATCTTCAAAACGTTTCAAACGATTTTGATGAGACTTTCACCGGAAAATATCTGATATGGTAAGGAGAAACTAAGACTACTTTTATTTTAGAATAAAGTTACGCGAAAATTTAATCCCTTTGTAAAGATATTATAGACGCTGACGAAGTCGCGGGTGACTGTTAGTTTATAATAAAAACGTCACTGTTTGATGTAGCAATGGTAATGTATAGATGGCATATTCAGAATAATACATAATTAACATAAATTAAATACTGTTACTTCAAAATGGTTACCTTCGAATTATTTACCAGTGGCGTCAGTATGTTTGACGACTCGCATAACGATATCATCGTTTGTAACAATAAAATATTACATTATTTCACGTGAACTTTACTATCAAGAAATATGGAAATTGAAAAGCGTGCAAAAGGTATTATAAATATAGTATAATGAAAAAAGTTTTATATAATGTAAATTTAATATGCCAGACAAAGACGTCATCTGTAGCTAAACGTATTGAAAAGTTTTACTCATAACGTGCTCCGATCCATCAATTCATTGATAATTCGCGCGCAACGGATCACCATCGCCTGCAGCGATATTCCATATCTCATTTTACAATGGAAATAATAATTCATATTTAGTATTAAAAGTTGACTATAATTTTGGTAAGCGTTTTGGAGGTAAACTGAATGTTACCACCACTAATAAGGTTTGTGTCACCTATAACGTTATGAACCATGACATTTATAAAAACAATTACTTGCCTCATCTTATTTCAATAATTATTATGTATATCAACAGTTTATAAATTTGTGTACCTATTTAGATAACACCAGAAATATTTACCATATTCATAAATTGCGCATATATGGGAATATAAAACAAATCTTCAAATTTAAAGTTTTCCTTGGTATTTTGTACTATTCGTTTAAAAACTATAACGAAACCAATAAAATCTATAGAATTCGTTGTTTTAATTAACGATTAACAATATATAAATGAATGTCGATATATCTAAAATCGATAAGCTAGAACACCATTTGACTGATCCGCATGACATACCTATATAAGTGTTTTCTCATGGAAAAGGTTTCTTATTATTCATATAACTCGCCGCTAGGTGATGCTACGCTATATTTTATTGTTATTAAATTTGACATTGTAATGTAACCAAGTGATGGGCGGTTGTTAGTAAATTATAAAATACTAACTTTGCCCGAAAAAATGTTAGAATGCTGTTCTTACATTATTTCTCGTATCGGTTTTTATGAGAAAAGTTTTAGAGCTTTGCGTTTGGATACACGATCTCGGTAGCATGGTAGCGAATCGCGTGCAATGAGACTTGAATTCTTGAATGCGAGCCGACCGGCGGCACAGCGCAGCGTGGGAAACTTGCACGGAAGAATGTTACGGGAACACAGGAGTCGTTCTGAAACAACTACGTTTAACTTTTTGGATAAACACGAATTACTGAGTGCAATTTTTTTTCTGTATAGTTTTCAATATTTCATCAAAACTTTCATTAAAACACACTTTATGTTAAATGACTCAATGGCCTAAAATAGTAACACGCCATATTTAAAAGAGAATTAACTCTCGAGCGTAGGCGATTGAACACGCCTATTCTGCCGTTCAAAGAAAGAAGGACGCCTGTGTTGTTTCTTTTACGCTATTGAGTTTAATATAAATTAGGAAAAAAATAACATTTGATAGTATTTCTGTTTGTTTATCTGTACTCGAATTACACGGGTTGTTTACGAATGTAAACATAAAAAATGGACATTTTTTAATTTTCTTCTTGTGTGACACTGTATTTTAAGTGTTCCTTCAATTCGTATTCAATATGTGTTTCTCTGTGTTTTATTAAATGAAATAAACAGTTCTTTCATTGACTTTGTATGTTTTTAAGCTTATTTCAACAAATAATAAACACCGTCAAAGCGCAAGCAACAGATTTTCAATTTTTCTTATATTTGTGTTTTAGTTAGTTGGGCCTCATTTTTCTACGGCTGCGGCAGTATTAGTGCTTGGCGATAGATTTTCATCTTAAAGGTGGTAGCTAGCCAGGCGGGTATTAGAAAAAGCCCTACTACTATGCTATAGTCATAACGGGATGTTATTTTCACTAATAGCTCCTGCTCATTGCAATATTCGTATATACGTCGATCCACCGTCTCTGACCACGTGACCACTCTACCATTGCTGCTACAAATAGTGTTATTCTCATAAATGACTATCATGGCGTATATTATAATATTGCTTCAATGTTTGTCGCGAGTATGACGGTTTTTTCCCACTGATATAATAATATTGTGTACATGCAATCTTAAATAGAAAATATTACCTTAGAGATGTCTGTTTTTTTCTCCAAACTTGTTGGCTTTTTAAGGACTGTCTTTCCATATTTATTAGAGATCGGAAATAATTCTTCAATATCATTTCCATTGCACAGGTAGAACATCAGTTTGAAAAACACTAATTGGATTAGAACCAGTTAGAAGTCTAACCCGTGATTTTTATATATGACATATGTAACAGAGTAATTATATGTAGTCTTGATTACTTAATTAATTAACTGCTACAGTGTAAATACCACTATGAATAATCCTCTATCTGTTAGTATGAAACGGATCAAAATCGGTTCAGTAATTTAGGAGGTCAGTCTGGACAAACAACACACAAAATTTAGTTTTATTTATATGTATAGATGAAACTTACACGTGATATTAAAATACTTCAAAGCTACATTAAACATTTAAATTATGGGAGCTATATTTTGAAATTTTATTTTTACCAAAAACGATTAGCTTCTGTTGTTAATTTTAAACGATACAATCTATTTATATGTAAATGTAACCCATGTAAGTCATTAATTTGCGCTTTGAGAATTATATGGAATGGTTCCGAATCACGAGCGAAGAAACATTTTAGCTTTTGGCTTAATAACGTGTTATTTTAAAATTGCCAGTTTCAAGTGAAAGTTGTTAAATATTTTGTAGTATAAGGATTTTGTATGACATGATAAAATACGTATTTTGTATCGTGGGAAAGTTTTTGAACTTTTCTGAATACACATTGTTTACTTTTTGAAGGATAATAATGATAATCGGTAAAATAAATTTTAGATTTATTCGTAAATAATTATTTCTTTTTATATTTCATCTATAAAATGATAATAATAATAATAATTATTCTTTTAATTTATTTACGCGAATATATTTTTTCATTTAATAATGTAAAATAACTAATTTTATGTACATTAAGAGTTGTTTTATATTTGGTTTGCATTTATATTAAAAGTCTTACATTAACGTTGAAATAAATTAGTCGAAAATGGGCTCTAATCTACAAACATGACTTTTATCTACTTTATGGTCATGTATTGTACATGACATATATATTTGTACCTATAAAATAGAAGTATTTAGATAAACAATCATTGAGAAAATATCTTATTTCTACAGTTCTAGTAATGGTGAGTTGCGATTTTTGTACAGATTTTCTCTATAGACACAGTAAAGGCCGGTAAAAGGTCGTAACGAAATACATTGACTTAGTTTCCGACAAAGGCTTTCGAATTTGCTCTCTCAAGGTTAGGAGAAAAATTGTATACTCAAACCTTTATTGAGTCCCCGAGAAATAAGTTTGGCAATCTTAACACGAAGTAATAACAAAATGCTGTAGGTATTTTTACAACATTATTATAGTAATGTTTTGCAACTTAAGCTATATAGTATTTCCACTTAAAAAGGCTAATAGCCCACATTAATACATTTGCTACTACTAGCAGAACTCAATTCACGACATAGAAGAATTTTGTTTAAATATCGTGCGTTTAAAATTAACCATCTGTTAAGTTTGCCTTTGACTAGAAATTCTATATTGCGAGAATTTGTTAAGAGATATTAGTAGTTTTAAATAATTATTTTTATATATGGTACACGTGTAATAAATCCATGCATTTTAGGTCAATTAGCTGCATTCCATTTCATAATAACTAAAGTACAGTAGAAAGACAGCAATGAACATCGAATGATGGAGATTTATCAATTATCGCCGTCGCCGTAAAGGCTTGTAAATTTATCACAGTAAAAGCCAGGAAGTTTATAAAATTAATTAGCTATTCCGAAACACGACACAATAAACTTATGCACTCTAGATCTACATTTGCACCAGGCATATAGCGGTCAAGTCTCAGCCATTCAAGAATGTCCCGCCTTTCCACAAAATAAGATACATACCTGGCAAAAGTATGTAAGCGCTTTACTTCAGAACGGCTGCATCTATTTAGATATTTTTTTGGTTTTGTAATTTGGACAACGTTTGTATGAAAAAAAGGTTTAAAGATCGTTGGGAAAAGTTAAAAATTTAGGTAAAAAAATCTCCATATAAAAAGTGAGTGAGTGAGTGATGCCGAAGACTGTTGAGAGAACTTCAAAAATATTGACATAATTGAGAGATTGACGTTCAGTTATTCAGATGCTATTTTATTTCATTTCATGGTAATACTGTAAAGGAAAGATTTGGTATTATTTTCTTTGCCAGTATATCCTTGCGAAGCTTAATCGAGCAGCTAGTTTCATATAGATATCACTTATAATGATTCGCTGCTTAATTGAGTTATGGCATTCCCTAAAAGTCTCAAACAAAATCCAAAATATTTCTATAGGCATGCATATGTATCAAAATGCTGATACTGTAGAGTTGTGATCAAAATAAAAAGAAAGCAAAAGCGACTTTGTGATGTGATGGACCTGAGAAGCGGAGTCACGTGCGAGCTGACGGCTTATTCCACTTTCCAGTTTTCACTGGATGAATAATAAATGATAAAATACATTTCGGTTCAACTTCGCTCGAGCATATTGTATCCGTAAATGTGTTTCTTCTAGTCGCGTCAAGTTGAATGGTGTCTGTCAACTGTTGTATGAAGATGGTATTTTGAATATTACGTTTTATATTATTAAAGCATACTTATATAACAACGATATAGGAGAAAAAATACTTATGTTAATGCGCTAATATACTAATTTATGATACATGACATCATAGACATTATGTATTTTCAGAATAAAATGTTTTGTTACAATTTATAAATAAAAATTGTTAAACCGAAAGAAATAGAAAATAAATATTGTAATTATAGAAATTCATTTATAAATAAATTATACCATAAAAAGCTGTTTATAAGAATGTAGTTTATGCAAGCAGTAATAACAGAAATTCCTTGTGTTAAACTCGCAATCAGGTGTTATACGGAAGTTTTATTACATCTCATTACGTGTAGATATTCTGATATTAACTGAACACGCATAGCAACACATGGTCCATATTACGATGACATATAATTATGTAAACACTCTCCTTAGGTTTGGAGCCATTGTTTTCACAAAAACCATTTGCAAGTGTTTTTACTGACACTAATCAGTTTGAAGATGCGGCAAAAAGCGTCCAATGCGTGCGTCATTAAAGCAATCCGGATCCACTTTAGGGACTCAGAATGAGTGCCCTGCGGGAGGTGGGCTCCAATTACTTTGTCCGTATACCTACCAGAGAATCAACCGATGGCTATCTATCGAATTCGATAAATGTAAAGGTACGATATTTCATTTGAAAGCAGAAATGTGAAAAGTAAGTATTTTATTACTCGCTTGAGAAATTGTAGGTATTTTGTGGCAACGGAGAGTATAAATTATTACAGCCCCAACTGTAAGGTGGATAGAATAATTTTACAGTTATGAAACCATTGTGTATATGATATCATATACGTACTTATTGATTCAAAATTGCATCGACTAACCATACGTTCGAGTAACATTATTTTTACACATGTTATTATAGATATTTGTACTTGTACTTTTTTACTTTATACGTAACCAATCTAATAAAGAATCTGTTTAGGCATACTCCTCACTAATAGTACAATATTCATATTTCCAATTATCGGTACCTGTGTCCTTAACTAAGTATATTATGTTTATCATCATCAAATAAAAACCATGTTTTTTACCAGCTCTTACCTCTATGCTAAATTTCATTGCAATCAGTTTACATGTTCAGTTGTGAAAAGATAAGAAACAAACAGAGTTATTTTCATATTTATAATATCAGCATAGACGGATAATATAATGACCTTATATTGATACTCGAAATCTACTTATTCAAATTGAGAATCAGGATGATATCATTATGTTATCAAAGCAGCGAAAATAGCATACACTCTCCTCACATGAACGACTATCTCAGAATCACCTTATAAAACACATTCGACAAAGAGGGGTGAATATTTTACACGGCAGCGTAAGCGACAGGGGCCAGAGCGCGTCAGGCGATTGCGTGAAGGCGCCAGTAAATCCTTGGGGATCCAATTTACCCCACCGACTTGTAAACGTTACGCCTACTAGGCTAAGCCGCACACTACACGTTTTATATCCCCAAAATTTCCCTTAACTTCGAACACGATAAAGAAAAATCCGAACGAAAAGATTTCGACACGTAGCAGTAAGCAATTCACTTTATATTTAACGACGTGTCGGCTTGAAGCCACAATTTGATATTTATTACAAAGTAGAGTAATTCTACTATATACTGAATTCGTATAAACTATTTAGCTTATTATTATCCCTGTTTCATATAAAGTATCTAGGTAGTGTTTTAAAGAGATTTTGTAGTCCGGTGGAACTGTAGAGTAGTCCAGTGGAACTGTAGAGGCCTGACAAAGCCAACACTGTAGGTCAGTTGGAAACAAAAAGACATTTTGTTTTGTGTCTATTTATTGTATCATACTATTAAATTATGAAAATAATTTATTTAGTCTCTGATCACGACTCAGGAAATACTGTCGAATAAAAAAAAACGGCACAAACGTAAAGTATAATAAATAGATTACCTAGTAAACATCATATATCTCCTATATAAAATAAATAGGCCGAAACAAAGCAGTCAAGTACATCTTTCTGCTTTGTTTGTCAACATTTTTTTTGTTTAATAGATATTGACATGAGCGTTAGTGTTATCGATAAAAATCTTGAAAAAAATTTTTTATTTCCGTAACATTGTACCTACAAAGATTAATCATTATGGTCTCCTTTCGACAACTAGACGATCACTAGTAACTTTAATTTAACGTAACAATGTGTTATATTAAATTAAGGTCATTTGTTTAGTGGGTAATGAATGTAGAGAAAGTGAAAGAGTGACGCTCCATTCCTTCTGTTCATTCCAGACCAAACATGATGTGATAGATATGGTTACATTTTACAAGCAGCTGTGTTTATGAGCAATATATATTCTCTGTTGATTTTGAATGTTTAACAATAGAAACACTTAACAATGGCAATGATTTTATGTAATGTGTCAACCGATTCCATTTGGTAACCAAGTATCCTACAGCTGTATAAATAATATCGGAAGTGACCCTCACTGTTACCACTGCACTGTATCATATTACTAACAATAAATAGAAATCTGAACAAACATGTTTTATATCGAACATACCTTTATTTGATTGTCACATAGTTATCAATTTATTGTGGTTCTGAATGACTCGTTGCCTACGATTACGGTCTAGTTTTTTTTAGTTTAAACCGGCATCTGGCAATTGGGCTTAAAGAATTAATCAGTCTCCTTGATCTATAAATGTACGAGCAGTGGCGACTCGATGGGAGAACGACGATATCTAGTATTTACAATGTAACTGCATTAGGACTATTATAATATTAATATTCAATTTATTTATTGTATTTTTCTGTTCAATTGTTGTTCTTAAATAGATTGGATAAATAGTCGATCGGACAAAGTGATATACTATATATACTAACTATTTTCAGGCGATTATTGCTATTTTTTACAATAACCAGTAGAATAAATGTTACTTTCCTAAAAATATAGCATGTTCGGGAAAAAGTTAAACAAATGAAGGCGTGATTTTCAAATAACGTTATTTAATTTTATACAAATTATACATATTTTATTATAATTCTTCTACTTTTTAACAATTTTTGTCGACAAATAGTGTTATGCGAGAGTCTATAGATCCATTCAACATAAATATAATATTTCTGTGCACTACATATTTCGACAATATAATGTAGTATGCCGAACTAATATATAGTACAATACTGTGCATTGTAGAAGTATTGGCAACCCTATTCACCTTATACCTTTTACTCATAATTATAAAGATTCCTTCTTCGAAAACCATTTGCTTGTTTAAGCGTAATGTGAATAAATATGGTTGTTCTGACATTGGTAACTGATGGACTCGGATGGACTAAATGCAAATGTGAGTTTGTTTGTCATGGTTACACGCCTTAACCACTTAACCGATCTTCTTGAAATTTTACATACACGTTTTCAGGGGTACAGAAAAGATTAAAGAGTACCTTTCATGCAAAAAAGTACTGTTCCCCAGGAATAGGCAAGCTAAATTGGAAGAGCTAGTAATCATATATTATACCCGTAAAGGTGAAAATATCTCTATTTGAAAGTTTGTTCTTTAATAACGCGTAAACGGTTAAACGGATTCTAATTAAATTTGGTATAAAAGAAAATTATTTACTATCAATGACTTCTTACATTCAATTTACGCGCAGTGGATTCAGCTGGACACCAGCTACTTTTTCCGTATATCAATTAGCTACTTAAATAAGTAAGTTTATTAGGTATAATTAAATAATGAGGTATAACATATTGAGAGTGATAAAAATTATATAAATTATGTAACTAACATGTGAGTTAACGACACACTGACTCTATTTTCTATCATCATAATTAGCATTTAGCTGTTCACTATTAAATTATGGTTATGGTCTAGCTGAAAGCGCTTTATTGTAATAACTGTGTAGTATTTTTTACAGTAGGAAAAATTTCTTTAACCTCCAGTATCACAAGGTGAATCATCTATGAAGTCTTGAATTAGCATTCGTTATTTGTAAAGAAAGATTTATTTATTACATTACTAATTAAATCACGGCGCTATATTAAATAAATATTGTCATTCCAGTTGTATAATTAAGGCGTACTATACTGTACTTCGTATGTAAATATAAAACGATTTGGTAAATCAGCTGTATAAATATTTCCGGCCTTTCATACTACAGACTATCAATTACATTTTGTAGAATGGTTAATGTTTCATTTATTTAAACATTTCCACGGGTGTTAGATTTTTAAATTAGTTTATTCCCTCATTTAGTAAGTATTAGAAGTTGGTAAGCGATATGATATTTATGTTATGTAATATATAGAAAACAATTATTTGATATTTAGGAATAAAAGAAATGGCTGTTTTTCGTCGTATGTAAGTATGATTTTTTACAAGATTTATTTAAGAAGCTTATATATGACATAGGACTCATTTCTTCTGTGTTTTGTTATATGTTGGTTATAAATAAGTATAGATTAAGTAGGTACAATTTGTTACTTGAGTATTTTAGCAAAAGCGGTCGCTATTTTATCATCGCACGCCACGTATTAAATTTTAGTATTAAATTGTGCACTGAGTTCAGACATAATATTTTTAAGGTTTATTTTTTTGCAGTGAAATTAATATGAATGATTCTCGTAAATATTTAATATTCGAAATAAAATTAAAATGATATAAAAGCTTATACGTAAAAATATATATACGCTTTCGAAATAATCTAGTAATATAAATATAAATCTAATGTCGAATATATGTAAACGCAACTCTTCAGAACGACTGCACTTTAAAGACTAATACATTTTTGTTGTGTACCTAACTGTCAGTAGAAAGTTTATAACTAACAAAATGTTTGAAAAATCAAACGGAAAAATGAAAAAAAAAATGAATTAAAAAAATCTCCATATAAAAGTGAATGAGTGAGTGGACTCAGAAGACAGATTTACGTTCAATTGATCAGTTCCTATTTTATTTTATTTTATTATTTATGTTTAATTTCTTCGTTAGTATGCCCGTGCGAAGCCGGGGCCGGACACTAGTGTTTGATATAGAATACACAATATACTATTTTAAATGAACTACTACAAATCAAAAATATACTATTTTAAATGAACTACTTTTTATGGAGACGGTTTCAATTTATACAGTTTATTATAACTCGCCACCAGGCGCTAGCGTTAGGCTGTATTTTATTCGTATTAAGATTTATGTTGTAACTTAACGCGAAAGAAATCGCGAGCGCATGCTATTATTATTTAAAAGTAGTCTGCGTCTTCGAATAATATTGGATTAAACTAAAATATAATAAAAACTCACACAAGATTGTTTAAGATCGCTATAGGGAGATACAATGTCACTTTGATATTCTTATGTGAATATTACAAGATGTCGAGATGATAAAAGTGAAAGATAAACAGAAAATAACTGTCAACGTTTATTATAATAATATGATTCTAACAAGAGAAACTTTTTTGTTATCTTTTTTTGTTTATTTAGTGTATATCACTGGGTATTTCTTTGTTATTATGATATACTATGCTTATACTATTTTTATTAAATTTCTTACTTGACAAAGTTATACAATTTAGGCGATAATATATTACTTTAAACTCATGTGTGTAATGTCAATTGATTATATAATAAAAATTATATGTACATTATTAATAAATGATTTGAACGTTTGCACAGTGCTATTTCTATAACAGATATATGTAAGATACTAACTTCATAAAAAAAGTTCCTATAAAATTATACCTTACAAGTTTTTGCCCACGATTTTGTTCGAGCTGTATTTCCTGTATTCACGAGAACGTGTATGCAAAATTTCAAAATAATTGGTTGAGTAGTTAAGACATAAAAGTGTAACAAATAAACAAACTCATATTGGCATTTATAATGTTAGTAGGGATAATATTAACTAATATATTGACGAATACATTTAAAACTGCCGTAATCCTACAGTCTATGTATAACTGAACCTATATACAATAGCGCAGAGTGAAAGGCAAACCACTACCCACGAAATAAATGACTACTGCCGTCTCTGAAAGTGCAATTTGAACTATATGAATAGGAGAAAAAGTTCAATTTCCTATATTAGTTCAATAAGTCTTTTCTTATGTTCTAGAATATAACATCGCTAATTTTACCATAGTATAGGTGGATTTATAATTAACCGATTGAAACCATTAAAGGTTATGAGCGCTCATTGGTTTTAATTATATGCTATGTTTTAAAAAAGCTTTAGCTAAAACAGATTTGTCTGGGGCTTTTATTATCTTTAAAAATATATTTACTAAAGAACACCACACCGCTTGTCACACTTCTCCGTATCAAGAACATACGTATCACTGAAGGATCAGTGCTTATAAAAATGGTGTTTTCTAAAACGTTGATAACTTAATTATAAATTAAGGAGCAGTGGTATTTTTTTTAAATAAAGACCATGTGTCTAATAAGTAAAAAAAAAACTATTTATCGAATTCTGGTAAGTAACTTCTAAGTAGTTTTTGTATAAAATAATGTTATATCGACATTCCTCTATCATTTTATTTATATAAGACTAGCAGGCCCAGCGGACGTTGTCCTGTCCTGGTAATAAAAAATATATACTTATGTGCATGAAATGCTTAAGGTAACTAATGTATTCAGTTTGATAAGGATTAATACTGTATCTGTGTAAATAGTCTTCCAATTACCTCTTTGCATGTGACCATGTTTTTAGAAGATAGATGGGTATTATAGTAAGCCATCCTAAAAATATAGGTATATGCCATCATAGACATTTTTGTAGATCTATAAAAAAGAGAAATATCTCAGTATGCATTGTTTTGTTATATCTCAAAGGCAACGTTTTCGACGAAAGCTCCCAGGCGGCTTGAGTTTTTCCGATTCTTTTAACAATTATCATTATACTTCAACCAATTTACAAAAAAAAAAAACCTTAACAAATTATATACCTAAACCTTCCCCGTGAATTACTCTATCTATTGGTGAAGATTTCCGTTCAGTAGTTTTTTAGCTTATCGCGAACATCCAAACAGACAGACAGACGCGGCGGATGAATTTGTTTTATAATATGTAGTAATAATGTTCTGGCATTTGAACTTCTAAAATAACAGGTATACGATGCACATCTAACATCTTTAGCCTTGTCAATGTTTTACTCAATGCTACACAACACAATTTTGCCATCTCATTGAGAGTTTATTGAGCATCGATTGCCTAAATCATTTTAACAGCGAACAGTGTTATAGTCACGCTTGTTCTAATAAAACAAAAATATGTCATCACTCGTCCGTAATTCATTTCAAATGTTCGAGGAATTTATAGTACAGAACTTGGTTGTAAGTAAATCGTTTTATAATTGTAATTCCTTTTTTATCATAAAACTATATATAAGAAGTAACAACGTAATTAGGACCATACAGTATAAACGGCATATGGTGCTTTACGTTCTAATAACTTTCTCGTGACAACGGCTGCCCCGAATTCTTTGGGCAGTGGTTGAAATGATTTGTTAGTTTCAGGTTTCATATAATACGTCATTCTTTTATAACTCGGTTCGTAAGTCACAAAAGTATTTTTCTCTTCGAGTATTGCAGTGGGGAAACTTTTAGCTGAATATACGAGCCAAGTTTTATCCTTTACCTTGGCTAACAAAAAAATCTGCGCTGGTCTCGGAGGCCGCGCACCCAGACGCGATAAAATTTACATGTTTCTTTTTCAGCCTCTATTTTATTTTAAAGGGTGGAGAGTAAGAAGGTATTACGCAAAGAGAATATTCAATTAGAGACTGTTTTGAGATTTATTGTCGTACTCTGCTACCAATTTATACCTATTTCTAAATTTTCGTTTGGTTCATTTTGTTTATTATTTACTTTAAGACTAAAACCAGCTTTTTGTATATCTATATAGAATTTGTTATTTCTTCTGTCTGATTTTAATTATAATTTTTCGTGTGAAAAGTAAATAGTACTTAAAAATTAGGTTACTTCGCACTTCTGCTTGGAATTGTGTGACCGCTGTCACGTCTTATTGCAACAAAAAACTTTTGTGGAACAACTAAAAGTAATTAAAAAGTGTTGATGGTTGGCGGTTGACACCGACGTTGCAGCGACCAAACAATTCCAAGCGGATGTGCGAAGTAACGTCCACCCTAATTTTTAATTATGGTTTCCCCCAAAGTAACGCCTTCATCAATCAAATAAATAATAATTGTGCATAATCAATATTTGTATCAACATATTTCATGTCTTTTTAATAATTATAATTGTTTTTTTTTAATATTCTAACTATACTTCCGATGTTTTATTACATTGTCGTCAATATAATCTAAAGTTAACATAAGGTGGGGTTGTGATATAACACAAGTCAAGTATAAAAGAGGTGGCATACCTAGGTGTCTTTTTATGAAGAAGGTTTTTATTCTATTCATTTTACAATAACTCGGCACTAGACGGCATATCAATTTCTATATTGTTCAACGGAACGCTATGGAGATTGGTATGCGTAGATATTTGGAAACAGTGATTAATTTTAACTATGGCTAGCGCTACAGTTAGTACAATAATAATTAATACAATGTAAAATAAACAAAAAATCTAATTACATATTGGAATTTTTTATCTCTAATTAATCCGTCCATTTATCAAAATATTTACTTATTCGTTGAAGAAAAATACGAGAGTATCGCAAGATATTGAAACCATAACATTAATACATTTTCCTTGGTATTATTAAAAATGTCTCCAGCAGCCTAAATACAAAATGATAGATGATGAAAAATTATGTTTATTTTCGTATATTTTATTATAAGCAGATGTGTCTCGCCTCGGCATTTCAAATAAGTGAGTTAATCTGAGAGATGCTTTGAAGTCTTTTGGATATAATTTTCCCGTATTTGTTTACTAAATATAGCTGTTTATTTATCACTTTACATGACATTAAGACGATATTTTGTTCAGAAAATGTGTTTATTTTTAAGTAACCTAAACATTAAACATGATTTATGTATGGTTGCTTTATTTGTTTTAGCTCCGACGGGAGTTGTCTTCTAACCACTTATTACTACAGTGATATTTTAAACCAATATTTGAATATCATTGGTTAGGTGTTACCGTATTATCAAGTAAATTGAAAAATTTTCGTTATTTAGTGTCAGGATACTTTTCAATTAAAGCCGTTTCTTCATTTTACTATTTTGCGCTGTTGACATTTTAGGAACTATACTAATTTTGTATAAGTCAACGTCTTGATCCGGCAGTATAAATATTACAGAACGATCCGAATAAACAAGACGAAGAGCGCGAGGCGCCTCGAGCGCGAACAAATTATCTTTTCCTGCGGTTCTCAAACTAGTGCCGTAGATTTCAACATGAATTATTACAATTAAAATGTGTTTCAAGGATAATATATATGGTGATTCTACTTACGTATTATGTCTATTTCTTGTGGTATATTTCAGATACTTATGACTATATTTATTGATTTCACAATTTTAATTCTTATTGTAGACAAGTACCCATCAACAAATATTGTATAAAATGTCTAGGTGTGTTGTTTATAGTAATCAGCAATAGGGTTCATAAAAGTTAATTTTTTTATCACGTGTAATAAAATATGTATACAAGCATTACTATTTCTGTTTAAGACACAGAACCCTTTAAATAAGCTGTGTATATATGTATGTAATGTAATATATGTATTTTAACTTTTTCCACTCTTTGTTGATAATCTATATATATACAAATGAATTCCTATTCGATTGTCTCGCTAAAACTCGAGAATTTCTGGACCGATTTGGCTAATTTTAATCTTGAAATATTTTTGGAAATTCAGAGAAGGTTTAAACGATGTGAAACACAACTAAAAGGTAAAGGAAAATACTAAAAAAAGACAATTGAATTGTCAAATACAATTGTCAAATTTAATGTCTTGTGTCATTGTAGAAGTCTAAAATTGTCATTCGTTAGTCAAATATTTATAGGTGCGTAAATTTGTCTGCTCTATAGTTGTAGTATGAGGTCTGATCTCTTTGGTCTGTTTTATTGGAATACAAAACAGATCTGTTTCAGAAATAAATATAGTACATGAAAAAGCTTTAAACTGATTAAGTGCATAACTGTGTTGCATTTGAGATGTAAATAAAAATGTTGTAAATGTTGTTTTGATGACATTTTACACAAATATTTGTAAGTGATACGAAGTTCACCGAGTCATCTAGTGTGATATATAATTTTATGGTGGTTATTGAGTTGAAACTCTTAGCAAAACAGCTGCTTTGTCTGTAACGCATTATTGAAACATATCGACAGCCAAAAAAGTTAAAGGTTTCATACAAGTTTTTTATTTAATAACAACTAATATAAAAGCCGAAAAGCCTACCCTTGTGCGTTCGAAAGAAAAATAAATTAGTTATTAGTTTTTTATAAGTTAAATAAAAATTTTGTACGTGTAGAATAATCTATAACAAATATAGACAAAAATTTTTTCGAAAACCATCTACATTCATAATGTTAGTAAAAATATATTTATGAGCACTGTATATATCTGGTGGTGTGTATATTGTCACTAGAAAATATTCATTTACGATAGAAATACAAATACCTCACGAAATTCAAAATTTTGAATAATTTATGAAAATTTGGCTAAGTGTAAAATTTGCGAGACGTAATTTTTTGTTCATACATAATTGAAAATAAAAAAAGAAACGAATTTTATGAATTTATTTCATTTTATAACATTTTGAGCTTTTCCCAATAAATATTTGATATTACGTTAAAATGTGAAAAGAAATCTTTTTAATTACTTAGCATATATTCATGCGGATACGAAAAACAAAAATTCAAAATATATCCACCATCCTTATGTGTAACGGAAATTTGCAGTATTCCGTTATTTTTCTTACTTAGTTTATTTATGTATTACTGATACCTGCTCGTATTGCTGTGTATGAAATATAAGCTATTAATTTAAAAAAAGGTAAAGAATCAATGGAATCTAAAAAAATATATGTAGCCTGGAACCATCAACATGGTCCATGGCATACGGTTCTAGGTATAGGTATTGAGCCTCATAAGAAATTTATTTTTATTATGTATGTACTTACAGTTTAAAAACTAACTTTTTTTCTCTTTTTACTTATATAAAGAAATGTAATGATACGGCTAATTTCTTTTTGCTAACTATAAACTATACAGATATTCTCAGATATTCTGAGTTGTGATGTAATTGGGTCGCGAAGCATTTTTGAGAGCGCGATGAAATATTATATCTTTCTTTTGTAATGGCACAATCCAAAGATCAAAAGGAATTTTAATGTAAGGTTTTTGTAAAAATTATTTAATTTTGTCTCGTCACAGAATATATTGTTATACTCGAGAGTAATGAAACCCTGTCTGTTGCGATGAAAGAATTTATTGTCATAGTAATCCATCGACATAGGACATGCACTATCTTCATGAATTTCACTACAACTTACTTCGTAGATCGCTTCTTATTCATATATTTATTTATTTATTTACATATATGTTTAAACAAAAGAAAGAGAAAGATTTTGTGGGGTTATTAGTTAAATTACAATCGTTTTGTTCATTTATTTCTGTCTATTTAATTTCTTTGTTATATTGTCCACTGTTCCCCGTTCAAATACATTCGAACACAATAAAATGTGTACTTGCCGCGACACGTAACGTGGAGTTTCAAACTTTCTACATACTCTCGCATTGTTTTTTACAAACCACAGTGTGTACATTTTTATACCGGATATAACAATATTATTGTAGTAGGTACTAACTAAATTAGTCTATCTATCTATCTATTTAGCCTATCTATAATTATACAAGTCATTACATTATGGATTATCACTTCTGTTGATCGTTGTAAAGCCCTTTCGCCTTCCTCTGTATAATAAAAATCACTACATTCTTACTCGTAATATATATACATATCTATATTTAAATTTATCTTCAGTTGTCATTTTTTTTAGTGGATATAACAGTAATTTCAGTAGTTTAGCAATGGGCACAGATATAAATTATAAACCCTTGTATACTTGTATTATTATAAAAACTTGGTATACGAGAACTGTTAAGCCATAAATAACATTTTTATTCACTATACGTGGTAACTTTGAGATGCGGTGACGTGCCGCACATGTGGTTTTAATGGGGTGCACTCTAATGCATGGTCTATTTCTCCTCACCGAGTCTATGCACTTAGCTTCCCGGAGAATCGGGAATGGAATTATTTTATAGTGTGAAATTAGAATCTAATCCTTTCGCGACTAGCACCTATGTAGCTATTGAAAGTGCTAACGGTCTTGTGCGTAGTATTTATATTATAAATATTACTTATAAAATCTTATTAAGCAAATATAAAATAACTTATGAACACTGTAATATAAAAATATAAACGCCCATACTATTTATATTTAAATGCAAAAGTAACATTGTTCGTTTTCTTTTCACAGCTTAACCTTTAAGCCAAGCGCGATGAAATTTACCGCAGAGACTTTAACCTGGGGCTTGATTATTTTTCATCTTCAATATACCGAAAAACGTGCAGAAATGCTAGTATATTTATGTAGTTTAGTAAACTTTTTTTGAGGTCATATTTTTTGGGCGCGTATTCATCGAAGTTGTATAAATTTATTTTTTTCAAATAAGATCATGTATACATTTATTTACATAATAAAGTAGTATTTTGCAATGCTTATCACATACCTGCGATATATTGTTAATGATTATAAACCTTGAAATAGTTGAAGTGCAAGTGAAGTGTAACTATTAAGCAAATATTCTAATACATTGAAGCTTTAAAAAAATGTTAAATACTAAAAAAAACTGTACTATTGCTAAAAGTTCATATTACGAGTTACATTCTGTATAATTTTGCATATAAATTAATGTATAGAATGGAATAACTTGATGCGGATGCTCTCGTGCTTCAACAAAAGTTATATAACATTGTATTTAGCCTAACAAAGTTGTTTCGAAACTGCGCATCACTGCGACCGATTAGTATACTGCACGAACGTGAAGCGGAAAAATAAAGAGTGCCCGAAACTAATCTACTGCCACGACCTGACTCGTCCCCGAGCGGACTGACTGCGTGTTTTAATCAGAAATTCCTAAATGGATTTTTTTATTAAGTGCCGGCTCGGGTCGAGCTCCTTTTAACTTTTTTATTCAGAGATTCATCGAAACAACTGTACCTGTTTGAGAACGTAGATATTGATAGACAAGAGTTCGAAGAATCACAATATTGTGTTCAATAGTTATGCACTTAGGATAGTGAATGAATATATGAGTTAATAACTGCTCATACCTATGTCTGATTCAATATTATTGTAGCCACGAAGTATTTGTTCTTATACGTGTGATTATTTTTTTAACATTGCACAAGTGTATCTTTCTTTTGCAATTCTTATGCAAAACTAAGTTAACAACATAAAAACTTTAGTTACAAATATATTGAGTAAGCTGACACAGATTTTTATTTGTAAAGTCAAAGAAAAATTAGTTGAATGCAATTTATATAATAATAATTGTAGTATAGTAAGATATAAACATCTATTTACATGAATTTGAATATACTAATATGAATTTTAAGAGTTTTTTAATTATTTAAGCATAGTATTCAAAAGGAGGTTACTATTAAAATAAAAACGAAAATGAGGTATAGACGATTAAGAATGAAAACCACATATCTTAAAAAACAAAGTAAATTGACCGAAATATATACGAGCGCTGGTATTTATATAACGAATAGCTGTCGAAATATTGAGAATTTTTATATAAACGACTTGGCAGGTAAAGCGAAATTGGATTTTAAATCTGACTGCATTCAAAATTCAAAAACTTTGAAGATTGCAATAAATGGTATTGGTTTTGAAACTGTCGTTATGTACAATTAAAATAATTATAGGTAAATAATATGTATATAAAGAAATACATTTAAAATACGGTCTATTGATAATTGTAGGAACAAAACTTCCTTTTATTGACTGTGTCTAATAGATTTTTAATTGTTATACGATTTAATTCAGTTAGTATAAAGATACTGGCGCGAATGTCATTAACTTTTTATTCGCGTTAAAACTTTGAACACCGTTAAATTCATTACAAAAGATATCATGAAAATTTCGGACGTCCTTATAAAAATGTATATAAATATAAATTAATATTGAAGTGGAAAATGTACTAAATAAAATAATAATCTTATTTTTATTTACAATATTTAAGACTATGTCAGCAACCTACATAGTAAATTAAGTTGTTTTTTAAATATATTATATAGAATACTTTTGCACATTTTAACCATTTTGAGCCAAGTCAAAAGTTGCAACGACGAAATTATAAATACTACAAATAAAAGTTTGAATGAATAATGTACACAAATAAAGGTATTATATTTATGTTCAAAAGGAATTGTTTTCATCTAAATTCATAGTGTGTTACACCGGCGCGCACAACTTCCGTTTCAAACTAAAACTAACTTCATGGTGTGTTACATTGGTCTACGAAACTTTTGTTTTAAGCTTCTATTTTTATATTTTATAGTTTTCAGCGTTTGACCACAATCTTAACTGATGATATATGATGATGTGGTCTAAGATGGCCAACACGTTAAACCTAGAGGGAGTCGCTCTCAAATGCAGCTGTCGGAACACATCAACGGGTGCTTGGCAACAGATTTTCATATTGAGGTTGGTAGCTAGCCAGGCGGATTTAGAAAAAGCCCTACCACCATACTATGGTTACATTATAGTATTTTTATTCGCCAAAAGCTCTGACTCGGTCGTATGGATTCGAAACTACGTGGATTGGATGCGGTGTCCGAACCCGCTATCAATTGAGCCATCATCGCTAAAGTATTTATATTAATTGAATTGTAATATGAATTAATATAAATATTGTGATATTTAATTTAAATATTTACATAATAAATAATTAATTGAAATAGGTAATAATTGTATTTATTGTTGGTCATTAATCAAATTGATTTAATGTTTTTATTCTTTCATAATTAATTAGATTTGATCATAGCAAATAATCTTTTCTTATGTCTAAAAAGTACTCATAAGCAATACAAGTTGTTTAACTTGCGATGCCAAATCAATGTTTTTACTAATGTTCCTATTCTGAACTTTAACTCTTTTTTTATTCATCTGTCATTTATATTTTAAATTGTGATTTTGTTATTAATGTATAACCTTTACTTTTATTTGTTCGAATCTAAGTCACCTCTGTTCAATATTCTTATAACCCCTACAGAAAATCATAATGATATGTAGGCTAGAAATCTTGTAAAAATCAGTTTAGCAGTTAACGGTATTAGACCGGATAAATAAAAAAACAGGTTATTTACTTATTAAAAACTGTCCGTGGCTTTGCAAGTGTTTTAACTTTCGACTTTATTTAGTTACAAAATTAGTGTATAATCTCTGCTATAAGTTACTAATAATTTTAATAGCTAATCAGTTTTGGTATGACATATAATTCAGGTGTACGAAAGTTTATGAAAATCGGTTGAGATTTAAAAGATTTTATTAAGGACATTGTTCACATTCCTTATACTCGTATGTCCTATCAATCGAAGAAAGATATGCGTTTCCTTTGTACAACTACATATAAATTAAATTTTTGAGTTATATACGAAATTACATAGGCAAACAGGGATTTTTTAATATTAATAATCACCTGGTGGTCAAAATTCGACCATTATTCGTTAATTTTTCAAGTTTTAATGTAAAGTATACCAATTTTTTATTACTATTTTTTATTTGATTTTTATATTTTAATTTTTGTAATGAGAAACTGTGGAGAAAATGGTACTGAAGTGTTATATATTCGCTTATTTATGTATACACATATGTGTATAGATAAAACAAAGTTTATATGAAACTTTTCATTTCGCGTACTGATTGTTAATTTACTAGTACCATTATTACCTAAACCTGAATTTCCCCAGACAGGAAAAATTAACGAATTTTATTCGCTTCGTTGGTTTCCTTTGCAACGAACAGTAATGTTTATAAATGGGTAGTTAATGATAGCTTGTACTGGCCGTGCCAACGTGCTCCATTGTTTACGTTTACGATAGATTTCATAATTCGATGATTACGAGTTAAAACCATGCGCTAACGGACGTCGGAATGTATTGGAACTCGATTTAATTTCATTTGTGTATGCTTGATAAATAGTTCAGTATTAGGTTATTAGGTGTTTACAGTGTTCGTCAAACTCTCTGACCGCTCGTTGCGTAAAACATTTTTTTTTTCGAACTGACTACACTGTTGGGTTTTAAGGCCACTACAGTATCACCGGACTACTAAAGGGAGCGCTTAAGACATTCGCCCGATTTTATAGGCAACCAGCACAAGGGCGCACGGCGCGCCTCGCTTTGAACTGTCGCCGAATAAGTTGTGTAGAACACAAATTTAGGTATAAATACTTAATTATTGCTTAACTTTTTTTGTATTAAATTCTTGACTATATTAAACGCAAGAGTCTGCGCTTGCGGCTACATTCAGAGCGATCAGAAACATTGTAGATACTTGTAATTGTTTTAGATAATTTAAAATAATTTCAGTTATGTTTCTTTAACTACCGATATATAAATAATAAATATTCTCCAAATTATTGAAATGAATAAAAGGATCTACAACAAATCCTCTTTAAATATAATTGGAAGAAAAAGTTTTTTCAAAAATATCTTTAATAAAACGACATGACCACTTTTAAAAAGTGGCAGTTCAAATATATATAATAGGAGTAAAAAGTTTCCTAAAATGTATATTTTTATTTTCATTTGCAGTTGCCAACCAAAGGAAGTCCATTTAACTTAATACAAAGTGTTAACAAATCTCAATCTAGAGGCGAGCGACTAACGATTAGATATTTTTGGACAACTAACTCTGAACCGCTTTGCGTCGCGTCGCGTCGTGTCGTGTCGTTCAAACGAACTGAAAAAATAACGTTAAGCCGTTCACGGTGTCTTCATAAATTATGGACACCCTGCCTATTGGCTCATTTAATTATGCGCGTCTAAATTAATTTTCGTTTTTCTAGGGCTCTCACTAGTAACATCATCAAGTATCTTATCATCATATCATACCATCAAGTAGTAAAATTTGATGATATTGCGACAATGATAACTATTATAGACTATGTTTTGTACCTATATGCTTATGATAAAGTACTAATCAACGAATGCAAATTACATACGAAGGCCAAACAAATTAATAAGTTTACGATTAAAGCTTCTTTGTAATCCATTCACAGTCAATGTTCAATTCTAGTTAATCCAAAGATGAGCATAGTTTTCGATTATTTTCAAGTGTAACAATCCTAATTTAAACTGATGGATACACATAATAATCTGTTCAAAAATTTTGTACGATTTCATTGAAAAAGTAGAAAAAAAGAACTGTTATTAAAAGAGAACAAAATGACTATTTGTATCTGTGTATTCCTTACTAACATGTATATGTGTGTGTGCTTGTAACGTTTTCACGCCTTAACAACTAAATCGATTATCAAAAAAATTTGGCATAGTTACGTGCTGTCAGAGGTATATACAGAAAAGGACATAGGATACCTTTTGTCCAAAAAACATGCATTGGTCCCTAAGGTTAGACAGTATCTACATTAAAGCGAGAGAAGCCGCAAGCAAAACCTAATTTTTATATATAATAGAAGGATAATGGATACTATTTCATAAATTGATGTTCCAAGTGAAGTTGTCGTCTCATTATATACGTATGCGACGTGTGTGGGCTTAAACCTTTTTCCACATAGGTCATATACTTAGAAAAGTTCGTATACAGTAGGTAAGGTCACTTTCGTTAATCAAAGGCCATTCGACCCGTATTCCTTTTATCTATGTTTCGCTCTAAGAATTCTACTTAGTTTGGGTAATGAGTATAGAAAGTTTTCATTGATTCATATACAATTATTTCTTTTCATACAGCATATTATTTGAGATGAAATAATTTAACAATTATAATTAAATAAGTACTTTGAGCCTATATTACTCCTTATAAAATCAGCTATCTGTTAGTGAAAGTCGTATCAAAACTGGTTCAAACGGTTCGAAGATTCCACGTAGACGAAATAGTGGACACTTGCTTGTCTAAAATAAAATAACCTAAGATACTCCTTATGATATCAGCAATCTGCCGAAAAAAGTCCCATCAAAATCTGTCTACACATTTCGGAGATTAGCCAGAACAAATATACAGACAGACATTAAAATTGTTTTTTTATTAAAATTATTGTATATACTTTCATATCCATTTTGTAAAAAGCCGTTATTTTAACATTACCAATAAACACTTCAATTGTATTTAATTGTACAGTACAATACTATAGTATAATTATCTTTTGGTTATGTTATCATTACGTAAATGTACTTGTCAATATAAACTTAAGATTTATAAAACAAGTTTACGTCTCATAAATGCACATAAAAATATTTTTAGACTCATTTGTTTTTTTTTTTTTGATTTTGCTACTATTTGCTTAATAAATAATTGTTTTATAGAAAAGTGGATGTGGTACTAATATTAGGTGATAAGATGTCTACATATACGAATTTTCATTGTAATCGGTTAAACTCTACACATACTTTGATGTATTGCAGTACCACATATACAGGCAAGTTACCGTTAAATAGATAGCATAAAGATGTACTTCATAAAAAAATTGAGTATAGGAAGTTTAAGGCGTCAGGCGGTTTTGTTCTATCTCCGATCATGTGTGACATTCATCTTATTTAATTATATAGATTAGCAATTGCCAGTATTTTCATATATGTCACGCAATGTACAAGATTTCTTATAACTTGCTAAAAATTTATTATTTTGTACCTACACAATTTGTACTAAATTAAGGACAAAAAGCTTAAGTTGCCGAGTTCCAAGTGAATTTATAAAGAGAACTCGAAAGCCTTGCGTATATATTGCAAGTTAGAGCTTCGTTAATTGAATACAAAGTAATTAGCTGTGAAGTCGTGTTTCTTACACAGGTCCCCTGTTACTCTGGTAACTTTCAGAGGAAATTTATTACTTTGATTTATGAACATTATAAAAAATATTTTAGTTATAAATAAAATATGTTTATGCGCGAATGCTTAAATTGTTATAAAGATTTGTCAATTCATGAAGGAGGATAAGCAAACATGAGTGCAACTTTTGTGATTTTAAATAATTAAAGCATCCTATAGATATTTGTAAGCATGCGATTCTTATCTGTCTAAAATAGTACTCATCCATGTTTTTACGCCGCATATTGCAAAATATCACGTGGTGGGGCGGACGGTGGCGAACTGCCTCTTGGATGCTTCTATGACAACTTCTGAGTCATAATCCAGTACCTCTTTGCTTCACCTACTTCCTGCATGTAAGCTTTCCATTTCCTTTGAGCGCTACTACTTTTCGTGGCAATGTATAGTTTTATTTACCTCCGTATTTTGATATTTTGAATCATGTATTAGAAAGAAATCCTTAATAATACCCTCTTCTCCATATCTCTCTGGGTGTACACGTTCTTTAATGATACGACTGAGTTTATAATTCGAGTGCTGCGAAATTATCGAGTGCTGGGACTGTTACCGTACAATTTATTTTAAAATCACTTAACCCTAAAGCTCGTTGTGTATGATTTGCGATAACTGTCCATTAAAAGTGATTTTTATTAAATAACCTAAACATTTATTTAAGGTTATATTTTTAAATATGTAACAAAATGTTATATTTGAAAATAGAAGGAAGTCAATATTTGATAATATGGCATTAGAAATAGATGCAAAATACTAAGTATCATTTCTAGTTTCAAGTTTAAATTCGCGAATGTACATATTTCCTCAGATAAATTGCAATTTTTTATTCTACGCCTCTATCAATTTTGTTTATACAAATTATATGTAATCTTCCATTTTATGTTTTATATAAATATAATACAAACGGAAAACTATTATTCAAAAAAATAAAGCTTAGTAAACAACACTACTAACAAATATTACTCCAAGTTTTAATCGTAATAAGTAATGTTTATTCAACCGCAAGTAACTGATAGTTGAATCATTGATGCGTACTGAACGCGACAGATAAAGCGAGCAGCGTAAATTATGTATTCAAATTATAGTTATTTCCAACATTAACTGCGTGCATATATTTTATTTATATCATTAACCAGCTTAGCATGTCCTATATACAACATATTTACTACAAGATTTTGAAATATATACATACTAAAAGCTTGTAAGTTTTAAGAAGTCCATATGTGTACAAAAAATCTATACTTCCTAATTATTAGGTACTTTTATTCATAGATTAAACTACAATATGATTGTCTGTATTTTAAATTCACTTTATAATCATAGGTCGATTACAGCTTACATTCTAATCGTTACTAATATTATAAAGGATATAGTTAGTTTGTTTGTTACGTTTTCATGACTTAACTATTCAAGCAATCGTCATGAAATTTTGCATACATAGGAGGAGGACATGCAGGACTACAGAAAAGGACATAGGGTACATTTTAGTCAGAAAAAAATGTACTTATCCTAGGTATAGATAAAATCTACATTAGTGCGAGCGAACCCACAACAAAAAGCTCGATAATCGATCGACTGATTGTTCATAAAGGGATAGAATATTTATTTTGAATTCCTATATAATTTTTTAAACTATACTCATAATTTCATTACAATTATCTTAATTAGGCCAAGTTTACTACTTATATGCTAAAATAAAACTTTAAAGATTATGTAAACAAATTAGACAAGGATCAAATGTATGGTAATATGCCTAGCAAGATTGTATGACAATTTATTTTTGCTGCACCGTTAAATTTACGTGTGAATAAAGGCACATACGGTACATAATTAAAGCACAAAAACGTGTGTACTCTAGTTTTTTCAACTCACAGACGTTGCACGAAACCAGAGCAGTGAATTCGAATGCATTTGAATTAAATCGGTCGCTTCCCTTTACACCGTTTGTGATACATTGATAAGTAGTAAGTACCCTTAAAGATCGTTCGTGCTGAACAATAGCGACCTTAGGATCGTTGACCTTGGTGTTATATGAGCGTGAAATCATTGAATATGGTTATAACGTAGTAAGAGAAACAAGTGATACCGGTAAGAATGTGTTGTGTCCGAGTAAGCTTTATTCTCCGAACATTTATAGATACAAATAAATAAAATTGAAGTGTTTGCTTGTAATGTCAAAATAACAGCTTTATAGTAAATGGATATAATAAGCATATACGGTACTTATAATGAAAAAATAGATTTTAAAAATTATTGTCTGTACGTCTGTCTGCTTTTTCCGGCTAATTTGCGAAACGGTTAGACTGATTTTGGCGGGACTCTAACCGGCAGATAGCCGATGTTTAAAGAGGCTCCTTTTATTTTGGTAAATAAATAATTGTGTTTCAATCAATAAACACTCCTTTGGTTTTTTCATTGTTAATAATATAATTTTACCTTGGTGATGCGCATAGATCTTGTTTTAACTGCATCACCAACACAATATCTCAGAATTAGCACTCGCCGTAATAGCACGTTTAGGCATGTTGCGTTCCGGTATCAGCCGGTTGTATATCTAATATTCAGTGTGGTAGTAAAGATTTGTACTTAAGTGGGTCGCAAATATCATGCATATGTTGAAAAAACCTTTGTAGTAAGTATCATTTAGTTTTACAGGTTTCGGGATCGGCTGGTGTATTATTAATAGCTCGTTATTCTTACTTGGCCTTTACAAACGTTACCATTTTAAAATATGATATTTAAGTAGCAAATTGTGATAGCTTTATCACCTATGATTTTTTTTTTATGATTAAGAAATCAAGAATCTTTAGTTATTAAATACTTTAAAATTCTAGGATACATAAAATACAATGTATATTGTATAAGGAGTAACTATTAAAATATCATCTTTACTTTACTGTTACACACAGCACTAAAGTTAAAAGTTTGAAAGTAAGGTGATTCTTTACCGACTTGCCTTTTTAAAAATTTTACCCCTCCCCAGTGACAAAGAAATAAAAATGTAATTCTGAAATATGTAGTAGTAGATAACTGTTCTTTATAAGTAGATAAGGTAGTAGCTTCAGTCCGCGGCTATGTTCACGTTAATTTAAGTTTGATTTATTCCACGAGAATAGTACTTTGTCCTGTATAATAACACATTTTCTGTACACATGACAACGTGTTTGCTAAATTTCATAATGGTCGGTTGAGTAGTTAAGCATAAACAAAAGCTAATTTTAGAATCCTATAATAATATTTTAACATTTTTGACTATATTATGCGCAAGCCTGTACTTACAACTGAATTCAGAGCGGCCAAAAAGTTTGATGAGAACTGTCCTACATATGTTGTTAGAGTCGAGTAAATTATAAACACAGTTTCAATGGAGTCGTCTCATTCAATATAATTAAATGGAACAAAAAGTAAGTACGTATAATAAAAGCGGAAGGACCGTGGTCGTCACGGTGCAGCGCGCCGCTGTGTGGAGACAATTACTTCAATGGAAAATAGATTCGCCACGAATGCGAAACGAGACCCAGTTTTACTTTAACCTATTACGATTCCGAGGCTGCGCTCTGAATGATTTGATTTACGCAGGGTTACACACATCTATTGACTACAGGTTTGGTAAAAGTTACTGCTTTATAACATATTCTATTCACACAATAACATACAAAGAATGCTAAAAACTATATGAATGGAATATAATAAATACAATTGGGTTATTCAATGTTACTTTTTTGTATATAATGGATGGTATATTTATGTATGGGTATTATAAATAGCTGGTTATTAAGATGGTAACAGTCCAAGCCGAGGCACGCCTTGCGCCCTTGTGCTGGTTGCCTATATAAAATCGGGTGAGTGCCTTAAGCGCTCTCCTTAGTAGTCCAGTGAAATAGTAGAGGCCTTGCCAGGTCAACAGTGTAGTCAGTTTGAAAAAAAATAAACTGGTTATTAAAACTGTGTCTGTATTTCTTAAAAATTGTAAGGGGTATAGCGTAGTACGATAAATTTTGTATATTGTGTTTTGTATATATATTTCTGTGAAAATTATGTGTAATGACTATAATAGTGTTAGGATTCTTGTTAATATAGTGGCGTGGCTACTGAAAGAAATTTAGACAGTCGAAATATAGAACGTTTTTTTTGGACATAAGTGCTCAGAAAACAATTAAATTTGTTCATTATTTTCTTATCCTCATTCCACCTAAGTACAGTCGGCACAACATGATTTCCCCTTCCACTCTTCTATATCAGCTATGAGGTCAATACTCTCACCTTTTATACACATAATTCTATACACAATCCATATTTTTTTCGGTTTTCCTCTACTCCTCGATATTCGTCCACCTTTAAACCTAGAATTGTAGCCCGGTGAAGCTGTAAAGGTTTCTTTTTTTCGAACTGACTTTACGCTGTTGCCGACATACGACTACACAGCTTCACCGGACTAAATTAGCTGTAAAGGCCCGCTAGGCCAATGCAGTTAGTCAGTTCAAAAAATAATTGTTACATTTGAAAAACAGTAGTATAACATCACGAGAGTGAAAGATAAATAACAGATAGAATAAGGTGTATTGTTTGAAATTTTTCAATACTAAAATGATAATTTATAGCCTATTCATCGTTTTTTGTTCAATTTCAATCTATTTTAAGCACTGTATATGTTAATTTAGTATTCATTAACATATGTCAATGGTAATGAATTGCTTTAAATTTCAATTACATTTAATCAAAATTCATTTTATTCAGGGAATTCTGTTTGTCGAAAACAACTTTTAATTTGCATACATTAGTTTTAAACCTTTACATGTTATGGGGCATGAAGGTTAAGGTACTTCGTTACCACGATTTAGTGTACGCCCGTGTGTACCTACGTAATTGGCGTGTACGCTCGTATGTACATACTCTTGACCCGGATACGTGTGCGAACGAGATCATAATGTTACTTGTAAAACTTTTACGTTTAAATTGGATTTTCTTCCCTTGGAACGATCGTATAGTATCTGCGGTAGAAGTATTTGATTGTATATAAGCAAACATTCGTCTTTATATACCTTGGCCTTAAGTAGGTAGGTAGGTACTTTATAATAATTTGTACGTTCTGTAATATGTCATTATACAGGTTAATTAATAATTTTGGTTGAATGATTAGTTATATGCGTATTCCCGCAATCAGGTAAAAAACAACTACATTTACAACTATTATACTAATAACGTTGTTATATAATTACTATATCTATATATAATTTCATTAAAAGTACGTGTACTTATCTTATATATAAATGAATAGACAGATGATAACAGTTGTGATAGATTTTGATCAATTTGTTTTAGACTTACTTCTTAGACACTTTGTCCTTATCAAAAAACAAATTGTCTTTACTAAATATAAAGTTTTAAGAAATTACGAACTTTATAAGCACTAGATACGTGTTCAGTGATGTCTGATTACTTGTCCTAAAGAAGTGGGCAAACGATGTGGTGTGCATGCACAGGAGTCATGAAACAAATGGATAACATTGTTTATAGAGAAATTTTGTAAACAAAGTATATTTTTGTATTAATTTTTTTTTTTACTCTGCACAGAAAATATACTGTTAAGACAATATACAACAAAGATGAAGTCGCGGTTGTCAGGTAGTAATAAAAAATATTATCCATATGCAATATGAATTATAAACACTAGTTTATTATATTTTAATTGTTATTGGTTACATGCTAATTAAATATACTCTATTGCGTCTATCGTTTGTCTAGCATATCGGATGGTATATGCATAATGCATAACATATCACACACTGTAATCGATGTATAAACAATCATACCATTATAAAACCAAGGCTACAGCGACATGTGAACTGTTACACTAAGGAACATGTAAACTAAGGAGTGAATTAATCTAGCATTTTTTTAATACAGATTACTCTCATCGAAATATATGATACCAGCAATCGCTTTCGACTTCGTCCGATTTAATTATAATGTAAAACTCAATAATAATAAAACATAACTATTAACCCTGAAATGCATCATTTTAATTTGGAAACTAATTTTAAAACAACATCAAATAAAAAAAAACTTACCCGCCAAAAGTGATGTCAACTTTTCTTTTACATATAAGATATTTTCTAAGGTTTTTACATGCTTTCGGAAACGCATACACTGAGGTTTTTTAATAAATTTAAGTGGAATGTAGACAATTGGCAACAATATGAATTTAAGGGTTAACTCTGAAAATAGTTTTCTATAAATGAAATACTTTTTGTAATAGCCGTCTTAATTATTTTAGTATTCTTGAACTGGCTCAAGATTTCTCCTACAAAAATGCTCACAATTAGTGCATTTTAATAATAGTAGTATTGATTGGATATGATATCGCAAAATAAATAAATATTATAAAAAAAATACGGGCGACTAACTAAACATAATATGTTGTCATAATATCCTTAAGAGTCAGATTCTTATAGGTCCATCTAATCATTTCTCATTCTTGTCCACTAGTTTATTTGCCTCTTTCTTTGTAATAATCCATTAGTTAGGATACTAGTACAGGATTATAGACACGATTGTGAGTATGTTTGATTGTTACGCTATCACTTCTTAACTATGAATTAGTCATCATACAGTTTAGCATACACGTTGCCAGGGTTACAGACAAGGATCTAGGATACCATTAATTCTGAAAAAATAATTACCGAGGAATAGAAAAATATTGTTTGTTACATTAACACAAAAAAGTCATGTGCAAAAGTTAATAATTAATCCATTTGGATGACATTTCAGTTTATAGATCTATCATTTTTTTTCTTTTCTTTTCTTCGCCAGATTCGAACTTCAGTTCTCGACGCGGCGTCCATTCTTATATATTACATAACATACTTCGTTACTTCTTCCAACAAAGGATGGTCCACAATATGTTATTTACAAGTAGCTCTCCTTTCAACTTTTGCTAGGTCTTAATGTAGATCAGAGGTTCCCAAACTTTTTTTCTCATAGACCCCTATCAAAATTTTACTGGTTCCGGTGGACCCTCTGCAGGTTCAATACTACCATATGAAGTCAAACCAACATTGTTAGTTTTTCACACTTTCGAAAATCTACCTATTTTAATAGACGAATAAAATAATTGTAATTACTAATTACCCCTCTTACTAATTGTGCACCTCCATTTCTTTGTCACGCGAACGTACACCCCCATCTAGTCTCTCTCTCATGGACCTCTGGGGGTCCATCTGGACCACTTTGGGAATCACTGATTTAAATCATTGTCTTTATGATAAACTACTATTTACTGCAATAATCTTTTATAATAACTTATTTTTTTAAATGTAATTGTAGTATAAAAAACTATTACCATTTACTAATTTGAAACTATAATCAACTGTATAGTATTTATGTACACGAATTCCTATAATTTTATTATGAGCCGTGTTTTTATTTTTCCACTCTATATTAAATGTTTTTATGTTTGTTTCAGGTAACAATATAGTCTGCTATACCTTCACATTTAATAAGTAATATGCATTGTTATGGGAGAAGGGAGGCAGTTATGGACATGAATGAGATAATATAAACATTGTCATATGTTATAATTTAGTTCAAATGTCAAAATAACGTTTTATATTTAAACATAATTATTTTACATTTGTATATCTTTAAGTAAGTTTTGAAAGATAATATACTGAATAATAGAGTATTTATATAAGGTTTTAATATTTTGTGATAAATGCAATCAAATGAATATGAAAATGTTTAGAATAAATCTGTTATAGTTACGTTTGAAAACGATGTAACTCTTTTTATTTGACATGATAACGTCTTATAAATCGATGAACGCCAGCTGTACGCCTGAAAAAGCATGACTCATTGTCACGTTCCGCCTTAGCCGAGCGTGCAAGCGAGAGCGCGGGTCAGGCGACAGAGAGGCGCGATCGGGTTAAGTGTTCGGCTTGTGACGCATTTATGTCTCTTCCACTCCATCGGCCGATGCGTCCGAGTAGAAGAGATACAGTGGCAGCATACAACCTACACGTGAACTGTTTTGTCAACTATTTATAAAGAGAAGTGAAAAGTTAACTATATGGTTTCCATTGTTTATTACAACAAGAATTGCGGCATAAGGTATGCAATTTTTCATCAATGTTTTCTTATGGCGTTATTACGTAAAATTATCTATCGTCCGAAAATCAATTTTACTTCCTTTAAACTTTAATTCAATTTATCACCGCTAAGAAAGTTGCCAATTTTTTACTGGTTATCTCGAGTTAGCTAGACAATTAAATTCATTCAATGGCACCCGTTTCAAATTGTTTCAGCGAGATAGATGGCGAACACGAAGTTCATATCTGATAGTAGAATGTAGATTGTCATTGTAACTGAAACATCATGTTTGAGATATGATCAGATGGCGTTAGCTTTATGGTTTCTACGTGCTTTCGATTTATAATTGTTTCACAAATAATTAAACTTCAAATGTTGTTATGAAAATGTGTTGTTATATTGCACTTCGGAAATATTTCTATATTTCGATTTAGCTAATAAAAAATATTATAATCGTCGGCAAAGTAAACCCTAACTAATATTATAAACTAGCAGGCTCGGCGGGCGTTGTCCTGCCCTGATGATAAAAAATATATACCTATGTGCATGAAACCCTTAAGGTGACTTGACTTTTCCGATTCTTTCAATAATTATACATACCAACCAATTTACAAAAAAAACTTGACAAATTATATACCTAAACCTTTCCGGTGAATTACTACTATTGGTGAAGACCGCATTACAATCCGTTCAGTAGTTTTTGAGTTTATCGCGAACATCCAGACAGACAGACAGACGCGGTGGACGACTTTGTTTATTAATATGTATTGATGAAGAAGTGAGTTTGATTGTTTGTTACGCTTTTACGCCTTAACCGATCTTCGTGAAAAATTTGCGTACACGTTGTCAGGAGTTGAAAAAAGTACATAGAGTACTTTTTCTCCGGAAGAAATTTACTGTTTCCGAGGGATAGATTAACGAATCCGCGGGCAAAAGCTAGTGTTATATTAAACGGCTATTTAGACCCATGCGTGTGAATTTTTCCATTGGCCCTGAAATAGTCACTAATAAAACACGTTGATTAGATTCAAAGTCAAATATTTTGAGTCAAGGGTGTGTTTTATACTAGCAAGTAGCAATCGTTAGCAACGCTTAATTATAACATACAGTTTAACAACAATGGAATTACCCTACGTTTGTTTTTGTACAACGCAGCTTTATATTAGTCAAAGTATTTTGATCGGTAATTCCTGAAATTATCTCAGACAAACATACAGGCTTTCCATTCGTATTATATGACATCTTATGCAAATAAAGTTATACAGGTCTGCCGATGTGTACGCATCAGGCTTCGGAAAGAGAGCTACTTGATAGATTTCGATCAGATTTCTTTTGTCATACTTTTTACTTAATTAGCTCTTATCTAATAATCACGATATCTTCACTTAGTATTAAGTTATTAGTTTTAATAAATCGCAATTTTTATTAGCACTACGCTGTGTGTGTGAAGTGTGGTATGGTGCGCGTGCTCAGGGCAGGGTAAGTAATCGGAAACAATTGTTTACAAATTAATCTTTTAAACAAAGTTATTTTTGCTTTCAATTGTTTTTTGTCTTTCCACTGTATATAAACAATATTTTAAAGATAATAAACAACGTAGACAAAGCCTTGAGTATCAGCTAGTTTATATATATAAACTAGCAGACCCGGCCACGCGTTGCTCTGGCTAAGTTTATGTTGGTTGGTACGTGGTTAAGGCTATACCGCCGTCTGTTAGAATCTTATCGAACTAATAGAAATAATCATGACTCTTTCTTAATAAACAAATAATTCGCAATAAAATAATATTGCGTTTATAAATTGAGATATAAACTATCCTATCTTTCAAGTTGGATGAAACTGCACACTGTGTGCAAAATTTTATTATAATCGGCTTAGTAGTTAAGGAGTCCATTGCGGACAAACAACGTGACACGTAAGTTATATAAGTAAGACTATCTGACTTAAAACCGTTTGTCCGATTATCATTAACGTTAACACTTCTAAATGTTTAAATGCAGAAGCTGTTTTTACTATTGACTTTACTATAACGCTAGGCTATATTTTATTGTTATTGAGTGTTATATAGTAATGTAACGCGGAGAACAGAGTGTATGTGGCACTAGCAGCTTAATTGAATTAAGTCGATGTGCGTCTACATTATCAGCCTTGCCCTGTATTGCTGGTGAGTTGTATTAATGATCTCGACAGTACATTCCTAATATGGAAGCTTAAGTGAGGACATCTGACTGCGATTGCGTTAGGTTAAGGTCGTAGACTCGCAACGATGCTGACTATATAAGTTCTGTTAAATAGTCACGTTAAAATACCTGCATATTAATATGAAACCAATTCATGTAAATGAAATTGGCGTGTCTTTTATTTGTTACGAAACGGTTGAACCGATTTTGACTACGGTTTTATTCGTAGATAAACGGTATTCCAAGTATTATATAAACTGAACATCATGCATTTCTATAATGCATAATGAGTTATAATAAAATTGAATAGAAGTATCTTAAAATGATGCAGGGGTTAAGTAAAGTTGTAATGAAAATCACAAAAAAGACAGTTCATAGTTATTCCAAACTACTTGATACTCGCGACTGTGCTGTGTGGTTTATTATCTTAACAATATATTTTAGTGCACAGAGACATAAATATAAGTATCACACCGCTTGCCCCATTTCTCTTCGGCAAAAAAAACATCTAATCTTAAACGTGTAGTTCTAATAGAAATAGTCATTTCTTACAACTTTATATAAAATAAAGCTATCGTGACAATCTTATTTTCAGATAGGCACCAAGAAGTAAAACAAGATGTATTATCTAAATTTATCCAGTACTTTTTGAGTGACGCGCACACGTCAGCTCTCAAATGTTATTTATATAACAAATTAAATAAATTAAACATCTAGTACACACGGAACAACAAACACATTTTCTTGACCACGAAGTTTTGGGCTTTTTTTTTCGAATTGACTACACTGTGGACCTGGCAAGGCCTCTACAGTTTCACCGGACTGCAAGTTTTGGACACCAACTAATACTTACTTATTGCATGATGTTTATCATAGATATATTACTTACAGGCGTCGTATATTTATGTACTAAATGAATCTACATGTACTTCGTTTTAAAAATATACATGAAATAGTTTAAGACATTTTATGATTTTTACGGCAAAGTATGTTTAACCTAGTGTTTGAAAGGTATAATAAAAATTATGGTGTAAAACTAAGGTAATTACCGTGGGAATATTACTGTCTTATTATTATTTGTAGTGATAATAATATGAAGGCAAAATCACAATATAATCTTAGTAGCCATTACGGTCTCTTTGTTATGGCAACGATTGAAGGTCATTTAAACAATTATAGACAAGCCCACTAGGAACTGAGATTTATAATTGTATGCATAACGACAACTATTATGATTTGGCTGATATAATAAAAGCAACGTACGATTCCAAGACTGTTTATAATTAGATTTTATTGAAAGCTAGCTTTTGCCTGCGGCTTCACTAGTGTTTTTTTTACTCATATTATTTTTATAAGACAATTCTCCATGTCCTTTTCTGTATCTATGACTAAGTGTGTGAAAAATTTGCTTTTAGTCTGGTGAGTAGTTAGACTTGGGAACCTAACAAACAAACAAATATTCGCATTTGTAATATTAGTTAGTGTATACGTAATTTTTTTTTTATATTATAGGGGGCAAACGAACAGGTGGATCACCTGATGGTAAGTGATCACCGCCGTCCATAGACACTAGCAACACCAGGGGAGTCGCAAGTGCGTTGTCGGCCTTTTAAATATGTCGGCCTCCGGCACTCTCACCGACCGATCGAAACGCAACGGTGCAAGCACTGTTACTTCACGTCGGTTTTCTGTGAGAGGGTGGTACTACCCCGGGCGAGCCGACCCATTCATGCTGAAACCAGTAATAGCTTCAGCGTAGCTCTACCACCTACAACATGTGGGGAGTACAAAAACTGTTAAAGTATGTACTAAAAAAAACCCATTAATATCATTCTCAGACACTAACACCACTACCGGCAAGACCACTAATTTATTATATCTTTAGATAAACATAGTAAAACTACGTACTAACTAAAAGAATTAGATTCTTGATTATGTATTTTATATATATTTTTGCATTTAAAAATATATGTCTTATGAGTATAAAAATGACAAATCCCAAAAAGGAAAACTACTACATGTAGTTGACTGACGAAAAATCCTATGGTAAAGTACAAAATATGTTTTATTACTTTATGCAATTCACGTACTGTAAGTATTCGAAATAGATGTCTAATATTGTTTTATGTCATTAGATAATATTTATAAAAGTGTAAAACATCTAAGGGGGCGCCCATTAATTACGTGAGGAATTTTTACGGATATTTGCCTCGGCCCTCTCTCACTGTCCTTAATCTCACGTGAGATCTTTAAAAAAATTGTATTTTGTATATAACTCCGTTGAAAAGTCTAGTAAAGACAAGTATTTGTGGTTGTTTAGATAGTAATGTAAAATCACAGTGATAACATCAAATAATACTGAAATGGGAGCTTGTAGAATGTATAGAAGAATTATGTTTCGTTTCGGGCATATTTTAGTGTAGAAACAAGTTTTACTTGAAATTAATCTGATTTTCTCATACATTTAACTAAAAGATTACGTGATATTTGCCGAAACCCTCACTCTTCCGCATGTGACATTTAATGAAATTCGGCCTGACTCGTTCCCTCCCCCCTCTGATCTTCTCACGTAATTATTGGACGCCGCCTAACAAATACATCTTATAAAATCTTTTAGTAAACACTTAATAACTTCCGTTTCTTGTATTATTATTAACGCGCTACTGTTGTATGCCTGTAAGCATTTCATCAACACCTTTTCATTAGTAGCGATACATCAAATAGTTTCAAATGAAGAGCAATCGCCTTACGTCAGGAAATGAGCGTAATTGGTTACGTTTTTACTTTAGCTAAATTGTGGTGAGGCGAATAAAGGAAATGTTAATTGAGAGTCGTCAGAAAGTGTCTCATCGTGTAGGATTACATTCATAAAATAGGTCGTTGACCATTTCCTATTTGAAGATATCGTCGTTTCAGTTGTATGGATGTTATAATTTATTATCTTATGAATTATAATTTGCTAGCTTTTACCGACGCTTTCGTTTTACGTTCGCCCATTGTTCTATCCCTCAGGAACAATTTTTTTTGGAGGACGTATATGCTAAGTTGCATGATGAGTTATTAAGGTGTAAAAGCGCAACTAACAAACAAATTCAAAATTTAAAAATATATTGCACTAAGCCTAAACAAATCCATAATAATATAAATATCATTATTAATAACGAAAAACAAAAAAACCGAGTGCGAAAGCACCGTATCTCATTTTAGTTACGTGTTTTAAAGGATTCAGACGAATATTGGTAAAATAGAAACTAAGCGATGACGGCTCAGTTGGTATATAGTGTGTTTGGACACAACGTCTACGGACGTAGGTTCGAATCCTAGTAACTGAGCCGGAGCTTTAGGTGAAGGAAAACATCGTGATGAAATCATAACATGGTGGTAAGGTAAGCCCGCCTGGCTAGCTACCACCCTCAAGTTGAAAATCTATCGCCAAGCACCTGCTGAAGTACTCCGGCAGCAGCACTTTAGAGCCAATCTTCCTCTAGGTTTAGCGTAACTACCATTTTAGACCACATCATCATTTAATATTAGATGAGACTGTGGTCAAACGCTAACCTATAAAGTATTTTAAAAAATCATCTGTTTTTATATACGGGTATCATATTTCATTATATCACATAACGAACTCCAAGAAACTTTGTATGCTAAAAGCCATCAAACTGTTTAAACTACTAGTGTGCCAAAAAGAAATAAACCGATCATGTAACCATAAGTTACACATATACGGTGTAGATACTCGTGATACGTATGTTGGACGCTAATGGATGTATTTAATATAATATACAGTTAAGAAGCGTGAAATAGTCGTTGATTTTAAATAGCATGCAACGTGATTACGTATTACAATTAAAGTTACTGAGATGAATACCTGCTATTGTCCGATTGCTCTGAATTGTCAGACTACAGAAATAACAAAATGCGTTCGTGAAGACTTAAACGTTTATATAGTGTATCAGTATCATCGCAAATAATAGGACCATGTTGAAGTTATCTTCATTACCCCTCATTTGTTATTTAATTCACAAGCAACCTGTAAAAAAAATACAGTCACCATAATCTAGTGTTGTAACTTCAGAATGATGGCGCACGCGCAACGTACCTTAATCACGAATGTTTCGCAATTACGTTCGGGGCAGTTCCCGCTCTCGCAATAATTCGTGGTGAGCCTAGTTCGGAGTTAGCTCGTTTCGTTCGTGATAGTAGGTAGGTAGATACCTGAATTGGGAAAGTGAGATATATCCAACATTCATTGAACTCGGCGACGATAAAAAGTGTACGAAAAAAAAAGTTTAGGTACCTATCCGAATTATTTTTTTTTTCAATTTAAATTTTGTTGAGGTGCCGTTAAAATGGTTTACTGTCTTTGTGGGAAAATTGCCTTACATCCGAAATTTTATTGACTTCGTTTTATTTCTACGTACAGGGTGCATTTACGACATCATGGGCGAATGTTATTTTTACGATATTGCCGACGTGTTTTTAATGGAGTTTTCCCGTTGACCGTTTTAATGCGAAACCAGTAAAGTGTTAGATTTTCGTGTTCATATGCATATTAACGTTAACAATGAGTAGCTCAAGGTCAATTTATGTGTTAGCATAAATTAAGTGGGTTAATTCGATATTTAGCAGATGTATCGTTACTGCTTAAATTAGTGACTTTGATATTAATGCTGATTATATTGAATACAGGAATCATGAAAAAACAATTACCGCCTCATTAATTATTTATCAAGGATCATCGGCACGAATTACTTATTACCAAACACCCGTTAATATTAATGTACGGCGTACGCATAAAAGTGGGCATAAGTAATTAAATATTAATTTACTCGTATTTCATAATATTTCTAATTAATTCTACTGGATAATAACCATTATTATAATAGCTGTAGAATAAAATAAGTTAAGTCAACGACGTTTTGTAACTAAAAATCATGCATGTACTTGACTATTGTGCCCACAAAGATAGGTTATATCTATTTTTTTTTACATTAATTCTTTATTTGTTTATTCTATACCAAATTTCAATACCGACGGTTCTATAAATGGTTAATAAATTAATCTTTAAAAAATATAATATTCATTACACATTATATTTTTTGATGTATATATTTACTTGAACTATATATTGACATGTCCTAGCCTGTTCTAATTTTGCGTCTTCTTTAAGGGAATGTTAAATTAAGTTTTACAGGATACAATTTCCACGATTCGTAAATTGATGTGCCTAAATTGCTTTCTCATACCGTCCCGCAACCACCGTCTTAAAAATTTATACGCTGAAATACGCAGGTAGATAAATAACGCTTCATAATTCATATTTTTTGCGTGGGGTTCGCATAGCCGTGTAACACAATAAGGCTACTTCGCTTATTGCGTTTTTTGTAAGGCCGAATGGACGTTTGACAAAATCCGCTATACAAAAAGTTCTAGGAAAAAAAATATCAAGATCATTGTCAATGGCGCGGAATCTGTTGCCGTGAAAGGTCACTTGTTACCGGCAATGTTATACAATGTGCGTTTTTATTTAACGAATAATTAATAAATGTATATAAAGAAACATGAAGTGTCTTTTGTTTATCCGTATCACTAACCGAATAGATAAATCGACTTTGACAAGATTCTTACTGTAACATAGAGTACTTTTCAGTATATTATATCAGAACCAGCTTTGGTTCGCGCTTTCGCTCCTGTTAATCTAGTAAAAGATGTTTTTGCGTAACTCGGTAGCAATACTCTTCTCTGGGTGAATATTTCTCTATCTCCTTTTTTACTACTCCTGAAAACGCGTATTCGAAATTTCGAATTGATCGGTCGAGTGAAAGTGTAACAAAGAAACCGAAATAACATTTATAAAATTGTTAAGCTTAAGATACTTTTCCATTGGGATTAAATTAACATTTCACAGAGATAACGCAATATGGGTTGTAGATGTTAAGTAATTACAACGACAAAATAATAATGATTAAATAACTTATACTTCTCAAATAACACAAAACAAAGGAACAGGAAATAGTTCTATTCTTCGCCAAGAGTCAATAAATTCATTTTCACGAGACCGAACTCGCGGGAATCAAATAGCAAATAAATAATCTCATGTATTTTATTTTAACGTCCGTGATGGATAGATAAAAATGGCCTCTAGTGCCTTTTGTGAAGACATGATTCATAAGCATATGTATCCATAACTTGATATTATTTATTATCGGCTTTTATATTCGCATATACTTTGTTCAATTTATAGGCAATAGACTGTTTTAAATAAGTTTACTAAATTGGTCAAAGAATTCACTTTATCCATTGCTATAGCTATAGTGTAACCTGTAAACATATAAATGGATGTCAAACGATGACAATGTTATGCGGACAATGAATACATATCGATGTCAATATTGTTGACCATCAACTGGCATTTTTTGGAGTCCCTCGTATATTCAAAACATATAATATGTCATTGTTATTAAAAGATCTTTCATAAAATAGTCTAAAGTTTTCTACGATACCTAATTCTTATTTTAGTTTGTTAGATCTTTTTTTTATGTCGGCTCATCATCATCATCATCTTACCCTTATCCCACTTAAGTAGGGTCGGCACAACATGTTTTCCTTTTCCACTCTCCCCTGTCAAAAGTCATCTCAGTATTCACACCTTTTATACACATATCATTTTCCACACAATCCATCCACATCTTTTTCGGTCTTCCTCTACCTCTATATCCGTCCACTTTCAAACTTTTTTTATATCGTCTATCATGTGTAAACATTCACAAATGAATTCGTGTTTTACTACATTCAAAATCTACATTTCTAGATTAAAGTTGACGATTTCCTAATTATGATTTAAAAAAAGATTTTTTTAATATCCACCATTAATACAGACTTAATAATAATTTGGTATAAATGAATATTAAACTGTTTGAGTAAGTATATAATTTAAGTGAATGTTTCAAAATGCAGCCAGGAAGGGAGGAGGGTGACATCCGATCAGTAAGGTGACGCGCCGGGAAGTTGTGCCCTCATTGTAATGGTTGCGTTGACTGTTGTGACCACATCAGCATATTACGCTTTGTCGGTTTCTATATTGTTATCAGTTCTGCTAAGATCGGGTGTTGCGTTTAAAAACCTTTTCAAGTCAAATGTAATGAAGAAAATTGTTATTCGTTATAATAGTATCGGTTTCACAATAATAAAAAAAATATCATAATTCATAATTTTCCTTGCTATTATGATATACTATTTGTGTATAATTTATCTGGTCATTACAGTTTTTTCATCGTCATCATCTTCGTGTCTCATCAGGAGCCCTAATTTTTTTGAGCATGCGGGAATGCAGCCTTCGTTTTCAATTCCTTCCCTCTACTTTGTATTACCAATAAAATTTCATAACTCTATTCTAAGTTATATTATTTATACTCTAGGGTATATTTTAACTTGTATCACGTGAAATATTTGTTCTGTTTAACGCAGGACAAAGCTTCACTCTTTTTGGACACAGTTTTAATGTTCCAAATCTAACGCGTCGGTTTCCTAATGGACATTTGGATGTGTTTTGGCTCGTTACGAGTTTTACGAGCTTTGTTGTGGTGATTCACGTCCGTCGCAATTTTACGTTTAATGGTAATTTATTTGAGTGCGTTGATTATTCGTTTATGGCTATTCGGTGATACAAATAAATTTAAGTTATATTGACTGACATGAGATATCCATGAAATTTATAATTACCATACATATTTCTCGTTAAAATGGTTGGTTTGTATACACAATAACGTCTATTGAATTATAGGCTGTTGTGTTATTGTCGTAGACTGTTGTTAATTACTCTGTTGTTTGGTAATTTGCTGTGTTATGTATCGTATTACAATTTGTAACAACGACAACAATTGAAATGAATATTTGTTGTTCGTATCGTGACTTAGAGTGTCAGTAAATGGATTTTATCTCCCTTTTGCGCTTACACACATATTGGTTTTTGTATAACGTTTGCATATTCTCATGTTGCAATAATATTGGCCAGGTATTATTATTTTCAATTATAATATCGGATAACGAATATTGAACAGCGGAATAGTTATTGACGCAAGGAAAATAATCTGATATATATTGCTTTGGAATAATGCATTACATTATTAATTATTGTAAAAATTACCATCTACTTTAATCTAGCTTCTAGTTCTGAAACTTTATTTTGGGTATGAAAAACAAAAGTTTTATAAAAAAAATGTACTACTATGAGTTCAATAAATGTATTTTCTTCTATTAAACCCATCTGGCTTAAAGTTTCTTGAGGAAATAAATGTAAATCGGCTAAAATATTTTCAATTTGGCAAAGAAAGTGGACTAAGATGGATTGAACGGTTTAAAGGTATAGGTATATAATCCCGGGGATTATAGGCTTGAAACAGCCAGTGACGATGCCAAAGCGTCAATACCTGCGGGATGATTAATAGCGTGGAGATAATCTCTCGGGCCGCCGCTACTGTTTTGTTCAACGCTCTGGTGGAAACTGAATCGTTTTCCTCATTGCAATACTTTGTTAAAACATATATTCAGTTTTGTTTTATAGTAACACGGCAAATTGACAGTTGATGAGCACAATAAGATACAAAGTATAACAGTAACCGCTAAGACACTGGAATTTATTGTAAAACACCTATTTTTTTTTAGCGATTTCAAAAAGGAGATAGTTCTCAATTCCGTTGTATTTTTATTTAATATTTCTTACCTAAGGACTTCGCCATTTATAAACCGATCAGAAAATAAATCCTTTTTAATGGAAAGGGATATCCCCCTTCCAGAGAGTATCTACCATTTTTATTTCATAAACATTACTCCTTGAATTTCGATTTATTTAAATTAAATAATATTTAGAAATTCAATATTATCATCACAATGATAATAAATTTATTGCGAGTACTGACAGGTTTCGTGTCACAGTGGTAGGTGCTAACTTTACTATTGAACCAAGAGGATGCAGGGTCGATCCCCGCGCAAAATTGAGTTATGTATAATAGACATAAAATTGTTTAAATATCCAGATGCTTGTCTTTTTTTTACCATTACTTAATTTGGAATTAATGTCCAAGTATTAAATTGTGTCCTCATTTTCTATTTCTTATTATTATCTACATCTATCGACAGATCAAGAGTATTCGTATCTGATATATACAAAATGCAAATAAATGTGTACACATAAATCAAACATGAATTGACTATTCGAAGCGATTATTTGGGTTAACAGTAATGTAGAGTTCTACTACGAAACTTTCCCAGCCAACACAAAAACTATATAATCATCAATTTATCGTTGGCGTATGTACCGGTTACAAACTGTAACACATGTTAACACATGTTGTTGTTAACATTTTTGATTACCTACATTATTTCAATTTTTTTTATTTTAATCATAAAAAAATAATGTCAGAAAAGTCCATGATTTTGTCTTTAACTATAGTAAACTACAAAATTTTCTTAGTTATATAACACAATAACATAACTTATTATTAGCATAGTTTCTTTATAAAAAACGTATTTCGTATCTGCCGTCCAAAGAAGTTTGAAAATAAGTCCATTATTAAATGAAAAACAGATAATATATTCTCATCGATTACATTGAAAAAGATTTATCTAATCATTGAAAACTTTTAATAAGGAACATTACGCTGTACATAAAAAAAAAGAACTAAACATTTTAATACAAGGAGATTAAACCTTTACCTATCTTAAAATAGATGTAAAACCTAGAATCAATCGATAATACTTGTTGTCTTTATATTTAAATACTAAATAATAAACTTCAATTGATAACGATATCTTTAGGAATAATTTATTTAAAGAAATAACTAAAAGTAATTGAAATTAATTACTTTTATTACGATTATGAAAAGAAGAGTATACGAATAATTCAAAACAAAAATCATTAAATATCAGCATTTTTGTCAGTGACCACACTATATTCATTCATCATGTTATATTAAAATTACGGTCATTATTCGATATCATTCTTTTTAAAAGGAATTTCAAAGAAATAATTATAATACTATTCTATTTTACAACTATTTATATTTGATTGTCGCATTTGCAAAGATGGCCGTTGTACATCCGATAGGTATATAAAATATTTTAAATTCTCACCTTAACCCACTTCATAATCGAGGTAACGATATTTAATATAGAAGTAAATAAACTTTCACTTAATTAAATTGATTTGGCGCGTGACAACGGTATCAAGTTTGTAATTTAAAAGGGAAATTTTTCATCACCCTAAACCCAGAAGCGTCATACCAAATTGAATTGAGGGACACGGTAGGTACTTATAATAGCGTTCTCCATCTCTATGTTTGTTAAGACAAATTGATTTAGTTTAAAACAAAACAATAATCTTCATATATAATTTTTAAAGTGAGGTACGTTATAACAAAATGAGTTTTTTTTTTTCAAAGTTTATGATCTATCATTATCGGCTTAGATTACTCAGTTTACTCAAAATATAAAGCATTTTTCTATAATCTCTAGTCTATATAAGCAGAAGTACATAAATATTGCTATTTATTCTGGACACAAGTATTTCGTAAAAGGACGAATTAAAATGACGTCATTGCGTTCGATGTTACTATATTTTTAAACGAGAACTATGTATATTATTAATTACATATACTCCTAAGAAGAAGAAAGGTACAACGAACTCGTATAATGTTTTCTAACTCCTTCTAAATTGCAAAATTATCGATGTCCATTACAATGTTTAGAGGCGCACATCTGATGTTGTTTATAACCATTCATTTTTGTTCGCGACTTCGCTCGCTTTAATATAGAAAAGTATATTTTTTCTATCTCATAGGGACAGTAACTTTTTTTTTCTGAATGGACGGTACTCTATGCCCTTTTCTGTATCCTCGAGGATGTGTGGTTCACCCACAGTTACAATATTAAAACCCACATTAACATTTACAATATTACTTAGGATAAATAAACAATGGTAAGACAATAATGTACTATTTCTGACCTAGTTAAATATAAGCTCTACTATTTTCACTCTATTCTTATAAAATTGCTAAAATATAGGCGACGCTTACTCACTGTATATTTTATATGTATATAAATTATGTCGGCTTCGGTTTCCACATCAGATGTGTCGTAGCGGTCGAAGCTCGGGAACATTTCCTCTGCGCTTGTATAGAATGGCCCAATAGTAGGGAACCACTCAATTGCCCGGGTTTACAACAATTGCGAATACCTCGTTGCATTTGCTAGAAATGTATTTTACCGGTATTGTGCATATAAAATACGATTTGTTTTTTTATTTACGTTTTTCAATGTTTTCAGCTTCATATAGCGAAACAAACTGAGGTTTGGGATTTTCAGAAATATCTTCAGTATGTACATAGATTAAGATAAATCAGTTCAGTGTCTTTTTCTCGGCTGGTCTATAAGCCGTTTTTTTTGTATTGTTTAGTAGTTATAGACGAGCTTAACTGTTATCAATTAAACAATTTTGGAAGTATATTTTACGTATATAATCAAAAATATGTGTAAAGTACTCGACACATATATTAAGAAATATTATATTACAAGTGAATACATGTTTGAGTTAGCGTGGCGCACATACTGGTATACATGTGTGCCTCATTAATTCTTATGTGTATGATTAGCTTAAGTAGTTTAGCTTAGTAAGATCCCCGTTGTTGCATTCAAGGCAACAATCCAAGCCGAGGTTTAGCTACTTTGGCACCCTTGAGCTTGTTGCCATGCTGCTGATGCCATAAGCGCTCGCTCCATTGGTCCCGTGAAATGATGGCCCATCAGACCAATGACTTTAGTCAGTTCGAAAAAAGAAACACTATTATTCATTACCTATAATGATATGGGTAAATGATATTAGATATTTTAGGCTTGCAGCTAAAAGCAAAAATTTCTCTTAGCTACTCATTAGAATAAATTGTATTCTGTTAGAATCAACGTACCTACTACAAATTATGGAACAAAATACATTGCTAAGGTGTTAAATTTGTTATCAATACCTCTTTATCTGTGTTTGGGTAAATTATGTGTTCCTTTTTGCTTTGGCACACAATATAACCAAATGTGTTCTCTGGCCTTCTGGTTCTACTCATTTAACAGCTGCGATCAAACTGTTCGATACATACAAAAAAACACAAACAAACTCAAAGAAACCCAATAGAAAGCAACCCTCGGGTTTGTATTGAACAAAAAGTATGTAGGTAAAGGGATGCGTCCGTGATTTTCTTTGTATACAAAGCCCATACGGAGATAACTAATATAAAGAATTCTACCTGAGTTGTCATGTACGACGAAAGTGGTTTGTCGTTATACTAGTCTTTAGAGCAGGACAGATATTTGAGAGTAATAATATAATGGCGGGTATCAATTTATTTTGCTTAAATTTAATGTTTTTTATTGTTTAATTTTTTACGTTCTGTCCTACATTTTATATAGGAATTACTCCAGTCCTAATGATCGTAGCGTTGTTCTTAATAAATATGCTATAAAACGCAAAAATATATTTCTCATTCTGATAAGTACTACCAGAGATTACCGTGTCGAAGCAAACAAAAAACGAACAAGCAATCTTTTCTTTTTCGAACTGACTACGCTATAGATTTGATGAGCTTTCATAGCTTCACCGGACTAGCAGGTAATCTCTTAAGATTTATAATATTAGTATAAATGTATTTATAATGTTTTACTCTGCACGATGTACGACATACATAGGTATTGACTATAGATAATCTACAACTAATAAGTTATATTTGAAGGAAATAAATCGACAACAGATACAATATATTCATAAAATTATAGAATGAAAAACTGGTAGTAAGTATAAGTATATATCTACGTGTACGCATAATGTAGCCTTTTTTTTATTTGTAAAACACATCCCCAGTGATTTATACTAGCGAATTCAAACGAAACAAATATTCATAACAAAAGAGAATATTTTCTGTAAGAAATTCAAATGCGTTTTACCCTGTTTCCTATGGAAATGGATATCAATGAATAAAAAATGAGTCGAAAACTGTAAACGTGTATAAGCGTAGTGATCTGAATGTACTGCATGTGTATATTAAAATGTCTGGATTTTGAACCGTTAAAAATTGGATCATTACAGATAATACTTTACACTACAGTTCTAATAATATTATTACATATTAAAATTATTAATTAAAAAAAAACACAGAGCTCTAATGCAAAATTTCTTTCTTTTTATTCGCAGAGATCATAAAGATATTTAATAGCAGCTGCCTCTTCGACTTCGCGTGCGCTTGAACCTTTACAAATTATGGTACCATATCTTTATGTCATCCAACTTTTTACATACACACTGTTATCCCAACTTAAAATATCTTTATAAATTTATACAAACAAATAAAATTCAAGTGACTGTTTGTAATGTCAAAATAAATAGTTCTTTACTAAATGAATAGGAAAGTATATGTGGTACTTAATAAAATAATCGTTTTTAAAATTCATGTCTGCCTGTCACTTCTCCTTCCGGCTAATCTTTGAAACGGTTGTGCCGATTCTTATGGTAATTTCACTAGCGGAAAGTTGATGATTAATTATAGAAAAAATACTATGGTTTCGCGCAAATATAACTATTTTCAAAGGTAGAGGTACACATATAGAAGAAGTTACAGGCGGCTGCTAGTACTATATGCTACAGAGAAGTTTCATCAGAGTCTATTGAATAGCGTTTCCGTGAAAGAGTAGGAAATATACACCCATTGCTACACTTTCTCGTTTATAACATGAATAGGATGTGACTATCACAATTACGATGAATTTAACAACAGGTCATATGTTACCCATGCAACCATTTAGATTACGCGTACAGTCACGAAAAACATTACCCTCGTTTTGGAGCAATCGGTAAAAATCTTTGCGATATTCATGTGTATCGAAGGGTTAAATGCTAATATTAAATATATATATTTTAAAGTAATTTTCTAAGTAGCAAACATGAACAGATTATATAAAAGTTTCGTCCTTTTTATTCTTTATAGATTTTAACGTTTCACCTCAATCTCATTTGAGGTTAAAGGACGTTGTGGTCTAAAATGGTAATCATGCTAAACCTAGAGGGGAGACTGGCTCTCAAGTGCAGTTGCCGGAACACACCAACAGGTACCTGGTGACAATTTTTCAACTTACGATTTGGTAGCTAGCCAGACGGACTTAGAAATAATTCTGTCACCATGCTATGGTTTCATCACGATGTTTTCCTTCATCGGAAGCTCCGACTCAGTTACAAGGACTGAAACCTACGCCGATCGACGTGTGGTGTTCGAAATAAACGTAGTTTGGAAATATACTATGATACTGTATGTTGATTTTCATGTTAGTCAATTATTGTCACGGAATGGGCTGTGACTACTATTTCCAGGAATATCGTATTACACACCTAGTTACAACGGTAGTTAGTGGTATGGTAAATAATACGTTTTTGGTTTTTTTCACTACCGTTGTTTTAGGTAAGCTGTTATTTAAATACAAACCTTTTTTTAACAAACTTTTTGTACTCCGACTCTTAATGTGATATAATACGGCTAATAATAGTATATTCCTTATTTGAAGGATAATTCTTCTTATTTTTCTAAGTTTATCCACTTATACGAACTCAATTTAATTAGGACCTGGAATCAAAATCGACCTATATTCGGTATTGAGTGATTAAATCTGTTTTTTTTTTGTCGGAGATACCTAATAATTCATTGCGTTTTTCATTCATCTGATATGAGCTCAATAATAAATATTTGATTAATGTTGTTATTAGATTTATTAAACATTGAAATTCTGGGTTTTATACGCTTTCATTCATTTACAAACGTATAGTTCATATATACATATGCAGAATGTAGCTTAAAAATGGTTACTCATATTTCTCCTCTCGCATTTTAACAAAATGTCACAGAAAAATGTCAGTGAAATTTCGTTAAAATACGAGGTCAATTTTTAACAGTTGTGGTTGGACTAGTACTTTCGATATCAATTATAAATACGTATACTTTATTGGGGGCGTATAATTGATTGAAGATTTTATTTATCAGCTTGATGTAATTAAAATCTGAAAATAACAAGAGTGTGCATGTTGGTGACACAATTGAATTATATTATGTTTTATTGAAAAACTTTTTCAAATTATAGACCCTAATGGAAAAAGTATTAAGAATAGGATAATAGTAAGATTATTTGACCAATGTTTTAGATATAGAATACAGTGAGTGAAGTATTTTTTTTTATTTTGATAAGTTTTATTTTTATCACTCCGTTAAAAATAGCACTGTTTTTATTCCAGTTACATAAAGATACTTATCACAAACAACAAACCATTTTGTGACATTACATAACGTTAGCTTACCAGTCGTCGTGTATGTAAGCCATCATTTTTCACCACTTAATCCGAAGACAGGCTTCGTCAAAGGGAGCGCTTATCATGTACCCTAATTTATTTCCAAGGGATTTCGACGTGACATTGTCATGAAGCCCATATGTCGGTTGAACATTTGGCGATTTATAAGTTTAACCATAGTTTATCCTCGTATGTAGGCTTACGCTTTTAGATCTATTCATCTTGTACTTTATAGTTACTGATTAACGTAGATATAATGGTTATCCGAAGAAAACTTTAGTTATGATCTAATCTCTTTTCTCTTCTTGTTATCTTATTATTTAAAAAATCTAACAATATCACGGTCAACGATGTGTGATATCTTGCCGTGGAGAAGTGGGAGCAAGCGGTGCGGTCTTTATATTTTTTCTCTGTGCATAAAGTACATTGTCATGATAAATGACGGAGACAAAGCTGTGGATATCAGCTAATTAAAAATAAATAGTTTTAAATACATATCACTTTATAAATTATTTTGCTTGATTACATTGTAAAAATTTATAATACTGCCACTAAACTAATGCATGTAGCACTATTCGAAACGGTTCGCTACAACTATTTTGTGGGTAATATTAAATTAAGGATTAGAGTTCATACTGTATACACCTATTATTTAGTAAGTGATGCTTCAATTTTCCACACAACTGATACTAATAATTATTGGCAAGTTAAATCTGCTAATACCAATACATTATTCCAAATAATGTATACTCGAGAAATATAACGAAAACGCCACAGAATATCTAATATTCAAACGTTTTAAGTTTTACGTATTTTTTCACCATAATATGGAAAATCTATTATGTCTAGTAAACCTAAGTTTTAAATAAAAATAAATGTTTAAACTTGTTTCCATTGAATTACACATTTATATAGTTCATATTGCTACTGTTACTGGGTGACCTTTTGCTACCTCCTTGCCGTCTAGTTATGCACTTATGTACAGAGAATTCTCCACTCTCAACACATCATCAGACCATCGAACTGGTGAATTACACGAACGTACTTTCCAAATTTTGAACGAAAACTGGTTTAGCACATCCATCTCTTCGCTTTGCCAGTAATAATCAATTAATTTCAACTAACTAATTTTATAACGCATTCTTAGTGGGTTTTATTATACTATGTTTATTTTTATAACTGCGTCTGCGTTGTTTCTTATCTCAACATTAATAATATTGAAAGTAAAATATAGTTTGCTTAGATTTTATTTATAAATAATGTTAACCGTTTATTTCACCTCATCCGCGCATGCGCGCCACATCGTTTACCCCACTTCACACATTACTGAACTTACGTGTGCTTATAAAAATGGTAGTTTCTTAAAATTTGAACTAATTCATATTAAGTGAAATGTTTTTGAGAAAAAGACCGTTTCTAATAAGTAAGAATAGATAAAATTGACATATAAATATATAATAAGGCCAGTGTATGTTGTTATTTACATAAGTGTCCAAGTAATAATATTTATCTAGCAATCGATTTACACTTGATGTAAGCTCATTATAAAAGTTTCTATAAAAACTATATACTATTTCGCAAAGAACGTTTAGTCTATATCTATAACTCAAACACTTTTATTTTACTCAAAAAATGTCGTTCTTCTTTGTGAATGTGAAGATATTTCAATCACGTGTGATCGAGAATACGTCGTCAGTATTGTATTGAATACTTGGCATTTACTTTGTATTGTTGAAATGTAATACACGAAGATATGGGATCTTTTGTGTTATGCGTAATGCGTAGGTACTTGATGGAATTCGATTGAAAAAAGATAAAGGAAGCAAAAAATTTTTGGAAGATGTATGCGTTGGTAAAACTTAACATATAAGTCTATTTTATTTGAAATTCAATTATATTTATTTGTGAAGATGGTTAAATATGTAAATCTCTATTACATATTATTTTGTTATAAGGACATTGAAAACATTTGTTATATTAATAACTAGCTCTTGCTCGCAACTTCGTCCGTGTAAAATAAATATCTGTTCAGTTTCAAATCTACATCGTCTTATTAATTCTTCTACATTAGTGAAGAACCTCCTTATTTTATTATATATTATTATGTTAATGTACCTTAAAAAGACTGCACTCGTGAGGTCAGTCTTAATTGGTTGTCACTCCTGAGGGTTTAGTTGAAAAGTTTCATGAGCCCATGCAGTGTAGGTAACTGTACAGTTCAGCAACACATAGCAGCGGGAGTACAATTTAGTACCTATCAGTGGCTTTGTGGTAGAATTAGGTACGTCCGTCGCCATGACAACTTTAGCACAGACCCATGTGATTAAGTTTAATATTCGTTGCGCCTCCCACCAATTCGTCAGGAGAGTGTAATACCAGGCCTTTCATCTTAAGACCGTTAGTCGGGGTTCTGCTGAGGGGCCAACACTTGCCGGGTCGGGTAGAAATATTACAGACGCAGTTCCTGCCTACCCGGCTAAATAGTGTGAAAAGAACACCGAAGGAGTATAGTCAGTAGGTACTAACCTGGTATTTCCACCTATGCAGCCCGGCGAGGTGAAGCTCTAAGAAGTTTCCCCAGCGAAAAAAAAAGGTATGGTGATGTGGAAAATGTGCATCCGCAAGTAAATCTTATATAGGCCTGTACCACACGTAGCAGTAGAGACTCGGTCACATCATTCAACTTTCAATAATAACAACAACAGTAGTCGTGACTAATCATTAATTGTCATCAAATTCCTATATAAATATCTAAAAGTATTAATCTAATCGTAAAAATTAAGCCAAATCATACATCAAAACATGATAAACATGTTAAGCTGAAACCAAATAGATGTAATAAGGGTCAGAAGAAGATATCTAAAAACATAAAGTTGTTAAAAATAAAGAGCTAAAGAATATTGAAAAGATCGAATTTATTTGTAATGAATAATTTAATAGGAATGCGTTCGCTTTAATGATGATTTTACCTATCGTTCGGAAAAAGTTCTTATTTTGTGGATAAAGGTACCATTAATAACGTGTATGCAAAATTTCATGAAGAACGGTGGAGTAGTTAAGAAGTGAAAGCGTAGCGAACAAACAAACTTATATTGGCAATTATTTATTTATTTTATAAATATTACGAAAATTGTCGGCTAAATTGATATCGTCAAACAATGAGTAGGTTAGATTGAGAGCCGTTTACAAGTTGTCACAAATAGAAGTAAATCATTCAAGAAATAAGTTACAATTGGTTGGTAGCAGTGCTTCGAAAGAGTATAAGCTTAGTACAGTTAGCCAATACTATTTAAAACCGTGAACAGAAATATTATAAATAACTATGATTTGTTAAGCTTACTTTCTATCCGTCGAGCCTCCGAGCTGCGTCCTCTGCGAGCAAACGGGTCATACCGCGAACTATCGCGGGTGTCCCCGTGCGCCTCGCTCGACCTATCACCGTCGCGGCGGTCGTGCGACCCGGTCCAGGGCGCACGGCCCGCCGACTCGGACGAATCGGCCTCCGCCTCCGCCCATACAAAGCCAGAAGGCTTTCCCCGAACTGCCGGGCACCTCCAGTGCGCCGGCAGCATCCGCTACTCCGCCGAGCGCGCTCTCCTGGCGCGTAAGGCCTTCCCCGCCAGCTCCCTCGGCTCCTAAAGCCAAGCCCCAGCCCCCAAAGGCTCTGTCCACTCCTGCGCCACCTATCGCGGTTTCAGCATCGACCTCCGGTATAGACTGGATAGCTCGCTTACTCTTGGTACACGATGTACAAGAGATAATCGCATTTAACGCGTTAGTTAATAGTACGTCTGAGCTCGGGCTCTTAAACGCTATCTCCGCTTTCCCGGCCGTCGCGACCACGGTACAGCAATTAACCCGCGCCGCGCATAAATAAATTCGCGTAAATCAAAATATCAGATCGAACCCGCGTGTTCATACATAATAGACCGATATATTAGGATTTGTTACGTAATTATTTAGTTAAATCGGCACCGTGCCGTTGTACTTTATTTTTTAGCTCGATTCCCTCTCAAAAGATGCGTGTTTGCGCCCACGCCCGCGACTCTCTCTGCTCACGCCTCCGTGAGCGGGGGGCGAAGATTCGATCCCGCACACTCGTCGCGATTTTTCTTGTAACAGCTCGAGCCTAGGTAGTCCCTCGGTGTGGAGCCCTCGAGTATGTTACTCGCGCGAATACAGTGATTTACACATGTTCTACACTTACACGATCACCCCACACTCTTGCACATCTAGGCACTCAGTGGTGGGCTGTTTTTTTTGCCCTTTTCGGACTGAAATAGGTCACGTAACACAGTAGTCAGATACCAAATACACATATACATTCGTGAAACATGCATGGTCACACATGCATTTTTCACGAATTCATATATGAGTATTGTATGGATAGATAGCTTAGCTAGCTTAGTTAGTTCGGGAATCCGGCGACAGCTCAAGCCGAGGTGCACCGAGTGCCCTTGAGATGTTTCGCCTAAAAACAATCGGGTGAGTGCCCTAAGCGCTCCCCTTAGTAGTCCGGTGGAACTGTGAAGGCGGAATAAGCCGGCAGTGTAGGTCAGTTCGAAAAAAAAAAAAAAAAAAAAAAAAAAGCTTACTTTCTAATTAAAATTTCTCTACACGGTAAAATTAGATTGCAATAGGTAATATTTACCAAAAAAATATACTTCTCTTCTATTTTCTAAGCGACTTATTTAAGCTTGCACAGTGAACACTCAAGCAGTAAAGGCGCGGCCACACGAGACCGGATGTGGGGCAGGAAACTGACAGCTATCGTGATAGGGTACGATCCAACTTGTATAGCACGGGTTTGTATTACACAACGATAGAGTTTTCTAGAAGAAACCTCATTCTCCCCATTAAATGTTTAAAGTGTATTTGAAAATTATCAATTTTTGATAACAAAAGGTTAGTGACAAAAATACTTTTATGGCAAATACAGAATTAAAGTAAGAATATTATAACAGCAATAATTCTTCTATCTTTGTGTGTCCTGAAAAATACCTTTATTTTGTTCTTCACATGTTGTTGTATCGTATGAGACTTTGTATTTTGTATTCAGATTTTGTACTTCTTACACCATATTATTATAAAGAAACTTTAAGCAAAGACATAAATAAATACATATAAAAGATAATTTTGTTTAATGTGAAGTAAAGTTTATTTCTAGTAACATCTGATTTTTGTATATCTATGATTATTAGGTTTCATACGTTCTAAGGTTGATGGAGCGTGCCTCTGCCCGTCTGCCTGTGAACAAGGGGGACACGGTTGTTTGTTCAAAGAATTGCCATTTTTATGGCACGCGCTCTGTAGGCACATACTTTTTCATTACAAACACCCTTTGCGTATAAAAAACAGTCTTTATTAATAATAAACGTTGTGATTTTTTCATATTTCCTTTTAGTTTCAAGTTATTTAAATTGTGATTTACTGCAGTTTATAAAAAATAATTTTGTCAATATTCGTTCATTTAAATTTCACTTATTCTTCCTTTCTTTGTAATCAGACTTATTAGAGAATTAAATTTTACATCGTTTATCGCAGTGTCCGAGCAATTCAGAAGTTATATATAGGATAAGTTCAATGTTCCAATTATAAATTTTCGAAGAACGTTACCGTACATCGATCCATCGTAATAGAAACTGTTGTCGACCCTTAACCGAGTTAGTTGAAGAGGTAATTAAACTGTCAATTGCAGGGGTCATAACACACGCGCGCCGCAGTATCGCAATATGGCCAACGTAAATCGGCTAATTAATCCCCTCGGCCCTTATTAACGATATAAATTTCACACACTGATGCACAATCGGGACACGATGTGGGCTTGTCTATAAGGTTTAAATTAAAATATTTTTACTTTCACTTATAACGATGAGTTTACCGAGCTTGTGGAACATTATTTCCTGCTATAAGAGATCTATTGATGATACTGCGACTTTGTTATGCGTAATCACAGTTAATATTGCGACCGACTATGGTTAGTGGGTTTATCCAAGAAAGAAAACTGGTCGCCGGTTACCTGCAGTACAAATACTGAAACGTATTGTCAAAACAAGTCAGTGTCAAATAGCAATTACGCTCGACCAGATCGCTACCGAATTCACCTAATAAAACACTCCCTGTACTTGTACGATTAGGTCTGTCGCGTTTGGGTTTAGCCGGTGTATACCCAGTAAACAAGCGGGGCTATCTGTTATATATCGGAGCAGGTTATCTGTTTCCGATTGGATAACTGCCATCATGATCATAGTGTTAAACCTGCCAAGGACTTTCATTTCACTTGTCGCGTTTCAAAACAAACTAGCTATCCGAATGTTATTCAGAACTTGAGGACAACAAGCGTAAGGAGTAGAGAATATTGATCAGATATAAGGATTTCCTAAAATGCCACAAAAAAAGGGGTGATATAGAGCCTTCATAATTGGAGAAACTAGCGGCTAAGCATCTAAAATTAATAGCTCATGTAAAAAAACTAGAGAGTAAAACTATTAAAAACATCGAATTACTGTACTCGACATTAGATGCGATGAATTGAAAACCCGACTACCATCGATAATCAACGTACCTTCCGAACGAACATTGGTGATATTAGCTATATGAAAGCACATGAGCATTGGAGCTGAGGCAGTTGCTACCGTCGAAAACGGTGATGAACATATATATGGTGTATAACCGACTTCTGAAAGGCGTGGAGACCAATATGAGAGCGATTGCTGCTGTTATTATTGGTTTACACTGTTCGAACTATCAGGTATAATGTAATCAATGTCATGCTGCAATAAAAAAAAAACGTGGTAGAAGTGAAACCTTCAAAATATGATAAAATATTTTACATAAGATAAGGTATTCTATCTCATTCTTTCGCAGGTTAAATCCCACAAATGTATATGTTTGTATTTTCTTAATGTCACTTTTTCGTTTCACTGGATTTTTTATTTTATCGAGCTTCAAATGGGCTAAACAAGTTTTCACTTCAAAAATTATTACATTCTCAGCAACAAAGTTTTCAACTTTAGCTGTCAGCTCTTCAAATAAACACTAGATAATGTCTTACGAACATTCCATGGTTTGATCACGTGTTAATTCATCGAAAGCTTACTTTTTTTTAAATCAAAAATGTATTATGCATAGCATTTTACCAGTTCTGATAAATGCATAACATTTTTTTTTCTGTATAGCTCGTAACTAACTAAAATCAGAAATGATAAGGAATCTATGTATTTTTTATTTCGTTAACTCTGTTAATTGGTATTTTTTGTTCGCCCTTGTAAAATATTATAATATGCCTAAATTGCACTTTCATTATGTACAACGAAATAGCGTTCATATATTACTCACCCTCATAATCGGATCTGATGAGCTGTGACTGCGTTAGATGAAGAGGTAATTAAACTGTCAATGGCAGGGATCATAGCACACGCTCGTGGCAGTAACGCAATATGGCCAACGTAAATCAGCTAATTATGACATAGCCCTTATGAACCACATAAATTTTGCGCTCCACGGCACTCGGAATTTGATGTTGGTTTCACACGTAATGCACGTGTGGCTGTTGGTTTGAGAGTGAAATTATGTCACAAAGATATGTATTATAATTTACATTATTAATCTCAACTCTCTTAGGTTTCAGATGATAGTGTCGCATTTCGGCATGAGTCATTTAACAAATTTACGTCATGTATGTGCGTATAGCGCTGTTTGAAGAAAAAGTTGTAGAATATTGCAAGTTAACACGGTGATTGTACTATTAAACAATTGTTTCTTACGACGGTAAAGCGGTGCTATATCTTTTTTCTCTGTTTATCAACCGATTTTCTTTGTTTTGTTTAGTAGCTATTGACGAGCTTTAGTGTAATTAATAAAAAAAATTGAAGATCCTTGTCTTTTTCCTTGATATTGTAACTTGAAAATTTAATGAACTATGGTCGATTTTCGACCAGTAAATAACCATTTGTTTTCAATAAACTGTACCCGGGTAACGCGTAGAAAAGCATTTCGAAGATGTATCATCAAAAGCGCTTATTTCGCTTATTATACTCCACACCTACATAAGTAATTTTTATATCATACTTCCTTTTGCCCGCGACTTCGTTCATGTTACTTTCCAAATGGAACAGCTCACGCGCCACTTATTGCAAAATGGATGCAATAATTCAGAAACCTTCATGAGTGTACGCACTATAATCTCTATAATCTATAAATATCTCATCTTTAGTAAAGAACTTTAAATTTATTGCTATAAATAGTTTATCAATTGCGTATATACTCGTAAGTGTGTATAATGAGTTTTTGGTGGGAACTTAAACTCTCATGTAGTGAGTGGTTTATATTTTCGTTATTGGACACTGTGTTCTATAATATCGAAGGGCGTACATAGTGTCTATGGTGCCCCAGTGAAATGAATTAGAAAATATTAGGAAACATGAATGTATCATCATAGCATACAAACTCCTTGGAAAATTCTAACAAGGAGCGAATATATTATTAAGCGACGTCAACGCAAGGCACTTTATACTAACTATCCACTTGTGAATGACAGTAATAAATCATTTTAAATAGTGAGATATTAACTGGTTACCAATGTACGTTCAAAAATATATACGTAAGAAGTTATAATAATTGTTTTAATGTCTCGATAACTCATTTAATATTTCTTTCATGTTTATTGTCACCTTTATACGCTTTCCAAATAAAATACATAGAGTTGCGTGGTTGGAAGCACTTATCAGAATCATAAAATTGTGAATCATACTGTCCCCCGCTCAACGGACTCGATCGCCGCTTTGGCGCAGATGGTCTCTCCAAATGCAATACAGTTGATTAAACTTTATTTTCCACTCTATATGACTCATATCATGCTATCCTCAGTATTTATTCCACTAAAATAGATTATCACAATTGTAAAAAAACATATTAATTCATACACGAATGTAACGAAGGATTCTTGTTGCTGTCATTTACATATTTGAAATTTTTTTTCTACCGTTATCAGTTACTACAAACTGTCTTTTGTGGTTTCAGTGTTTTATAAAATGATCCCTTTGTTAGAACTTTCTAAAGTTTTTTTGTAAAATCTCATATATCATGTTTTGAATTATTGCATCAATAGCCCACTTAAGTACAATAACGATAATAATTATGGAATATGCCATTAATATTGCATAATGCAGCCAAAAAAATAAAAAGCACTAGAATTTTCTGTACTTTTTCTCCAATTACCACTGCACAAGCCACAAATAAGCAAAACAAAATGTGTAAGTGAAATGTCATGTTTATAGGAACAAATGGGACAAGCAAACTGGCGTTCCTATTTATAATATTAGTAAGGATTTAGAATACAACAAAGAAATTTAAAACTTTTATTCTATTTTATTTTATTCTGATAGTTTAAAACGGGAAAATAGCTTTGCGAAAATATAAAATTTTGAGATATAATATAACACATGTTTTTTAGTAAAAAGATTATAATACTTGTATATCTTGAAATAATATTAGTTTTATGGGTATGCCAAACAATTACCCATCCTAAAAAACTGGCGAACAGCAATGAGCGTGTAATAAATTCCACTCTTAACTGGGAAGTGGTTTTATGTTTCGCAGAGTTTTACAATACCTCCAGTAACGAAGATAATAATATAAGACCATACCCATAAAAGATACAAGAGATGACTAGTCAATTTAAAAACAGAGCCGAGCGAACAACAAATTAAATGTTATTGTGCTGATAGTAATTTATCAAAACGCCCGTCAAGCGTTCCCTCCGTTTCTCTTAAACAAAATCCAATGAGAGTTCTGTTATTATTGCTTTTACTCCTGAGGTGTCTATTACGGCCAATGCACTGGAAAAGATAAGCGTTTTACCTTTGACAGACAACGGACTCTTTCAGACGAAACGCGTTGATGGAATACTAATACTGTATTGGAAGGGATTGTGATTGAATTCTATGTTGTTTTTTAAATGTACCTACATTAATTGATACAAACACATAATACAAAGGATAATGCGTAGTAAGAATAGTGAATAGACGTATCGTTTTAAATGAATGGTCAGCGAGCGTGACTATGATAAAAGCTAACAATTTTATCCATATACACTGTGTATATACTAGCCATTAACGTTATAAGAACCCCTCTTCCTTTTAGAATGAGATGATGCGGGGTCAATGAACTAATGTGCGTTCAACCGAATACATGAACTGAATTATGTGTATTGACACGAATAGAAATTGGATTAAAGTTTAAATGACTATAAAATTTAAATTCAAAAGAATAAATTACAATTTTAAATAAATAGAACCCATAAAACCTATAAAACAATTGCATATTATCATAAATAGTTCTTATTCGATATTCAAGTCAACAGTTAATTACTTTAAATAAATTGACTTTACAGTTTTGATTCGGTAATTATATTTACTTCTGCTTAACATTAAAGTTAACATAACTTCAGTAAATCTAATAGTACAATTACGTTTCATAATTGACAAAATGAAATACACATTACCATGATAAATAGTTAAAAAAATAGTATTTTTTGCATAAAATAACTCAACCATTTCATTTCACAGTAATATAATGCCCATAGTCTACTTTTGGCTACGATTTACAATGTCAGTCGAATGCGACTTGACATTAACTAATAGGATTTACTGAACATTTGAGCTCGTTATAATTTGGAAACACAGGTGCAGTTAAATACTTGCATAATGCCATATAATATAACTGAATATTAGGTTTAGATTTTTAAGAACGTTTTCCATTCTGTTTTCGAAAGGAACACATTGTAGTATATTGCATCGTGGAGCAAACAAATTACTAATGTTGGATAGATGATCACCAAATATTTGTCTAGCACTAGCATTAGACACTATTCGTTCCATTTTTGAACTTTTGCCCATAAACGAAGATACCTCCTACTGTGATATGTTTAAAGTATGCTGTCATGCTAAAAGTTTAAATAGACTATGCGAAAAGCGTTATGACGACACCTTTGCATAAATAACGCATTTTAACTCTTTTAAAGCGTCTATATTACATTCATTTCCATATTGATAAAGAAAAGTAAGTGACTCGGTGCAAGAATAACTACTATAGACGAAATGTAATATTATATTACTAAACACGATGTTAGCTATGATTCAGTATATTTTAAAATTACTCTCTTTTGTACTACGTTAGCATTTGTAATTTGGGTATCTAGGTAATTATAAAGATTAATGTATTTTTGAAAACTTCAACACCTACAATGAAAATGTTTTGAAAAGAACAATATTTTGTGGTTTACTTGAAAGTTTAATAAAGTTAACAAATAATTGTCGAATAGATTTAAAACTTCTTTATTTATAAGACCATTGTTGTTAATACATTCTTAGTACTTAATTTACGTGGACATTTCCATAGGTCTGGCAGAGGTGCGGCGTACACGTGTTCTGAAGGCGATGGCAACGCCCCGAAGTCGTGCTGCGGCCGACCTCCTCTTAGACTATGCGTGCTCTTCCTGGGCGTCGTGGGAGCGTGCTTGGTGGCCGCCGGCGCTGTTCTCGGCGCTTTGAGGCCGCATCCAAGAGCCCCGCTTACATTGTTATTACTCATGATAGGTAAGGATTTATAACTTACGGGTTTATATTTATATTAGTAATTGGTGAACGTAAATACTTCGCTGTTTAGTTCCTTTAAAATTATAACTGAATTATATAACAAGCATTATGGTGCAGTAGTAGCTTCAACAAGGCGTACTTGTGTATAAATTCATTAGTAGTTTTAGAATGTAAAAACAATGACCACGCTTATTTCTTTGGCAAAATAGCAGTACTCGTATGTCTCTGTCCCAGTTCGAAGAGTGTCGAAAGAATCACTGCCGCAAGAGCCATTTCGACTCATTACTCAGGAATAACAGCATATTAATTACTGGCCTCTGTTTGTCTTTCGGTCTTTTTGAGGTTGAATATAAACTGCTATAAGCTGCAATGACCACTTAACATCTGGAGGACTATAAGCTGCTTCGCATGCCATCGTATGCTTAGCTAAGAATCAAACACCGGTACGTGATATAGTTCATTAGATGCTATCAATCCTTTTTTTTCTATCCGATTTAACTATTCGTTTAATTTGTCGGCTTTTGCTGTTCATAGAATCAGTTATTCGATATCTAATGGCACTAACCTATTTTACTTAGGTAAAAAATCTAATTAAAAACTTTTTCCTTCGTAGTACCCGTTTCGTTGAGAACGAGGATAATTCTTAAATCCATTTAAAAACAATATCTTTTTTATAATCAAAGTCTTTGATCATTATACAGTTTGCAGCTCGTTTAACGCTTAACCGCGTTTTTTCTTCACAGATGATTAAAGTTATCTATTCCGATGAACCGGCTAATAAAATGTGGAGATGATTTCTTCTACAAAGATGTTAGCATTAAACGAGTTGTGTATAATATTATTGCACCTCCTTTTTTATAGGTAAAGAACTTTCACTTAATTTCAATGACGATGTAGCCTATGATGGTAAACTCGCTAAACCTAAAAGGGGACTGGCTCTCAGGTACAGCTGTCTCATTACACGCAGCGATACTTGACAATAGATTTTCAACTTGTTTGTGGTAGCTAGCCAGGCGGGCCTAGAAAAAGCCCTACCATCATGCTATGGTATTCACCACGATGTCGACTGACGCGGTATCCGAACACTCTCATCCATGAGTCATTTACTTTACCCGTTGATCATAGTTCTTCTATAGATTTTTTTCTTTTGTTTCTCTTTGTATTCGCTTCGATGTCCGGAATAGAACTGTTCACCTCATTGTTTCTTCTTTATATAAATGATGAAAATGACAGGTGGAATATCTAGTATACATTTAAATTAATAAAACTGATCATTTTTAGTAAGATTAAATATCGAGGCATGCTATTTTGACAACCTTTTTGTTTACACGAAGCGATAAGGTTCCAAAGTGTGTGTGCAGGCATTAATAGGACGCCATGCTGCTTTATCTGTTACTCCGAGTTTATTTGCAATCTCTGTAAATATTTCTAGATTATTCTAGACATTTCTTTAGTGTTTGAAAAAATGCTAATTTTTGTTAAGGACCTATAATATGTTACACAGAACAATGATGTATATAATTAAGTAATTCATTAAAGGATGGAAAATGGAAGAACTACGAGTATAACGCAATATTAAAATGATTGATAGCTAACCATTAAAATTAATTCTAGCTGTAATGAAATTGTGCAGTAAAACATTTGTAAATAAGTGATATAATATGAAATGGTTGTTTTTGAATTATATATTTACAGTATAAGATAAATGCATCTTCAAATTACGAATAAAGGTTAAGTTGATTAAAATTTTCACATATTCATTTCTACGCGACTCCTTTCGTTATTATAGGTAGAATGTACTATTAAAACAACATATGGAGTTGTTGGCAATGAGTGACGTGTACAAATTGCCTTCGAACCGTATAATAGTTCGCTTGCCAGTAACAATATCATTGGTCGGTAGCTCTAATGAAAATCCAATTAATTCGGCTTCAGAATTCATTTGAAGTTTAATTGAAAACTTCGGCCGCTGAAGGGCGCCGATACGAATTATGTAATAAGACTTTGGCGTTTTCGAGCAAACTTTTCGTCACATGCACACTGAATAACAAATCAGCTTCATTGTTTACGTGATATTATAGCTCAAGTATAAGTAATTATTTTAGAATATAGATAGCAATAAGTTTTACGAGGTATCTTTCTCTTAAAGACATTGAACACAACTGAAACCTGCGAAAGTTGATAATATTTTTATCAAATTTTTGTGGTCCTCGTTAATCTTTCTTACCACTCTATATATACTCGCGCAGAACACAAATTGCGACATAAATACATATAATATTATATGCATAACATCGAGACAAGTTAAGGATAAATAAATGCCAATTTTAGATTCCTGTAATAATATTTTACCTATGTTTGTATAAAAATCTTGACTATATTATACGCAACACCCAACTTAGGGCTATGTTCGGAGCAGCCAAAAAGATTTACGAGGGCTGTAGAGAACGCATTCGATGTAAGTAAATGTTGTTGAGTTGGCAGATGCGTGGCAAATTGCTTAGTTATTATTCATTAACCACTTTTATAATTCTTTTTACATTATATGCACTGAAACTATCAACAGTTGCATAAGTTATGTTTTTTTTAGTGTTTCTGTTAATTAGTTTCTTTATTTTTATACGTTGGTTTCATTCAAGCTTCAAATCGAAAAAAGTAACTTCAAAAATATGAGCTTTACATGTTGACATCGAAAACGTTCCGTTTATGGTTAAAGATTTTGTTTTTAGATGATATATTTGTTAATGTTAGCGTTTTTTTATGCATTCAAAAGCACGTTCTACGCATAATTTAATGATCTCGTTTGCAGTTTCACTGTAACACAAACATTTGAGATTTTACAGGCTGCGAAAATGACTTTCTGTATACATTTATATTTTTACGCTATTACTTCATGTTGACTACATTTACAGAAAAAATAAAAGGAACCTCTTCTGTTTATATCCTTTTGATTGCAACTGCTTTCATCACTTTTCATTAGTCAAGTTTCAAAACGTTTACAACTTCTATTGGTTCTATGTTAACAGTTTTAGAAGGACTATATAATAATAGTAAATTCATGATAAATAGAAAATAGAAATATTTAAATGTTGGATTCACAGGTATAGGGGTAGTGCTTGTAACAGCAGCGGGGCTTGCATGGAGGTTGGGAGCTCGTGACGCGCCGTGCGCTTTACTGGGGTTACGTCGAGCTTCATGCAGGCGCCTGGTGCCTCGCCTGCCACCGAGCTACGCGCGTCCTCATCATCCATACGCCGCTATGCTGTACCCTGAATTCCAGTACAGACCCCCACCGCCAACTTACCAAGCTTCTATGCAAGAGTATAGACTCAGGTACGTTTCAGAAACTAGATAGTTTAATAACACTGTAGTCCATTTACTCAGGTAAAGTTATTGCATTAAATCAAACAGTGAATAGAAGATATTTTATGTTTAAATAAGAGATTGAGATACATAGATATCTGATTGGTTTCTCGGTAAGGGCTCTGTAATGGTAAGAATTTTGGATGAAATTTTGTACCCAGGTAATAATGCTTTAGGTTCCAAGTTTATTTCGATTCGTGTCATCGCTGAGATTTTTTTGCACATGTACTTGCGTATAAATAACAAAAGTATATAATACCGTCCTGCTAACTATGTGCAGGTTGTGGAATAACCACGCTCAAAATGCGGTTCGCCGAGCCTTTATGTGCGGTCTGAAACACTCTCTCATTATCCGTGCCACAACCGAAAATGACGCGAAAGTAGTTATTCTCGCTTGGCCAGAACTACTTCAAAGAGCTTTTTTCCTCATTTCCTAGGAAGAATAAAAGCGTACATCTACTTCATTCAATTAAATGTTCTAATTAATGATGTTACAAGTAAGAATCAACTAAACTAAGATAACATTTAATAATTTTATAATTCGTATGTACTACATTTGTTTATTTATTTCAATAAAATTCATAGATTAATTGCAGATTCTACCTATTGTAATAGTAATTGTATTGTAAATAGTAATAGATTAATATATAATTGATTATTGTTTGAAATGAAACCTAATGATCTTATAGTGTTTTTAAAGTATTGATTACTGAATTTTTCAATGTTTGTTGTGTTTGTCTACACAAATTTACTCTAGATTTTTAAAATGTCAGGTATTGTTATATAACGATATAGTCCATATTGGCAACACATGAATTATGCAATTGCAATATACAAATAACAATATATAAATTTTCAATTTAATGGTATGCTTAAAATCAGACAAAAAATAAATAAAGGTATACAATGATACGTTTATTTTTATGACTTTTCGTACCATTTTGATTCGCACCCTATATATATATATATTTCGTTTCTTGTTTCAGGTTGCTTCTTTTAGATAGAAGTGCGCCAGCGGTATCACCGCCTCCTACCTACAGATCGAACTCGGCCAGTCTAGTCAGGTATGCCATTTGTGTAGACGATAGATACATTTACAACGTACGAGGAATTGTAATTAGATTCTTGTTGTACCTAGGATTATCTAATTTAAAATATACTATCTGCACATTGATACTGTCCTTTACTAACACTGATTAATACCAGCTTTGAAGAGTCTCACCGCTTATCAAAGGCTTCTTCCTTAGAATACGCATGAGTTTACTCATCATACTAGTCCAAATATTTTGGGAAAACGCCGAGAAATTCACAAATTTCCTTCAATACAGTTGTGCTACTATAAGAATATTTTACAATCGATGAGATTTCCTCACGATGTTTTGTTGCACTGTCAGTCAATGCCCATTATACACATTACATCTGTAAGAGTAATCTAAGTTATGTCGTAGAGAGTAACAATGAAGCTCAAGAGTGTGTAATAATAGACTGTATTTGTTCCGATTCTCTGTTGGTATTTATAGTGATCAAATATATTTCATTTGTTGGAAATGACAATGCGATAGATAATAATTTAAAAGCTTGCAGCCAGTCTGCGTTGGAATGACATTCTAGCCATAGAAGCTACACATCTATTAAAATTAAATAATTATGGTAATCAAGATGGGCGGAATCTGATGCCTGATGTGAGCCTAGAAATTTCTGGGGTTTACATTAAAGTTAATATTTTTAACGCTAAAACTATTGTTATCTAAATGTTATGGAATAGTAGTTTCTTTGTGATCGTTTCTTTTTACATCTTGCATTTATCTATCGCAGTAGCGTAATTCTGTTCTTTTCATTACAATATCAATCAGAAATCGTATAGACCTAAATGGGGGCTTTTAATTTTTGACTGTATTGCAGATATCTGATGTAGTCCAATGAAATCGATTGTTTTATTTCATTATTTTTTTGTGTATCTAAAATATGGCTATTTATTGAGCGGTTATTTTCATCTCGATTCAGTTTAAAGCATACTAAAATATGTGGAAGCATAGCGTTTTGGTTAACAGTTCTCTTATTTGTTTTTTATCGGATGTTAAATGATTGTGTCGCTTAATATGGTAAAACACTAAACCTAGACGATACTGGGTTTCAAATTGCAGCTACCTTAACACAGCTATAGGTTTCTGGCTACAGACATTAAATTTGTGGTTGTTAGCAACCCATGCCCTATCACTATACTATGGATCTTAGCACGGTGTTATCGTATATTGAAAACACGACACTACTGAGTTATCATCGCGTCAGTCCATTATTAATCTTATCAAACCCATATATTCACTATACTATTCATCATAGGCCTTTGCATCTTTAACAGATGATTTAAGTAGCACTTTGCCAGCATTTCCGTTGGTGGCTGACGAGACCGATCCGGGAGAGGATCTCACGGCCGCACATATGACAAGTGTACATACCCATAGGTGGACGGGGGTTGGAGGCCTGCTCGTGACGCCTCGTGCGTTTTTCCTTTAATTGTCAAAACCAGGCGACGTCGTGCTTTAACTGACCTTCGTGAATCAGGCGACACCATTTACCATTTAGCACCATTTATACTATTATTTGTATAAAAAAATAAGGTTGATAGTAGAATGCACCTTTCAGGCTAACAGACTTTGCTATAGTAGTCATCTTAGCAAATTAAAGTAAACATTAATAATATCTATTTGAGTTTACGTAAATAACATAAACTTTTACGTTTACAGCAGAGGATCTACAGGTGGTGCCTGGTGTGGCTCCGAGTACAGCGGTCCACCATCATATCGTGCGCCACGCGTTGATCCACCTACCAATGTCGCAGATACACTCCCAACTATTACTCCTATCGAATTAAAGTACTGTGACGATACTATCGAAGCTTTACCTAAACCGACAGAACAAGAGAAAGACCCCGATGAACATCTAGTAACAATAGTTCATACGGATTCACAACCTGTCATTGTAACCGTTTCTGGTTCGACCGCGCTAAATGACACTCAAGTGCAACCACCGACAGAAATTGATATATTAGCACACTTATAACAAACCAAGTTAAATTTTAGTGCAATAAGAATGTATTACGTTATTTGGAAAGACTGTCTTTCGATGTAAGACAGAACATTATCTGATTGAGGCGAATGAATGAACTGGTGGAATTGAATCAATCCGAGGCTTTTATTAGTCAAGCTTTCTGATTGGATTCTTAATGTCAGATAGAAGTTAAGCTTTAAACGAATGCGCAACGACTAAAATGATTGGCAGGAACGGATTACACGTAACATCTGGTAATTTATCAACGCAAAGTGATTTAATATTAACTAATACGAAAATTATAGTATTCACTATTATGTGTTATAGAATTACCGTGCGATTGAATTGATGCTATAATGAAATACAAAAGACTAAAATGACTATGTTGTTTTGAACGTTGTAGAGACGATAGTAACCGTTAATTAAATAACAACAGAAGTATCAATATAGGTATACATAAGATCTCAATTCTAACAGATATCTGTTACAAAGATTTATTAAATCCTGTGTTAGTAAAGAAAATTAGTTTATTGTTAAACTCGAATTGTATTCTTCTCGAAAAATTCTCGGCGCAATTCCGAATACAATTTACAATTATTAAAACAACATTGTTATTTTTAAATTCGTTACATAAGTAATAATGATTTCAAGTACCTTTTTTATTATAATTAAGTTTATTGTAAATATTTAAATGCAGTTGACATGCAATTTTAATTTAAATAAGTTTATTATTTAACAAGTTATGTGCCGTGTATATATATACGATTGATACAAATTAGTCTTTATCTATGGCTGCAGAGACTACGTAATTACTCAAACCAAACATTTCACCGTAATGTACAATAAATAGACCTTGTTAATTAATGATATAGTACCTATTTTTACGTTTGTAAATAGAAAAATAATAATTAATCATATACTTTATATTTTGTTTTGATGTTTCCTTTTAAAGCATAATTTAAAATATTGTAACTACAGTACTGATTATGATACTTAATTATGTCTGAGGTTTTAATTTCTTTTACTAGTTAAACATGGTTAAGTTCCATAGACAAATTTATTTTTATAAAATATTATAGATTTTTTAAATATGATTTTTGCTGTTTTTTTTAATATGATGATAATAGACAAGATACATGATTCGTTTTTTTGGCTTCAAACTAATTTATATAAAAAATTAACCATTAATTAAACTCATCAAGTTTTATTTTGAGACCTACTCTAATAAATACTCGCTGTTTATTTATTAATTTAACTCGACTGTAACAACGCTAGGGAATATATCACCTGATGTCGAACACTTTAATATGTACCTTAATATGCTGATAATAAAAGTGGTATATATAAATAAAAAGTAAACATATATTCCATGTAACTATGTACTAATCGAAAGTATGTATATCAGTGGTGACTTTAAGGATTATAACACACTTAATAATTTGATATTGGACACTCCGATAGGTATCTAAGTCGAGCGAATAATATGATATATATTTGAGCTATCTCTAAATAAAACAAAACATAACTAGTACAAAAATATAACATAAAATGGGACACATAGATTATAATTTCACTGGGACTATTTAAAAATAGTGCTATTAATTCAAAAGAAGTTTCGGCGTGTGAATAAACTTTTGTGATAGTACAAAAAAGATTACTGTAAAAAGAACTGGACGTGTCTATTATATGTTAAGATTACATCGCACCCAAAACATTAATTACGTCTAAAACCTACATAAAACAGGAATAGAAGTTTAAAAATCGATTTTTGAATATTGACGTCTATCTACGTTATTGAATATCATTATTCGTTTTATACTTACACATATGCTTTGTAATTTAAAGTGTGTTATTGTCCTTAAATTCAAACACTGCAAATATTGATGCTAATGTAACATAGCCTAGTTAAGAAGGATATTGAGAGATGTGTAATGAATATGTTGTAAATAATACATTTATTTGTTATATAAGAAATAAAGATGTTTAGTGAAACCAGTTTTGTGTTTTTGTATAAAATATTCCCTGTATAATTTTTATTACCATAGAGTATATAAATTTATATGGTAATTGACTGGGTCATAAGTTTTGCATAGATAGATTTTTGCGGGGACGGGCATAGTTCTGGTGTCTTTGTTTATTTAGATGAACACTTTCACTTTTAAATTATTCTACAGAGTGAAAACTACAGCATTCTAGAATATTCAATACAATTATTAATTATTTCGAAATACAGTGTGAACTATAAATAAAACACAATCGACTGCGCATTTTGCAACGTTCTTGAGAGTTATCGTTAAATGGAGTGAAAGCAAATCAATACAATTTAAAGGTAAACCAACCAAAGTCAAGCAATTTCGACGTTTCAGAGAGTTTGTCGTTAAATCGAGTGGCATTAAATAGAGGTTATACAATACGTACTGTATATAATCCGCGATTTTATTCTCGTGAAAATGATTTTGTTCTTGTATCAGGACCGAATATTTTATCTGGATTCATTTATTATTGTTTTTATTTATTTCATTGTAACATTTATTCTTAACCCCTCGAAACCTTTTACTAATTTTAAATAACTTCTATTCAATCTTATCATTACTGTTTAGCTACTATGGGAATCGTAATGAATTTAGTCTAAATAATACCCTGTAAAGTACTATACTTATCATCTAAAATCTGGTAAAGATCGGTTTAGCTCTTTCCAAGATTATGTCAGACAAACAGTCTCTTCAATTTCATTCATGTACATAGATAAAATACTTACATAGTGTAATAAAAAAATCCTTACTGGTGTATTTAAATAGGTAGCGAGCCTGGAATAATATCTGGGAACATTGGAAACGTTAAAAATGTACGTTAACGTTTCGTCACTCTATCTTAGTGCCAGTAGTACATTAGTATACATTTTATAAGTATTATTTATTAGCTTACCAATTAAATGTTTAGTCTAGTGAGAGACTTATTAGTTCTGAAATAACCACATTCGTTTTTTAATTTAATTTATAGACTTTAGCGTCAAATTTGTTATCCGCTATTCAAGATATATTGAACTATTAAACAATTTGTAACTATTACAATCCCGGTAGGTTTCACTAAAGCCGAAAAAAATCGAAATTGTCCTCTTTTTAAATGTAAATCGAAATACTGACAGTGGAATACGGAACAATAGCCTACTTTAATTATATTGTAAAGCAATTTAGTCTCGACGGCCGCGACAACGCGAAAATAAAAATTGGCTCAATATTAATAAAACGCCCGGGATAATGGCTACGCGCAAAGTGAATGTAATAAAGCAAAAGTTATGAATTAATTAAAATTTGAATATACGTATGGTATGAAACGCTTCAAAGCAAACGTTGTTCAGAGGCGTTATATCTATGTTCCCGTTAAATTAAAATTATTGAGATTTATATAATGTTTCGAACATTATAAAATGAAAGAAGACGAAAAACATAAATTAATGAATGAAAATAATAGCTTAACGTACTTATGCCTTCATATTGTATTGTCATATCCTGTAAGTAAATTATAAAAATAAACGACGAATAATTCATCGACCGTGGAAACAGGAGAGAATGAAGTTCTAAAAATAACCCGACTCTAACTTTGTCGAATCCTTCGAATAATGACGTAAGTGTCAGAGTTTCCTCCTCTGTTGAAAGATTTATAAACGCTCGACGCGACGGTCGAGTAGAGTTCAAATCTGGACATCCGAGCGAATACGAATAGAAACAAATGGGGGAAACTTTAAAGAGGACTACGACTATAGAATTATACCATATAAGTGTGTAGTTGTATGACATTGAGTGAGTTTGTCTGTACGAGTACCAGTCAATTTGTTTCTAAGCAAACGCATTGATTAACCTACGGACGAAACAGTATATACGTTTAGCATATTTAGTAGAAAGGATTTCAAATATTATTTCCTCTCTTATCCTCAAGGTTTAGTGTATTACCGACTTCATCACTGTTTAATATCAAGTGAGAATGTGATCAAACGATAAACTCAAGTTAAAAGTAATCAGTGTGTTTTAAGAACTGCATTAGACAACCTGTTTCCTTTCTAGAATTATCGTGTTATCATTGTCAACTATTTCGTTTATTAATATCAGTACAGATTGTGTTCGAACGATAACTTATTGTAGTAATATACCATTGTAAAATAAATATAGTATTGAATGTTAATCCCTACATGATATATACCTACTTATCAAATCGTCTTCTTTATTTAGTATCAGTATTTTACTTTTAGTATCTTCCAATTCGGTGAGTATAATATATGATATTTGTCTGGACTTCTGAGAAAGTTTTACACCAATCGCTTTCAGAGAAGTAAGAAAAAGCTGTACATCAAATCGAATGCGGCGGAATGTATCGGGACATGTAGGCAAAAGATCCGATTAAACGATACGTGTGATGGATGTTGGTCCTTTGGACGGCAAACTAGCAATAAATTCAGATTGTTGGTCGGCATTGTTACTAGAAAGGTTTAGAAGATTAACGATGTTAAACTTCTGTATATGTCAAAAATTGAATATCCCGCAATACGTATTACTCGAACGTTGATTGGTTAATTATGACACCGCCGATTCATTCCCAATTATTGGTTCCTTAGTGGTGAGAATGTTCAGAATTTTATAGCTTCTTCTTTTTAATTCAAAGAAAAAATATTTATTTATAATAGATATTTTTTATTACTAGAAAGAATAATACTAATTATTATTAGTAATAGAACAACTCATACTGTAATACTGTACCCATTATGTGTAATTTATCACATGAGAGTTGATTGCTACATTATTAAAGACCTTTTTTCAAGTATTTCAGTACACTCTTAGATCAAAGCGCTTATGAACGTCAAAATTACTACCGGTTCGGAAAACTACCCAGTCATCGAGAAGAACCGGCAATAAACTCGATCGGGTTTATCTTTTTAACATATATAGATGTAAAATTTAAATACATTACACGTGATAATCAATTTTAGTGGATGCACAGAGAGGAGTCAATTCCAGACAACACCATCATTTACAAATTGATCCACTCTATAATAGCCCTCTGGCACCAAAACCCGCTTGACATGGAGCTTAAACTTATAGTCCGGCAAACCGGTAATATGCTTTGGGATACCTAAAACCATAAAACCTAACGCTATTTACCTAAGAAATTGTTACTGGTTTTACTGAGATGAAAACGTGGGACGACCAATTTATAACAGTTTCTAGTATTTAGATTAAGCGATAAATGGTTATTTACTAAAATGTTTCCGAAATAAAACTCATGCAAAAATTAATTCATGTGTATGAATGAAATACAATTTTTATCATTATACTATTAACTATCAAATAAATTGTAGTAAAATTTTCAAAGCGATCGTGGTAAATAAATGTTATTCATATTCCCAAAGGGGCTATTAAGAATGTTGGCAGGGAGTAAATCGCTATTCAATAGAATCGATAAGAGGAGAAATGATTTATTGACTCGGTTCGTAGTCCGCTCAGACCCGCTAATGGGGGCTGAATAAGCATTCGCTAGTGTTTGTTTTATTTTCGTTGCCGTCTCGTAAACTCAGATAAATAAAATTATGCAATCAGGAAGTTTATAAAAGGAGCCAATTGGCTCGGCGCTTTGAGGAGAGGCAATGGGAACAAATAAATCTATTATAACATCGGTGATTAAAAGGGGTTTTATACGGATTTAATGGCGAAGTAGGTAATAACTATAATTAGGAATCATATCACTATAGTTTACAATACTAGTATTTAACTGGTTGAAAGTTTTATAATTGTTGGTTTATGTCAATTCAATGTAAAAATATAAATATTTGTACTAATTATATAACATACTTTAAAGTTTAAAACAATGTAAAATTATGTGTCCGAATAATGGGACAAATAAGTATCATTGAAGTATTGTACTAATAACTGATTAAAATCAATATTTATACAACATTCGTCAGACAGATGGAGCGCGGATAATAAGCCACGATATGCAAAATATCCTTTTTTTTGTTATCTGTTCTTAATGAGTTTATTTGGTTCGGATCCTACACAAGTATTGCTGAAAATAATATCCTTGGGCTGAATTATAACATAGCGCTTTATAGAAAGTATTCATTATATCTGTAATACGACAAATTTTGATACAGGTTGATTGTTTGGTTAGGTTTTTTAAAAATACAGTACATTGTACTCTTTGGGATATAGATGTAGCAGATAAAAGTAATAAGGTGACATCCATCACATCTGTAATTTTTTTCAATTATTGATTTTTATTTGCACTAAAAATAAACTATTTAATAATAATTATTGTTCATCTACAAACTTGTATACTCAAATTACACTTAAAAAAATAAAAAATCAGATAAACGTACTTCGCTAAAGGCGCAGGCTATTAGACTTTTCGACTTTTCTCTGATTTGTTTTTTAGTTCGAGATGCATCCCTTTTCCTTACAACGCCAGTATTGGTATCATACATTTCTATATAGTATAATAATTATCAGATGCCAATGAGGATAAACGGTCGACAAACCTCGGTACGCTTCGCTAATGATGGCTGAATAAGCGTTCACTCGTATTTGTTTTATTTCTGTTCCAACTCAATGATTCTAATAAAAAGAGAATTATTCTATCGGAAAGTTGGATAACTGTTACCTTTGGTGAATATCGGCAAATATTTGGAGTTTGTTCATTAATTATAAATCGTGTTTTAGTTTTCTAACACACTCGAGTTAAAAAAATATAATGTTTTAGAGAAATAAATAGGCTAAAAAGTTTGTTTTCACTTACATTTTTCGGCATTATAGATGATTTATATCTTTGTTAGGGATATTAAATGTGTAGAGTATTCCCATACATTTACAACATACACGAATTATCGATATCGTGGATGATAGGGTAGATGAATTGGCGAAAGGTGTCTTGGGTGGTTTGTGACCCACGAATGCCGTTGAAACTCAAGCGGAAGGTGTATAAAACTATAATAAGACCAGCCGTGTCATATGGATCCGAGTGCTGGACTACGAAAGTTACGGATGGGAAAAGATTACATGTGGCAGAAATCCGAATGTTTAGATGGATGTGTGGTGTAACAAGAATGGATAAGATTAAGAATGAGTGTATCTGAGGTAGTTTAAAAATAGCACCAGTGACAGAGAAGTTGAGGAGTAATAGGTTAGCATGGTACGGGCATATTATGAGAAGAGATGAAAGCCATGTAACAAGAAAATTTTTGAGTTTGAAAGTGGACGGATATAGGAGTAGAGGAGGACCGAAAAAGGTGTGGATGGATTGTGTGAAACATGATATGTGTATAAAAAGTGTGATTACATATAAAGTCTATGTATAACCACTATTATATGTAACTTATTAGGAAAATATAGATTTCATAATTATTTTAAGTTTTTCATTTCATTTTCATAGTATATTAATGTAAATTGTTGTAATATAAAATGAGTTTCAAAATGCTATGAAATTTATTCAAAAGCAAGGCGTAAATTATTATGACATTTCTTATAATTTTAAGATTGTTTACAAGTTATACTAACACTGAAATCACATTCAAATTTCTAAATCTAATCTCTAAATTATTAAAAAAAAATGTCCATTTAACGCCTATAAAAATTTAATTTACAAATAACCAGTATATATGGACTTTCGAATAGAAGTTGAAATCGAATAGAAGTTCAATAGAATAATTACTTGATAATTTTGATTCATTGGTATTATTATATAAAAAGCTAAATAAGCTATTTCGACATCACAAGAGTTAAACTAAACTAAAAGCGGCTCGCATAAATTTCTTCATTTACATAAGCGACTTATATCCATTCCATACTTCAACCTTGCAGATTTGCCTGGCAAATGCTCACCGCACTCAGAAATATTGTCTGCTGGTTTAGCTCGTACCTATTACTCTGTATGCGAGCTCACAAATTCTCGCATCAGCGATTTAAACTACTTATGAATATATCTTTAGACGTTATTAAATTTACTTACCTCCTGCTACCTGGCGTTATATTGTCAAAAGTTAAGACCTAATATTAAAGGTAGCGTATATTAAATTTACCCTAAAGGGTCTAAAGTCTGGCGCGAAATACCTAATGCTAGAGAAAATTGCTTAATAGTTGAATGAAGATTTTAAGTAACTTTTGAAATATAATAAACCGTAGATATATCATATCAGATATAGATATTCATATTTGTAGGTTGAATAAAATAATTACTTAAAAAAAAAACTGTATAAGTTTTATTGAAAAAATGAATGATTTATGAGGGTCTATGATAATCCATTACGAAGTAATTATTAAAAACCTATTGAAGAGAAAAGATTATCTACATATATAAACAATAACTGACTGCCTAGTCTTGACTATTAACGCATAGTTCAAACTACTGAGGCTAGGGCTGCGAAAATTTGCTTGCGGATTCCTTTTATACCGTGGGAACTGTACTAAGGAAGGATGTTTGGAAATTCAATCCCAAATAGGGTGAAAAAGGGGATGAAGGTTTGTATGAAAATCCGTAAGTCAGTTGGTCAGTGTTTTTTTACATACATATAGATATAAAATAAAGAATTGAAAATAAGTACTGCATAGAAATTGCATGCGAAATGGTGAGAATTTGCAAGTTTCTTTATAAAATAAAACACGTAAGTATTACTTACAAAATGCGTATGATAAAAAAGAGAGATTTAATATTAATTTATCCTAGTAAAACAATATAAAAAAAAAATCAATGTGAACAACATGTGTAATAAATAACTAACTACTTTGTACTTATCGTAGACGAACGGAACATAAACACTGTTCACTAAGTTTGCGTCGAAAAAATAACTTTAACGTTACTACACTATAAATAGGTGCCTAAGCGGTTTTATTGATTTAATTTGTAAATGGGATTATCCGTGGTGAATGAAGGCTTTGAGTTCGGTAAAAGCATTATGAACTATTTAATTTTTATCAATGATATTCAATTCTGGAGTTATATGGAAGACAACGTTAAGCTGGCGTCGAAAAAGATCGGTGTCTTAAATAAAGCGAAACGGTAATTATCTCTTGGGCAAAGACCGTTGTTATACAAGACGCAAGGTCGATCATATGTGGAGTAATATTGCCATCTCTGGGCAGGAGCGTTTGGATACCAATTTGGGCTATTTTACTCGGCTCAAAGATGAGCTGTAAGAATTATTGACGATACCAAACTCACAAACGGTATCGAACCATTAAGTCTAAAGAGACGTCACCTTTTTATGTGTATTCCACCGTTTGTATAATGCATTGTGTTCCGAAGAATTGTTTAACATTATGCCTGTAGCCACTTTCCACCATCGCACCGTTCGTCATCGGCAGGGAATACACTATTACACCCTGGAACTGAAATAGTCGTGGACGGTCCGGTTCCAGAAAATTTTCCTCCAACAAACGCTCTGGTTGTGAAATGAGCCACCTGTTTAGGTTTATCGAGGGGATTACAGCTTGGGGTTCTTCAAGAAGGAAGTAAACAGGATATTAAACGGTCGGTGACGCGCATGTGATACCTTCGGCTTTACAAGCGTCCGTAGGTTACGGTGACCGCTTACATAAGGCGGCCCGAATGGTGGTCAGCCTCCATCATCGTTTAAAAAAAAGTTAAATAACCCGGGTATTTAGACAAGTATGAAATCTTACGTGTAATGTAATAATCGAATCCTACTTGTTCCTGTCATTTTGTAAAAGTGTATAAAAAGCAAAACATTTATATTTGTTATCATTAATGTTAAATTTAGTGATTATATATTTAAAGTATTGTATAAGTGTCGGAAAAGTGTATCTGCTTGCAACGATATATGAGTTGTATAAAATCAAATTGTACAAAATCGACATGACGTGACATGAAATGAGACATCTATCTATTGCTATATCGGTACCAACTGATCGCCTTTATAAAACCAAAGCGACGGTCACGCTACCTTGTAATAAGTTACGAGGAAAACAACTGTGAATATTATTGTCTTCAACTTCTATAAACAATACGTATTTTATGTAATTTAACAAAAACGAATCTATTATAATTTGCTTTGTCATTTATTAGGTATGCATACAGTTATGTTAGGGATAATTAAAATATACTAAAATAACAATTATATGAAAGTGTAATAATTAATATATGACTTGCCATATTTTCATAGCCTTGATATGAATCTCATTAATAATTTCGATATTTTTTAGAACTTGTATCCCTAAAATTCCATATTTAACTGTAAAAATACTTACTTGTGTATAATATATGTGTATAGGTATATAATTAGATTATCATTTCACACTAAAACATTCTTCGTTAAAAATATATTAGAAAATAGTAAAATAAGTCACACATATATAAGGGGTCATAAAATCCTCTCGCTTGTGATAGCAGAATACCACGTGAAAGCTCCGCACACCGCACGCCGGCGGAAGGTGCGTGAAATATAAATCAGCCAGTCGTGATTTAGGTGAAGCCTCCCGGAAAGTTTTAATTCTGTTTTGCCCGAACTCTCGGCCATTTAATTTATCTATTATTTATTGCGCCGCGGGAAACTTAAACACTTTGTTTATTCATTATTCTATTAGTATTCGTTTACAGGGTCTATCCGCGAGTACCGTTATTGAATATAATGTGATTTTTTCAAGTTCTTTCAGAGTTTCCAATTTTATATGGAAAATATTGTAGATTCTTAAGAACTTAACAATATTCGATATTAACTTTCTTTGCATTGAAGATTACATTATGGTACGATTATTAATATGTTCGAGGATATTTCAACCAGTATAAAAGGTGGCTAAAAATGTTTAATTATAATGTTACTAATGGTTGTTTAGTGGTCAAAATCCGAACGTAATTCATTTTTTTTTTATTAAGAAAAAAAAGTTTTCAAAAAAATATTGATAACACTAAAGTTTGTTGATATATACTCAACAAAAACAAAATAAAAAGAATCGGCTGAAAACCACAGGATAAAGATGTACCTACTTAACTATTTCACCTCTGTCTATAGACTATAAAGAATATAAGGATTTTTTGACCATAAAATTTTGTTAATGTGTCTTCTTTTGTAAATAGGTACACTGTACTTTCAAATACATGCTATGCTATTATTATTTTCATAAGTAATATGGTTACAAACACAGTGTCACATCAACAGTGTATGTTTTACTCTTTCTTTCGATCTTTTTTGTGGTTTCTTATATTTCTGAAGTGATAACTTCTCATGGGAGGGTAAACCGCTTCGTTACGTAACGCGTTACGGTGCCAGTCTGTCTGGCTTCCCTTTCTCGTACGTGTACATATTCAAGAATTGTAACTAAGAATAAAATGTATTTATTAAACAATTAAAGATTTTATTAATAAATAAACTTTCCTTATATCATCATATTAACATATTTAAAATTTAAGCTTTTGTCAAGTTAAGCAACTTCAATATTGAACAGTTCAACTTAGATTAGTTTAACTTCTGTCGGGCGTCCCGAGTCGCACACGTTTTTATTATTTCGTATATACTAAGACACTAGTAAGCATGCACATTAATTATGATGCACATTATGACCCTTTTATAACCATATAAAATTTACTTTAAGTTATTGAATCATCGTCATCAGCCTGTTACAGACCCACTGCAAGGTCATAGGCCTCTTCCTGAAGGAAGATATGGGCGTAATCACCACGTCAGCCCAAGACGCATTGGCGATTTCAAACTCAGAGAAATCCACAGTTCTTTGTTTTCCCATATATGGTGGTACTACAAAAACATTTCTCAGTTTCAGGTTTCTTCACGATGTTTTCCTTCACCGTCAGCCGATAGTGTTACTAATTTAAATTAGTAAATGTACGTAAATTCCGAAAAATTCATTGGTACATGCCGGGATTGGAACCAGCGGACATCGGGTCGATGTTCCACTGGTTAAACCGCTAGACCACCGCATGATTTGAATTAATGAGAATTAGTATTTTGAGAATTTGAACTTTAGAAACGAAGTACTTTTTACATTAATTTGATAGTTAATATATAATCACTGGGTATTATTCTACTAAAACTGAAATTTATGTACAAACTTATATAAAATATAGCTTCTTAAGACTTGGGGTATAAATGATATTATGCTACGATCGTGAAAGTACTATCTCATATTTGATTAAATCATACGCCTAACTTTTGAAATATTGTTTTCGTTGCTGTAGTACTACTTCAATCATATTTTTAAATGATATATAAATAGTATTATAGTATCTAATATATAAGATTGACTAAAAGACAAGATTTTTGTCTTTGTGTGCACACATAAGACTCAGTACATTTTCTTTCGATGAAATAAAATATAATTATGAAAGAATAGCATGATGGCAAATTACTTCCTAGTCCTGGATTGGTTAGTTATTGCCGTCCATTTGAAAATATGCCTTCATAGATAAGAGATTTGGGAAAAGGCGTATGACCCTGCAACAGGTCTCTTCCAAGTTGATGTGATGAAGTCGTCAGTGAAATGTAATTGTGATATTACTGAGATAATTGAAAAGTACAATAATTTACAAAAAAAAACAATTATAATTTAGTTTTATACAACTTACGAGTAGCGCACATTTTCATTGTATTATAGTCAATAAAAAAACAAAGCGTTCCCCGACCACTAAGATATGTCTCCAAGATTCGGTAACACAAGCTTGCAGCCAAATTGGCAGGCGATAAGCGTAAGGGAGCGAGATATACGGCCGGGATGAAGGTTGATGGGGATATTTAGACGTAAGCTAAGATATCGTTCAACCCTCAACTTGTACTATAGTAACATTTGAAGTGTTATAAAGTTTCAGTATATATACTAACGCTTTTAATATCATTATATCTTACAATAATCTAAAAATAATACTGGCGAGATATAGCTTTATGGTTAATCTCAATGAATCTAAGAGTTCATAAATGAAATACATTTTTTACACTAGCTTTCATATTACCAACAATTTGAGACCTTGTCCCCATTAAATTACAATATAAAATGCAATAACAATAAAATATCATTTAGCGTCAGTTAGTAGAGAACTGGCGTAAAATGGATAGTACAAAAAATCCTTTAAAAACACGGGTTTTGGGAACTCAGATATCCATTTATATATTTATGTTGTTACGCGATGTACAAAAAATGATTCTGAGCACCGAAGAATGGTCCAGATCCATTCTAGAATTCTTTACAAATGTATCAGATAAACTTGTTCCACCCCCCCAACCAAAAGGTTGGATACGTACCTGGTTAGGATTAATATTCTATAATTAACATGCAACTACTTAAGTTTGTAATTTATTCTTAATCTCTACATTTGCATTATACCATTTTGTTAACTTATCTTAAATTTACTTAGTTGTAGATTTCGATAGCGACTCTGTGTTTTGTTAATGTCGTTGTAATGTTTTGCTAAATCCCAAAGTCGAGACTAACTTCTGATAGGCAGGATTAAGACGTCCAGTGGATGTTATGTTTAGTTACAAATGCATTACTTTACTTACCTACTGTTACATATTGTTTTAGTTTAAAGGTAACTTTCGGATGACCTTTATGTATTCACGTAATTCGAAATTCCATTAACTCATTATAAATAAGGAAACGTTTTTTTATACGTATTAAAAAGGTTCCTATACACGAAAAGGGTTACATAGATTTTTATTAAGTGATAGTGTTTTTATTTTTATTAAGTGATAGTGTTTTTTTTTTTTTTTATTAACGTGGGGATATCCCTTATGGACACCCATTCTCCCGGGGGAGAGAATAGGTTATGTCCGACTCGCACGGACTAAAACCTCATGGTGTACCGACCGCCGCTTTTGGGTTGGGGCGGCATGGGACCGTGCTGAGGCTATCACCATGCCGCCCCAGCGGTCAGCCCGGCGGAAGTTGGCCGCTAGGCTCCGTCCATATAGGGAGGTAGACTGGGTACACAACCAGCTACCTCCCCTCGTCAGCCGAACCTGTGCAATGAGGAGATGAGTCCCCCGGCCCATCTCCTCAGGTCCGGCTACGGAGGTAGAAGGAGGAGGGCAAATCGCCGCCTCCTTCTACCAGCACTCCTTTGGCGGAGAGGGCCGCTAAGAGGGTCCACCTCTCGGGCCCTTTCCGCCGCCTCCTTTTGCGAGATGACCTCCTCGCAAAAGGAGGCCACCGTATTCCACACCTGTTCGCTGCCGAGCATGGCCGCAACCACGCTCGGCAGCGACAAATCTCCACCCACCGCCGCAGCCAGAATGCGGCGCTGTCCATCCCACGCAGCACACTCAGGCAGAGTGTGCTGCGCGGTATCCTCCTCAGCGCCGCACTCATGGCATGCGGCAGTTGGCTCCCTGAGTGCGATCCGGTGCAGATACCACCCGAAACAACCATGTCCGGTGAGTACCTGCACCAGACGGAACGTCAGGGAGCCCCAGCGTCTCCCATAAGTGATAGTGTTAAGCTAACACAATACATTCTTGATTATTGCTTACAAGTCACTTAAGTACTTTTAACGATCGAAAAAAATATACACAACATTTTCCGATGAAACGTAGGCGTATCACTTCAAAATGGCTACACGTATTCAACCAATTCTTTTTTTGTTGCGTGTGTAATTGGCAGGAAAAGGTTTGTGTGAAATAAAATTTCTGAAAAATAGCACGGACAAGTAAAAATTTTGCATTCAAACATCTTAATATATAAAAATGAGTGAGATAGAATTAATTGTAATAAATTAGAATTGATATTTTATGAACATAATACTAAATTAAATAAATACTCTAGTTATATAACCAGGTAAATATTTACGTATTTACTTTATACATTACTACGACAATATAATGTTCAAAAGAAATGCATTTCTGGTAAAAACGATATATAAAGTCTTATATGTGTATGTGCTAACTGATTATTAAATAAATGACGGACCCGTACAGCGCATAAATGTAAGAAAACCCGAGCGTGACAAAATTTATGTTGTTAATAAGTATAATGCAGAGACTATTAAGAAGATACCTACTACGTTTAGGTATGAATAAAGGTAGGTTAAACGACGGTTCCTACCTCACTTACTGTCTTGAATCCCTGCTAACAATATAAATCTGAGACAACGAAGTCTGAGCTATAAAACTGTTTATCTTATATAAGCTATAAAATGTCGAAAAGAAAGTTCACTGACCTATATATGTATATACACTATTACTTTTTATTAATTTACTTTGAGTGTCTTGTATAAAATAGTATAAAGTTTGATTGACGGAAACGAGATTTAACTGTAGGCTGCAAAGAATACCATTGTAAGTAGGCTGTGATTCAGAACAGTTTTAGTTATTGCCAATTCATTGGCAGTTACCATGACACCCTATAATAAGTATAGCTAAAGCCAATATGTACCAGCTGACTTATTTTTTAATTAATAAAAAACTAAATTAATTACTTATATTAATTACTTTATGTGTGTATGTTGCCAAGTATAGATGTATAATATTAAGAAACAAAAATAAATAAAACTGCCTGGAACCTTTATATTTTTTTAAATTACTGACACGACTTAGTTTTGTGGCTTGTACTTAAGGTCTGTTTATAGATCTGGGGTAGTGTAATACAGCGCACTCTGGTTGCGGCGGTGGGGAGCGATCTATCGCTGCCGAGCGTAGTTGCGGCCATGCTCGGCAGTGAAACAAGATGAAATGCAGTGGCCTCCTTCTGCAACGAGGTCATCTCACAGGAGGCGGCGGAGAGGGTCCGCGAGGAGGATCCTCTGAGCGACCCTCTCCGTCAACGCAGAGTCGGTGGGAGGAGGCGGCATTATGTCCGTCTCCTACAACTTCTGTAACCGAACCTGGGGAGACGGGCCGGGGGGCCCATCTCCCTATTGCACAGGTTCAGTTGACGAGAAGGGGGGCGGCTGGTGTGTGTTAGCTTGCCCTCCTTACTAAATCCTCACTAAATAGTGATAGCACTGCACGATCCCATGCCGCCCCAACCTAGCGGCGGTCGGTACACCGTGGGGTTTTAGTGAGTAAGAGTCTCACACTACCCACTCTCTCTCCCGGGAGGGTGGTGTGTCCATGGTGGATTTCCCCACGTTAATAAAAAAAAAAGTGTAATACAGTGATGAGTTGATTAATAACCACATCTTAATTGCATTTACGAGTAGACGCTTCTTCTTCTTCATATTAAGAAACAAAAATAAATAAACCGCCTGAACAATTTATATCCTTTTAATTTGTCGACTCTTTGTGGCTGTCTTTTTTTTCGAATTGACTACACTGTTGACCAGTAGGCCTCTAAAAATTCACCGGACTACAAATTTTGTGGCTGGTAGTTTTGGGTGTTTTTATAGCTCGGGGTTAGTGTAATATGGTGACGACTAGATCAGTAATCGGATCTTAATTGCACTTACGAGTAGACGCTTTGTCCTCTTAATATTAAGAAACAAAAATAAACATGTCACCTGAACCATTTATATGCTTTTAATTTATTGTTACCTTGTTTAGTTTGTGGTGTGGTTATACGGTTTTTTTTTTATATATTATAGGGGCCAAACGAACAGGTAGGTCACCTGATGGTAAGTGATCACTACCGTCCATAGACACTAGCAACACTAGGGGAGTCGCAAATGCATTGCCGGCCTCTTAAATATGTGGGCCTCCGGCGCTCTCACTGACCGAACGAAACGCAACAGTGCAACCACTGTTACTTCACGTGGGATTTCTGTGAGAGGGTGGTACTACCCCGGGCGAGCCGACCCATTCATGCTGAAACCAGAAATAGCTTCAACGTAGCTCTACCACCTACTGTGGTAATCTGGGTTAATGTAGTAAGGTGACGATTAATTACATATTAGGATCTTAACAATATTCAAGAGTCGATGCATTGCCTTAGTATTAACACGAAGGTACAAAAATAAAACCACCTGAACCATTTATATTCTTTAAATTTATTGACATATAAGGTTATTTGTTTTACAAAATCGTCTATTCAGACTAACTAATCGTTACATATAAACAAATTCATTACTATATTATTTTAATGGAATTACTTTATGAAATTGCCATTGCCCACCGTAAAACTACAAAGTTTATGAAAGCGATAAAATTAATTTACTCGAATTATTTCGGTTAATTCCATACTCTTATAAGATTTTTAATTTCCTTACGTAATTGTACAACGCGAATTTCATTCAATACGTAATTAATGTATATAATTCGAGTAATTATCACGAAGTATACAAAAAGAAACAATTTACTAACGTACGATATTTTTTTAAAGTAACAAAATAGTTAATGATATAAAAGTTGTTAAAATTATGGAAAATAGTTGAAAAATTCTACTTTTTCTTTATCATTATTCAAAGTATTGTATTTGATATTAAAATAATGACACGCTGAAGGTTTTAATAGTTTAATATTGTTTTAGGTGTAAATTAAAAATGTAGTTCTTATTACTATATATAATAATTGTGTATTTTAATAGTCAACTGTATTTATTTATGGAATAACTTTATTATTTGGTTAAATTATTTCCGATTTAGAAACAAGTTTTACCGTCAAAAAGGTTTAAAAATTGATAGATATTTTAATGAAATGTTGAAAATGAAATAGATATAAAACATTATTCTTTAAATAAGCAAAGAATGTGACAACATGACATAATTTAAAATCTCTTTAAATGTTATATTCTCTACACAAATATTGTTTATATATATATATATAGCTTTGTTTAGCGATTAAAAACTTTAGTGATGCAGTTTTTATAAAAACGACTATTTTATTATACTCTCATCTCATTTTATTAAAAAAAAATCTTGAACATTACATAATAATAAAAAAGAAATATCTGTATTGGGGCGTACGTTTTATTTAATAATTAATTAATATAAATAAAAAAAAATTGTGTGACAATGATGACCAATATAATTTAAAAATAATTAACGTCACAGTCTTATTAAAAGTATTCGTACAAATTGAGATGTCACAATTTAAATTCAAAATCATAATGAAAAACAATTAGGCATGGGATATAATGAAATATTAAAAAAATATTACTATTGACAATAGACATGCTTAATTATGAAACTACCGCCGATTCAATATCGACTCTAGAATTTTTAATATGTCAAATTATTGCGAAAACATTAAAATTTTAAAACTCCCACGGCTCGAGATTATGGATGCGTGCGAAACAGCAAAAGTATTAAACATTCCTGTTGCAGTCACTTGTCTTATAATTTTTCTACCTGTAAACATAAACATATCCTTTTAATATCTTCTACAAATAAATAATAAGCAGAGGGAAAAGAGTTAAGTACATCTCCCTCCGCTGTTTCTCAAAAGATTTACTTTTTTATGTTTTGTAGATACTGGCGAGCTTTATAGCTTTTAAAAAAATCGGAAAAATTTGTTTTTTTTTTTGGTAATATTGTAACTTGAAAAATTTATTAATCATGGTCCAATGTCGTCCGTTAGATGACCACCTGTATTTAATAAAAAGTACTTAAATCAATTACATTGACTACATTATTATAATTTATAAAAATGTTATATTATATTATGTACTGGCTGATACCTGCGACTTTATTTGCGTTCTTAAAAATATATTAATGTAAAGAGTAAAATATATATAAAAAAATTGAAAACAAATATACACTTTTCTTAAAAAAAATCTTTGTAAACAATCAAAATCAAAAATACTTTATTCAATTTAGGCCCTAAGAAGGCGCTTATGAACGTCAAAACTACCACCGGTTCGGAATACATCCCAGTCATCGAGAAGAACCGGCAAGAAACTCGATCGGGTTTATCTTTTTACCATATACTTATATAATTAAAATTCATTATACATTACAATCGATTTTAGTGGATGCACAGAGAGGAGTCAATTCCAGACATCACCATCGTTCACATATTGATCCACTCTATAATAGCCCTTTGACACCAAAACCCGCTTAACATGGCAAATGCAATGTTATGTTACATCCTATATTCGGTGCACGTGCACCACACCGCTTGCCCGCTTATACTCCTCGTCACATAATAATTTCTTAAAACTTTATATTAAAGGATGTGATGCAGTTTAATAGATTTTTGTAGTTATACTTTTTTTTGGCATGATTGGTTAAAATGATGACAGTGAATTGGTACGACGCGCGCACACAGACACCTACACGCGACACCATGAAGTTGGTTGTTAATTGTCTCTCAAGTTTTTATGAGAACTGATTACTATATTCAAGGTAGTTATTTAAATATATATATCAATCTACGTGTTTTATATGAGTGGAGATAAAAAATACATTCATATTTATACATGTGTGTTTGGGTGTGATTTTTAATTATTTTCATTGATAATTATGGTGATAATTTAGTGATAAAAGTGGTATTTTATACTACAAACTTTTTTAAGTGGGCTTATAGATTTGAGGTTAACAGTCGTTATGTATTCTTTTTTCTTGTTTACCTTATAAATTATTATTTATTTGATAAATTCTTTTTTATTATTACATTTTCTTGAATAATTGTGTTTCGAAAATATACTCTAAAAATTTAAAGTTACTCCGATTAATAGTTTCCGATGTCCCACAATTAGCAGAGAAGGCTCGGGTTCTCATGGCAGGTAGCGGACAATGATCATAACACTTGTCATGAATTGAGTACCCAATTCCAATACTTATCGATATCCAAAGATAACACATTCTCAGCGTATAGACGTAGCTGTAAAACGCCCTACAACAATACCCACGAAAGCAGAATGCCTCGAAGACAAAGACAAATAGATATTTTGGAAGCTTCTATAATGGCAGAAGTACTGTTTTGAGTCAGAAATTGATTGATGTAAGTCATAATTTCATTAGTATTTATAATTCAGTAATATTTATGTATATATCAAGTGTAAAATTGGTAAAATTCTTAAATTGATAAAAATGTGTAATGTATTTTTCAAAAGCTTTGAGTTTTAACAAGATTTTTTCTCAAATTGTTTAAACAAGAGATTATATACAATTGAAAGCTTGACTTTTTGGTTATAAATTGTGATAATCGGATTCAGTGGATCAAAATACATAATAAAAAAATTTAGGTTCATCCATCGAGATTACAATTTTACGAAAAGTTTAAATACATTCTTCTCGAAATTGTTTTTATATGTTACTATATAATTCAACAACAACATGTTGGATTTTTATAAAAAAACTGTATTTTAATACTATTCAAAAATAATCCTTCATTTAATTTTTGTTGATAATTACTTTTTTTATTAAACAATAAACGAATTATTTTTTGGTCGAAAATCTAGCATTTTTTGTCTGAAGTCGCCATTTTGATAATTTTCAGATAAGAAACCAACGATTAACGACTAGATTTATTATTAAAGTAATGAGTTTTATTTTGTTTTTTAATTCCAACATTACAAATATATATGAGTACAGAATTATCAAAATCCTTCAAATTTACCTTTTTTTAGTAGTTTCCTCTTTAGCTTTTTTATCAGCTTCCCGTCGTTTAGCCGCTTCCTCGCGTTGCTGACGGATGATGGCGAGCCTCGCGAGGTCCGCGCGCGCCTGGTCCGTCTTCCCCTCCGCGTGCAGTTTCTGATAAGCCGCTGCGGCGCGTTGCCGTTCTATTTCCTCACGTTCACGTCTATAAAGAGCTAGTTTTGAAGCGATTATGGCTCATTTGGTAGTCTGTTCAGATGACGCGTCGCGTCGTTCGATGTAACCTTGAATCCTTGCGACTGAACCGAAGTGTTCGGTGAAGGATAACGTGATGAAACTATATCAGGATGGTAGGGTTTTTGCTAAGTCCACCTGAGTAGCTATCACCCTAAAGTTGAAAATCTATCGCTAGGCAGCTGTTTTTGTGTTTAGCCAGCTGCACTTGAGAGCCAGTTCCTCTCTAGGTTTAGCGCGTTTACTCCTCTCTAGGTTTAGCGCGTTTACCATCTTAGACCTAGACCTAGACATCATCATTTAACATCAGATGAGATCGTGGACAAACACTAAAACCTATAAAGTATAAAAATAAAAGCTTAAATCGGAAGTTCCGTGCACCGATGTAACACATAATGAAGTTAGTTTTAGTTTAAAACAGAAGTTGTGCGCGCCGATGTAACACACCAAGAATTTAAATGTTAAGCAGTCTCTATTGAACATAAATATATTATCTTTATTTGTCTATGTTATTTATTCAAGCTTTTGTTTATATATACTATTTGATTTCATTGTTACAACTTTTAACTTTTATTAGGTTGGGCTTAAAATATGTAAAAAGATTGTTTCTATTGACGCCAAAGAAGTATACATTACACAAGTTTAGCCTTTGACCACAATCCCATTTTATTTATGATAAAAGATGGTGTGGTCCAACATGGTAAAAAGAAAAATCTAGAGGAATACCCCTAAGTCCAGCTGCTGAAACACTTCTATACATACTTAGCAACCGATTTTCAACTTGTCGGTGGTAGTTAGCCAAGTGGCCTTTAGAAAAAACCTAACCACCATGTTATGGTTTTACCACAATGTTTTTTTGCACCAAAAGCAAATCAAACTGATTTAGGGATTCGAACATACGACAAATCTTGGACTTATTATGTCTTCCGTTGTATAAACAATCTCAATATATGTATATATGTGTAAAATTAAAATAATATAACTTACACAAATAAATAAAATTCAAAGGTCTCTGTGGTTTCAGAGAGCTAATATTGTTTAGACTACATATCATTGTTTTTCTATAGAGGTCAAGTAATAATGATAAACCTAACAGTGGTAACTTAAAATCAGTAAGAGTTATAGGATGTCCCTATTATTGAGAAAATTATAGTTAAAATAAATAAAAACCTACAATTAAAATGTAGGGATACTTGTCGTAAGAACAGTCACAAGCACCGATCCTCTTGACGATTGTAAACACGATTCACTGCAGGAAAGCGAAGACAAGACGAGTCATTCTGTAATTCTTTATGACAACTGCGATGAGACTAGTACATCACTATGATTACACCTTCGAAATGCTTTTAAAATTGTGTCAATGTTTGTATATGCGTTTGAGTAAAGAAGATATAATATACCTTGATAGCTGCGGTTTTTCTCCTTCACCTAAATTATCTAAATTAGATAACTTCTTGTTTTTCTTTACTACACGGTTTGGATTTTCTACTTCAATGAGTCCGGATACACCCTTCGCTTTTGTGGGATGCTGAAATGAGAACATTAATAATGACTTTTAAGAGCATTTCTTACCAATGAAAAATATTTATAATGCAAAGTTGGAAGTATGAACCATATTATTGTAAATTTAAGTGTGTTTTGTTTCTCCATATGAAGTAGATAGTCTTTTCTAGATTAATATGTAATTGGCAAAAAATTTACATTGTTACAATACATTTTATTGATTACAAAATATTTAATCAAAAAAGAGTATAGTAAAATTATATAATTGTTTTATGCTCTGCCCTAAATAATATATAATAAAATTAATATATATACAGTGCATTTCGGTTGAAACAAGTTTGAGGGGCCACTTTAATATTGTTGCTATATTCAAAATAGCAGAAAATCTTATACATATATTTATTGATATAGGTCTGTTATTATATAACAGTAAATGTACAGTTAGGAACACTGGAAATTGCTATGTAACTGATTCATAAGTTCAACTTCATACACATGCTTAGTAGTGCTACCTACAAACAAAGCAAGCATATCTAGCCATCTGTAAATTGAAACAATGGATAAGAAAGTTTAATATATTTAGTTTTTGTGTACAAGTCTTTGTGCCTTTGCCCACTACTCATCATGGAATTTCTAGGAATTCATCACAAATGTTTCATAATAACAAGTCACTATACTCAAAATTTATTCCTTATCCAAAGTTGTTATTCTACTAAAGTATACAAGATATAACCGAAAAGTTGTTACAACCAAGGTTGTTTTAAATAAAATCCCCAGTATATGACTGAAATAAAGCTAATGTTATTATTAGCTGGATAATAATTTTAATATAATATTGTATTTAAATAAATATTTTTTTCAAGTAATAACATGAAAATTACATTTAAACTGCTTCAATAGACATACAACATTTCAAGTATTTCATGTGACAGACATATTCTAGAAAATAAAAATTATAAAGAAATTTTTTAAAAAAATAATAATTTTCCCTTTAATTATTTTCTGGAACTGTTTTTTTTTTCATTTTCATTTTCGAACTGACTACTCTGGTAGCCTAACCAGGCCTCTACAGTCTAACCGGACCTACTGCTTACGGCACTCGCCCAATTTTATAGGCAATCAGCACAAGGGCACACGGTGCGCTTCAGCTTGAACTGTCACTGAGTATTTAGGACTGTTTGCAATACAATGTTCAAAAATCCCTACACCATTAGATGAATATTATAAGAGTAAACTCTCTGGTCCACATTATATTATGAATGGAAGAATATTAATTTATATCTTTAAATTGTAAATTCTAAAGAAAAGAAAGTACTAAATAAATAAAAATATTTGTCTTATACTAACATCCTCATCTGAATCACTCTCTTCACTACCAGAACCTGACTTCTCTTCTTCAGATTCCTCTTCACTAGAACTTTCTTGACCATGGTCTTTTCTCCACCTATAACACATGTTTATTGTTATATATTTGTACCCTTTTATTATATTGTAAAAAGTGCAGTGGTTTAGTTTACAAATTCAAAATATAACTTTATACCAATAATTTGTAAGTTGAGATGTAGCCTAAAATTCTTTTGTATTAAAATTCGGAGAAATATAATAAATTTTCTTAGGGGTGTAGTGAACATACACCAAAAATATGTAAAAAAAGTAGTGTGTACTTATGTACACCCTTTAGAAGTTATACTTCTTAGACGTAACAAGATAAAAATCTTTTCAAAAATTTTATCTTTTGCCTTATTCTACATTTATAGAAAAAATGACACTAAGAATAGAAAAAAGGTATTTAATACATACATACTTTTTTGAATAAAATGTTGACTATAGCTAATTTCAGGGTGTCGGTTTTTCGTGACGGTGTGCACACATCGTAAAAATTTACTCTCATAATTTTTCCCTAACGCGCCAAAAGAAGTATAACTTCAAAAAAATCATAAAAACATGAAGTACAACTATAGAAATAAAATTTACTTTTTATATGTTTTCTCTGGTGTGTATGCTGTCAAAATTAATATATCTTTTATCAAAATGATTTTCCGTGAATTTAACTTATGATTAAAAAGTTACAAATTATTAGCGAAATCAAAATAGTCATAAAAATTCTTATATTATAAAAATAATTTTTAATTAAATGTACAAACTTCTTTTTCTGTTCGTCGTGTTTCCTTTGCTCTTCCAGTTCTTCGGGGCTAGTGAATTTACGGTTACGTCCCTTGTGATTAGTGAATTTACCTGAGATAATAATGCAAACATTAACAATGCAGAAAAGGTTAGAATATGAGAATAAATATTAAAGCTATTTTAGAAATTACGATTATCATTAAAATAAATAGTACAAAGATTTTTTTTAGAAAATCAACGAGTATACTGCATACGTTCAAATAGGGCACAATCATATCATTGAACGACATTGGAAAAAATATTACACGCAAACAAATACTTACCACGCGGCATTATGAAAATTAAATTAGGTAACCGTAGAATTTATATGTGTACTATCGTAAATATGGCTATTGTAGTTTTATCTGATATTTCTAAAAAATATTATTTTATGGAATAACCAAAAAATTGGATAAATTTAGAGTTGACGTCTTGCTTGACTAGTGTTGTCAGAACACACGTACTGAATTGCACGATCTGAAAGGTAAAAGTAAAATTACATTTGTAGTCCGTATCAAAGTTTTTTGGCTGCTCTTGATATACTTTTAAGATCGGTCTGGTGCACAGTACAGTCAAGAGGTTAATACAAAACAAAGTCATAATATTATGGTACAAATTTAAAATAACCGTTTATTAATCTTTCAATTATCTGGATATTATACATTCAATATAATATGTTTAAATTAAATATGATTCAAGTAGATATTTGCCTATTATAACCGGTAATAGGGATGTGTTAGTATAATTACCGCATTGCTACTTTCTGAAGATTTTATATATGAAATGAAGATATGACTACGATTCTGTAATCTTGTAAACGCTTTGACAACTAATTTACGAAAAGCTGCTTATTTAAATTAAGCGAACATATATTTACATACGAGATATACATACACACAAAATATTTCCAAAGGGTTAGAGATAGAAATTACCAGACAATTAAAATTCAATTATTACGGGAGTAAGTAAATAAAAGTAAAATCTAGAATATAACAATAATAGCTGGACAAAACAATAATGGACAAAGCTAGAACAATAACAATTATAATTTTATGACCACCCGGTTGGTAAGTTTTGGGTTATCGCGTACTACAATTGAAAGATCAACCTTAAACAGTATTTGTTTCTATGTGTAGGGTATCTCTTGTAGCTACAACAGTATACAAATGAAATAAATTTGTAGTGAACAAATAATTCGTAATAAACATTTATTTACAGTGAGGCAACGACTTCTATAGAAACATCCTTTCTCGAAGTGAATGAGTTTTCTAGTAATAACAAATATCAACACGGAAGAATAAAGCGAAAAACAATGAAAATAGCCACAAGAAAAAGAAAAGAACGAAAATAGCAATAGCCTGTTATTGACAACGAAATTATTATGTATGCTAATGTACTGCATGTAGCACTCACCTTTGCATTAGTACAATATTTATAAGGTACGCGTACGTACGGGTGATCCTGGTCCGCCTTCACCTCTTTCCATCTCGTTAGCACATCGGCCTGTAACTACCAACGAAGACGGCAAATTTCCTTGAGAGCTGAAAGTTTTCTTCTTTCCTTTCTCGGCAGCGTAAGTTGATATATGGCAGGGAGCACTATCATCTCCAGCTACCACGGAGGGGCGATGGCAACCCATTTACACCTAACCCAAGGGAACATAAATGGTATAAGATATTTAGGCAAGTAAAATTATTTGCACAAACATATCGTAGTATTTACTATACATACTTTTATATTGCATGTAAAATCGTGCAAAATGTTTTATGGCAACACTGTTAGATAAAACCGGAACCAGTTTACCCAACAGAAGTGTTGCTGTGTCACCACCAACTTGCTTCTGTGTTCTGCATTTCATAACAAATTATTGTATAAATAATACATGATAATTATGGTGTTACCGTAAATTACATGTAATCATAATTAATGCACCAGTTAGCACTTAATTCTTTATTTACAAAAAAATACTTATAATTATTATTACTACTACTGTATTGTAGGCGAGGTTGAGACGGGGCACCCGTACCTGTCGCAAAGCCTATAGAACAATCAGTATTCGACACTTCTAACTGGGGCAGGAGTGTCAGAATACTGCACAGAGTACTTTTTATTATAGGAAATGTGTAGCTTCTGTCCCGGAAGCTACATAGATTAGAGACAGCGCTGTCTAAATTATTCTAAAACTATGCATGATACAAGAAGTATTGGAGTATTTGATGGATTTTTATCATGTACCTAGCGGGTTTAATTTTTTTTTCATAAATATGTATGTATGTTATAACTTATGTTATTTAGTAAGTTCAAATAAAGGGTTGTTATGTGTTATATATAAATATGTTATGTTAGAACATTACACCTAAAATATGCTAATTTTCTGGTACGAAGCAAGTACCTACTTGATAAAGGCATAGTAATCTCTAATGCTGAGCATTGGTTACGAAAATAACTAAGAGGGAAAAAATATCTATAAGGTAATTTAATGGAAAACTTTTAAGAATACGATTGATTTTTGCTTCAATATAAGAAGCAATTGGTATATTAGATAAAGCATCATAACTTTAAATTTATTACATAAAAAATTAAAAAGATGAAGTCTTTGTTAAGTAACGAGTTTAATTAGTAGTTGTATTAAATTAAATAAGGTTTTGATTCTATTTACGATTGATAAAAAAAGTTAGCAATAATATAAATCTGTACTTTTTGACAACAGGGCATAATTCTTATTTTACGGACTGGCACCTAAAAAAAAAGTAAAGATGGCCGGTGTCGGGTTTACCTGTCCTTATGGATCACAACAGCTCTAGACATTGTATAAAGCTGGTTTTAATAAATCGCCTATTTTAGCATGCAATACTGAATGAAAAAAAAATATGTAAAAACGCTTGTTTCAATTTGTTAACTGGAACTCTTCCTTACGATTTTACTAATATATTATTCACAAGCATAACAAAATTTTGAGTGGTTTGGATGTTTACGTCGCTCGGTTTTCTCCATGATTTGAAAAAATATCAGTAATTTTCCAAATAAACTACTAAATAATTTAAATCACTAAAACTTTGAATTTAGGGTCTTATTACTAGTTTACTTCGTTGTATCCTTACTAATAATATTAGGAATAGGAAAGTGAATTTGCTTATTGGTTTGTTACGTTTTCACGCTGAAATTACTCAACCGGTCATTATGAAATTTTGCACTCATGGGTACAGGAAAGGACATAGGGTACTTTTTATTAAAAAAGGAACACCGTCCCTGAGGGATAGGTTTCATCTAAATTAATACAAAGTTGAACGTGAAACTTGACGTAATATTTGAAATGCCTAATCGTATGATAAACCACGAAATAACTTTTTAATATATATGGCATAAAGAAATCGTCGTCAATAAAACATTTTGGTTTTTTTTTCGTTCTGACTACACTGTTGACTTGGGAAGGCCTCTACAGTTTCACCGGACTACAAAAAATGTTGGAACTGATTTTAGCTTAGTACCTATGTGTTCATACGTCGCGTTGATCGACGTAGATTCGAAACTCACAATAAACATGGTGATGGAAACATCATGGTGGTAGGGCATTTTCTAAATCCACCTGGCTAGCTACCACCGTTAAGTTGAAAATATGTCGCCAAGCACTTGTTGGTGTGTTCCAGCAGCTGCACTTGCGAGCCAGTCTCCCTCTAGAGTTAGCATGACTACCATCTTAGACCACATCATCATTTATCATGAGATGAGCATATGGCCAAACACTAATCTATAAAATATTTAAAAAAAAATGAAATTTTGGTGAAGGAAAGTTTCGTCTTGAAACCGATACGTGGTGGTATAACTTTTTCCAATGCCCACCTGGCTAGCCGTAGTTTCAAGCTGAAAATCTGTCGCCGAACCTCAGAATGTGTGTTGGAATCTTAGGCTACATCGTCATTTAAGATCAGATTGAGGTCAAACCCTATAACTTATGGAAAAAAAAGTACTGAGGCTGTACCACGTTTTACGTACACCCGATTGAGTTTCACAAATTTATTCTACGATATAAATATGAAACTGAATATAGCCCCTCCTCGACAAAGAGTATGTGCACATCCTATTTGTTAAAACAATATTTGGTACTTTTATAACACGATTGATAACACTTTCACGACATGGTTTTATTTTGAAATTTTATTTAGGTATCATACAGTTCTAGAGATTGTTTTTTTATGTTTGTTAAATTATCATTCGTTTGAAAAAAAAAATGCCTTATGAGTGCATTTGCATTATGAATTTTAACTCCATTCAAAACTCAAAACATCAAAACAAAGAGATCGTGCTCCTGAGGTATATCTTAGTGATAATACGCGAACGTTCTTAAAATGCTTGGGTCTGATTTATGTTATTGATGCTGATATACGAACTCTTTTTGCTTATTAAAAAAATATATGTACAGGTATCTCTTTAGTTACAAAACCATTAGTAATTATCACACACAATTTATTGTTGTTAAACACGGCATAAAACTATATATATATATAGTAAGTACCTACTTTTTAATTTCATAAATTACCATGAATATCTTTTCTTCAAGCAGATATTTATTACTATTTCGATAGAATGCAAACAAGAACAAATGTAATTATATCATTAATTAATTTTACATTATTAAGTTACTAAGAATACGCGCCGAGTAAATCTGAGACCTTTTACACGACGGCTATTTTTCATATTAATGACAAATTATTTTGTATAAATAATAATTTGTTATACGATAAATATAATTTGTGTCATTGCCATTTTCGAAATCTAGGAAAAAAAAAGTAAGCTACCTACGCTGTAATCACTAATTTCAATGAAATTTTATGAAAATAAGCAATAAAAAAATAAGACCTCAAGTGGAATATTAAACAAAATAATCTATATATTTATTAAGTTTGCCATTTTTTTATATATTGTAGAATTGTAGAGATTCGGGGTTCAAGAAAATTCTTACAGTAATTTTTCTAGACATAAAACATTACATTTCAGTTCAATTTTTGTGAGACTTAGGATTGATAAAAAATGCGTATTGGAAGGACAACATTAGCAACTTTTTTTAAAATCATATTTCTAAACTGAATTTAACCTATCTCTGCACGTAGATGCAATCTTTTGTATTACTTACCGGAAAGGCAGACTTTGATAAAGAAATGACCTATAGTGTAAGTAAATAAGTTAAGTTTTGAACTTTTGGTGGCCATTATAAATATTTGTAATTAGACTTTTTTAAGCTAAATCTAGGTAATACACTAAGTGTTGAAATACAACAATATCTAGTTTTATTGCGTAATTATTTTTGGTGATTTGTTTGGCGATCGATTATGTTTTAAGCATCGGCAGCTGGTTACTGGAGCTCTAAGAATAGATTAATTATATTATGGTTTCATTATGGAATTTTATTTTTCTTGACAATAGGCTCAATGCTGGTTCTAAATTCGTATTTTAAAAAGCACGTAACATAACACGGCATGTTAGTACTACTAGGTACTCATCATTTTTTTAATTCATAGTAGATGTAAAACTGTAGAAAAATACTAAATTAAATAACCTGTACAAAGATTGAGAATAAAAAAATATTATCAGAATTGTCTAAATGTGTAGTAAGTCAATCTATATGATTTAATGTTATTGGCGTCACAATATAAATGTAAATAATAAAGAACATGCATTGTAATAGAATTATTTAATTTTATAAAATATTTGTTTTTACCTTTAATATCGAAAGCATAATACGATCATTATATTTTATAAGGATATTGCAAAAAGTAAGTATTACGTAACGGCTTTTAGACCAATAGGTAACGGAGATAACATTAAAGTCTATCAGTTTAAAAACGTTCGTACGTTGAGGTATAAGAAGCGATGGAGTGAAGGCGCACATCCATATAAAGCCTCGTCGAGACCTTGCCCGCTTCGCAAGGACGCGTGCCAGCCCCTACACGAAAATTTAACCCACCATTATCAAGCGAACTAGGACGCGGGAAAGTCCAGTTCAATCTAAATATTGTTTATTTTTTTAATTTTTTTTTTCTGGTTTTTAATTCAATAATACAATTTACAAATATTATTTCATGATACGGTGACTAAATGAAAGTGTATGTGAATATCCCTTTGTAAGGGTTAAAATTATTATAGGTAAGTTACTTCTTCATATACATATATCAGTATTAAAAAGATTTATATTACACGTGAACATCTGCAATAGACGATCAAGTAAATTGTATGTATATACATGTTAACTTGGTAAGTGAAATGCAAAATGATATTTTATATATGGAATAATTATTAAACTGTTTAATGAAATACCGCAGGACCTGAGAGAAACTGAATCCGTAAATGTATTTAAAGCAAAACTAAAAATGTATCTAAAAGATAATATTTTCATACATATTATTTTTCTTTGCTTCGTTAACGTTGTAATATTTGTTTTTAATATTTGTTAATATTGTAAACGGTTTCAATTTTCTTTATAACTGTATTATGCTAACGATTGCTAATTATAATTAATGTTTTAAAATAATTCTCATTAAGTGAACTATTTTCTTTTGCGGAAATAAATTTCTTTAAATACCGAATTATATGAGAGAAAATCGATTCAATTCCGGAATATAATGCATGCACATATTTTCTGTTCCGATTTAATTCTAATAAATTAAAGCTCAAAACAATATTTAATACAATACTTAAATTTTGTGGGAAGTAAAATTATTATAGATAATTTAGATATTATGATGATGTGATGATATTATTTAGTGATACATAAAAAACGATTTATATTAAACATTTATGATGGCCTTATCAATCATAGTGAATTTTATATAGTTACTTAACTTATGCCCGGTTTCTGAAGCATTTTTACTGTAGTTTATCTGTTTAATAGCGCTATCGGTTCGATAACTTGTCAAATTGGGTTTCTGAATACAAAATGACACGAGAAATGTCAGTCTACGTCTCATTCTGTATTCAGAAACATTGACAGTTAAACGCCGCTTGTCTTATGGATAACGTTATTGAATCAATAGCTATTGATAGTTTAACTGACGGCTTCAGAAACCGGGCATTAGTGAAATACAAAACTGTATTGTAAATATATCAAAGTATCAGAGAAATAAAATTAATTCAATTTCTGAACATAATCTTCGCATGTATACATTTTCCATTTTGATTTAATTCTAATAAATTGCAGTTTCAGAGATTAAAAATATACATAAAATAAACTACTTAATTTCAGATTACGTACTATCTATAGGTATCAATCCTATTTCTATAAATTGTATGAATAAATAGTAAAGTGCATTTTGTTATTTTTTTTTATTTGATGTTGTTTAGAAATGACTAATATTATATTACTATAAGTACTAGTAGAATAAGGTAGGGAGTTAAAAAAAAATCTCGGAACCAGGTTCAAAAGTTTTGTTTAGATGCCAAAATAGACCTCTGAAAATATGAGCCCTTAATATTAAGGTTATCAGCATCGCACTTTTCGATTTCCCATAAGAATAACACAGATTCTCTTTTTTTCTATGTTTTGTGAACCTTTGACTGAGTTGAGTCTTCGAAGAATGATGTCGGAACTTTTTTATAGAGCGTTCAATTCTCTACAAAAATATTCGATGGAAATTGCAGAGTAATTTATGGTTAATTCGTTACAAAAATGAGAAGAAAAAAAAACTTTTTCGTCTGTTATTTTCTTATGGGAAATCGAAAAGTGCGATGCGGACAACCTTAATATTAACGGGCTCATATTTTCAGGGATCTATCTATGTTGGCATCTAAAATGGATCTTTCAAACTCGTCTCCGAGAAAAAAAAAATTTGAAACGCCTTAGCTATAGGTTTTTTTTTCAATCTTTATAACAGATACTTAAAATACAATATTGGTAATTACGGAAATGTAACAAAGAGTCTTATTACAGTAAATAAAACTGGTAGTTTCCGCAAGGAAAATTATGAGATTACAAAACTAGTATAGAAATGCATCTTTATTTTTCATCATAGAGCAAAGTGATACTTAACAAATCATCAGTGACTGAAGAATCGTTGAAACATGATTTTACAGATAATATTTTATTTGCTCTTCCAATGTTGTATTTCATTACAACACTTTGTACAACCATAGGGGAAAACAAAACAGTTCGGTACTTTTGTCTCCTTTATCTTTCAACCGATTTCTTTTGTTTAGTAGCTATTAATGAGCTGCACTGTTATCAATACTCTAATGTAAATCCTTTTTTCATACCAAGGACGAGTCGACGCATGTATTTACAAATCTCTATTCATCATTTTTCACGCTCCTTACCTCTACAATCTACAATATTTGTACGATACTCAATACATTTTTTATCATTTAGAAAAAAAATAAGTACAGATAATAATATCTATATATTAACACGTGGAAAAAAAACTTTGTATCCCTTTTATGGTCGACTTTCAGCCACGGGACGTCCACTAGTAACATGAATCTTACTAGCAATATACCGTATTTTCTTTAAGTCCATTAAAATCGCAATCTCCATTCGTATTCGTGATGTAGGTAGAGGACTACTTAGTAGGATCATTGTGTTCTTAACAACGAATTGAAGATACATCGATAACATGTGTAAGCGTACCTAATAGTGTTATGTTAATTTCTACAGTAGCAGACATGTGAATACAACTTGTATTAGATGATGATAAACGATGGGTTTTTTTTTTACATTGAAGTGAAAACTTCTTTAGCGTCGTTGGGATTTGAAACTCGATGAAAAGAAAAAACGATATCTTTTTTTTTAATTTTACTCCTCCGCATGTGAACTGTAAATGTTTTTTTTTTTAATTATTTTATTGTTTCATACATATTACGTGTTTTACCTGCATTAACTCTGGGGTCTCATTTCTGTGTATCTTATTAACCCTTACAATACTATTACCGATTTTAAGCTATCTCTATTATATTTTATAGTTACTGCCGATACAATATTTTTCCATATTGATCCCAGTGAAGGTTTGGTCAAAATTGATTGAGCTGTTTCGGTAATTATCCCGGACAAAAAAACAGACACTTTAATTTTGTAAGTGTATGAATAAGTTGTTAGATATGTATGAGATACTTATAAAATTATAGTTTTAATCGTTATTTTATAGTATAACTATTCACTTTTTCGTTTACATTTTTTCTGATACTAACTGACACCTGTGTCTTTGTGTGCGTTGTTTATTATATTACCAATATATTTTATATGTCAAGGCAAAAAAAGAAACCAAAAATATATTTATATAGTTTATTGCTTACAACATTTCTTTGTTTTTTTTTAGTGTTTATATAAATCAAGTCCCTTAAAACATCACTAACTATATAATAAACAAGAAATAACTTTATAATAAAGAAGTTACCGTGATATTTTTTTAGTTAAAGGCCAATTGTCTTCGTAGTAAAATAAAAATCTATCTATTCAGTACTTTTTGCGTGACGCGCGTATAACTACAGTCCTCTGTCATTTTATTTATATAAATTTAATTTGATTTATTGTGTTCATATAAAAGAAAACCAAGTTTTTATTTACTGTTTACGCATTTTTTTTAGTAGTTATAAGTTTTATGAAAAAATGTATATAAACAAGTAATATTACTTGGTTTTTGTTTATTTTCGTTTCAACTTAATGTGAAAACGTAAAGATCCGAATTGTGCAACTGTTAATGAATACAACTCATTGTGAATCGGTCTAACACAATTGGATAATCGTTTTTGTTCTACGATCTGATTAACTCTTGAGAATTTTATGACTTAATTTTTTACATCATATTACAAAAAGCTTGAATTGTTTCTTGTTGCTTTGTTTAAACTATATTGTTATGCACGAATTCATTGAATCTGTAAAACTAGAGTGCCATTTTGCATTTCAGAGGTTAAATTTATAATTCATGATAACATTTTAAACGTTGAATGTAAAACAAACTATATTTCGCATAGTTTAAGTACATGGGAACCAGATAGTGATTATGTTTTTTGAAGCATTAGAAATATCCCTGACCTCTTTAATAATGTATGTAGTTGAAAATGTGTATCGTAGCCGATTACAATAGTATATGGTATCTGAAGAAAGTAAAAAATGATTTTGATACGTCTATTAAAAATAAGTTTGAACGATATGTCTACTGTCTTATTAAACATGATACTAGCTGCCCGGTGCGGCTTCGCACGGGTTTAATAAGGAAGAAAAGGAGGTATATAATTAAATAAAATTGCACTATCTATTTCATCATTTTGTTTGTATTTCATATGTTTAATCCAAATTGTTCACTTTTCCCTACGATTTTTCAAAGGATTATTTCATACAGATCTTGTGCTGATAATTACAAATACAACAAAAAAAATTGGTTGTCTGTAAAGTCTGTTTACGGACGATAACTTTACGTGATAACGTCATAAGAAAAGAAAGATGACAAATTGCATACGTCTATGAATTGAATTGATTATTATCACTGAATTACCGATGAAGTGACAACGTGACAATGAGCCATGCTTTTTCGTGCGTGCGGATGGTGTTCATCGATTTATAAGACGTTTATCGTCAAAAACATATTAGATAAATAGATGCAGCTGCTCTGGAGTGATTTAATGTAAATATAAAATATAACGTACATTCAATAATTTATTTTTATTTATACAGAAGACTAGCGGTAGCGCGCAACATTTTTCGTGTTCTTATCTTTATAAATTACTAGCTTCTGCTCGCGTTAATGCAGACTTTACTTAACCCACGAGCACAGCACAATCATTTGTTGATAAAATTTACCCTATGTTCCTTTTTATAACTCTAATAAAGTGCATGCAATATTTCATTATGATCGGTTAAGTAGTTAAAGAGTGACATTGTAACGAACAGACAAACTCACATTCATGTTTATAATATTAGTAAGGATTAGTAGTTTCATAAAACGTAATTCCCTTGAGGTATTCTATTTGATGTCTGATTGCCCGTGCCAATTACAAAGGTATGCGATTGGCACCTGTGATACATTGCACTATATTTCATTAGCACTCTCGTCACTGACGAGCTCTAGAGATCTTTGTCATGCTAAATCACTTTAGCACCGGGAAAAATAGATTCTCGCCCGGGGATTGGTTTGTTATTTCTCCCATTGAAATAAATACTCTTTACATAAGAAGCAAAATCATTTTTCGTGTTACATGTTATTGTTTCAATTCTATATAAGGTTTACTTATTTTGATAAAATATAAAATTTGTAGTGCATTATGATTATATTATAAATAATGACAAAAGTTACTTAGTATTTTGAAAAATAGCCAAAAATATTTATTTACAACATATATAAATGACGTTCTGGGTAAAGTTATGAAGACTAGTGGTTGTCCAATAGTAACGTTGACGTTCACAAGCGCCTTCTAAGGGCCTAAACTGAATAAAGTATTTATGATTTGATTTGATTAATGGCTAAGGACAACCATAGTCCAGAGAGCAGTCGAATTAGACCATAATTCTTTAGTATTTGGAGTTTCGATATTACTTAGTTTTTTTTTGTTCAATTAGTGTACATCTATTGTAAATTAATAGACATATGGATCGAGAAGTGTGACGAATAGAGGCTTCGCCACGTCTATGGTATGGAAAAAACTGTATCCAAATTTCTTTCATTTAAAGGATTAAATTAAAAAAATCATCAGTTAGTATTAAAGAAAAAAAAAGTGTTGGTTGAGAAATTATGAAATTTATCTTAGCCTATAATATATATATAAATGTAAAAAAAATATTTGCTATTTCTGTTAATGTAGAAAAAAAAAGTTCCAACCAGTCTTTTAATCTCAAACATAAAATAACTACTATGTTTTCTTAGTCCTTGGGTGTGTAATTAAATTCCAAGGAGTATGTTTTTATATTCGCATAGAATATAACGTTCATGTAAACTGGTTTGTTTCTGTGACTTGAATTGTACATACTTTGAATATAATGAGTGGCGATAAAATTGTATATGTATATAAAAAAAAATCATTAGAAAGAAAGTACTAAATCAATGTTAATTGTTGTTTGTTATACAAATACTTGCAGAATCTTGCTCGCTTTGTTGTTGGACTTTAGAAAAATGGCAAATGGTCTATCGAATTCAAAAAATAAAAAACCTAGAACTATTTAGCAAAAACGTTTAGTAGTTTTAATGTGACCGAGTCTCAAAATAACTGTATTGTCATTATGTATATGTATATAGATATAAAATTTGAATTACCTCTTTGAAAAGTTATGGCTTTGTTCTGGTCACTGACACCGGTTTTTTTTGCATAGTAAAAATGTACCGAACAGTGGTGAAGTGTGAATTGTAAATAAATGTGGTCTAGTTGTAACTATGTTACAATGATATAAGCAAATATATTTATATTACCTACTGTATCTTATAATATCTTAGTTTGGAAACAGTATTTGTATACCGGTACTTAGTTGTAGTAGTCAATTTCAAGGAGTCTTTTATATTAATCGTATTTTGAGTACAGTTTTTATGGAACGGTGCGAAATTTTCCTTATGAAAATTAGACGTATTGAGTATTGCGAATGCTTACGCAATCCAATAGGAACTTTATATAAAATGTTAGTTTAAGACATAAAAAAATCTTATGTGTTTTCATATAAATGTATTTATGAGTTGTACCTCCTAAAAGCGTTCTTTATTTGTTTCGTTATGATACACGCTATTATCTATATACATATAAAATAATAATTGATTGACATAACAACGCACTAGTGGCTTGGACTTGGGCTAGAACCAATAAAATTTGCACGTGAGTTCCCTTTAAAGTATAGGTGAGTACTAAGGATTTTTGGAAATTCAATCTCTCTATCTCTGTAAAAGGGGGTGAAAATCCGTCGTTTAAAACTTAAATCTATGAAAATTTGTATTTAGCAAATCAGTTACAAATTAAAAAAGACGTGTCTCATAGTTTTTTTTTTAATTAATTATACATATCATATAGTTCTTTATGGAGATACAAACGCAACCGAAGTCACGGGCGGTTACTAGTGAAATATATCAGATATTAAAGTAACCGCCGTCTCATGATCTCATGTCAATTCGTTTATTAAGTAGTTTTTTTTTTGTTAGATTTCTAAAGCTCAGAAGCTGCTTGTGTTTTCTCACGACTAAAACATACGAGTATACCTACTAACAGTATAAAGTTCTAATGATTGCTATTTTAATCTGGAACCACTACAGTCAAATTTTTTTTTAATCCAGTTACTGAAGAAAATGAAAGGCTATGTATTATCATGCCATGACCCAACGACCTGGCGATTATCAAAGTGTAGATCAGAAACTATGCTTAGCGGATAAGAGTAATAAGCGCTACTGACTGTGTTGCGCGGTGCGAGGTATTGCGGGCGAAGAATGGGAAAAATTAAAAGCGAGTGAAATCACGGGGCACAGCTGGTACCTTAACAAGACATGGACTGTCAAAACTTATTATTTAATAATACATTATTATTATTTTGTCCTAATTAATATTGTTAATACGAATGTGTTTGTTTTTTAACTTTTCACACCTTAAATGCTTACCCGAGCATTATATAATTTTGCATACATATTATCAGTAGTAAAGAAAAATACATATAGGATCATCCTTTACCAGTTTATCCCCACAAAAGATCTATTCCCGAGGGATAGGTCAGATCTACATTGAAGCGAGTGAAGCCGCGAGCAAAAGCTTGTCTGAAATAAAGATATTCAAAATATAGCAAATATAATAATACAAATGATGGACGACAAAAAAAAGGTAGTGAAGCTTGGAAAATCGTATAGCAATCGATACATTTAAATGTGACCGATACAGCGTCGGAAATGCCAAATAGGCCTAACCTTAAGTTCAATGCCAAGAATCCGCCACATCTTCTCGAATAGCACTAGAATAGACTAAATACATACTATTCTGAGCACATATTGACATATTACGATTGATTTACATTTGGCAAGTGAATAGATAAACTGTACAAGTATAAAATTAATACTTCCTTGAGAAAGTTAAGAAGTCTAAGAAGAAGATTTGTCTTCTCTCCATATAAAATCAAAATCGTAAATACTTTATTTAATTTAGACCTAGAGAAGTAATTTATGTATGGTTATGTACTATTGCTAGTTCGATGGAAACTCGATCGGGTTTAACTTTTTGTGCATGTAATTTTATTATTTTTAGTGTTTATACAAAGAGGGAGGTATTTCTAGACATTACTATTCTTCTAGCGACTCAACTTATGACCTTTTGACAGAAAAACCTGCTTTACATGATCACTATTGAATACCTTTTTTCTATTGCTAGAGTCGTTTTTTCTACAAACGTAGAATAAGGCGAAAGATAAAATTTTTGAAAAGATTTTTGCCTTGTTACGCCAAAGAAGTATAACTTCTAAAGCGTGTACACACAACATTTTTTTTAATATCAAGAGTTAGTTACATTACATAATTAACATAATAGCAATGTCGTCAACACCGTTATGAAAAATTATATTATTTTTATGTGTACACGAGTCATTTTAAAATAAAAGGGACAATACATAATTTTTTCATTATTTAAACCACTCGTATTTTATGATTTATTTTCTATTTATTAGTAACTCATTTATAACTAGTGATTGCTAGAATATTCGTGAATAAAAACAACGTCTATAGATTTTTCAGTCAAAGTTGATTATGCCACTTTTACTTCTGTACTACTGATATCTAAAAAAATGGCTAAAATATCTTTTAAAATCATGTTTCAGTTGTTCTGTATATGTATTGATTTAGTATACCTACATGTATGAATACGGATTTGAGTATTGATGCTTAATTCTAACAGTACATCACAACGGTACAGGACATTTATGTGGACACATTTCGAGGTGCGGTGATCGTGTCGATGTAATGATGTATGTGTCATTTCGTTACTTATCGCTCCACATTGAATCTTCGGTAACAATACTCGGAGATGATTTGCAAAAACATTGATAATAGTCAATGATAATTTTATATTTAACTAGTTATACTTGTTTGCCATACGGTGTTTCTTATACACTAATTACTATACTGTATTGTTATTACATTTTTCACTCAGATGTTATGATTTACAAAAGTATTTATGGGTAACTATTGTAGGTTATATATATATACATTTTGATGCGAACTAAAATAAATAATATTTTTTTTAATATTATTTCTAGAAATATTGTATAATCTATTAATTTCTATAGACACAGGTATACCTTCCATTTACAACAAATTTCATTCGAACAAGTTGAAAAATTCAATAGGTAAATATTTTTTTGTAAATCATTTTTAAAAGCGTTATTGATAATTCTAATGACCAAGCAGTTGAGTGATTACATATCGAGTCTTTTATAAGTTAAACCCAGATATATAAACAGAAAGGTACATTAACTTTTTTTTTAATTATTATTTTATTGTTAATGTCACTAAAGCAATATCTTTATATTAAACAAATATATCGTGATCATTTTCTTTTTAGATAAGGACCAAGTGTCGATAAGTGAAACAAAATAAAATTGTGTGGTTTTATGAAATCACGATGCAAGTGAAACTTTTTTCCCGATCATGGCCATTTAACTGAAAATTTCCAAAAAAATAGTCTATGTAGAGTATTAAAATCGCGTTTTTAATCTGAACTTAATAATTGGAAAATGGTATCGATAATCAGAAATCAATAGTAGACAAGATATCGAAACATGAAATTTTTAATCTGCGTATTATAGTACGAAATACATAATAAATACAATCATTCGGATGAAAGACGCATTTAAAAACTGAGCACAATAATTATTTAAATCATTTTTAATTGAGCCATAGCGTCGCCATATGCGCTTTCGATGCTCTACCGAGCGCTTTTCACTTTACCCCTACTCCGTGGCCGGCTGTAATGCGACATGTGATAGATGAGCGAAAATATTTGAGGAAATGTAATAAAAAGTTTCACTTTAAAATTACCGGAACTTGCTCAGTAGTTTTTGAGTGATACGAGCACTCCGACAGACCTCTAGTATTTTATTTACATAGAAGATAAATGCTCGCCTTAAATATCTATTAATAGCCGTGATAGTCGCTCACAGAAAACATGAATGCTATCAACTTCGACTATAATGAATCTTTGTTATGATATGGCTGTTGAACTCGATAAATCTCTAAAAGGTAATTACACTAAGATTGCTATCACGAACCACGTACTAAACGAGGATGTTTTGTTTCTGTATGTGGTGCCTTACGTGTAACAATGCTCGTTTTTTCATTCCCGCTGCTAAATTAAGCAACGTATTAACATTAATATTCTTTATTTTTTAGTTTTACGTCTATTATATTGTTCCTTTAAGGTACGCTACGGATAATAAAGAGTCGTGTAAAGTCGGAGAATAAAATACATTGACGCTCAAGTGCCGACAGCTGTACTGGGACAATATATTTATTATAGTTTAACATTATTTTTAGCCATGGACTGTCCAAAACCATAAAGGTTTAAGTTTCATACAAATTAATGTAGACCTCATGAGACACAGGACAACAAACTGTTGGCAGTATAAGATTTTTAAAAAAACCTGATATATTAAAAAACTTTGAAAAAACAAATTATGTGTTGTAAAATTAAAATTTTTATGCAAAATGTATTTTTACATTATTTTTGGATTATTTTAGTCTTTTTTACTAAGCCATGAAATTTCCAATGTATTTTACATCGGCAAATTAAAAAAAATAACAACATAACCCGCCATTGTGAGATCTGGGTCTTAAAAAATCAGCCGAAGGGTTAAAAATACACAATTTCGCATATTTTTATTATTGAGTTAAAATTATTAATGTATTCCTGATAAACTCTGTTGTGAAAAAAATAAACAATACGATTTCTCAATATTTTAGTCATTTCAGATCTTTATACAATGGAATTAAATGGCACTGAGTGAATTTGTATCTAAAAAAGTCAGAGTTAATAATATATTAGTCGTCTTTAGTATAACTTTAAAGAAACGGAAAATATATTTATGACTATACATAAACTAATCAAATATCTTTATATATATTAAATATCTATAATACAATCGGAAATTCGTAGGGTCGCTTGTTGAGCTGTGCGTCCGCATAGAATTTACAATAGTAACAAAATATTTTTAATACAAACTGTAGCTAATGTCAGTTGAATTATTAAAGCTGTTAATGGAACCTTCTTTTATAGTTATAAGTTAGAATGAAGCCGATGAAGTGCATTCATTTTAGCAAATGATAATAATATCTTTCATAATAATTTAAACTTATTTAGTATTATAATTACGCATAAACGATGATTCAGTCTTATACAATACAAAAACTATGTACTTCACACGTGTTTATACATTTATTCATAGTGGATTATAAACTGTTATAAATAATTGCATTATTTATTGTATGTTTGTTATACAAGTAGCAATTAGTGGTAAATAACTTCATAATCTGTTAGTCATACAAAGTTTAAAGTCAAGTTTTCTTGACATGACATCTCTTTTATGTTCACCTCTAATTCTGATTCTTGTATTTTTCATAAAAAGTAGTTAAAAATGGTTACTCGTCATCTTTCATTGGTGTTATTGTAAAATAACTGATTTGAGTTTCTTAAAATACACAAATGAATTGTGTACAAACATTTCGGATCAACTTTGACCTTAATTTGCTTAGAAGTGACCGTCACTTATGCCATTGAACCAAATAACAAGTCAACCTGTTCGTATAATTAAGACGAAACAATAAGAAAGTAGCAAGATGTGTTAAGATAGAGTCTTCGGGTTGCACAACGATCAAGAATCGCCGGAAGATTGCGATACAATCAAAGGCTCTAAGTAACAGTTGCCAAAGCAAGGGATCTGTGTCGGCTTGATTTATTAAGCTACTATACAAGATAAAATGGATGTGTTGATACATCAACTGAAACCTGTTTAAAAATAACTTTTTTTTTAATATCAGTAAAACGCAACCATTTATTAAAGGTGTAACTCATATATAACATTGACAAATTTATTAGTGATTTAGATAAACTAATTCATTGAATCTGTAAAACGAGAGGAAATTGAAAAATCATTAATAGACAAAAAATAGTCTAATACTCATTTATCTATTATATGTAAAAAAATCCATAGTTCTTTAGTTCATATAACGTTAATATTTTTTTTATCTGTCTGTCTGTTTGCATATCCGAATTTAATTCAAAAACGGCTTGACCAATTCTTCTAAAATGTGGCCTAAAAGAAGCCTAAAATATTTCCCAATTGATAGAGTAGTTGAAATGTCAAAAATACTTTTAGAAAGTATGAGGAGTGTCGAGAAATATTCAGTCTCTTCTGTTTTTGTGTATCGTATGTAAGTATTCTATTACAGGTACCCAACGCGTCACATAAAATACTATGCGCAAAACCTGTCAAAATGTTTATCTCTTCAGCAATAAAACATATCGTGATATAACGACGGTCTTCTTCAATATTTTTGATATTTGCTATTTCTTTGGTATTTGCATCGTTGATGCTTGTAGCTTTGGAACTTTTGTGGTTAGTTGCACATAACCATAGACTCCAGTAACCACTTAAAATCATTTAGATTGCACACTAGATAATCCGGCATCATTAGCTATTATTTACAATATACCACATTCTTCTTTTCAATAGAACAATCTTCGCAATTCAATATTAAAAAATATGATCGAAATATTGTAACGGTTATTACATGTGTTATAATTACAAGTCAGAATCTCTGGCGAATAACGTGATCAGTGAAGTCATCGCACCTGATGATTGGTCACGCAGGATATTTACATGAAAATCGTGATTGCAAAGAAAATTGACTTGCACCACAATTATTTTATCTTGGTATGCACACTGGTAGACGTGTCAAGGCAAAGCTAAGGTACTGTTTGAACAAAAAATCCATCGCCATCCTTGTGTAGGCCTCAGGAAGATAATAACTTTGTAAATGATTTCAAAAGCATATCAATACCTTTAAAATTGACATTACATTTGGAAGTTTTTGTATAAAAACAGTCTCAGAAGATTTTCAACGAATTATCGGTTACTAATATTTTGTATTCCAGAAGTTCTAGAAATTATGCGCGTAACAAAAAAATGTAGTAATGCTTTTAATTAGTAAATTATTATTAACCTTCCTTCCATTATAATGTGCCTGTTTAATTACACGTAATTCATCAAACAAGCAAGATATTATTGTAAGATGTTATAAGTATTAAATATTTGATGCTTTATATGAGACAGTTGTCATAATAAAGAATCCAATGTTCAATAGATCTAGCCTTGAAGCACCAGCGTGATGTTCGTATAAAAAATATATATAATGTAGACTAATAAAATTCTCATTACATCTTCCTCTTCTTGTGTTAATTGTCTTTATCTTATATTAATATCAGACTAAAGAAAAAAAAATGCTACAATCTAAGATATTATTTTGATTAATGATATCATAAATAATTTGTTTTAAAATCCTTTGTGTTGTGATACAGTTTTTATTAATTGTATCTTAATTGTGTACGTACATATCTATTGTTTGTAGGAAATTATGATTGAATTTTTGTTGCTCGGATGTTATTTATTACTAGATTTAAAATTGTTTTTCGTTATTGTTGAAGTTGTTGTGTATATGATACAAAGTTATTTCTTTTAAGATTATATGAATAGTATGTATATTTATACCACGTACATAATTGAATTAATTGTATATTAATAGCGAATTAAGTCAAGAGGGCAACGTTAAATGGATCATATCCGGTGTATAATTAATTGTGCTGACGCTATCTTTACTTAATATTATAAATGCAAATGTGAGTCTGTATCTTTATTACGTCTTTATACCTTAATTACTCGACCGATTATCGTGAGGTTTTACGTACACGTTTTCAAAGGTACAGAAAATTACTTAGGGTACCACCAAAATGTACTGTTCCGAGGGATATGTTAAATCAGTGGTGGCCAATCGTTTTTCGATGTAAGTGCGCAATGAAAAATTTTTACAGCGCGGTGGACGACTGTTTTTATTTATTTATGTAGGTAGGAGGAAGAATAAAATAAACTCAAATACTGAAATCAATAAAATAAATAAAAATACAATTATTATTACTTTAAAATTATTTTCAGAAGGTTATTATTATGTTTACAAAAAATGGTATTTTTAAATTAAAATTTTGAAAATTTTGCAGCGGGCGCGTTACAGATCAACCGTGAGCGCACTTTAGCGCAAAGCCGCGAGCAAAACCTAGTCCTATATATTACTCACTATTGTAGCCACTACTATATACTTTGTATTTATCATTGTTGAATAAATAGTGGATCTATTTAATTGGACTAGAATATTAATTAAATAATTTTCCATCTTATAAATTATTCTGCTAAATGCGTTATAGTCTGTTAATACTTACCTATAGAGTTACTTTACCTTACAATTATAGTAGGGAATTTAAAGATCAACGAGCAGATGAGCGAAAACTTGTAATAACGAAACGCGTACGTAGCCTTGGCCGTGAACTTACTACGACACCGGTTCCAGAATGAATTACACTGAGTGTGGATTGCGTGAAAATACAAGTTGGCGCAATCTACAGCTGTTTACAGTACCTACTATGCAATTACAAGAGATATTATCGTAAACTAGCTTCTGTGAGCTGGTAATATAGCGCTATGTTTTAGTTTTACATTTGTTTTTATTCATGTTAATCTGTTCTATAGCCTATAATATAAATAGGCAGAGGTAAAACAGCTAAGAATATCTCTGTTTCTCTTGATTATTGAAGAGTTTCAGTGTTACTATGAAAAAAAATTGGAGAAAGTTTATTTTTTTCCTACTTATTGAAACTTCCAAATTAAAGAAATTATGGTGCACTTTGAACCACTGGGCATGCACTCGTTTGTATATAAATAGGCAGTGACAAAACAGTTAAATACTCCTTCCTCATTTATTACCCAATCGATATCATTATTTATATTTTGTTAAGTAGATATCGACGAGCTTAGTGTTATAAAAAACAAATCGTACATCGCCCCAAATTTTCGTCCATGTCGGGTTACAGCCGGCCGCGGAATAAAGTAAAACGCGCTCTGCAGAGCAGCCAACGCAAATATGGCGGCGCCCATGGGTGAATTAAAAATGATTCAATGATTTAAATAAATATTGTGATAAATATTTAAAATCAATTTTCCGAAATTTTTCAGTTAAAACTGTACGATCTAATAAAAAGTTGCACTTGTATCGTGGCTTATAAAACCACACAATTTTTTTTTCCTGAATACTGAAATTGGAAAAATTAATTTATTATAATCAAATTTCAATCATTATACGACTACTTGTTCTTATTATTACCGACTATTTCTAAGTGAAAACGAAATGTCATACATTTATAGTCAATTCATCTCATGCGAGCCGCATGATGATATAATTACACTCTTTTAGTCCAAACACTGTCTTGGACGAAATGTTCGACTATATACTACGATGCAATTGAAATTTAATAATATATAAGATTTTCCTAGATATTAACGTTCAATAAACGACCTCCTACAATACGCACAAAAAATATTATCAGCTTGTGTTTTGTCCTTAATTTTATTATTCGTAATATTAAAGTCAAATATAGTAAAATGAAGTAATTAATGGGTAATATTATGTGTATATATTTAATAAGAGTATTGTAACAATTATTATTATTATACTTTTATTTTTCGACTGTCTACACTGTTGAGCTGGCAAGGCCTCTACACTTTCACCGGACTACTAAGGGGAGCGTCTAAGGCACTCAGCCGATTTTATCTAGGCTTAAGACACTCACCCGATTATATATAGGATCGTAGCAATTAAAAGTACACGAGAAACATGATATAAAAGCAAACTGCCAATACTTTTTGTAACCGGAGATGCACAATTAAAATGTTAATCCATTGTGTATTACCAAATACGCAAGTTATAATTAGTAATAACAGTTCCATTCAAAACCTTATGATCTAAGTAGTAGAAAATATAATTATAATTAATGCCGGCAATTATAGTTCTAAACGTGATTTAGTTACGCCATTGTGTCATTGATAGAGATGTACGTAACCGTCATTAAAGACGATGGCCAGATTCCCGTCTGCGGGACGAGTATTAAGGAAATTATCAGTAAAATCAATGATTCACGCCCCTTTTTGCTGCTTAACCACAATACAGAGAGGCTGTGTGGACAAAAACCTTTCCATATTAAGCATATTGAGAAATATTAAAATTACATATAGTGCCAATACCTTCTATGTCTGATCAGTATGCGAACTACGATATTGTTCTAGTGACATATTATGAGAAATTCTAATCAGAAAACATTAGAGCGAGTCAGAATTATTCTAAACTAGCTTTTGCTCGCAGCGTGATTTGTGTTAATGTAAATCTGATTTATTCCTCGGGAATGGTATATTATTTTGGATGAAAAGTATTCTATATATCCTTTTCTATACGCCTGAAAATATGTATGCAAAATTTCATGCAAAATCGGTTTAGCAGTTAAGGCGTGAAACCGTATTGAACAAACATAAATCGGTTGAAAAGCATAGGAGAAAAAGGTACAGAACTGAATTGTCTTAGTCTATTTATATATAGATGTTATTTATAACCAGATTTAATACATTACATTTAATAATAATACGTTTTATAATTACATATTATATAATTTAGGAAGAAACTAATTTTCTAGGCTGTCTGACTGAGACAGATTCAATGTAAATATTGTTTAATAATTATGAGTTGTTCTAATTTTAAAAGACTGTAATTTAGATTCGTGAAATAACTGAGGTAATACTTGGAATTTACAGAATAGGTGGCCCCAAATAATAACCGTGTAAGTCGAATTTGCGTAGGTTGGGATCCAGTTTCACATATAAAGTCGTACAAATTGTCTTCAATAGGATCAAAAACTAAGCGAATAATGATTTAAATGAATATTAAAAAAGAAAGAAAAATTGAGTTAATACAAGTCATATACCTACTTATTATAACACTTAATCGAAATTATTTTGAGGTTTTATAAAATCTGATATTGCGGTTTGACGAATCAAATTTTCCATTTCCTTCTCTAGGATTTCTTCGTAACATAATAATAAATTGGGTATTTCCCGTTTTGTGTTACAATTAACAAGTAGTCCATTTTTTATACGAATATGTAATTAGATTTAAAGATTTTATTTATGACTACTTTATTTTATGTAGAAAGGATAAACATGAACATATTCAAAGTAAAAATGTGCTTTGTTTACAACATTTTATTAACAATTTTATCTATTTTCATGCACTCTCCTACACAATGTGTGCCGCTTGCCGCATAGTAGGTACACATCGCTGGACTAAGCTGTCTATTAAGAAAGTAAATACTAAAAAAGAATCCTTAAATATATCCAGTGTTATGCGCACGAACGATTCGCGTTTAAACTCTATATATAGTGATATATCCATCAGATGCATGATATATAAATAAACGCAATATATACAGTATCTATAAAGATATTTTATAACATGAATAGTTACTGCATTAATACTCTACGTAGTGAGGCATGCAACTTATTATGGCCTATTATAAATATCAGGACAGGACTCGTTCTTATTGGCAGCTTTAAGATTGTAAACCTGATCACAATTCATAACACATGAAAGGGCGAATAAACCGAGAACATATAACATCGCAAAACATGTCTATATTCTGATACAGGTACGTCAGTATCTAAATTAGCAATGTTCATTTTACAAAAATTGATAGTATATCGGGAAACTACCTGATTAATTTGCACATCGTGTTTCTGTTTATTTGATTAAAAAAAAAAGGAATTGTAAGGAGACATTTTTTAAGAAATATTTTTTGAGATTTAAATTTTTTTAAGTGAAATAATTATGTGATTGATAGAAAACATATATTATTATGATAATTAAAAACTGTAGGTGCAACAATAGTTCGATTTTGATTAACAATGGCTACTATTAATATTATTTTTATATATGAAGTTATTTATTTTAGTATCTAAGCAATAATGCTAAAATTTGACTGAAGTTACTTAAAATCATTAAAAGGATTAAGGGTTGCTAGAAAGAAAGACATACATTCCATAAAATAACGAAACTGTTTCCACGTGACCGGAGTCACGGGCGCCGGTTAGTATTAAATAAAAGGAATTAAAACTCCTAGGTACATATTTCCGATAGGAATCTTATAAAAAAAAAATACAAAACCCGTTTAAAAAACCTACACCCATTTCACATAATACTCGTCACAAGTAATCCTAGTAATGTAAGTATGTCGACATTAAAAATAAACTGGCCCTACTGCCCCACGCAGAGTTTTTTCAGATTTTTTTTTTCTCATCTTGAAATTGTAATTATTCGTGGCAATGAACCAGACGACTGTATGTATGATGAAGGCTTGTTGGTTATTCACGTATGACCTTTAAGTATGCCTCTAGGTTCTCGGGGAATTGTTTTTTAATGCGACGAGTGTATTGATCGATAATTCTTTGAACATCATCTTTACCCGATTATTAATTAATATAAAACGATATTATTACTTTACTAGATGATACCCGCGACTTCTTCTCCTTTTGTTTTTATGTACACAGGAAAACACATTTAAAGATTTAAAAGCAACAATACCAATTGTTTAGAAAATTCCCCGTAAACAATGTTATCCGTTTAGTTTCCCTTTCTTGCGTATGCGCACCATTTCGTTTGTTCTACATCACACAAAATAAAATGAGCAAACATCTCTTACATGTTTCTCTACTTCAAAAATACTTCGTCTCCGTAATTTGTTATTATAACAATATGTTTTATGTACAAAGGAAAAAATATGAACAACACACCGCTTGCTCCACTTCGCTTGGGCTTATAAAAATTGTAGTTACTGCAAGTTAAATAATTGTATATTGAATGACAATATCGTTATATAATTATTTTGTAGACAAATACCAAGTGTCTAAAATAAACAAAAAAAAGATAGACATCTTCTCTGTAGGTTTTGTGTAATGCATTCACAACGGCAAACCTCTATAATTTTAACTCTATAATTTCTGTGTAAACAGATATCGGAATTGAAATCGTAAAACAGTAGTTGTTTTATCGCGGAAAAGTGGTAGACTGTTGGGGAGACGTCAAAAATAGTTGAAAGTCGAACAATCAAATGTCATATAAAACATTTTCAAGAATGTTATAATTTCTCTGTGAAAAAAATTCACTCTGAAAACTGACACCAAGCAGGTTTTATTTTAATTCAAATTGGCCAATGCGTTAAAACGGTAATTTCATTTTTGAAGTCTTGTTATGACCAATTTTAATTTTTAATAACTTAGATTCAAATCTATATATTAATAGACTAATAGGCAGTTTAGTACCTTTTTCTCCTGTGTTTTTCAGAGGATTTTAATAAGTGATAGTAAATAAATTAAATAATATTTACAATATAATAAACAGTATAGTTTTTTTTGTTTAGTAGAACAAATAAACCTTAGAAACAAATTTTAGTACTTACTATCAATAAAAAATTTGGAAACAATTTGTTTTTATCCGTACCATCAACAAGTCGAAACTTTTATTTATAAGTCTCTATTCGTCATACTTCATAATCATTACATTAGCCAATCTACCTATTTATCCACTCTTTGGTAAAAATACCTCAATAATATTGAAACTGAAATAAAAATAATTCTAGTCAAATTTCGACTACTGGACGAACACTAGCTTAAATAGAGAGATCATGTTAGACATAAGTATAACTGGTTGAAAACCATTTTTTAATAATACCAAAAATAGCACTTTTTGTATATTACATTTGTTTTTTTTTATGTGCGACATTGCACCTACAAATTTTAAGAAAATATGAATTAGATTTATTTTTACAGGTAAATGATGTATTTACTATAAGTAAATAAAAATAAACCCTGTTATAATGGATTCTATCATAAGAAGATATTGTAAATTAATATTATTGGTTGCGGTATTAGTTGAAGCACAGAACTCAAGTAGCGATCGTAAGTATTTAGTTCGTAATGAAACTGCCAAAACCTCTTTAGGATTGTGTTAGAATTAGTTGACGTAAAACATCTATTGGTGCGTCTACATAGTAAATTCAACCCGTATGCCGTCACAGGAAACGGTATGACGCTCTTATGTACCCACTACGCAGCTGCTTTTGACCAACTTGTATGAGTGCGTGCATTTACTATACGCTTCGTTGCTTCTCTGTTTAAGCTACATACTATTTGTATCAGACTATAGTATACTTGCAACGTCATTAGTTACACATTTTTATACTAATTTCAATGTTTCATATCTACCGGGTATCCCGCCAAAGGTCAACTTTTTTTTTAAGTGTAGTATGGTAAAATGACGTCATTGAACTTGAAGGTAACCACAATGAAATCCAAATTAAATCTATCAGTCTTGACGGCCTGTAATCCTGACGGCACCTGGGTATATTTTAGCTGATCCCGGAATGCGACAGCTCTTAATCTGTTACTATTGCGGTTATTACATTTGATATGTGTGACTATCCAGTCGATCATAATTTTCATATATGTTTAAAAATACATTACATCTAAATATGTTTCAGAATCTTTACCAGAGTTTCGTCGACCACGAACGACAGGTAGAATTGTAAAACTTTATGCGGGATATAAACCAGAACCAATTAAGTGTAACGGCGAAGGATTTCAAGGAGATCCCAAAGATTGTGGAATCTTCTATAGATGTACGCAATCAGGAAATGGGAATTTCACAGTGTTTAAAGTAAATATGTTTTTATTTGTTTTATTAGCCTCATTATACTTTTTTTTCCGTCAATTGGGACACCAATTCGCGACAAATTTGAATAGACGTAGAGTATAGCTTCAACCGTATTTGTAATAATATCCAAGACATTACGATGTTTATATTGAACTAATGTGTTTAGTCGTCCAATTATTAGGAAATACAACTTTCATAATAAATCACCATCGATGACCGATAATGACAACGATGTCATATATTATCAATAGATGTTGAACAGCTTTGAGAACTTTATAAAATTTAATGTTATAGCCGAAATCTGCATAGTCAACCAATATATTATTATAATCTTTGTGTATAAGTTGCGATTTGTTTATGATAATTATTTTGATGCTGTTATTCAGCTCTTTTTGAAGGAAAGAGTAATAAATAAGCAATTAGTAGACATGTTGCTTCCATATTAATATTATTATTAAGTTAAGCTATCAACTACAATAATAATTTCTCATAACATATCTTTCTTATCAAGTAATATACCTTAAAAAACTGTATTAATTCCAGTTTCAATGTGCACCTGGAACTGTTTATGATCCTGAAATGGAAGTTTGCAATTACCCTCAAAGTACCAAACGTCTTGAATGCGGTGGCTTAAGTAATGATATGAACGAAATTGATGAAATACAGCAAGAATTTCATTCACCTATAATCACCAAAGTGCCAATATATACTGATAGAACAACAGTGCATCAAAACTTAGAAAACTTTCCTGATGATACTCATAATAAATTCATAACACAAACAACAAACAAAAAACCAGATATGAATAAGTCAACTTTATCTACAAGTACAACTGGGACAAGTTCTACTTATTCATGGTATCAATACTCAAGTTCTTCGACAATACAACCTTCACCACCAACTAATAATAAACAAACTTTAAACTCTGCGAACGTAACATCTGATAATGGGTTATCTTTTAACCAGAAACTCAACTGGCAAAATAGTATATGCAGATTTGATGGATTTATGGGAGATTATGAAAACTGTCACAAATTTTACAGATGTGTTCGAAATCAAATGGGTGGTTTTACTAAATATGAATTTTCGTGCAGTGATTCTACAGTTTGGGATGACGATATACAAGCTTGTAATCATCCCTGGGCCGTAAGAAGGAGTAGGTGTGGTAAAAGTGGGAGCAATATAGATTCTACTAAAGTTTTATCTACTGTACCTCAATCAACTTCTCCGAAAATCTCAAACACCCTGAACAATAACGATAATCCTAAAAATCAAAAACAATTCAATAATATTCCTAATATAAATCAATCTCAAGCTTCAAGCGCACATCAATCACAAGTTAAAAATCAAACAGAAATTAATTACGGTGATAATAAATTAGACAAAACACTTGGAAACCAAAACGAAACAAGTATAAAAGAAACTCAAAACCAAATAATCAATAAAAATGATGAGATAAAAACACAACTGCAGATCGATCATGCAAACCAATTAACTCAAAAACCAACTACAATAACTTATTCAACCACTAAAAGTAGTTCTTCTCCTTTTTACGACAAGGAAGACAAATATTTATCTCACGTAAATGCATTAAACAGTAATGAATGTACTAACAGTGGATTTGTCGGTGATCCTAAGAATTGTAAAGTGTTTTATAGATGTGTAGATAACGGAAAAGGAGGATACACAAAATATGAATTTTCTTGTGGTGAAGGGACCTTCTGGGATCAAAAATTAGAAGCTTGTAATCATGCATGGGCAGTTAATAATTGTGGAAGTGAACAGTCTTTACAAGACACTAAGATTACCAGTCCAAGCACAATTAAATTAAGCCCAAGTACTATAAAATCAACACAAAGTTATATAACATCTATACAAACAACCGAAAAAAATGTTGCTACATTTGAAGAACCAAGTTATAATGATGAAAATGTTGGTTACAATAATCATAATCAAAATTATACCACTACAACTTCATCACATATTTTAGTTACTACAACTGTTAATACCTTGCAAAACGCAAATAACGAATGCAGATCCAGTCGATTTATAGCTGATACGATGAATTGTAAAATATTTTACAGATGCATTGACGATGGTAAAGGGGGTTATACAAAACACAAATTTGAGTGCGGAGAAGGCACTGTATGGGACTCTCATATTGAAGCATGTAACTATGCAGAAGCAGTACATAATTGCGGTGGAAATATAGTGTTGAGTACAGAGGCAACAATATCAAAAGGTACTACTGTTCTAAGTAATAATGGTATTACTAAACCATCTTATATAACTACCACACAATTGCAAATAAACTCAGAGTTACCTGATAACAAATTTGAGTTCAGTTATGATTTTCATAATGATACTATATCATCACCCACGGGTACTGTACAGCAAAATAATAGTAAATCTGATAACGAATGCAAGTCAGTTGGATTCTTTGGAGTTAAAAATAACTGCAAAAAGTTTTATAGGTGTGTAGATAGTGGTGACAATACTTTTATACGATATGAATTTTCTTGCTCCGAAGGAACACTTTGGGACTCCAAAATTGAGTCATGCAATCATGCATGGGCCGTTAATAATTGTAGTAGTGACGAAATATCAACAATTAACGAAGAAACCGTGCAATCTAATCCACCAAAAGGACATGAAGAAAATAATTCGATAAATACAATACAAAAACCTAATTATACCAGCACTACCACACATGAAATAACACAAGTTACTTCGACAATAAAAACTGAAGTAGGAAATACGTGTACTGAAAGTGGATTTATTGGTGATGTTAAAGATTGTAAAAAGTTTTATAGGTGTGTTGATAATGGTAATGGAGGATTTACAAAGTATGACTTTACTTGTGGCGAAGGAACAGCCTGGGATGTAAATATAAGAGGATGTAATCATATACATTTAGTAGAAAGTTGTCGAACTTCAAGTAGTACACCAGAAATTATTACAGATGACGCAGTTTATAGCACTACAATGATCACAACTAGTTCACAGGACTCAAATTCAACAGATACAAGTGAAAATTGTAATTGGGGATATAAAGATAACTGTAGTGATGAGGGTTATTTTGGAAATATTGATGACTGTAAAAAGTTTTACAGATGCGTGGACGATGGACAAGATGGGTATATAAAATATGATTTTACTTGTGGAGATGGCACTATATGGGACCAAGACATTGATGCTTGTAACCATCCAGAAGACGTTGAAAATCCTACGTGTCAATCAAGTACAGAGGAAAGTTCAACTACAGGCTGTTCGACAACCATGAATACCACCACACTATCAACAACGATTCGGCCTTCCACTATTACTACTCAAAATGGTGAACAATTACCGAATACTACACAAGAAACATCAGAGCAACCTGTAAACAGCAATTATTCATGCACAGAAGATGGATATTTCCCTAATCCTAATGACTGTAAAAAGTTTTATCGATGCGTGGACGATGGAAAAGATGGGTATCTAAAATATGATTTTACTTGTGGAGATGGTACTATATGGGACCAAGACATTGATGCTTGTAACCATCCAGAAGACGTTGAAAATCCTTCGTGTCAATCTAGTACAGAAGAAAATTCAACTACAGATTCCTCCGCATCTATGAATACCACCACAATATCAACAACGACTCAGCCTTCTACTATTACTACTCAAAATGGTGAACAATTAACGAATACTACACAAGAAACTTCAAAGCAACCTGTAAGTAGCAATTTTCCATGCACAGAAGCTGGATATTTCCCTAATCCTAATGACTGTAAAAAGTTTTATCGATGCGTGGACGATGGAAAAGATGGATATCTAAAATATGATTTTACTTGTGGAGATGGTACTATATGGGACCAAGACATTACTGCTTGTAACCATCCAGAAGACGTTGAAAATCCTTCGTGTCAATCAAATACAGAGGCAAATTCAACTACAGATTGCTCGACAGCCATGAATAACACCACAATATTAACAACAACTCAATCTTCCACTGTTACTACTGAAAATGGTGATAAATTACCGAACACTACACAAGAAACTACAAAGCAACCTGTAAATAGCAATTTTCCATGCACAGAAGCTGGATATTTCCCTAATCCTAATGACTGTAAAAAGTTTTACCGATGCGTGGACGATGGAAAAGATGGGTATCTAAAATATGATTTTGCTTGTGGAGATGGTACTATATGGGACCAAGACATTGCTGCTTGTAACCATCCGGAAGACGTTGAAAACTCTTCATGTCAATTAAGTACAGAGGGAAATTCAACAACAGATTGCTCCACACCCATGAATAACACCACAATATCAACAACAACTCAACCTTCCACTGTTACTACTGAAAATGTTGAAAAATTACCGAACACTAATACTACGAATACTACACAAAAAACTACAAAACAACCTGTAAATAACAATTTTACATGCACAGAAGCTGGATATTTCCCTAATCCTAATGATTGTAAAAAGTTTTATAGATGCGTTGACTGGGATGGTGATGGAAGCAGTTTTTCAATTTTTCATTTTGTGTGCGGTGAAGGTACTATATGGGATCCAAAACTAGAAACATGCAATCACGAAGAATCAGTTATTCCTCCACGTGTTTGTAGTGGTACACAATCTCAAACTGAGAGTTCAGAAAGCGGAACTTCCACCACAGAAGTGACGACCATACAAGAAATAACTACACAACAAACAATAACATCTAGTCCTCAGACAACCACGCAAACAACAATACAGCAGACGACTACCAGTAAATGCACTACATCTCTACAAACAACAACACTACAACCGAGTACTACAGACAAAACTACGACACTGGAATCAACAACTGGTATACAAACAACAAGCGAACCAACAACAGTACAACAACAAACAACGACAACCACGTCACAAACAACAACCAACGAACAATCAACGCATAAACAATCGACGATTACTGAAGAAACTACAACACAACAGTCATTCACGACTACGACTGACAAGGAATTTACAACTAAAAAACCAACAACGACTACACAGATATCTAGTGAGTCCACCACTATTGACAATACTACAACACAAAAATCTACAACAGAAGAAAATACACAACACACAACTGTTAATAACGTCACAACAACAGAACAAACAACTTCAACAGAAAGTTCAACTACTGATGGACTCACATTGACAACTACACAAACTAGTACTGAAACTTCAACAAACAAAGGTGACCAAGAAACGACAACAGAAAATACTTCAACTTCGCTACACAAGTGTCCGGAAACTGATGATGAACAACATTTGTTTGTGTGTCCCACGTCATTTAGAAGGCATCCTAAATATTGTAATCTGTTTTACCAATGTACTGAAGAGGACGACACCCATGATGCTAAAATTGCTGTATTTACATGCCCAAATAATACCATTTATGACGAAAGTAAAGTACAATGTGTGGAAGAGAACAAAGCTGAAAAAAATTGTGAGGGCGAGATAGCTTCACGACGTCGAGTGAAACGTTTGGGATTCCTTTACAAGGAACCTGTAAGTGTACCTTATATCTATATTATTATTACCCGGCAGATTCATCTGTCTGATATTTTGGAAATAGTTTTTTTTTTTTTATTATAGGGGGCAAACGAACAAGTGGGTCACTTGATGGTAAGTGATCACCGCCGTCCATAGACACTAGCAACACCAGGGGAGTCGCAAGTGCGTTGCCGACCTTTTAATATATGTGGGCCTCCGGCGCTCTCACTCGCCGAACGAAACGCAACAGTGCAAGCACTGTTACTTCACGTCAGTTTTCTGTGAGAGGGTGGTACTACCCCGGGCGAGCTGACCCATTCATGCTGAAACCAGTAATAGCTTCAGCGTAGCTCTACCACCTACAAAGTAATTAGTAATTAAACATGCATTTGTCTAAATTGAACTACAACTGTTTTCCATGTCTCGAATCATAAGACAATTTAGAGGTGTTGTGAACTATTCCTCCTTTTTGTTGTATCGTTCATAGTTTTCAAAAAACATTGAATAAAATAAATATCAAAATAAATAAACGTTTCTCTTCAAAATTGTTGCTCTAATTATGTCCTGTAATAATAGACGGCATATCTGAGATTTAACTGTAATGTGTGTATGAAGAGGTAAAATTCACATATATTTTGGCCGCGCACGTTATGTCCGAAGAAATGAATGTAATTCTTCCAATTGAACCATTAAGTCTACCTAAAAGTTTCAACAATATCCAGAGAGTAACTAAAAATAACCTGTATATTAATAGTTTAAACTAAGTCTAAAGTATTAATACTTATCTCTTAACATCCTTTCTTAATTTATCTTCATTTAAAGTATTCATGTCTTATGTAAAGGATAAGGAAAAAATACACCTTCAACTACGAATACTTGTCAAACCCTTTGATCTAAAGCTGAATCAAATTTACATTATCACTACTAGCATTGGAATTGGTTTCGAAAATGATTTTTCAAAATTATTACAAATATTTCACTTACCCTTCAAATATTTTGATTCTTTTGTGAATCGTTAGTTACAATATCGATTTAATTCAAAAAATATAAATAAACTAGCTAATATTTAAATAATGTATTAATTTAATAAAATGGCAATTGGACACTCGAACCAAATAAACAAGTTGCATAGAAACGTCTAGAAAAAGTTTTGTGTGGAATCGATTGAGCCTCAAAATAACTGTATTTTCATTATATATTGTATACATTCATTTACTACTATTTTCTAAGTTGTGTAATTAATAAATTCCAGATCGTGGTCACGGCTGACACTCACTCATGCGAAGTAACAGGATACGTTCCATTTGAAAAGAACAGTGAATGTTCTCCGGCATTTTTGAAATGTGAAAAGTCTAAATCAGGAAAATTACGAGGATATGTGTATCAGTGTCCTGAAAATTATATTTACTGGTCGATCAGCAGGAAATGTGAGCGAAGAGAGAACGTAAGGGATTGTAAACGAACGACTAATAATTGGAGCGGGCGATGGGAGATACCTATAGAAAAACATAATGTAACTTGGTGAAATGATCATAGAATATGCGAATGTTATGTTAACGTGAACTAATTTAAGTTAATTTCACGTGAACGATGAAATTATTCCACAGTAACTTGTAATAGGTATTATGCTAGCTTTATATTTATGTATTTATTAATTAATATTTAAGTTTTGGAAGTAAAACTTTGATATTCTGATCCGCAACCTTTTTGTGAGATGGAAAGTAGTGGGGGTAAACACTGTATCGGGTAGAGTGTTGAAAACACCGGTTTTTGCCTTATCACGGAAGTTAAGCAACGTCAGTCAGTGCCCGCCTGGGAACACTATGTGACGATGGATGTTTATTGTGCTTTTGGTCTTGTTACTTTTGGATTTTGTACTTGTAGTCGTCATAAGCACATACACACACTTTTTCTTTATTAGTAGGTTTTTAATTTTATCCTCAAATATAAACACTTTACTATCAAGCGGAAAAATAAATGTAAATAAAAATATAACGGCCGCGAAATATTGTACCAAATATTATTTAAAGCAACCGATATCTTGTAATGTCTTTCAGAAAGAGATAGACAGAGTAAATAAAAATAGTTACGAAGATCACATTTGTGTCTAGTCTTTGTGAAACAAAATATTTTTACGTGATCTATCTATAACTTTAGATTTAGGTAACATAAGTTTGAAACTTGTGAACAAGATATTGTGAAATTAAAAACAGTATTTTTATCACGACATTATAAAATATAAAAGGAAAATTTGTATAAATCAATGTTGTTTTATTTACATTTACCTATACTGAGTGTTTATTTTTATTCATGTCACCAACTTAGAAAATATTTATCTCCGTTGAGATTTTTGACGGTTTTGCTGGATGAAATTACCATAAATAGCTTTGACCTTTTCAGAGTCCTCCCAAAGCAAAGATTGAGTAAAAATTACCTTTATTCTCTTGATTTACTTGAACTGATTAGAAAATAAAAGTCGCCATAATTATATCACAAAAATAACTATAATAAAATTAAATCAATACCCATACAAGACGATAACACTCCTTTACAAAATATCGACAATTGTGAAATAATAAAATCAGTTAATTTTTCTTCTCGTTCTTGGTGTACAGCATAATTAAATATGGTTCCTAAAAAGGCATGGCATTTAGTTTCTGTTGCTATAATATTACCTTTTATATCAATTGTTATTCGATTTAAATCACTATTCATGTTCGAAGATATATTAAACATTTTTAGCTGATCAGCTTGTGAATCTAATTCTTTTACAGGAACAATAATTGGATGGATGATTGTTGGTTCAAGTTTACTTTTAGTATTAGGATTTAAGATTAATTTATTTGAATTGGTTAATTTAACATTTGCTTCATATTCATCTGTCGGCGGTCGTTTGGTTGGGTTCGTTCGGTGTGAATCTGTCGTCGTTCGTTCTTCAGTATTTATGGATAATGACGGATCTGTATATCGATTGTTGGGATAACGGTGGAATAGGAAATCCAAAAACGAAGGTAGTAGAGAATTTCCTGAGGAGTTATTGTTCTTCCGTAATATATCTTTTAGATTGCCTTCTTTTGTAAATTTGTCTTCAACCAAACTTTTTAGGTTATTTTTAATAGTCTTATAGTTTATTAGTGGACGCATTCTTTCATATTTTATTGGGAAATTGTCATCTGTTATGTTAGTTTCGAACACAGAAAACAATTTACGATTAACAGATACTACTGACATGCTATTCCTGTTTTCATCCTGGATCAATGACTCAAACGACTCATTAGAATTATTTTCATTTTCTAAATTAGTTATAATATCTCGAATATTATTTACTTTTTTGTGAAATTTCTTATTATTTCTATGTACATATTGTTTTGTTTGCAATTTACTTTTGTTATAAATATATTCCCTTTTACTTGAATTGTGAAAGGTTTCAAAAACATTTTTCAGCTTTTCGATGTATAGAACAGACCACTGTGATTTTAAAACAAGAGGATTGAATGCTATGCCTCCTTTTTCCCATATAGAAGCAGCACGAATTAAAAATTGAATGAATTGGTAAGAAAGTAACCTCCAGTATTTTCGAGCTGGCGAATTATCCATTAATTTAGTTAAGCTAACGTGTTCAATTGAGATCCTACGAGATTTTGTCGTTTGTGTTGTGTACGTCATATCTTCATTCAGTACTAAATTTAAAGCGTTTTCATTATTTTGTTCCGCGCTTATTTCTTCATTTTTACTTAATGTGTCATTCAGAACTATAATTAAGTGATAACGAAATGTCGTATAATTTTCTGCAATAATATCAATTAATGGTAAATATTCCATAAAATCTACGGTGCTATTGTAGTTTGCGACGACATGCATATAAACGTGAGCTGAAATCGGTTCGTTATGTGGCGTGCTTAGAGTTGTTGAAATTCTTAATTTTGTTGGCATTGGGTTTGCCGTTGGGTAAATAGAGAAAAATAATAAACTGTTGTAGATAATAAATGTTGTTAGGCAGATCATACCGAGTCCTATCCACCAGTAAGTAAGGAAGGTAGACCAATGATCTGAAAATAAAATGATGGTTAATTAATACGAATGAATCCAAGTAATATTGGGTATTAGAAGTTGTAAGTATTCTTCTTATCTAATTATAAACTATTAGAAAATATTACCAGGCCAACGAGTTATAATGGCAGCGGCTCCTCTAATATTATTTCTTGACCTACTCCTGTAAATCATTGAGCATCCTCTACGTTGGTATCGAATTCCGTAATTTTCCTCGGTCGGTGATTCTTCGCGAAGTAACGGAAAATGTTCGTACGTTTCATCCATCGAATTCCCTGTAAATTAACATATGTAAAACATTAGAGTTCATGGAGCTTATCAGTTAGATTTCAACAAGAACTAAGTTTTAACCTGGAGTGAACGTTTACATTACTCTGTAACTTTCTTAAAGCGAAACCATGTCAAAGAAACAATAAGGATAAACAGAAATGAAGCTAATAACATTGTACTAATATATAAAAGAATTGATTTCGAATGAAACACACGTTTTATCTATTTCTTATATTCAAATACTTTTGTATGTAAGGACACTTGTTTAAGGCGAACTTGTTATTATACTTCAAGTATTTTAATAGAAAAAGGAAATGGTATTTAAGCATGTCGATTTAAAACAACCCGAACGATGCACTTACGATGTTTTCTAGCATCACAGTGTTCGCTATTACATCTGAGTTGTACTGTACTTATTACGTGAGGACACGGATAATTTTGTCGACCATGTGTAAAAATGCCATATGCTGACCAAAATGCACTCGTTGAGTTAATTGATTTGTGATTATGTGAAATTAGTACTTTTGTATCACTACTGCGAGAAATTTTTAATTAATAAAAGAATACTATATACAAGAATGAAGATAGTTTAATATTTTGTACTACATGTTGACCATATCTACAAGCAAGTAATGCTAAGAGCGTAAGACTACAGCACACGATTCATACAAACCTCAAAATATTAGTAGTCAATATAATTAATTTTGTTTATTTATTTTTTTACTTTAATTACGAATTCAATTTTAGGAAACGGAATTTTAGAAAACTATTTATATAAATACAATACAAAACAACAAGATCACTATGAAGATATTATTGATGTATTTTATGAAAGTAAAATATGTTTTTATGAAAGCGACATAAAAAGACATTATTACGACTTTAAAAGTCAAAACAATTAATACCTCCTTAATTATATTATAAAGTCCATGCCAAACTTTTTGGCTGCTCTGAAATAGATACGCAGAAGACAAATTTTGTTATAAATAGGTATGTATTATATTGTATGTGTATCATTGAAACATTTTACGGATATACAAATTGAAGCGATGATGGCTTAGTAGATAGTATGCTCGAACAGGTCGAATCCTACCTAATGAGTCCGGCGGTTTCGGTGAAAGAAAACAACGTGATGAAACCATAGCATAGTGATAGGGTTTTTTTTTTAAATACTCACGAAACTATTGCTACATAATAAGTTGCCTATAAATGTTAATTGTTTTGCATATTTCATACATTACAGAATAAGTGAATCGAAATCAACATTGAAACAGTTTAATTTTCTATTGAATTATTTATAACAACAGCTTTTGACTTAGGTGAATATTTTCAACATTCGCACAAGCGCACACTTTATTAAAGATATTTTAAATGAGATGTTTAAGTAACATATTATATGTTAACCTGATTACTGTATCTAGTAAATTTGGGAATCACTATACTCGTAAAGCTATAAATTAAAAAAAATAATCTTGTTTTTCATACGAATAGTTAATTTTTTTTAAATACTTTTTAAGTTTTAGCATGACTACAAAACTTAGCTGAGATTAAATAAGGACTTGTCCTAAAATGGTACGCACTAGATCTATTGTGGAGTTACCGGACGGTACATAATTATACGGGTATGACGATAGATCTTCAATTTGACGGTGATGGCTAACCGATTAACATCAGGAAAAACCCTACCACCATATTGTTTCCGCATCATCGAAAGCTTCGACATGGAATTAATATGTTTTATTTATATTGTTTAAACCTGAACTTTCTCTAATAATTTCCTAAACTTTAAAGTTTAATTCATAAATTATATATCACATTACCTGTAATTCAACTTCCTAGTACAATCTTCCTTCTAGGAACAAAACGATATATATTTTTATATGTATTTATTTCACCATAATAAACTTTTTAACGTTTATTCACATAAATATAGTGTTTAACACTTCGTCATGTTGTGGAACTAAAATAACTGATATTACACAGTGTAAATGCACGTAATTTTAAAAATGAGAAATCGTTTATGTTTTCCGCTGTAATTTTGTTGATTCAACATTGTTTCGTCTCACGTACGGACGTGCGCCTTCACAATTACCTAACATTTTGTTTTGATTGATAAGCAAAATGTTATTATATCAAGGTGAAATTTGCAGTACAGAATTCGTGTTTGTTATAAAATATATTTATGGATAAAAAAAAAAATTTTCTGCCAAATTTAAATTTACAACTTTTTAATCGTGTAAGAGTTATATTAATTTAAACAACCACTATATACGTAAATAAAGGAGAATCGTATCAGATATATTGAGTTATCAGGTGAAAACAAAAACACTCAGCTGTTTGACCACAAAAATCTAGGAAACAGTGCCTACCACTATGTGCAGTGAAAGCTTCTCGACAAATTAGTAAAAAAAAAAACAAACATACTGCCCGATGAATCATAATGTCGTCCGCCGCGTCTGTCTGTCAGTCTGGATGTTCGTGATAAACTCAAAAAATATTGGACGGATTGTAATACGGTATTCACCAGTAAATAGAGTAACGGCGAAGGTTTAGATATATAATTTGTTAAGGTTTTTTTTGTAAATCGGTTGAAATATTATAATTTTTAAATTATAATAATTGTTGAAAGAATCGGAAAAAGTCAAGCCGCCTGGGTGATTTCGTCGAAAACGCTGCCTAATCCTTTTGAGATTAGCAAAACAATGCATACTGAAATATTCTAGTTTTATAGATCTACAAAAAATTCTACAGTGGCATATGCCTATCTTTTAGGATAGCTTACTATAACCATCTATCTTCTAAAAATGTTTACATATAATGAGGTAATTGGAAGGTTTAAACCGATACAGTATTAATCCTTATCAAATAAAATACATTAGTTACCTTTAGCATTTCATGCACATAAGTATATATTTGTTATTATCAGGGCAGGACAACGTCCACCGGGCCTGCTAGTTAAAGCCAATTTAATACTCCATGAAGTATTTACATACAAAAAATCCAAATGATAACAAAAAAAAAACAGTAACAGAACTTTTGAAGTCGGTTTATAATTGGAATGTCTTCAAAATTTGCAGCATTTATAAAACAACGTCAATTTTTGCGTGCGTATCGTGTACATTAATATTATTCGTGATTTTATGTTATTGAAATTTGTAACGATTAAGTAAAAGGTAATAGATTCAATTGTAATAATCTTTATTGTTTATGTTGTACAACTTTTAAATGTTCACGTAAAATTAATTCGGTATTCACATCTCATCTGTGTAGTGCGAGTAAATGTCATAATGTAATAATATATTGAAGTTATTGTTTCATCATAGTGACTGTCTAGTATTGACAAGAATTAACTTTAATTTTACTGATATAATTTTGTCTTTGGTGATCATTCAAAAAATCTGTATAAAAATGGTCATTGGTACCGATAACAGTTATTATGAAAGTTAGCAATTTGGAGTGTTTATTTATGGACAACGTTTATTTGATATAATTCATCACTGGTTAGCACTATATTTTGGTAGCGCTTCCTCTAAGCCTGCCTGGCTAACTACCACCGTAACGTTGAAAATTTGTCGGCAAGCACTTATGAATGTGTTCCAGCAGCTGCACTTGAGCGCCAGTGCCCCTTGTTTTAGTCGTTTTAAAATTATTGACTCAAGCCCTTGCGATAAGAAATCTGTGCAATCTTTTAAACATCTACTTCAAGAATGCCCCGGTTATAATTCGAAGAGATTAGGGCATTCAATACTTTATAACAATCTTCAAATATGTCCCTTCGATATTTTGAGTTTGATGGGGGAGTCAGCCATCAAATCATTTGGTGATTTTGTAAAGCATGTATTCATTAATCTCAATGCATTTAATGGACATTGAAATTACTGTGACTGTCTTACTTCCATTTAAATTATGACATGACTAACCTTTATACCTAATAAGAAGATGCGCATAAAACGCGTCAAAGGAAAGGGTAGAATGACTCGCATCAAATTACGGACAACACTCTCTGTCTCCCAATATATTGTTAATTCTGAATTCGTTTTACAAAAACAACACAATTGTAAAAAATCTTAGACAACATCATAATTTAACATTAGATGAGATTGTGGTTAAACGTTAAAACTATAAAGTATTAAAATGAATATACGAGTATATCCTAGTAAGTATTTAAGCTGTAAATTAATGCGGACGAAGGTGTGGGCTGTTGATAGAGAAATATAAAATAGGAAATGTATATGTTTTTATTCCACGAGGCATATTTCAGAATGGTGGATAGAAATACAACTACGAAACCAGAAGAACAATACCCACTCTTAAAAGTAGAGAGTGGAGCTGGTGATGGCAGTGGACACACCCAGACGATTGCTCCTACAATAACTCCAAGCTGGATTGTCCGTTGCTCTCCTAAACAATCTTGGTTCACTCGCTGGCCTGGTAAGCCTAAATATATGTAGCGACAAATAGAAATCAATTAGAAATATAATGAACTGTTTGGGTGATTAACTAAGAATAGGAATATCTGGAGTTGTCAGAAACTTGTACGTGGATTATCCCGAAGTTAATGCATTTGTACAAAACCCATATCTGATAACATCCCTGCAATCCACATTCTCTTATTTAAAATATATACTAATAGGTTTGTGGTACTGACTGTATATTTAATGTTTTTCCAATATTTTGTGATAGAAAACCAATATACAAAAAACAATGTAGTCTGTCTTTTTGATTTTTTTTTTAAATTTAAACATCCATTAAATTCAAAAACATCTTGACTTATTTTTATGGAATTTTGTCATTTTTCAATTGATATAACACTAGAATTATCTATAAGACATCTGGAAATTGTAAAAAGAAAATCTTTAAAAAGAATCTGTATACTGGAAGTATGGCATATATTTTAAATGATCAGTAATGTTTTTTTCAAATATAAAATATGTTCATATTTTAAAAACCATAACGAGGTGAAAATAATTCCTGCGTAAATAACGCCTGTAAAGTTGCGAACAGTTGCCAGGTAAATATACTCTAAACTCCTTTAATGATGATGTTAATCTTTTATTACTTTCCCAGAATTCTTTTCTGCGTGTTGGATGACACTTGTCCTTTTGGGGATATCGTTTCTAGTGTTTTATGCATTGGGAATGAGTGCGTATAGAAGAAACCCGATAATTGTTATCAGATGCAACAATACGAATCCAGCCAGTAATGTTTATTATCATCACATTATCCCAAAAGGAGCAAACATTCCCTTTGTTCTCTATTCTGAATATATTGCTGATATGGCGACGCGGTATCCTTCGCTTCAGTTCAATTTATATTTTCTTTTAAACGATTGTCCTAGAGATGGTCTTCGAAATTCAGGGCATGGAAGATTTATTAATAGAATTATACCGGCTAATCTCATTAAACTTGCGTATAATTCTAAAATAGATGAGAGTAACGAGCGACAGCTGAGAGATTTTGCAAGAAATTATGAAAACGTTAATATCACCATAATGTCTCTAAGTAAGTTTATGGCGATGACTCCATTGAAGCATATTTGGAGAAAAATACCTATCAACTCGTTACAATTCTACGCAAGAGTTTTCTCCGTATGGCAAAATGGCGGTATAGGTATCGACCTAATCACGTTTAATAACCTATTTAATAATCATGGCTATGTAGATCGCAAAATTTTAACTATTTTGCAGCAACATAATGATGGAATTAATCCTACTGCATATACAAATGCTCTTAATAGAGTGGATTGTGGTGAAGAAACAGAGATTTTCGAGATATTCTATACCTTTGTCGGTCAACTTTTAAATGGAACACGTTCATTGTTGAATAATACCTTGTTCTTTTCTCCAACAACAACTGAAAACTATGTAACTTTAAATTCAACATTGATCAGAAACCACAGAGATAAACGAGAATTATATGAAATTGTAGGCAAGAATACCGAAAATGATGAGAATAACTCATCAGATGTAAATATTAATGATAACAGAAACATGACGAATGTAGGGATTACAAATTTCTCTGATGCTACCTTCGTAACAACAAATGACGAATTTAGTCATTTAAAGATTAACAAAACTAAGAACCCTGTTGTCGATTTAAATACACATATGTTAGGAACGAATCCTACAAATTTAAATGTTGATACGAAATACACTGAAATTGCAAATAATACCAGTGTCCCACATTTATTAATGTTTTACGACTTTTCAATTTTCAATGATGAATTGGGGCCCTCTTTTATAATGCCCGAAATTATATTTCAACCTGATTTTGGATTAATACCTAACCGACCTGAAGTTATTAAGTCAAAAAAGGCACATAAAAATTCATTTTTCCTATCTTTGGATTCTGATGGAAATTTCATTGCAGCTACTTCGCGACTACATCCATTTTTGGGTCATTTAATTTGCAAGTCTTACCGATATTTGCATCCAAAAATAGCTATTAGAGATTCATTTTCGACTCAGTGCTCTAACATTTTTGGAAATGATGATCATTGTAATAATGTTTTTTTGCTGTAGTAGTAATTTCATCTATATTTCTTAGTTTGTTTACTGTATAATTTTTTTTTGGCAATATTAGTAACATAATTTAATGGTAAATTGTTATCTTTAAATAAATATTATATTCTCTCCGTTAAAATGTTGTTATTATTTCAGACAAAGCTTCAATTAACTATACGATATTTTTATGTTTTATAGAAAACCACTAGCAATGGATATAGGATAGGGGATGATATAGATTCTACTAAACATTCTGCGAATTGTTCTGTTCATAATGTTTCAAAATAAACACAAAGCGGTATCATGGGGTTAACTTTTATATGTATAGGACGAAGGTTTACAGATGCAAATATCTGTGTTGTCTTTTTTCTCCGAAGTGACTATCGCTGTTAGTCTGTTCCGTCAGTTCACAATTTCACCGGATTACTAAGGCGAGTACTTAAGGCATTCAGCTACTTGGCAACAAGCTCAAGGGCGCCAAAGAGGCCGAACCACGTTTTAGGCTGTTGCCTTGGATGCAGCAACGCAAATTTTACTAAACTAACTTAGCTAATCATACATATAGGAATTTGTAAGGCACACATGTGTACCAGCATGTGTGCCTCACGAACTCAAACACGTATTTCGTATCTGTCACCTCGGCTAAACTAAACTAAGCAAGTTTGAAAAGGAAAGGAAAAATAAAACTTTTCCACCATATGTGTACCTACCTGTTTGTGTGTGCACGCATGTAGGGTGGTCTGTGTTGTGTGTGTTAAGCTAGTGAGTAAAAATCTTCAGTGTCACTGTATCGCGCTAGCAGCGCGCTTGAGGGCTCCACTCTGGGGGATCGAAGTTAGGTAAATATATCCGTATTTTCTTTTGTATGAACAGTAGCGCGTTCCATTATTACCATGACAAGAAACAGACTATGAGTGATGTTGTTGGTTTTTAAAATTATTATCAGTATTATCAGAGCCCATAGTGATACTTTTTATTCAATATAGTTTATTGTATTATATCCTAATATACGAGTATATTCTTAGATTCTTGCGAGCAACAGACCGCACCTTCGACAATACAAAAATTAATAAACATAGAATATAGCATATGTTTAAAAAAAGTTCCTGGTGGTCGAGTGGTTTGGCAGATGAAATATCAATTCGTTGTCCATGAGTTCAAACTCCGGCATGTACCAACAAATTTTTCGGAATTCGCTTACCTTTACTAATTCAAATTTTTAACACTATCGGCTGACGGTGAAGGAATACATCGTGAGGAAAACTGAATCTGAGAAATGTTCTGTAGTACCCGCATATGTGGGAAAATATAGAACTGTGGATTTCTCAGTCTGAAATAACCGATACGTTGTGACGTGGTGATTATACCTTTACCTTTTTTCGGGAATGGGTCCATGGTCCTACTATGGGCCCCTTACTGGCTAATGTGATAACCTATATCATTCACGGATAATTTAGCTTGCTACTATTAAAATAAGTTTTAGCATGTGATTAGTACTTCTGTAGACTTCTTACTAAAAAATGTAAACTTTATCTTATTAAAGTAACGTAATTAATAAAGTAGGTACATTTGTAGTTTACATAGTTTTTCCTTCACTTGTTAATATGTAGATATAATTATCATTTTGTTTTTTTTTTGTGTTTATGATAAAAATTGTATTAAGCATTGTGCAAATATTGTAGACTAGCTTTTGTTCGCAGCTAATATAGATTTGACCAATCCTACGGCAACAGTATTTATTTCTTGGATTAAAGGTCCAGTATGACCTTTTTTGTATCTCTGACAACGAGTATACAAAAATTTCATCATGATCAGTTGAGCAGTTAAAGCGTGGAAGCATAAGAAAAAACAAACATTCGAATTTATAGTATTAGTAAGTATTGTAGGCGTAATGAGTATGAATTGACGGTACAAATAAAACTATTTCCAATTTTGATCTACTGATAACACTAACGCTCGTCAATAGCTATCAAAGAAAATCGATTAGTAAATAGAGGAAAAAAGGTACTGAATTGTTTTATCTTCACCTATTTATATACAGATAGGACAGATATATATACGTACGAGAACTATAATAATATACTATAATCCTTTACAAATGGACTATATATATATATGTATATCTCGTGAGTATGTGCATGTCCGCTCAATTCAAATAAACAGGCGTTCGTAAATAAACTGTTAAAGCCTATACAAGACTACCCAATCGGAGTCGCACATTCATTTCACATAACAAATCTTCTGACATTAGAAAGATACTTGCTTATACTGCCACATTCTCTTTACTTAATATTATAGGCCGCTCGAATTATAATTCCTTTAAAAATATTGTATTGGACGTATAATATAACTCAAAGCTTAATAAATGGTTATTTGAAATTGATATAATGATATTTTTACTTTGTTTTGTACTTAACCTCTAGACTGTACTATGCGCTAGACCGAACTTAAAACTATATTTAGAACAGTCGAAAAGTTTGACACTGACTACTCGTATAACTAGCAACATCTTTTAGTCTGTAAAGTCAATGTCATGTCTCTTATTGACTATTGTACACTGTGTCATTACATCAATATCTTTTATTATAATGTTATTTATAACCGATCTGATATCTATAATTTTTCTGATATATAGAAAGTCCTTAGGATGGAAAAAGTACCGGATATATAAGAATCTATGATATAGAAAAACGTTTGCTGTAACAATGAAGTTACCTTTTAGCATGTTTTTAGCTCCCTTGTTAAAGCCTTATATGACTCAGACTCGGTTGTTATGTCGACAACCTACATTTACTAACAGTATTATTTACACATACTGTTGTGGCACATTAGGTTTAGTAAGTTATTTTTTCGCATCTTATAGACTGTAGCAATGTTATAGTTATTATAATAAGAACGTTCGTCAATGTAATAAATTATCGACAATGTTTAAATATGTTATCTTTTGAGATGTTAAAATAACTTGCAGTTTATGAGTGTCAATAATCTGAGAAAACATGTAGGAAACATTCCGAGCCAGATTTCAATAGAAAATGCTAATAACACTTTTATGCTTATTCATGACTTCAAGACAATTGCTACTTCTATGGGATTGGTGCAACATGCTTGTATTTTAGTGGGCTGTTTTACGGTAAGTACCATAGTTTTCGTTTCCGTTGTCAATTAGTTAAATCGTAAAATTAGACAATTGTAATTTTAAGTTCTTCTGTTTATCCCCTTTTTTAGTTTGATTTATATTAGTAAACAGAAATTTAATGTCTTCTGTTCCTGAAAATTATTATATGAATTTCAGTTTCATTCTTTCATATTCTGTACTTAATTTTTATGTTTTTTTAGTTTGTATTCGTATTATTTACTATTATAAATTATTAAACACGCTATAAATAATAATCATTTTGGTTCAAAGAGTACGCTTTAAGCATTACGGCGTATTAGATTTTTTTTTCTTATTTTAATGAATATACATTATTCAGTAAGTAGCAGTCGTAGATAAAATTTACTGCATCTATCTCGAAGAGGTATCATAATATTACGAATTGTATTGTAAAGAATATTGTTGTATTTACTAACAAATTTTGAGGGATTTAGGATTAAAGTAATAATACAATTTAAATCATTTTAAAACAAATGTCTCTAACAACGTTTTTTATTTATATATATTTTGGATTTTTAATCCAACGTTGAGTCACAATAAGGCTTGAAATGGTAACACACTAGAGTACTACTGAGTACGTCTAGAGGTTCTGGTTATTTAATGCGCCTGCCGGAACACACTTATATTGCTTCTATAGAGAGGTTCTAAGACCATGCTATGGTTTCATCACGATATTTTTCTTCACCGCAAGCTCATGTATTCTTATAGGGTTAGAACATAGGTCTATTGATCAATTGTCACATGACCATTGAGTCTTTTTATGTTTTGTTTATAGTAATTTTTTATATGTTGATTCCAGAAAAATCCAGCACTTTTTCTACCGCATCTGGCCGGACAATTACTATTCGTAATCTTGAAAGTTATGAACATTATGCTTTCTATAACATATATTAGAAAAACATCTTTGAAGATATTGGGACTTAAATTTTCATCCCTGTTTTTTATGATTTTCAATTGGTTGCAAGAATTCTGCGTATTCAGACAGTATCTTTGTGTTTGCGATTTGTAATCTTTTGACTTTTAATAAAGACTTATTTTATTCTTTATCTTTAAATTTTGTAATTGTTATAGCTCAGTCCTTTACTGGAACAGTGCAGTAACATTACATTATGCTAGTCCTATACCTGAGCGACGAAGCTTCGGTCCCTTGTGCCGCTAAAAAGTAACCTCAAAATTAAATCCGATAAAGGTGTAGAATAACGTTTGTACACCATTGTCATTTCAATAATAACTCGAAATTAGCGTTTCCAAGTTCCTTTGATGCGTATAGAAACCGCGGTCCCATATACCGTGCTGCGTGTATCGTCACGCAATCCGATAGTTCGTAACGCATAACGATAATATCTTCTCACATCTACATTTAGTCTGGCCATAGACAAAACTTCGTGCCGATACACGCAGGTGTGGGAGTGACATTAGCCTATGTTATTATCAGGACGTCAGAATAATAACTTGTGGAAATCAGATCTAGTTGACGACATCTGTTTCGTAATATTCGTCTTAAAATATATCGAAATATTATTTTCATTTCTATTATACTATGGGACGTCCGTAAGGTTACTTATAAAAAAAGTGAAGATTTAAACATATATTATTAAATACAGTTTAAGTTAACCTATAATCACTTTCGGAGTATAAAACATATTAAAGTAATATTTGTTATGAATAATGATCGTCCCGTGGTTAAAATTTGTACCAGAATGAATTATTTTTTAGTTTCAATATTATTAAAATTTATTGTCCAAAATATATAAACGGACTAGATTAATAGACACAAGAACCTTGAGCTCTGATGAATAAAAACATTATTTAGGGCTGTCATCCGTCGATGGTAAGAAAAAAAACAGGGTGTGCGTAAAGATACATGACAGAAGTGAAACTTTTGTATTACAGGGAAACATTTTAATTAAAAACATACAATAAAAAAACAAACGTCACACGGTATTTCCATGCGGTCACTCATCTAAGTACTGACCTCTCGACACAGTGTTACCTTTACTCGTTTTTCGCTTTTTGTCATACAAAGAGGTAGCCGATCAGAATTTCAAAGCCCTTCAATAAGAAGTTTCACTTTAAAACAATTTAAACGTTCCCAACTAACTACTAAAGCTCGTCAGTAGCCACTAAACAAAAACCAGCAGAAGTGATAACTTAACTAATCTAAGTTGAACTATTTAATATTGAAATTGTTTAACTAGAGAAAAGCTTAAGTTATTACTTAAATTGTATGTAGATTAATATGATAATGTAAGGAAAGGTTATTTAAAATAAAATCTTTTAATGATTATAAAATATACTTTATTCTTAGTTACAATTCTTGAATACGTACACGTACCGCTGCCGTATGCGTAAGAGAAAGGGAAGCCAGACAGACTGGCGCCATAACGCGTTACGTAACGAAGCGGTTTACCCTCCCATAAGAAGTTAACACTTAAAAAAAACCGGTTCACTAACAGAGGCAACAATTACAGCAAACTATTTATTTCGCCTATATATATGTCAACTAGTGCACGTCCAGTGGTTGAAATTCGACCATAAATAGGGATAGAAACTTTTTCTTCACGTGTTAATATATAGATATTATTATCTGTATTGAGTAATGTACAAATCTAATTCAATTGTATACGTAAAAAGCGTAAAGTATGACGAATAGAGTAATAAATAAAGGCTCGTCGATGGTATGAAAAAAAACCTCTTTCAAATTTTTAATTGATATTTAATTTAATCGATAACAACTAAAGGGCGTTAATATCTGCTAAACAAAAAATCGGTTGAGGAACAGAAGGGAAAGACGTACTTAACAATTTTTTTATCTATCTATTTATATATAGATAATGAAAGTAGGTAACTGCATGTATACACACATTTCAATTATAAACTGGCTTATAAATTAAAAAATATATAACACCAATGATTTTGACAGTGTAGTAGTGATAGATGAATAATTTGATACTCTATCGATAAATACTTTGTATTATTGAATTTCATAAGTTTATATAAGATTTTATAGAACAGCTATAGATGATAAAAATGAATGGTGAGGTAGGTGAGTTGTAGCCGGATTGTTGGCAAGGAACATCTTTTTGAATGGAAAGGCGATTATTAGATACAGATTACGAATGATCGAACAAGGAAGCCCATAGCAAACTATGCTTATGTGCCTACTATACTACTAATTATAAAAATACCTAACATTATACTAACGTCTACTCCGCTTGATGTAATATTTTATTGTATGTTACTATAAACATTACAAACATTTTCTAAAAATTTTAAAGAAAATTAATCAAAAGTTACTACGACAATACGTTCAGATGTACATAAAAAATTTTTGTCTTATAAATATAGACAGCTAATATTGAAAATAAGAAATCAACTCTTAGGCCCTAATATTATTTTCAAAATAAGAAGTATTTCTCGTATATTTATTTGTTGGTATGCGTTTAAATTTAAAATTTCATATCTAATGTGCCAGTTCAGTTGTAATAGTAAGTATTAATTTAAACGTAGAATACATATTGACCGATATTATCACATCACTAATCTTAACTATGGACACGTCACTGAAGAAATTGCAATGTAACACAAGACAGAATCATTTTATATTAAAATAAGAATTCATGTGATTCTCATCTACTAGTTTTCTTAAAAATTATAACAACAATATCTAATAAGGGTGGAATGATAGTAAAGCGGTATGGACAGTGAAAGCAATATTTTGATTAATCAATTAAAATTCAAGCATGAGAATCACGTAAACGCGGTAAGTATATCCACCTCTTAAACACGTATTCCACAAGACCAAAGCGATATCAGAAATGGCAAAATATTGGATTCGAAACGGTAAATTTAGACAAGAGTCAACCATAAGCAAGGTTTAGAAAAGAAAGATGGGTGTTATAAGTAATATAGCCGTAAGTTCGGGCTCGCTCATAATATAGTTAAGAATACATAAAAAAGGTTTAAATATTATTTTAGGAATCAAAAATAATGAGATTTATTTATCCATGCTTCGATGTTATACATATAATACGTATTTAAACCCAAATTTGTGATTTGCGCTACTATGTTTAGAGCGGTCAAAAAGTTTAGCGAGTACTGTAGATGACTAATAACAAAATGTTCTATAATTAGTTTCAATTAGTGCACATTTTACTTTATTACTGGTAAATAATCTGTATGTCATTTTGAAGCTGATATTTTGCCACTTGTGCTATCGCTTTACTGTTGTCATAGACTACGTGCTGACAGTAGCTACTGTTCACAGATTAAACGTCCATGCATTATTACTTAAGAGAAAATAATCTTCATCATAATTTATAAATACTGTGTACAGAAATTGTAACATTTTTTTTATCTAGTATTTGACTACAGCTACACTGAAAATTAAGCCATTATGTAGCCGAATATTGTGGGTAAGGAGGTTAAACGTAAGAGGTCCTTATTTTTCGTGGGCGGCTGCTAGATGGGTGCTTGGCGGCAGATTTATAATTTGAAAGTGTTTGTAGTCTCACAGGCACTATATATATATATATATATATATACTCTACGTTTATATATTTTCATCACACTGTTTTTCTTTACCGAAAAAGTCTAAATCAGCATCTCCCAAAGTGCTCCACTAGTGGCTGATGAGCGAATATTGTATGAGTTTTGAAAAATAGGCAGATACGAACGTCCCGCCTCACGGACTAATTCTTATTTGGACAAACCTTCCTTCATATAGTTATGTACCTTTTTTTTCTTCATGAGAACTAAAAGGAGCGTTCCGAAAACCATATATTTTAGTTCTAATTTCGTAATTTACAAGAATTACTCATGTTTCATATTTTATAAAGATATTTGTATATTTCTAAACTACTTGTTACAGGTAAACGACGTCAGTGGAGACAACTATAATATTGTACGTATCAAACTACGTGCGTTGCTTGTGGCTTTGTTAGGAGTTTCTATGTCCGTATGCGCTTTTGCATCGCAGCCCGTCGAGTTGGAATTAAACGACGATGATGTCGCACAAAAACTCAGTAACGTCAGTTTTGCTAGAAGGTACGCTAAATATTGTTACGCATATTATATATAAAGGCAGAAATAAAATAGCCAAGTATAGATCCCTTAGTTGTTCCTCGATCGATTTTATTTGTTCTTTGTTTATTACATAATAGGAATAGTTCGTTTTTTCCCCTTAATATTGAAACTTGAAAAATTAATTAATTAGGGGCACATTTTGATCACTATTATCAATAAAATGATTTAGATCTGCCGTTCTGCGCGCATCACTAAAATACTGCTGGATACACCTTGAGCTAATTTTTTTAGTTTTAATTATTAGATACTTGGTCCTTGTCTAAAGAAGAATATCACTATAGTTTTATTTATTTTTTTAATTACAAAAACTACGTTTTTCATAAGCACTTCGCATTATGCGATGCGTGTTTTCTTGCCGTGGAGAAGTGGGGCAAGCGGTAATGCTTATGTTTTTTTTCCTTTGTATATAAAATATATTGTTAAGATAATAAATTGAACTACTTCATCAGTTGCGAGAATCAGCTAGTTGTTAATACAATAATAGCTATGGTTTATGCCAATGGCTAATGGTATGGTAAAAACGAGCGCGCTTTTACTGTCGAAAGCTTGCTAAGAGAGACGTTTATCATATAAATAAGTGTTATAAGGTATACAATATAACTCTATACAATCGCAAGGCAGATCAAGTATTTCAACTATTCTCTATCTTATGATTCAATTTAATTGTTTTTAATTACTTACTTATCCGAAATATTTATAAGTTCATACGTATATTTAAAGGATTACGAAGCCAACGATCCGCTTTGTTATGGGTTATGGAAAGCTGAGTGCCTTTGTAACTGCTATCACATCACTGTTGTTGTTAGTGGCAGTAATGTCAAAGGTAAATATATCTGTTGTATATAAATAAAATTATAGAAATCTGCCGTTGTACGCACATCACGCATAAACTACTACACGCATTTCGATTTCAAATTAATTTAGTTTTATTTCTTAGAAAACCTTGTCCTTATCTAAAATAAAAATCACGATATCTTCATTTAACGTAAAGTTATTAAAGATTTTAAAAATTACGATTTTTATAAGTACTACTTGGTCAGCGTGGAGTAGGGAAAGCGGTCTGGTGGGCATGCGTCGCGTCGGAGAGAGGAAATTAACGGATAACATTGTTTACACAGAAGTGTTTTAAAGAAAGTATAATTTTACTTTCAATTTTTTACGTTTTTTCCTTTGTGGATATAAAACATATTATACCGATAATATACAACGCAGACGAAGTCCCAAATATCGGCTAGTTAATGTATAAACATCAATGCTTGTTTGTTCGTTTTCTATGGGTTGTTATACCTTTCATTCGGTTGCACTAAAACTGTGTCAACTTATTGCTTCTTATATACGCGAAGGTTATAGGTATAGTCCAATTTACTTACAATAAGTGGCGCTCGTATCGTACCCGTATCCAAACGCAAGCGAAGTAGTCGGCGGCTGTTAGTACTTAGAATAAAATATTATTGCATTGCAGTTATTTTTTTGAACATTTCAAAATAATCATTAGAGTGCTTTATTCTATATTTATTTGATTTGAATTAATCGAAAAACATTATAATGGATGGGATATTATTGTCTAGCAATCGTGGTGGCGTCGAGGAGCTCGATGGCTAGCGGCCCCGGCTTTGCTTGTCGCGGCTCTCGAAGCCGCATCGGATACAAGTGATGCTCTGCTCGCGGCAGTGTTAAGAGGGTCAGCTGAACCTCCCGGTCGGTTAATCGGACAGATCGCGGTCGCCGCGCTCCTAGTCGCCGTTGAAATCCTAGTATGGTACTGTTTCATTTGATTATTTTTTAGTATACAATTCACAATTATAATTATTACTAAATAACAGCGGGAACGCATATGAAATTAACACTGAAATGTTATGTTTGTAAGCCACAAAATTGTTAAAAATAAATCCGGTGTTATTTATATGAAAAATAAAAATCTCCAATGCACAAACTCTTAAATATTTATATTAAGAGCTCTAGTTTTCAAAGTTGTCTTTCCTTACTACCCAGAAAATATTTCAGTGCAGGTATTAAAAAAAATAGTCCATTTTTTTATAAACCTAATATTTGCATAATAAATTACATATAAAATAAAAGACTTGTAACTTTTTAAATTGTTTACTAATTTCTCAGGTATTTTATAGCGAAATTCTTTGAACATAATCCATCGCTGCCGAACGAAGATCATGGTAAAGCAAATACTTTGAAAGCTTTACCCGAACCTTAAATAATTACATTAGATTGTATATGAAAATCTGGTTTCGTAAAACTGTTGTACTGAATTCCAAATCCTTCACTAAATTGTGTTTCGAGTCTAGACGAATATTATTTTTTTCGACTTTCCCACTATCGAGTTTAAAGGACCGTTCCATATGAATCAGCCTATAATAAATAGTTGAAATAAAATAAATTGCTTTTAATATAACTGTTTTATTTCAATGTTACTAAAAAGCATCACTAAGTTATATTAATAAATATTCACTTACTAATAAGCGCGTAAATAACTGAAATACCAAAAATAATCACAAAGCATCTTATATATCTTGTATATATAAAAAATGTTAATATATTTTGTATCACAAGTTCAAATTATAGGCACTGGATGTATACTGTCGGCCGAAGAAAAAGAAATGTAGGTAACAATAATTATCAAATACCAAAGAATGGAGATAAAACTTTAGAAAGTAATTCATGATTTTATAATTAATTTGTTACAGTTTTAATAAGGCACTTATCTGTGGATACCCTAATTGTAATTTGTCTATGTTAAGATATATAAACTCCTCTTTGACACGATTACGTATAATCAGAACGCTTCCTTCGGCCGGCAGAATAACTCGTAAGGGCCCGTTCATAAAATACGTTCGCATTTATGGGAAGCGGTCGGGGGTCCAAGGAAAATTTACGTTCGCAGCTCATTTAATCATTTTGCGATTGAATGTTTTTTTTATTACTACAGAATGTCAGTTATTCCATTTTTGTAAATATAAAAATATGGTTGCCGTGTATATTTGTACAATCGTTTATAATCAAAATAAATTGTATATAATAGTGACGCACAAATATGTAGAAGGGTCGCAAAAAAAAAAATGAGACAGCGAACAAATGGGAGAAGGAGTCTAAAAAGGCAAAATTTTGCGTGATGTATTTTAATGAACGGCCCCTAATATCATAAGAAACGTTTTCTATAAATACTAACTTTAAAATGTTGTTACTAAGCATTTATTGATATGTTATGTTGCATATTCTAAAAGTAAAGTTTTACAATGTATTTATTTGTTAGACTTTTTTTTTTATTGGAAAATTTTGTGAATTTCGTCCACAAATCCTTTATTATTTTTCCCCAAATGAGATCAATCAAAATATAAGAATCCTTTAACACACTTCTTGTTAATTAAAAATGTATGTTAATAGTTACATAATTTGACAATGACTATTAATTCACTCTCTTCATTCAGTGATTACGATAATAGAATACATAATATGGTTTATTCCCGTTTATGACTACATATTGGTTTATTCCCCTTTTTTCTAATTATCGTAGCTTGTGGATTATAATAAAAGCAATACCAACATCGATAATTATTTTGTGCTGATGGCTCAGTCGGAAGGACGTAGGTTCGAATCCTAGCAACCGAGTCTGAGCTTTCGGTGAAGCAAAACATCGTGATGAAACCATAGCATGGTGGTAGTGCTTTTTCTAAGCTAGCTACCACCCTCAAGTTGAAAATCTGTCGCCAAGCACCTGTCAGTGTGTTCCGGCAGCTGCACTTGAGCCAGTCTCCCTCTAGGTTTAGCATGACAACCATCTTAGACCATCATCAATTAACATAAGATGAGATTGTGGTCAAACGCTAACCTTTATAGTATAAAAAAAACACAAATAGCATTTGACCCAAAATCGATTTGTGGTCGAAACCGTAGCCAAATATGGAGCTACCCCAAACTTATGTGGATAGGAGTAAATATAGTAACATTTTCTTTGTTGAAATCTGTTTTTCACGACATTACCATAGGATATTCCCGTTTGAATTAAGTCGACTGTTATTTGAATTATTGCCTATATATATACAAATAATTACAGCAACTTCTTTGTCTGTTTTCAGTAGAGTGATAATATTATAGCAAATTCAGCGGGTTTTTATGTTAAAATAGCATTATAACCAATATGCAGGTGGCGACTTAAAATTTTGGGATTATATATAACTCACACCATGTATTAAATAACTAAACAACTTCTGATTTTTATTACAGATATAAATGATTGGTTTTTATATCGAGCGTTGTTTTAATTATTAACCATTAAATGGTGAAATGTTAGAATCCCAGAGTATGTATTGTGAATTCTCAATAAAAACCCTAAACAAATTGTGAATCCCCGCTTACTACAAATTTCCATAAAATATTCAAACGGGTTGTGAATCCTCGTGTATTACAAATTCCCTTAAAATGCTCAAACGTGGCGATTCCCCGCAGTTTGAGGGGACATCCCGCATATCGACAACGCATGTTTAAACTGAACAAACAGTATTTAAATTACCTAACAGCTAGAATTTTACACAAACGCCAGTCCAGGCCGAAACTAAAGCTGGAGTTGAAAAAAAAATTTCTGGCCAAATCGAAACTTCTATTTGTCAATAGAAATTGGTAATTTCACAATAAACAATAAATAAGAATCTTTACATACAAATTCCCATTATAATATATTGCAAATAATATGCATATGATATTGTGCTTTATATTTAGTACCTACTTACTCCCTTTAAAAGCTGAATCTATTAACCAAACCCAAACCAAAAAAAATTATCCGAACCGAACACCGCCACAAGAATTACAAATAATCTGTTGTTTATTCGGATACTGCAAATTTCTCGATTCAATATTGTCTTCGATCCATTTTAATAAGCGATCTTTCAATTGTAATATAGTGTCTCGTCGAACGGCTCCATCTTGGAAAAATTCTGCCAAAACCACAAGCACTCCGTTATCTGTATCACAACAAGGCTCCCCCATAGGTCTGTTGTGTTTCAAGTAATTGAAAACAAAATTCACTATTTGAACGATGAGATCTTCATCAGGACTTAGTAACCTCAACTTTGCAATCTCCTCCGGTACCAAGTGAGACAGTAAATTGAAGCAGACTGTCATTAAATTGACATAAATATCCTGACTGAGATTTTCAAGTATTGTTGCAATATTTTCTGCACCCGATGCGCTGATTCTAACAAGCAATGAACCAACTCTTAGTACTTCACCAGGATGGATACCGACTAGTATATTGGAGTTTTCTTCCTCATTATCCATTTTGTATGGTCCCACTGCAGCCATAGAGGGTATTATTCTCGTTGGCACATTCTTGGGACCAGAAGCAGCAGGTCCTATAGATGAGAATAGTTCAGATCTGCCTTCCTTACCCAACGCTGACAGTTGTGATGGTTCAAATTTATGCTGGGCATTCAAGTTAACTTGACCGTCTGCTGTCATTGAGATTCTCAGTTTATGCTCATTGATGTCTTTGTTGATTCTGAGCACGTCGGCGAAATATTGATCTTTATTGACAATATTCTTAATTCCTTTTATAACTTCAGTGTTACCTTGAATAGTACCCTGAACTCTACGTGACTCGGCGCTGATTTTATCGAACATTTTTCTGTAAAATTTAGGATTAAAATTAAATAATAAAATACAAACAATAAAATGAGAACCACACTCCGACGCTTAGGGTTCATTTCAACTTCATAATATAATATTGGCATTATGTACTTGTATATTATGTACAACTCACAGGAGTCCCTGTGACAGTTTTGCCACTATGCACATTTTGTTAGCAATTCAATTGGGCAGTATCCCACTTAATTACTGGACATACACTATGTGCCATGTAGTGGGCTTACACTTGGTTTACGGTTGTCGCAGTTTAGTTGAACAAAATTATCATGGCCTATCCCATCATTGTCATATCATAACCTCTTATATAGTCACAACCTACCATCCCATATTACAATGATACACTTGACTTCATCAGCCTCATTAATATATGTTCTGTACAGTGGTAAACCATAAGCACCACATCACTTTTTTTAATACTATATAGGTTAGCGTTTGACCACAATCTCATCTGATGTTAAATCATGATGTGATTTAAGAGGTAGTCACGCTAAACCTAGAGGGACACAGGCTCTCAAGTGTAGCTACCGGAATACACTAACAGGTGCTCGGCGACAGATTCTCAACTTGAGGGTGGTAGCTAGCCAGCCGGACTTAGAAAAGGACCTACCACCATGCTATGATTTCATCAAGATGTTTTCTTTCCCCGAAAGCTCCAACTCAGTCTCTAGGATTCGAACCTACATCCTTCGACTCTGTGTCACTGAATGTGTAGGTACTTGTAAATATTAAAACCATTTAAAAATATAGATATCATGATATTTTTTTATGTAAGGACCAAGTGTCTACAAAGTAAAACTTAAAAAAAAAATAGATAACTATCCAGTAGTTTTGTGATAGCACAACGGTAAACCTTTATAATTTTATTTTTATATATATGTTATGATTACACTTATACTAACTTTCATACTTTCGTATATTATGATAGAGCAAAATACCTTTAAAACATGTGTCTACCCCATCCCCATTAATTTTTTGTTTTATTTTGAATTTAATTTGTCAAGATAATAGCCAAAACATCCTAATATCTTGTAAAAACTTCAATGAAGTACATTACATTTTATGGTTGAAAAGATAGAACGGACAATGTAGGCCCTCCCAATGACCCGATTTTTTTATAGAGAAATTAATTATAAGTTATTTTATAATAATATAAAACCTTTGAAAACAGGGAAGTAGATAGGCAAAACTCATGGTTTAAAGTTTTATGGATGATTTCTGCTAACCTGTGCTTATTACTCCTGAGCGTAGTGCGATATTCGTTTATGGTCTTCGCTTGGGCGTCCTCGATAATGTTCTGAGCGGTTCTGTTCGACACCACCGCGTTGCAGAAAAACAAAGTGGCCGCAGTGAACTGGAATAACTCGAGCTTTGTTGGTTTTTCACCGTGTTTCTGGTACTGCGGATCAAAAAATCAAATTAAAACACAAATCAATTACGATGGTTAATATATTATGTAGCAACTACTACAACGTGTTTTTTTTCGTGAACATGGTTTTCAAAATCAGATAATAAGAATATTGATTTTAACATTGAAACTAATTCGGTACTGTGATCGGTCGCAAGTAATTACGCACAAATTTCGTGCACGAAAACGAAGTAGGATAATCTGTATTTCATTGGTTAACCACTTGTTTTTTATAACTCGATTCGTAGACATCATTAATTATTCTGACATACAATTTCTGCTATAGCAACAATGATTGGACGCTATATTTCAAAACATTTGTTGCTTCCCGTCGGTATTTGCTGATAATCATACCACGACAACTACCAATAGAATATCCTTGTTTAAAACTACTTCATAAATTTACCTTCAGTATAATATGTACAAGACTGTTCACGACACCAGCTCCACCGGTTATAATATTCGCGTGACGAAGGACTTCCACTGATACCGCGAGCGCTCGTCCAGCCTTAAACAAACATACATTGCGATTTATTTTAATGCTTCAATATTCATTAGTGGGTAATTAGCATACGACTAGGGATCGTGGATTTAAACACAATAAACAATCGGCATCGACCATCGATCTCTTGTTTTTTAATATATATTAAGGGTTTCCTATTAATTTTTGATAATGAAGCTCAGTGTTAACCTTAAAAAAATAATAATAAATAATGTAGACAATTGTGGGTATTATACAATAAACATTTTTTTAGCTTTCACCAGAAATAGTCTAAGTATTAAATGAAAAACCCTACTGGCCAGCAGTTTCTTTTATTATATTAGTTCAGCAAAATGACTGTACAATACCTGACGGAAAGTACAGTACAGTCCAAAAGCAACGGCAGTCATCGCCATCATACCGATCTGTAAAAGTAGCTTTTCACGCCTCGTTTGAAGAACGAGATATCATAAGAGGGAGGAAACACACTAGCAGGGAGGCAACTACACATCTTCAAAGTACGACAAGGATAAAAAAAATTGTTGAATTTAATTGAAGTTGGGATTTGGTTCATATAACTTCCAAATTACCTTGGTCAAGTTCGTGCCTGCTGCAGCAGATTTGGATAACATAGTGCTAGCAGCACCCGCGGCTAAGCCGACGCTCGACGCTGCGATGTTCAGCCAACTGTTCCGTGCCTCCGGGTCCACTGGACTTATGGTCTGTGTAGATGATGAGAACAATTTACTAAATGTACAAATGATCTTATGCTTCTGCATACAATACCCTTACTGAATTACTACAGTATTATCTTTACTCAGTCATTCACATAATGTGAATATCATATAAGAACATAACATAAGAATGGTAGAGATATTTATCATTAACATGATGATGATGATGATGAATTTACAGACTTCTGATCGGCTGTAGTTTTCTAGCAATATAGTGGTTTTAGAACTTTTTAGAACTATCAGGGAATTTTCGTAAAATCTCAGAATATATATTCCACATTATTTCTAATACAACTCATTTTTGCACAGTAAAAAAACATGTTATGCAAAATCCCACCACTATTAAATAATATACAGTGAAATAATGAAAGTTGAAGTTGCGTAATTTAAAATTGTTTTCAACCGACCCGTAGAATCATTATATTTTGATACTTTACGTGAAATGGAATGTAAGTACTTGATTTAATATTTTTCATAATACTTTTCAAATTAATATATAACAAAATAAATTGGTATACATTATAAAAAAAAAAAGATATCTGCTGAATTATGTTGTAACTTATAATCCTTATAATCCTCCTTACAAATAAGCCCTATTTATAATTATCAATATAAACATTATTTGACTAATCATCATGAAAATTAACATATCAACGGTTTTAGATTAGATTAGATGGCGCTGCAGAACTTCAACTTTCTTACTGTTCGATTTATTGACATGAAAAAAATGTATACACAGATATTTGAATAAAATAAATATTCTTGTATAACCTGTTCATGCACTTTCCTGTCGTGCAGATGCAATGAGGATCTGACGAGCCCGTATACGCCAGTGGTGATGGTGGCGACGGCCGCGCCCGCAATCACAACGGGCGCGACCGGCGTGAATGCGGCCACACCAATAACACCGAGCGCACCGATCGACGCTACAGTGCTCACGGTGTCCGCTGAACTTAAAACACGAGCCTTTATACCCAAAGTCGGTGATGGTGCCACTGTCAATTTCACTGCAAATGCTTCTTCACCCTGTATACAATAAAAAAAAAAGCGTTTACATACGTATTACCCTAGTGATGAATTTGCAAAGTATTGTATAGAGATTCTTGTACCATCCTAAGAAAATATCATTGCTTTAAAATATATCTTTTAACTATGGTACAACTTCTATATTATGTTATATGCACTCGACTCATTTTAATCAAAAACTTGTTTGTCAAATTTTGCAGGTGTAGATATGGTATATCACATTTATGCTTATTTTCTTATTATCATAATGCTATAACCACATAGTTTTTTTTTATTATAAAAATGAACATTATAAAAGATTGCCGTGATACTATATGGAACTGAATTGAAAAAGATAGATTTAAAATTTCCGTAGAACACGATAAAAAAGAAGAGCTACAAAAATAATGGAATATCTTTAAATACATTTTGTTGTCAGAGAGATCCAGTAAGCAATTACTTTCAATATAGTGTTGTTTTGTCGCCAAAAACAATCGAACATCTTTAAATACATTTTGTTGTCAGAGAGATCCAGTAAGCAACTACTTTCAATATAGTGTTGTTTTGTCGCCAAAACCAATGGAACATCTTTAAATACATTTTGTTGTCAGAGAGATCCAGTAAGCAACTACTTTCAATATAGTTTTGTTTTATAATTACCTCAATTAGGATTCCATTATATTCTCCTCCTTCAGGAACGATGAGAACACATTCTGGCAGAGAGTTTTCTGTTAGGTATGAATCCCAATCATGATAGACTCTAGCATTTTCATCAATGAAGACACGACACGATTTTGCTGAAATTTTTTATCATAACTAGATATATTCTTCCTATAATATGATTTACTCCACTTTAACATAAGATTCAATTTAGGCTATTATCTGGTATTTTACATATAACAAATAAAACATATATTATAAATAAATTATGTATAATACAAATTGGTATCATGTTAGTACAGAAACAAAATCTTAGTAAATGGTCATGAATGGTAAACTGTCCTTATTTCTTCAAATGGCTTTGAAGCCCTAATGTGGAAATATAAAAGATTAAAAATGAGAAAATGAAATGCTAGTTTTATTAATCAAGGGCAATTGACATGATATTGTTTAAAAATGGTATGTTGGCTATTAATTGGTGTTATCAGCTTGTTTAGAAAGGGATACTTAAAAATGTTTAATATTATCATATGTATTAAGCATGACATCGGCTGGTTTCGACTATTAAAGAGAAAATGAATGAGGCGTCACGAGCTGACCTCAGACCCCCGTACACCTAAGTGGTATGTACACTTGTCATAAGTGCTGCCGTGAGATCCTCTCCCGTATCGGTCTCGTCAGCCACCAACGGAAGTGCTGCCAAAGTGCTACTTAAATCATCTGCTAAAACGTAAAAGTCTATGATGATGATGATGAGTTACAAAAAGAATAAAATAAAAGATTATTTACCACCAACTGTAATAGGAATACATTTTCTGACTTTAAACACTGCTGTACACCATATATCTATGTCATCCCTTACATGAAGATCCACCCAATAATTTGGTGGTCGAATTTGATAAAATTTCAAAGGTTTCGGTCGAGCGCACACAACAAGAATGATTGACAGCACTATATCATCATTTTGGGAGTATTTGCCTGAAATGCAAAAAAAAAAATACAATTATATGAGGCAAGACTTATTAAAATAAATCAATTGTAAATAATAACACCAAAAGTAATAATATATCAATAACACTACATAGTAGGTTAAAGTACCTAAGTTACTGGTACTAAATGAATGTCTATTTTTAAGTAAAAGACAAATACAATAAACTGTAGTTTAAAAACTAAAAAACACACGATTAGAGATAATCGAACTAACAAACAAGTAAAAAATAATTCTTAGCATAAGAACAAAATTTACTGATGAGAAAATTAATGTCACTATTATAAAAGCATGGGTTGCATTGTATCACATTTTAAAACTAACTACCAGATCTTTTGGTTAAGAAACGCAGAGTTAGTTTGATTATCACTAATCAAATCGATTATCACTTTTTAGTTAGATTTGTTTTAATTACAACTGTGTTTAATATTTACATATGTGTTAACAGTTGCATCTTGATTTTGAAGACATATTCAAAGATTTCTCTAGCATGCGTAACTCGCACATAAGCTCTATCTCTCTTACGAAAAGAAAATTATAAATCGTGACGAATCTAATTAGAATATTGCATTGCCATGGGTCTTCGATGAGCATGCAAAATTGGTTTTAAATCTGATCATTCAATGTGCAGCATAATCACGTTCAAAGATTCCATTACATTCATACATACAGGGAAAACTAATACAAAGCATATAAAATGACTGATTCTCCTAGTGAAATCAATCATAGATATAATTTTGTAGTCAGAAAAAAATTCAAAAATGTACTAAGTTTTTTTTTTATATTATATGGGGCAAACGAACAGGTGGGTCACCTGATGGTAAGTGATCACCGCCGTCCATAGACACTAGCATCACCAGAAGAGTCGCAAGTGCGTTGCCGGCCTTTTAAATATGTGGGCCTCCGGCGCTCTCACTGACCGAACGAAACGCAACATGCAAGCACTGTTACTTCACGTTGGTTTTCTGTAAGAGGGTGGTACTACCCCGGGCGAGCCGACCCATTCATGCTGAACCCAGTAATAGCTTCAGCTAAGCTCTACCACCTACGGAAGTGTAAGTGTAATAATAATAATAAGAATCATTAGCCCAAGGAGGCTTGGTGTCAGGCAGGCATCCGTTCATAAACTTTAAGCGAAATTATACATCACAACATGACAAACATGTTGTGCCCACCCTACTTAGATGGGATAAGGGTATTTGTTTATTACAAACATTCACCAGCGAAAACTAACAAATGTCAAAGTATAATACGGTAGATTGCGAGGGACTTATGCTTTTTGTGTAAACCGGGGTTGTTTAATGCATGGCAAAAGAGTTGGAATATGTCCCGAAAATTAAAGGGCAAGCATTATGGCTCTTTGCAAATTGATATCCCACAAAAGCCATGGTTTTTTATATTTAGAAATTTTAGCAATAATGTTACCTCCAAATAAATACAATTCCAGAGAGAAACAAAACATTATTGACTACTTGGCCGACAGGATAAACACATTTTACTAATTCAAAAATTTTAACTGTTGGTACAAGTCAATGCTAAATACATTACAAATGTTTAGGATGTTAAAAACATCTAGTTAAACAATTTTTAAATATTTTAAATGGAATTTTGTACAAGCCGCCTTTAGTGTTCCAGTTTGTATCTCACATAGATAAACCAACATCCATTTTTATAAATATATACATTACTAGAATTATAAAATGACTTGTGATTAATGGTTTAATTTCAGTGTAATAAATTAAATAAATTCAAGAAAATTTCTAGCAACTATTTTCGACACAAACAATTTTTAATTTTTAATTTAATTTACAGATTACGATTTAACTTGAATATATATCAATTAAATAAAAATGAATCATATATAAATAAAATATATAAGAATGTAGAACTAGGCTAGACACTATTTTTTTAATCAGGTGGGCCAAACAGACAATTCAAATAATTTTATTAGGCCACTAATGTTGAAAATTATAGTTACTTTCAATGCTTATACAATAAAAAAAAAACATTTTAAGCCTGATTGAGAAGGGCCATTTAAAATTGTCCTTGGTAACACTGTGACACTGCAAGCATAGTGTTTAGAAGCACTGATTAAGAACTATGAAACATCAAAAGCAATAAAGTGTTCAATATAATATATTATCTATTTACCCTGTTCACACAACTTCTCGTAAACTTTCATAGCTTGCTCCACCTGCCTTGATGTATATCCTTCAAGGTGCACATGTTCATTGGAGGTTAAATCTTTTAAATCCCCTTCACAACTTGGTCCACCAAATAATGCAAATGCAATATTTTGTAACAGAAAACTTCTATTGTTAATCTCATATCTGCAATTTTAAGAGCAATAGCTGTTTTATTGTATTAACAGTGTATTTTTTTAAAAAGAGAGATATGTATGAATCGTAACTATTAAAAACTAATGAAGCTTGCTCTGTAATATCTACAATTTCAAAAGCAACTTGAATTTACTTCCTACAAAAAAAAGCAAAGTCTTAACACCAAAATTAATACCTTTGGTTAAAATATTTGTTTAGTATTTTGTTAGATATTTTATAATAGGTAATAAACAAAATATACTGCTAAAGAACTATATATTTAACACAATAATTAGGTAATATCCAGGATTTATTTCTCGAACCATGAAAATACATAAAGTTACTTACTTCACCCAATCAGTATCTCCCAAATTTTCATAATATTCTTGTTGTATTTGAACCGGCGTCATGGGAATAGGCACACTCTCTCCATTTTGAAAGTAAAGCACTGAATTTTCAATTAACTCATCAGACATGGTATTTTCTTGTATTAAGGCACTGATTTCTGTGTTCATGTTCCTGCGTTTATAAAATTACGCAATACCTATTTATATTGCCTAACAAGCTACTGTGTGGACTATGTACACAGAACTATGCGACGATAAATACTATATTATCTAAAAGAATAATGAATTTTCCATTTATTATTAGCCTTTAAGAATTATTTTGCCCTATTTAAATTTGAGCGCCTGTACTATTGAAGTTTTGAAATCGTGACAGCAAAATCACAGAACTTTGTTATGAAAATAAATAACACCGTAGACTAACACAGTCAATAACTCGGAACGTACGTACACATCTGCAACGAAAATTAAATTATTTTATGCTCCATAGACAACAAAATCAGAACTAGAAATAACAGTGACAGCACATTAGTGTTGCTCAATCAAACAAACAAATTTACAGTGTTCAGTGTCAATCATTAAATTTTTTGATTATTTATCTGTTAATAAACGTTATGAAATAAGTATTTTATATGTACCTTGTAAGTGTTTATATTAAAGTTTTTATTGCCTTAGTGTAAGTGATAAATATCGAATCAAAGAGTCGTGTTCAAGATTATTACAAAAAATGTAAAGTGAATGATAAGTCATTAAAATATAGGGGCTACGTATAATTTACGTGCTTCCTTTATTAAATTTATTTTATTAGAGATTTATGAAAGGTACCGAAAATAGGGAATAAATATCAAGAAGAATATTATTACAATGGCAAACAGTAATAAGCTGTACTCCTATAAAAATAACCTACTGAGGTTTTTATTATTCATAGACTATTTTTGTTTTATTTTAAAATAAACACATTTATGAGACTATGGTATAATTTGTAATTACCGTAGAATGAACACAATATTATGTAATAATATAGTAAAATAATATAAATCTACCGTGTTTGCGGTGTATGTAGCAACCCTGTAGAAAACTACAGAGTACAATAAACATGTATTGGGTTTTTTCCTCATTATTCAAGGTTACTGAGCGAAACAAAGAAAAGGTAAATACCCGAACCATAGTACACATAGACCACAGAATTTACATACACAAAAATGTGACCTACAATCCAATCATATTTTTAGGAAGGATTTTATTTTTATTTTATTTTTGGTTACATGACAATTACTACATAGTATAAAACAAAGTCGCTTTCTCTGTCCCTATATCCCTATGTATGCTTAAATCTTTAAAACTACGCAACGGATTTTGATGAGGTTTTTTTTAATAGATAGAGTGATTGAAGAGGAAGGTTTATATGTATAATAACATAAATTAAATAGTGGAGAAATACTGTTATTTTTGGGGTTACTCCAAATTTAGCGAGCGGGCCACGGGCAGTAATGAATAAATCAAAACTACTGGGTCGATTTGTGTCCCCGTATGTGGGAAAAATATAGAACTGTAGCTATCTCGGAGTTTGAAATTGCCAACGTGTTGTGGGCTGGCATGGTGATTTTGCACATACCTTCCTACGGGAAAAAGCCTATGACACTGCAGTGAGTCTCTTACAGGCTGATGATGACGATGATAATTGTATTTAAAATCACCTAAGCATTAATCCGTTTTGTATGTGAGGCAAAAAGCGATTGTGCATTTTGCATTATCAAGAGATCAGTCATAATAATTACATCTTGCTGTTAGCTCCCGAAGTATTCAAAACAGGTAACTTCCGATATATGTAAGTTCTGTGAGTTGATCTGAATCAGTTGAAAGGGGAGGGTACCGAGTCGCTTCTGCAGTTATATTGGTAAATAAGGTCTTACGGCTTCTAGGATCGCCACACAACATCTGGGATATTCTAAATATTAGTGACATTCAACAATGACATTGCACCTAGTGGAGTTACCACCATTCGCTTTTGTAATGCTCAGGTCATAAACCTCGCTCCAGCGTTTCCTCATGCCACCTATACAGCGACACGAGGATCTTATCAAAATAGACTTAATTATGGGGATCCATACAAAAGGGAGGCAGTCTACGCGCTGTGTACGATAGACACGAGCTGTTCTGATAACTAGTAGTCTGTGTGTATTTTTGCGCAGAGGAGCGATAATGTGGTTCGTCAAGTTAATAAAAACAAAATATTAGCCACACAAATGTAGTATCTACTTTTTCAAGCAAAATCGTAAACTTCGGGTAACTGCTGCACCAGCGCTGCCGTAAAACCCATGTGATAAGAAGCCTACTGCTTGATGTCATATCAGCCATTCAGGATAAGGTTAAGATATTTAATTTTAGAAATAACTGTCATGGTATTTGTAAAATCATTTACAGTACTTAGAAATTAAAATTGGAGAATGTAATACCATATATTTGTATTATAAGTAATAAGAAATTATATTTTATAAAGAAAATAATTTTTATCATTTATTATAAAAACAAGAATTTACCAAAGTGTTTTCATTTCCGAACGCAGCTATTTAAAGTGTTGTTTCAAGTTGTTTGATGTTTCGCGTCGCGTCCTTTCACAGTTTGTTTGAATTTACGTTAAAATGGCTACAAGATCTAGTTATATTCAGTTTTTAGTGATGGTGCAGTTCATGGAAAAGTAAGTAGGCAATAAATAACAATACCCGGGTGTTAATTCATTATTTTGTGTTTTTCGACCTTTTTTGTACTCATGAGTTCATTTTTTTTTTTTTAAGATATAGCGATTTGTCAAAACCGCAAAGTTTACCGCAAGGCCGGCTATGGTGTGTTCAAAAATGGAAGGAGATGACACAACTACTTAACAGCCAAGGTAGTGGGGAATCTCGTAGTAAAGAAAAGTGGCGGAAAGTAAGTCCTGGTTTGTTATAGTATTCTAAAAAGTTGAAAGTATGTATAAAGCATTAGCATTTCTCACTGCTTGACTATTTACAAAATAACTTACACATTGTTTGGATGTATGTTCATAATCATTTTATTTGCTCTGCTAGGTTTGAAGTGATTTCAAAAATAACACAAAGAGGAAGTGGGTTAAAATTAACAAGTCGATGAAAGTTACCGGTGGTGGATCAGCACTGAAGATGAGTCTGACCGATTTAGAAAATAGGGTGATGTCTTTGGTAGGTGTCGAAGCAGCAGTTGGAATGCCTTTGGCTGAAGTTGATTTTGGCTTGGTTAGTGTACTTTTATGATAAAACGGTATATAGAATAAATTATATTATTTATGTTTCATAGTAATTATTTTGCTTACATCTTATTTTAATTCTATTTTTAACTTCATTGTTCTAACTTGATATTATATTTACATCTACAATGCTTGCCTTATATTACTTTTATTTGTATTATTGTTAAATATTAATATTTAGAGATAATACTATAAACCAAACATTTTTTGAAGAAAAAGTACTTTATTATTTCTTAAATAAATCACATTATTTTGTTATCTCATTAAGACTTATACCTTGGTTATGATAAATATAAAATTTCAGATGCAGGAGTCCTCTAAAGTAGAACAAACTACCACTATGGCTGATGAACCTCACATTGATCATGTTATAATCGAATTAACAGAAACACCCATTGTTGGTAAGTTAATGTTTGTTATGTGTTTACTTAATTCCTCTATTATGCTAAAAAAGTGATACTTTTATAATTATTTTAAATTCATATAAAAATAATGTATCACCTAAAAAACATGATGTGCATATACTTATAGAATATCATGTTTCTTAATTTTTTTCAAATTTCTTACAGGTGATGAGGATTGGAACACTCTTAAGGATCCAGGACCAATACCACCTGTACAGAGTCCCATATCACCACCAAACCCTACCACACTTCCTGAGCCCGTCTTATCTCCCAAACCTCCTATAGCTCTACACAAGCAAAATTCCACACAACCCTCATATCAACGACAACAACGAAAGAGGAAGCTTGGTAATCTACTGGAAGACTATGTTGTTAAAAGTGAAGCGAATGCTAGAGAAGATAATAAGGAGAGAGATCATTTGTTTGTGGAGTTAGAAAGGGAAAGGATTCGTCAGAGAGATGAAGAGCTTTGTCGACGAGACATACAGCTTTGTCAACGAGATCAGGAGATACAGTTGCATGCTCAGTGGCTGGAGATTATGAAAGGATTGTAATTCTGTAATTGAAAGTGTACCATAATTTAGAATTAAATCTAATTAGAATAAGAATATAGTAGTAACAATCATAATATATAACTCTACACAATATTAATAAAAATCAAAATCAGTACAAAAGTTTATAATATTTATAATGTTCACTATGAGAATCAACCCTATACAATGATCTTGTAAGAAGAAATGTGATTTATTATAATTATGTAAGTGTAACATAATCTAGAATTAAGTATAAATTATATGAAAAATAAAATACAATATAAAAGTACAATAATAAATTATGAGTGTATACAACATCAATAAAAAGAATATCGGTACAAATGTTTATATTATTTCTAATCTACATTATAAGTATTAAGTCTATCTACAAGTAATCTTGTTATTGCACGCCCTCTTATTATATCACTGTTATTATTATCATTTTCCACAGGTATAGGTGAACTTGATGAATAAGATCAGGGCTGTCCAAACTACATGGGACCCAGGGCCAACAAAAATGACTCAATACATTGGGGGGCCGCAAAATATTTATAAAAATAAAATACAAGTATAATAAGTATCATTATTTTATTATCTACTTTTTCATTAATTTGTCTTTTAAAGCCCAATAAATGAACAACGCGCGGTGTCGATTGTACCTATTATACGTTCGGGGAATTCCCCGAGTTCTCGAGTGAATAGTGTTGTGTGCGGCATAATCGAATACATATCCAAAACATTTGAATTTCGTCGCAAGAAAAATAATTTACTCATTTAATGTATTTAAACAAAGAAGATAAAAAAGATTCTGCGGGCCGCAATAATTCATGCCGCGGGGCGCATGCGGCCCGCGGGCCTTGGTTTGGTCAGCCCTGTATAAGATAGCACTCCTCTGGGTCCGATACTCCAAATTGAATAGCTATGTTATGTAATACACAACATGCTATAATTATTTTGGTACACTTTTCTGGTTTATAGTGAAGAGTGCGGTGTTTATTTAAACGCCTCCACCTATTCTTTAATCTCCCAAAAGTATTTTCGATGAGCACCCTAGCCTTTCCGTGAAGTGAGTTATAATTTGCTTCCGGGCTTCCTTCTACGGCGTCAAGAATGGGTGTCATTAGCCACGGTCGTTGTGGGTATCCAGCATCACCTGTAATACAAAAATTTGTTCACTATCTGAGAAACACAGAACGTACACAATTTTTTTAAAATTTATTACCTAATAACCAAACTTGTTCATTATTACAATGTAATTGTTGCAAATGTTGATTTACTGCACTATTTTCCCAAATAAATGCATCATGTGTGGCTCCTCCATATTTTGCGTTCACATTTAAAATGCGGCATTCGCTATCACAGACCTACAGAATATATTATATCCTCTGATTACAAATTAATCCGTAATGGAAATTAAATATCAAGACAACTCGATAAGTTATGTTAAAGCTTACGAATTTGTACATTAATAGAATGAAAATGTTTTCTGCAATAGAATAAATGTTCGGTTTCGCAATTTGGAGTAAATATATGAAAATGTGATGCAACTATACACCCACATACGCCGGGTATTCCGTATTTTCAAAAAAATCTATAAAAATATATAATTGTGAAATTAGTAACGAAAAAACAAATAGAAAAAACTAAGTAATCCAAATATGTATATTTTGTATGCACCTTTGTTTTATGATGTTTCTTTCACCTCTTGAAGCCGAGAACTTTATAAATACATTGGCTATTTCGTGAAGTGCCTCAGTAACTAACGTCATAAATCGACTCACACTTGTTTGCCCTAAGTGGTTACCCATTCCCACTAAACGTTGATAAGATCCTGTAGCAAAAAATGACAAAGCACAAAGAACCTGAAACATAAGTTATAAATATATTAGATACCTACTTATACTGAGTGTACCCATTAGGAGTAATTTTGATATATCTTAAGCTCTAAACTTATTCTTCTACTTGCTCTCAAATTTATTTTGGAGTACAGTTCTTGGCATAAATATCTAAAAGCTCTTTTGCTAAGTCTGTATCGTTTTTTAAATTCCAACTCCGATATGTTCATAGGATCTTCTGTTTTCCGAAGAAAAACCCGTTGAGTAATACCACTGCAAACATAATTTAGATACTTAGTTAAGTTCGTCATTCGGCGCCTATAATACCAAAATAAAAATAACAACGTACTATTAATTAATAATCAGATAATAACTTTCAACTTTGATATATGGTTCACCGCTGGATTTAAGTAGAGGTCCAAATTCGACCATAATAAGGACACAAAGTTAGAAATAAAAGAGAAAAAAATATTTTCATTTTCTTCTTGATAAAATTAAAGCTTGTTGATATCTTTAAAAAAAATTACGAAAATCGGTTCAGAAACATATGAAGAATGTGTACATAACTGTTCTTTCTCTGCCTATTTACATATAAAAAATTAATAATATAAGATTCACACAATAATAAAAAAAATATAGACATATATTTCAAACCTTGATACTCGTCTTCTTCCTCTTTCCTCTTCTGCCAAACACAACAGAAAATAATTAAATGCCATAGAACGTGCTCTATATGTACTCAACAAAAACATTTTTACACTTAATTTAATAACAAAATTTTTTTTTTTTTTTTCGAGCTGACCTACACTGCCAGCCAATAAGGCCTTCACAGTTCCACCGGACTACTAAGGGGAGCGCTTAGGGCACTCACTTGAGAACACTTACGTGTTTCTCGAAGGCTAGGTATCGTAATGTGACGTCAAAAAAATGTTCCGGCTGCCGACTTCCATACATTTGTGTCGTTTACCATACGTAAACAACTCGTAACTCCAACTACAGTTATCTCTGAGACGTTTAGGCTGCCGAACTGTAGTTCTAAATACGCTCACGTGGCGCTGTGTTTTCATACAAAATTTAACAGTCACGTTAACTATACGAATGTGCAAAAATGTTCCTGCTAGGGGTACAGGTAGCGCTCTGACAACGCGCGCGCAACTAAGCGTGCTGATTGGCAGAGCGCCGCCGGCGACGAGCAAGCGATCCGTTGTCGCATAGGGAAGCCGGGAGACGGCAACACAGGAGCGGGCGGCATACAAGAGAGTGGTGATTCGACATCGCAACGGAACTAAGAGCACTCTTCGCTGCTACGTAGAAACAAGTCTTTCACTATAAACCCTGCGAGAGAAAAATCTGAAAATCGTTCTTCAGTTCAACTTCAGGATCGGCAGTTTTAATCAATAGCTTGTGAGCCAGTCGAAGGTGGCTCACACTTTATAATGACACATCATTAGGATCTGCTTTCCTGATGTCTTGCCATAAAGCTAGAATATCATAGTTCATTAGGCATTTTCGTTATACCAAATTACACAAAACGATAGACATTCTTTCCCATTTCTTAATATTTTTAAGAGAAAAACAATTAAAAATTCTCTTCGTTATCCCATCAGTGCTGTAATCAAAAAAATAAGATAACTGCGCGTTTTCGTTTGACATCAGACAAATAATGAGATAAGGTTGAAAAGACCTTGTCACAACATGTAAAGTTCATTTCAGTTATAATAATGGTAATGTCCGGTGCATACACGTTTTCGAAACAATGGATGATTTTAACATTGAACGTTATTCGTCATATGTGAGCTGGTAATAGCGTAATTTGCTCGCCTTACCGATAACCTCGCCAACGGAAAAACGAGATCAAACAAAGGATCTTTTCATTTCAGTTTAAACATTCAATTGTGTCGCATAGTTCAGCTGTTGGTTACAGTTGGAACATGAATACGTAAAAGTAGGAGATATTTATTGGAAAGTGATTTAATGATAAAGCAACGTGGAAGATGATAATTAGTGTTGAAAAGTGTTATACAATGGAACTGATTAAAAATTGTTCAGAGATACAATATATTATATCCTTAAAACTGATACTGTAGTGGTGTAGCAGATATCTATCAGCAAGTTTTAATTATCTCTTATTATTTTTTGTACTTAGGAAAATACTGAAAAAAGTTTGACAGACTATTAAAATAAATTTATTATTTTCTAGCTGATAATCACCGCTTCGATGTGCATTAAAAAATAGCAAAGGTTCTATGGAATCAAAAAATAAATAACCTAAAACCATTTACGAAAGAATCCGCATTGAATGGTTATATTCTTATACAGATACGTTTAGTACTTTTGACATAATTGAGCCTCAAAGAAACTGTATTTTATTACATGTATATAAATTAGTGGTTTGTTGGAAGATTATTGTGCACTGGTGTAACCATACCATCTAAGGTCCGTGGCAATTTATTGCATGGGACCTCAGTAAAAATCGGCACATTGCAATTTAATTTAAATAAATCAAAGTTACATAGTCTGTATTGTCCCATAGAATTCCTTAAATCGGAGGTTGCGGAAGTTCCAGAGGCCCGTCCACCCGGGAGCCCATCCCCGCCAACCTATAGTTACGCCATTTTTTTTTATTGGATATTTTTTTAAATAAATGTCATTAATGAATGTAAAGAGTTTCAATAGAATATTAACTATTGAACAATTCATTAAAACGATACAATTTATATAATTTATTATAATTTATAATATCGGGTGTATGTGGAACTGAATGCTATCACTTTAACATTGAATAACAATTATTTTCAGTTCATATTTAAAATATATGATCGGTGTGTAATCTAAACTATTACGTACAGTGTAATCTATATATATGTATGTTTTGTGAACAAAATTGTTTACTTCAATAAATAGTGTAGCTTGCACTCGTAGTTTGTAACAATGACATAATGTTGTTAAGAAGTAGGATGAATAGTAGTCGCTTTATAAATAAAACTCAAAAGACAAATGTTTTGATAATAATTTTAGTTTGTTTATTTCTGTTCACAATTTATATTTACAAAAGTAATGGTGTATATTACAGTGTTACTAATGTAGATTTAGAGGCTATTAAAATAGGAAAAGATGCACAAAGTTTGTTGCGGCATCGAAATATCGTAGAGGAGTATTATAAAAAACGGAAGGTAAGAAAATTTTTGTATAACATTGGAAAATCCCTACAAACATTATTGTATTTAAAGATGTTTTGCATCGTATTTTTAATTAAAGTGAAGAAAAGTATAGCAAATAGCAATAGCAAGATAAGTAAATAGTTAGTGTTATTTAAAATTAATGAATATAAATTAGCAATACATTTTAGGTCATTTCGTTTTATGTATATTATAAAAAAATGTTTAGAAAGTAGAACAATTAAAGATTAAGTGTATATGGTCTATACACTTTTAAATATTTTATTGTGTAAATGACTAGTTCGAAATTAAATAAGAAAATATGTATATTGTAAAAAAAACGTTACAGATTATATTATAATTATGTGAGTTGTAAAATAATTAATGTACATATTTAGTCAATATTTTTTTTATAATAACATGTGTTACGCATATGTTAATTCAAAAATGCTTTCACATAGTTTCATACTGGCATTTATTTTCATGTACAATTTCATACGATTTGTGGGTACAGAAATGAGAATTTGTAGGTACTAATAAAAAATATTTTATGGTTTTATTAACTATGGAGTAATTTATCAAGAAAATCATTAATGTATACATGTATGATTCGGTTGGATATTCGTTATACTCTAGCTAAGTGATCAAAGTGGTCTTACCACCATACTAAACTTTTACATTTTTTTTGTAAAACTACAAATGTTTTAAACATGTTGTGCCGACCCTACTTAGGTGGGATAAGGGTAAGATGATGATGATGACAAATGTTTTACAAAGAAATTAGTAGGAAAATTATAAATCGCTGTATTACCAATACAGTATATTATACATTTCGAGTAATCTACCGAAACATGTGGAGAAACCCACTAAGATGAGGTGTAATTTTACAAAGTCGTGTAGTACTACACAAAACTGAATTTTATTATTACCATATTGTTGTGCGTAAAAACTACCAATGTTTTTTTATGTAAAATTACAAAAGGAAATTATACAGTGTATAGTTTTATTACGGTGATTTTACTAATCAAAAAAGCTTAGGACTAATTGTACAATTTGAAACCACGTTATTTCCAGTGGCATTCAACCACACTAGTGTTGAACCTTGTTACTTTCAAAAGGTTATTAACTACGGCCGTGTAGTTATAAAAATAAAATATATACAAAAAGAAAACCCTAAAACTGGATCAAGTTTCTCGAGGCTCTTTTTCTTGATGACTGCCCGGTTTTCTAAATCTACTGGAATCTTTTAACATCCAGAAACGCTTCCCCAGAACCTAAATAGAATTAGTAATATTGTTTTGAATTTATTTAATTGCAGAAGCATATATAAAATATTGTATACGATTTCTCGTAAACATACCATTTTTTATTAATGTACTTGTATGTCATTGGTAAAATAGACGTTAGCAAAGCTTACAACATACAGTCAATAATAATTATAAGAAAATTATAGCTTATAATTGATTTTTTTTTTCATTTATTAAGGGCAACAAACAATTGAACTTAGATATACATATAACAAATATTACAAAAAAATAAAAAATATAGTTCTTAGAGAACAATCCACTCCGTCGCCCACAGAGTAAGTATACAAATATTTTGACGGGCAGTTATTACAATACAATAGATAGATGATACTTAACTAGCTAGGTTAAACAAAAATACAATATAAAGCTAAAGAAATGTAATAAATTTAAATTTAAAATAAAAAAGGAACAAACAAACTAAAACTTTCCAAACAACAAAATAAGATATAACTTTAGTTCAAGATACAATACTCAGTTTTATGTATTTTTTAAACTAGATTTAAAATTAGACATTTCCTCGTACTAAAGTTTTAAAGTAACTTAGAATATCTGAAATATGTACAAAAAAGGAATCGGTACAATTATGGCATTTGCTGATATGAGCTACAAATAAAAGACGGTAACGAAATTTAATAATGAAATTAATTTGATAGTCTTTTATTACAGTTTGTAGTTATTTCTAGTTTAATGTTTACGTTTACTACTTCACCTGACAGGTCTGGTGACGAAATTATAGAAAGTATTTAGCCGAGAGATGTGTTGTATATTTAAACAAAATCAACTTTGGTTTTATAAATATCCATTATCAGTTCTCTATACTTGCTTATTAAATAACTACAAAATTATGAAAATAGGTAGGTTCTACCTATATAGTAAAAACTATGTTTAACTTGGAATCAAATTTCTGTCTCTGAGATATGAATGACTTATAATAAGAGTTGGTTACAGAATTCTAAGAATATTTATTAATAAAACTTTTTTATATTTTAGAATCTGAAGACCTCCAATTTGGGTTCATATTTGTTCAAAAACGCACATACAAAGAGTGGTCGAGAGTACAAAACATTTCTCGTATTAATATGGAAACACTGGGAGTGGCTAAAGAACCGACATGTCTATTACTTTGGTTCTACAGAGTATGTGACATTTATGTTTTTAATTGCCTTTTCTAATTACGCTTATCGGGCTTATCACATAACTCGAATATGCAATTAACTCTTTCCACTTTGATTGCCGAAAGATATTAATCGTAGTTATAGCATAAACCAACAACTCACTATTTATATTTTAGGAGTCAAGTAGAGTTCTTTTATTATCAATGCAGTATATTTGACTAGAGAGATACGTAAAGGAAAACTGTAGGAAAAAATGGTTGTGAAAAATTATAAAAATGTCGAATGCCAAATGCAAAAAGGGCGTATCACAGCAGTTAGATAGGGTTTTATGCCAAAAGGGTGTATTTTTGTTTTATTTTTGGGAGTTTTCTAATTTAAATTTTAAGCCTTTAAAATGTCTACAATACGATTGAATAACTATAGAATATTATTCATGTACACCATTTTACACTTGGAACGTGAAAACTTTAAAGTAGTTTAGGGCTATAACGATACTCATAATTTTACTACCAAGAAACCTTTCATTAAGTAATAGTGCCAGCGCGCCGTAAGAAAAAGGGGATAATGTAACAAAAACATAAATCGGAGAAAAGTCTCTGAAAAGTATCTGTAGCCTACAGTCCTTATCGAAGTACGTTTAGCTCGTTTTTTAATTTAGTGTTGTTTGAGAACAGGAGATCAGGTCATAGATGGACAAAAAAATTATAAGATACACCTTTTTTCCTGATTTTGAATATATTTAAAACGCCAGATTAAAAAGCGGCAGATGCGACCCTAATTTATTTGGAAGGCGGTATAGTTAAAAAAAAATAAACATTTAATAAAAAGGTAACTTCCGACTAATAGATTATAATATTGTCTAGCAAACATTTAGAAAAATACTTTCGAGAAGTATTATGTCATTGTATTTCCTTTACAGACATAACCCTTTAGATCATTGTAGTGTAAAAAATTGCAAGTTCGTGTCAGATGAAGCACTATTTAATGAAGCCGATGCTGTTTTGGTACATATACAAAGAGGTGAAATTCCTAAAGTCACCGATAGAAACGTACGTCAGCGTTGGATATTTTTAAACGACGAGTCACCATTACATTCGTTTACTTTAGCAAAACAACCACCAAACATAGCAGATCTGATAGATGTGTTCAACTGGTCTATGACTTACAGGTATTTGATCATTTTGATTTCCATCTCAGTAACGTACCTTATATCGAATTGAATGTATAACTAGTAGTTGATACTCGCGATTTCGCCTGCATCGTTTATTATCCAGATAATTTATATACAGAGGAAAACTATGGGCACCACACCACTTGCCCCACTTTTCAACGGCAAGAAAACGCATATCGCTGAACGCGTTGTGTCTATAAAAGTCTTAGTTTCTTAAAACTTTAAGAGATGTGTATTAAACGAAGCTACTGTGATATTATTTTAGATAGCGACCAAGTGTCTAAGAAGTAAACCCGGTTTTAATGAGTGCACTAGTTTGACCCTAATATCTACTATACATACAATTAAAATACGAGCATATCATTCACTCAGAAGTAGACGTATACTTATCTATTAGAAAAGTTCTATGAATTTCAGTTTAAATAGGTTCTCAATTATTGTCCACAGGAGTGATGCAGATATTCCAGTGCCATACGGGCGAACGATCCCTCTGATTGAACCAAAGTATAGCGAAACATCATTAAACATTGCTGCACTGATACCGGAATGGGATAGCAAGAGGCGAGATGTGCTTGTCACAATTCTTATGTCTAATTGCCGTGTTCCGCATCGTATGAAGTATTTACATGCACTGAAGAAATATATAAAAGTAGACTTTTATGGTTCATGTTCTGACAGCAATCTTACTAAAAGGTAAATTATTAAAACTTGATAATGTTTTAACTATTGCAAGTATTTTAATAACATATAAGATAGCTAATGAAACGCATATTAAAAAGTTACTGAAGAGGTAGTTTACGCAAAAATACAAAAAACTATTGATACTGAATTTCTTTAGATGCTTACTTTGTGATAGATATTTTCTTCTTTCTTTGCCATATACCAAATATATGGTCAGAGTTGAAATGTCCAATAAATTAATATTTCATTTCAACTATCCAGGACACTTTAGATCTGACTACACAGTTATATTAGAATGTTTATTTTTGTTTATTTTTCAATAAAACTTATCATTTCGAAAAAATCCTTTTATGGAAAAGTACTGGTGACTTCTTATAGGGCACGTTTCGCAGTTTATAAACCCCTACATGAATATCCGGTACAATCAATATCTCATAATATCAAAATCAAAAAGAACTTTCTTGCTATTGTCGATGGTAATAGTGCGCCAAATCATCGTACAGACCTTGTGAGCAGCTCAAATTAAATAGGGCTATATTTTCTAAAAGAGCATTATAGTTAGATAATAAAAAAAAATTAGCTCGTAGACCGTTTTTAAGAGGAGCAAAAATTTGAAAAAAAAAATCGATGGTTTTCTAACCATTCCTCTGAAAAGTTTTTCAAGATTGAATCCAAAAACTAGACACTTGAAGTTATAATCTGCTTTTTTACTGTACAGCCATTTGCTGCCGAATTAATTACATCCTATTGAAAATCACCCAAAAATGTTGAATAATTTTATACCCTTTAATTTGCGTGACTAGTGTATATAGTCAGAGTTGAAATGCCTAGTAAATTGACATTTTATTTCAGCTGTCCAGGACACTTTAGATCCGACTGCACAGTTATATCGGAATATTTATTTTATCTGGTATTTGAAAACTCAATGTGCTATGAATACTTAACTGAAAAAGCGTTTCATCAAGCTTACGCCAAAGGTGCTATACCGGTGATCCAAGGCCCGCCTTTAGAAGACTGCGAAAAATTATTACCACCTAACTCATTTCTACACGTGGACAACTTTGCGACACACGAAGATTTGGCTAATGAGATAATTAATATAAGTAACGACGAAGAGAGATTACTATCGTACCATGCTTGGAGAAATGATTTCGAAGTTGTAAATGAACACGGCTATTTCGGATCAAAGTCTTACCATTTCTGTAGAATATGTGAAGCATTAAACTATAATGATGAAATGCAATCAATTTATGATGAGAGTAGATTGGAATTGTTTTTTGATCCAACCTTGTCTTGTACACTTAATTAGTTTTATAAGTATTATTCTCATGTCAGCTAGACCTGTCTAATTATATTTATGTTCAGTGAACACATAAGTTTGTTATTATTTACTCTACCTACATCGGTTATCTAATATGCTTCGTTAAGCACGTACATTTCGTGCAAAATAATTTCTATGTTTCTCTCTTACTTGGTCGTTTATTTGCAAACAACCTCCTTTATCTTCTCCAAGGCCATCAGTATTATTCTGGGTATATCCTAAAATTAGCGCTATGATAATTTATTGTAGGATAAGCTGTACCGGGATGACTTTATGTGTTTTTATGTAATAAATTGTGCGGCAGTACTGTATTCTGTTTGTATGTTGTATGTGATTTTATCCATCTTTAATATTGAATATAAATTTTTCACACTTAGAAGAGTTATTTAATTTATCTTTGGTTGTCATTAAGCAAGTGTATCTTTTTCTGCGAGTAAGAACCTCATTATATGTAAGTTAATATGACATACAACTACGTAAACGGTGTTTCCTATTATGCAACGGTATTATAATGATACTCTTCTAATCCAACAAAGAAGATTATAAAGATTTTGCGAAATGGTAGCGTTTTATGTAGGACTCGAATATGATCAATATAAAAAATCCATCTATATTATGTTAGTATAGACCTTTTGAATAGTATACCCATGACCCTTCTGTTAGTTTTGATTCAACAAAAAACGAACTTGGTTGGTGTAGATAAAAAATCCATCTACGGATATCAAATATTCATCATCCAACCTATCCAATATTATACTAGTAACGGATGAATACCTTTTAAATATGTACACACAACCAGACCAATCTGTTAGTTTTGATGTAACAAAATACGAGTTTGGTTAGTATTCTCACTGGGGAAAACTGAATTCAATTAAGTACCCAAAAAGGCTATTTTTCTAATATTATTCGTAATTAAAAACAAACATTTAATATTGTGCATATAATTAAGTGAAATATGTTTTAGATATAATATTAATTCTACTAATATTACAAACGAGAAAGTTTTAGAGAATGGATGGTTCTTTGTTATTCTTTCACGTAAAAACGGATTTTGATGACAGTATTATAGCTTATACATTAGAATAATCTATAGGCTATATTTATCTAACGTATAAAGTTATTTTTAAACAAGGCAAATATTATGGTAAACATCAATTCAGTTTTAAAAAATCTTACCATTTGGGAATTATTTCGGTGCACGCTGCATTGCTACTACTGTAACTAACAGACTTACCGTTTTGTTGGAATCAATCCGTCTTATTACGAAAAGAAAAACGAACTCACGTTTTACTCCTATTTTACTAAGCAACGTTTAAAATTATAAACCTCGTTGATTGAATGCTTAAAATATTTTACTACAAAAGCGTGTCCAAGCGGTCTCTAACTAACCATCTAGTTTCAGTTTCTTATACAACCAATTCTGAATAGCATTAATTTAATTCAATCTCATCGTTCAAAAACATACCATTATATTAGATATTTTGCAAATAATTTGAGTGTATGAATTATATCTTTGTTCAGGATTATTTATTTCAATGTATTAATTTTAGATAAAATTGGTTATTATTGTTATGGTATTTTGGTATTTTTTCAAAATTTTTTTAAACGTTCGTTTAAGTTTAAGTGTTCGACGCGTATTTGCCTTTTTTGTAATTAGACAAATAGTTTTAATGCAACGACAAATAACAACCGATCGTATATCTACTGAGTTTACTGTATGTAGAGTCCAAAAAATGTTCACGTGCCTCTGGTTTGTCTTAGACTTGCTTGAATATATCTCAGAGATATTTCTTGAAACCTATGTTTTAAATTTATCAATTTTATTTATTCATAAGATAAATCATTAAAATAACAGTAGAGACAGGCAGTAGTAGATAAAGTCTACATTATTTTATGGGTATTTCAATTACTAAAAGATAAATTAAATAATAGGTACGTATAATGCAAAAAAGAAAACAATAAACGCTTTTATTCAATTCAATTGTATGTATAATAATACCGTAAAACAAAACAATTACACCTAAATATTATAAGAATGTCTATTGTTCTTGTTCTATATATTTACAAATAATAATCTTTCAGAACTTCAACAGTACAGTAACCTAATGCGGTAACTGCACGGAGTCAGTTTTTTTCAAACAAAAATTTCAAGTAGATGTGTGATACAAATATGTGGCTATCAAGCCGAATCATTTTATTTCTTAGCATAAGTTCTTTTACATATATCTACATCGACGGTAAAAAGGTGAAAGTATTGAGCAAACGGTTGAAGCAACCAGATCCGTACCATACTAAACTGGTGAATCAATACTATGAAGTAAGGAAAGTGAGTGAAGTGTATAATGTATCAATAACTAGCTTTTACCCGCGGTTTCGCTCGTGTTAATGTAGACAGGCTGAAAGTGTAACAAACAAACATACTTTCGCATTTATAATATCAATTAGGATGTTACTTCTTCTGATAACGCTTTAAATTTTGCGCTGAAAGCTTCACTTGATTTGTGGTAGTTTTCAAATTCAATCGACCTTTATAATCAAGACGGAACACGCTGAACTAAAGACTATTATTTATCTTGTTTCGCTCACTTTTTGTGCTTGCGAACATAGAGGTTATATTGATGTTCATAATGGAAGACCTTCGGACTTCTTAGATTAGCCAAGCTAGTGTGGTGTTGTAATATGGTCAGCAAAGATAAGGCAAATTTGAAAAAATATTTAAGTCAAAGAAGAAATTTTTTTCACTGTACCGTCCTTTTATTTTATATGCTGTGATAAATTTAAAGGCGCGCTTACACTAATTATTCGATGTTTTGAAGCCATATATAGTAGACATTACATTCCATACTATCCTATCAACAGCGGAAAGAAATATTTCAATATTTGTTTTAATTTGACGCAAATTGTATTGTTCATAGCTATAGTAGCACTGCAGCATAATCTGGTAAAGTACACATTTCATATTTTTGTAGACATGGACGACATCTAACCTTGGGACAATTCATTTTAAGAACACTAGTATATATCCTCATACGGGCAAAAAACGTAAACTATTCGTGATACTTATATGGAAACACTGGGAGAGATTGAAACAACGTTTTGTGAAAAAATATAAATGGTGAGAATACTGAAGAATTTCTATGTTAAAACCATTATTAAAAACTCAGTTTTTCAGGTAGAATACATTTTCTTTATAGCCAGGATCCATTAGCGAAATGTAGTGTAAAGAATTGCAAATTCACTGGAGATCATAACTTAATTAAGACTGCAGATGCTGTCTTATTTTGGTTATTTCGTACATCAACTCTACCTAACATTCGTGATAGAAATCCTAAACAAAGATGGATATTTTTTAGTGAAGAAGCGCCAACAAAAACTTTCTCAGGAACGAAAAAGAAGTTGAAGTTGTCATCATTAGCTAATGTCTTCAATTGGTCAATGACTTACAGGTAATGTTAAATTACTATCGTAAGCTTTGTATATATAGTATTAAAATTTACGTCAGTGACCCTCTATTTGTAATCTTGGAAGGTATCACTACATATTATAAAACAAAGTCGTCGAGCGCGTCCGTCTGTCTGTATGTTCGCGATAAACACAAAAAATACTGAACGGATTGTAATGCAGTCTTCACCAATAGACAGAGTCTAATTACATGAAGAAGGTTTAAATATATAATATGTCAAGGTTTTGTGTAAAGTGGTTGAAATATAACGATAATTGTTGGAAGTGTTGGAAAAACTCAAGCCGCTTGGGATCTCTCATCGAAAACGCTGCCTAATTCTTTTGAGATATAACAAAACATTGTAAAGTGAGATATTCCTCTTTTATAGATCTAAGAAAAATTCTGCGATGGTATATCATACCTATCTTTTCAGGATAGCTTATAATACCCATTTATCTACTTAAAAATGGTCACATATAATGAGGTCATTGGAGGGCTATTTAGACGGATACAGTATTATTACCTTAACCATTTCATGCACATAAATATATATTTTTTATTATCAGGACAGGACACCGTCCGCCGGGCCTGCTAGTATATCAATATAAAATGCTTTAGAACGTTCTATATAAATATCGATAAAATTAGTCTTGCTTTTGTTTTAAATACTCCTACTCGCTGACAATCGAAATTAGATTTTTTTAATTATATTCATATATATCAATATATATGTTCTGTAAATGAATCATCACTACTGTAGTTGAATTAACCGCTTGATTACTTATACTCTTATGAAACAAACTGAAATATATAGATTATAGAGTAACTATAATAAATACAGATGATTTAAAATTATTTTTTGGACGAGTGACTATTATACAAACTTATATCAAAGTATGTAGTACACACTAATAGAGTAACGTTCACTCGATTAATTAAAAACGGTTATGTTGTAAATTTAATAATGTTTAACAAGTAATTAATATTCTAGTTTCTTGCGTTGTAATGTTTTTTATAAGCAAAAATATTGATTCCAAATTATTTTGAAATTCCATTTCTTTGAAGAAAAAAAAAAACATTATGTTAACTAGTTTAAATCAACAAATGAAGTTGTACATAGTAAAGTAAATAAGATATTTTTTAACTACTTTCAGAAGCGATTCAGATGTTCCAGTACCTTATGGTCGTACTGTACCTTATTGGAACTCTGTTTATAGACATGATAAATTGAACTATTCGAATATCGCTTCATTGGTACCTTATTGGGATAAAAAACGACGCGATGTATTGATAACAATTTTGATGTCCCATTGTTTCTCACATCGTATGAAATACTTGGGGCTTATGAAAATATATATAAAAGTCGATTTGTACGGAAGGTGTGCAACTAAGCTCAAAAGGCGAACAAGGTTCGTGTTTTTTATTTATTTTAAAATTATATAAAAAAAATTTACTTGCCTTCTTTTTTATTTAATTCTTGATCTGCTTCGCACATATTTCTTATTGTAATAAATAGTTGTGTTATAGCAATATGAATAACGTGTAAATTAGTATAATAGTTTCCGTCTTAAATATATTCTAAATATAACAATTTTTATGGTTGTCGGTCACACAGTGCTGGAATCTATCGTAGTTGTATATATAAGCCAAAATCCATTTTTAGATGAATTACAAATTAAAATGAAAAATTACAATAGTTGCAAAAAAACTGAAGTAAAATATAAAAATGACACCTTTACATTCATCAGTAAATATTTAAAAAAAAAAGGCTGACTGACTAATATATCAACGCTCAGTCCAAACTGACGGAGCTAGGACCGTGAAATTTTGCATGTAGTTTGTTTTTACACTGTAGCTGAGCATTATGGGCTTTTTTGGATATTCAACACCATTCAACAGTGAGTAAAAGTTTGTACGAAAATCCGTCTTTTTTGAATTTAGATCTATGATTAATGGTCTTCAACAATTCAGTTAGATATTAGAAAATATGTGTTCCATAGTTTTTTCCATATTCTGTTATAAGGATACAAACACAAACGAAGTCGCGGGCAGCTGCTAGTTTACAACATAAAGTAGGATTAGTAAAATTTACATTCCAGTTCTTTTGTAACATTGTAACAGCAATAGAAATGTTTGGAGACGCAAATAAGACCCTATATTAAGATTATACCCTCGTAAATTAGTTCGAAATTTTCACATAATGTCGAACATTGTAATGTATGTGATCTTCAATTTTATTTTAGATGCCCGGGTTATTTGAATGCCGATTGTGACGTGATATCTGAATACTTATTCTATTTAGTATTGGAAAACTCTATGTGCAGACAATACATGACGGAGAAATTGTTTTACAATGCGTATTCTAAAGGCGCTATACCAATTATAAGGACACCATCTTTACAAGACTGTATAAAAGTGCTACCACCACATTCATTTTTGCATGTCGACAATTATGTCAATCCATCACATCTCGCGGCTGAAATAAGAATGTTGAGTGATAATAATGAAAAACTTCTGGAGTACCATCGTTGGAGAAATGATTTCGATGTTAAAAACGAACACGGCTTTTTCGGTTCTACGTCGTTACAATTATGTCGTTTATGTGAAGCAATGAATTATAATGATCAAAACGTTAAAATATATAGCTTAGACGATTTAAAATTATTTTTAGACGAGAGAATATTGTGTGAACCTATATGGAAATATGCAGTACACGCCAATACAGTAAAGTTCACTAGAATCATTAAAAAAGGATAAGTTGTAAATGTAATAGTTTGTAACATGTAATTAACATTCTCGTTTTTTGAGTTGTAATGTTTTATTTTTAAGCAAAAATATTAATTCCAAAGTATATCTAAATGCCATTTTTTTAATGTAAAACAAAACGTGAATAATTGTAAATCAGTAAATAAAATTGTAAATAGCACGTGAACAACTCTAAATCAGTAAATGAAATTGTGAATAGTATGTCAACAATTATAAATCAGTAAATGAAATTGTAAATAGTGTAGTAAATTACAGCATCAAGGAGCAATTGCTCCTTTTCAATGAATATTCATTCATGATTGTCGATTAAACCAATACTAATGGTATTAAATATAGCATTATGATATTTGATTGCTATTAAGTTTGAGATGTGCGAAGTAATCTTAGCAACTACAAGTCCACGTATCTTTTGTATCAATCAAACTATTTAAGTAACTGTTACTGCCTTTTTCGAAAGAACTGGGATATCTCCTTCAATTCTTATTTTTAGTTTACCTTCTTTTGTAAATATTATTTTATGTTTTTATTTTATCGTGTATATCATGGTCGATATTGCAGAGAGTTGATTGGTTTTATGTTATTATTTTTCTTTTCTAACGTGACAATGTGTGTTATATGAAATCGTAGTTACACGGTGTCTCTATACGAAAAAGAAGTTTACAGATTCGTTCCTTTGCTGTACCGTGAACGTGTGGAGTCGTTTCTTGGTTTACTTGTTCTCTTTTACGACGCTCAAATAAGACGTAATGTAGTTTAGTGGGCGATTATTATAATAACGCCAACTGGTTGTTGTAGTTGTACTGGACTGTGCTGTACCGCTTTTCGCCTAATAATAATTTCCTTTATTATATATTTTCTATACTCAACATAATTTTTGTAGTGTGCATTAATTCTAATAAACCGATATTAGCAATGATTACGTATTTAAATTAATATGAAAATAGTTATTTCTGGTGGTTGAGGAATTAAGAATTGGTGTTATAGTTTAAAGGTTTCCTATAAAAATGTTAAAGATTTTTTTAGACTATATCAGAAAAAAAGAATAGCAGTCGGCTTAGTTATTTATTATTGTGTTTTACTAAATTATTTTCGTTATTAATTTGTAGAAGTAGTTCAGAATAATATTGCATTGCATATCTGCAGAACCTGTTAAATTGTTCTTACCTGAGTTATCAAGAATCAGCACAAGCATCTAAGTCAGTTCTATTAAATGCTACTTTTTTTGCATATGTAATTGAAAGTGTCACTTTTTCACGTAACGTAATTAAATTCGTTGCAGTTTAAGTGATCAAATTTTTTAGATTGTCACGTAAAACTTTTATTATTATATACGCGTTGTAGACACATTTAAAAATATTTAGTATTATGTTCATAACGAATACGTACCACGCTCTCATTCACAGAATAAGGTATTGTTCACAATGTTTATAAATATAAAAGTACGATACATTCATATTAGTTATATACAGACTGTTTGGAGTCAAAACTTTCGGCCATTGGTTCCGAATGTAAACAGTCTATTCAAGTAATTTGCGAGTTGTCTGATTAGGATCTTAGGAACAGAGAACTAACTAATACCTCAGTCAGTTCATCCACATTGTCGCATAATGGGGCAATGCGACCAACCTTTGGGAACGTTTTCTTCTGGAGGCGACTTGAATTTAAAAATTATTTAAGTGTCATAACTTAAGTATAATATGTAGCTTAAATACATGGTACCAAACTAATACTAAAGTACCAAGATAAGTTTATATACATTTTGTAAAATTTTATTTCACTAGCATTTGGAAAGGCAATTAATAATATAGATATTTAATATTGTGTTCTTTTATAATTGTGAGTGAACTTAGTTTGTAGGTGGTAGAGCTACGCTGAAGCTATTACTGGTTTCAGCATGAATGGGTCGGCTCGCCCGGGGTAGTACCACCCTCTCACAGAAAACCGACGTGAAGTAACAGTGGTTGCACTGTTGCGTTTCGTTCGGTCAGTGAGAGTGCCGGAGGCCCACATATTTAAAAGGCCGGCAACGCACTCGCGACTCCCCTGGTGTCGCTAGTGTCTATGGACGGCGGTGATCACTTATCATCAGGTGACCCACCTGTTCGTTTGCCCCCTATAATATAAAAAAAAAATAGTTTGAGAAGCTGTTATGAAAAATTAATCTTAACAATTTACAGTCCGCGCCAAACTTTTTGACGCCTCTGAATATAGTTGCGCAGAACCCAAATGTAGGTATAAATAGGTATTATATTATTTTAATAATATCGAGACAACTTAAGGGTAAATAAATGGTAATTTTAGATTCCTATAATAAAAGATAAATAATAAACTCTAGACTACATTACACGCAAGCTCGAACTTACGGCTATATTCAGATCGGTGAAAAAAATTGACGAAGAATGTATTAAATTTCATTGTATCGCGTTTTCTTTGAGATACTGATTAACAATTGGCCGATAATACGAAATTAAATAGAGACGTTTACTGAAATCTTGTTATCAATTATTATTATGAGTTTTACAGCTAATTTGACTACATTTATATTACATACTAGCTTATACACGTCCGTTTCGCTGTGCATATAACAGAAAATGGCCAAGAGTCAATGGAATCCAGAAAATAAATAACCTAGAATGATCTACTACATTTTTTTCATCAAATGGTCGTAGTTCTATCTATGGAGTCTCTAAGTCTCAATCTATCTATAAGTCTCAAAGGAACTCTATATTAATTACATATATACATTATAAGAAGATTTTAGATTGTAGTGTGTTACAAGATTAAATGTAAACAATTAGATAAATGAAAACATTCTATCTGATAAAAGATATAAATCGATACCTTCTTTATCAGATGTTAAAAAATGTGTAATGTTTTTGTTGATAACAATTTTTAAATTAACTAGACAAGCTGGCTGTACCTAAATTGAACGAAACAAGTCCTATGTTATGCGTATTGTTATGAAGTTGAAATTCAGTGAATAAGTTATTTAAACATGGTTCGGGACTAAGTAAAGTATGAGAATGTCAGTATGTAAGTTGGTTTTAATAAATACCTATGCTTATTTTAATTTAATATTTGGAAAAACTTCCAAAATGTATTGTATTTATTTTGCCTTCGTTGAAATGAAATATTATTTCCATTCATGTTCAATGCTCACTTTTCATTGTACAAACAGCGAATACGAAAAAACAAACAGGCGAGTCCATCGGATTTTTCACACATTTGTTTGCTGTACAAATTATTATGTTTGATTAATACATAAATATACATTGGGTTTTGAAGTTTTTTTAAAATTAATTAGGTATGTTTACTAACCCCTATTATTTAATAAATTAGTACATCTTATTACATAGTATTTATGTTAAGATAAAAGTGAATTTCATCATCGAGATACTTTTACTTAAGCTTCCCTTATATTAATATGTTATTCTTTATTAGAAATGCGTCATTTTCAATATGTGAACCGTTTTTGATGAAACAATAATTACTATAAAATTTTAATAAACAGATATTTGTCATCTTAATTTTTCGCTGGAAAACATGAAAATTACCCTAGTTTGAAACTTGAAAAATTTGGAATGGCCTTTACAAACAAAAAAATATCGATTTGAAATGTTTATTTTCAATGTACATAATAATATTGGGACAAGAGAAATCAATAAAATCACGTTTTAGATTTTAACGATTCTGCCAACTTCTAGAAATCTTGAGCGACTACTAAAATATTTTAATGATGCTAATCTTTTGACAGATCATTTAAGACTTGATAAACTAACATGTTTTCACAAGGGACTCTACAAAAGAAGCCTTTCTCTGGGCCACCCTAATGCATATAATAAATTCATTCCTCTAAATTATTTATAAACTTAATCTGGAAATAATAAAATAGTTCAAACAAACACCCATTATTATGCACAATTCATACTTTATTTACCGTTTGAAAATGCAAATAAAAATTAACACCTACAATAAAGTAAACACTGAACTATTTTGAATTTTTTTGTTTGCCACCGAATTTCATGTCAGTTGCAGAAATCACTAACTTAATAAAAAGTATACCTAAACAAAGTAAAACAAAAAACTATTATTCATGGAAGGACAAAGTTGAAGATGCAACATGTACACTTCGGTTCGAAGATACATCAAATTATATTATGCAAAGTGATGAATAAATACATCGTGGTGAAAACGATATTAACGAACATATCAGTTCAAGATAAGAAATAAAATTCTTTTCGTGTTTCAGAAAATCATTACTAAATACCGACATTAATACACATAAAGTAAAAGTAGAAATAAAACAAAAAAAGAAACAAAGGAATTTTTCATAAAATATCAACTTTCGTCCGTAGTTTCATTCGTGTTAAGTTTAATTTACATTATACGCGCCACCCATATCGCCCATCGTTAAGGCTCCTAGCGTCAGCTCTTCGTTCTCGCGTAGCGTATTTTCTCACTTACAATTTATATGGTAAATGCTCTGCTCTTAAGGGTCTTAACGTGATGTGAAATCCTGACCTATCTGTAACCTTCCTCGATTAATGTGGTACAAAAAAAGAAAAAATAGCGCGGTCAGAGAAGCAAGAAGAAAAAGCTTGCTCAGTCTTGCTGTTTAAACGGTAGTAAGCATGACATATATTATTTCTTCGCTGAAACGAAAGATATATGTAAATCATTTTAAAGAAAGTTTCTTATAAGATTCCTCCGTGAAATGTATAAGTTCATTGCTCATTGTGTAATAAATTTTGTTCATTGTTATTCAAGACGAGAATGGTCGCGTCAAATTTATAATACAAGTTTGTTTTTATTACTTTATTGAAAGTAAAAGTTGAAATAGCCGATATTCGTAAGTATTAAATTGACAAAGTATGAACATTAAAATAAGTATTTTTATTTAAAACTAGCGCATGCTCGCGGCTCTGCACGTATTTTTTAAATTGTATTAAATGAGTGTAAAATTGTGAAATGATATACAATTACAGGAATGCAAAAATATTTGTAAGTACGACACGTACACCATCTACTGTAACATGTACATTAAATATGTAAAATGGTAACTGTGTACCGGATGGGATTTACCTTCAGCAACATATTTGGAATTTTTACCCACTATATAACTCCCTCGGTGCTTACTTCCACTATATAAGAACAGCTAGTTTAAAATAAAATAGCCATTACACTCCCTAAAATTTCAGCTATCTGTTAGTAACATTCCCGTCCAAACCAGTCCAGCCATTGCGGAGATTACCCATAACAAACAGACAGACAATTTTTTTTTTTTTGTTATAAATAGCCGTACACTTTTATATTTAATTAGTCAAAGTTACTATTTAGATATTACATAATTTCTATTATATGTATAGATAGATATAGCACTTATAATTCAGATTTAAAAGGAAGTTATAATACAATAAGACCAACACACGTTAAGCGAAGGAGAAGACTGGGTCTGTGCAGCTCCGGTGTTTGGCGACAGATCTTCAATTTTACCAGGGTAGTTAGCCAGACAGGAATTGAAAAACACCCAACCAGTATATTTTAGATTCCTTACAAAGTTTTTTCCTCTAGAAGTTATGTAGAAGCTAGTACGATGAGAACTCATGCCGATTTACGTAGGTAATTATTGAACACGCTATCAATTAGATAAAATACTTTTTAATGTCCAAATACTATTTAGACAATGGATTATATTTTTTTGTTTATTTAGTGAACTATGATGCAATAGTAAAGCAGAAATCGAAATAAAAAACACGCAAACGTGTCACTAAAAGAACCCTCTTTTCAAGTCATGAATGTCATTTTACTAAGAAAGTTATTTGTAAAATCAATTTATTTTATTAGTATATGAAGACGTATCCATTTTCCCATATCTTCTGGCTTATCTCTTTCCCCTCTACATTAAATTAACTCGTTACAAAGCTTTCGTCGACAAATATTACTGTTGGCACAACTAACAAAGTAGTTCAAGATAATCCACCAGGGAAACGACAGCCATGTTAAGTCGTTACTAAAAGTTTCTACCAGTCTGTTGCTATGAAACAACGGTAATTGTTTTAAGAAACACAATTTGGCTCATAAACGTCCTGTAGGGGTTTATCTTGGATTTGGCAACGGAAAACGATTTTAAGACTTGAGACTTAATTAATTTTGTGTAGGTAATTCCATGTAAATGACAATTTATTCTTGATCTTTATAAAATACTAGTTTTTGCTCTCGGTTTCCCTCGAGTGAATGTAGATTTGACATATCTCTCAGTAGTATCAGAAGTAATAAAAAATAATGTTGTAATAAATACTTGTTATTTATAACACTTTTGTTGATATTTACAAAAATAATAACATTTTATTTAATTTAAACCGATTTTGAGGACATCTTATACGAGTAAACAGGAAGTAAGCCATTTAAAAATTGACAACCTTGAAACAAAGAAAAAAAAATCTATTGCAAATAATATTTATTTACTTTCACAGTGTGTTAGTTTAATACATACCTAAATATAAAACAATTTAAAATATAAAAAGGTTATTCGAAGTGGTCTCCATTGACTGTAATACAGTACTTTAAACGTTGAGGCCAGTTATCAATAGAAGCACGCAGTCTTTCCTTGGGAAAATTCTTCACTGCCAATAATACGAACTCCAAATTATCATGGCGTTTAGTGCAAGCCGCACTCTTTAAAACTGACTATAAATCATAATCCAACGGATTATGATCGGGACTAGACGACGGTCAGTCTTCAGCTCTGATGAAGTTCGAAACGTCCAACCAAGACTGCGTAGGCTGAGCTTTATGACCCGGCGCCGAGTCTTGCTGGAAGGACCATTCTTAGTTATTGGACATGGTGTTGTTAAAGGGCTTCACTACCTTCTTGAAAATGGTATCTTGATACACTTGTGTCGATGTTTTGATACCTTTTTCACAAAAGTATGGCTCAGTCACTCCTTTATATCTAATAATACCCCACCAAATCATCACTGAAGTCGGATAGTACCCACGTTGCACTTTGTTGACTAATAGGGAAGCTTCCTTAGAGCTTGGAGCATAAATACGGTCATTTTGTCTGTTAAAATGTTGCTCAGTTGTAAAAATTTTCTCATCCGTAAACAAAATTGTTTTAATCTTTTATAAATTATCAGTTAAGAAATGACCAGTACGTCTCTTATAGGTTGCAAATCCTAAGTCATCTTTTAAAATACGCGAGATGGTTCTAGGTGCTATGCTCTCTCGAGATAAAATCTTTTCCTTTCGGACAGGATTTCTTCGAATTCTTTCCCTTACTGCTTTGCTCACCTTTTTCATACGAACACTACGTGGACGGCCAGATCTTTTTCTATCACAAACACAGGTCTCATTGTACCTATTAATAGCCCGATACACAAACATTTTACTAATACCAAGCTTATGGAGAGTTTTATAAATTGCATTTGGCTCCATACCTACTTTGTGTAATGCAATCACAGCGGTTCGGTTCTCTTTATCACCCCGCTCCATTTTAATATCGCAAAATATTGTACAATGTATTGGCGCCAAAACTCAATAAACAATCATATAAAAAAGGACAGATTCCAAATTCAAATGTAATATTTTGTTTATTTTTAATTGTCACAATATTATGGCCAGACTAAATATACTCATAAACAAATCAAAAGAATTAATGCCTAAAAAAACGCGCGCATAACCGAGGGCATTTGCAAGTTAATGGAGTAAAGTTCGAATATCTCATATACGAAATATGTCTCATGATAATCAACAACAAATTATGTTCACTTAAATGAGCGTCACACTGTTAAAGAATTTTATGTACTTGAGAATGCTTAACTGTGCGCTAGAGGTAAATCGAACTGTATAAATATTTAATGAGACTATATAAAACTACTTGCTTAATTATATGAGCGTTTTCGCAGTTTATAACTAAAAGCATTAGCTCACTGGAAGAGCCGAGTTAAAATTTTACTGTACCTAACAAGTGTTTTTATTACTATAGTCTGGTGTTTACCAAAACATAAAAATATATTAGAGTTCTTTGTTGTGTTTATTCGTAACTATTTTATGGTCTGTGATGGAGTATGCTTCGTAGTAAAATGCTAAATGTTTGAAATATGTATCTGATACTTTCACTATTAACTTGCTTAAATAAGTATGTTTGGTTACTTAAATGTGTCTCTGTGGAGCCTTGTTATTGACACAAAAGTTTTTAACCCCTCAGCTGATTTTGCTGAAGACCAAATGTCAAAATGGTGAATAAAATTTTTTATTTTTTCTTTAATTGCACATTGCACATTGTAAATTTCATGGTTTAGTAAAAATTTTGTATAAAAGAAAAACTAATTTAAAAATACATTTTACATAAAAATTATAATTTTACAATATATCATTCATTATTTTTCATCGTTTTGTAATAAATCAGGTATTTTTTTAAGCTTATGCTTCCTACAGCATGTTGACCTGTCCCTCGTGAGGTCTACATTCGTTTGTGTGCAACTTAAGCTTATATGGTTTTGGATAGTCCAGAGGTTAACTTCTTAGACATTTGATCCTCATCTAAAAAAGAAATTGAATATAGCATCATTTACTATACAGTTATTAAAGTCTTAACAAACTATTATTTTTTTAATGTCCTAAAGTGATGTGGTGCTTATATTTTATCTCTGAAGGTAAAATATATTGTTAAGATTAAAAAATCCAACAGAGACGAAATAGCGGATATCGACTAGTTTTAAAATATATACGACTTTAGTGATTTGCGAAGTTAATATTGACAGAGTTAGTAATAAATAAGCCACTGTATTCATTTATAGTTCACCTCATGCTTGCCTTTTCCATATTTCAAAACTTTACAAACTTTGATTAACGCTCTAACTCACTTTGTTAACTTAATCCTCGGCTGTTGGTTTATCCGCCTAGTACGTGGGACGGAATATTTTATTGAGACGTTTTGAGAACATTTGTTCGAGTTTAATTTAGGAACGGAAATACATTTTAAAATACAGTGACACACACACAGCTACACTTAGTGTTGAATAAAGGACAGCTTGTTCTGTCGAGACATAAAGACTGTAAACACAACGTTGCTAACTGGATTACTGGATAACCTCCAGGTGGCTAGGATATGTTTAGGTTAATTTCGAGTCGGACGGAGTCGTGGTGGTCTAGCGGTTTGACCAGTGGAATATCGACCCGATGTCCGCAGGTTCGAACCCCGGCATGTACCAACGAATTTTTCGAAGTTCACATACATTTACTAATTTAAATTGGTAACACTAACGGCTGACGGTGAATGAAAACATCGTGAGGAAATCAATACGTCGTGGGCTGTCGTGGTGATTATGCCCACACCTTCCTTCGGGAAGAGATCTATGTCCCTGCAGTGGATCTCTAACAGGCTGATGATAATGATGATTTCAAAATGCGATTCACTCTCTGTATCTGCCCTCTTTAGTTGGTTCGTATGCTATAAACCAAACGCGTGGAGCTGATTAAGGAACTCAAAGTGTTATTCAATAACCATTATATCTTGATTTTATTGAAAATTGTATATTTAATTTTATTTCCTTTTTTTCCTTTATAATCATTTAAAGTTAAAAGCCATGTAACTTGAAAAGTTTTAAGTATGAATATGGACGGTTATATGAGTAGAGAAAGACCGAAGAAGTTATGGATGGATTGTGTGAAAAATGAAATGTGCATAAAACGTGTAAATATTTAGATAACACCTGATAGGGGAGAGTGGAAAAGGAAAACTTGTTTTGTCGACCCTACTTAGGTGGGATAAACAGTTTAAAATACGTATAAGAATTCGTGGTGCTAGTTCATTCAGGTAAGTATTGTTTTTTATATCAATCGTTCTGTATAATTAGAAGTAATATGAAGCGTTTTATATATTGTTATATTGGGTCAAGATTTTAAAGATAATTGTTTTATTCTCTTATGTCGAATTTTTCTTCTTACTGACATAACATCAAAAGCATAGCACGCAACGCATGCATTGCCTTTAACAAAGTGGCCGCATTCAACAATATTTGATTAATGAGATGCAGGTATCAGGAACACAATTCATTATCTAGGGTGCAGCTATTAAATTTATTTTATAACAGGACATTGAGTTACTATTCTATATGATACCAAACGTTTTTTGTTACTTTAAATATAATTGCAATTTAAATGATTTTACTGAAGCCTTATGTGATTAGACCACACTATCAATTACTTCCGAGTTATTTCCATTGTAAAAGAACGAATTAGCTACAGCATGAACTTTTATAGCAGTCATTTATATTTATGTTTATTTTATTATTAACGATATGGTTTTCCTTATTGCCTGCTGTGGTACAGTTTATGTTGTGAAGTTTGACGGCTGTATTAAATGAGTAATTTCTATGTACTTATAATTTGCTTAATGATATTTCAAAAATAATGCCTACTCCTGATGGTTATTGATTTCGAGGATTCGTGTCTGTATAAGTGTTATAGTTTCATAGATTTATTATAAGAATAAATGTATTAGAACATATTTGAAAATTTGCATCGAATATATTTCTTCTTATACCCAGTTTCCCGACACGAACATTTGCAATCAATTTCGAGCTAAGAGCGCATTAAAACACCGTTCCTTATAAACTTTTCGCCAACTTACAAACCGTGCGTATTCGTTGGAGCGATTTACAAAATTGCTCTTAGACCCGAGTTCTGAGTTCCAGTGGAGTGCCCTGCCCCAACTTGCCTTGTTATGCTAAAGAATAATATTCAATATTTGAAGTTTTATGAGGAGTTAAAACTTTCATGATGCTCTTGCTCTTTTGTTGTTCACGATAGGTTGTCTTGTTTATTGGGAGTAAGCTCTGTTAAAATTATAAATACTTTTTTGTCACATTAATTGTCGCATGCGTTCGTGTCTGCTTTGACTTCTTCAAGACTTTTGAGTTTGTATTGGCAAATGTTATTTTTTGTTAGTTAAGTGATTCTGTAGTACTGTTACTTACAACTAATCCTAGTTAATGGTAATGTAGTTGCTTTTATTGTTTTAATATGATATAATAGTATATATGAAATTTCTATGGAACGACATATTTAGATACGCGGAAGTCGAATTTTAGTTTCATGGTTGCATGCAGAACTATTGTTATGTATATATAAGGAACAAATAACGAGGCACAATAATTAGATTTTGCTGTGTTATAAAACTTGCCTCGGACCGGCACTAGTTGTTTTTTAAGGAGTTATGCTATTTTTCAAATACTGTTTTTGTTGTTTAATATGCTTCTAATTATAAATATATAATATTTAAATTCCTAACTTAATTACTAAAGATATATTTGTAATTACAAGTATCTATAACTCTATCAATACCAATCTCCCTAATTAATATTTTATGAGGTCTATCATCATCTACAAATGATCACAAACGGCGTTGTTCTAGTATCAAATGTCCTATATATTACTATCATAGTGCCAGCAGATAGCGTGCCGAGACATTTTCTGGCGCTCACTCTTGTTTTTCGATAGCCCATCAACCTTCGCCGTGATAATATATTGCTGACCCGATCCCTTACCGTTTTCAGCTTTTTAATCCAGTGATTTATTGAGCGTAGGGAAAACGATTTTTGAATACAATGATTTTCATTTTCGCTTCGTACGACTATAAATTTCTTATCTTGATCGAGGTTCGACGAAGTATTTTCATTAGAGTGTCCGCTTTGTGTTGTACGATTGTATTTATGTAAGCCGATAATATTAATTAAATAAGTTTGTTTATTTTAATGTTTCTTTCATGAATAATATTTTTTTAGTGTTTTTTTCAAATATATTTATATAGTGTAATCAAATTTTTTATTGCTACAAATTCTCTAACAATTCTTTTTCTTCGAAATACAAATGGCTGGGGAGTGGTGTTTTTAAAATACCTAGTTAATCTAACCTTCGTATGTTCTATTTTACAATACGGTATCATCTGATGCCAAGTGATGATATGGTCAGAGATGATAACACATTATATGTCTATAGAAATTGCCTATAAAATGCAACTGTCAGAACATACCTATAGGTGCTTGTCCGGAGCTTTTGAACGTGAAGGTGGTACCTAGTCAGGCAGACGAATAGTTATTAAAACAGATAACATTTTTTGATTTATTAAAATATCTAATGAAGTCTCTCTTTTGTCGAACAATGACCTATAGATTTATTAACCTTGAAGAATAAAGTTGTTACACTTCAATTGGTCAAAAATTCAAATATTATCATATGAATTTGTTCTCATATTTTTCAACGTTCATCGTCATCGGATTTGTTCTAAGTACAGTGTTAAGTTTGCTATCAAATTACAGTAACAGAAACTATATAACAAACATAAATTAGATGTCTATAAATATCACTGTCGTTGGTAAATTTATTACGCTATACTTATTCTAGTTGCAGCAACTAAATAGAAACTGTCAAGACACACTGTGTACTTCTTGCGAACTTAAACGTGTGGCCGTGACAAAATACAAAGTAAATAGGTGTAATATTTAGACTGCAGTAAAGAATTATCTAAGTGTTTCCAGAACAGAGGTAGATATTATCTCCTTGTCTTTGAGAACATTAGTGAGTTCAATTTCCTTTGAGCTATGTCTAAATTATTATATGTAGATTTTTTTGTACGAATTATGTGACTGAACTCTTCCTAAACGGCTGGATAGATTTTGATTAAGAAAATTGTGTACTCTGGTGAATTTAAGTATGGTTTTATTTGGTAATGAACAGTTTGATTTTTGGCAAACCAAGCTGTATCTAGCTATCTCGCCCCGATGTATAACTGCGTACTTGTCTCAATTAAAATCTTATTGTAGAGATATGTGGAAGGTATATTTTGAATAGGTTTTTACACCTAATAAAAAAAAGGTCTTCACCGAACTGCATGGTGTGCGGTGTGGTTGAGGATGTTTACCGCGTTTTGATGGAATGTGTTAAATATGAAAATTGTAGAAAATTTTTCGAGATTACTCGATCCATGGATGTAGGTATTTGTAATTCGATCCTGGCAGACCCTCTGTCTCAGAATGCGAAATCATTGTACACAATCGCAAGGTTAGCTTTTAAGATTTGATAATGTACAATACATTTGATAATGTGGAACTGACTATGACTGTGATGTTGCTACGGGCCGTCATAGTCGCTATGCGACAAAGCCCGTATTAAAGATAAAAAAAAAGAATGGTTTCTGTTCAGAAGAACAATTATTCAATCACATCCCATCTTCTCCTTTCCACTTCAGAACTACACGGGCGGGTACGCGGCTCCACAGAATCACAGTAGCAACCTTCTCGGCAAGAACGAAGAAGTTCGAAAAATTCTTATCTTTGTCGTACTGTGAAGATGTGGAATCGCCTCCGGACTAGTGTGTTCCTTCCCTCTTATGATATGGGGTCCTTCAAGCGAGGCGTGAAGAGGCACTTTTGCAGATCGGCATGATGACGACGACTGCCGTTGGTATTTAACATCGACTGTCGCCGTTGTTTTTGGACTGTACCGTACTTACCATCAGGTATTGTACAGTCATTTTGCCGAGCTTATATATATAAAAAAAAATGTACATCCGGTAAGTGGTGCTGCGGTTTGATTCTAAGATTTTTTTTAATTATCAGAGTAGAATAATGTCCGCAGTGTTCGCTAGTAGTATTACAAATACGAATATAAGTTTGTTTGTTACGATTTTAAGCATTAATTACTAAACTGATTATCAATAAATTTCATGTTACATACACGTTATCGGGCTAACAAAACAGGACATAAGGTAAATTGCATTCATAAAAAAAATACAGTTTCGGAAGGATAAGTTTTATTTCCATTAATACGAGCGAACCCTCGGGCAAAAGCTGGTGTCTATAAAAATTGCACAAATAAGGTTATGAGGTATCCTTTTATTAAAAAAAAATGTACACATAAGCTTTATGTCATAGAAAATACACTTACAATATAAATTATACCTACAATAATTTTTATTGCTGTAATATTTCCAACAATGCTTTTTCTTCGAAACACGATATGGCTGGAGAGTGGTGATTTAAAATGCCTAGTTAATTGCGCTTACTTCCAAGAAAATACGGCGCATTGGAAATTATGTTACACTTTTAGTATTCTAGTACACTGCACACGTAATAGATTCAGTCTTTATTAAGAATTCCGCTTGGCTTTTGGCTTGCTAAATAAGGTTAATATCGATTATTTTAAGGTCAAATAACTAAAATTAATAGAATTGTTTAAGCTCAAATTTGGAATATGATTTGGTCTTATTATATCTATTTTATTTAATTAATTTAAATAACTATTAATTAGTTATTTTCCGCGGCATCACGCATGTTTTATAATGCAGTAATTGTCATTGTCTTTTTATGAGTATATAGTATAAAAAAAGTCGCTTTCTCTGTCCCTATATCCCTATGTATGCTTAAATCTTTAAAACTACGCAATGGATTTTGATGCGGGTTTTTTTAAATAGATAGAGTGATTGAAGAGGGAGGTTTATATGTATAATATCATAAATTAAATAATGGAGAAATACTGTTATTTTTGAGGTTACTCCAAATGTAACGCGTGCGGACCACGGGCAGTAATGAATAAATAAAAACTACTGGATCGATTTTAATCATTTTTTCAGTGAATGACATAGGCTATATATTTTATACCCGTGCGAAGCCGGAGCGGGCCGCTAGTTTTATATATAAGTAAAAGAATATATAACTGACCGTCTCAAGAAAATGCTCATGGTCATGCTAATGCTCTTGCAAATTGTTACGTCCCTAGGCCCTAGTAATATGGGCTGTGCGTTGATATGTCAGTCAATACTTCTATATACAAGATATAACTCACGACTAATTTATTTTTAAGATTTCACCGCTCCAAGTTCACGAGGTCAGCCTCTATGATGTATCAGCAATTGGTAGGTGTTCTTATTATGTATGAGGTAGACACTAATGATGAAATGATTTTCTTTGAATTCTGTAATGTATCTAAGTGTATGGACCTCATATTAGTTCATATATTATATTGCACTGAATAATAAGATCTAGTCTTAATATTATAATAGCGTATGTGTTCGATGTTCCGGTATCTATTTTGTGAGATATTTTTAATTATTTATACGTGGTTATTTATATATAAAAAAGCTTTAAAACCCTCCCACCTAAACACCGAATATGTTTAATTTAACAACAATAATTTAAACAAATCAAGAGTCATTTCATTATTGGAATATTACCACGAAACTCGAAGTGGGCTGTAATCGTTTTAAATTATATTTCTCGGTATATTAACTGGACTTTACATACAAGCTTTTGCTCACGGCTTCGCCTGTGTTAATGTAAATTTACTTCATCCCTCGAGAATATTGCATTTTTTCTGAACGATTATTTACTCGGAAGATTAACAGCTATAATATACAATAACCGACATAATCTAAATACAAGAAAGCATAAAAAATTGGTCGTTCCATGTTTTAGTCTCACTGGGACCGGTAACAGTTTTTTAGGTAATAGTGTTAGGTTTTATAACAAAATTCCAAAGCACGTTACCGATATGCCGGATACTAAGTTCAGGCCCCATGTCAAGCAGGTTTTAATGTTTAAAGGCTAATACAGGGTGGATCAATATGTAAATGTTGGTGATGTCTGGAAATGACACCCTCTCTGTGGATCCACTAAACCGAATGTATCTATGTTTATAACTATGTTTTAAAAATATGAGTTATAATATGTTTAATGAAAAGATAAACCACATCGAGTTTCTTGCCGGTTCTTCTCGATGACTGGGCTATTTTCCGAACCGGTGGTAACTTTGACGTCCATAAGCGCCTTCTCAGGGCCTAAGCTGAATAAAGTATTTTTGATTTTGATTTGAATATTTAATAATTAGAATAGACACATATAGCCATTTACTAGCCCTCGCCGATAAGTAACAGATATACAAACACATGCATTTTTAGTTATTAAGTGAATCTAATAATAATGAATGCAAAAATATTAATAGTCTATTATTATTAGCAACCGTCATTATTAAATAGCTCTCTACTTAAAAACGTCGTCGCCTATTATTATGCATTATTAGCTTTTTGTGATAACTGAATGTTCTTTTATCTGTACCCTAACAACGTGTATTCAAAATTTAACAATGGCCGGTTGAGTAGTTAAGCCATGAAAGCGTAACAAATAAACAAAAGAACTCTTTTATATTTAGAATATAATTTTCCTTTATTTATTTATAATATTAGTAAGGCAGTAAAGTTGTAATTTCTATGCTAGTAAGTATTTTTTGAAAAACTGTATGAGGAAACATAACATATTATGTAATCGTGTGTATGTTTGTCACTGAAATGGAAACCAGTAAGCCGATTACAACATTTTTGGTCGCTGAAACTCCCATCTAATGGTGAAGGTCCCGAGTAAGCAAAAGGAATTGCAAACAAAGGTATACCAGAACGAAATAATCAGCTTAGTGGGGCCTCGGCGAGTGGTAGAGTGCGGTGTTACTTTACAAGAACATCTTATGAAGAATCTTAGGGGTAAAGTGCGTTCGATTGCTTTGTGAAATATATTTGTACTTTTAAATGAAAGATGAAAAGACTTTTACAAATACCTCGTAAGGGCAACAATAGTAAATAACTTTTGCTTATCTAAATTTAAATATACTTTAAAACTTACTAACTAATATGTTTCACCACGCAACTCGGGAACTATAAATCAGGTTTTAAATATTATTTTTTCATTGCATAGTTTCATTATTATGGTTTTTATAGGTTCTAACACCATACTGTACTAAGTAATATAGTGTGTCGCGGGACGGGTTATCGGAACTCGGAGACGGATCTGCTACATAACGAGAACCTGAACCTTGAAGGACGAAAACTGTAAATGCTTATATTATAAGAGCGAGGTATTTTGTTTACGGAATTTGTTTATTATAGTATATTATAGTATTTAATATGTATATTACACGAGCGAAACCGCAGGCCACAACTAGTGCATGTGTATAATTTTCTTGGAGAAACATATTCAAACAAGAAAGAAATCTCTATAAATATCGATTTAAATGACCTGTACTTCCTCACCAGTGTGAGTTACAGTTAAGTCGCAATAAGCACTAATGTAAAGCGCTTACCCTTGAGTAATTCTTGTGTTCGAATAATATGTTAGCACAAAGGGCCGCAGAATTATAAAAATTAAAATAACAATTATCAAAGTTTACGTGTATTTTGGTATGGGAAATCTTCTCACGCTCTGGGATAAAACATAGAGTTGATATTAAGGGCTCAAATTATCAGACATTTTCTTTTTACATATTTCCAACAAAATTTTACTTCGGAACCGAAGAGAAAATTATCGTTTAAAAAGAAACATCTCAATATATATATATATATATATATATATAATAAAAATACAATTCACCTGAGGCTTAATAACGTCAAAACTACTGACCGTAACCGCACACGGCTTTGACCATTCGAGATGTAATTTTTCATATATGGTTCTATGCTACTTATTGCTTTGGATTCCATTGATCACAATTGTAATTATTTTTTCTATGCACAGCGAAGCGTGCTGATATCAGCTTATGTCAACAATAAGCGAATACACATCATGACATTTATAACCAACGATAAGGCGCCAGTCTCAAAAAGTTTACGATTATGGACGTGTAAAGATTAGGTTTAATTTAGAACGTAAACGCCTTAGTCATATACAGTCATTTTCAGAACTAGCCTGTTTATGTAGCACGCTAATTCAGGGCTATAATCTGTGAGTGCTAAATCCTGTAGATAGTGTGTCTGGGAGGCTACTAGATAGCGTTGTTACTACGCATCTGCAATGCAAATATATTATTACATCGGCGTTCTGTACACGCCGGAGCGTGTGATAGACTGGTAACTATTTAGCTTAAAAATGATGTTCTCGTTATATGTGAATATTCTGTTTTCTGTTTTGGTAAAATATATAATTCGTCTAACAGAGTTAGTAAAATTTTCATAAAGGACTAACTGTCTATATTTACTACGTACGCATGAAATATATTGTATGAAAATTACCTACTTTTTAGGATAACATCATCATCATCTTACCCTTATCTCACCTAAGTAGGGTCGGCACAACATGTTTTCCTTTTCCACTCTCCTCTGTCAGATGTCATACTTTAATACTTTTTAAGACAGATGTTTAATAATTTAAGTAACTTATATAAAAATGTTAGTTTGTAAAAGTGTTGTTTGTTTGTTTGTCAAGCTTTCCTGAACAACGTGTCATTATCAAATTTGTATACATGTTTTCAGGGTATAAAAAAGGAGAGAGAGGACACTTTTTATCTAGAAAAAATGTGCTGTTACCGAGGATTTTATCAATACATTAACGTCAGCGAAGACGCAAGTAAAGGCTGGTATTTTATAAGCATGTTATAAGCAGTTTCACTGACGTTTATTTTTTATTTTTTACTGTCAACGCAGTTATAAATGATTAAACAAGTAGGGCAAAGAACAGGAATATTCTGTAATACGCAACTAAGCCGGTAGCGCTTAGCGTTCTTTTTTACGTACAGTATTTTAAGGTACTTAGGTAGAGTCGTAGCGTAATGTTAATAACTATAATACTATCGTCCAAAGAAAGAGGGAATAATTTGAATTTACGTGTACATAACGAATCGAGAAAAAACTGCATCTAATAGTGTTTTTTTTTCACCTATGGGCTACCGTTTTCAAATGACACTTAATAATAAAACTAGTTCGATATATTTTGCTAAAGGCGTCAGTCCGCGACAGATATTTTCTTCGATTTGCGTCTTAGTTACATACGCCCCTTTTCATTAAAGCGGCAGAAAAACTTTCCTCATACAGAGATTATAACATGCAAAAAGAAGTTTAGCAACCTGATTTACCAGTCACTTTCAGATATTGGTGGGTTTAAATAAACAATTTCTTTTTTCCTTTATATTTTGGGATAGATAATATAGTATAGGTATATGTAAAGTACGTATATTTAGGCTATTAAAACGCCGGGTCTAAACTTATGAAACTATCCAGCGGTATTCCTTTCATAATATAGATGGGTATTAAAAATAGTTCTTGAAAATTAATTCCCCGAGGTTAATAATAAAATGGTTCTTGAGATGTTATCGATGGAAAATTCCAGCGGGTACGCGACTTGTAAGATACGAACACATTAAACTAAACCACTAAATGTGTACGTTAATACATAATATATTATATGGTACTTTCTTCATGTATAAAGGAACAAAACATAGCTGCAAATTCATTAATAATTATAATCCACGGAACAATAACTCAAGCGCTGTTTCCACTGAAAAAAAAAACCCCACGAAACTTTTACATGATTAAAATTCCAGATTTATAAACTCAGCCGCCGCTGCAGGAATGAATAACGGAATAATTCATTAGAAGGTTAATTAAATTCGTTCTACCGCAGCGGCTGGAAGTATGTAATTGAATTACCAGTATTAATCTAATCGGGCACATTACCTATAGTTCGAGTTTGGTTGCTAGGTAGCACACGAGAGCAGTTTTGTATATATATCCAATATAAAAGATCTTGCAAATGAATTTCACGTAATTACATAATTACGAATTTATTATCCTTGAAGGCTATTTATTATAGGGTGGATTAATATCTGAACGATAGTGACGTCTGGAAATGACGCCCCTCTCTGTGCATGAAAAACGAATTTAATTATCTATATCGATATAGATAAACTGTCTATGTTCTTAAATAAATAAAATATAATGAAAAAATAACCCAGATCGAGCTTCTTGCCGGTTCTTCTCAATGACTGGCTTCTTTTCCGTACTGGCGTGGAGGTAGCTTTGACGTTCATAAGCGCCTTCTCAGGGCCTGAACTGAATAAAGTATTTTTGATTTTTTACCGAAGTTCATAGAACATTATTTACTATTATAAACATAATATTTTTATGCTTTTGAACGTTGTAATATATTACAAAATGAATTTATAAAATATGTAATGTTGGCAACGATGTTTAAAAATATCACCATATATATATATATATTTGTAATATAATAAATAGCTACGTCAGAGAGTGACAAACGTATTTTTCGATAAAAGAAATTCTCAGAGATGACACTTACAATTATATGTAAATAGATACAACAATTGATAATTTTTTCTTGTTATCTCATTTATTATTCACTTTTAAATTAAAAATAAAATACGACTGTAAAAATATATAATTTGAAAAATTACTTCAATTAACTAGTTTGTTAAATCTAGTTCTCGTGTGACTATCGATTATAACTCTGGTATTCTCAGTATTTACTTATAGTTTCATAATTAAATACGAATTCTTACCTTACAGACGAGAATTTGGAAGTTATAATAATTTATGGAATGTATCCTGTCAGTTGAAAACTTGAGAAAGTTTTCCTTGTGTTTGTTTATGTACTTTAAAATCTCAGTAAAGAATTTGAGATAATATAATATGGAAGTTAAATATGCTTGTAAGTTAGTTTATTAAATTTCAACCAATGATTTGATTACATAGAGAATAAAACGACATATAATATATGAGAATAGTGGTTTCCCAGTTTCTCCGAAATAGGTAGAAAACCCCCAGACCATCCTGTATAAATCAACAAGGTTCCGCGAATCAATTACAATTGTCATTGAAACCTTGAAATATTTTAGCTGTGAAATAATTTCACTGTTAACGTTTTTGTTATTACATTTTATTTTAAATCGTAATGTCCTTAATTTTAGATTTTTTTTTTAAAGTCTGTTTTGTAACAGGCTGACGATGATTCTCAAGTATGTTTTTTATTTAATTTTATTGTGAAATATTTATAAATAATAAGAGTCTATGAATCTCATTTTCTCTACATTATATAGTAATAAAAAATAATTACTATACCTATACTATACTATACTTAAATTATACAGTCTAGTGCATCCTAGTGGTTAGTTATAGTGACGTGGATATAATAAAAACCTTCTCCATTAAAAAAATAATCAGGTGTATCAACTCGAATTGTAATGAGTTTCAAATACACAATCTATTGACTAGACGCCTATACAAAATCAGCATATTGAATGATCTGGGATTCCCAATCAAAGCTTTGAAGTAAATGTGTATGCAGTTCTGAAGTATCATCTATACATTTGCCTGTCATATTATGCCTTTGAAATTAAATTAAATTAATTACAATTGCTACCTTCATAAGGTGCTAGAATAAATTATTGATTTAGAAAGCCAATGCTGTAGGTTTTTCTATTGAAATTGAGGTAATGCTAACAATAATTCAATCAACGTCGATTTAAAAGACGATGAATGGCATATTACAATTATACATTTTACCATGTGGAAAATATTGAATTAATAAGGCGAAGAGGAGTTAACGAGGGAAGACGCTTGTTATAGTTTCAGATTACATGATTAACCGACTAAGATGAAACGGAGAGATGGCACACAATATTGTCAAGATAGTTAAGAAATAACGTAGTGAGTGTGAAAATTTTAAGATTTTAAATACATATACGATTTTTCCTTGAGAATTGGATAATATATATTTTTAATAGCGCCTATAATATACTAAAGGATTCGAAAACAAAGGGGTTAGGTACGTATATATTTAAAATTTATGAGCTATAAAATTGGCATGAAATACCTTTATAAACGGGGAATATGAAAAATATTCTATTACCTATGGAATAAATTACCCTAAATTGCTCGAATTCGGATTGCGGCGGACCCTTTGGTATTGGAAATTTAAGAGATTAGGGGCGTTACAGTGAACGCTGCGGTCATCCATCAAGGAATAAACCGAATCAACATTGAATTCGTAATATTTTGCCTGTTTGCACATTTAGTGAGATAAAATCAAAGTTATGAGTTTTGATTATATATAAAAAACCATGCTATTGTATTCAATAATTCGAGATGATCTGGTAATAACGTCTATGGCTTTATTGGTTTTTTTCGCCGTGTAAATTGTTTCTTAGATATTTTTTGATTGGTAAAAATTATAGTAAATAGTTGTTAAATATCGGCTCTTATACATCATCTTTTCAGTTTGTAGAGTAAAGATAAAAAAACAACTGAATTTTAACGCCGATTATTCAGAAAAGAATGTACATAATTAATTGTCGTTCTCTATCGTGTCACGTTACAAATATATTAGGTAAAGTAGTCACTTAAATATTATGACCCCAAAACGCGGCAAAATGAAATATTTACTATATCAGACTTTTACCCTTTATATAATAGTTAATATCCAGGTAAGTGCAATATAATATCGCTAATTACCTCAAGTAATTTATTGTATACATTTTTATGTGAATCTGTAAGAGTAAGAAAAGTAAGAAATATTTAAATTCGGAGGATATATTTAATTGAAGACTATCGAAGGCTGAAATACTATTTATCTCTTTAATTCTACTGTAAATATATATGTATTTAATATACATTGTTTTGTGTCATATTTGAGTATATTAATTGTATATTATGGTTTGTGTCTATGTTATAGTTTAAATTATGTCGCTATCTATTTGTTTTGTTGTCCTTACTGTAACTAAAACACCCTTGCTTTTTCCTTTCTTCCTTCTAGAATATATCAGCGATAATGCCGTCCTTTGAACTAATCATATGATTTGAATTATCGAACTGTATATATATATATATATATATATATACTAGAGATTATATAAATAAAATATTATTTCTCTTTGCCCATGAAACAGGTCACCATTATTCTAATTTTCCACGTCGTGTGATTTAGAGTTAATTGGAGCCAATACGTTGCTAAAATTTAGTCTGTAATTAATTCCACTCGCACGGTTACAGTAATTATGACGGATGGCCGTAGCATTTTATATAGAGGAATTAAACAGACACATGGACTCACGTGGTAATGTATATTTATTGACTAATAATCAATCATTACTTTTCATTAGTATATTAGGGTAACGACAAACATACATAATATTCACAAAGGTAAAAATAATCTAATTTGGCAACAACTTTACGCATACTTAGTAAGAGTCGATACCATTTAAGGATTTGCATTGGATTACATGACAAACATTTTTAAGTCCTCTTAAAATTTCACTGCGAGTTTTGAGTTTTATACAGGGTGCAGGTTAAAATCGATGATACTCGATGCATATTGGGAAATGGTTTACTTTTGATCTCATAACCCCTAGTACTATCAGATCCGTTATGATTACTAAAATAAACGAGTATAACCTCTAATATACTACGATCGGTTTAAAACTAATATAAATCGTTCCCATCTCTGGGCCGGAGCGCCCCAATGCCATCTACTTCTTTTAGACCGAATCCAACGTAGAGCGGCTCGAATTGTCGACGACCGGGTGCTTTCCTTAAAGGTCGATACTAGCGTTTTGTAGGGACGTTGCGTTACTTTGCGTCTTTTAGAAGATCTACCACGGAGAGTGTTTTGAAGAGCTGTTCGTATTTGATACATGTTGCTGAGTTCCATTACCGAACGGCTCGCCACAAAATGAAATTCCTTTCAGTGTTATCTCGATGGTTGGAAGTCGTCTACTGTGCAGTTCTCGCGTGCATTCTTCCCACGTACGTCGGTCCTCTGGAATGAAGTCCCAGAGGCAGCGTTTTCGAACTAATGTTACCCGCAAACCTTCAAAAAACAAGCCTATTGCTTCCTCAAAGGCCGGCAACGCATCTGTAATGCTCCTCGTGTCGCAGGTATCCATAGACGGTGGTGATTACTTACCATTAGGTAACCCATCTGTTTGTTAGCTTGTAATCACATAAAAAAATATATATTTATTGACAAGAATTATGACTATTAGTAATCATGTAGATTTTTTTTTTTCGAACTGACTACACTGTTGGCTTGTTAAGGCCAACAGTTACACGGGATTACTAAGGGCAGCGCGTAAGGCACTCACCCGAATAATCATGTAGTTTTTTCGAACTGACCTACACTGTTGGCTTTGAAAGGCCTCTACAGTTCCACCGGACTACAATAATCATGTAGTCGTCAAAATTCGATCATCATTTATAAATTTTACATGTTTCAATGTTAAGTAAAAAAGAGTAACGAGAATCGGTTAAGAAACAAACGAGAAAGACATACTTAACAATTTCAACTATACCTATTTATATATGAAATAAATTGAATTAAACAGTTTTTTAGCAAGTTTTATTTGCATAAAAAATATTTGTAAGTTCCAAACTGTCAATTTGTTAAAAGAGTTTGTCGCTGAAACACTCACCATCATGTTAGGGAATGTTAGAGGTATATAAAAAATATTTATATAAACTAAGTACTAAGCCCTTACCGTGCTAATTTTTTTTTTATATTGTAGGGGGCAAACGAAGAGGTGGGTCACCTGATGGTAAGTGATCACCGCCGTCCATAGACACTAGCAACACCAGGGGAGTCGCAAGTGCGTTGCCGGCCTTTTCAATATGTGGGCCTCCGGCGCTCTCACTGACCGAACGAAACGCAACAGTGCAAGCCTTGTTACTTCACGTCGGCTTTCTGTGAGAGGGTGGTACTACCCCGGGCGAGCCGACCCATTCATGCTGAAACCAGTAATAGCTTCAGCGTAGCTCTAGTAGCGTAATTCTACTTAGTAAGTTTTTAATTTCCATAAAGACACGAATAATGATATATTATAAATATACGTAACATTTATATACTTTTCCATTCACTGTACGAATTTTAACTGTTATAAAAATTCTGTACTTTAGTCCGCATTATGGAATGGACCAACTAACGGCAATTTATTACACCATGAATTAGTAAAGTTGTAAAGTGAGGCAATCCCCACAGATGTTCGACGCGGAGATAGTTCCAAAAGGTCCATCTGCAGGTTTTTTCGCAAGCCGATTTTACCCTTGTGACATATGACGGTACTTATCCCTCCAAACTGCTGTAATTTTAGTGATCCAATTCATGGATTGAAATAAAGAGGTGTACATATTAAAAAATATTGATACATTTTATAATTACAAAACGAATTTTTACCAAAATAAATATTATTATACACAACTAAACGTGTTTATTTTTTATATAATTCTTTTATCGAGCAATTAACTGTCTTCGATTTTTTATTCGCGTGAACTACAATATTACTATAAAGGTGTTTTAAATAATTATAGACTTGTTTGCACGCGTGCGTTCTATCTGTCGTTAAACGCTAATGCAGCTTATAACTATTTTATTACCAACCTTAGACATACCAGAGTCTGAAACGAGACAAATCTTTAACAGGTTGCCTGTGAACTGAGTTAAAATACCTCTTGGGTCAGTCTGTGTTGCGAACAAATACCCTTCAGTTGAGAGCACAGCAATACAAGTACCGCTTCTTTGCTTCAAAAATAGATGTGGAGATGTTGTTGCTGCAATAAAACCTATCATAAGTTCTACTACTCTTGATATATCATTTAGAGTGTAATTAAGACTTAAATACAGTTTAAATTCTTAACTAAACTTAAGGGACCCAACAGTTTGTATTTTGTAATCCAAAAATACTAGCTTTAGATACAATTAAAAAGAAAGATAACAAAAGCAAGTCGATTGTCTACGACCTCGACTGTCATTGTTACAAATAGAAACTAAAATATTTATTTGGAGACATTTGCAAACTGATAACATAAAGAATAATACTTACTGCAAATATTTACTGATGTCTAAATTATGAACGTATTTCTACGTTTTAGAGAATGGTTGTTACAGTATTAAGAGTTTGTCGATATATGGATTTAAAGGTAAACTAACTAAGTTGAATTAATTTCTACGTAATAGTCAGTATGTATAGTTATAGTCAGTATAACGAAAGACGTTATAAAGGGAACACTTGTACTTTTATTTATATCGTTTCTAAGAACACTCGCGACTTTGTTCGCGCTCCATTACAATACATAATAAAATAACAGTGAAATATAGCCTAACCCCAAACTTTGGAGAATTATATTAAAATATGTAGCATGTAAACATTTTCTATGGAAAAAGATGTAGATGTACCAAATTCATGGTGATCGGTTAAATGCTTACACTTTAGACTTTAGCGTTTGACTACAATCTCACCTGATGTTAACTGACAATGTAGTTTAAGATAGCAAGCCTAGAGTGCGACTGGCTCTCAAGTGCTAATGCCGTAATACCTATAAGTGCTTGGCGACATATTCCCAATTTAAAGGTGATAGCTAATCAAGCAAGCGTAAAACGAGCCCTACCACCATACTATGGCTTCATCATGATGCTTTTCTTCACCGAAAGCTACAATTGATTACTAAGTCCGCGGTGTCCGAACCAATAACCGCTATCGCTTCAAGATCGCATCTCAGATGTACATACGAGTATATCAACCTCTATTTTAATATATATTTCGTGAAGTGCATGAGAACGCATGCCAATTAATTGTTCAACTTGCGGCATATATTAATGAGGTAGTAAAGTTTTGTGCTACAGTTTCAAAGTTCGGCACATTCAAATTAACTCGAACCGATCTTGATCACGTCTGTTTGAAATGTAGCCAAGCCACGAAACCACTAGCGATACCGTCTAACTTAGTAGTTCCTTTGCTCTATTCAAACGAACGGTGGCGATTTTAATTAAAACTGGAATCACAATTAAAAGTCAGATTTAAGTTCTTGATAAAGCGTCATTAGAACTACCTCGTACAAATATCTAAACCCGACACCGGTTTGTGGAAACGGGAAACTTTAACAAGTACAATTCATTAGACCCGCTATAAACTTACAAAGCCAGACAACGAGTTAATTCGACACGGTTCAAACACTCTTGAAATTTATTGAAACTTCAAATAATTTTGGATCACTCTTAATCCACAGTGGGAGTAAAGAAAAAATAAACGTCTTTTTTTTAACAGATCGAAGCGTTTGTAGAACCCGTACCAAGCAACAAAATATAAATTTATTATTTTTATACATCACAACTATCTGATAACAGGACTCTTCATTTAGGAAATTTCGTAATTAATATGTTATTTCGAGTTGTGAAAATAAACATTTTATTGTACATCACTCAATTCATCTAATTGATTAAATTCTTCATCAGATAACACAATAAGCTACGAAACAACTAACGTGTATGCAATGTACATACAATAATGCTGCAGGCGCGAGTAGGTGTGGATTTATTGGCTGCCTTTGAACCAATAAGCGTGCAGAAAGATGGAAAAATGTTACACTGTTTTTCGCCTAGCCTCCACTCGTACTGAGCGATAAGGAACTTCGTTCTAAAGATAGTAAAGAGTCAATTGAATCCAAAAAGTAAGTAATATAGAACCGTACGTAGAACCAAAAATCCTCATTAAATGGTTATAGTCTTATGCCAATACGTTCAGTAGTTTTGACGTGATTAAGCCACAAATAAGTGTATTACCATTACATTCCATAAATTCCATAACTACTGATACTAACCTCAAATTTAGCATTTCGAAACCGATATTTAACCATTTCCACTATTATTTTAGTCTCGCATAATAATGAAATATATGACCTATTAGATACTTTGTTACTGTTTTTAATCAAATATGCTTAATGCTATATGCTTCTGTGAAAAACCTAGATTAAACTTAAATTACTTATTGTGAAACGGCACTATGGCCCTATATCAGAATAAGGTAAAAAGTGAGTGTAAATAATGGGGAACTTGCGTAAATTTTAAAATTACCTTTAAACATAATCAAATGTTAAACGTGTTATCGAATAGTTATCAAGCAATGTCAAATTTAAATCATACTTCTTGTACTCTAAAAAATATATAGGTTAGAATATCAGTTCATAATTAAACCTTCGTTTGCCAACCACAGAAAAGCTCAGTGACAGTAAAAGGGGACAATGATCTTACAAAATTCTAACGTCCTAATTTCATTACCGTTCCCGACAATATTGGCTTTTGAATGAGCTTAATAAATGAACCAGAACAAAGATTTCGAGGCGATCTGTCTTCAGAATAACAAAAGGTTTTAATAATTATGCTAAAATATTTTTAACATAAAATATTATTCGGAATTATTTATTAAGTAACTTTTATTTTTTTTTATTACTGCCTTTCAGTAGCTTAAGTATTCTCTGTAGTATCCTAAATGGTATTATAAATGGAGATATGTTTGTTTGTTACGTTTCATGCCTTAACTACTCAACTGATTATTATCAAATTTATCAGAAGCACAGAAAAGGCTACAGGGTACTTTCATCTAGAAAAAAATATCCTGTCCCCGAGGGTAGTTAGTAGTTCGAATCTATATTCTCGCAACCGATACCGCGAGCAAAAGCTAGTTACGAATTAAGATGAAATATCATTTGTTTTTGACGTGATAACGTCTTATAAATCGATGATCGCCAGCTGCACTCACGTAAAAGTATGACTCATTGTCACGTTTCGCCTGAGCCGAGCGTGGTAGCGAGAGCGCGGAACAGGCGATAGACAGGCGCGATTAGCCTAAGTGTTCGGTTTGTGAGGCATCTATCATTCTTCCATTTTAATCGGTAATTCAGTGATAATAATTCAGTTAAAATTCATAAAAGTGTGCTATTTTTCATCAATGTTTTATTATGACGTTATCATGTAAAATTATCGTCCGTAAGCCGAATTTACAGACAACCATTTTTTTTATTTATTTTGTGTACAACACAATTATTCATAATTTTTTTTACATTATTTTAATAGAATTACATCATTGAAAAATCGCAGTAAAAACAGCGTAAGAATAATAGTCATCGCGTAGAGATGACTAGCCGCATTGGTCATTCCAGTTCGGAAATGCAAAGTTCACATACAATTGGTGACTCCCATACACTAGATGAAATTATTAGAACAGGTTTTACCACACATTTATTGTAGCTTTCGCACCGTAGCTTGGTGGCCTGGCTACTCTGGGTAAAATATCGTTGCGATGGTTGTTGTTCAATACTCAATTTGGGCTGTAGCAAATACAATGCACCACGTACCTTGGACTGCTCCAGCACCTGTTGTGATCCACCGATAGAGATTCAGGCTGCCACTTTTAGGAAATAACGCGATGAGAATCGATTTATGCGTTTTAACGGTTCTTTTACACACACAAGATGTCGTCGCTTCAATTCTTTTTTTTCAGTATGTGTCGCATGACAGCTTATGTCAGCTGCGTTTCGCTACTGCATTAAGTATTGAACATTATGGTAATGAAACATCCCGCCCACCAAAATGCCTATGGTATTTTCTGGTCAAACGATCAAAGAATGAGCGAGAATGTAAACATACGATAATAACGCTAATAAACTACGATACGATACGTTTAGATAGGATTAAGATGCTAAGTAAAACGATATAATGATATATAGATACGAAATAAATATAATATGTGAAGCGGTTTGCGTTAGTCCTCTAGCGGCAGAGGACATAACTTAACTAGAGGTCGTTTAATAACATGATTATTGCAGGTTTTAACCACTGCAATCCGAGGAATGCCATCAATACCAGGTAAAAGATCTAAAACTCTGGCAAGAGGCCACTGTAATGGAGCACGGTTATCGTCCTTAATAATTACCATCGAACCGATTTGTAAGGGTTTAGAGTCTTTGGTCCATTTGGCGCGTTGTGTAAGAGAATTTAAATATTCGTGTTTCCATCTAGACCAAAAACTCTGTTGAAATGTTTGTAACAACTGCCACCGACGATGTCGACTTAATTTTACATTTAATGGATCTTCGTCAGGGACAGCAGTCAAAGGTTCTAGAGTAAGAAAATGTCCTGGTGTTAAAGCTGATAAATCGTTTGGATCTGCGCTAATAGGGTATAATGGATGTGAATTTAAAACTGCTTCAATTTGTGCGAATAAGGTAGTTAGTTCTTCAAAAGTCAAGACTTGATCACCAACAACGCGAAGTAAATGAGATTTAGCAGCTTTAATTTGTATTTCCCACACACCCCCAAAATGAAGAGCTGACGGTGGATTGAATTTAAATTCAATTTTCTCTTTATCGGTAGCATGTTGCATAAGAGATTATAGTTGGTTTCGAGCTCCTACAAAGTTAGTGCCACAATCAGCGCGAATTACATTGCAACGCCCGCGACGTGCTACAAAACGCCGAAGTGCAGCAATAAATCCGTCGGCGGAAAGAGTAGATACTACCTCGAGATGTACTGCTTTTGTCGCGAGACAAACGAATAAGCAAAGATATGCCTTGTCGATCTTAGCACCTCGAAGTGCTCCGAGCTTAATGCGGAACGGTCCACCGTAGTCAACTCCAACAATAGAGAATGGCTTAACTTGATTTACACGAAACGATGGAAGTTCGGCAATAAATGGCTGCAAAGGCCTTGGATTTGTACGGTAGCATTTGAGACACTTAGCGAGACGATGGCGAATAGTGAGTTTTGCGGATATTATCCAGAATCGCTGTAAAAGCAAATACTGAGTAGCGTTAATTCCCGGATGTAAATAGCTTCGATGAATAAAATCAATAACCAAAAATGTAAGAGGATGGTTAGACGGTAAAAGAGCAGGATGCTTTTGTGTGTACTCCAATCCAGATCGAGAAATTCTCCCACCTACTCTTAGTATACCTAATTTATCCATAAATGGGTTAAGCTTACGAAACGGTTTCGATAACGGTTTATTCGCATTTAGGTTAATAATTTCGCTTGAAAAGGAAGTTGTTTGAACATATTTTACTAATTGCATTAAAGCGTTATGTCGTTCAAGGTTATTGATGATATTTTGCTTAACATTTATACGTTTACAATTGTTAATGAAACGATTGATGTAAGCTAATACATTTAATATTTTTTGTAAAGAGGAGTAGCTGTTTAGAAGCGTATCAAAAATGTTAGGATCCTTTGCCGTGACTTTCGAAGTTAGCGCTACTAGTTTCCGAGCTTCGCTTTCCACAATAATCGTATCTTCGTATGATAAGTTAGGTGAAGGAACTGACCAAGTATGTGGATCTTGTCGCAACCAAGAAGGTCCCGCCCACCATAAGGAGTTATGAAGCAACTCAGCTGGGAATTGACCTCGTGAGCAGATGTCAGCAGGATTCTCGTTTGACGATACATGGTACCAGCAATCAATAGGTGTGATATCTTGTATATGGCTAACCCGTTTAGCAACAAACGTCGACCAGCGTGAAGAATGAGAGCGTAACCACGAAAGAACTATTGTAGAGTCTGACCAGAAGTAGATAGCGTCGATTTTAATACGAGAGAGGTATGTATCGCGTAAGAATTTGTATAAATCAGCAAGCATTATTGCTGCACATAGTTCGAGTCGTGGTAATGAGATACGTTTTAAAGGTGCGACTCGAGCTTTGGAGCAGACCTGGATTACTTGAATGTTACCGATTGAATCAGTAACACGCATATAAAAAACTGTACCCAGTGCAATTTCTGAACTGTCACAAAAACCGATCAGTTCACACGATTTTACATTTTGACAAACTATTGTACGAGGTATTTTTAGTTGCGATAACAATGGTAATTGATTTCGATACGTATTCCAAGTATGAACCATTTCTTTATAGATCTTTTCGTTGTTTATTTCGCTTAGTGGAACCAATGACATACGACCGCTTTCTATATAGTCAGACATAAAATCCACGTATTGTGATTGTAGACTCGAGTCTCGTGATAATCTACGTTCGATAGCATGAAATCTTCGTAATGCAACCTCGCGAGAACCATCGAAGGTTGGTTCTGATTCAGCCTTAAAAGGAATGCGTACGATATATCGTCCTGATTCATCACGAGAATGATCGGATCTATATTTTTCCTCGCATAGTAGTTCATCTGGTGTTAGTTTTGACGACTTTGGCACAGAATCAAGTTCCCAAAATCGTTGTCCTAAAGAATTTAATTCGTTATCGATATCTGGTAAAGTATGCAACAAAGTATTGGAAGATAAGGAAGTCTTGCCTAAGAGAAGCCATCCAAAAATGGAATTAAATGCGGTAGGTTGGTTCACACCACCTTTTATTTGCTGGTTAACAATAGATTCTGCGAATATATCCGCAGCAAATAACAAATCGATAGGCCCAGGAATGTCAAATCCAGGATCAGCCAGAGGTAACGATTTAATATGTGACCATCCCGATGTGTTCAATTGCGCGGTAGGTTGATCGCCACATATTTTAGAAATTACATGCATATTTAACTTGTATATCACTCGTCCACCAGTACCGATGGCACAGGTGATGTTACCGATGATCGGTGCAAATGCATCTCCTAGCCCACTAACCCTGGAGGTAGTTTTGGCAGACTGTAAGTTTAGCTGCTGTACAGCCGATTCTGTAATAAAACTACTTTGGCTACCAGTATCGAACAAGGCGCGGAAAGTCTGCATGTTTCCCGAGGCATCTTGAATTTGTACGATAGCAGTGGCCAGTAGCACTGTGGTGTTAGTTTGAGACCTTGACACCAAAGTGGATCCGCTTTGATTAGGCTGCACATCAGAATTATCGCGATGGAGTAAAGTATGGTGTTTAAGTCTGCACGTGCGACACGAGAAGTTTGACTGACAATTTTTCAACTGATGTGATGATTTCAGGCAGTTAAAACACCAATTCTTTTGCTTAGCTATAACTAGACGGTCGTCAACCGATTTGTTCAGGAACTCTTGACATAATGAAATTACATGAGACTGGCTACAGAAAGGACACTTTGTTGAATACGAACTGATTTTGTTATCATTCGCATTTTTCAGCTGATCACGCTTATTATTTGCCACAACCAGCGCTTGAGAAGTATTAATACGCTTGGGTTGAATTGGCGTGGCGGTATACTTAGGCGAGTATTTAATTACCTTGTTGGAATCGGAAAAGTGTGTATCCCGTAGCCAAGCTTCGCATTTGGAACGGAGAAATCCCTTAAGTTGATCATAAGACGGTAATTCGATATCTGAATACTTCTCCTCAAAATCACGTCGAATGTTCTTGTCAAGTTTCGATAAAATGTTATAAACTAAAACAAAATCCCAATTCTCGACCGGTAAGTTAATCGTTTTTAAAATATTCAAATTCTCTTCAAAAAGATCAAGTGACTTCTGAAACTCACGCGCATTGGTGGATTTAAATTCAATATTTAATATATCTTTCCAACAGCTAAATGCTAAGGTCCGTTTACACTTGTAGCGAGAAACGAGAGATTGATAGGCGTCATGATAATGTTCGTGAGTCATAGGGTACGCTTTTACTACTAATAACGCATCACCGCTTAGAGAGGATATTAAATAATGGAACTTTTCCGTATCTGTAAGTGATTGAGAATTATGGATCAATGCATTGAAAATATCATAAAATTCAGGCCATTGTTTGATATTCCCGTTGAAATTGGGTAATGCAATTTTCGGTAAACGAATATTTTGTGATGAAGTACTAGGTTGTTGAATTGCATCATATTTCGTTAGTTTACGGTGAATCGATAAAACCTGATAATATGTACTATCAAAAAGCTGTTGAATTTCATTATCATCACTATCGGGATCATCTATTAAATCTAAAATAGCAAAATGCGCATGTTCAAAATTCGAAGTGATTTCTTTAATATCCTGATGATACGATAAAAACAAGTCGTAATGTGAAGGGTCCTTTATAGCTAAATTACCGATCTCCAAAGCCTTTGCTAACCGTTTACTAGCGATGGTACGTTTTCGACGCAACGATGACAAATCATGAATTGTATACGCGTCCTCAATAGAAGTCGATTTAGCCTTTTTCAAACTTGATGTTTTACGAGTAGAATGTTTTCTAAGAACCGACATTATTACTGCGTTTACGTTAAATATGTAAATACACGAAAATAAGGAAATTGAATATTAGACGTAAACAAAATAACAGACAAAGTAAGCAAATGTAATGAGCCAATTGTATGCCAATTGTAAAATGTAAGATATAGATAACAACAATATACAGTTGAGTTCAAGGTTCACTATACGTAGTCGTAGATTGACCGTTGGGCACGGAACGGAATCGTATACACTACCCACAAGATAATATATTTGCCTTGAAATATATTTCGATTTACAATATGATGAGAAATGATGAAAGTATTGTAAGCCGATAAAATTAAGTACCGATGAGTTATAATGATTACTTAATTAGATCCTACAATATTTTCCGATGTAAGTAAATGACGTGTGTGTGTAATATCTGTCCGATGGCAATTCCTGTACGATTAAGATATATATGAATAGGTATTGTAGGTATGATTACGTATACAGATATATTGATATATAATACGTATATAGATATTATTACGATATTGACCAGTAATACCAGAAACATATACTACGATTGTGATTAATATCAGTGGAAATCCCGGGTTTCGGCACCAAAAAGATGTAGCTTTCGCACCGTAGCTTGGTGGCCTGGCTACTCTGGGTAAAATATCGTTGCGATGGTTGTTGTTCAATACTCAATTTGGGCTGTAGCAAATACAATGCACCACGTACCTTGGACTGCTCCAGCACCTGTTGTGATCCACCGATAGAGATTCAGGCTGCCACTTTTAGGAAATAACGCGATGAGAATCGATTTATGCGTTTTAACGGTTCTTTTACACACACAAGATGTCGTCGCTTCAATTCTTTTTTTTCAGTATGTGTCGCATGACAGCTTATGTCAGCTGCGTTTCGCTACTGCATTAAGTATTGAACATTATGGTAATGAAACATTTATACATGCTTATTTTTTAGTAATTTATAAAAAATCAGGAATTATAGTTTTATTTATGTAAAGCAAAACATTTATTATTATTGTTCGTTAGTATTAAAAAATAGAGGTACGTTTTGTGATTAATAATGGTTATATTATAAAAGTCAAATAAATGTACCTATACAGTATTTTAATCGATGAAGCTTAAATCGAGCCGAGAATGTTCTCCTTAAATACCTATCTATTTAAATAAGTGAAATAGACTGAATTCATTTCTTTTGAAATCCGTCTGAAACGCTCATAACAAAAAACTGTTTGATAATCTGATTGGTCGCAATCTGAGATTACAATTTGAGTTGTTGAGAGCTCTTTCCTTTTTGATTTGATTTCCAATCCGCTGAACGCTCATTTTCTGAGAAGCGTTAGGAAGCTAGAACGGTCGACGACTTGCTTTCGATTAGGATTATGGACATGTGTGAAGATTCCTTTAATTTTACAAATTACTTCATAATTATTTTCTGTCACTCTTGTTTTGGTCAAGATTCTTGGATATAACAACAAATTCAGTATTTAAATTTTATAATAGATCTAGCGAAGACCGCGGCTTCATGCGTTTTTATTATTATTTGTTGTAATTACTATTAATTGTACCTAATAAATATTTGAGTTATAGAAAAATGGATAATCCTCTTACCCTTAACCCACTTAAATAGGGTCGGCACAACACAACGGCATACAGCTTAATTTTTGCGAGCGATTGGTAAATTATTATTTTTTCTGTACTATTGACAAGTCGAAACTATAAGTACCTATACGTTTATACTTCGTCCTCCTTACGTCTACGATCTACAATATTTGTACAATATTCAACACCATTTATTCCACTATTTAGATAAAAATAAATACAGATAATCGTATCTATATATAAACACGTGAAGAAAAAACTCTGTACCCCTTATTATGGACAAATTTCAAGCATTATACGACCATCAAGAATAGAAATACTCGTAGACATTTATAAAACAGAATTTAATAATGTCAAAAACAACGTAAGCCGTGAACGCAAAATTGGACATGTACGTATTGTATCTTTTTCGAACCTTATTCGAGGACAATGATTGGCATTTCAATTTGGAGCAAGTTGCAGATATCTGCCGGGAGTAGCTACTGGTCCCGAGAATGCGTCAATTTACTTTCCAAAGGACAACAAACACATTCGTTTCTGTAGCTCCGACCGCTGAACGACTTGTTTTTTTTACTATCCGCAAATTACAGACTGATCCAATTTGTCACGAGTGTTTCGGGGGATTTGTTAAAAGAAAATACTTTTCCATTTTAAAAGAAGTTGTTCTCATTATGATATTATTTTGGTGAAATAGAGATCGTACACAATTGTGTTAGTTTTAGAAGTTATTTTATACGTTACTTAATTTTTTCATAGAAATGAATGTATAATGCAATGAAATAAAATTATACATATTAAGAACCTTTCAAGCAATATTTAGTATTCGTTTACTGAAGTGAAAAAGTTGATACTTTGACAAGTCAATGTCCTTTTTTTACTTTTTTAGTATATGCGAATTTAATATATCGAAAAATTAGAGCTCTCTTTTCAAGATATTTTTATATCTGTAAAAGCGAAAAAGTTGTTAATGCATATCATTTGTTCACATTAAAATAGATAGATAAATGTTCATTTATTTTTTACCGATTTCAAAAAGGAGGTGGTTCTCAATTCGGTTGTATTTTTTTTTAATGTTCGTTACCTCATTGCTACCTTTGTCATTTAAATACCGATTTGGTTTTTTTTTTGTGTGGTAGGGGAGATATTTTTAATTTTTTCACGTTAGTCTTATTAGCACTGATACTGGGATTTAGAATATATTCCAGGGAACTCCTCAAAACTGAATAGGAAATTTATAATGGTTTATTGAGATACATAGGTGGAGATATGAGTAAGTATATTGTTATCTGTGTAACTGTAAGATGTTGTGGTAGACGTAGACATTTTTGGAGTCGGTTTTATTTTTTATTAAGATTTGCTTGTGATATTACATGTGTAATAAACAAAATTATGATACTATATTTACGTTTCTGGTTCGTATGTCAAGAAAAATAATAACACAGTTACTGGAAATGCGTAATGTTAATAAATGAAAATGATCTATACATATAAACCTCCTCTATTACAGATCAAAAGCAAATTTTCGTTTAAGAAACTGCTAAAACTACAAATTCTTGAGTCACAAAAAATAGTGTAGATTAGAAAATTTGTTCTCGTTAATAGATTTGACGCCAAATCGGCATGACTATATTGTAACATGACATACTACGTCTTTTGGTTTCGTTCACGTATTTCTTAAAAAACTAATTTACTTATTTATGTACATATATAGATATATAGTTTAAGTTTTAAATTTATGATTTTTGAGCGTGAATTGAGTGATGTATACTTTTTTGCCGAAATCATTTGAGATCTGCGAAAACCGAAAGCCGAAAACCAGCGCCTTTTTTGCAGGCGGAAGTACGCTTATGCCAGGTCTCGTGTCATAGATTTACTTTTAATGTTTTAAGTTTTGTACATTTTTATCTCTATGAGAATACATATTTTTCTTCTTCTTCTTCTTCTTCTTCATAAATAAAATATTTAAGTGTTTATTTGTAATGTCCAAATTAATTTTTTTTAATGAGTATGAAAGTAGGATATTTTCGTATAACAAATAAATGAATTAAAAAAAAAATGTCTGTCTGTCTGTTTATTCCAGCTAATTATATTAGTTTATTATAATAAACAGGTTGGACCGATTTTGACGAGCCTTTTACTGGCAAATAGCTGATGTTATAATCATTAACCTAGGCTACATTTAATTTTAGAAAAACAATACGGTCCTGCGCAATTATATATAAGTATAATGCTTTATACAGACACAAAGGTATACAAAGTCGCCTGTGGTTGCTGGTCTTAAAATAACGTTAAATAAACTGTATATTCTATCAGAGACATATCGTAAAATAAATATATAAACAAGTTAATACTAACAGATAAATTAAAAACAACTATACATTTCGTTAAAATTATTATTCGAAAAGATTAATACACTTTCAAAGATGCCTCTAAATAACAACAAGCAACAGTTCGACCTCAAACTTATTACGAACATTTATTTCACCCAAAAACACAGGCCCACGTAAATTGCTTTGGTATCTTCGGGAGCAAAAACATAATTAATGTTGTGTTGCTTGTAATCAGAGAGCTAAGTGGTACAACAAGCGCCAGATGCTATTTTGTTATTATTATATCCCACTTGTCCGTTTCTGTTGACTAAAAGCTTTCTGCACGTGCCTCGATACAGGAAAATATAATAAACTAAATATTACGTTATAGCTAACAAAATCATGGGCTAGTTCAATTTTAGCGTATTACGTATATACAGCTGTAATTACGAACCCTACAATGAGCCGGATCATTCGGTGAAAGAAAATATCACTATGAAACTCTAATACTGTAGTATGACTTTTTCTAATGCTAGCTTTGTTGGTTACCAATATCCTCAAGTGGAAAATTTGTCGCCAAGAACCTATAGACGTATTCCAGCATCTAAACTTGAAAGTCAATCTTGTACTAGGTTTAGCGCCTTAGGCTTAGGCTTATTTCTTAGGCTATATATTCATTCAAACTATGGTTATGCCCCAATAGAGTATATAAAGCAGTTCTTTAAACAAAAACTTGAGGTATTAGGAATAAAAGTCATTGGAAAGCTGTTGTCATCAATTGAATAAATAAATAATTTTGGTAAAAAAAGAAGACCTCTATAAAGAAAATCCAACTATTCTTTAACTACACCTTCCTACTGTATATTAAAAATTTACATCTTTCATAATAAGATCCGGAAATAACAATAGAAAATAAATTTTACACGAAAATGAGAACAATGAAAACCTTGCACCGCCCGAATGAAACTCGTTCATTTCTCTCGACTTCAGCGATCTCTCGAGTGGCAATTAATCAACCTCAGATTATGTTTTTAGACGTGACGCCGTTTTAAATTTATTTATTCTCAGCACTTAATTGCGGTTTTCAGTTGCGAGTACCCCGAGTAAAAAGCGGTTTGTTTTGATAATTAATGATTCTACGCTCGTTACGTCGCGTCGGCTTGGTAACTGAGTAGGCGTTTACGACAGCTGTTTCAAATTTCCTATGACCTTGGTATATAAAAATAGCTATATTGATGTATACGTAAGAACACATTATTTCTTCATCGAACGATTTAATGTAACTCCAAACTTCGATATTCTTGTAGGTTATGTTTTAGGAGTTAGAGGTAAACAAAAGAGAACAGATAAACATTTATATTATGAAAACAAAGGAAGCTATACATTTTAGTTCGGTTAGAATTAAACTATGAAGGGGGTAATGTTCCCCAATTGTTTTAGAGTAAATTGAATCTAAGCGAGCGACTGCAGTCAACGTTCTTAATAAACCTAAGTTTCGAATGCCGTGGAAGGGTAACATCATGACGAAATCGGGTAGGCATTTTATAATACTAATACCGATTGATATTAGTCATGTTGAAAGTCTGAAGAATGTATGCATGTGTTATGGCAGTTACATATATTAATAGTTTATGAATAACATATGAGTTTAGCGTATCATTGCCTTCAGTCAAGCGGGATTTCCATAAAACCACGGAATTATACACAGTATGTACTGTTCACGCTAATAACCAGAATCGCAACATCTTAATTACAAATTATAACTGAATTTCTCTTAACATGACGTTCGCAGTCTGAAGTAGCCCAAAAATATAAACGTATAAATTTGAAGTAACTGTTTTTGTTCCGAACTAATCCCCTAAATAGGTGAAGAAATTTTGACAAGACTATTATAGGCAGATAGAGTCCTCAATCTTATTGTCGCTCTGAATACAGCCTAACTTCGGGCTCGCGTATAACAAGAGTCGAACATTTATTACAAAAAAACAAAGTTTAAATGTTATTACAGGAATCTAAAACTGACATCTATTTATCCTTAAGTAATGTATGTAATGTAAAACATATTTCAAATTTATATTCTGCGCGACTAAAAAGTTTGGCGAAAACTAGAAAACTTTTCAAATGATTATATATTTCAAACGTTTTTTCATAGAAGCTTAGTAATAGTCATAAAATTCACCTGAATTATTTTATAATCAGTATAATAGTTATAAGTGCAAATATTATAGCAGCAAAATTACAATTAAAAAAACAGAAGGCTACCAACAATTAATTTTCTAGATAAAGCACGTAACAGCAAAACCATGTTTATTAGAATGAAGCGAACAGGTATTATTAGTCAGTAAAAACTGACGTGAAACTATAGAAACTTGATAATTCTTGATAACGTCTTTACTCTAGTTTACATATGAGTCAAATATGTTTAACGAAGATATACAGGTGCATGTTATATACTATGTACTCACTGTCACAGTACGAAGATAATATTAAGTTTTGTCACTGACAACTCAGTAGGTAATCTTTTTTCAATAAAATGTCATGTGTGATGTGTCACCTCGTGGCATTTAGAATAAAAGACATTGGAATATTGGAAAATAATGTAGACTTTTTGTATTATGTTTTTTATATATCTATCTGTTGTTATAATAAAATTGTAAAATGGTTGCGTGTTTGTGTACATTGTCGGTTTGGCAACGTAATTCCTCATAACTATTAGACGAATTTTAATAGCGTTTTACAGGTTGCTCGGGTATTTTCACGTGCATACTACATATATTGACCGACACGAATTCTTTTTTAATTTTTATTTTCGATCAAATTTTTTGGAACGATGTTTCTCAAAAGGCGTCGTGGTAGGAGTTGACTACTAGAAATAGTCACGTAAGAAAAAGCGTTATGCGAACGTAAAAAAAAGCGTTATGCGACTTTTTCTCTCTCTCTTACTTTGTCTGTTGTATATGTTAGTTTGGTGTCCTTGCAAGTATCAAAATTAAATCGCGTGGAAATGTCATTACAATTATTGTTATTTTTTTCGGAATTAAAGGTACCCTATATCTTTTTATATACCTCCGGCAACGTGCATGCAAAATTTCATGATGATCGGTTGAGTAGTTAACGCGTGAAAAAATAACAAACAAAGGCACTTTGGCAATTATAATATTAGTTAGGATAGACGAAGATAAACTGGTTTAATATCTTTTTCCCCTGTGTTTCCCAACTGATTTTTGACGTGATAATGTCTTATAAACCGATGAACGCCGGATACACACACGAAAAAGCATGACTCATAGTCACGTTCCGCCTGAGCCAAGCGTGCAAGCAAGAGGGCGGAAAAAGCGATAAAGAGATGCAATCGGCCTAAGCGTTCGGCTTGTAACACATAATTCATTGAAAAAATTGTAATTTTCAATTACCCGCTTCATTGTATTATAGCAAATAATGATAATTTAGTGATAATAATTCAATTCAATTCATAAAAGTGTACAATTTGTCATGAATGTTTTCTTATGACGTTATCACGTAAAATTATGGTCCCTAAAACGGCTTTACAGACAACCAATTTGTTTTTTGTTTATAGCTATTCATGAGCTTTACTGTTATTTACAAAAACATTTTGGTAATACTTTTTTTCATACTGTCGACAAGTTACAGCCTTTATTTATAAGTCTTTATTCTTCATACTTCACGCTCTTTAAGTCTACAATCTATAATATATGTACAATACTCAATGTATATTAACATGAGAAGGAAAAGTTAGTACCTCATATTATGACCGATTTTCAATAACAGGTTTATTAGAATTTGTAGCATTTATAGACGTTCATTTAAAAATTCACTGTTTTCTGTCAGAAAGGCATAGATAGCCCTCAAAGCTACCCTCAATTATGACTACTGTGTTTGTTTCAAATGTATCAACAAATACTAACGACTTATATAAAAATCGTTGTATATTTTCGTTCTTCTATTGAACGTAACAGTCTTTTTAATTAAAACTGAAATCACAACGAAAAAAGGCACTCTGTTAGAGCGCTATTATTCCGAGATCGTTTCGGTGTAATCAGAATCCAACACCGGATTGCGATACAAGAAAGTTTCAAACAAGTACAATTCATTAGAGTCGCAATAAAGGCATCGTCTGATCGAGCGTTATGAAACAAGTTCTGTTTTAAAACTCTCGTAAAAGTTATTGAAAATGAGTATTTTAATCAATTTAGGCTGTAATGGGTATAATATTTTGATGGCTTTATGTTAGTTCGAACATTCGAACAGCTGTCTACTATCAATGTGCAATGAAATAGTGAATGATTAAGTATAGATTATTAGTAATAACCAGGAACGTCAGGCATTAAATGTATTGAAGGTAAGTTGAAATTTGAAAATAATAAGCATCTGAAGACTTGAAGTAAGATGCATATATAAACAGAAAACATGGCAATAATAGCGGTAACTTACAGTCCCACGCATTGTTAGCATCAACGGAGATTCTCAACTTTATTTCTTACCTATTAGAATTTGTCCATTAGCCTACAAATAATAATTTCCCATTAGAAATGTTTTTTCCGGCTAATCAAACAGATGATGCTCCTTCCTTTGGCATGCTCTGTTGTCTAAATAGCTTGATGAATTTTAATGTAGTGAGGTGTTCTTAGATTTGCCTTAATTGTGGCAGTAGTAATGTTCAAATATGAATATGAGAATAAAATAATACTGATTTTGCATTGGGTTTTTATCTCCTTTACTTGTTTCCTGTTGGTACTTCAGTTTTAGAAACGATCTGCTACTGTACATTATAACATAGAGGATTATTTTCCATTATATAAGAAATGGTGACTGTAAGCAATATTACCTACTACATTTTCAAAAAAGATCTTATGCCTATGGAATATTCATTTTTATATATTTTACGAAAAATAATGCAAATGGTGTCGACACAACGCGGGGCACAGCAATCAGTACAAGAGCTTTTGCCTTTTAGCTGACGTCGTAACAAAACACAAGAATAATAAATAGGCCGTTGTTCTGACACAATGTCTCGTCATGAAAATATTTTTATGAAACCAATAGACAATCGTATACCTACATTTACGCTTCTATACTCCGTGACTACATGGTTATTATAATAAACGCTAGCTCTTTTTTCACAATTTTCGTATACCTTACATTTAAATTATATTACACCTGTTTCACACTCTCTGTCGCTGCATCCGTGACGCTTGGCATTCTCACTTCGCGTTTTTAACAGCAGTTAGTTAGTTTGGTTGAAGTCTTTGGGTAAGGTTTCGTTTATCGAGTACTACTCACATATTAGGGCTGATGCGCCTGCCCATGAGCTTTCTCCTTTTCAATCCCTTTGAAGACGATCTATCCACATTGTGGACGATTCAAAATAAACATGGGGTCTACAGTCATTAGAATATCCCAGATATATTGGGTCTCTATGTGTTCTTTACCGCATTTACAATGGAAAATGTTCTGAAGAACTTTTTGATATGGTGCCCTCATCGGCATTCCAAACTTGCACCTCCCATCGCAATATGGTTGGTTGCTCATTGATACACCATTAATCCTAGTAAAATAGCGACAACCATAAGGTTTTTTAAAACCTTCATTATGCGCACGTTATTGCTGTAAAATGGGTTACCTGTTACGGTGTACCCGCAGGGTTATGACATGGGTCTCTTCAAAAAGAGATTGAAACACGCTCTTCAAGGCCGGCAACACAACAGTGATGCCCTTACTGTTGCGGTTTTCCATAGGTGACGGTAACTACTCGTATATACAATTAGATGGACCATCTGCATGTTTGTTGGCTTCTTGTATAAATAAAAACTCAACATTTTCCTCAATAAACAAGATATTTTACGCAAAATTATGTTATACATCGGATAGACAGTTCTCTATACTTTTTAGGTTTTAACGATTGAACACAATATCACCTGATGTTAAATAACGATGTAGCTTAAGATGAATATGCAAAATATGCAGGAGGACTGGACCTGAAGTGCAGTTATCGGAACACATCTTTTATTAAAAAAAAACCCTTCCATCAGGGTCTATGTAGGCAACCAGCACAAGGGCGCACGGCGCGCCTCGGCTTGGACTGTTACCGATTATCCCGAGTCTAACTAAGCTTAGGCTAACTATTATTTCATACATATATAAATTCGTGAAACATACATGTGTACCAAGCATGTATGTTTCAGGAACTCATACATGTATCTTGAATCTGACTACTAAGTTAGTATAAGCTAACTCCGTCCGAGAAAGGGGTTCAAAATAAAAATAAAAAAAAACAACCCAACCACTATGTGTACCTACATGTATGTATGTGCACGTGTGTGGGGTGATCGGTGTTGTGTGTCAAAAACTAGTGTTTGAAAATTAATTCAGTGTCACTGTTGTCGCGCAAGCAACGTGCTCGAGGGCTCCATTCCGGAGGATCGGACCTCGGCTTGAGCCGCTGCCGAGGGGGGCCTAGACGAGTGTGCTGGAGCAAAATTTACAGTCAAGCCGCGGCGGCGTGATCTGTGATTACGCGGACGTGGGCGCGCACACGCTCTGTTTCGAGGGACGGAAGGGTACTGGAAGTTAGCTGTCGTTATTTTGTCGGGAGGATCTGTAAAAATATATCGCGGACGTCTTTTGTAACGCGGCGCATCGGGTACGGTGTTGTAAGTTGCGGCGGATACCACTAACGGACTGGGATGATTCGCGGCTTTCTCAAAATAGCTACTAGTGAGTGTCCTAACGTACTCCCAGATAGACGGCATCTCCAGGTCCCTGTGGAGGTCGACTCTCCGGATATACCAAGGGTACCTACTGCCCTACGAAGAAAACGATTCTGTAGTTTTTGCAACTTTTCGAAGTTATAACTTGACATATGTGCGAAAACGGGACAACTATATGTCAGAATAGGACGGATACACGTCTTATACAAAGTAAGCTTATGTCTGAAGGACATTTTACTTTTAGGACAAACTAATGGGTGCAAGCGACCCAAGACCATAGCGGCCTTGTTTCGAACTCTATCAGTATGCGCTTTGAAAGTGAGGCGCCTATCTAATGTAACTCCTAGGTATTTGACCTCACGTACCCAAGGAATCTCGGTTTCGTACAGCCTGAGGGGCTTTAGATACTTGGGTTGCGGACGATTTACGGGGTCGAAAAATATCGCGGCGCTTTTTTCGGGATTAACCTCTATTCGCCATTGACGATACCATTCACCGAGTGTGACGATGGCTCGATTGATGCGATTTCTAAGAAAGTCCGGCCGCCAACCGGAAGCGTAGATAACTGTATCGTCAGCATAGCAACCTACCTCGATCCCCGGGGACCGAGGTAGGTCACTGATGAACAGGTTGAAGAGAGAGGGCGCAAGAATAGACCCTTGGGGCACACCTGAGCGTATCGGGTGGGGCGGGGATAGCTCACATTCTACTCTATAGCGGAAAGTCCTATCAGTGAGATAATCGCGGATTATATGTACTAAGGTATCGGGTATGCGAGACTGAAAAAGTTTATAAACGAGCCCGGCATGCCAGACCTTATCGAAGGCCTTGGCAACATCGGAAAAGACTGCTATCGTGCGTTTCGGTTTAGGTTTGTCCGAGTTGACCTTCTTTTGGGGATCTTCGTTAAATTTAGAAAAAATGTACTCCGTGAGACGGTGTACTTGATTCGTACATGAGTGTTTACCTCGAAATCCAAACTGCTCAGGTGGTAACAAATCTAACACTGAAATAGAGGTCTGGAGACGGTTCAGAAGGAGCCGCTCGTATAGTTTGCCTAATGTATCGAGGAGACTGATAGGGCGATAACTTGTGGGAAGCGCAGCTTTTTTGCCCGGTTTGTGAATTCCTATCACTACGGCCTTTTTCCAGGCGGCTGGAAAGTGACCCTGGGACATGGCCGCATTGAAGATGCAGACCAGGAGAGCTATAATGTGGTCAGGAAGGAGCTTCAGTACCTCGTTCCTGATCCCATCGGGACCTGGAGACTTTCTAAGCTTGAGACGCTTGATGGCGGCCGATACTTCATCGAAACTAACCGGGGTTAAGGTATCTGCGCGAGGAGATGCGAGAGAACGCTCTACCGAGGATTCGATCGATCCAATATGGATAGGGTCAGTGTTGGCAGTGTTCGGAGAGCATTGCTCCTCTAAATTCGCGGCGAGACATTCCGCTTTGTCTATACTATCGAACGCGGGAGGCAACCCAGGACCTCTGTCTAATGGGGGCATCGGTGTACTGAGATCTGATTTGAACTTTCGCGTGAGTGTCCAATGGCGTATTAACAACGCCTCTAAGTCGGACTTGAGAAGCTTTTTATTCGGTGAAAGGTACGCGGATACTATTGTAATCGTCTGATGACCGGTCATGCCTAACCTGCACACTGACACTTCCATATTGGAAAGAACGGGCGGCTCTACCGGCATGCAATACAACGAACGTTTATAATAAATCAAAGTGCCGCCCCCGCGGGTGACACGGTCGTTTCTAATTATACTATAATTCGCGATCGCGGGATTGCTCATCTTCGGTTTTAAAAGCGTTTCTTGAACTAAAAATATGTCTATCTGTCTATCACGTAGGAAGGCGGCTACTAACTCTCGTTGTGTTTTAAGATTTCTCGCGTTAAAGAACGAAAGACAAAGACCACGTGGTTTAATTCTATTTAACGACGCGAAATCTATTTATTACTATTTACTGAGACGCGGGCAAGGCGTTGTATCGTCGCAGCAACGCCTGGGAATGAAGAGACCGCATTAAGGAGGCCGATGTCCCTATTGCTGTTAACTATTTTATTGAACGCGACGATCTCCTGAATATCGTGTTCGAGCAGTACCTGTGTCAGCCAATCAATACCAGACTGGGAGAACGAGAAAGCGTGGGTAGCCTGAACAGGCATCGCTCCCTGTGGCTGGGGCTGGGCCTGAGGCTTGAGAGCCTGAGGCTGTAGTTTAGAAGCCCAGGGTGCTACGGGCGCACGCCAGGACTGAGGCACACGCGGCACAGAGGGTGCCTCACGTGGTGTGGGAACCGGCGCTACCGGGACACGGGAGGTACCTGGCAGGTCAGGGAAGGCCTCCACGGACATGAGAGGTGGAGGCGGGGGACGTGCGGAGACAACAGGCGCCCTACGGGCTTGTCTCGCTTGGCGGGGACGTTGTGTGCGTGGCGCGCGAGGACACCCGCGATAGTTCGCGGGGTGACCTGCGTTACCGCAGAGAACGCAGCTCGGGGGCTCGGGAGTGTCGGGAGTGCGTGCGCACTCCTTCGTAGGGTGGTCCCCTAGGCACTTAACGCACCTGGGACGAAGATGGCAATTGCGGGCTGAGTGACCATAACTCTGGCAGTTATGGCACTGCGAAGGAGTATGGGACTTGCGAGGGGCCTCAACAGTGATGCCGGTGAGGCCACAAACAGAGGTGAGGCCGAAAATAGCCTTACCCTCTTGTGATCGGTCGAGGACGACCAGGACCATCTGGTAGGGGGCTTTGGTACGGGGGTGGTACATCCTATGTACCTCTCGGACAGGGAAGTCTTGCTCCTTAAGGGAGCCTGACCTAACGTCATCGGTCGATAACTCGACTGGGACACGCCTAACTACGACGCGAAGGAGGCGTTCTTCTTCGAGCGCGAAAGTAAAATAAGCGAGCTTCCTCTCACGGAGAAGAGAGGTAAGTTTGCGGTGATCGGTGGTGGATGAAACTTTTACTTGAATACCTGCAGGCGTATTCAAGGCGGACGTGTACCGGATGTTCTTCTCGTTTAACCGAGTGGATATCATCATCCAGGATGCCTTGTCTTGTATAGTAACTGGGGGCGGGGTGCGGGGCTTCTTAGACTCGGCTACAGAACCCGTAGCTCGGGCTTGAGATGAAAGAGCGGGACTGGACCTACCTGAACCAGTCGGCTTGTGATTGGCTGAGACGGATGCACCCTCTACTTGCGGCTTCTTATTTACCGGGTATTCCGTACCCGATTCGGAATCCGAGGCGTGCGAGATAACGGGAACGGGCCGTTGCCGCTTTCGGTTTACGGTTGTGAAACCGTCGTTCGTAATTACGGGAGTCGCGCCGGTATCGAGCTCCATGTCGGAATCAGAGCTAGAGCTTGGGATGGGAGCTTTGAGTACTCCACTGTCTTCCGGGATTTCCTGAGGCAGAGATGACGCCAATGACGCGAAAGAATTCGCGGTTGCCACACGGGACACTAATACAACATTCTCGGAGGACGCGGTAGGGGCATCGTTAACGAATTCCGTGAATAACGATGGGGCGCGAGTAGCGACAAGATGTCGCAGCCTATCGAACTGTTCCTGTATTGATGCCATTCCTTGGCTTGACGGACAAGGTGCGATACAAAATAGCCTCCCTGCCTGAGGGGCAGGGGGGTGCGCGTAAACAAATTATCGGAACACTCCAATCACTTGTTGTCACTGTTAACTTTAACACGTGGGCCGCACTAAAAAGTGCGGATTACGATCACAATAACAATCGCACAAAACAAAAACAAAACACTTCACACAGGTGCGTTTCTCGGAAGTAATCGAAGTTCAAAAACACAATAGTATCGAGCGATGAATCACTCGACCGTACTGCGCACCTGAACAACAATTAATTAGTTCGCGGAACAACATCTGGCGCGCAACGGACACGTCCGTACACGACGGCTGCTGGGTCGGAACTCTTTGTTTGTTACGCTTTCTCACCTTAAATACTTAACCGATGATCAGGAAGTTTTGCATATATATATTGCCAATGGCACAGAAAGGGATGGAAGGGGGAAGGTAGGGAAAATAAGTACTGCACCCGAGGGATAGGTCAAATCTTCATTAACACAATCGAAGCTGCGAGCAAAAACTAGTTAATATATAAAGAATTTCTCTTTATAGAATTCTATAAAGAACACTTAATTATCAAACTGTAAGAGACCTACTGCAAGGCCATAGGCCTCTTCCCGAAAGAAGGTATGAATGAACATAATCACCACTCCAGCCCACAACGTATTGGCGACTTCAAGCTCTGAGAAATTCACAGTTCTATAGTTTTCCCACAAACGGTGGTTCTACATGAACACTTTTCAGGTTCAGGTTTCTTCACGATGTTTTCCTTCATCGTCAGCCGATAGTGTTACCAATTTTAGTTAGTAAATGTACGCGAATTCCGAAAAATTCGTCGGTACATGTCGTGGCTCGAACCTGCGGACATCGGATTGATATTCCACCGGTCAAATCACTAGACTTATATATTGACAGTAACTTTAAATTATCTTCACAATATTATAAAATAAATAAGACATTCGATGAATTGTGATATTGTGATATTGTTTGTTATTCTTAGAAATGCGAGATTTACTGAGATAAATGTTTATATTAGTGAAATTGTATCATATAATAACAACGTTCGCCTATAGCGTCTATTGTGTCACATTGCTAGGCTTTGTTGTCTGTTTTATTTCATTTTTCTTTGTATTAAATTGTATGTCTTATAGGAGCAATGGAGATGTTACGAAATACATCATATTGCGACGCTTTATAATGTTAATATTATTTGCGCCTTCGTTTGCAAAGTTTTCTTCTTTATTTCATTCTTTATAGGTTTAGCGTTTGATCACATCTCATCTAATGTTAAATGACGTTGTTGCTTAAAATGGTAAACACGAAACCTAGAGTGATAGGCTATCAAGTACAGCAACCTGAACACAAGTATAGGTGACTGACGACAGATTTTCAACCCGAGGGTGGTTAGCTAACCAGGCAGGCTTAGAAAAATCCCTACCACTATGAATACATGAATTTTAAATGTTTATTTTGTTGATTTGTAAAGTAACGCGTGATTATAATTTAACCGGATGTTGAGTAACTGAAGTTATCTAAGAATATTAAGCCCACAAAGGAGACCGATTGGTAAATACGAATGCTGAACCACGTTGGTAGATGCTTGATGACAAATCTATCATCTGTGACTCGTGTTTAAGCAAGCGAACATTAGAAAATATCCTATCACTATTGTTTTATCGTAATATATTCCTTCACCCAAAACTAGGGTTCATGAAATTTTAATGTATGAATGTCGAACGAAGTATTGTACTAGCGCGTTACCACACCGATAGATCATTACTTCAAAATCGATATCGTCGAGACATCGCGTTTATACCAGAGATAAGTTTGGTTTATTTCCAATTAACTCAGCCGGTATTTTAGTCTATCTATTTCTGTTGTGTGCAATTGACATGCAAATTGCAAAACGGTGTTTCTTTTAAAAGCTTCTACAACCGACGTTTAAATTTGCAGAATGTGTATTTTTAGTTAACGAACGAAGTGTGAAATGTTTTGTACAAGAATTTTGTCACTAATCAACGGAAATAATAGTTTGGAATAAGATACATCAATGTATTTTGAACCTATTTTCTGTAGAAAATTATCCTACAGTATATAAAATAACTATATATAACGTACTATTTTTTATGTATAATTACCATTTGTTCACTATTTGTATCTTATCGTTATATATCATCACAAACATATTATAAAAAAAAGTCGTTCGCCGCGTCTGTCTGTCTGTTTGCATGTTCGCGATAACCTCAAAAACAACTGAAGGGATTGTAATACCGTCTTCACCAATAGATAGAGTAATATAGGAAGAAGATTTAGGTATATAATCTAACAAGATTTGTGTGAATTGGTTGTAATATAACGATAATTGTTGGAAGTGTTGGTAAAAGTCAAGCCACTTGGGAGCTTTCTTCGAAAACGCTGCCTAATCCTTTTGAGGTATAACAAAACAATGTATAATGAGATATTCCTCTTTTATAGATCTACAAAAAAATCTACGATGGCATTACCTATCTTTTAAGAATAGCTAACTAATACCCATCTATCTTCTAAAAAAATGGTCACATGCAATGAGTTAATTAGAAGACTATTTAGACAGATACAGTATTCATCCTTATCAAATTGGATTGAATAGTTACTTTAAGCATTTCATGCCCATAAGTATATATTTTTTAATACTAGGGCAGGACAACGTCCGCCGGGCCTGCTAGTTATTTATATTTGTAATAGTTACGCTGTTATTTTAGTTGCTACTTTGTAGTTCTTTGACGAACTATAAGCATTCAACACTATTTATGAAACAAATTACTCATTTACGTTGCTTACTAACTATGCTTGTTTTAAAAGAGGCTAGCGACAATATATATATATATATTAGTTTTTATGCTAAAGTGCAAACATTAATAGAATTTATTGTCTAATAGAGAGAATATAATACGTAACTTTTCATTTCTGACTAATGCCGTTCATTAAAACTTGGGCGATTAGCACCAAATACCAATTCCGACTTTGAGCTCTAGACCCCTTTGTCAACTGTCGCAGTAGGCGATTTTCCGTAATTGATTCATTAACTACATATCATTGCAGAATAAAGAAAAAACTTAATGTAAATTATCTCTGGTAAAAATCAATGTCGAGGTAACGACTAAGAAAATTTGAAATATAACACACACAGGTATAAAAATAAATATGTACGTTTTATGCACTAAACTATATTAGATTTATTTATCATCAATACATATTATAAAACAAAGTCGTCCGCCGCGTCTGTCTGTCTGTCTGTCTGGATAATCGAGATAAATTCAAAAACTACTGATCGGATTGTAATGCGGACTTCACCAATAGATAGAGTAATTCACGGGGAAGGTTTAGGTATATTATTTCTTAAGGTTTTTTTTTTGTAAATTGATTGAAATATAATGATAATTGTTGAATGAATCAGAAAAGTCAAGCCGCCTTAAGTATTTCATGCACATAAGTATATATTTTTTTATCATCAGGACAGGACAACGTCCACCGTGTATGCTAGTTGTTTATAAATTGAATGTTTAATCACAATTTCACATGATGTTAAGTGATGCTGTGGTCTAAAATGGTAAAAAAATATTTTACTCTGTCGCTTAAATCGGCTCTGTGTTTTTAATATAAAAGTTAGATTTGTATTTGTATAATACTTTTTTTTTGTAATTTCTAATTTTAACAATTGTTTATAGTATTATATTGATTCATGTTTAATAGTTTAGGTAAAATATAGCGACAGAATGATAAATAATCGTTTTCTGTCTGCAAAGTTTATTTTTAATCTTATAGTTTATTCCATAAAAAAAAATGTTCCAGAATAAAAAATATACACTAAAATCTGACCACAGAATAAATCTGTAATCAAGAATGAGAATCATCAAAGTTATCTTTGTGGTTTTTGAGCTATAAGTACCTACCTATATTAATAGACGGACAAGAAGAAACATTTTCTTTTAAAATATATAAGAATAATAATTGTAAAGCATAATAGATAGGCACCTTCTTAATATTTGAATAATGAATTACGGAATGTAAAAGTTAGGTTATTTCAGGTAAATTATCTTGAGTAAAATCGTGAACGTTGTTCACGGAAAACCGGAACGCCTATCAATTAGTCGGATCATTGACGTGAAGAAAGCGGCACTGGGACGAAATTTCTTTTTAAATATTTTCTCTCCCTCGAATGACATGGTACATAAGGAAAAAAATTTTGTTTACATTTTTATTATTCGCTATGAAAACTTTTTAAAAGTAAATTTCGGCGAAGAAGCATTTCTTTGACCATTCTACAGAAATCGTTGATATTCACCACGATTTATTATTCACTAGCTGCTCGTCCACGGCTTCGCACGGGTGAATTAACGAAGGTAATGAAAATAAACCTGTGGGTAGCGGTGTATGCTCAACCCACGTATGAACAGGACGTGCACAAATAGTTCAGTGGATGAAGAAAGAATGAAAGTATTGCGAAGTTAATAAATTAGTGAAATTTAATAGAGATAAACATAAATACAACAAGGAACATAAATATTTAGTAAAAGGATTAGCGCGCGCGATATCTGTTCTGCAGTACAGTCTGTCCGTGAGTAGGAGGGTGAGGGTGCGCGAGCGCTGCTCGTACGATCGGTCGCCGCGCGGGGGGTGTCAGTATTCTGTCGGCGGTCCAGAAACATAAGCGCCAGTGATTTGTACCAATTGTAAGGTGATGGTACAATAAATTTTCAGAGAGCGATTTATAATAGATGCATAGCATGCCACAAATCTTCTCATCACATCACGACCATGTAAAGATAGGGAACTGAACGTCAATCTGTTCATTTCGACAATATTTTTGAAGATTTCTCTATTGTCTTATGTCTCACTCGTTGACTCGCGTATTTATATGGACTTTTTTGATCATTTCATTTCATTAATTTGTCATCTAAATTAAAATAGGTATTAGTCGTTTTGAAATGATGCCTTTATACACTCGACAATTGATTTTTATTCACAAGATAAATTTAAACAAAACGAAAAATATATGAGAAGGATTTTATTTTTACTATTAACGTAATTAAGTATTTGTGTGTAGGTACTTTGTACAGATAAAGGAGTTCTGTAAAACCAGTTGAGATATAAACTTTGGTAGCTATTACTGGCAAAATAACAACTTACCCAAAGAGAATGGTGTCGAAACGAAACTTAGATCGTTTGCGGAGACGCGATAGGGAGACAGATGCTGCCACCCGGGATAGTTTTCGAGCAGACTTGTTTCTTTAAAGCGATATAGAATCGCAAGTAATTTTGTAAAGTCTCGGTAGAATTACTAAAAGTATTAACTGTAAGCATATATTTATAATAAAACTTGTATTAATTTGTAAATTATCTAAAATAATAATTTAGCATTACCTAATATAATAATGTCTATTTAATAATTAAATGCCCTTACGATAAAATTGTTTTTTTTTTCTCGGCAACTTTTAGCTTCTTATATTCATTGTATAATTAAAAACGCGCATATATTCCAGATGTCAACATAAAAATACTTTATACTATACAGCATGAAATAACATTGTGAATCCTGAAATCTATATACACAATAGTTTGTGTTTATTTAATCGAGATTGTTTTTTGCCATATATTTAATAAAAACATTCGTTCTTACTCGTGGCTTTGCCCTGTTTAATGTATATTTGACCTTAAGGCAGAACTTTTTTCTGGATGAAATGTAACCTATGTACTTTTCTATACTCCTCATAACGCGTATGCAAAATTTGATGACGATCCATTCCCGTGGAAGCGTAGGAGAAAACATAACAACATTCATAATATTAGCAAGGGTACCACAAGATGGCGCTTTACTCAACAAATAAACGAATACGACTGGAAACCGCCCTGGAAAGAAGCATATTATAGAACATAGACACTTTTGTCCACAGTTTCGTTGACGTTATTATAAATGTTACCTGTTCCTAAAGAATATTAATTATTGCTGGATGAAAGGTACATTATGTCCTTTTCTGTACAAATTTGATAGCGTGTATGCAAAGTTTCTTAATAAACGATTGAGCAGTTAATGCCTGAAAGAGTAGCGAACATATAAACAAACAAAATCACGTTCTCATTTCTATTATTAGTAAGGATAAGCAAGCATAGTTAGCGATTATGATACTTAGGAGAAAAAGTTAATAATATGAGATACTATTGTCGAGACTGGCGTAATACTCGTATATGTAAATTTAAATTCGCTGATAAAATCTTGATTCCATTATGATATTTTAATATGGATATATGACGGGTTAAAAGTCTATAAATACTTGTACTGTATTTTGAAATTTTGAAATTCATATTTAATTGAAACTTTTCAAATGATATCGAAGGAGATGCCGATAAACTGTCGCTTGACTTCGCAATGAATCGTTTATACAAAAGTTTCCGAAGACCCGTTGACAAAGGGGTTTTATAGATCACAGTTTTAATAGATATTTTCAGCTAATTACTTAAGAAATCTGGGAAAAGTCGTTAAAGTTTGGAGGATAAATTGCTTTCTACTAAAAATGTTCTCGGTCTATTGATTTTATCCTTATCATAGAAAATACCTACCTATATTCATATCAACTTTTTTTTTAACTAAAAGTCTGTATTTCACTTATCGCGATCGTGTTCCGCCGTAAAATTGAAAACGGAATGTTCCATACGTTTGGCGCGTAATTGAATTTCGCACTGAACTATTTCGATTTCTCGTTAACTGTTGTCACATCGAAGTGTTTCAACACAATTCACTATCCAAACGTAAATTTATTACCAGGGATCGGGCGTTACTAAAATTACATAGCCAAGGTTTTTGGTACACACAGTCTGAGTCAATAAATACATGATGATACAAATGAATTATTAAAATGTAACTTTCTCTTTATAAACTCACTATACAGAGCTTCTAATATGGGAGAATTTTTTTTTCATTATTAGCCAAATATTATGAGCTTTTTGGGGTTACCAGTTTTAGGTATTCAACATAATAAATATTAAAATAAAATATTAATTTCGCAACGTATACTTTTAATAATAGACTGCACCGTCGTAGAGAAAAAATTGTGACATAGAATGTGACGTTCGTTTTCGAATCGAAGTCGAGTATTAATGGAAGGTTTTAATTTCAAGCACGCTACAAGTTTATTTAGTACGATTTCTTTTGATAGCTGTAGTAAGTAAGTCATATTATTCAGCTAAGAGGAAGCGGGATCAATTCCCGCAAGTGACGGAGTTTCAGTTACAATACAAACTATGATTAGTTTAAAAATAAATTACATTATTTATATCAATGTAAATTATATACATTTTACTATGGAAATGTATTTATTTTTAATTAAAAGTTGTTTATTATGAAGTTAGGGAAGGATATTACAGCCTACACTAGTTTTCTCCTGAAGGTTTAATGTGATGTGTTGTAATAAATGTTTCCATTATAACTAGGAGAATGGTCAGAATATAGTAATGCGAACATTTCCGACGTAATAAAGATATCCGGTGGAGCTACCGCATACTCAATTTATACAGGTTTTATCATTTTCAATATAAAATATTATTATTTATATAATGCAGGCTTTTGCTCGCGGCGCCGCTCGTGTTAATGTATATTTTATCTATCGCTCGGGAACAGTATTTCTTTTTCTGTATAAAAAATACCTTATATTCTTTTCTATATCCCTAACAACGTGTTTACAAAATTACATGACGATTAGTTAAATAGGAAAAGCGTGAAAGAGCAACAAACAAACAATCTCACATTGGTATTTATGGTATTACTAAGAATGGTGCTATAAATATGGCCTCGAGCTACACAAACATAATTCAAGATACAACTATCATCTCAAACTTTTTGGCACGATTCTATTCATTGTTAAATCGGAAAATTGAAAAGGCTTCAATATGAATAAAACAGTCGTCTTTAATTTCAATTCAGATCGTAAATTTAAACGAAATCAAATGTTATGTCGATAACAGCATAGAGTCTAATTTATAATGAATAACTTTATTTTGTTATCAGAATAGTTGATAATTACATTTTTGTTTGTATACTTAAATCAATAATACATTTAACCCCCGAACTAATTAAGCTTCGGTATAAAATTTCCAAGTGGGTAATCGATACAGCTATCCACTTACAAAGTCCCACCTAAGTGTACTAATTGGCTACCGTCCATGTTTACCCTACTAATGTATACCTGACGAGATTTTGACATCGTCGCTAAATAAGGGCGGCTAAATGTACACGAATTGTGACGGTCGGATAAGTTAATGATTTCATTTGATCTCTTTACTACCTTTTGATTTTAAAGAATGAACTTGTCTATATCTTTTATTCAACATCATTATCTAATCTCTCTCTAAATATTTGTTTCTGTATTTCACTTATGTTAAATAATATGCAGCATTTAAGAGACTGGTTCTTAAGTGCAGCTGCCGGAATACACCAACAGGTGCTTGGCGACAGGTTTTAAACTTGAGGGTGGTAGCAAGCCAGGCGGACTTAGAAGAAGCCCTAATACTATGCTAAGGCTTCATCACGATGTTTTCATTCACCGCAAGCTCCGACTCAGTTGCTAGGATTCGAACCTATAGCCTTGGACGCTATGTCCGAACATACTACCGACTGAGCCATCATCGCTTTATCGCTTCCTTTATTGTACTTCTGGCAACATGTATGCAAAATTTCCACTAGCTTATCGGTTACGTAGTTAAGACCTGAAAGCGTAACAAACAGAGTCACATTCGCGTTCATAATATTAGTAAGTATATATTTTTTTATGATTTTAAATTATTTAATGACTAGTGTAAGAATAAATGTTAAAATAATCTTATAAAACTAATAAGGTTCGAAAATAAGATATTATTTTCACATGTATGCCTATTGTAAAATTGCTGAGATTATGTTAATGCATTCTTATCTGAAGGATGTATCACATTCTCGTTCACATAATACGCTTGTAAATTGGTTACCAACAGTAGTGGAGTTTTTCCTATAGCAAATTAATACCTAGGTTGGTGACAGACACCTGTATACTATATCGACCTCTTAACATAAGTTACGTTTGCTTCATAAAGTAATCCGTGATCGTTCAACTGTAATGTATTGTTACACGTTTGGGTAATCAAAAGGCGGTTTCAGTTAAGAAAAATTATTCTCTTCATGCAAAGGTAAAAGTGCAAATAAACTAAATATTACAGTAAAAAAATATTTGTACAGTATTTGTAGTAACATTTACACTACTCTGTTAATGTTGGTTGCTGGCGGATTTCTTCCTTTTGTGGCTTATAACGTCCGTTTAATTCCATGTTAAAATATAATTATTATTGGCCACGTCATAGGTTGCCTATATTTCTGTTAAAATAAGGGGAAGAAATCTTTACAAAGCAATTCAAATTTAGTTTAGGACCTTGGTAATGTTTAATGAAGAGTGAAGTCCAAGATATGCTATTCTTAGAACTTGTTTATTTTTTTTACATTACTTGAACCGATAAGTTCCGCGCATCGATGTGTCACCATGCTACCTTATATATTACAATGAGTTTATTAATGATGTTTGTTGAGATTTTCAGATGATTTCATGGTTGTCTATGATTTATTTTTATACAGTATTGAATTATTGTTTATGGAGTGTATTTTTAAATAGTTTTTAATAAAAGGTGTTCACAAATGTTTAATAATTTACTTAGGTAAAGTATGACTTATAGAAGCATACACAGATGAACATACAGACCCATATACTTTGTCACATCATAAATATTTGTTTTTATACCATAGATTATTATAAAGTTATAACTTCCCTTTATAATGTACAGATTTCTTTACAACATACAAGTCTTAACAGTATGTACACGGTGCTGTTATCCTATATTTTAATGCCAGAAGATTTAGATTATAAATAAAGAAACGCAGTCTCATGATACAAACATTTTCTAGTATCTTTATCATAGCCAATAGATGTTGTACAAGTATAGCTGAAGCGTTGTTTGCAATTTGAGAATACAATAATCACAATGTTTAACAAAATACGAAACATTTTATATTGTAACTTAATCTGTAACAAAACAAAGTTCATCCTCGGGGTGACGTAAGATTAGCATAAGTAAATTCGATACTTTCAGCCAAAATCCTTTTGGGACTCGTTCTAATTCGGATCGCGTCGGAATATTTACCGAATCGTGTAACATTTTTATCCTTTTAAAATTGCAGACATCCATTTGAATAATTGACAAATGGAATCCTTTTTATTTAATTCGTTAACGTTTCAAACGTGTTAAAATCGATTGAAATAGTTCGCTTCGAAATTTTTCATAATAGATTGTCTATTAGAGAATACAAAAGCTGTTAACTTGACAAATCTTATAAATTTTATTTGTTCAAAAGTGTATGTAAAAAAAACTGGTCTGGTATTTAAATTTGAAAGAGATGGAATACCAAAGTCTGATGTTCTGTCCGACTTCAGTTTTAATTAAAAAGTCTGCATTGTTCATAGGCAAGTGATATAAGTCTCTAACATTTTATCTAAAGTTCAAATCTTTTCTAAGGATAATTAAAATAATGATGTACTAATTCCTATATACACTATGAATGATCATTTCATACTAATTTATACAGCACATATTATGTTAATTTTAATAAAATAATTTTGGTCTTTCATGTTTCTAAAAAATTTTAACGCTGCTAGTTACATTTTAAAGAAACCCCTGTGATCATTACTATTGTAATTATAATAAGAAAACTATTTTTTAACTGATAATAACTGTCAGTACAAAAGTTCTGGTTTATATCTTTTGTTTATTATTCAATGACAATGTGCGCTTATCTACAATTCTGCCACTGTCACGTAGATAGATACCTATAATATTTTTCTAATCTTCGAAATTCCAAGAGTGTTAAAATTTTCCAGGGAATTTTTGTAGCAACTCAAAAATAAAATTGTGCGTAATAACTAAATTATACTGCGTAAGATGTTACCAATCTTACAAAACATAGACTTAAACCTAACAAGGCAAGTTTATGAACCAAAATCAAAACAATTACATGACAGGTTAAGGATCCCCGACAAAAACTCTCGGTATCATTTCGACTTCAAGTTCAAGTTTTTTAAAGCTTTATTGACGAAGAAGGAAGGTTAAGACTACATTTGCAATTCTACATTTAAATGGGTAATTTTATTAACTTGAAATTCTTATAGTCTTCATTCTAAAGTAATATCAGCCAACTATGTTTCGGCGTATTCGAACTATCACAAATAACAGTTTTTAAGCTTTCATGATTCTTACAAATTATTATTTTTTTTATTAATTATCTTCTACATTCTTACTGCCATTGTCAAGTAGACAATGTACATGTATCTTGTGATTATTTTAATAATCTGACAAGACGGTGTCCCCTTATTAGAACTTTCAAGGATGTGTTTTCTGGAATTTATGGCTTTTCAGAATTCATGCTTTGTGGTTTTGTTTCCCATCTAATTCATATCTGCACAATAACTGAGCTATATTACGTAAACTGCCACGATTATTACAAAACATCTTTACTTACTCGTTTAATTATTCGATGTTTCTGCCAGCTTACATGTGCCGTAGTCATAAGCTTGTTAGAATGTCAGTCAGATCGCGTTCATGGCTTATATAACTAAGCCGAAACGACGAGCAATAAACCTAGTAAGTGAAGGCTAGAGACGAGTTCTTTCTCTTGGAGAATCCTTAATTTAATGAAAGAAAACAGTACATTTTTTTTGTAAATATGTAATGAACGGAACTCTCGTGGTACGAATCCAACTTATACTTGGTTGATTTTTATAACTGATACAATAGGGATTTAGATAATCTGGAATATTTCCTAAACAAGATGTCTTATAATATGATGTAATGTTTTCTATATAAAATAATTAATATAAATTATTCGGTTTTAGATACACTTCTAAATACGAATAAGTATAGTAGCGTATTGAGAGAATCATAGGCCAGAGTAGACCATCACTGTGAATGCTAGTGGCGTCTACGTACATTTAAACTACACGCACCTGCACAAGCACCAATCACCCGCCTCCACTCTGAAACAGACCATATGCTTTAGCTTTTATGTGCTCATATTATATAATCTGTAAAAAAATCTACATATTTCCATTCAAATATATATTATGACGCCATGTATATGCAAAACAATGAAGTTCTAAATAAAAACCTATTGTGATTTATTCCATTTAAGCCTTGAGAAGGAACACGTGAATGTGAACTACCACTGGCGTAGGAAACATCCCATCATTACGAAGACCCGCCAAGGAACTCGATGGGGTTTATGCATTGTATATAATTTTAATATTATAACAACACAGACATTATTTATAATGTTCTCAGAGTAAGCTTAAATTGCTTGATTAAGTCTCACTTGTACTATATATTGTGTTATATTATGTACACATGCTATGGCGTTTTTTCTAATGTATTATTGGGTATAGCATTTGACCACAATTTCATTTGATGTAAAATGATGATGTGGTCTAAGATGGTAAGCATACCAAGCCTATAGTGGGACTGGCTCTCAAGTGCAGCGACCGGAACACACCAACCGGGGCTTGACGTCGGATTTTCATATTGTTCTTGGAAGGCTAGTTCAGTCGCTCGTAGAAAAAACCCTACCACTATGCTATGATTTCATCACGATATTTTACTACAACGAAAGCTTCGCTTCAGTCGCAAAGATTCGAACCTGCGTCGATTGATACAGTATCTGAACACGTTTTCAACTGTGCCATAACAGTTTTAAGCTGCAGTGCTATATAAATAATGATGGAATTATCTTCAAGACTGTAGTTATTGTAGTAAAAATTATGGTATCACTTTTGATAACCCTGTTTACTTTTTTTTCGAACTGACTACTTTAAGGCCGTTACAGTTTCACCGGACTACTTGATAACCCTGAAATAAATAAATAATAGTACTTTTAAATCTATCAGCTAAAATGTATTAAAGAGTATTATATAGATACAAAAGTAAAATATCACGTAAGTGTCATGAGATTTACGATATAACCATTTTGCCTTTTATCGTTTTCAATTTCGTTTAATATTTCAAAATGAGAATATTTACATTGAGAGAGTTCATCAAAATTTTTAAGTGGTACATAATAAAGTTTGAGCTTTATGGATACTGTGACGAGGGTGTTAAAATTGACAGTTTTATTACACTGTCAGACCCTTTATAGCACATGGATCTGGTATCAAACGAAGCAATTTCACGATTATTACAACTGACAAGTAATTTTGTTACCATAATTATTTAATGCTTTACTTGTAACCGTCGTTCTCGATAAATTATATTAATAAATGTATATAAAGTTCTATTCGTACGTTTAATTTTTATTTTATTCGTGATAGATAATTATTATAAACATAAATGTGAAGTCAAAATTGGTTTATGTACGTCCAGATTTAACAGATAAATGGCGTCACTTAACTTTATACCCGCTGGTTTATATAATTCCTCAATTAATATAGGATTATAAAAAAAAAACATATTGTTTTGCTGTTAACAGGTTTTGTACAGAATAAGGTATATATTAAATAAAGTGATAGGTTATAAATATTAAAGTAATTCTTACTAATAATAGTTTGTCTTTCTATTTAATGGATATAAAAAATAAATACAGAAAGAAAAATAATGCTCATCCAATTTTAATGAATCTTCTTCCTGTATGTCATTTCAAAACTGATAGGCTATAAAAATTACCACTAATATTTTTAGAAATTGTAAAAAAGATTTGTGAAAAAAAATACTTCTTTTCAACGTAATTTGGTAAACGTTTGTACGTGGGAAGCATATGTCGCGTAGCAAATGATTGAAGGACATAGATTGTTAATAACGCTCTTAAAACATAATTTATATGTATTTTTACTTGTTACTTCTATTTAAGATGATTCTAAAAACATTTTTATTACATCTTGTACATGAGAAGTATATGTCATACGAAAATTATTGGTCGGCATATTAAATTATCTATAATAACGCGGCTTTCCTTTGGAAAGAGACATATACGATATTTCTGTATATAATATATGCAAATACATAATATATTATTTTAACGAATCTCTTAGTAGTGGTGGTCTAGTCGTGTGACCAGTGGAATAGCAATCCGATGTCCGCTGGTTTGAACCCCGGCATGTACCAAAGAATTTTTCTAAATTTCCGTACATTTCCTATTTTAATTTGGTGACTCGGCTAACGGTGAAAGAAAACATCGTCAGGAAACCTGAACCTGAGGAATGTTCTTGTAGTACCACCGTATGTGGGGAAAAATATAGACCTGTGAATTTCTCAGAGTTTCAAATCGCCAATACGTCTAGGACTGGCGTGGTGATTATGCCCATACCCTCCTTCGGGAATAGGTATATGGCCTCGCAGTGGGTGTCTTACAAGCTGATTATGATGATAATCCCTTTTATTGGCAATGGAGCGCCTGTAAAATCCTTTTATTACTCAATTAATATATATCGATTATGCTACATACGTCTTGTCCGGAGTACAGAAAAGGGCGATGGTTAACGTTTATCCCGTACAAAAGTACTGTTCCCGGGGATTATGTTAAATGTATATTAACGCGAACGAAACTGCAGGTAGAAGCTAGTATAATATAAATTGTAATAACTTTTATATGCGATTGAAAACGAACAAACAAACTGATCACCTAATGGTAAGTAATCACCGTCGCCCATGGACACCTGCGATACGAGAGGCATCACAGTGTCATGTCGATGGCAGGAAGTTGTCTACTGTGCGGTTCTCGCATGCGTATTTTTCACGTACATCGGCCCTCTGGTATGAACTCCCGGCGGCAGCGTTTTCGGACCAATACAACCCACAGACCTTCAAGAAACGAGCCTACTCCTTCGGTGACGGCCTTTCAGGAAGGAGTAAACTCGCTTCTTGAAGGTTTGTAGGTTATATTGGTCCTATATAGAATTCAGGGATGTTTTCTTTAATATACTTGACATACGATGTTAACATATATAACTCTGTCCAGTGATAATTACAGGTATATAGGAGTAGAGGAAAAGTATGATATGTGTATACATTGTGTGAATACAGTTGACAGAGGAGAGTGGAAGAGGAAAACTTGTTGCACTGACCCTATTTAAGTGGAATAAGAGTAAGGACTATCTTAATAAAGCAAGTGGTCTTTGGAATAGTAAAGAAAACTAATAACACTAGTTTATATGCACCTAAAACTAGATTTCTATTGCACATAAGTAAAATATATACAAAAAAAAATGTCACAGCCACAGCACGGATAACCTCCATTACAGTGAACATGAACTTTTAGGAGAAAAAAATTAATTATAAAGCTGTAGTTATTTATATTTATTACATTACTCCGGAGGGACGATCCATTGTTACAAGAGTCACGAAAATTACAAACCTTATTTTACCTTAAAGAGGAAAATCGTTTATTTTTTCAGCGATTTGCCCTTAAAGGTCCTCGTAAAAATTGTTGTTCATTGTGAAATAGTCTCCAATGTTTTAGTATATTCAATTAGGTATACAGATAAAGATAAGCGCTTGTGTTTATTTATTTATGCAGGAGCAAATACAGAATAGGATACATAAATATTAGGAAAATGGAAAGGCAGATAAAATCTTACACTATTAACTATTTATATGTATTTTCATGGACAGATTTAAAGTATACACATTTATGTTTATATAGTTTATAGTAATTAAGAAATACAATTAAATATAGTTTAATAAATTTTTAACCTATTTACAAACGGAAGAGGTTCTAAATTCGCTTGTATTTTTTTATGTTCGTTACCTAAGAACTTCGTCATTTATAAATCGATTTGTTATTATTTTTTTAATTAGAAAGGGGATATTTTTGAAAGGATTTTAATTCCATTACTATTAAGCCTTATATTCCAACGATACACGACGGAGATCATCTAAGTACAATAGACTCTGATCTGACTCTGATGCATTGTTTTTATAAAAGATTTTTTTGAAGTCCTTTTTATTATTTATTAAAATTTTCTTCTTTAATATTCTATTGTAAATACCTAAATAATTGTGGTTTTGCTGAAACAAAACAAAATTCTAGTGTTCATAGTAATATACTGTTAAAAATATAATTAAAAATAAAAGACAAAACAAAAATAATGAAAATAAAAGTGAATTCCAATGAAACAGGAAAACTCATTTTCATCAGGCACTAAGTTGCGGGCGCCAACTTGAGTTATAAAGATGCTATTCACTTATAAGAATATAAGAATAATAAAACTACCCGCACGCAAAGTGAAAGGACGTATTTTGTTACGCTCCGGTAAATAAATAGTTTTGAGTGATAAAACCAAATTTATAATCACTGCATTTTTATCCATAGTGAAGTTAATGCTACCTAAATACACAGTGTTTAGTGAATCCTCGAAAAAAACATTTGTAAGTGCAACGTCAAGACTATAAACTTGTGAGTGATTCTATTCCATGACCTTTGAACGTACAAAAGTCACGTAACGGTTTTGTGAATACAATAACAGAACAGACTATTCAGCGAGCATAGTACGGATTGTTTAGCGCATTCTGTACAGTGGCGATTACACGGTCTCTGTTAACCGTAGTTCGAGACCAATCGGCGTTTGGACTTATTCTTCTTTTTTAATAAGTTTTTCAACTATTAATATTATTGTTATTATTATTTTGTTTAGTAATTGCTTCCGCAATTGTTTTTACAATGACAATGCGTTGTGAAGCATGCAAAGAAAATATTACAGTATCTCACAAACGCATTAAATGTGTAAATTGTCAAAGAACTTATCACTCTGAATGTGTGAACTTCTCGAGTGATTCAACAGTTGCAAGATCATTATGGAAATGTCCTGTTTGCACAGCATCCCACAAAAGAGGAGGCGATAACAGCACGACACCTGTTCGATCTGTGAAAACTTTAACTCATGACCTGCACTCACAAACTGAAATACCTGATGATGAAACAAGAGCTCCATTCCATGCTACACAGGCTCAATCCACATTAATTAAACAACTTGAGCTTATGTTGGACAGCAAACTACGATCTATTAAAAACGAAATTATTGAAGAGCTTCGGTCCACTTTCTTTAGTGAATTAAAAACCGATATTGCAGGTATCTTAGGAGAAATAAAAGAGCTTCATAATTCACACAACGATCTACTTCAGGATAACGAACGTCTCCATAAAGATTTTGATATACTGAAGAAGTCTATGGCAGCAACAGAGAGTCAAGTGTTAGAACTCCAAGCTCAGATTAATAAGCAACAACAGTGGGCACGACTATGTAACATTGAAATAGTGGGTTTGCCTCAGACATCATCGGAGTCGCTCACCGATACTATCATGAAGATTGCTAAGTATGCTGGCTTCGATCTGAAACCCGATAAAATAGAGTTTATTCATCGTGTACAGCCATTCCTGAAAAAAACTGACAGACCAAAACCTATTGTAGTAAAATTCAACGAAAGGGATATTAAAGATCACATTATATCCGGAGTTCGTAGGAAAAAAGGAATTACTACAGCAGATATTGGGATGGCCGGTTCATCTAAAAGCTTTTTTATTAATGAACATCTTACTCCAGAAAATAAACACATATTAAGTATGGCTAAAGCACGGGCTAAAGAATATGCATACAAATTTATCTGGGTTAGAAATTGCTGCATTTTTTTAAGAAAAAACGAATCGTCTCCTGTTCTAACAATAAACTCTCAAAAAGACTTAACAAAGATAATTTAGGGTTTTCTATGATAAATAATTGTTTTTTGGTTTGTATAATAACACTGAAATTTATTACTTTGTACTATGTTAACTATTTACTAGGAATTAAGTTCTTAAACTGGCCAACACAACTACATGAAATCCCCAATTATAATTGTCATGTAAAATTAGATATCATTATTTATACGCAACACAGAACAAATACACACACAGTATTAAATACAATACACACACTTTCAACCACGCAATCACAATTACCACACTATTTTAACTTTATCCTTGTGCTTCCCGAAGACTATACTTACATAATAAACCGAATACGCGACACTGTTCTATTGGAATTTTCAGTCGATTTCACATTTGACCTATTGTATGATATAAAACCAAAACAAATGTATTATAGAAATTTATGGTATCAGTCCCCACAAAATTTAGGCATAATAAAACTCACTATAATCATATTGGTTTTAAAGTCTAAATCTAATCGTTATGGTGACTAAACCTCTACGTCTCTTATACCAAAATGTACGGGGACTAAGAACTAAAACAAAAGAATTTCGTCTTAGTATTTTACAAAATGATTTCGACATTTATCTTGTGTCGGAAACTTGGTTAACAGAAGGTTTCTATGAAGGTGAACTTTGTGATAAGAGGTATACAGTCTATCGTTGCGACCGTAGTGGAGCTACGTCCTCCAAAAAAATTGGAGGAGGAGTCATGATATGTGCAATTAATTCTCTTCACGCCCAGGAAAGACCCGAATGGGCCATACCTGGTGTTGAGTGCATTTGGATTACAATACCAGGGCAGGCTATTAATACATGTGACAAAAAGAATTTGCATTTGGGAGTGATATACGTCCCACCCGATTCTTCCCAAACTGTTAGATTAGAGGCCGTTACTACTAAACTAACAAACATTTTCATTGAGTGTCCTAGGGACCATTATATAATTGCTGGCGATTTCAACCTCGCTAATATAAATTGGACGCCTGAAGGTCCCATAGTACTCAAACAAGGTCTTGTAGATTTGCAAGGCGTCACCAGAAACTTTATTGAGGTATGTAACATAGCAGGGCTTGAGCAGCATAATAATATCAAAAATGTTAGCGATAATACCTTGGATTTGATTTTTAGCGACACAACAATTCTCGTTACCAGATCCAACTTTCCATTAATCAAAGAGGATGTGTATCATCCTTGTTTACATATAAATGCGTTAGATTTATTATTACCTCGTTTGCGTGTTAATCCATTAAAAATGTATAATTTTAAACGAGCAGATTACGGAAAAATAAATAGCTTACTTAAACTACATGACTGGCAAAAACTTAGTCACTCAAATTCAATGGATGAAGCTCTGAACATTTTTTATACAGAGTTAAATGATATTATAAATAGTTGTGTACCCTTTACTACAAAAGCTAGTTCAAATTCATTTCCTGTGTGGTACTCCAAATCATTAAAACATATTATTAAGGATAAATTAAAAGCCCACAAGAAGTGGAAAAAATTCAATAACCCACGTGACTATGATGAGTTTTCGTTATTACGTGCCAGGCAAAAAGTTGTACAGAAACAATGTCATGATCATTATCTCTCTTACATACAACAGCTTATTCGGTCTAATCCAAAACAACTATGGTCTTATTTGAAAACACTACGAACCCATAATTCAGGGTATCCTAATAGGTTAATCTTAGGTGATAAACAGTATACCTCTGAACTCGAAATTTGTAATGGCTTTAATAATTTTTTTGAAAGTGTTTTCACGAAACCTAATTCTTTCTTGGATTACGATGATCTTGTACCAAACATAGTATCTTCAGACGGGATGGATAATTTAGAATTTAATGAAGACAGTGTATTTAAAATTTTAAAATCTCTTAGAACCAATAAAGGTCCTGGAAGTGATAAAATTCCACCACTTCTTTTTAAAAATTGTGCAGAAAATCTAGCAAGGCCATTAACTGTTTTATTTAAGCTTTCACTTAATAAATATCGTTGCTTTCCTACAAAATGGAAAGAAGCCCTTATCGTACCAATACATAAAAGTGGAACTAAAGTAGAAATAAAAAATTATAGACCTATATCTATTTTAAATACATTGGGCAAAATTTTTGAAAAATTAATTTATAAATATGTTAGTCTTATTATCTTTAAATCTATACCAACTCAGCAGCACGGATTTATGAAAAAGCGTTCTACAATTACCAATCTCTCCATATTCACAGATTACATACTAACTAGTATGGATAAAAATCAGCAGGTCGATGTTATATACACCGATTTCGAAAAGGCTTTTGATCGTGTGGATCATGTTATTTTAATGCAAAAATTGTACTTTCTTGGTATACGTGGTAACTTGCTCAGGTGGTTTAACTCTTATATCACTAATAGGATGCAAGCTGTAGTAGTGGGTGGTTCTCGTAGTGATTTCATTAAAATACCCTCTGGAGTTCCGCAAGGATCTATTCTAGGTCCACTACTTTATAACGCGTATCTGTTTGATATAGGAGATTGTTTTCAATACACAAAATTTGTAATGTTTGCTGACGATAAGAAAATCTTCTTAAAGGTTAAATCAGAAATTGACTGCATAAACATTCAACATGACATTAATACTCTTGAAAGTTATTATAAAAAGAACAAGATTACAGTTAACGTCAATAAATGTGTAACTATCAGCTTTTCACGTAAATCTAAAATTATTAACTTTCAGTACTACATAAATAATGTTCCTATTACAAAAGTTGACAAGGTCAAAGACTTGGGTATTATTCTCGATTATAAACTTTCTATGAATGATCATATAGATGTAATAATTAGTAAAGCATATAAACAATTAGGCTTCATCAAACGTATATGCGAACCATTTAAGAATATAGAATGTATTAAAATTCTGTACTTTGCGTTCGTAAGGAGTATTCTCGAATATGCTTCAGTGATATGGTCGCCTCAATATAATAAATATATAGATAGTATCGAAGCTATTCAAAAAAACATGGTTAAATTCTTATGCTATAAAGATTGTAAACAATTTACAAACTATGGTGATTTATGTAGCTACTTTCATCTAGACTCTTTAGAAGTTAGGCGTCAACAACATGACATGATGTTTTTGCACGCTATACTATCAGGTTATATTGACTGTCCCGATCTTCTAGGTTCTGTATCACTGCGAGTGCCAACGTACTGCACACGCAAAACACCGTTGCTTGCTGTCCCATATGCTAAATCTAACTATGCCCAAAATTCAGTACTGTGTCGCATTGCTCGATCCTATAATGATGTATATAATACGATAGATATATTTCGATATTCACGAAATACATTTAAAAGTGAAATCATAAAATTAAATCGCGGTATTAGGTAACTAACAATATACAAAAGGGTATTACCACAAACATTTACACTCACTCACACACACTCCCTCACTTACACACCCACTCACAAATATAGATCCACCTAAGTACACACACACTCACATATAACGACAGTGTAGGATAGATTTTTCTTTTAATTATATAACTATTAATATGTATCACTTCATTGTACTTGTGAAATTCTGTTTTGGCTTTAATTACTACATATCATAAGTTATTTTATAAACATAGATGTATGCTGTTGGATTTCCAAATAAATAAATAAATAAATCATCAACATCATCTTACTCTTATTCCACCTAAGTACGGTCGGCACAACATGTTTTCCTATTTCACTCTCCTCTGTCAGATGTCATCTCAGTATTCACACCTTTTATAGACATCATTTTTTATATAATCCATTCACACCTTTTTCGGTCTCGGTCTTCCTCTACTCCGTCCACTTTCAAACTATATCCATCCACTTTCAAACTCAAAACCTTTCTTGTTACATGATTTTCATCTCTTCTCATAATATGCCCGTCCCGTGCTGACCTACAACTTCTCTGTCACTGGTGCTATTTTCAAACTTCCTCTCATATACTCATTCTTAATTTTGTCCATTCTGGTGACACCATACAACCATCTTAACATTCCCATCTCTGCCATATGTAATCTTTTCTCTTCTTATTTACATATAAGAATATTGGTACAAAAATATACATTTATTTACATTACTTAATTGTCGAACAATAAAACTGTCCAAGAAAGACATACAGACCCATATCCGACACATAAACCATTACGTGGAGTTCACCGAAAAAGATTCGCCATTAAGTTAATTGGCGAAAGGTCTGCCTTATCAGTTTTCCGCTCGACCTACTGATTAACGATTTACGAAAATAGCTTCGGGTTCGTCCCTATCGGATAATATTTAACGCTATCGTTTCGACATCCGGTAACAAAATGTCGAACAAAGTCGTAAATCAGATTTCGTAGTAATTTGATTAATTTCTTCCAATTTATTACGAATGCTTGCTTAGTGTATCGATATTTTTATTTCATTAACAAGGTTAATGTTTGATCACAAACTCTTTTGACGTAACGCCACCACTTAGTACTAATATCAGAAATTGAATTATGATAATGAAAACAATAATATTAATACACGCTTTACGAATAATAACCTAAAAGTTCTGTTGGACTTCTATTAAATAACTATGCAAATTTAGTAAGAATATTTTTTTTATGATTACATTATTAACATAACTTTTAACGGTTATAGGATAGAGATAGCGCTAAGTATGGTCAGGTTAGTCTCGCGAGAAAAAACCGCGTTATCGGTCCAGTGCATTAATGCTGCATTTTTTAATTAACAATTTAATATATATTTACACTTTTTACGTGATAAAATTTAGAGAAATTACAGAGAAATGGACCAAAAACATTTTTTTTATTAATATTTTATTTGATAATACTCGACGAGCACTTTTAAAACTTTATTACTTGGATTGGATTAAAGAAATGGCTTTTAGATATCTCAGGCATGCCTAAATTCATTACTATTTATGTATATAACTAATATATTTATAAAATGATAGAGGTATGCGGTTGTACACGCATCACACAAAAATACTGGATAAATTTCTACCAAATTGTTTTAGTCACACTTCTTAAATATTTTATTTCTATCAAAAAAATACGATGTCTTCAGATAATATATTTTTAGTTTTTGGCTCAGACACACTAGTAACAGTTTTATAGGATTTTTAGTGTTAGTTTTTATAAAAAAAGTCCCAAAGCATATTACCGATTTACCGGACTGTAAGTTTAAGCGCCATGTCAAGCGAGTTTTGGTGTCTAAGGGCTATTAGAGTGGATGAATATGTGAACGATAGTGATATCTGAAATCCTCTCTGTGCATCCACTAAAAACGACTGTCATGTATTTTAAATATACATCTATATATGTTAAAAAGATAAACCCGGTTGGATTTCTTGCCGGTTCTTCTCGACGATTAGGTTGTTTTCCGAAGCAGTGATAATTTTGACGTTCATAAGCGCCATCTTAGGGCCTAAATTGAATATGGTATTTTTTAATTTAGATAGCTGTGTATATAGTTATTATAAAAAAGTTTGAAACTATCTAGAATATGTAACCGGTTTTCGGCCAATACAGTTACTTGTACCCATGTCCAGTCCTCGCCAAATGATGAATGATCGCCAGCATGAATGGGTCGGCTCGCCCGGGGTAGTACCACCCTCTCACAGAAAACCGACGTGAAGTAACAGTGCTTGCACTGTTGCGTTTCGTTCGGTCAGTGAGAGCGCCGGAGGCCCACATATATTAAAAGGCCGGCAACGCACTTGCGACTCCCCTGGTGTTGCTAGTGTCTATGGACGGTGGTGATCACTTACCATCAGGTGACCCATCTGTTCGTTTGCCCCCTATAATATAAAAAAAAAAAAAAAAAAATGTGCAGATTAGAAATTTGGATATAAATACATATTATACTACAATATCGAGATAGTTTAAAGATAAATAAAGGTTAAGTTTAGATTCTTATAATAATATTTTAACTTTGTATTGTTTTAAACTCTTGACCATATTACGCGCAAGCCCGAACTAACGGTTAGGTATATTCAGACAGGCCAAAAAGACGAGAACTTTAGATTATTGTGATCAAACATATTCACGTCTAGAAAAAAAAAGCATTTAACGTAATCCGCCTGTAATAAATGCGGTATAGATACACAAGAGACATCGACCCTGTAGGCTAAGAGTAACAAAAAAGGGGAAAAGCTACAAGCTTAGAATTTGAAGAGGGTTACTGTAATGAACATTTTTGTATACGACCACCGTTTTAATGATTTTGTTCTGTGCAAACTGGAAATACTTAATGTACTGAATTGAAAGGGCAACAGCAAGATAATAGAAGCTGAGATTAACTAAACAAAGAACAATAGCTTGATTAACGTTTATTTAAATGCTGTGTGCTTGGAGTTGAAGGTCTATTTATTTTGTGTTTATGCAGTTTTGTATGCTTAGCGTATTATTGCTAATGATAAGTAAAGAACTAATTCATTTGACTAAAATGTGATATAAATAAAAATGTAATAGAAATAAAAAAAATACTGTGCTAAATCCAGATATTTTTTTTTCTATCAAAACGACTGCAATTTATCTGATGTTAAGCGCAGAACCGTCTGAAAACAATGGTAAATCCCAAGAGTTCTACAATCTATTGTCGATCGCCGGTTTTATACCGGCCTACAAACTACTCAACTACTACACTGGTACACTGGTATGTGTCTGTAGCGTAGAGACTCTGTAAGAAAAGATTTTCGGAAATTTAATCCTTAAGGGAAAAAACGAGCGTGGCAAAGATTGTATGGGAGCAATAATGTCTTCACCCATTGACTTGAAATTTAGTACAATAACTTCCTAATGAAAATAAATAAGTTGCGTCCTGTATGTGTAAGCTAGTAAGTAACATTGTTAATATTAATTAAGTAGTGCTGTCAATGTAGGAATGAATTTCCGCAAAAATAGTGATGCAATTCTGAAAATTATTTCGCTAATACGAAGCTACATTATTTCTGAATCATACATGATTTATTATTTTTGAATCCTCTGACAACAGACGGAGACCTTATCTAAATTGATAATATTTACATTTAAATATTATAAGTGAATAAAATATAATAAAATTTTTAACTAAAAAGATCAAACTGTAATTTATAAAACAAGTACTAAAACTGAACGACAAATTATAAGAAACAAGGAACTTAATGATTACTAACTTGAGATAATTGTTATTTATTATTATAAGCATTATATATTATAAATATTATATATTATAAATATTAAAAAGGAAATAAATGTTATTTATGTATAGGTATATTCTTGCATATATTTTTACTATTACTCTCCTTTTTTTTCGTATTTTTATATTGTAATCAACACAAGCTAATCCTTATATCTATACATATAAATAGAATTAAAGTGCCTATGGTTTGTCCGGACTAACACCTCTGGAAAGGCTGAACAGACTTTTATTGGCAGATAAAGGAGTATTAGGTAGCAGAATAATGCGTTTCTCTTCAGAGTATATGGTAATATAGATAAAATCAGCAATGACAAAATTTAACAGAGGTATACTAAAATGGTAAAAGGATTGTAACGAATAAGATTACATGATTAAGATGTGAATAAAAAAAAAGTTAGTCCATAATAAATCAAGATAAAATAAGTAAGAAGGTTATATAAAACAGTTTTCATGAGAAGAAGTATTCCGCGGTGACGACAATCGATAGGCAAAAGCTAGCTAGTCGTAACTAATATTATAAATGTGAATGTTGGTTTGTAGTCTCTTTGTTTACGTCTTAATTACAAAACCGACCGTTATGAAATTTTGCGTATACCCTGCAAGACGTGCAGAAAAGGGCATAGAGTATCTTTCATGGTTAAAAGATGTACCTACTCTTCCCGAGTAATATGTCAAATCAAATAATGAGAGTAAAGCCGCGAGAAAAATCTAGTAAGATACATTGCGTACAAATTGTGATAAAATATCAAGTTGAATATTTTGATGGGAGGATACAAATACAAAACGATCGTTTTATTTTTAAGTAAAATTTCCTGATATTCCCTTTCGATTAACATCGCGTCACCAAGGAATAGAAACAATTGATTGCATTTTACTATTAAGCAATTGCTGAGTAAAGGTAAATCATTTTTCTAACTCATTAAAGCCATAATAAACATAATGTAATTTTTTAGAAAGTCTACATAAAATTTAAAAGAAAAAAACTGGTTTTAGGATTTCGGTAGGTACCTGAAATTAATTAAAAAAATTAATGTCAAGTACATTAAAATTTCAGTGTACGTGCAAGCGATAATATTTTTACACAATGAAAAGGCAGCTTATTCGATTGAAAAGTCTACCGTGCAGACGTGTAATACAACTTTAAGCACGGTGGCTTGTAGGGAGAAATGTGGGTTTGAATGAGGGGCGAAACATTTACCGTATGCTGTACATAGGCTTCTGTTCAAACGACTTTTAGAAACATTTGCTTTACATTGCGTGTTTTATACGTTAAATTCGAATATCGGTTTCGTAGAAACAGTCATGTATTCGTATTAACGATGAACATGTTCGTTAGGAGAATGTATTGGAAAAAGCTGTGGAGTGTGGAACAACGGGTTTTGCTTTGCAGTTTAGCGAGTTGACTCAGTTGAATTTCAGTACACGGGAGAGAGAGGACGTGTTTCATATCGTGGTAGTCAAAAGTTCCGTGCCGGAAACTAAAATTCCATTTCTCTTGAGGGTTCGCAATCAAGTATAGGGGCTGTTTTAATTTGTTCCATTTTCGCTGTGCGTGTTACATTCAGACAAGATTTTCAGGTAACTATTTACTTTATATTTTGATAAAGTTCATATAAAAAATATATTTTGTATGACGAGTTTTGTTATAAAACCATCATGTTAATTGAATATTAATATTTTTCAAATTTCTGTCGTGTTTCCCCAAGCAAATTGTTAATAGATTAGTTTAAAGGCAACAGAGAATAAATTAAGGTTATTTTATGCAAATAAACGTGTAATTTTTATTGTTTTCTGCTAAGAAATTACGATAAATCATAAGAACTCTCTCTCTTAACCTCTATCTGAACTGATTGAAAACCTTGATCTAAATTCGTTCAACATTTGATTCAAATAACATTTGGATCAAATTGATATAAAATACATTATGTACTTCTTCTCCAGTGTACACATAATACTATAGTGAATTTTTCTAAATTTTCCATTACCTTTTCTTCCACATTTCATTTTAGTTCGGAGATACCTTTAAAATTTGATACTCAATAGTGATAAACTAGATTAAATTAATAAATACATTCACTTTCGTAAAAATCGACAATAAACTTTTACCATCATTTTTATATAATTCGTACCTATCAAGAAATGTTTCTTATATTAGTAGACGTAAAATACAAGTCACTATTATGCTTTAAATACATCATTTATCATTGGTTATTAAACTAAATATATACGCTATGTTAGTGTATCTGTGCTTTTGTGTGCATTCTATTATATTCTAAAATGCGTTCAATATAAATAGAGAAATAACATCAATGTTAATAAAAATATATAATTAAAAGGGGCCAAGAATATAATTATGAGTATTAATTTATTTAATCTATGTATAAAAGCTGTGATAGAACAGCAGATATAATTTACTTAAGTCATATACATGAGATGTGCGCATTTTAAATTTGACATACAAATTGTAAGCAAGAGTAATATAATACCAATATTTAAATGATAAAAAAATATTTTAAGAGTATCTAATAATGTATTTATATCAAATATAAATCTGTTATTGGATTAATTATAACAATTTATCTTCCTTTTTATTTCGGCAATTCAATCATTACAGTTAGTCTGTCTTTACAAAATGCTGGCATAAAATATTTTTTAAAAATAATACAGATAGAATGTTTCTAACTGTATCTTTACTTCTAAAGATTTAAAAGTGAAGTCAAGAGGTTGTTCGGCTTGTAAACGTAACTAAGTCGTGATATAAAACGTCGTACGTTTTACTCAAGCCTTTTTTACATACTTGTCGGAAGTAGAAGAGCTTAAGCTTTCAGTTAGAAATGTCATTTTATTATTTTTATTCTATTTACATTGGTATGAAGATATATAAATCTTAATAAAGCTATTTATGCTTTTTAATTACTTGTCTAATCACTACTGACCTATATTACAAGTATATTTGCTATAAAATTTCAGTGGGAAACTAAATTCATTTTAATATTATTTATAGAATATATTTTTTACTTTTTTTTAAACATATATATAATCAATAATATTGCATTGGGAACGAAATTTCTTTTTGACTAATATTGAATAAATATGTAATAAAATATATGAAAAATTATAATAAATAATTTAATCATATTTTTTAAATTTGATCTTGTAGTAATAAAATAAATGTAATAAATAATCAATTAAATATTACCACGTTATTTAAATTTTATCTCATGTTTCTAATAATTCATTTGTTTTTTTTTTAATTAAAAGTTTGAACTATTATACTGAACATTTATTACTTTAGGTCTTAGTTGATCAGTGACTGCACAGTTTAATATACGATGTGAAAAAATTGTCCATTTTGTTGAAGTCATTTTTTTTATTCCAACGGCGTGATAACATAATATGTACTATTATGGCAATCAGTGTTTTATGTCCTTTAGCAATTATTTTCACATAAATTAATTTAAAATTCTTTTTTCTATATGATGTACTACTGTTACATCATTGCTAACAAACTAATAATGACAAAAGTACGGTCTTTGGAAACCCACAAAGAACTGTAAAAATTTAAATAACTAAGGTATATTAAAAGAAAAAGTATACAAAGGATGATGTTTATTTATCATGATAATTTAATGTAGGCAATTGAAATTATAATTATGACCGCACGTTATAAAAAGGTCTCTGAGGGTATAAAATAACAGGTACGCATTTTAATAAGGAAGCAAAATTTGTAAACCACGTAAAAACATCGCCACTTTTCTCATCTCTTATATACCAAGGGTATCTTAAAAAATATAATTTTAAGCGACAACCGGTGAGGTTTCCTTTAATTCTTAACTCGAATAATATTTGAATATTATAACGTCAAATATTTTTCCTTGCGTTCGGCAGCACGATTTTATTAAGCTTTTGGTGGATATAGAAAAATCTTTATACAAACCAAGCTACGTTTTTTTAAATTCTATTCAAATCAGTGACAATTCGTTTTACCGTATGCCATTGTCTTCTAAACTGTAGATATTTGTTATAACAGGCATGTGTGTGAACTAAATCTAGATGATATTTGTAATAAAACTCAGAAAAACTGGTGGTTTTAACTGAGTTTAGTTATTTATAGGTTTCTATTTTGTAAGACTGATTCGAAATGCCTTATCTGAAAGTGTTTGTATGCAATATTTTCTACCTCGCAGACCTTTTTCGCCTCCTTCACATTCGTTTATCTTTTCATACATTTGATGTCATTCCCATTGCTTCATTCTTTTCGGACATTAGTAGTTTTTATTTTATACGTACAGTTGCTATAACATTTGTTGTTATTTTCAAAACAATTGAAAATATCTTTTAAGACTTGCGAACGGTTGAATTCAGATAGTCATTACGTACTCCTCATTCCTAGATAGTCATTATGTACTCCTCATTCCTAGATAGTCATTACGTACTCCTCATTCCTAGATAGTCATTACGTACTCCTCATTCCTAGATAGTCATTACGTACTCCTCATTCCTAGATAGTCATTACGTACTCCTCATTCCTAGATAGTCATTACGTACTCCTCATTCCTAGATAGTCATTACGTACTCCTCATTCCTAGATAGTCATTACGTACTCCTCATTCCTAGATAGTCATTACGTACTCCTCATTCCTAGATAGTCATTACGTACTCCTCATTCCTAGATAGTCATTACGTACTCCTCATTCCTAGATAGTCATTACGTACTCCTCATTCCTAGATAGTTATTACGTACTCCTCATTCCTAGATAGTCATTATGTACTCCTCATTCCTAGATAGTTATTACATAGTCCTCATTCCTAGATCAGCCTTCTATAATAAGCCCGATAAAACTTAAAATACTTTTGCATAAGTGCAAATTATTATTAGGATTAGATAATCAAAATGACCAAAGTTCTGTTTTTATATTGATAGAAAAAATCATTATATGTGTTTATGATTATAATGTGTATAGTTTATAGAGTGAAGAATGGCCATAGATACGTAAGCATAATGAATCTGCTCCAGAAAGATATGTAAATGATACTTACGTGATATGTAGGGAAGTTACGTTTCAGATCTCTAATTGAAGCGGTTTTCGAGAAAAAGAAAGATATGTGAAAACAGAAAAAGAAAATGCAATTTTTAGAAGCTATTCACCCTCCAAAACGTATTAAAAATTTAGATCAATCGCATAAATCATTGGAATATTTTTTTTTCTATCTCTCGATCTGAATCTTCCAGGATCTTAATATCTTATTAGTCCCTACATATCGCTGAAGTATTATTTAAATATATTTCTGGGGCCAATTCACTATGCTTAGGCCTTTATAGTTTTTACTTAACATATTATACTTATAAGAGTAAAGGGTACGTATCTATACTCCATCATGCAGGACTAGGTATCAATAGATTATCAAATTTTAATTGTTCTACTAACTGATCTGTCAAGTACATAACCAGATTATGTTTACAGGCGATAACAGATATAATTGAGCTTAACCAAAATTAAACCTGGACTTTCGTTTTCAATCATACAATCTAAGCATTAGGCCTGTTTCAGAGTGCAGGCTGATGGTGGCTTGACTACACGCACCTGCCATCCGCCTGCACTCTAAACTCTAAAACAGGCCTTAGAAAACTGGGAAAGTATTATATTTATACAACACTAGTTATGCACGTGCTTTTGTATTCGTTGGCATTATTATTTTTACTAATTACCATTTATTATCTAAATCCTAACTAATGATAAAAATTCGAAAGTGCGTTTATTTATTTGATATCATTTTACGGCTTAACTAGCCAATCGATTATTATAAAATTTTACATACACTATCAGGGGTACAGAAAAGTTCTTAAGATAATGTTCATAAAAAACAATGTACTAGTAATAAACAACTCAATTAAAGCAAAATGGACATTGTGTATATATTTTCCGTCTTCACATATAATAATAGCATAAACACTTTTATAACGTTTATTTCATTGGTAAGAAAGTTGATGCATTATAACGCCATCTAGCGGCGAGCTATTATTAAATGGATAACACAGAAACCTGTATGAAAAACAATTTTGAGGAGTACTGATATTCGATATATAAATATTATGCTTGAAACTAGTAGTTTTGCAGATTAGCGTATTCACACAGAGACACAAACAAAGTAAAGTGTACTCTTTTTCATTCTCCATAACACCTGTAAACACTTTTTGACAAATTATTTTCAATGTACAGATAGTACTGTTCTACATTTTTATTGTAGCACATATATAAGACGATGGATAGACATAAAAAGAAGATTAATTAAATAAGTTTAAGGGCCATGATTGACTGAATTATATATTCATCCTAAGCTTGTTTAGACTGCATAAAGTAATTTATAATAATAGTATGGATATACAAAAAGTTTGTAGTACTAATAATTTTGCTAGCAAGTACAATAATATATAAGCGTATTCACTAGCAAATAGCAATTTTCCAAGTATCCGTTCTTGGCCGGGTTAATCGATTAACGTTTGAAAGCGCCTACGCAAAAAGGTCAAGCATTTTTGTACTGGTCATAATAACAATGGTCTGTTATTTCGGACATCTTATAACGGTCAAGTGCTTATAAAGAGAATATACAACTCTTCATATTAGAAATAAACGAATGATAAACTAAAGAAATAAACTGAACAACGAAAGTACAAAGTAGCTACCCACAACAAAGAAATATGCGAGCGTTGGAGTGTGAACAAATAGCAACCACTTTTTCCTTTCAACAAGCGCTTTCGTATAATAGTGTGTTAACTAGGTTGAAGCAGTGACTTAACTTATGTTCTATGTTACATTGAGATTTAGCAAGGAACATTCTTTTATAAAAATGTTTTTATGTAATTATGTTTTTATTTCCATTAGGTACAAAATCGTTAATCGATTTGGGATTTGTGATTAGGGAACGTACCCATACTACGTGGTCCATGTTTGACAATTTTTAGCTCCCTCCGTCCTCTTGGTGACCATCCGTAGTATTTGATAACCTCCCCTCCTTCGCCACTAGTTTTCAGATAGTAATTCATAAATCCAGTTTTCCCCCTCCTCCGTGTGACCAATCGTAGTACTTTGAAGACCTCCCTTATCATCGTGAACGGGTCACGTGGTATGCGTACGTTCCCTTAGTATCACTGTATAGTCTTTTTTTCGAAAATCTGTAGATAAATATACTACCATGTACTCAAATTCAATTAAATATGAGACTACTACAACATATTCTATAGACCAATTATATTTTATTATTTATTAGCCAGTGGCTAAAACTTCGTACTGATGATAATTGCTTGTGTTGTCTCATGAGAATTAAATGTTTTATCTGGATTAATTATGAAATGACATTTGTAAGGAAAGTTGTAATGTCAGTGACTTGATGATACTCGTGACTTTGTCTGCGTTGTTTATTATCTTAATACCTTTTACGTACAGAGGAAAAACCATTAAAAAAAATATTGAAAGCAAAACCATAGCTTGCATACAAAATTGCGCATGCTAACACGTCGCTAAATCGTTGTTTCTCTAAACTTTAATAACTTTATATTGAAATAAGATATCGTGATAATTTTATTTTTGCATAAGGAATAAGAGTTTAAGATATAAATCTAAAAAAAAATATTAAGTCTATTCCGTAGTTTTTGCGTGATGTGCGCTCACGGCAGACCTTAACTATTTTATTTATATAAGATGCTTAAACCTTATAATTCCTTTACCGATTATAAAGTGTCTTGTGAGATTTTATCATTATAACTTAGTTCGTATGGAGAAACGAAATGATACATACGTTAGATAATATAGCGTTGTGTTGCCATTAAAACTTCCATCGAAATTAAATGACTATGTATGGATTATACTGAATGTATGTATGGATGGACAAATGTATTATTATTATTGATTGTTTGGTCTTGTCTAATACTTATTATCACTATATATTATTAAACAAAGTCGTCTACCGCGTCTGTCTGTTCGCGATAAACTCAAAAACTACGGAACGAATTGTAATGCAGTGTTCACCAATAGTTAGAGTAATACATGAGAAAGGTTTAGGTATATAATTTGTCAAGGTTTTGTGTCAATTGGTTGAAATATAACGATAATTGTTAGGTTGGAAAAAGTCAAGCCACCTTTGAGTTTTCATCGAAAACGCTACCGACTTCTTTTGAGATATAATAAAACAATGCATAGTGAGATACTTCCTCTTTTATAGATTTACAAAAAGTCTGCGACGGCATGTACCTATCTGTTAAGGATAACTTACTATACCTGTTTATCTTATTCAAATGGCCACGTAAAATGAGGTAATTGGAAGGCTATTTAGACGGATACAGTATTAATCCTTATCAATTTACCTTAATCATTTAATGCAGATAATACACATCTTCTAAAAAAATGGTCACATGCAATGAGGTAATTAGAAGACTATTTAGACGGATACAGTATTCATCCTTATCAAATTGAATTGAATAGTTTACCTTAAGCATTTCATGCACATAAGTATATATTTTTTATTATCAGGGCAGAACAGTATTCTCCGGGCCTGCTAGTTATTACTATAATTACTAACACATGATTGGTAATCTATATAAACATTATATGTGAGAGGACAATTTTGTACGTTTTTTTAGCACATTGTGCGCTCATTGTTATATGGGATTTGGCATAGTAAAAGTTCTAACGGAGAAGAAGTACAGAAGGATAACGTTTATTTATACATAATATGTGTTCTGAATAGATATTGTCACTGAATAAGTTATATCATATATGTATTTTAATAAATCGAAATTTTTTGTACGATAACGTACTTGCATATGCTTGCATGTGACATAAAAGGAAATAAGAAATATATGTAAGCAATGATTATAGAGGCACGACAAAAGAAACTGAATAACATTCATACTTTTGAAAAATACGAATTTCGACTACTGCACGACCTTTAGTTGTCTTTGTTACATGAATACAGAATTACTTTTTTTTGTGATTAGATGACATAAATATTGAAAATAACGTAATGTTGTATTGAAGTAATACAATTCTTTACATGGACGATTATTATTAAGAGTAGATGTCCTTTGTGTTGTATATCGATAGAGTTTCATAAATATGCAAACATCGCCGCTGCAACAATTTCTGTTGTACTATTACGATAACGATTATCTAAACTAAAACTGAAATTAATTGTACTAATTTTTAATTGTACTTATATTAATAATAGTTATTATTGTTTCAGAAAACTAATAAAGACATATTAATGGCAATGACAAAAAGTGTATTAAGTAACACGTGTTACTTCATAATTTTAACGTTTTGCATAGGTGAGTTCGTATTGGTTTTAATATTTTATATTTTAAAGATTTCCACAAATACTTTAACTTAAAAATAAATCTCTAAAACTTCAACTTCAAATATAAATGTAACTGTTTTTAGACATTCATTAAAGGAAATCATTTTGAATAACTCTCTTCATAAAATAATAAGGAATACTTCTGCTGATCAAAATATTGAAAAGTTATATTCAATGTTCAAATTTGTAATATTGTTGCCATCAGTATCTATCTCATTAATTTGCTTATAACAGACCAAGGTGATGGGCGTTGGCGTGAATTGGGAATTGGCAACCTTAGACATGATCTTGAATTATACAAAAGGATGGCAGGTGAGAGCTTTGAAATATATTCTTAACAAGGAGGGCTATTCTCACTGACATTATAAATTAATGTATTCGAGTTTAAAAGCTATAGATTATATTGTTTATAGTATCATATTAAATTATTAAGATGTTTTTATACACTTTTTATTAGTTTCACCTTGTATGCATGAATGTAACGGAATCTTTGAACGTGATTTTGCCCCACTTTGAACGATCAGATTTGAATCAAACTTTACATACTTTGTCGAAAACCCATGACAATGCAATAATTCGAACAAAATATCCGATTATCCTGATTAAACTCGCCAGGATTCATAAATTTACTTTCGTATGAGAGAAAGAGAGATAGAGAGCTAGTGCGCGGACAATGAATGCGATAGACATCTTTGAATATGTTTTCGAAATCAAGATGCAACGGTTAACACATCTGTAAATATTAAAGACAATTGTTTTAAAGCAAATCGAACTAAAATGCGAAAAATAGATTATAGTTTAAAAGTAGTACCCACGCTTTTATAATAGTGACATTAATTTTCGCATCAGTAATTTTATTCTTATGCTAGAACTTATTTATTCATGTTTAGTTTGATTATCTGTAAAAACGTGTTTTTTAGTTTTTATTTTAGTTATAATTTTTTATTATCAAAACTTTACAAAGAAACTTTACATCTCTTAAATAAAATGATAAATCGTTGATTTAGATTTATAATTATTAGGACAAGATATTGGATTAAATAGTAAGGTTTCATTAATTGAAAACCTTGAAATTTCAATAACTATTATAATTGGTCTTACTTTTTTATTCATCATCATCTTAGCCTTATCCCACCTAAGTAGGGTTGGTACAACATGTTTTCTTTTCCACTCTCCCATGTCAGATGTCATCTCAGTATGAATACACCGTTTATACACAATCCATCTACACCTTTTTCGGTCTTCCTCTAACCCCTATATCCGTCGACTTACAAACTCAAAACTTTTCTTGTTACATGGCTCTCATCTCTTCTCATAATAAGCCCGTACATTGCTAACCTATTATTCCTCAACTTCTCTATGACTGGTGCCAGTCAACTCAGTATTCACATATTTTATACGCATATCATTATTCACACAACCCATCCACGCCTTTTTCGCTCTTCCTCTACTCCTATATCCGTCCACTTTCAAACTCAACTTTGGCTTACTTTTATATTATTTGAGAATTCTATGAACATCAACGTATATTACGTAACATTAAAACATGATAAATAAAACTGCGTATACTCTAAAGACTACATATAAGTTCGTGAATCGAACGGTAATAAAGATATATTTAATAAATTCCTTTATATGAGTTTCATTTTCCTCAACATCTAATAGCAATACTTCTTGTTATTGACGTATCTCAATTTCCTTTACAGAAAAAATTGAGCGTGAAATAGAAGCCTTTTACGATGTATATCCAGAGAAACGACCCGGGGGAGATAGTGTTGATACGATACACTATAAACATGTAACAAATACATTCAACCGAAATTCTGACATAAACATAGTCGACAAACCAGATGGAGGAAAACAGAATTTCACTCACAATATAAAAAATAAAACGAAAACTGTAGAGCCCATACAAGTTAAAAGATATCTAAATAAGCCAACCAATGATATAGATTCAGGCCTATTGAAACAAAATTTAAAATGGCCAAAATTTGAGGAAATTTTATTGGAGATAGGAAAAAAGTATGACTGGAAAAATGATCGATGGATAAAGGTTAAAGAAAAGTTAAAAACGCCTAACGATACATATAACGGTGATAAACTAAGATTAAATGACGATAATAAAACCAAATTTCATGTATTACATAAGTTTAATTACAAGTTTGTAAAGTTAAATAGAAGTAAAAATAGACGAAGTGTGATTGTTGCCGTAACGGCGGTTAGATAGATAGTTAATACACGTATAGGACCTAAACAATATTTTGTCTAAAAAATGGGACCAAGGATTGCGACATCTGTTAAAGTAATCTAAACATGGATTATTAGTTGTTCGTAGAAAGCAAGAGAACTGCGTCCCTCTGTATGTTCGATAATTTGAATTTTATACTTCTTAAAGTAGCTTGTACATTACTGTTATAAACATAATAATAGTAACTATATGTTTACAACTTCATTACCTTAGTAAATAACCGGTTGTTGAGCTAGTAAGTTGATGTAGAACGAATATTTTGATTTACCTAATTACATTTGCATTAAATGAACAATCTTAATGTATATATATATAAATTGATCTATTATTTCTTTTTCTCATTTAATTTTCGCTTTCAACTTTTACGATTTAATAGGTTTTTTCATAGCATTTATTGAAAAATCATGCACCCGAATCTATTATAAATTCATATGCAATTGTTTCATTAGGAAGACGGTTTTAGCATGGTGTTAGGGCTTCTTCTAAGTCCATCTGGCTAGCTACCACTCTCTAGTTGAAAATCTGTCGACAAGCACCTGTTTATGTGTTCCGACAGCTGCTCTAACAAGTCCCGCTATAGATTTATCGTGACTACCATCGTAGACCACATCATCATTTAACATCAGATGAGATTGTGGTCAAACGCTAACCTGTAAAGTATATTTAACAAAAAAATGTTTTTTTTTTTTTAATGTATATCTCGGAAATAACTTTGTTTTTGATTTATTGAAATGTAGTATAAACATTTTATTAAAATTTTGTTTAATGTGCGACGTTAATAAAACAACCTGTGAGTATTTCATAATAGATTTCAAGTTTACAACAAAACAGCTTTAGGCGTCTTTCATTCCGAGTACAATTAAATATACTTAATAAAGAATACAATGTTTTGTGCTGCTTATTAATACTGGTAATTGGAGAATAAAGAAATTAATAAATCTCATACGTTTTTCTATTATAGTTGATTACCTTTATTTTTTATACTTGTGCTGTTCATATTAGTATGGTGGATTTGCCTACTCGCCACATTTGGCAAGCGGGTTAGCAAATGCAGTAGGTTGATAAGAAAGCGCTGTTGCCCGACACTCTTACCGGAGAGTAGATGGAATTGTGGATGAGGTAAGGTTGTGATGGTTATTAAGGGGAATGGTTTATGGTGGATAGGTATTATTCGAGGGAGGATTCTACTACCTCGAATGGAAGTACATGAGACAGTAGTAACTAGGGAAGCTGGGGGTGCGTATCCGTGTATCCCTCAGTCTCCGGAGAGGCGTCTGAGAAGAACTGTGGCCGTTGGTTACAAGCGGCACAGAGCCGTACGCTGTGGAGAATGTATGGTGAGGCCTATGTCCAGCAGTGGACCTCTATAGGCTGAGATGATGATGACTTCTTGTAAGTTGCTTGTTAACCCAATAATATTTTGAGGTACTAAGTTAAAGGTTTGATTTAAACTTATTAATAAATTACTGGGCCTCTATTATCGAATATGTTTATAATAAATATACTCCAATTTTCAATACAATCTACATTGGCAAATATTTACTAACATTTTCAATTAAGTAACGATGTTGATAACTGCTGGTGTTTTTTGAAATATTCATATATTCAAGATTTTCATAACACAATTACTTAGTAGGTATACGTAATATTATTTTAATTAACTAATAAATGAATACATAAAAGAGGTAGAGTGTTTTTCCGATGATGTTAGCTTATTCGAACACCACGTCGGTCGACGTAGGTTCGCATCCTTGCGAATGAGCTGGAGCTTTGGCTAAAGGAATAAATACATCGAGATGAAATCATAGCAAGCTAGCTACTACCAATACGTGTTTTCAAGTAGTTAGATTTAGAGTCGGTCCTTCTTTAGGTTTAGCTTGTTTACCATCTTAGATAACATCGTCGTTTAACAACACGTGATTTTGTGGTGCAACGCTAAAACCCAAAAAAGTATTAAAAATGAATAAAAAGAAGAATGGTTTTAGTAATATTAAGAAAGTAATCATTTCATGTCTTGTTATATACCTATGATATAATATTAGTAGTTATGTAGTGTGTACTTATGAACACACATTAGAGGTTATAATTCTTTGGCGTAACAAATTAATTTTACAAAAATTTTATCTTTCGCCTTATTCTACGTTTGTAGAAAAAACGACACTGACAATAGAAAAAAGGTGCTTGATACATACATTTTTTTTTAAATAAAATGTTGACTATAGCTTACTTCAGGGTGTCGACTTTTCCTGACGGTGTGCTCGCGCATCGTAAAAATTTACTCTCATCTTTTTTTCTAACACGCCAAAAGACGTATAACTTCAAAAATCTGATTTAAACAGTATGCTTTATACAGCAAATAATGAGATAAAGAAAGTCTCTTACTCTATGTATATATTAGCAGTTAACCTATGGCTTAGAAACAATATAAACTAAAAACCTTTTTCACGTGTAAGTGATGTAACTTTCGCTGACATACATATACATCAGAGAACGCAATTTTTTATTGATATTTGTACGCAACATATAGTTCATCAAGATGTTATACAGAATAAGAAAACTTTAAAAAGTATTTCTTTTTATTTATATATAATTTAGTAAATATTTTTTATACGTTGAGCTTAGATTTGATAAATAACATTAAGAGTGAATAATATACACAGTATGCATAATGTAGTACATGTGTGTTAGTTAACACTATATTATGTGACCCAGACTGTACGTTAATTTGATGTCAGCGTATATTAAGCTTGATAGTTATGTTTAGTGATGTACGAAGGTGGCCTATCTATGATCAATATTGATAATAAACAAGTTTTTTAGTAAACTTAACTTTCTATACTTACAGAATAAATAAAAAATGGTTTAAAACACGAACATATGCGTTTAAACATTAATACGTAAACAAAAGCATCGTGATTTTATCTTTGCTTAGTATTGTTTGTTTTCTTTGGTTGTTTACCTTCGACTACTTAAGTTAAGTGGGACAGAATGCTTATTTCTTACCCTATAACATTAATAAAATTATCTAGTTACTTAGCAATTATTACAAACAGTTGTCTCACAAGGGTTATACAATAGTATAATTTTTGTGTAAAATCAGTATTTTATTCCTATACTTTATGTCCATACATTTCTTAATATATAAAACATATTTTACCCTACAAAAAGCTTTTATCAAGACAACAGTATAAATTGCCAAATGCTTTTCATATAGTACTTACCACTCTTACTAGCTACCTTCTGTAATTCTCAAAACGACTTGCGTTCATGAAAAGAGAAGAAATCTTTATATTTTACAGAAGGCGTTGTTACATTTGTTTTTTCTAGGTACGTAAAGTGCGCTGTGGTTTAAAGGCTTAATGATTTGATAAAGTAATGCATTTTATATTCGGATTTACTTAAACATTTGGTTTTTATCTACTGCGATAAGTAATTTTTTTTGTATTTCCATATCTAGATATTATTGCTTCATATAGTACTATTGATAGTTCATTTGGTGCAATAAGTGTTGGGGGTTTATCTCTTGCGCGGTATTCTGCATTTAAATTTTCGTATTCAGCAGAACATGTATAAAATAACTTTTTAATTGCTTTATAGGCTTCTCTAAATTCATAACATTACTCGATCTTAAGTGACTATTAGCCCAAGATAGTAAGAAGTACGTTAATTCCATTTACTCTTAAAGCTGACTTTTGGAACATACTATTATCTTCTTGGCGACAGATTGTTGTAAACATGTGGGTGATATATAGAAAATGTCCTAATAATTTAATATATATATATAGTATAATTGGACTAAGATATCTTATGTCAAGATGATAACAACGAAACGTGTGTTCCGTCTAATAGGTAAGCCGTCAACGCATCCTATGGACGATTACAGAATCAGAAACGTCACATGCGCATTATTAAACCGTTAGAAAACACTTTCTTCTAGAAGAACACCATACTACAGTCCTCTCGGAAGACCTCAGCTCGAATTTCATATTCCAGACATTCGGAGGAGGAAATTCCTCTGAAACCGTGATATTAGTTCTATAGTGTGAGGATAAATTAGCAAAGTAAGTATTCGCGAAAAGTAGTAACAGACATATCTATCAATTTCTCGGAACATAATCAAGAAGGAAAGTCTTAGATTTAAAAATTCTATACCACTTATGAGGTTGGAATCGGTGATGATTGTCATAGTTCGTCTTTGAAGCGAATCAAAGAACTAAGCTGTTATGTGCGCACTCCGAATCAGAGATGGCAGCACTTTTAAATTTAGATCAAGCTGACCGTAGAATTTCAATCTATCTCCTTCGAAGAGACATCATTAATTCTGACAAATATTAGTAGATTCCATAGACATGTAATGCCTTGTTTATTTAATAATAAATCTAAACAATGTGTCAAATTTCTCCCTATCATCGTTTTTCAACAATGAATATGATTTATGATCACAAATTGAATACGGTTTTTGAGAAATACCTAACCTAAAGATTATAAACCACAAATACTCAACGGTGATAAATTATTATTATACTTGACATAGTGATTGATTAATTTGTTACATGAAGAGTAGGTAGGTGTATATATCAATATACAAATAATGTAGTAAGTTTCTAAATAATAATGATTAAAAATTAATCAATTTCATCAATTGAAAATTATAAAGCTCAAGAAATTGTTTGTTTTCTTTTTTATTTGTTGGAATGACTTGAATTATTAGTTAGATTTGAAAAATTACTTCTGTAATCAATAGTCTATTAATTAAGGAAGGTTATAGGCTATTAACATCACTCTATGACTTCTAGGAGCGGAGTAATTATTATACAAATTATAGGTAATAAAAAGTACGCAAAACGAAAATGAAGTAGTAGTTCGAGTGAACTACGTGGTCTGGCGTGAAATATCGACGGTCGAGGCTGAGAAAAAATTAAAGCGAGTAAAACCATGGGACACCGTAGATAATATTGTATATGCTTAGATTATTTTTTATTTATTTATATTACATTTTATTTTTCAGAAGAATATAATTATTTGTTAACCACATATTTTCTCAAAACTATCGTTGATTTAATTTTAAAAATGTACTATGATTTAATAACAATGGTTAAGTCTTCGAGGATGGCAGATATAAGTATTTTATGCTAACACAAATGACTCTATAAAAACAGATATTCAATATTCAACGTAATCTGTCTCAAAAATGATAATAACAAAGAAACCATTTGTATAAAAAACAGACAGATCATTAATATATATTTATATAGAAATAAAAAATAAAATCGAAAGCAGAAATTTTGATACGCACGTCTGTAGCAGGCACTCGTTACATTTCGTGTTTATAATTCAAAGTAGCTCTTGAAAATTACTTAACTAAAGCGCATTTGAGTTGTAACGGTCCGTTCGGGGATCGGAAAAAAAGGGTCGAGCAAAAATCATAAACTTCATATTTCTGTTTCACACCATTCGAGTCACGTTCTCGTACGAGATCACGTTCGTCTTTGTTTTCTTTTTTGTTACGAACTAATCTGTAATTTTCTGTACCTATGTGCCACATGGTTTGATATATTGCTGAATTTATGATTTCTCTGACAACTCGCTGAATTGTATGAGAAATAGTTTAGTTTCGTTTATTGTTTTTTTTTAAATATATACCATTTGTATAGACGCCATGTTGATTGACATTGGTTCGAATCCTAGAGCATGCCTGAATTTTCGGTGATGTAGAACACCGTGATGAAACCATAGCAAGATGGTGCAACATTTTCTAATACCTTTTGGTTAGCAATCACCCTTAAGTTGAATATCTATAATGAACATCAGAGTGTGGTCAATACCCAAACCCTAAAAATCATAAAACAATATAATAAAATAAGATTTTTTTCACTTTCGTCATAATCAAAACAAAAACTTACATTGTAAAGATTTAAGTGAAATATTTATGTGTAACACAACCACGAAAATCGAAATCCAGATCATAAATAAAACACTATTTGTAGTAGTGACCATTAAAAGTATAAGAATACGAAATAATTGAAAAACGTTTATATTTATTTTAGAAAATATCTCATTCTATACTCGTAGTTGAGTATAAAGCCCTTCTAACAAGTGTCCCTCTTAAGAACGGAGGATATTACTGTTGACACAGGTCTCGGTGGACGAGGAAATGCAAATACAGATGTTTACAGAAGGTGCTGACGAGTTTGCGCGAAGATCAGTACTGCCAACATTTCAAAATAAGTGCGCCCTTCGTTTGTTTAGGAAAAAATAATTGCTTTCGAATAACTGAAATGCTGCGTTTAATTGAGAATCTTCCAAAGTGGTTGTTATATTTTTTGAAAAACACATTGGAGATAATAAATTTTGTATTGAATGCTTTTCGTTTATGTTATATTTTTGTATTTACTGATATCATGGAACTATAAGAAAAGTAATTAAATTGTTTTCAGTGATTGGACAATTGTCAATGACAATAGTGATTGGTTCGCCCTTATAAATAAATTTAATAACTGTGCTCCAGATAATGAGATGTGTTACTGGCCTGCATTTTATTGATCGACTACGAAGCATGCAGACGCTTTGAAAAATTTATATCGTCATATCGACATGTGAAAAAGAAAATTTTGAATATACGACATAATAAATTTCGCTTTGAACACCGCAAACATTTATATATGAGAAAATTAGACTCCAAAAACCGGAACAATGTATAATATATTAAACTACGCATTGGACATAGCAAACCACATTATTGGATTCATAGCCGCTAACAGTGAGGATCCTGAGACGCCGCTGCTTCGTATGAGGTGCTGAGTTTGCAAGTTAGTTCACGCCTTTTATTTGGGGTCTTTGTTTTTATATTTATTTATAGGCAAGACCACCTACCGTTTCATGCTTTCTCTTCCTTTCACACATTTTTTAATCTATTTTTACTTTCACCGCATCCCACCTGGTGGGACCTATTTACAAGGTCCCAACAGTCCCTTCACACAGCATTAACTGCGAAATAGCGATCGATAACAACAACGGCAACGACAACACCTAATTTAACAACAATAAGAATAAAGCACAACATACAGAAACTACATATTTATGTTGCAGAGATTTGTAGTGTGTGGAACGAATTATTTTATGATCATTGGTAACTTTTTTTTTATACTTTATAGGTAAACTTTTTGACCACAATCTCATCTGATATTAAATGATGATGTGGTCTAAGATGATAAGTCACGCTTAACCTAGACTTAGACTGGCTCTCAAGTGCAGCTGTCGGAACACACCAACAGGTGCTTGGCGACAGATTTTCAACTTGAGGGTGGTAGCTAGTCAGACGGACTTAGAAAAAGCCCTACCACCATGCTATGTTTTCATCACGATGTTTTCCTTCACCGAAAGCTCCGACTCAGTTGCTTGAACTCGAACCTACGTCCTTCGACGCTGTGTCCAAACACACTACCAACTGAGCCATCATTGCTTCAAAAGTTATATATAAGTATTAGAGAATCGTTCGACTGATAGTATCTCACTAAAACTTCTTGCTTGTGCTTTTGTTGAGAGGGATCTGTGAAAATTTTAAACGGATAGATAGCGGGAAATGCGACAGTGTAGAAAAAGATGGTATATTTTGGTATAGCAAAGATCCACTTTAGGTCAAGGGCATATTAATTATTTAAACCACGTGCCTTGATTGCAATAATTGAAACAGATGGATTTATTTCTAGACCAATGAGGAGACAGGAAATCAATATGTTGAGGTGTATATAATTATAATGACACTAGCTTCTGCTTGCGGCTTCACTCGCGTTAATGTAGATTTATCTATCATACGGGAATAATAATTTCTTGACCGATGTCATTTTCTGAACTCCTGATAACAAACAAGCAAATTTTCATGATGGTCCGTTGAGTAGTTAGGGTGTAAAAGCATTACAAACAAATAAACTGAGATACGTATTTAAAAAAATAGTCAGGATTTTCACGTTCCATATATTACACAACTTTCTCGTATTGTAAGCCTAATATGAAAACATCTCCTAATCATTTGTTCCTTTTTTCTTATGTTATTAGGTTCTTCGGTCTTTGCACCTGTGGATTGAAGATGTCACTGATTCCCGTATCGTAAATATAATATAAAATCATCTTCCTAAGGATGTGTTACTTTATTTTTTTTTCGGTCGTTGTGCAGTATCCACTATCAGTTGGTGTGCAATAATTTTTAATAAAAAAAGAAAAAATATAAAGAATCGGATGCGTATCTCCTATCTGTCGTATCGTTTTGTACACATGTCAACTCAACATATAAATGTAGCGGTCGTTTTGTCTTGTTGTATACATTCGTTTCAATTTATATTTCGTGATCCCAATCTCAACCGAGCTCTCGTAGATTGGATTTTGTCGAGATAACGGATGAAACAACAAATTCTCTTGTAAACAAATAAAGTTGATGTTCTTCATGAAGTACGAATAACTATATCAAACTTTGTGCTTTATCCTATTGTTTTTGAAGAGTAAATCCAGTGTTACTAGTAGTCGCATCTGAAGTATATAGAGTATTGTTGTGTCAAAAACGTGCATTACGTATTATAAATGGTCTACATCGGAGGTAATCGGTTACATCCCTGTATATTTATAAATCACTTCTAGAAATACATCAGGACAAAGACACCTTAATCAAAGTAAAGGATATACGTAATTACAATACTCGACAAAAAGTTATCGTGCGGGTTACAAGAATTAGACTGACAAAAAAATATAAACAGGGCCTCAATTTGAAAATTGACTTGTATAATAGACTACCGAACGAACTGACCCATTTATCATACAATGTATTTAAATCAAAATTAAATACGTTTTTCCTAAATAATCCTTATTATAATTTAAAAGAGTTTATGACATTAAGAATTACAATTAAATAAATGTTCTGTAGTGTTATGTAAATGATATATGTAAAGAGTTTAATATGCTTATTTGTTATCATTAAATTAATTTCTTAATATTAATTATATCATATATATAATTATATCGATATATAAAGAAAGGCATTGTTAAATAAATGACACTTCATGTAACATTACCTGTTATGTTATTAATGAAAAATATAGAATTATGAAATAAATTATATTAGCTTTTTATTAAACGTCGAGGTACCTTTAATATATTTAAGCTACAGGAATAATATTGTTTAAAAAACGTTATTGTGAAGTTTTGGTTTACTTCATTTAGCGTTGGTGGCACACAGTGGTTAGTCTGTTCCGACATCGGCATCGATCGACGTAGGTCCGAATCCTTGCGAATGCGCTGGAGTGAAGGAAAATATCGTGATGAAACCATAGTAGGGTAGTAGGGCTTTTTCTAAGCCCGCCTGGCTAGCTACCACTCTCAAGTTGAAAATCTGCCGCCGAGCACCTATATGTGTATTCCGGCAGCTGCATTTGAGACCCGGTCCCTCTACGTGTAGTGTTTACCATCATAGACTACGCGCCGTTATTTAACACCAGATGATATTATGGTCTATCACTATCACTACATATAATAAAACAAAGTCGTTCGCCGCGTCTGTCTGTTCGCGATAAACTCAAACACGAATTGTATTGTATTGCAGTCTTGTAAATGACTATGTATGGATTATACTGAATGTATGTATGGATGGATAAATGTATTATTATTATTGATTGTTTGGTCTTGTCTAATACTTATTATCACTACATATTATTAAACAAAGTTGTCTACCGCGTCTGTATGTTCGCGATAAACTCAAACACTAATTATATTGTATTGCAATCTTCACCAGTAGATAGAGTAAAACATGAGGAAGGTTTAAGTGTATAATTTGTCAAGGTTTTGTGTAAATTGGTTGAAATATAACGATAATTGTTGGAAGTGTTGGAAAAAGTCAAGCCGCTTGAGAGCTTTAATCGTAAATGCTGCCGTATTTTTTTGAGATATAACAAAACAATGCATAGTGAGATATTTCGTTTTCATAGATCTATAAAAAACTTTACGAAGGCATATACCTATCTTTTAAGGATAGCTTATTATATCCATCTATCTATTAAAAAATTATCACATATAATGAGGTATTTGGAAGGCTATTGAGACAGATACAGTATTAATCCTTATCAAATTAAATACATTATTTGCCTTAAGCATTTCATGCACATAAGTATATAATTTTTATTATCCGGGCAGGACAACCTCGACCGGGCCTGCTAGTATATAAAAAAAGTTTTATCATGTAATTTAATTTTACTGCTACACAAATTTTCCAAGGTACTTGATGAGGCGGATGCTCAACTATGTAGTTTTATATCAAAATCCATATTTCGATACGGGAGTGACATTTGTCACTTTTGACTGATGCGCACTTTTTTCGCGATACGATTACATCTTCGCCATATATATCATGAAATAACCCGCTTTGGTTTTATTGTGAAACCATCACCGCATCTCTCGCCGCAGGACAAACTGTGTGAGTGAACGATCCAGTGGCCTCCAACTTCGGGGCACTAGGGGGTGATTCGGTAAGCGAATTAAGTGCTTCTTAACACCCCCTATCGTTCACATTTCTGAAATTATAGACGCAGTTAGGCTGACACGCATCCACGTGTTTAGCAATAATACGTTCTCAAGTCCGCTGAGTGAGCACGGCTACTTATAAGCCAGCCTCACCAGTACTCTTTAAATAAACCCTATAGAAATGACTTCATAATTATACGTATGTATTTTTAAATCAGTAATCCTCGATAACAATTACTTAATATGAAAATGCAGCATTAATATACCGAGAATAATATTTTTACCAAATTGTTTGTTTTCATCTCCCTTCGCGTAGAGAATAAACGACGCTACGTCATCTCATTTAGGTTCATATTCATTAATACTCGTAACATGTATGTCAATACAACACGAGTTCCTATATGCCCTCGTTTCATTTCAGGTAAAAGCTTTTCCTAATATACTTGGTTCGCAAATATATTATTGCTCCATGCAAGCAGGTAAATGTTTAGCTATCGTTCACGTCAAGGGCCCTGATGTATTATGTAAACGATATTAATGGAGAATTTGTGAAGAAAATGTATTAAGTGTTGTTAAGAAGTTGACAGTGAAATTAATTTTTACTTTATTAAAAATATACGTTTCAAATGTTCAACTAATTGTAGTACTTTTTAAAAAAATTTTTACTATGGCATTTGGAAAAACTAGCATTGTGAAATAAGTGATCACTTGAACATTAAAAAGCTTTAGAAACCTTCGCGACGTTTGTATAAATATAGACCTAAGATGTACTCATCATGTAGTTAGGTATACGATATCGTAGAATAAATATCGATACTTGACTCATGATAATGCACTCACGACTATGCATCGGAAGAAAAGTATTACACTCATTGAAGTTTCGAATGAGAAGTACTGATACCTTCAGGAATTTAATAAGGTGTATCGATACCGTAGGCAACCAAATAAAGAGTATCGATACCTTAAGCTATTTATTCCTTTAAAATAATAAAGAAATAAGCTATAATGTGAATCTCTACTAAAATTACCTGCTAATAAATTCTTTTGAAAAGATGATTCCTATTTAAAATAGCCGATCTTCATAAATACGCATTTAAAGGATTTGTTTCCTAGCACCAATACTCCTAACCATATAATAAAAAAAACTACCAAAACTGTAGGACCTGTCAGTGATAGTAGTGTTTGCAATCAACCGTAATGTTTATCTCATCGATGTCAATAAAAGATACAATATGGTTCCTAGAAATGTTTTTATTTATTACCAAGATGTATGAAATATAAAAATAAAAGGATTTTATTAATAACGGTTTCGCGCCCTCTTTCTTTGCCTTATTCAACGGCCTTATAAACTGCATCGTATTTGCAACGACAAAAATAAGTATACATTATCTTCTAAAATAATACACAATGATACAATTACTAAACATAATATTTTTGAAAGTATCGAATATAAAAGCATCAGTATCGAAAGATAAGTACTCGATACCAAAAAAGTATCGATACTTTTCCTTATCCCTACAAAGAGTGCTGTTAAATAAACATGTAAAAATGAATGTAACATTTTCTTCTGCTTAGAACTAAATACTGCTAAGCATAATTTTGTTTATTTTACTGTCATCTTTTCCAACATCAACAACGGTTTATAGTCAAAATAATGACTTTATTAATATACATTCTTATTGAATACTTTTGATAAATCTATTATTATAATTGTAATATAAATATACATAATATGTAGATTATTATAGTGACTATCTCACTAATTTCATTGTCTCTTGTATAATATAGTGGCTAAAGTAAGTGGTTATGATATAACGAATTGTTTTATTCATAATCGAATATTTAATTTAACATTTGCACCTGCAAAACTCATGCGCATATTATTCGTATATAACTGTCACTAATAATTTATATTTGCTGACAATAGTTGTACCAAATATAAAGCGATAGAACAATAGGCACAAACGCTGATGTATTACAGAATGAACCATAACATTAAAGTAACTCATCCGCAACAAGGATTTCGTGAACAAATTAATGTGAGAATTTGCCGATAAATTAGTAAGCGTTTTATTCGTTAGTCTTGTTATGGCTCGTTTTTTTCGAAAGTGGATAGACTTCGAGGAGAGGTGAAAGATGATTTCGGACCTTTTTTACATATTGCTCTACGTATCCCCACCTAACCTATTTATTATTTTGTATAGTAACGGATTGTATGCCAGTACCCTTCGATTACACGTAATTTGAAAAACCATAAAAGTTATAAACCTTTTATGTTAATTCATAATATTAGTGTAAGTCTTATAATTTACTGATTGTAGTAATGAACTTAAAATGTCACAGATAGCTTGGTCCGATTACTACCAAAATCCCTGAAGATAACAATCCATGATAATTCTAAAACTCATAGTCTCTGAGACGTTTCCATAAGCTACCATTGTCTGCGCTTAGGTGTTAAACGAAAACCAGATATATTTGCCAATATCGATGAAGGAGCGGACGAAGTCGCGGGCAGCCGTCTTCATACTATATATGGATTATTGTTGACTTTAATATTACTTTTGATTGGTTCATAATATAAAAAGATAAATTATTGATTTGGTGAGTTATATTTATTTATACAAGAACTCAATAAGTACAATTTTGAGTATTATTAGTGAATGCATTGTGATTGTTTATAAGAGTCTTATGTTCAAAATTATCTTTCTATTTTGTTTTAAATGATAATAATAAATCTTTGTATATCATATGAGTTTAGCGTTTTGATCATGAACTGACTTAATGTTAAATAACGATCGGTACGGAGATTGTTACACACTTATAGAAACAACTATAAGTGCTCGGTGTTCAATTTTTATATATAGCAACATAACACTAAAATTGAATCACATACCAGCTTTTAAGAACAATCACATTTCAGTAGTTTTAATAAATGTAATAATATTGTGACCACAATTCTAAGACAAAGTAATAAGCTACACACACGCACACGCACACGCACACGTACACGCACACGCACACGCACACGCACACGCACACGCACACGCACACGCACACGCACACGCACACGCACACGCACACGCACACGCACACGCACACGCACACGCACACGCACACGCACACGCACACGCACACGCACACGCACACGCACACGCACACGCACACGCACACGCACACGCACACGCACACGCACACGCACACGCACACGCACACGCACACGCACACGCACACGCACACGCCACGCACACGCACACGCACACGCACACGCACACGCACACGCACACGCACACGCACACGCACACGCACACGCACACGCACACGCACACGCACACGCACACTGTAACAACAGTTGCTGAGGAACACAAGTAGGTGTTAGGTAACATATTTTTAAACTTAAGCAGTCAAGCGAACACTAGAAAGTACTCTAAAACTGTGTTATGGTTTCAGCATGAATGTCTCATTCTCTGAAAGTTTCGGTTCACTGAAACACATTTAAACCCTTATCGCAAATACAGGGCATTCGAAGAGACTGATAACTGATAATAACGTAAATAATCGACTACTTTACACTGTAGAAGTGACGTATGAAAATCGTAACACGTAAACATAAGTAATGGTTAATTACAAAACTTATTTGCTAATCTTCTTCTGCTTTCACGGCTCGATTCCTACGTAACTTCTACCACTTTGTCCGGTCTTCGACAATCTTTTTATGAGACCGCTTTCCTTCAATTCCGCTAATAACAACACCCAGCTAATGACATATATATCTGACCATTAATAGTTTTGGTAAAGTAGTCCGGTGAAATTGTAAAGGTCTTGCCATGTCAACAGTGTAGTCAGTTCGGTAAAAAAAGAAATAGTTTTTGTAATTCAAGTATACCGTACCATCTAATTACTAGTGCTACGCACTTGTTTTGTCGAGGTAAGATATACTGTTTAGATTAGCGCTAACTTTGTCAAAGCATTACTACAAATAAAACTAAATCGTGCAGAAAGACGCATAAAACTGTCGCAAAAGAACAAAGAAAATTACCTTTCCTAGACAATTGCTCGACAAACAGAACTAAAGTTGATTAATGTAATGTTGGCGTTGGATGAAAGTTACCGTTGAGCAAACAAATATGAGAATATATTTACTTAAAAGTAGTGAACTCGTTAGTATATATAAACTATCCAAGCTCGTTTAACCTCCATGCCTCGACTTTGCATGAGCTAACTAACGAAACAAAGTGAGACCAAATCTTCTTTGTATAGAACGACCATGTAATTAAATAAATTGGTAACTACACAACTGAACGTCAATCTGTTAATATTCTGAAGATTATACTCTCTTCTGCCACACTTATTTTGTATGTGTAGGTTTTGAAAATCACACACAACAAAAAATGAATTGAATTTTTTTGCATGCTTCCTGCCGTATGAACTGGTGCAGAATCCTGTTGGAATATCCATTATCTATTTACATATATTGCTTGGTAAAAAGCTTCCGTTATATTTGATAGCATGGTGTTTTGGTACATAATAGCACTGGTTGTCACACCATTTCCACAAGAAACATCTCAGTTAAGTCTGTATATGAACCTCCAAGCTAAACCATGAAAGACGAAGGATAATGCTCTGGCTAGATTCTTTACTGCTGTAGACATACGAGTACACCGTATAATTTTATTTTTTATAACTTTCTTCGATGTTAAAGAAATTTTTCGTCCGAAATCAACATTTCTCGATTTTTTTTAGGCGTACCGTCATGAGGAAGCCCGGAATCTTTCCAGACTATTTTTTTTCAAACGGTAATTGAAATAATGTCCTGTTTTTTTAGGATAAGCTTATAGTCCCAGCTCTTCTTTTAACACTCTTTTGGTCGTGGTTCGGCTTAGCCCCATCTGAAGAGCTAAAATTGTTTGCTTACACACGGGATTTCCTTGGATTCACTGCTTTGATGACCGCCGGTGTCCTAATGTGCGACATCGGCCGCTTCTCTTACGATCTTTGAAACTTGAATCTTCAGTGTACCGTTTGCTAATTTGATAAACAAATCATTACTTCCAAATTGTTTACTGAATGTTGATAATCTTTTTTAGCGCGTAATAACAATAGTGCAACGCGATAACCGCCGCAACTTTATCTTCTTTTGCGACCACTCCCATCTTTAAAAATGTATAATAGGGAATTTCTTTTTTATTTTTGGGAAGCGCGAATGTTCTATTTTCAAAATTAGTCGTAGTTTATCTGACCAGTATTCGAAAATAAAAAAATAATAAGGTTGTGACTGACCTTATGACCCAACTAGTTGAAATGAAGAATATATAGAAATGTATTTTCCAATGTAAGTATATATGTAGAGTTAGATAACTCTATGCGTATTTTGTAATTGGATATGCAAAATACTATTAAGAGAGAGATAATTAATAATCGCAAGCTCATAAAGGTAACATTAAACATTTTATACAAGCGAAAAATTATCCTGGTGCTGAATTCTTCAAAATTCATACTCTTATATGATATATGTACATAATATTATCAATAAATAGGGTTTTCAAGCTATACGAGTACTTCTATATTATAAGATAAAGAAGGATATTTGATATATTCCTGAAGTTCAGTATGTATCAATTAGATATATATAACATGGTAATTTGTAAAATGTAAATATAAAGCAAAGGAGCGTAGATACGGAGATGTATTTTATGTAATAGTCGTCTGAATATAGACTGAAGATAGTAATAGTAATTAATTATTTCGTTTTTCGTTATGTTTTGAAAAAATGTTTTACAATTGAATTAACGGCAATGATTTTAAAGTTGTGAATCTATATAAATAAAATGACAGAGGTCTGCAATTGTGCGCAAATCATGCACAACCTACTGGATAGATATCGACATGTCTTTGTTTAGTTTTACTTCTTAGACATTTGTTCTTTATCGAAAAAATACCGTGGTATTTCATTTCATTTACTGTTAATTAATATTTTACAAAACTATAATTTTTGTTAGCACTACCATAGACTAAACAACATTTTGCAAGCAAATATATTTTGCTTTAATTTTTTTTGTTTTGTTTTTCTTTTGTACATAAAATATATTACTAAGATAATAAATAACGTAAACGAAATCCTGTTAGATAATTTTCAATAAAATTTTATTCATGGAAATATAATACCTCCACAGTATGAATATACACACCATTATAGAAGAAAAAATGACATATTTCAAAATTGTCATGAACAAGAAAATTTAAAGGCAATTTGCCAGTATAGATTCAATGCCAAATATTTTACAAATTGAATACCGTTATAGTGCAAAACAGAGATATTCATTCTATAATGGAAATAAGAAAATTATATACAAAGTTCCGAAAAGATTTTGGGAAACAACCTATGTTTTGCGAAGTTCCTGTTCATCTT